>CM031235.1:274130770-275610305 GCA_018340775.1 Taxus wallichiana var. yunnanensis | reverse complement strand
GTGATTTTCATGTGTTCTAATTTATCGTATCATAGATAATTATCATTATCATAATCTCTATCTCAATCCCAAAGGTTCCCGACCTTTCTCTAGTAGAATATAGTATCACTTTAACTAGTTCTATGCTTCTCCTTCATGTGAGGATAGGGAACTTCTTGTTGATTCTACTTGTGGTGACTCTCATTTATCTCACTCTTATATGCATGCACGCGTTATGCCTCCTAGCTATACCTATAGTTATTCACATCCTTCGACCTCTAGCACTTAGGGTATTCATTCCCTTGTTCACTTTTCACACGTTTGACTTTTATAATCCAAATAGAGTATCTCTATAAATTCTCGTGCTAGTTCTCCGTCAAAGACTATTTCACAACATAAAAACATATAATTATAACCTTCTCAGAGATAATTATCAGGTTTACCTTATGCACCACAAAAATTACTCGAACAATTACTTTAATGTAATCTTGTGTCTCTCCCTCCCCCACTTGAGATTAATGCAAGTGCATCTTTCGGTAACACTTTTTATGGTAATGTGTGTTGTGATTATCACATATGCATTGGTTGAACCACTAATCAATGTATTAATATTCATCATTTTATACAAGATATTTTCAACTTTGATGTCATTAAATGGACATTACTTGCAAAACCATCTCAACCTACTAGCAAAGATGTTATGTTGCATTGCCGTCGCTTGATCATAACATTGCTCTATGTTCTTTAAAGGAGTCTCATAATTATCATGGGGTGTCTCCTATCTTCATATGGCAAATTAATGAATATTTTTCCACCACTACTGACCAATTATTACCTATGTAGACACTAGTATGGATCATATTTTTGTTTCAAATACACTCTACATTCATGCCTTTGTTAATCAACATCCTATCATAGTGTTGTGATTAAAGATTTGTTACACAAAATTTATGCGTTCCCATATTGCTTCATTCTCTCATATATAGTAAAAATTAACTAGTCTTTGATGCTAACACAAATTTGGGAGATATTGTTATTCATCTCACTCAATATTCTTGTTTAATGACTAATGCTTTAGAGGGTTGATATAGTTTAGCTATCTCACTCAATATTCTTGTGCACATGTCCTACCTAGATAGTGAATGTATCTTACACCCTCTACTAATACATATGCTACTTCTCGAGATTCATTCTCTACTTAGAATTTTGCTCGATATTATCTCACACATGCTCACCATATGGCTATGCTTATTGATTATTTACACAATTTTACTCCTTTGTTACACGAATATCACCACAAGCATTTCTAGCATGACTATACCCATTATGGATCCATCTCTACCCTTAGGGAAAGCGATACTACATTGATCTCTCTTCCACCTTATATTTATAATCAAAGGAGCAATGTTGCATATGTTTGTTACAATCTAATAAATCTTTTATTTACCATTTTTTTGGTGACTCTTCCCATTATTTTTTTCATTCCCTATTTACCATTACAATAATTCATCTCTTATTGGTTACTATGTTAAGTATTTACACTAATGGTGTTTGTACACCTTTCATTACAGCATGCACATTTATTACTTACATAGATATACCACTTATTTCGCTAGGTTATCAACACACCCCCTTGGATAATTATTAGACCTCTAGAAATGCATACTACTCGTCATTGGTCTTTCTTCCCTATCTCTTCTATGACATATGTCATGTCTTCTACACATATTATACATGACCATTATTCATCTCTTCGACACTTGTGGGGATCACATGTCCTTCACCCTATGAGTGTGATGTGTGTCTTCATGAGGATCTTATTGGATATCTCTTTTGTAACCTTTTTTTCATGTGTGTAACTATTTTAAAAAACATTCAAATAATCCCATAATAACAAAACATTCACATCTTTTCCAAAATACAAAATCAAGACATTTTTATGGTTTGATTACCTAGCTTATTACACTCTATATGTTGTTTTTCACGTTTGTTTCATAGATAACATATATTTTATATATAATCTTGGCACACATGCATTAATGAGGTATATTGAGCTTGATGTAGGAGACACATAGGATGAAAAATTATGATAGGTTCTAGCTTGGTTCCTTAAACTACTCTTTGAGGGTATCCCCATGCTATATCAAGTGTTTTTGCTTCATTACAATTACTTTACACCTCCCTCATCATGCTTGATTATATACATAGTGTTTATTATTATCTTTTAATCTAATATGACTTACACAGATGTCTTATGCATCTCTAATCTATCTTGTTATCTTAGTTTTTTACTATCACTATTTTATATGCTTTCTAGATACATCAATGTCACTACTTTCTTATACAGATTATTTCCTTATTTGACTAATGCATTTTTACTCCTTACTTTTGGTTGATTTGTTTCCTTGCTTGATTACAATGTTATGATTGTTTATTATATACGACCTAAGTACCTTACTTGTCTTGTGACACATTCATTGTTCCATGTTTTGGCTCTATGCCTATCTTATGTGTACACACTTTTTCTTTGAATTTGGCCCATAGGGACTCCTATTTTGATCATCTTGTGACATTGTGGTTGTTACATGTTTGTAGCTCTATGCCTTTGTATACCTATATTTTTATGATGTTATTATTGGTGACTAGAAGTAGCACCCTTGGTTTGATCATGGAAGATCAAATACTTGCTAACATGGGATTGTCTTCAAGGTGTGGGACCTTGCTCCTTGAGACAAACCTCCAAAGAAGGTTGGTTCATTCTATCCTAGCTCAACAAAAACTAACCTAAACTAATAAAAATACAACTAAATAGAAAAACTACATGATCTATGGTTATGAGAAAGGAAAAATCTGAAAAATGAAAGAATGTCGATGTGCCAACACTAAAATAGGGTTTGAATCTAACCTTGAAAAACACAAAAGAATTTTATATGCAAAGAATTTAATGAAAACATAGAGTTCTTAAAGACGTGAATGAATAAAATTTAAGGAAAATAAGAGGGAAAACATCCACAATGAACACATAACATTTATAGGGAAAAGACCACAAATGTATTGTTTTCAGAATGTATCTATCACATTTATAGAGAAAAGGTTAGAAATCTCTTACAAAATATAAAGTTATAAAGGTGCGGAGGAAAGGAAATGTGTGGCTCCAAGGCAAAGCCTGCAAAATTGATAGAAAGGAACCCTTAAAATGTACCTCTGCATTTACATTTATAGAATATGAGAGAGAGAGAGAGAGAGATAGGATGGAAATTTGTATTTGAACTTGTAATGAGTGAAGAAAAATTTTACGCCTCTGAGATCATGCCACCATTAACTCCTTGAGAAAATCAATTGTTTTCCTTTGAAAATGCCATCAGAATTCATAGGCAAGAGCATAGGAATCATTCGAGCATTTAAATTGGGTAAGTGAGGTGGTTGAGCATTTAGAAATAATCAGGCTACATTATTCCTCCATTCCTTTTGAGCTTTTGCTACGTGGTGGCCTTTCCTTCAGCACAACTTTTAGACTTCACATTACAATTCACAACTTACAAGACTTGTAAGATTACAAACTATCTTTTTCTCTTTTTCTTCCACAACATCGTCTAGTGGGATTAAAACTTGGCACATTCCCATGGGTTTTATAATGTTTCATATCCTTTTATATTTGAACTTCTATGTGGATTTTAAAAATTTGTGAGACACTACCTCTCGCATATTTTTAGAACTCTTTGCTCACACATCCATGATTTCCAACTCTTTGCACTTGGTTTCTCACTTATGGCTCCTCGCATTCACACTTTTTCACTCACACCAAAATCCACGAAGGATTTCCTCCTTCTTCATTCCATAGACTTAGAAATATGTGTAATATTGCATTTGGAAAACCCACAAAAGTTACATTGAGATAGTGTTTCACGGTTTCTAGACTTAGTTGATTCTTTCTTGCAATTTGGCAACATTCTCTATGCATTGAAGCCTCCACAAAATACACATTTCCTTACGTGGAGTTGAGAAACTCCATGAAAATATATTCCCCTCTATGCCTGTGGAACTTCACAATCATTTGTTCGCAAAAAATTGAATCCCATGAAAAGTAAATATTTTCTCCTGTATCGCAAATTTTCACCTATCTTCAACTTTGACTCGCTGGATTCGGGACTTAACAATTTTGTTTCTTTTATGAATGCAAACAATGAACACCTTTGTGGCCTTTGAAACTCCCACATAACCCGTAATATACCAATCTTGACACCCACAAAAGGTCTAAACTACTGGATTTTGTTTTACGGATTTTGAGAACCCAAATAAAACTATATTTTCTGCAATAATACTCCACAACTCTCATACTTAGCCATTTTTGGACCTTGATGCCAAGGAAGAATTTTTCTTAGTATTGACCTAGATGATTCATTCAAAATAGCAAAGGGGTGTTGTTTTGGATAATAATTTGGAGACACAACAGGGTTATCTGCGTGTAAATAGATGACTAGTTGCCTTGATGATCCATTGGGCATGGAGTCAAGTACATATCTTTGAAATTCGATCTTTAACTTATACCTCTCATGACTCGTCTTTTTTCACATTAGATGAATCTCACAGATTGTTGAAACCTCTTCAAAACTCTAAGAATACAAATTCCACCCAAGGCCACCAGAGACATGTGCAAATTATGTAGGAAATGAAAACTAGGCTACCAATAAAACAATATGCTCAACAAAACTTGGAGGAAAGTAAAACTAATCAAGTATATACAAGGTAAAACCTTTCTTTCAAAAGCAATGTTTGAGGTAAATCCTATTGAATAGATCATGAGTTATTCTCCATATAATTTTGATAAGTGGAAAGCATTGTGTGGCTTGCATCCTAAGATAACATAGGGGCCACTCCATATGACATCAAACTTTGAATGTCTACCTGGTTTGGCTCTATCTTGGTCTATTTTGAGGATAAGATCTCCTTCCTAAAAGTTTCTAGCCAATGCCTTCTTGTCAAAATACTTCTTTACCGAGTCGATTAATCTCAACTATTTACATTGATTGATATCTTATCTCTTCTAGCTCCATGAGCTCTGCATATCTGAAGTTCGGTTTATTCCATGCACACATTTATTACATTCTACATCTATTTACTTGCTCGTTATCTAAGTGCGTCTAACGCAAGAGCAACCTAGGGCACAATTCTCGCACACACACATAGAACTACATTGGGTGCGAGTTGTAGTTTAGTGCTCATTCGTAAGTTAACCATGTGAGAGAGTGAGGATAGTCCAACCCCTCATTCAACATCTTTCTTTTTGGGATTTGATGCCTATTTGAGGGTTTTTGGAGTTCACTCTTCATTGCGTTTTGCAGCAAGTTTGATGATCTTGGTGTGACCTCGGAGTGACCAAAGGCGACTAGATATGAACACCATGTGACACCTTAGAGGAGGTTTTCAGAGCATTTCCTATGCACCAAAAATAGTACTAGGGCACCCGTGGGCACCCGGTTCGATCTGCTCCTCTTGTTCTACATTTTTTCGAGCTCCGGTCACGATGGCGATTGCTTCATATTTATCTATTCTTTAGCTTTGTGCACTCTCCAAAACTCTACGAATCGGCTAAGCCTTTTTACCCTCTCTTTGCAATTAGGGTTTCATTATTTATTGTTTAGCTTGTTTTGGTATATTTTTGTAATTCATTGCATAATTTATTTATTACTACTATAACATCATATTAGGTATGATATTTCATATTTTTGTAATCAATAGTGTAAATGGGATAATTAATATTACACTAATATACCATTTTTGGCCTTTTTTTACCCCCGAACTTTGACCAACAATATCGGGAGCATACAATGTTTGATTCATGTTTTCCAATAGGCAATGGAAATCTATCGAACACTCTTCCATACTCTCTTGGTTTAGGGAGAAATAGGATACTTCTAACCACCTAGAATGTCCTCTGGATCATAACAATGATAATTAATTTAAAAATTTCCAAGGTGTTTCCCATATAATTACAAGTAATAAAGCATAATAATATAATCATTTACAAGCTATAGTAATATTTGTTTTTTAATATATTTTTTTTTGGTTCATTATTTATGCTTTATTAAAATACATAATAGTGTAATTGTATTGATCCATAAAGATACCTCATTTTTATTGTGGGGGTGATAGAGGAGGTTGCGAGGGTGACAACATGTCCACATATGGGACCAATATTTTATTGATAGTATTTAAAGTTATTGAATTTGTGTTATCTTTGGAGATTCACTTTTGTAAACATTGAGTCGACATTTCACTTCTACAATATACATACCAATTTCTTTGAATGTTTGTGTGTGTCGAAATTATTCTTAATATACCAATGTTTTTCTTATTCTTCTTAAGTATTATATATTTTCATTGTGTTTCTGATTTATTTAGATATATTAGTTTAAATATTTTATTATTAAAACACATAATGATATGAATTCTGATAATCTTAAAAGTTGCAAAGGTAAACAACCCTATGTTTTGATGTATGTGACCTATATTTTACTAATAGTATTTATATTTATCGATTTTGCACTACGCTAGAGATTCAATTTTATAGATATTGCACTAGGGTTTTCACTTCTACAACAACCTTACTATTTTTTGAATAATTATGTGTTGAGATTCAATGTCTCCCACATTCGACCTACGTGACCTTTAGTTTATTATTAATATTTAAAGTTGTCAAGTTTTTTTGCAACCCTTACAATATGTAGACACTAATTTTTGGTAATTTACACTTCAACAACCATTGTTTTGACTATGCACTCTTGCTATGATAAATACAAATTCTCCATTCCCATTTAACACTTTCTAAGGTTTGTTGCTATCTTTTTATCCTTTTTATCCTTGCACACTAACATGTTGACATGTTCTTAGAGTAAAATTCATAAAATCAATAGAAAAACATCAATTGACAAGTCCCAAACTTAACTTTGTATGTTTTTAATCCCCATTTAGGACAATACAATTTGGTTGGGAATTCATATCCGGTCATGACCCATTTTTATGGTCTTGGAATGACATGTCCTCTAACTCTACTTTCAAATTGACATCTTTCGTTGGGTCTTATACTTCATTTGGGTCAACCTTTCTTAAATAAATCATCTACAAAACCCTATATAAACAAGTAAACACTACCTCATTTGCTAACCTAGAACTCCTAAGGTAATGCACTAGAGCACTCACTTCATACACTTGCAAAAGGTATATAAAGCTCCATAAATATTGTACTAGCACATCTGAAGTCTTTAGGGCAACACCCACATCAGGTTTGAAGCTAAAAACTAGGTTAGGGTAGCCAAATCTCTCATCCACGAGCTCTCAAACATCCTCTCTCCAAGTATTTTCGCAAGAATAAAGTCAAAGTAAACATGGTCAACAATTGCCAAATCCAATTGATCTATCTAGATATCACATGTTAGGAGGAGAATGACGTGTGATTTGAGGCCTCTTTAGAGTAGTGCCAATGCTTTAGTGGTGCACGAGGGTGCTAAAACCCTTCTAATGCTTGTTTTATAAGACTTTTTATCCATGGATAAGGTTTCATATGATGATCAATCCATACGAGAGCCTTGATGCATGTGCGATAACCAAGGTTTGATAGTGACAGAAAATCCAAGAAAGCAATCACTATAGAAAGTTACAAAAGTTAATTGAGAACATGTCCAAGATTGTACAATAGTGTCGGGACCATACTGATATGGTCCTAGAAATTTGGTATGACATCGCCCTAGGTGGATTCACAAATCCAACCTCTATTGTGAGGGTTATTTAGGTTCAAATTTCCCAGTTTCACTATTCCACACTCCCGGATCTCTTCGTAAATCATATGTAATCATCTAAGCATACATGATAAAAGTGGCTATTCTACAAGAAGAAATATATAACACAAGAGATATAAATCAACACCATATTTAACATGGTTCACCCAAAGTGTGGGCTACTTCCACCAAGAAACAAGTTAATCTATTATCTAAAGCTTTCACAAGATATACAATTGAATACTTACAATCTTTCACACCTCTCGGATGTACAAAGTAATTTATTTCACTCAAACTTTTGATTCTTCTCCAAGAGTTCTATCTCTCACAATTATTCTCACAATAATCATTAACTCTTTCAATTCTCTACTTCTAAACCCTATTTTTCATGCTTATATAGGCATATACAAACTTATGGCACTTATTCATGCAATTACAATCAATAGATCTACTTTAATGCTAAAATTAGATCTAATTCCGAGAGTTAAATAAAACACTCCCGCACAAGTAACTGACGTCGGTTAGCTCTAACCGATGTTGGTTCCTCCTTGCCTCGACCGATCTTTAGTCATAGGTGGACCGATGAGATCCCTCCATAACCGATTTTGGTTATTGTGTTTTCCAACAAGTTTAATACAACATGCTAATATGAAGTAATTGAGCTCCATAACTCAACAATCTCCCACTTGGAGATAAATTATTGCACTATACACTGTACAACGTCATTCTTGGATCCTTCCTTAGCTTTGTTTCTTCATCTTCAAGTCTCAAACTTGAAGACCAACAAAAGTGGATTGTAGCTCCAACTTATCTTTTGGTAATGGCTTCATTAGCATATCCGCAGGGTTTTCACTCGTATGAATCTTCTCCAGTTTTAGTTTTCCATCCTCCAATACCTGCTATATGAAGTGATACCTCAACTGATTATGTTTCGTTCTTGAATGAAACCCGGAGTTATTTTCCAAATGAATTGCACTTTGACTATCATTGAATAATTTACAATCATCTTGCTCCTTTCCCAACTCTTCCATGAACCTACTCATCCATATCATTTCCTTGTTGGCCTCTATAGCTGCAACATACTTTGCCTCTGTAGTAGACAAATTCATGCAACCTTCTGATCTCGCAATCCGGCTATATGTTGTTCCACCTATTATGAAAATATATCCGGTTGTGCTCCTTCTACCATCCAAATCCCCATCCATATACGAATCAACATAGCCACATAATGAAATATCTAAACCTCCATAGCATAAATGCATGTTAGATATCCCTCTAAAATACCTGAGTATCCATTGGACTACTTTCCAATGCTCTTTACCGGATTAGACATAAATCTACTCACAGCTCCCACTGCTTGTGCAATGTCTAGTCTAGTACAAACCATAACATACATGAGACACCCAAATGTTGAAGCATATGGTACTTGTGTCATGTATTTGACCTCCTCATGTGATGATGGACATTGATCTTTGCTCAATTTGAAGTGTCCAGCCATAGGTATACTAATAGGTTTGGAATCTTGCATGTTAAACCTTTCCAACACCTTATTGATATAAGCTTCCTGAGATAAATACAATTTCTTGTTCTTCATGTCTCTATGTATTTGCATGCCAAGGATTCTTTTTGCAGCTCCTAAATCCTTCATAACAAATGTGTGAGCTAGTTTTCCTTAATCTCACCAATGTCTTGCATACTAGATCCTGCAATAAGCATATCATCCACATACAATAACAAAATAATATAGCTCTCATTTTCAAGCTTCTTGAAATAAACACAATGGTTAGATTCACATCTCAAATAACCATGATCATGCATGAAACTATCAAACCTCATGTACCATTGCCTTGGAGCTTTCTTGAGCCCATATAGACTCTTTTTCAACCTGCACACTAATTTCTCCTTACCCTTGACTTCATACCCAAGTGGCTATTGCATATAAATATCTTCATCCAAATCACCATGAAGGAAATTTGTCTTCACATCTAGTTGCTCTAAATACAAATCAAGTAATACAACTAAACTCTATACGCTTTTAATAGAAGTCATCTTTACAATAAGAGAAAATATTTCACCAAAGTCAATACCTGCTTTTTGTGCAAATCCCTTTGCTATAAGCCTTGCCTTGTACATTTTATGTCCACCTTCTTCTTCCTTGACTCTGTAAACCCACTTGTTCTACAATGTCCTCTTACCTGCTAGCAACTTAACCAAATCTCAAGTCTGGTTTTGTTCTAAGGATTCCATCTCCTCATCCATGCCATGCTCCCACTACACATGGGTCTTATCCTGCATTGCTTTTATAAAACTTTCTGGTTCACCATTATCAATCAATAATAAATAAAATAGAGGTATAAATATTTACGGATGTTTACTTGCCCTTTGATACCTTCTCATGGGAGTTTGGGGTACTAGAGGCTCATTACGGACCTCCTGAACATTTGTATCAAAATTTGTGATGATTGACACGGTCCACTGTGAATCGACGCTGATTTTGCTAACCGATGTTAGTTTGGCTCTTATCAGAATCGATACCGGTTACGATGACCAATGTCGATCAGGGTCAACCGACACCTTTGATTCTTGTGTAACCATATAGGTATGAATTTTGAATATGAGAGTTCATTTTCATTCACAAAATTCTCAATAGGTTCATCCTTGGGTATCAAAATTTGATCCCACCATTGTCAAATCTAAGGCACTTTAAATTTTAATTTGATTCATTCTCAACAAAGGCTTTCCATCTTTTAAAAGTCTCAAAAACATCATATTTACGTTTGATACAATAAACTCATACCTTTCTTGTAGCATCATTAATGAAAGTAACATAATATTGGGATCCTCCATGAGAAGATACCTGAGTTGGTCCCTACACATCTAAGTGCACAAGCTCCGATTTCTTCTCCTTTTTAGTTGCACCAACTTTTAGAAATATCACTCTCTTTTGCTTTCCAAAGATAAAATGCTCACAGAAAATCAAGATCTAAATATTTCAACTCGATAACTTACCCTTAGCCTTTAAGATTTGCATTCCTTTTTGACTCATATGGCTCAACCAATTATGCCACATGCATGCATCTAAATCTGAAGTAGATAATGTAGAAAATGAATCAATAACACAAGTAGATAAATATAACGTTACTACCTTCTTACCTCTTGCCACAACAAAAGAACCCTTGGTGACTTTCCAAGAGTCTGTTGTGAATGTAACCATGCAACCAAATTCACCTAGTTGCCCTACAGAAATAAGATTCCTCTTGAGGCTTGGCACATGCTTCACATATTTCAATACCCATGTATTTCCATTCTGCAATTTTACATAAACTTCCCTTTACCAAGTAATACTGCAAGGTTCATCATCACCCAAATAAGCATGTCCAAAATTTCCATGGACATAATTTCTAAAGTAACCCTTATTAGGGGTTGTATGGAAAGAAACTCTGAATCTAAAAACCAAGATTCTATTCTATTATCCAAATAAATAATAAGAGCATCTTGCATTACCTCTGTTGTAATATTTTCTCTTTATTTGACTCTTTACCTTTGTCTAGGTGTTGATTCTCTTTATCCTTTGACCAACAATCTTTCTTTGTATGTCCTTTCTTTCCACATTTCCAACAGGTAATTCCCTTACCTCTGGATTTAGATCTTCCATCCCTTGACTTTGATTTCCCATTATTCTTACTCTTGGATCTCTCCTTCTTCCTGCCTCTGCTTTCTATATTCAAAGCATTCCCAGATGATTCCTCTATACTTTTCCTGTGAATTTCTTCATTCAAGATTATACTAACCACATCATCAAACTTCAAAATATTATTAGCAGATGTTGTATTACTAACAACCATTACCAAGTTATCCCAACTATCAGGCAAAGAACATAAGAATAAAAGTGCTTTCACTTCATCATCAAACGGAATATCAACCGATTTTAACTAATTTACAATAGATCAGAAATCATTCAAATGACTAGATGCAGATCCACCTTCATGCATCTTAGAACTAAATAGTTTCTTTATCAAATAAACTTTATTTGAAGCATTAGGTTTTTCATATAAATTAGCAAGATATTTCATTAACTCTACCATAGATGTCACTTCTGTAATATTGGAAGCCACGGATGTTGTCATACTCAATTTTATAGATCTCAAAGCCTTTCTGTCAAGAATCTTCCATTCTTCATTAGTCATCCTCGTAGGTCCTGAACTTTTCATCCAACGATAAGTACAAATCTCTTTCATAAAGATAATCCTCAATCAATCTTCCATAATTGATAATTTAGGTCATCAAACTTATGTACCTTGTATTTGTTTTCTTCTACCATTGTTGTAGCTCCCACTGAATCAGAAAACCCTATGTCAGTAATTTTTTCAACACATAAAACCCTCAAACAAATCTTTGATACCACTTGTTAGGATTAACACAAGGTTGCTGATTATATATCAGATCTAAGCATACATGCAATAAAAGTGGATATTCTACTAGAAGAAATATACAACACAGGAGATACAAATCAACACCAGATTTAACATGGTTCACCCAGTTTGGGCTACATCCACCAAGAAACAAGCCAATCTATTATCCAAAGCTTTCACAAGATATACAATTAAAGATCTACAATCTTCCACACCTCTCAGATGTACAATACTTTCTTTCACTCAAGCTTTTGCTTCTTCTCCAAGAATTCTATCTCTCATAATTATTCTCACAATAATCAACTCATTCAATTCTCTACTTCTAAACCCTATTTTTCATGCTTATATAGGCATATACAAACTTAGGGCACTTAGCCATGCAATTACAATCAATAGATTTACTTTAATGCTAAAATTAGATCTAATTCCGAGAGTTAAATAAAACACTCCCACACGAGTAAATCGATGTCGGTTAGCCCCTAACCGATGTCGGTTCCTCCTTTCTGACTAATGTCGGTCATAGGTGACCGATGATGGTCCCTCCATAGTCGATGTCGATTCTTGTGTTTTCCAGTGAAGCTCAATTACTTCATATACTCAACACCATATCTCTTGAGAAATCATTTGTAATCATCTAAGTGCCTTTATATGTTTGTTACTTACTCTCAATCACATGTTAGGTTGATTGGTGTATGTTATATTCTTTCTATCTAATATGAGTTGCAAATCTAAGTTATTATTTCCATTGTAACATCTTTGTAAGATTTGTAATCAACTTTAATATAATCTAAAACCTAATTAAATTGACATAAAATTCAATTAAGGGTAATAACATAATACATGTTGAAAATTATTCTTAATATACCAATGTTTTTCCCATTCTTAAGTATTTTCTATTGCCATTGCATTTACTGATTCGATTGGTTGTATTAGTTCAACCTTTATGTTATTAAAACACAAAAATGTAATTGTAGTAATCCAAAAAGTTACAAAGGAAAACGCCCCTACATTTGAAGTATGTAACATATATTATATTAATAGTATTTAAATTTATCAAAGTTGATGTGACCTTTATAATACGTGTCAAAATTTAGTATTTATATACCATTTTTTTGTTTGAAATATTTTCTATTTTCATTGTGTTTACATTTTTCTTGTTGTATTGGTTCAAAATTTATTTTATTAAAACACATAATAATGTAATTTCAGTAATCCAAAAAGTTACCTCATGACCAACATAGAGGTGATAAAGTAAATCACTTAGTGCAACTCCTCCACTAGTAGAAGCAATGACATAGGATTGTTTTTACTCAATGACCTAGGGAAAATGCTCCTCACAAAAATGTGACAATGTGTGCAAACCATTCATATGGGGAAACCCTTTTGAGAAGCTTCCAAATTTTTGTCACTTACAAACTATCTCTTGTCAACAAAGTTCTAGCCTAGCACAAGTTTCTATTTGCCACTACTTCTCAATATTCACAACGATTGAGCACATTTCACTAAGCTGGAAAACACTCTGCAGCTCATATTGACTTGTTTATGTCCCCTAAATATTTTTTTCCTTTGGTTGCCCTATTTACTTGCCAAAAATGACCTCATTGACCACCGTAGCAAGGTAATGTTAAGGTCATTGAGTGTGCTAATTACACATTGCAATGCTACTTACACACAACACTCATCTCATTCCACTTCTAACAATGATTAGTTACTACCAAAAAAATTCTATACATGGGGAAAAAGGTAGTGGTTGATGTAAACTCGTGGATTGGGGCTGAACTTGTCAATGAAGCTATTTGCCACATCATTTCAACCATATATAGTCTCTTTGACCTCACTTGCACTATTGATTTCTATGTAAATCCAATTCAACACTACATTGGTCCCAAGTGCAATGCTCTCCAACCCCTACATGTACATGTGCCCAACATTTCATGTGGTAATCACATATAACTCCCTTTTAAAATGGATTGGGATATATAACTTAGGGTTGAGTTTTGACAACTCGGCCTAATGATATCGAAGGTGTAGAATGTCGAGGTCTTATTTTTGCAACATGTATCCTAAGTTTGTAGCCTTTGAGACCTTCACATCTCCCTGCCTTTCTCGTTCGGACAAATCTTGAAATTCTCTCTATGATTGTATGTTAAGATCCTAGAAGAAGAGGAGGCGGACCTATATTTACTCCAATCCTTAGATGATATATATTACAACATAGACCAAATCGTCAATATTGTAATATCGTTTTCTTGAGTTTACATGTTTGTCACCTTGTATGTTTTTCCCTATCCTTTGGATTGCATTCCCTCCTTCTCAATGGAGGTTTGAGATGTCATTAAAGCGAGTTCTCTTTCGGTGCAAGAATGATAACGTTGGGTTCCACCTACATGCCCATCCCATCAACTTTGACCACCACCTTTGCTCACATTAAAAATAAAGAAAACAAAATCCCACATTCGTCATGCAAGTTTCCTTGCCCTTAACAAAGGACATTCATTGATTCATAACAACCATATTCACCTTGACTCCCTCCATTTACTCCTCGTCGTGTTCTCCTTTTGTCTTTCATGGACTTGCCACTCCCTTTCCATAAGTCTCTCAAACCTTCACAAATCTATAGATCAATTTTACTCTTCCCTTATCGACATCTCCACCACACCTTCTTGGTGCGGTTGTTAATTACCACATAGGAAACTACTAATATATAATTGATTAGAAGCTTGAAATTATTGCATTGAATATATACTTGTCAAGGTTGTCCTCTCGGCCCCTGCATTGTATGTGCTCACAACCAAAGGATTTGGGTATTTATTAGCCCATGCTAAATCCCAAGGTCTTGTTAGGGGAATCTCGCTTCATGTTGTGCCCAACTCTCAAATTCTCAATGGGAATTTTGCGGATGACTCTTTCCTTATGCTCATTGAAGACGAAGCCAACATTCACAATGCTATGTAATGCTTGGATACTTTTTTAGCTTTTAGATCATCTATTCAATGGCGAAAAACACAGTGTTATCAACAATCCTTCCTTCTTGCGCCGATTGGCTAGCCACTTTTGAATGGAAGCTATTAGCACATGGCGAGATATTTAAGTTTCTAGGTATTCCTTTTTCCTTTCAAGCCTCCCCTGCTGAGCTCTGGCAATATGTTATTCAAAGAGTGGAAAATAAATTGGAGTATTGGCTCACCAGACCCTTATCTTTGGCTAGAAAATTCCAAATTTGTTCTTAACTTCTTGTGTTCACACACGTTTATTATTCATCATGTTAGATTCCTTCCAAAGCTTCCACTCATAAGCTAGAAAATCTGCTCAAATCCTTTCTATGGGATAATGCTTCTAAATGCAAAGGATTTCATCGGGTGGCTTGGGAGACACGTTTCCTTCCCCGCATGACTCGGAGGACTCGCCTTATCGACATTGTAGTCATTTTTATACCCTTAGACCAATAGTCTAATCCCATGCACGTCGGCCTATCACCCAGTGGGCATTGGGTGCTCACCGAGGCACGAGTGGGCACCGAGCCTCTCCTTTATCGAATCTTGTGAGATTGCATCATCTTATGACAATTATTCAAGTGCAAATGAATAGAAAAGAACTGTGCATCACTATGAGAACCTAGGATGAGTTATAACATCAATGCATCCATAGAAGTGAAATAACAAAGCGACATATGGAAATGGTTCATACATAAAGGAAATGCACAAGGACTATGCTATGGACACAAATATGATTCAGAATAGAGCCTTATATTCATAATAACATGTTCAACAACCACATTACATCCATTAAAGTCATAACAAACCCTCATATGACAATGTAGAGCCAAGCCATGCATCAAAACTAAATTATGTCCCTCTCTATTACAAAGATGAGTACAAACCGATCTCTCTAAATATGTCATCACTCCTATTTTCCCTAATCCCAACCCATATAATCCTCCATGGTATTTTATAGAGCTTCGCCTCTTTCCAACACACTATTCTCTCTACTGACTCTTCTCTTAGCACCCTTCGCCCCCTTAGCACCACTTTTTTTACTATCCACGCCCCTCAATATATAGCTTTCCTTCCTTTACCACAATGCCTTTTGAGGTAACAGATCATTGCCAAGTGTCCAAGTGGTCATCTAATGGAGCATGCCTCCTTTGATCCAAGCTCTCCACTCTGTGTAATGATGCTCTTCTGGAACCTTCCATCGCATGCATGGAATATTCCCTTTTTGATCCTACAGTCGTCTAGGTTGGCACCTTATCCACTCTGCATTCTAGAAGGGTCACACTTTTTTGGTATGTTTCAGGGACACCGAATATGGCTAAATCCAAACCCGTCTTTTCTTGCGCGCGTGTGTGCCGTGTGTTCTGCAAAACCCTAGTAGAACCCCTCCTTGCGCACTTTCACCTCGCGTGCCCTTCTTCAAATAGGTCCCACATGCCCATGTGCCTTCTTGTACTTAGCCAATATTCTAGGGCCCAACATCATCCCACACTACACCTGTTCTTCGTCCTTGGAAACGCTCTTCAAAGAATAAAGAAATGGCGGGTTCTTAACATGGTTGAAAAGAAAGAATAAAGGAATGAATAATTTGGAGAAAGAATGAAAGAATGGGGAACTGTTTATTTATTGTTGGAGGAGAGGAAATCCTTCCTAGTTCTTCCTCTAACTTCCCCAAGCGTCGACCTCGTTCGAAGCTTGCGGATAGAGGTCACCCACCAGGGTGCTCACCTCCTTAAAACTTAATGCCTCCCTTTTTCACTCACGGTGTCAACAACACTCTCTAATTTCTTCCCCAAGTCTTCAAGGGCATCCATCCTGTGGGTGATCTGGGGGTATAATTCCTTTAACTAGATTTTGATTGAGCCTTACAGGGTCTTGATTACTTCTAAATTCTTTTCCACCTCGGCTAGGATCTTATCTCTCTCTGCTCTATTCCCCTTATTTTTCTCTTGGAAATCTTTGAGTTCTGTCTCATGGGTGGCAACCAAGATGCTTGTCACTCTATCCCTATACACGTAGTTTTTCATATATGACTTAAGCGAATCACGTGACAACCTTTACTTCTGCTAGAAGTTTAGTGTATCGAGCAACAATCTCAACAACCTTCATCTTGTTTTCTTTCTCTTGGCACACCTACGCTTCTTCTACAGACTCTAAAGCAAGTGGTCACCTCTCCATTGTGAGAATGTGAGTCAGATCTCTAGACATTGTAAGGTTGATTCATACTTCTGCTTCGGTCAACGCTAAATTAGGGTGCTTCAGGACAATTGCATCTGTAATCATCTCCACCTTCTTGGAGACTTCGCACACCTTAGATTTTTCTTCTTTCAGCTCATGCCTCAACTGAGTGTTGATCAGCTCCTCTTGCTTTAGGTCCTTTGCTCTTCTCCATGATATCCTTCTTTTTCTTCTCCAATTCCTCCTCCAGGAATCTCACTCTATCATTTCTCCTAAAATTCTGGCTTTAATTTCGACTAAAACCTTTTTAAGCGCGTTACAGACTTGTTCATTTGATAGTTGTTGAGTGCTCACCAAGATTTATTCCTTTGGTTTCTGGCATCTTCATTAGCGCTCTCTAACTTACCTCAAATTCTGGTTCATCCACGTGGGACTCAAATGCCCAATATAACATCTTTCTTATATGTGGGTACGTGCCTTCTTCATCAAACAATGACATAGCTAGGAGTTTCTCTATTGGTACGGTGCTCTAGAAAGAGCACGCGTATCACCTTGCTAGGATCATCAATGTATCCCATTCCCTACCCTTGTGCCACCACTACGCCTTTCCTAGCTATCCGCGTAGCTTTTGGGAAGCTTACTGCAATTTGGGATCTCCACGCATCTTGACATACTCCTTCCCAACACTTTCTTCCTCTAACTCCTTTATAATCTCATCTACGCTTTGATCCATTCCACCAACTTCTTCATGATGCCTCGCCACTTCTCTCTCCACGGATTTCTCTACATGCTCCTTAATGAGGCTTGGGTTTCTTTGGTTCTTGGTGCTTACTTCTTCGCTCACCCCCTTGCTTCGAGCCTCGGCTTCTTCTTTGTCATTCTTCTCCTCATATTCCTTGTTATACCCCTCTTCATCTCCTTCTTCCTCATAATCATGTACACCATAGACTGGATAGTCTTCACCTCCTTCAAGCTCGTCATCATCCTTGTTTCCAATGTAGGCATCTAAACTCTTTGTCTCTTCTGAGTATGCCTCATCTGTCACCTTCTGCTTCTTCCTTTTGGGGATTCTACAGTACGGGAGATTCTTCTTTTTCTTTTCTTCCTAGGTGACGTCTTTATTAGTGATTCCTCATGGGTGAGGGGCTCTTCATGTTCAGACGCCTCTTCTTCTGGGGTCTTTGCCTTGATAGGATACTTCTTTCTCCACATGTAAGTGCTAGGTTTCATGACTGCTTTAGGTGCGCCCACCGATTGTGTGGTCTGCACACTTGGTGTTTTCTTCTCCTGTCCCTCTTCTCTTTCTCTCTTCTTTGGCGTGGCCTTATTTCTTCCTATGGGGTCTTCTAGAATGGAGACATCATTCTCCATATATTTTCCTTTCTTGAACTTAGGTTTTATGCGAAGCTATATCCTTGTTGCATCCCTTCCAGTGATTGGCAAGCGTGATATTGGTTTCATCATTTGAACTTCGTGGGAGACATACTTCTCCATGTACGTGTGTTTTTAGGGTACACGAGATTTCAGAGTAGCTCACGGTGGTCTTGGTCCACCTCACTAAGGTCAAACTTTAGCCTTTTGGCTTCTTTGAACTGTTGACCCCTGCCTGGAAGTATTGCATGGTGAAGGAGAAGGGAAGCTTACACCATGGACCCTTAGTCCCATTTGTTAAAGTGAACCTACCAATGCATAAGTGTTGGTATACTACAAACTCTTCTTCTTCATTCATGAGCATGGGAAACTACTCTGTGATCCTCCACTCTCCCCGAATGCGTCACACATTCATTTATACCACTTCTCCAGGCGCGCCTTGTGAGTGGCCATCATGGTTTCATAAGTGTATTTTTCAAACCTCTTTGCGGGTGAGGGATCCTCTTCTGGATACTCCCAAATGAACTTTTCCGGCCCATCTAGTACTCCAATCTCTGAAAATACAATGGTGAGGAGGACGTTACCGAATAGTATCTTTCTCTCCCTCTGCGTGCCGCTTATAATTTCATCCACAATAAAAGCAGACAAGTTATAGATGGTTCCTTCTAATATCTTCCGCATACATTTAGCCATGCCTTGTTCACTTGCATCCATCATCCCGATCATTGAGATTTGTCACCAAGCACACGACCATCCTCAAACAGGGTCTGGAATCTCTGTGATGTCAAAGTATCACGAACCCTTCTTGTAGTCATACACTACTACTGTCTCCTTGATAGCCTCCTTGTTGCTTAGGTCATCATCTATACTTTCTCCTTCACAAATAAGACCTATGAACTTGGATATCAGTTGTGGTGTTATGCGCATCTTGCGCCCTATAAAATAGAAGTGATCCTCATGCACACGTGACATCAACCATTGATAAAGGTGCTCGGGCTTACCAAAGTAAGGCAACTCATATAGTTGTAATAACCCCGCCTTCTCCAATTTTACCTTCACCTCATCGTTGTATATGGGCATCCCATATGGTGTCCTTTTGTTAGTTGGGCGGACCAACTCTAATGCCATTTCCTTCTCAGTTGTGCTCGTGCGATGGTTATAATCGCTCATAGTCATTTGTCTTAGATGCGACACCCACTCCTTTCCTAACAATACTTCATCTGGGTATTGCATTTATGCGTACCATTCTTCATTGGAGCTTGTGATGACAACAGTTTGCTTTTATTTGCCCTTGCCCTTTGGTTTCTTCGGTGAAACAGTCACCTTCTTAGGTGTCATGCTTTTTGTCGGGATAAACTAAGAACTCCTTACTCTTCTCTGCTACTCTACTTACCTCCAAACTCAACTCCAAAGCTCAACTCCTAGAATAAATCTTTTTATCTCTGTGCCCTAGCTGCCAACCCTAACTAGGAAAACCTTCCACAAGATGGCGCACCACAAATAACCTTTTCTCACGCCCATGTACTCCTTCCTCTGGTTTGTAGATCCACTCTAGTCACATACTTAAGTTCTAGGATTCTTCTTCCTTCACACAAATTTCTCTTTGGATGCCCTAGTTTGCAAGAGTGCTTCAACTTCACAATAACAAGGTAGAATAATGACTTGCCCGACCTTATATTTATAGTTTTTACTTCCCTCCAGAAATAAATGCTATGCCACCTACCAACGTACTTTAACATTAAATGTGGCTTTTTCCACTAAGCCAACTTTAAGTGCCCTTACCCACGTGCCACATCCTGTGAAAAATCCTTTACAACCTTCTGGCATGTAAAAATCCAATCTGATTGAAGACTCTTATGCGTGTGTCTACAACACCGAAGGAACTTCTTCTATCCTTTACCTGATTTTTGCCTTCACCTACCTCATGTTGGTCCTGCACTCTTCATCCTTTGTACATGTTCTTTATTACAACCTTCGACACCATAATTCATCATCCACCGTTTCCCATGCGCTTTCTCAATCTTACGTGCTTCCTTCTACTGGGCCACTCAACTTGTATTACATGCCTATACTTTGCTTTGCATTACTCCACCCCACACTAAAACAGATGTGCGGTCCTTTGCGCATACACAACCTTGGAAAAATAATGTGGTTATCGGTGCACAAGGCGCAAAAAAATGAAACAAAAAGAAAGGAACAAACAACGAGAAAGGGAAACACAAGAAAAGAAAATCATAAAGGGAAATTCTAAGCTAATTAGAAATATTGCCTTATTACAAACACCAAGAAGACTTATTTATAGTAGGGATTCAACCTACTCCCATTGAAATGACCTAGTAATCTCATCCCATCTAGCACTTGTAATTGAAAAGCACTGAATCAAGAATGTACAAGATGATGTAGGGTCCCAACCAATGGACTTTCAACTTCCCAGGATGGTGCAGATACTTGGAATCATACAACAACACCATCTTCCCAACCTCAAACTACTTATTCTTGATATGATGATCATGTCATGCCTTTTGTCTTGCTTTTTCTTGTCTTCTGACTCCATCTAGCAAGTGATCGCCTTTCGTCTAACTACATCAACTTATCAATCCTTTCTTCCAGGAGTTTGTTCATGCCTAACCCTCTACGTAAGTGTGCGCTATATGTAGTGATGGTAACATAAATTCAACTGGAAAAACAACCTCTGCGCTAAACACCAATTGAAATGGTGTGGCCTTGTTCAACCTCTTGTAGGTTGTCTGTATGCCCATAAATGGCCGATGATACTTTGTCATCCCAATCTTGTCTTCCAACATCACAGATCTTAGTTAACATGTGACTTAGTATCTTATTAAATGCCTTAGTAGTTCCATTTGCTTGAGGGTGATAGGGGGTATTCTTGTGATGGGCCACCATAAATTCTGCTAATAGAATCCTAACTGTTTCATTGAGAAAATGTGTACCTCTATCACTTGTTAAACTTAAAGGACAACCATACATACTGATTATGTTCTCCCATAAAAATCTAGTAGTTATCGCTACGGTGCAATCCTTTGTAGGCACTTCCTCTATCCATCGTGTCAAGTAATCAATGTAAGTAATGATATACCACAAACCAGTCCTTTGTGCGACTAGCGAAATTGGCCCTACAAAGTCGATTGCCCATTTTTCAAATGGTTCAACACTGTTGGCTATTGGTCGCAAAGGCATTTCATCCCTCTTCCCAAGTTTGCCAAGGCATTGAAAATGGTCACAGGCCTTGCAAAACTCAATACAATCCTAGTAGATGGTTTCCCACCAAAGCCCTGCTAATAAAATATTCTACGTGGTAGCATTTCCTACATAGTGTCCTCATGCAATCCCACCATGCGCTTCCTCCATAATGCCACGCATTCAAGTTCCAATACGCAATGACATAGAACCTCATCATGACCTAATTTATATAGGTCTCCACTAATCAACATGTAGGGTGCGACACATATTGCTAATTGCTTTCTCTCCAGATCCTTCATCCTTTTGACGCCACACCTGTTTTCAAAGAACACTGCGATATATTCTAAGTCTCGAGGGTGCGTGCCATAACCTAAATAGTTGGTTCGTCGACATGGAGTCCCAATGCTTTTGCGCATCCTCCATTGAGTTAATCCTTGATAAGTGGTCAAGTCCTGAATGTATTTTCCTAGTTTTACGACCACTATAAACTCAAATTATTGAAATAATAGGACCCAACGACATATGCACCCTTGCAAAATGGGCTTGTTGACTAAGTATTTCAATGCCATGTGGTTCGTGTAGAATATAAATGGTGTTGCCAACAGATACTACCTGAACTTGTGCAACGTGTATATCATAGACAATGCTTCGCGCTTAGTGGTTGTGTAATTTTGTTATTTAGTGTCAAATTTCTACATGTAAAACACAAGGCATGATCAATAATTCCTTCTCTAGGTTGTGCTAAGACTACTCCCATAGCTGTCCTTGAGGCATCAACATGCACATGGAAAGGCTTATCCTAAGAATGAAAACATAGTATGGGCGTCGTGACAAGCCTATCCTTCAAAGTGTTAAATGCCCTCTATTGCGCCTCTCCCCAATGAAAGGCACTGTTGTGTTTTGGCAATTCCTCCAAAGGCATGACAATCTTGGCATATCCCTTGATGAATTTCCTTTAGTACCCCATATGCCCAAGGAATCCATGCGCCGCTGCGCTTTGACTTGTAGGTTCTCCTAATCCTATAATAATAAGCAACTTTGGCGGGATCCACTAGTAAGCCTTCTTTGCATATAATATGTCCTAATAGGGTTCCAAATGGAGTAACAAAGACACATTTATTAATGTTGAGGGATATCGTTAATTTTTGACATCTCTCAAACATCAACCTCATATTGTTACAATGGTATTTTACTAATCCATACACAATCTAGTCATCTAGGTAAACTTGAAGAAACTTATGGATGGAGTCCTGAAAGGCTTGTACCACGATGCGCGAGAACACAATAGGCACATTCTTTAATCCAAAAGGCATAACCGTGTAGGCAAAACTTCCCCATTCAGTGCAAAAGTTGTCTTTCTCTGGTCTTCCTTTGCAATCCTGACTTGGTGATACCCTGAGAACCCATCCGTGAAAGAGTAGACTTCGCCGCGGCTACTCCTTCAAAATTTCTTCAATAAAGGGGTTTGGAAAGGATGATGACACATACTGCATTCAGATCCCTGTAGTCAACACATATTCTTATCCTCCCATCCTTCTTGATACTAATGACCATTGGGCTTATCCATTTTGATTCTTCCACTGCCTCAATGATACCAGATGCTATCATCTTGTCTATTTCTTCCTTGACCCATACGCACAAATTTGGATTCATCCAATAAGGCCTCTTCCAAATCGGGCGCGCACCTTCCTTCAACTTGATCTTCATCTCCCTAAGGAATGGTGGATGCCTTTGAGTTTATGGTACCCAGGAGGAACAAATCTTGGAACTCGCACAATAGATCAATGACCTTTGAAATTTTTTTTTTTTTTTTGACTAATAGTCCCCGATGATAGCTTCTTTAGGTTTTGTATTTGTCCCAATGTTAACCTTATTTATTTTCAAGGGCTCATGATAGGCACATGCTCGCTCATCAACGCTATCTATGACTTCGCACATACCTTTAGAATGGTTAACATTCAAAGTTCACATCTCCTCGTCGTCACTACATAGACCATTTTTCATTTTTCTTTTTCCATGCACGTGTGCTCAAAGCATACTTCCTCTCGATTCTTCTTCATTGAGGTGCGTCTCCAAATAATGCTCACCCAAAAAATCCAGTAGCCTATCTCTGTCATAACACTATCTCCCATCTCAAGGCACTTGATTACTTGCAACGCCTTATCTACTGATGGCTTGGTACTCCTATACTCGAAAGCTTGAATGAGATCAGCTGTCAACTCCTACCAATTACCTATTTGTCGACGCATCTCTGAGTGAATATACCATGCACGCGCATAAGCTTGTAAGGTGGAATAAAACTTATGCACCCATAACGAAGGAGGTAATGCTTCTCGTGCTTCCCATCCAAGCCTTCTCACATGCTTGGATATGAAATGAGGCGGTCTCTTTACCATGGTAGTCTTGTATGACAGTGGGCATGTTGCTCTTGGAGAACCTTAAAGAGAATTTGATTCTCACCTTGTGCCGTTCTAGGAGGCTCTCCCAATGGGTAGCTCACCAACGCGCTATAGTTCCGAGTAGGTTATAACTGAGCATTCCCCTTCTCTCATCCTCATTTTTCCACTGAGCCTCCATTTCTTGTAAGAAAATTTTGGGTATGATCCTCCAGAATAACTTGGCAACTTCTTCCCTCCTAGGTGCTTGAATGAGCGCACCTTTGTTACCCTTATTACAGATCCTCTCAATTGTCACCCAATCAACTCATAAGTCCCATGCGCCCAATTGTCACATGTCATACTAGTGGTATCATTCAAGCACTGAGCATCCTCAAATTGGATAACTCCTTCGTGGGATGAATTATCTCAGGATCTCTGATGGAGCGTGCATAGATTATGTCAAGGAATTCTTCTCCCAAGGGCTCAAGTATAGGGCACTTGACTTCCCATATGTTAAAGGGATAATCACCCTTTCTTCCTTATTCTCAAAGCTGATATACCCTTTGTTAAACTGCAGTCGGCATTATTCTTGTAACACCATGGGTGCCCAAGTAATGCTAGAAAGTTGTCTTCCTCGGCGAGCGCCAAGACTTGAAGTCTCCAATGAACTTGGCCCCTTGAATGGTGATAACTACATCCTTCAAGAATCCAATGGGCATTGCCTTTATCTTGTTTTCCATATACAACACATTCGAAGATGGTTGTAATGTGGGCCTTCACATTTGATGCCATGCATCTAAGGTAAGAACATCGACCTCTACTCGCGTCGATGAGGATGTATTAGAAGCCATCCATAAACAACCGTGTTCAAAGTAATCTCCTTATCATAGTCAAGGTTGTGAGGAGGAAGGTTTGCATGCAAAACCTTCCTTTCGCTGCACTCTGCTCCAACGCGTCGTACCTTCTCCCTCATCCATTCTCCTAACAAGGGAATAATATTCTCTTGCCTTAACATTCTACATACTTCCTTGACCTCATCCAGGTCATCCTTCGAGCCTCAAAGCATTCTTATTTTGCTCCAATTGCTTTGATTGCTCCTATAGACATTGGATCTCCCTCGCAAACTACGAATCACATCCATAGTCTCTTGATACACCTCCTTTTTGATGAGTAGGGTCCAGATACTTTCCATGTACCACTTCCTCTCTTGAAACTAGTGTCCTTTGTCTTGGAATCTCCCGGCAGCGCGTGGCCCTCTACTCCGTCGTCACCAAGTACAGTTCTAGTCCCGACTCATGCGTCGCTCTTGGCATCCACTGTGAATCGGCTTTCTTGATGCTTACCATCCCAAGCGCCTTTGTCTTTCCGGTGTTGCTAGTTCATATGCTCATAAAGCTCTGGACACTCTTCGTACTTATGTTTCTTTCCACACCATGAGCATTGTAACAGATCAGGGAACTCACGTTTGTAATGCTTTGTAGATCCACAGTTATAATAAGTTCCTCATGTAGAACGCACTTTGTCCTCTCCAGCATGGTTATTCTGCGACCACGAAATCCTCTGTGAAAACCTCTTCCATGCACTCCTCCATCTGCGTGTCCTTCATAGCAACCATCATCATCCTTGGAACTACTTGCAAGACTAGTATGGCGCACACCAAGATCAATAGCATCATGGATCTGATCAATCGATCACCGATCCTTGGTATCATGGGTTATAGAGATACAGATCTTATAATAAGAACAAACATTCTTGCGGATTGTGCGTTGTAGTAGAGGGCATTTACTTGCATCATGATCCCCATGGCAAATATCATAGTCTACTACCATAGCGCGTATTGACTTTCGAGGGAAACTATCCTTTGCATGCCCTTCCATTTCACAATCTGTACACCAAAGCCCATTATGAACCTCGTGCACTGAGTTTGCACACAAATTTTCCAATTGCTTGGCCATTGCAGCAATTTGGGCCTCCAGAAAATGACTAACACCAATATCAACGCTCCCAATAGCCTCAGCGCGCAAGGCAGCTTCCAAGGCCTCGCACGGGTATGTGAAAGTCTTGTGTGACAGATTCCTTCTAAATGGTGTTATCAACCCTCCAACAAACCATTGAGCATGTTGAGAAGGATGAATGCCATAGGATAGTTTAGACAAGAGAGTCTTGAAACACGGGTCATACTCCCACACTCTCTATCATTCCCTGCTAGATCTCCTTTAGGGCGCTGATGCTCTTCTGTTTAAATTATGGGATATGGAACTCTACTATGAAGGTGTTCTTCAATGCGGTGTAGTCTACCACCGTCTGATGGGGTCATACTTCATATACCAACTATGTGCACGTCCTTCCAACGTTGTTGCAAATTGACTTGCCTTCCGCTCCGGGGTAGTGATCCCTTTTGCACGCAATAGTAATTCACACTTGTGCACATGCTCTGCAGCATCTTTAATACCCCTATAGTCTAGTAAGTGCAAAGACATCTCAAAAATACTTGTGGAGGTGGTTGAGGCCCTTGTCCTCCTGATCAAGAGCCTTGGTTCCCTCCGATGTTTCCTCCACCATATTTACTGGATGCACCAGTCCTGTTCCTCCCGACCCACAGGTCCTCCAACCCTTATACCACCAGATCCACCTATTGTAGCCAACAAATGGCTCGAAGTGGTCATGTCAAGTGTTCAATGTCCCATCAATCTGTGCGGCTGATGGTTTGTGATATTGTCCCGCGCCACTCCCAAATGCGACACCCAAACCTTGCGTACTTTGCACCTTGTCCAACAATTCCTCCAAAAATACGGAATAGACTCTACGCAACCATGAATGTTCCTAACGAGAAATTATATCTCTTGGGTGCAGATCGGTTACTCCCACCAATACCAATTGGGTTAACAATACTTCTCCCTTGATCTAGAAAACCAAGTGTCAGGTTTGGTTCACAGGGTGGGTTGAGATGCACGTCGATGGCTCTCCTTTCTCCATGCGACAAACTCTCATCAGAAGTTGAAGGGGCTTCTCTCTCGTGCTTGCCAAGATGGGGTAACACGGACTTCTCAAGTTCCATGTCCTTTGCGTGAACCTTAACTCCTTCCCGCAAAGTCTGCCTCCATAGATCCATCACACTTGCAACCTCATGTTGTCTAGTCATCTCCCTTTCACGAGCTTTCTTTATACTTAAGTCATCTCTCCTCCCTTTCCTTCTCAGCCACAATTTCTGCCATCTTCCTCCACCCTAGCTTCCTCTCCCAGCGCTCAGAGAATTTTAGCCGGCCATGGGAAATGCCTCTAAACTCAAGGTAATGACCAAGATCTTCATAGCCAAAGGAATAACACGCAAAACGATCCTCTGTGATCCCTCAGAAATTCAAACTCAACTACTTCTAGGTAAGAATACGTAGAAATGGCGTATTCTAGAGTATAACTAGTCAACACTCTTTTCCACCAGTGATCAACAACACGCGTCCAAGTCAAATATGCATCTTATAACCTCTGATAGTCATCTTGGGTCCATATGCGTGATCTATAATACCAGCTTGATCTGGATGTATATGCTGAAAGCCATTCATATAGTTCTACTAGAAAACAATAGAAGAATGTCTCATACAACTCATGGTATAGATTCTCTTCTACCCATCTACGTGCATCAAACTCAGATCCAGTCATTGAATCTTTGAGCAAACTTGTCCTCCATGCTCTTGAACCATGCTTCGACACTTTCCAAGGTCAATAGTTCTATCATCACGCATCACAAGGACTAAGATGCATGCCATTTCTCACAACAAATTAGAAAAGAGGTCTCGAAAATGAACCAAGATGTAGTCATTTTTATACCCTTAGACCAATAGTCTAATCCCATGTGCGTCATCCTATCACCCAGTGGGCACTGAGTGCTCACTCGAGGCACGCATAGGCACCGAGCCTCTCCTTTATGCGAGTCTTGTGAGAATGCATCATCTTATGATAGTTATTCAAGTGTAAATGAATAGAAAAGAAATGTGCATCACTCTGAGAACCTAGGATGAGTTATAACATCAATGCATCCATAGAAGAGAAATAACAAACATCATATGGAAATGGTTCATACATAAAGGAAATGCACAAGGACTATGCTATGGACACAAATATGATTCAGAATAGAGCCTTATATTCATATTAACATGTTCAATAACCACATTACATCCCTTGAAGTCATAACAGACCCTCATATGACAATGCAGAGCCAAGTCATGCATCAAAACTACATTATGTCCCTCATATTACAAAGATGAGTACAAACCCATCCCTCTAAATATGCCATCACTCCTATTTTCCCTAATCCCAACCCATATAATCCTCCATGGTATTTTGCAGAGCTTCACGTCTTTCCAACGCACTATTCTCTTAGCACCCTTCGCCCCCCCTTAGCACCACTTTCTACTATCCACACCCCTCAATATATAGCTTTCCTGCCTTTACCGCCATGCCTTATGAGGTAACAGATCGGGTCGCTAAGTGTCAAGTGGTCCTCCAATGGAGCATGCCTCCTTTGATTCGAGCTCTCCACTCTGTGTAATGATGCTCATCTGGAACCTTCCATCGCATGCATGGAATATTCCCTTTTTGATCCTACAGTCGCCAGGCTGGCTCCTTATCCACTCCACATGTTAGAAGGGCCACACTTTTTTCGTGTGCTGCCTGGGATGCCGAATATGGCTAAGTCCAAAACCCGTCTTGCCTTACGCGTGCGCGCGCGTGTGTTCTACAAAACCCTACTAGAACCCCTCCTCGCGCGCCCTTCTTCAACTAGGTCCTGCGCGCCCACTCGCCTTCTCAGACTTAGCCAATATTTTGGGGCCCAACGGACATTCAACATCAAGGGCAGACACTTTGCGCAAAATGGATAATCAAAAGCATTATTGGCCAAGAAGCTTGGTAAGTTTTCATACGACACGGTATTGCCAGAAGGTTCTCCTTATTGCCACTGTGTGGAAAGGATTGGGGTTTGTCAATCTACTCATCACCCCGTGCCTGTCAAAATTGTCGGCACTTTTGTGCTTAAGAGCATTTGGAAAGCTTGGGAATGCATTAAGCCCGAATTTTATGGAAAGGGGATGGCTTTTAGAATGGGCTCTCTGTTAATCATCAATCTCTTTGGTGGTCACCGATTTTTCAAGTGCAAGATAAGTGCTTAGCAGAAGTCCGGGAATTTCGCGCTCAAATTCTTCAAATGCGAAATTCGCACCATCAAGGACTTATTCTGCAAAAATGCGCAATCTTGGTTCTCTTGGCCAACATTTAAAACCCATTTTCGGCTCTCTAACCAAGGACCAAGATACTTATACTATAGTGATCGGCTCGGTTCTTGACCACATGTTACACAAGATTGTTGTGCATTCCTCTCACCCGTGGTGGATGGACTGGAAATGGTATATAGACACCCCATTTCACAATTACAAAGCCAGTAAAGGCTACCATTGGCTTTCACCTCATTTGCCCATGGTGGATAAACTCAACTTGTGATGGGGCTTCACTCAACTCCATCTACCTGGAGTAGGTGATTTGCCACTGTGTGGACTCTTTGTGTGGAGCCCAAAATTGCCCACTTCCTCTGGTGTATTTTGCACCAAGGGCTTCCTATCGGGGCTCATCTTGTTCAAATTGGGATCCCAGCTCCCAAGTGCCCATTTTGCGGTCACCTAGAAACTATCTTGCATATCTTCTAGTTTTGTCCCAAAGCTCAAATTGTTTGGAATTGGATTCATTCATTTTTCTTTCCTTCAAGGCCACATTGCTTTACTTGGCAAGATATCCTTTTGGGAGATAATCCCAAGCTTCTGCCTATGTTCACCCATATTTGACATGTTTTTAGAGGGAGATTCTGTTTTGGATTTGGAAAGAAAGAAATGCTTTTTTGTTTGCTAATTCTGCAGTTGATCAATCTTTCTCAGTTTATAACAAGTCTATGGTGATCTCCAATGTGCTTCTATAGATTCAAGTCCAGGCCAACAAGGTGGCGCTAGAGGTGGACCACCTCCAGACCTTGTTGCGACACTTGGGGAAGCCCCATGCAATGTTGCTCATGTGCCTTCGTCTCCTACTAGGTGCTCCACCCCTCCAGGCTCGTGGTGGGTGACGCAACCACTCACAACAACGCACATTCATCGTTCTCGCCGCTCCCCGGGCCCTTTGCACCAACGAAGCTACTCACTAGCTTGTCGCCGTGGCCAGGGCTCACCACCTTGTCATCGTAGGAGTCCTTCACACGACTCACCAAGAAGGCCGGGATCACCGCCTGCCACCATGGATGGGGTTCTCCTCTTCACGCGCACCTCATACTACTGAGATGGTTGGAATCCACCCCCGCCACCGCCATCTTTTGACAAGTTCCCTTGCCTCAGCCTCGCCATTCCTACTCACGAGGAGGCGGACCAGGAGGAAGAAGTTCTTTGCTTGGCCGGGAAATCTCGAGATCTTTGGCAAAGACTTACATGGCTTGGGTTCGCTGGATGATCATGATCCGCCCACTTTGGGCATGTTTCTTCTTCGCCGCGTGATTTGGTTGTTTGTTTGTTTTTAGGCGATGCCAACTTTTGTAATCTCCTAAGCTCGACCTAGTTTGCCATCCTTCTTGCTTTATTTGTGGTTTTGAGGCGTGCTCTCATACCATCAGATTTTTTTGTTGAAAGTTATCATGTATCATATTGAATTAATATAATATAACATCCTTTTCATCAAAAATATATATACTTATCTCGGAATAATGAAAAAGATGGATGCGCATTGACAGTTTAAATGAAGATACGACGACGACAACAAACCCTGCCATGGCAAGTGTTGATAACTAATCACCCGCCACAAATAAGCCGAGGATTAAATTCCCACCTGGTTAATTGGAGGATAGGATCGGAGCGGGTCCAAAGCCTGTGAATTACAAATATCGTCATTTACAGGAAATAAAATGTCATACATACTCGTCATGACACCTTCCGCCTGCTATAGCCAATTCAGTATACCCGGCAACAAGTACACAAACATTCAAGAACATAAGCCTAAACTTGGAATTCTCAGAAATGGAAATGGCGATGGCAGTGTCTATGCTAAAATAGAGGCGTCTCTATTTTTAGAGGGGAATTCCAAGCGCAACCCTCAAAGACTGGAATACTATCAGTGGCTAGCCGCTAATTTAGCGGAGGAAGGAAGGCTTTCAGATTTCGCAAATTTAATAGCAGGAATGAGAAATATCACCAACTTCGTGCAACAGCTCCAAATGGACGTCGTCTGCGCAGGGTTTGGCCGTCAGATTGAGAATGGCGAGCTTTATTTAGTTTTAGAAACGCTGAGCAGCTTACACTCGGCAGGATGTCATTCACCCACATTTGTGGATAACAATGCCACTCAATTAATTGCAAACGACTGTGGGAAAATGATCGAAAACGGAAATGTCAAGGAATGCATTCGTGTGCTGCAAATTTTATCAGGTCAGTTTAAAAAAAATTCAGAGACCAGTTTCTTAGGGGTTTTTCACTTTATCTTGTTCAATGATGCTGTAGCATACGAGGGCTGCTAATTTCGTGTCTACAGCAAATCGATGAACAATTAAAGTTTCCATCTTAACAAGTTATAACATGTATGTTGTAAGCAAACATCCGATTGTCTGTCTTAACTTTCAAATAGCTCACGATTTTCTTCCAATCTTATTCTAAATCATCATCGTGTACACTGTTCATTACTCTTCTCCAACTTCCTCCTTGCTATACAACCAATCGCTACAAATTTTGTTTTCTTCAGCTGGTAAAACTTAGGGTTCAATCACAACCCACGCTTGCCAGTGCGTTCAAGTTCATAGCACGGTTAAACTTAATCTCAGTAGGAATTACATTGAAGCTGGGATTAAAATTAATCCTGGTAGGAATCATGGCTATGCAAGGATTAAACTTATTCTTAGTGGTAATCGCGGTGATGCAGGGTTTAATCTAGGTAGGAATCGGCGGCCAAGTGATGATTAAACTTAATCTTAAGAGAAATCACTGGGCCATGCGGAGATTAAACTTGATCTTAGTAGGAATCATTTCTATGTGGGGATTAAACTTAATCTTAGTAGGAATCATCCTGCACCTGTGAATGGTAAAAGTCCAATAGTCTGACCTGAATTTAGAAGGAGTATACACATGCAAGAAATAAAAATGTTAGTTGTAGATCTGATACACCCAAATAAAAGTTAAAATGAATACTCAGCTTCATTACATATCTTCAAGCACACTCCTCCTTTTGGACCAAAACCCCCTCCAAAACTTCTAACCTTTTAATATAAAGATGTATTTAAAAATAAAGCTAGTCAAATTGCTTTTCTTAGCCAAAATTGCATTTTTGTGTAACACCTGTTTCCGTGCCTTGTTTTTAAAAAGAATTAGCTTTCATAAATGGTCTTTAAAACTATCCATTGTTTTTGTCTCCATCTTAATTGTTACTAACTACATTACAAAAGTCAATTTGCTAAAAATTAGTCGTATACCCTTGTAACAAACCCTCCTAGTTTGAAAGCATTTGAAATTTCTGGTTCAATCTTTAATAAAATATATATTTTGTTTGATCTTTAATTGAATTGGATATTCCAATGTCAAATCATGAATACAAATGTTAACATTTTGTTTTTTCATTTCTGCATTTTTAGTTGGATGTAAAGTTTACATTTTTAAAGTTACACTCTCAAGTGTTGGGACCAGCTCGATGCGGATGCCCAAATCCCTGCCTTCTGCTTGCCAAGCTGACAGCCTTCCTGTGTCTTCTTCTCCCATGCAAGTCGCACATGCCCATCCCGAACCCTTCCAGAGCCAAGACACATCCAAACAATTGATAGGGTCTGTAGTGCCCACCCACGTGGGACCCAAACACAAAACCAAACATAACAGAATAATATTTTTTTGACTTTCATATTACTTGATACAATTGTGCAATACCAAAAGACTCACAAGGGTTTTCATGACACCACATGTAACGTTACACCAACTTGTAGAACACGCAAATGTCAACATGACACAATGTCCAACCAATGTCACACCTAGATAAATGAGCAAGTATGAGACTACGACACAATCACGACATGAACAACACGAATTGGCACCTTCCACACTATCACATTTTCAGGGTTCAATCTTTGTTGTGTTCAAAAATCTAATTTCAGCCTTAAAGGTTTGAAGAGCATTTAGCATGGCAAACCTACATTTTCCTTTTTCTCTAGATTGCATTTCCCTTACTTTGTTTAACACTTAATTTAAGATGATTTCCACTTCACTACCATTTACATTTCCTTATTTAACCTTATAGGTCTTGAATCCATTAATCATGAGAGCATGTAGTTTCATTCACAACGATACACATTATTTATTTCGTTTCGGGTTTAATTTATAACAAGTACACTTAATCACATGAAAGTGTTAACATTGGTTTGAAGAGCATTAACATGCAAGGTGAGAATCCCCTCTTCTCAAAACTTCAAAACTCTATTACACATTGCGAATAACTTAAAAGATAAGTGTACACTAATTGGTTCACATTTCAATTGCCATTAATTTGTAAAACCCAATGTTAGTTCCAAACATTTTGAACACATAAACGCCACCCAACACACGTTCTTGGACTATGGGTTCGTTTCTTAAGGAGCATGGTTATTCGTCATTTTACTTAGCTTTCATTGCGAGGAAAAAGATCACAAGATCACAAGATGATAAGAGGAGAATCTTATGCTAATCTTATGCTCGCGGTACATCTTGAATTGTAATGACCCTTTCAAGGGTTTCAACCAAACACACAAAATGCAGATCTGATTTTTAAATTGCAGCAGACTGTAAATATAAAATCAGCGACTTTATCTATCACCAAATATGCCAAAAATCACCACAAAACACCATAAATCAATTCACCACAATTATGTATATATTTTATGGAATATTAAGAGCCAAAAACACAAAGAAATGCTGAAGATCTCATTGTTGGAAATTAATTATGAACTGGAAATTGCAGCCACAAGAAAATTATGAAATATGGGTCTAGAAACCCTCTAAATTCACCAAACTTCAGATTCCGGCCTTATAAAATATTATAAATCAAATTATCAAACCAAATTTCTCAAATACTTCACCAAAAGCTTCAAACCCTACCCAAAGTAGGTCGCTCCACCCTTAACAAATCAAATACTAGCTGGAAATTACAAATATCTCTTCAAATCAACCCCTAGAATCTATCCCAAGCCAAGGAGAAGGGTTTTCGTCCTTCCCTTAACCTCTAGAAGGGTTTTCGTCCTTCTAGGCAAGTACACATGAGGGTTTTCGTCCCCAAGTGCAAGAACATGGAGCAACAAGCTCACAATGCCCAAGTAGAATAAAATGCGCCAAGTCTAGATGCAAATGATGCCTCTAATCTTCTTTTATATCCTCCTTTTGGCACAGCTCATAAAAGAAAAGCCGACCTCTAATGAGCCATTATAATCTTTCATTAAGCCTTATTAAAGGCACTAGACCCAACCGACCTCATTAAGAGGGGAAATACAAAAATAAAGTATGAATATAAATGATGAAATCTGAAATATAATCCATGATCCCCAACCGTCGCTTGCTTAGGAATCCTTTATTGCCGATTAATTCGAAAAATGGGACATTACAGTCCTCCCTTCCCAAAATTGCTTGTCCTTAAGCAATTGTAAGGACCCGGATCCCAAATGGATCTTAACTGTTTCTTCTTTGACATACCTACACATAAAAACATATTAAAGAAAACAAGAGTGTTTAACAACACTTTTACATTCCCCTTGTCATGCCTTAGAAACATGACAACTAACTCTCTTCTGTTGCTTGATGCCACTTCACGATTTTTATTCAGATGATGGCTTTCCAAAACTTTAGCCAGGTTGTCCCAAAAATAACTGTGAGCATGCATTCTTTCTTTAAAAATCAGAATCCTCAAGTATAAAAATAACTCACCACAACCTGATTTCTTTCCTCCTTCCAATGGAAATCCTCCTTCCTCATTTTTCCATGATAGAATGCTCTGAAAAAATGAAAACATACTGTTGTTCATGACTGGAAATGGCAGCCCCAAATCTGATTTTTGCTAACTCAGCCCTATAGCCATAACATAACTACCAAACTGAAATCTTATGAAAAAACCAAATTTTTGGATAGCATAGGGACTAAAAATTGTCTTACATGGGCTGGAAAATGAAGATCAACAAGCTCATGATTGAAATCAGCAAACATGTTAGATCTTAACACAACATTCTTGCATTCCTTTCTTGCCCCAAAAGTAAATGCTTGGAATACCAAAATAAGTATTCCGGCCTGCGTGCTTACCGCTGTCCATAATCCCCACAATTCGTCCAACCCATGACTGAAAATATGCATCCTATCATCCAATGAAGTGACAACAACTGAATGTTCATCACGAGTGATTAGAAGAGTTTTGAAAATCTGAAAATTACCATCTCTAATGGCTGCCCTGAACATGCTTATTCCACCCTCAATGTAAAGTGGAACATTTTCCCAAACTTCTCCAATGATTGGTTGGGTCTTTGGAACCCAAATCATGACCCCAAGCAACAAAACATTATGCATTTGTGGCACTTCTATATCTTGTAAATGGGCTGTCCTATGATACTCTGAAATGCACACCATACTATTTTCCATTTTCCCACAATAATCAGTTTTAACACACAAATGAGGAAGCAACAAACAAGTGTGTCTCAAAATTGATGAATCGAAAAGATTACCTTGTTGTAGAAGACCTTTTGGTTGCCCCAAGTGGAGTGTTTGGAACACCAAAACTTGATTTCCAGGTTGCATATCAACTGCTGTACCTAACCTCTTCGAATTTCTCAATCTATACCTGAAAATATGCATATCACTCCCAATTGAAGTGACCATAGCTGAGAGTACTTCAATGGTGACCCATAATGCCTTGAAAATCTGAAAATTATCTTTCATTATGGCTGCCTCCTTGTGCCAATCAACAAGTATGATGAAATGAGATCTGAAAATAATGTTCTCCATACTTATGTTACAAACCATATCCATTTCTCTAGCATACCTCTCATGTTGACCCACAAATTGACATGTCGTAAGCAATGAATTTGAAGGACTTAAGCTGATCTTAAAATGTTCATCTCTCTTTGTCACAACAACATCACTCAAACATGACATGTGATACTTAACAATTCTCCCATCATGATATGAATATGGCAGTGATATAAAAGAAGATAAAATGTCATCATACCTTGAGTTGTTCCTAAGTCTAGGGCTGCTTACCTTCACCATATCTTTTAGCCTCTTCACGCGAGCAATGCATGGAACCCTTTCAACATCCTCTTCATTCTCTAGCTCCTCATGCTTCTTTCTATCTTTTTGCTTATGCCTCCAAAATCCTTTTGTATCTTGCCATATGCAACTAAAAAACAAAGGGATATCATGAACAACCAAAAGTCTTTTACCTTCTTCTTTGCTTGATGCTTGCTTGACAATTCTCCCATGTTCTTGAGCTTCCATAGGGCTAAGATTTCCCTCCAATGATCATCTTTTTACTGCTGTTAGGTACAAATCAACAACTCCACCTATTGTGATCCTCGGTCTATCATGGAGAAATTCTCTCTCTTTGCCCTTATCAATTTGGGTGAGTTGTCTTTGATGCCTTCATCATTATGATCCCAAAATTTCTTTCTAGGCACATGTATAACAACTGACATATGAATCAAATGAAAGAAGGAATTGATTATCTTTTCAAACATACCATAGTCTTTGGAAGGGGGAAGCTTCTCACCAATTCTCCTTTAGGATCACCCGGATCCCATTTCTTCATGTGCATGCCATTAGGAACTTGCAAGCTTATCATTTCCTTTAGTATCCTCTTATCACTACTCAAGACATGTCCCAATAAATGCAAAGATGGAAACAATAATCGGAAGTGTACATACCAATCCGTGGGCTATCCACCCATGTTATGCTATCCAATGTGTTGCTCCTTTTGATACTATGCCCTCCTTGAAGCCACTTCAACAAATGGAGCTACTTTTGCCATGCAATCATCCGTACTTTGTGCACACATGTAAGTATCATCCTCATGGCTTGGGCTTGAGTTACCAACCTCATCCTTTTGCTTCATATGGGCTGTAATTTTGTGCAGACCAACAAGCTGAATGTTGCTATTTTTTTTCCGGTAAGTGAACCCCAATCACCAAATCTTGTGGGCACATACTTGGAAACTCTTCGTAGCTTCCTTCCATGGTGTGAACTCCCTCAATCAGCCCATCATGAACTGCTGTTTGGGAATTTTCAGTGAATTGATCATGATCAAGGGCAACCGGAAGTGTACTCTTTTCCAAAACAAACTTGCCCCCACATCATCCTTATCAACTTCATGCAAATCTGAGTTTTCTTCAACACTTTGCCACATACAATCATTAGAAACCAAAGGAATATTATTAAATACCAATGAACTTTTACCTTGGTCATCCTTGCAAGTTTGCACATCGAATCTTTCCATGATCTCTTGACTGAAATCATCAAAGAAGCAAACCAATTCCTCTCCTTGGGTTTCTATCACATGGTACCACCAATCTCTTGCTATCCCTTCCAACTGACAAGGGATGAATTCAAGGGCATCCTCTACACACATAGGGTTTGATTGCAAGTATGCCTCCAATTCTGACAACCATGATCTCACTGAAAGTTTGTTAGTGCCATCAAAAATAGAGATCTTACCCTTCCATGCACTTTTATTGCTTCCTTTTGATGTGATATGGTTCAGTTGTGCCCTCAGCTCTTCAAACTTGGAATCTTCCATTGAAACCCCTGAGGTCCTTTCAAGAGTTGTGCTCGATACCATTGTAATGACCCTTTCAAGGGTTTCAACCAAACACACAAAATTCAGATCTGTTTTTTAAACTACAACAAACTGTAAATATAAAATCAACGATTTTATCTATCACCAAATATGCCAAAAATCACCATAAATCAATTCGCCACAATTATGTATATATTTTATGGAATATTAAGAGCCAAAAACACAAAGAAATGCTGAAGATCTCACTGCTGGAAATTAATTATGAACTGGAAATTGTAGCCACAAGAAAATTATGAAATATGGGTCTAGAAACCCTCTAAATTCACCAAACTTTAGATTCCGGCCTTATAAAATATTACAAATCAGATTATCAAACCAAATTTCTCAAATACTTCACCAAAAGCTCCAAACCCTACCCAAGGTAGGTCGCTCCACCCTTAATAAATCAAATACTAGCTGGAAATTACAAATATCTCTTCAAATCAGCCCCTAGAATCTATCCCAAGCCAAGGAGAAGGGTTTTCGTCCTTCTCTCAACCTCTAGAAGGGTTTTCGTCCTTCTAGGCAAATACACGTGAGGGTTTTCGTCCCCAAGTGCAAGAACATGGAGCAATAAGCTCACAATGCCCAAGTAGAATAAAATGCGCCAAGTCTAGATGCAAATGATGCCTCTAATCTTCTTTTATATTCTCCTTTTGGCACAGGCTCATAAAAGAAAAGCCGACCTCTAATGAGCGATTATAATCTTTCATTAAGCCTTATTAAAGGCACTAGACCCAACCAACCTCATTAAGAGGGAAAATAAAAAATAAAACATGAATATAAATGATGAAATCTGAAATATAATCTATGATCCCCATTATTCAACCATCGCTTGCTTAGCAATCCTTTATTGCCGATTAATGCGTAAAAGGGGACATTATAGACAGAGATGTTTGAGAGCATTTATACGATACAAAAGAGTCACATGTGTTTTGTGTTCAAGTCAAAAGTTAATGTTCTAGAATATCATGTTCTCGAAGGAGACATCTCATATTATCTTTAATGTCGAAAAAAAAGAGACTTAGCAAGGAGTAAGGAACAAGTCACAATTTTCACCTTTCTAATGGGCCAACATCCTATCGTTAACAATCCCACCGCTAAGGTTTAGATACAAAATTATGTCCACACATTAACCTCAAAAAGGTCCTAGGATTAGTTTTAAATTTATCCCCATTTACCCCAAAGGATCTATGCCTCGCTACTAGGCCAAAGCTAGCGTTCAACAACCAATTCCCCAAGACCTCCAAAAACTCAAAGGTGTTCCTATAATCAAAGGCAAGGAAAAACACTTCCATTTCTAAGGCATAGATAAGTCCCAAGAGGTGTTCGGTTACGCTATAGAAACAAGGAACGAGGTTAAGCTCAAGGGGACCATTCCATACCACAAGGGTTGATATTTCAAACTATAAGTTTGGTTGACACTTTCTGCCCAAAAAGGCAACACACACTCAAGTTATATTTTTTTGAAGGCTAAGAAATTTCCTAGGTTGATACATCACTAGTAGATAGATGAATTATGTCGTTTGCAGATTACTATCATTAATTTTCATGTACAATCATATCCAAGGTTACAACATGGTACAAACAATTTTAATTAATAGGATTTCAATTTCATTCTCTTGATGATGATTTGGATATAATAAAAGGGATCCTCTTACATCGTTTTCCAATGTAACATGATACAATCAACTTCATTTACCTAACCAAATATAATGAAATACGACTAAGTGTGGAATTAGTTAAACATGCAAAAGTACAACTACGTAAGAAATAGTACATTTCACCAATAGGCAACAAGATTGAATACATCATGGAAACAATGAAATAAAGTATTCTATTCATAACTATATCGCTAGTATATTCTATACAATATTACATGAATTCGAGGCTTGAGTCTTGGGGGAGGCGGCCGGGAGTGCTCCGGAGAGATAGTAGGATGTTTCCAACCCTATCTATAGATTGAATTCTCCCGAGATTGACCATATCAACTAGAATTATAGTTTTAATCGGGACCTCCCTGTGTCTCCCCACCTTCCTCCTACATTGTATATGCAATACAAACAGTCTCTAATATCCATTTGTATGGGAATATGTAATACAAACAGGAAGGCGTGGGGGTGAGAATGGGACCCCAGTTCCTTCACCTCGACCCCCAATACTTTGAAATTTTGCATTTTGAATTCTTACGTTCCTAAAGATGTTAAATTTAACTTTTAAAAAAATGCAAGATCTAAAAGTTTTTCATTTTTAGATGAAAATTTTAATGTTTATGGTTAACAATTTCATCTAAAAATGAAAAACTTTTAGATCTTACAAACTTAAAAGTGTTAAATTTATCTTCTTAAAAAATATAAGAATATCAAAAGTCAAAATTTAAAAGTGAGGAACCTTAAAAATGTAGATTTTAACATTTCCAACTAATAGCGCAAGACCTTAAAGTGTAAATGTTAACATTTTCATCAAAAATGGAGAACTTTTAGATTTTACAATTTTAAAAGTGTTAAATTTGTCATCTTAAAGAATGTAAAATTTCAAAACTCAAAATTGGAAAGTGTACTAAAAATGACTGAAAATCAGATTTTTATTTTTTTTAAATTTAAGATAGATAAACACTTTTGAGTGGAGCTATGAACCGAGTACAATCAGCCAAGATATAGCATTTAAGATCAACAATTAGCGAACCAGAACCACCACACTTGAACACACTTCTAGCACAAGCACTATCGAACCAGAATCCACCTTTGTTAAACCATGACCAGCCGTGCCACCTCGGACATTACCACCCCGAATGAGGATTGTGCCTAAGTGGGATTTGAACCTAGGTGGAGCCGGATACAACCATCCGTCTTAACCACTCCACCCAGACCCCATCGGCGAAAACTTTGGATGGTAAACACTTTTATTATACCAGAGCTATGAATTGGAGTGGTGGAGGAGCACTTTCTCTAAGTGGGACATGGGGGTGGGCTTGGGTCCTTAATGTCCGTCAAGCGATCCACATTCGGAGCGCCCTGCTATGTTCCGCTTGGTCCATATGGAGAAGTTCGACCCCTACCTCAAGGTGTCCCCATGGCCACTTATTGAAAGCATCCAATGAACTCAATGGGAATGGAACTTGGGTTGATGATTACAAACTACTTGTAACTCACCAATAGCCCAAGACCTTGAGTTCGACTGAAAATCAGAATTGAACTAGCTATACTTTTAAGATTTATGCTTATATACTGCATTTACAGAGACTTGTTTTTTCCTTTGAACAAATTGGCAATGCAGAGGACTGAAACAACTTGAAAGAAATGAAGCTAGACCAACAGAATTCACCATAAGAACACCTTGTTTATCCTGGAAAATATCTTTGTGGGAAAAAATGCAACATGGAAACGGTTGAGCCTCTGCTCTTTCCTTTAAAACTGAATTTCGCAACACAAATTACAAATAGTTGTTCTCAATGGATAATGATGGGCTGCCGGACGTCAATTCAAACACCCTACAACATCCATTACCTCTCTGCTCTGCATAACCAGACTATGCAGACCACCTATATGGCACAAACTTCCACAAACTATTGTTATAACTCTAGATGATCATACAAGACCCAAATACATGCATTAATGCTATTCTTTCGGATAATTAAATGCCCTTGAACTCCGCTAGGAATGGGAATTGGAGAAGATAGTGTTAGTATGAGAGAGAATGAAGAGAAATGGAAGGCACACTAACTTGCTTGTGTGTTTCCGTCTTTGCTACTAAAACAAAAGTTACATATTCGGGAGAGGAAGTTTTAGGGGAATAATCAAAATACATTAGCTAATATCTTTTATACCCACCATTGACTAAATTGGAGACTACCTCCAAGTATGTCTTGAGATTTTTACAAACAAAATGGAACCAAGAGGTTTAGTCATTAGATCTGCAGGATGCTTTTGAAAGGCGAAATAGTAGGAGAAATATCACTAGAATCAACCATCGTATGTAGTGATGATGAATCTCAATGTGTTTGGTGTGAGCATGATATACCGGATTCTTCACCAACTTCAATACACCTTGATTGTCATAGAAAATGGAAAGTGGTGTAGCCAAACTGCTTCATAGCTGACACTGATTGCTGCCTTGTACTCTGCTTTGGTGGAAGATAAAGCCACAGTGTGCTGAAGCTTGCTTTGCGATGAAACAACTCTTGAACCAAAGGAAGAAATGTACCTGGTGGTGGACCTCCTAGTTTCCATTGTTTCTTCCCAATCAAATTCCGTGTCCCTATGAATTTGAAATCCTTTGTCTCTAATATAGGATGCCAAAGTCAAGAGTTCCTTTGACATATTGCAAAACTTGTTTTGTTGTTGTTTAGTGTATGAGCTTCGCTTAAGGCAAAAACTGAGAAAAATAGCTAACAACAAACATGGATCTGGTCACGCGGATGTAACATATACTAGGGTGCCCACCAATTGTCTCTAGAGTGATTCATGTTGCTCCACTTCATCTTTAGTTTGTCCCCTTTCTATCAAGGGGGATTGTTGGCACTAGTGATCCAAATGGCTATAAGTAATAAAGTTAAAAGAAAATAGTGTTTGGGGCATGCTTATTCTTTTGAGACACTCCTGTAGTTAATACTTGTGTTACTGTAATGTTAGTCGCGTTAATAAAGTTAGTAGTTTTATGTGGTTGGGCCTGCTGAGAAGTTGGGTCCTGTAGAGTCATCTTGCTATTTAACGTGTGGGTGAATAATGAGAAGTTGTCTGTGTATGTTGTATTTCAATAATGTAATACTTATATGATATATCAATAAAAATATAGGCTATGAGCAATTCCTGCTTATTTTTACGAGTAAACAAAAACAAATACAAAGAGTGGCTCTCCATGAGCATGGTTTACCATTGAGGAAGCCAATTCAAACACTTTACGACATCCTTCTACTCCTTGCTTTGCATGATTAAACTACTTATACCTTTTGTTTGTTGTACATGCTTCCTCAAACTGCTGCTACAACTGTAGATGACTGTACAAGAACCATTGCATTAACTTTATACAATTGTTTGGACTAATCAGATGCCCTTCATTTTGCGAGGCATTGAAGTAGACAAGGTGGTCTACTAGACCGATTTGATTTTCTTTTGGGGCGGTTTAGAAACTGAAGTCATATTGGAACCTTTTTGTCAGTTTTAAGAGCCTATGATTTGACTTGAGACAATCGGCTGTTTGTGTTTTGTTCCGTATTCCTCTTCTTCACGTTTGTCTGTTTTGTGGATGTTGGTGTTTTGAGTGTTTTGAAGGCCATTTCGGATTACCATGCTAAATCAATCAATTTCCCTTCACATTATTAACGAACATATAAATGCTCTAGTTTCTCCTAGTCACTAAAGGATTGGTGACATATGAAAGAACTTGAAGTTCTATGGTCTAAAATTGAGGAGCATTTGAGCCATATTATTTCCACTGTTATATCAGCCCCTTCAAGGTCTTATCTACAAGAGCATGTATTCAATTGCACCGCCGCTACTGGAAAGCATGGCAATTTGACTATGAAGGCCAAAACCTTGTTTATCATTGCAGGTTTTGGCAAACCATAAATTTAATCTTCAACTCCTCATCTTTGATTGGAGCTACCCTCCTTCCCTGACCTTAATTTAGTAAGCCTTATCATATCACTTGGGGCTCAAAATATTGGCGAGAGCATGCAGGCATTGGAGTATATGCTAGCAACTATTCACATGGAATTTTTATATGACTCCAAATACCTGTATTCAACAACCTATTAGATTTTTCATGAACATTTGGGTTTTACTCTCACAGAAATATCCTGTCATAGAAGGTATATCTCTATTCCACACTTGTATCATATTCATGATGGGTGAAAAATGAAAGAAAACGTCATATCTGATCCCACCAACGTTGAGCCTTGTCAAGAGTTGAAGTTGTATTGCAAGTTACTTTTATATTGGCTTGTCTCCAGAACACTGTCATTTCATAGTTCAGTAATTACCATATCACTCAAAGAAGCCCCCTCTTATGCTGTTACTTTATCATAATATAATAGGAGACAAATATGTTTTTACCACTCTTTAATAGTTGAAGCTTTGCATCTTGCTTATAATGGTTTAGGTATGTTACTAAGTTGTGATGATGTATTGGGTTTTACTACCCATTCAATACACTTGTTTTTGTCATGGAACTTTGAGAACATTTGCTTTTTGAGGCAAGATTTAAATTGTCAATAATGCATGCAACGAGAGTTTTTTTTTCCGTTTAAGGCCATACTTCACTGGGAGAGTCACATGGTTGCTATAACATCCACCCAGGTTCAAATCTTAACAGGGACATTCGGTGATCACAGCAGGTGTTCCTGCTGATGGGACTCACTGCCTGTTTAAGTTGGTGTTATGCGGATATTATCAGGAAGTTCTGTGGTCATGACTCTCGATGACCCTGTGTGATTCTGTCATGTGTGGACTTGATTGTAATTCTAGGCATTAATGCCAGATTAGTACTTCGCCCTATGGCCTCAGAATTCTGGCAATGAGGTCCCTAGATTGTGATCTCACCGGCTGGGTCCATTAATGCCTGAATTTCACAGGCGAAGGCCCTGATAGATTCCCTCCTTTAATCTATCCAAAAAAAGAGATATTTTTGTCTTCAACAAGTGCATCATTTAATTTGCATATTTGTGTATGGCTTGCTATAATTTGCAGTACATTTGAAGAGAAAATGATTGCTATTGCTTCGGCAATGAATTTTAAAACCATTGCTTGTGATTCATACAAAAGGCAATAACAACTATGTTCAAGTAATATGGACCAATTGAGACATCATTGGTCCTACCGGTAGAATCACTTAATGCTCAAATTGCACAGTCAAAAGCCCCAACAAAATCCCTCGCTTAACCTATACATGAAAAAAATAGGGTTTTTTTGGCTTCAACAAGTACACCACTTAATTTGCATATTTGTGTATGGCTTGCAATAACTTGCACTATATTTGAATGGAAAATTATTGCAATTGCTTCAGCAATGTATTATGGAACCATTGCTTGTGATTTGCATTGCAGGCAATAGCAACTATGTTCAAGGAATATGGACCAATTAAGACATTATTGGTCTACCTGTAGAATCACTCTATCTATCTTATATGATGGATACTCTATTACTATTGTGTTTAAAATGAACTGGTTCTAACAACCTCTCCCTAGTGGGTTTGAATCCTACAAAAACGGGATTTGGGGACTTTCACACTGGAAAATAACCATATATAAAATGATTTTAAAGCTACACTGCAGTTCTTTCTCCAAGTGACATTTGACTTTCTGAACATACTTACACAGTGGGAAGTACATGTGATACTCGGTTATTTTTTCAACATGACTGCCCATGGCAATTTTTCCTCTCTTCACATGCCCATGGAAAGTATCATTTCCATCAGCAATTGAAAAAATAGATAAAATGAAGCCAGGAAAGATTCATTGTTACAGCTTCAAGCTTGAAATTTAAGCTCATATAACAAAGTTTAAGTTTTGAAAGAAGAGGTGATATTAAATAAAGAGCTCAGGAAAAGGGCTTAATAAACACAGAAAAAGATGATAACGACAATATGACAGCCAGCTAACTTGGACTAAATAGGACATAAAAACAAGCTTAATAGGGACAAAATAGAAGGTGTCTCATTTGAGGGATTCAAAACCTTGGAAGAACAGGAAAAAAATGGATATAGTTTCATTGCCTTAAAAGGATTGAAGGCTGACAAAGGTTTGAAAAACATTAAGAGGGCTATAAATTGCTCTCAAGGAGCGATAGTCCAGTGATAGCTATTCTTTTGCAAGATAGAAATATTCAAATATGTGTCTTTTTATTCTGCTGTGTTCGAAGGAAAACAGTATTCATACTATGCTCAATGATTCCAAATGAATTGGTATGTGTGAGGGAGGTTGTGTGCTGCTGGAAGGGCATATTTCAGCCACTAATTCAGTTAATTTGTTTCTAGTTTGCATCGAATTCGAGGAAGACATGGATTTATTATGGATTACTGCTTAACGTTCCTACTACTTTATGAGAGGGTTGACCATGTCAGTACCCATTGCTTGCATTTCTAGGATATTGTCGCCATAACCAAGCTGCATGTAGGTAGAATCTAGTTTTATTTTCTCTCCTTTCTCTTTGAGTGCTTAAAAGTTAGAATCTAATTTCCTTTTCTCTCTCTTTAAGTACTTAAATTTTTAAACTTCCCTATAGTTTAATTCTGTTTTTGGAGGTCTTTTATGTTAATACGGAGGCATAAAAACCGTCTCTAACTTCCACTAATGGACTCATGAGGCATGCACAGTCTGCTTGGAGTGTTATAAAGTTGTTTTAGTATAGACCCGGAAATGTTCTTTTGGAGATAATTAGCTTTGGATTGTATATATCATTGTTGTTTTAAGCTTGGCAAATTATTGCAATATGAAGTTCGCTTCATATGGTTTCAAATCAATATTGGCAAAAACATCTTTGGATACTATAACTTTCAGAATCTAATTGTCATCTTCTGCCTATTGCTCCAGACTGCCTTTTTCCTATTGAGGATTTTGTTGAGCCAATATTCATTATTCAACAATGTATTAAGCTGAAGAGAAGGTCAGAATGGCACTGAGGTATTACTCATGTTATTCAAGTTGCATTTACTTTTCTGTTTCCCCCTTTTTTTGGCCCTGCTTTACAAGATGCGCCCACGCCATTGAAGTATTCATAATTTGCTCCTTTTGTATTAAACATTGGTTAAATGACAATAGTATTCGTGGATTCATTCCTCCTCTCCAACTTGCTTTTGAATTTTCATTCCTTTTATAGTAGATTAGACGTTAAATGTGAAATCAAGTTTGTTATTGACATGTTGTTTACGTCTCTTATCCCTGAGACCTGTTGTTGAGTACTGTGATTTGTGAACTGTTCAATTGAATGCCTCAAAGAGACGTGCCTATATTGAACCGACGAGTGAGAGTTGGGGAGTTTGACATTACACAACTCCATGATTTACCCTCTTCTTCATGGAGATCCAAGTTTGTTCTGGTATTCATAATTAGCTGCTCGTTTAATGAGTTGGGATAGTTTTGTTATATACTTTTTCCTCTTTATGGAGTTCTAGAATTTTTTTCCAATCTTGTTTCTTGGTTCTAGTAATTTGTGCTCATCATCATATAGCTATTGTGGCAACATCTTCTCACTCAACATTTAAAATACTACATATTTTACTTTCTGCTTATGGTATACTATTTTCAAAGGTCTTTGATTTTTTTGTTTTCGTTACTAAACTGAGTTTGCCTTTTCTCTTTACATACAAACTCAGCCATTCATTATGATATCTGCCTTTGTGTCCTGGTTTTTAAAAAAAAGTATCTTTCCTTCAATTTTTTTTTTTCATTTCCATGTTCTATTTGGATCTTAATAGCCATGCTCATTTGGATGTTTGTTTGAATTTCTTTCTGATGTTCCCTTGGCTTAATAGTCAACTTACGAAGCTTAATCTGCTTGAAATATTCTTCTTGCAAGTATTTTTAGTTCCTACCAACTGTGTCGCTCGTAGAGTGAATTTTTATCATTATTGTATATAATCACGAAGAAAAGCAATTTGTTGATAGAAGTATGTACTCAGTGCCTTAGTTTATGTTTGAATTATTGTTCATTAGTAATCTTGTGTACGTTTGGACCATTGTAATGTCCCTTAAGGGCATAAATTAATGAAATTTGGATTTCCTAGAAAACCCTTATGACAAAATAACAACAATCTGATTTTCTTCAGTAAACCCTTGTAAAAGATAACAATCTGATTTATTAACACAAACCCTCAAAATAAAATTACCCAAATATTGGAAAACATTGATAACACCTCCAAAAATATGGATTTGATTGAAAAGATCAGATTTACATCAAAACTGAATTTTTTCTTTTTATTTTCAGACTGGAAATAAATAAAAAGTACAACTGACCGTTATTGGAAAAATCTTGCAAATGAATGGCTCCAGCTGACTGAAAATGGTGCTCTAGGGCAGAATCTGGCTATGTGCAAACCCTAGCACCCAACCCACTTCAAATCACAGCTGCAACAATCCTAGAAGGGGTCGTCCAACCCTAAAATCTGCCCAAAATAAGGGTAAAAACCCCAAAACTTGCTGTCCCAATTGGTGTCTTTGATGCCCTAGCTGTATAATCATGAAATCTGACTGGAATGTGATGCCTTAGCTATAAAATCTTGGAAACTGATATGAAATGTGCCCTAGTTGCTGAATCAGATATGAGATTGCAAAACTCTGAATGGATGCCCAAATGCAACTCCGTATGGAGTCACCCTTGAAGATTAGAGGGTTTTCGTCCTCAAATCTGAATACATTGGAGGGTTTTCATCCTCAGATGTAGATTGCAAAGGAGGGTTTTTGTCCTCAAATGCAGAAGTTGAAGCACAAAGCTCAAACTCATCAAAATGAAAGAGAGATGTAGTCAAAAGTGAGCTCCAAATGACCCCTCATGTTCTTTTATAACTTTTCATGGTACATTTCACGAGGAAAGGTCCCCAAATGGGATGTCCCACTTCTATTTTGATGTTTGACTTTGCTTTATTAGAAAGTCACTTTTAACAATAAAACATAAGTTGCCTTTTTATAACTATAACTTAAAGTTACTTTTTCAACAACTTAAGTCACTTTATGAATATAACATAAAGTTACTTTATGAATATAACATAAAAGTCACTTTATGAATACTTAAACTGTTAAATTATTTCCCTTACCACACCCTTTACGCCTACAGGAAATAAAAAGTAGGCTAAAGGTCTTCTTTGGACTAATTTCGAGAAGGGAACATTACACGCTCGTAGAGTGATTTTTGTCATTATTGTATATAATCACGAGAAAAAGCAATTCGTTGATAAAAGTATGTACTTAATGCCTTAGTTTATGTTTGAGTTATGGTGGGTGCTATGTGACAAAATCCCCAAAGCTTTTAAAGCATTAAATTACCTTTTATAACTATAACTTAATGTTACTTTTTCAACAACTTAAGCCACTTTATGAATATAACATAAAGTTACTTTTTGAAAACTTAAGTTAAACTATTAAATTATTTCCCTTACCACACCCTTTACGCCTACGGAAATAAAAAGTAGGCTAAAGGTCTTCTCTAGACTAATTTCGAGAAGGGAACAATACACTTCGTAGAGTGATTTTTGTCATTATTGTATATAATCACGAGAAAAAACAATTTGTTGATAAAAGTATGTACTTAATGCCTTAGTTTATGTTTGAGTTATGGTGGGTGTTATGTGACTAAATCCCGAAGCTTTTAAAGCATTAAAGACTTGTTGGATTGTTAAAGACAAGTTTGATTAAAGACTTGTTAGATTGTTAAAGACAAGTTTGACTTGAGATTATTTGTAACAAAATCTCTATAATTAAGATAATGATGTAATATGGGAATGAATATCCCGAGCATTTGATTAAAGATGCTTAATTGAGTTATGAAAAGGTATGAAAGCCATCGTGATGGTTCATAACTGCCATGAAATGCTATAAAAGGCATGTGACTTATTCTGAGAAAGATAGACAAGGAATTGTGCTTGTGATTGAGAGAGAAATAATTGTAAAAGAGTCTTAAGGACTTTGTGAATTTAGTCTGTGGAAGTAATTCCAAGGCTGACCTAGGTTACAGGAAGGTGGTGGGCAAGAGAGAGGGGCACCAACGGTGTCCTAACCGGGGGTATGACGTACAACCTTAGATGGTTCCTACCAGGGCAAGGTGAAAATACACTAGGTGTATAGCATTTCCTCTCATAGTGCGGCCATAGTCTGGTGTCTGTTAACCTGGGGGTGCATTGGAATTTTGTACTAGAATTCCTGATCATTATCTCATATAAATTCTCTCTACATTGAAATTTTCTATTAGAATTCTGATATTTAACTAAGATAAGTTGTCTCTCTATACTATGTAAATCTCTAAAAAGCTATGCAAATTTTATTGAAAAAAAAGCTAATGAAAAGAAGTTAATTCTTACATTATTTACGATAAAAGAGAAAATGAATGTATTCTGTTTAATTTGTTATTTATATCTTGAAAATACATGCTTGTGTTAACCGAAACAATAAATTACCGGAACAAATTAATAAAATACGTAATTTCAGATGTGTATGTTCTTATTTTAATGAAGAATTTGTATAAATTAATACATAATAGACTCGTATCTATGTAATTGACCATACTTAAAGGTATAACATTATAGTTTAATGGCGTTTCTGAACTTACTATATTATTTGTTTTCTGAATTTCATATTCGTGTGTGATGTGCTTCTGTCTTTTTGATGCCGTGGACCCAAAAGATTCCCTTAGATACGGTTAAATCTGTGTTTCCAAGTCTTCCTCGACACCTAAAGCAATTTGTTATGACGAAGTTCTTTAATGCGAAGTTCGAGGCAATAAAAATGCTCCATGTTCTTTATTTTGTGTCGAGTTTTGCTAGATCTTTACGACCCTTTGCGAAGCTTTAACCAATCAAAAAGATCCATGTAGTTTTGTCGTGTCGGAACTATACTAGATTTTATTGACTATTGCGAAGTTCTAGCCAATAAGATAGCCCCATGTAACTTCGCAATGTCAGACCTTTGTTAGATACTTCGAGCGCCGTGAAGCGAAAACCAATGAGATCATTCCATGCTCTTCACAAATTTAGACTTGTGTTAACTTGTATTCTGTCTAATGCGAAAACCGATCCAATAGAATAGTTCCAAGTCTCTTCGCATTTTGTGTTGTTAGTCTTTTGTCAGTTTTGACAATTGTTAACCAATAGGTTAATCCACCGATCCTGCTACTTTGTTTAGACTTTGTCAGTTAGTCAAAATGCGAGCCAATAGAACATGTCCACGTTGTTTTGCATATTGTTTGTCTGTCTTAACCGTGTCGGTGCAGCGTGAAAAACGAGCCATTTAGATGACCCCACGTATGTATGGTTTACTGGGCTATTTTCTTTATTAAATGATCTTTTGTCAATTATATTGCACTGCGAAGTGCGAACTAATAGAAAAACATCGCGTATATACTATTTCTCGCAGTATCAGACTTAATCTATTTTTGCCAATGTATTATCGACACCGTCTTGTCCTTTGATCTTCGCAAACCATCCGGACCCGAATTTGTTTGTGTTTGGGTTAATTCTGCGAGTTGGTGTCTGTAAGGCAGGATTGTTAAGAAAAACCGTGGAATCGTGACACGTGTCTCCATTCCTTGCTGCTTATAGGTTTAAAATCTTTAATTAATCTTTTTTAGCCGCGTATTTTTAAATTTATCTCAGGTTTAATTAACGATTGTGTTGAGTTAAAAAGTTGCCTTTCAGTTAATCAGAGCCAAATTTTTTAAACCTAGTAAAATGTCACGTTTCATTTGGTATCAGAGCTAATTATCCTCATTGAGAGACGTTCTGTTGTTGAATTGATGAAAGGAAAGTAATTATTCTGTGAAGTAATATTAGTACTTGATTGTGGTGATTTGTGTCACAAAGAAAAAATTGTGTATATACTTAGAATGACAGACAAATTGAATTTAAACGGAATGGATTCACAGAACGACATGGACTACAATGAATTGGAGTGGCAAAACCAGCAATTGGGCAGGAAGTAAACTATCTTTTTGAGCAATTAGAAACTTTGAAAAGCCAATTTGCAGAAGCTATGATTGATAAAACTGATAAATCTGATAAATCAGATAAAAGTACTAAATTAGAAAAGAAAATAAGAAAGAGAAAGCACTCTTCTTCAGATGATGATTCTATTTCTAATAAAGCAAATGATTAACTCTGATTCTTCTAGTTCTTCTGATTCTTCTAGTAATGAGCAAGCAAGTTCAAGTAAGAAATCTAGAGAAATTCAAAACTTTGCTAGAAAATAAAATTGCTTGAATATGTAGGGGAAGTAGGAACAAGAGATCAAGTTGAAACTTGGCTTTCTAGTCTAGAGAGATATTTTGAACTGCAGAAAACTAGTAAGCTTGGCAGAACACAAATAGCTTCCTATCAATTGAAAAATGTTGCCCTTAACTAGTGGGAAGATACCTAAGATCTGAGAAACTTAAAGCTCAAGGTTTCATGGAGTAAATTTAAGAAGTTGTTCAAGAAAAAGTATTTATCTGATCATTTCTTGCAACAAAGGCAAAATGAATTCTTTGACTTAAAATAGTGTCTAAAAACTGTGAATGAGTATAAACAAGCCTTTGAGAACTTGAATATATTTGTGCCTTTTATCTCTGGAACAGACAAAGTTAGATTTATAAATGGTCTAAGAGAAGAATATAAGGCTAGTGTCTGGTGTGGAAAACCTACTTCAGTAGATGAGGTTGCACAAATAGTTGAACAATTTGAGAAATATAAGACAATAGTTCACCAAAAGAAAGAAGACTATAAGAAGAAGAATTATAATTTTCATTTTAAGGATAGAAAAAAATCATTCAGTGAAATTGTTAAGTGCAAAAATACTCAGATTAGAAATCAACAAAAGAAACAAGAGTTTTTAAATCTAAACCAGAAGAAGTTAAATGTTGGAATTGTGGAGATAACCACTATGCTAGGGGTTGTCCTCAAGAAAATGAAGAGTTGGGATAAAAATAATGATAAAAAACTGATGATAAATCTAAGGAAGGTAACCAAAATATGAAAATTTATGTTGCTGTTGATATAGGTATAGTACATAAGCAAGTGTCTCGATTGAAGTAAAAGGGTCTATTAAAAATGCAACCCTTGTTTTCTTGATTGATTCTGGTAGTAGTCATAGTTTTATTTCTCCTAACTTAGTTGAAAAATTGAATTTGTTTTCCAGAAAAATTGAACCAATAGCTGTAGAAATGGCTAATGGGAGGATAATAAGGCAAACAAAAACTTTAGTATAAAATCTAGATTTTCAAATTGACAACATTGTATCTAGTGAATCTTTTCATGTGCTGAACTTAGGTCAATATGATGCTATTTTAGGGATGACTGGTTAGAAAAGAACCATGCTCTTATTAACTGTGAAAATAAACAAGTTTGTATTCAAGATCAATATGCAAATACTCATATTTTGCAAGGAACTAAAAGACAACTGACTTTAAAAACTATTTTGTTGTTCAACTTAAAAGAAGTCTTAAAGAAAAATGTAAAGTTTTTTGTGCTTTGATTAATCAAAATGATAAGCTACAAGTAGATATTGATGTTCACCTAGTAGTCCAAGAGTTCACTGATGTCTTTCCTTCTGATGTTGAAGAATTGCCTCCTAGAAGATCTGTAGAACATGCTATTGATCTTATTCCTGGGGCTGAACTAGTGTCAAAAGCACCTTATAGACAGTCTATACCTGAATTAGTTGAGCTTAAAATACAATTGACTGAATTATTAAAACAAGGAAATATTAGACCTAGTGTTTCTCCTGGGGTGCACCGGTGATTATTTGTCAAAAAGAAAGATGGTACTATGAGGTTGTGTATTGATTATAGACAATTAAATAAGCTAACTATTAAGAATAAATACCCTTTGCCTAGAATTGATGATTTGTTAGATCAATTGAATGGTGCTAGATGTTTTTCTAAGATTGATTTACGTTCTGGATACCATCAGATTAGAATAAAGGATGCTGATATTGCAAAGACTGCTTTTAGGACTAGATATGGTCATTATGAATTTGTTGTTATGCCTTTTGGGTTAACAAATGCTCCACCACCTTCATGACCTTGATGCATGATGTTTTCAGACCTTTTCTAGATGTGTTTGTGATTATATTCTTAGATGATATCTTGATCTATTCCAAAAATGAAGAAGAACATGAGAAGCATGTTAGGCTAGTGCTTGAAACTTTAAGAAAACATCAGTTGTATGGTAAGCTAAGTAAATGTGAATTATTTAAAACTGAAGTCTCCTATCTAGGTCACATTATCTCTGAAAAAGGAATTGCACCTGATCCTTCTAAAGTAAAAGTAGTACAAGATTGGGATACACCCAAATATGTACAAGAAATTAGAAGTTTTCTTGGTTTGTCTGGTTTTTATAGAAGATTTATTAAGAACTATTCTAAAATAGCCACTCCTCTCACAGACTTAACAAAGAAAAGTAACTCATATCATTGGTCTGAGGAATGTGAAGCTGCTTTTAATAAGTTGAAAGAAGCCTTAACTAGTGCACTGTGCTATGTATTCCTGATTTTTCTAAGCCTTTTATTGTTGTTACTTGATGCTTGTGGTTCTGGTATTGGTTGTGTACTAATGCAAAATAGTAGAGTTGTATGTTTTGGATCTAGAAAAAATTGTTGTTTGAAAAGAATTATCCTACTCATGATTTAGAATTGTTAGGGATAATTCATGCTTTGAAAATTTGGAGACATTATTTGTTAGGTCACAAATTTGTCTTGAAAACTGATCATAGAGGTTTGCAGTATATTTTTACTCAACCCTTATTGAATATGAGACAAAGAAGATGGGTAGAATTGCTAAGTCAGTATGATTTTGAAATACAATATGTCCCTGGTAAAAAAATTTGGTTGTTGATGCTTTAAGTAGAAAAAGAATGTTTACAAATGCTTTGTCTTTGGAAAGAAGTCAATTTGATCAAGAAATAAAAGATGCATTGCCTAATGATAGCTATTTTGCTGAATTGTATTCTGGTTTGAAAAATGGAACTTCAAATATGCATTTAAAAGATAGCTTATTTCTTATTTGCTTGGTGTGAATGGATTGTTGTATTATAAAGGTAGATTGTGTATTCCTAATCTTCCTAACTTAAGACAACAAATTTTGAGAGATTCTCATGACATTCCCATAGCTGGACATCCTGGATTTCAAAAGACTTACTTGTCAGTCAAAAAGAATTATTTCTGGCCTAGAATGAAACAAGACATTAGGAAGTATGTGTAGCAATGTATGACTTGTCAAAAGGTTAAAACTGAACAATGTAGTAAACCTGGTCAATTGCAACCTTTGTCTATTCCTGATTGGAAATGGGAGTCAGTTAGTATGGATTTTATTACAAGTTTACCTAAGACCAAGAATGGTCATGATGTTATTCTTGTGGTGGTTGATAGATTGACAAAAATGGCACATTTTCTACCAACCAAAGTCAAAACCTCTACTTCTTGATATAGCTCATTTGTTTTCTAAAGAATTTTTTTGTTTACATGGTCTTCCTAAAGATTTAGTAATTGATAGAGATCCTAGATTTACTTCTTCTTTCTAGAGATCTTTGTTTGATGAATTGGGTACTAGTTTGAGCTTTAGTATTGCTTATCATCTTGAGTCAGATGGTCAAACTGAAAGGATAAATATAATTTTAGAAGATATGCTTAGAATGTATACAGGTGAAAAACTTGGAAATTGGGAACAATATTTGCATTTGATTGAGTTTGCTTATAATCAAGGTTATCATACTACAACCAAAATGACACCTTTTATAATGTCCCCTTTTTCCATTTGAGAGCTATTAATTGGTCTTCTTGCCATTCCTTCTCCGTGGCAAAGAAGAGAAGAAGATGGAGGAGAACATTGAGCTTCCATTTGATATGTTTTTACTAATTTTTAATATGTTCTTTTAGTGTTTTCTTTCTTATGACAGGTCGGCTGGGTTTTAATTAATTAATGGAAGCTAATGAAGGAAAAGAACATCTTTAAGAGGTCGGCCTTTTCTATTTGTGCATTGGCGCCAAAAGGAGGATATAAAAGGAGATTAGAGACTTCATTTGCATCTAGTCTTGGCGCATTTTGTTATACTTGGGCATAGAGAGCTAGTTGCTCCTTGTTCATCCACTTGAGGACGAAAACCCTCTTGTGAGGCCTCATTGAAGGACGAAAACCCTTCATGTGGCTTAGGTGAAGGACGAAAACCCTTCATCATTGTTTGGTCTTGATGTGAAGAGCTGATTTGAAGATCTATTTGTAATTTCCAGCTGATATTGTAATTATTTAGGGTGGAGCGACCTACCTTGGGTAGGGTTTGGAGACATTGGTGAAGAATTTGAGAAATTTGGTTTCACAATCTGATTTGTAATATTTTTAAAGGCCAAAATTTGAAGTTATATGAATTTAGAGGGTTTCTAGACCCATATTTCATATTTATCTTGTGGCTGCAATTTCTAGTGCATATTTAATTTTCAGTAGAGTATTCTTCAGTGTTTCTTTGTTATTTTGGCTTCTAAAATTCCATAAAATATATATAAAATAGTGGCGAATTGATTGGTGGTGTTTTATGGTGATTTTGGCATTTTTTGGTGCAAGTACAAGTCACTGATTTTATTCTTCAGTCTGCTTCAATTATATTTTCAGATCTGCATTATTCATCAGTCGCCTATATGTGAGTTCAAAATTGAACTTGAATTGATTCTCGATAAAAGGACTTAGAATCTTAGAAATAAAGAAATGAAAGAGGTTAAAGTAAAATGGAATTTCGTGATGTTGAAAGTGCTACTTGGGAAAGAGAAGATTTCCTAAAACAACAATATCTTGAATTGCTTAGCTAATGACTTGTGTTGTGTTCGTGATTTCAGAATAGACTTGGCACTACTGAGGACAGTAGCTGATTTAAGGGGGGAGAAATGTTATGTGACTAAAAATCTGAAGCTTTTAAAGCATTAAAGACTTGTTGGATTGTTAAAGAAAAGTTTGATTAAAGACCTATTAGATTGTTAAAGACAAGTTTGACTTGTGATTATTTGTTAAAAAATCTCGTAATTAAGATAATAATGTAATATGGGAATGAATATCCCGAGCATTTGATTAAAGATGCTTAATTGAGTTATGAAAATGTATGAAACCCATCGTGATGGTTCATAACTGCCATGAAATGCTATAAAAGGCATGTGACTTATTTTGAGAAAGATAGACAAGGAATTGTGCTTGTGATGCTGAGAGAGAGAAATAATTGTAAAAGAGTCTTAAGGACTTTGTGAATTTAGTTTGTGGAAGTAATTCCAAGGCTGACCTAGGTTATAGGAAGGTGGTGGGAAAGAGAGAGGGGCACCAACGGTGTCCTAATTGGGTACGACGTACATCCTCGGATGGTTCCCTGCAAAGACAAGGTGAAAATACACTACGTGTATAACATTTCCTCTCATAGTGCGGCCATAGTCCGGGTGTCTGTTAACTGGTGGTGCATTGGAATTTTGTACTAGAATTCCTGATCATTGTCTTAGATTAATTTGGAATTTTGTATTAGAATTCTTGATAATTGACGATTAGTTCTCTCTATACTATGTAAATCTCTGCAAAAGCTATGTAAATTCTATTGAAAAAGCTAATGGAAAGAAGTTAATTCTTTTGTTTATTCTGATAAAAGAGCAAATGAATGTATTATATTTAATTTGCTATGTATATCTTGAAAATATGTGCTTGTGTTAATGAAACAATGAATTACAGGAACAAATTAATGAAATACGTAATTTCAGATGTGTATGTTCTTATTTTAATGAAGAATTTGTATAAATTAATACATAATAGACTGTATATATGTAATTGATCGTACTTTAAGGTATAACATTGCAGTTTAATGGCGTTTCTGATTTGTATTCGCTGTTTTCTGAATTTCATAGTCCTGTCTATTGTGCTTCTGTCTTTGATCTTTGTGGACCCAAAATATTCCCTTAGATACGGTTAATTCTGTGTTTCTAAGTCCGCTCCGACACCTAAAACAATTTATTATTGCGAAGTTCTTTAATGCGAAGTTTGAGCCAATAAAAATGCTCCATGTTACTTCGTTGTGTCGAGTTTTGCTAGATCTTTATGACCATTGCGAAGCTTTAGCCAATCGAAGTGTATTAGACTTTATTGACTATTGTGAAGTTCTAGCCAATAAGATAGCCCCATGTAACTTCACAATGTCAGACCTTTGTCAAATCCTTCCGAGCGCCGCAAGCACGAGCCAATGAGATCATTCCACACTCTTCGCAAAATCAGACTTGTGTTAACTATTCGCCTAATGCGAAACCCGATCCAATAGAATAACTCCAAGAATCGTCGCATTTCGCGTTGTTAGTCTTTTGTTAGTTTTGACAATGTTAACCAATAGGGTTAATCCACCAATCCCGCTACTTTGTTTAGACTTTGTCGAGTTAGTCAAAATGCGAGCTAATAGAATGTGTCTACATTCTTTCGTATATTGTTTGTTGCTTTGTCTTGACCATGTCAGTGTGCGAAAAGTGAGCCAATTAGATGACTCCACATATGTATGGTTTATTGGGCTGTTTTGGGCTGTTTTCACTATTAAATGATCTTTTGTTTATTATATTGCATTGCAAAGTGTGAACTAATAGAAAAACACTGCGTATACACTGTTTTTCGCGAGATCGACTTTATCTATCTTTGCCAATGTATTATCGACACTGTCTTGTCCTTTGATCTTCGTGAAACCGTCCAGGAGCCGAATTTGTTTGTGTTTGGGTTAATTTGCAAGTTGGTATCCGTAAGGTAGAATTGCTAAGAAAAACCGCAAAATCGCGACATGTGTCTCCATTCTTGTCGTGCCGGTTTAAAAGCTGCAATTAATCTTGTTTAGTTTGTAGCGCTTATTTTTAAATTTATCTCAGGTTTAATTAACGATTGTGTCAAGTTAAAAGTTGCCTTTCGGTTAGTCAGAGCCAGTTTTTTTTTAATTTGGGAAAAAGTCACATTTCAATGGGTCAAGATAATCTTATGTACGGTTGGACCATTGTGGTCAATTGTCATACCTACACCTGCCCCGCCAATATATACCAGCTGGATTGTCCTAATCACGGTTATCCAACCATGATTGTATTGCTTAGCATATATGATTCAATATTGCATACATCCGAAGACCACACCCATTACCACAAATATTAAATAAGACATTCCTATTCTCATACTTTGTTGTGCTCATTTATGTCTATTCTCATACTTTATTTTGCTCATTTATGGATACGATGATTGTTTGTAATTACTTCTAGATAGCTTTTCTCGTACGCATGAGGCAATTATTCTATTTGTTTCCCAATTTCTCGTATGAATTAGATCACCATGTTTGTGTCTTTTCCTTTTTTGTTTCCTTGTTGCTAAAGTGTGTATACATGTTATTTTTGCTTGATGACGTTTTCTTTTGCAAGACTCGTTGATACGTTAATCTTCTGAATGTACGTCTAAGGACTACATTAGGGATTAGGTGGATCGATTTGTAGCAATTCATAAGAGATGAGTTGTAGGTTTCCTTCCCATTAACATCGTCATATCACCATCATGTAAGCTTCAGTAGTCTTCTTAAGTTCCCTGCGTTCTCTCTTGTTGACCCTTTTTCTCTTACTAAAGCACTTAGCCAATGTCATCAACCCGAATGTCGACATCGTTCAAAACCGAGTTATGAATTTTTGAGTATAAGTCCATATTTAAAGGGTTCCCATTTGTCATTTCTCAAGATATCGTTGAACAAGCCACTCTGCTCTTGCTCATAGTGCACCTTAGGAAGAAGAAGAGGATTTTGGGTTTAGAAGAGCTAATACCAAGGAAGAAGACTTGAGGCTTATTGGACCATTGAAAATACCAAGAATAGAATTCGAATAAAAATGTCTACCCCAGTCTTTGGGGTTTCGCGCTTGAGGTTTACTTAGGCTTCTTCTACCTATCCATCTTGGTTTTACCCACCACAAATCCCTCGCAAAGTGCTACAAGCTAAAGGGGCACATTAATGCACCGACAAGTCGACCCTAGGTAACTATCTCTATGCCTAACCTCTCTCTTTTGTATTTTGGATGATGATTGTTCTTTATATCATGTATTAGATAGGATAGAGTAGCATATGTTTTGTTATCTTATTGCTATCTTTTACATTATTGTCATAGCTCTTGCTTATTGCCTTCTAGCATCCCTTATACAACATTTAGATTAGATAACTCTTGCTTATCACCTAATGGCACCTTGTTACCTATAGCTCTTGCTTTAGCGTCTAATGGAACCACGGATTAAGTAATATCCTATATCTTATATATCCTTAATGATTGTGTCTAGATTTCCCTTATAGACCCATTATAACAACTTGTGCACACGACACGTGTCTATAGCCCTAGACCACTTTGTGGAAGGACAATTTGCGTATGTTGGCCTTAGAATGATCTTCTATCTTTTCCTATTTTAGAGGATCCTTTGTAGATAATTCTTAGATTACATACATTCTGGTGAGCTCGATGTGAATCTTATCCCACCACCGATTGGGTTATATTCACATTTTTCTTTCCTAGCTTCTTAGTATTTATCGAGCATACTTTGTGTTGGTACCCAGATTTAATATTCTTCAAAGGCCAAGTAGCATTATGGATGTGACAAGACACTCAGAGGCAGATAGATGATTATGTATGTCGTTTTGTAGCTGGGGAAGCAATCTATATGTCTTTTAGCACTCAGGCTTTGAAGAAGTGGGTAGCACCTTAAAAGGACGCGATCTTATCCTAACTATTTTAGGTTGTGCCTTTCAACCAAGGTAAGAGAACCTATTTTGTAACCTCTGTTATTGAAGAATGCTGGTAAATCCTTCTTTTGCACAAATTTTATAGAGAAGACCTTGGGAAAATATGATCAACACACCAAATCTGACTCTCACGAGTTGTCACTTCCAGATTATGGAGATATTTTCAATACAAGGCAAAGGTTACTAAAGACATTTGGAAATCTGATTGTTTTGCATATTTTTGCAAGTAGATTTTGTTCCTTTGTTGATACACAGGGAAAACATGGGTAGTTCAGGGTGGATCAATGGTTTTTAAATGATTTTGGTGGGAGATGAAGCTAGGATAAAGTTGATTATACCGGATCTTTGGAGGGACTTCACAATAATGAACAACTTCACAACAGAAAGCTTCAGAATAGTCAAGACGTTCCTTCAACCAAAAGGTGTGCTTCAATGGAGGCCCAGATCAACACGTTTTCACATAATCTTTGAGACTCCAACACGAAGGCTCAAATTAGAAGACTTAATTAAACACTAAAGTTTCTGATTAATGACGCTAAGGTACACCCGAAGACTTACAAACAATCTTTATCAACAAATGATAGTGAATTGATTTTAAATTTGTTTATCTCATCCAAGATGAAGGCTCTTCTTGAAATGAAATTGCAAATACCATTAGATTGTCACAGGGACGAGATCTGTGTGATTTCACAAAAATTCAAAGTATAAGATTGCAATAGGAACGAAAGAAACTATTTGCAGACATTTTGAAAATAAAGCAGACACAAAATTGCTAGAGATTAGACACAAACTAATTCCAAAATTGCTTAGATTCATCAGCAGGGGAAAGCTTCTAGAGCAATCTCAGTGCTTGTCAATGGCTATACATCTGCAACCAACTTGACATGACAAAAAATCTAACACAGAAGAAAATAATAGGTAATCTCGGCTTTGGTCTCTCGGGAAGACGACTTTCTCAATTTTTTCTCAAGAATTCATACTCCGACCATTTGCAAGATTATTCTCATTGCATTTATACATTTTTGCCCACTCAATTTTCCCCCCAAAAGAGAAGAATATTCGAGGGACCTTTGCTTGTTTCTAATTTGTTTGAGCATAATGACGCTTAACAAATTCAGATTCGAAATTTGCCAGGTGGACCAATTGCGAAGTGATCACGTTTCTTGGGCCCTCGACTAATGACTAGGATGCCATGCCACAACTTTTCGGGAGTCCCTTTAATCATTCTGATTCTGTCATGCGAGAAATCCCCTTTTTAATCATTTTTCGGAGCCTATGCATAGTTGTACTTGACAGGCATCCCTTTTTGCTCTCGAGGCAATGCCTTTTTCACCTTTGCACTGCACTTTCATCATTTCATCCCTTTTCCCTCCTTTTCCTCTGAAATTTTACTCTGCAACTTCTGGATCTAGCATTTTGCGTTTTTGCACGAGCTTGAGCAAAAATCCACTTCAAAAGTACCTCAGATTTACAAATTGAGCTCCCAAATTGATTCAATTGAACTTTGCAGACCAAAACGACACAAATTTGCCAAAAAATTGATGAAGAAAGATGCAAAAATGCATCTCCAAACATCCTGGAGCTTCAATGGTGGCAAAATCAAATGAAATGCACTACCGTTGATCTTGCCTTTCAACTTTTAATCTGAGCCTTCCACATGGCAACATGTGATTGGAAACGGGCCTAGGAACACTTTTTGACATTTTATAACTTTTGAAAAAAGTAAAATTTTGACATTTTCTCCGCCCCTCCGCCCTGAAAAAACGGGTTTGACACATGTCCAAATGTGGGTCCCAGAGGAACCGCAGCTTGATTATGCTATTTTACCTCGTTTTTGGAAAAAAGAAATTTTTTCAAATTTTCCCCGCAGCTCCGCCCTTCCGCCTTTAGCTTCTGATGTGGGTCCCAGCGGACTTGCGCTTCATTTTTCACTTTATACTTATTTTCCAAAAAGGAAAAAGTTCCACATTTTCCCGCGGGCCCGCACCTCCGTTTTTGACTATTCAACGCTGGCATTACTTTCCTGTCGGGGCGCGCTTCAACTTACAATTTTATCCCTTTTTACAAAAGGCAAAAACCTTAAATAACCTCGAAGCTCCGCTTCTTCATTTCCCCACGCCACGTGTCTCAATGGCACATTTTGAGATGGTCCCGAAAAGTAGAGACCCCAAACAAGCGCGGGCTCAACACGTGTCTCAGTCCGGCAGAGTCTGTTAAAAAGTTGAAGGTTCAGCGGAAGGCGCCATGTGTCTAAGGTCCGAGACAGTCTCCTTCAGATGGACAGAGAAATGAAAAACAAATTCTGGACCTTTAAGTGATCCTCGACCCAGGAAGGGACTGATCACGGCAACCGAATGGAGGACAGGGTCTTTTCAAGCACCAACACGGGGAGATAGAAAACGTGACAAAGGCGCTGAGCCGAGGAATTTCAATGACAAACGAGACATCGGCTCCGACTTGGGGATGGGCACTCCCTGTGAGTGCCACAAGAACAAAAAGTAGACCAAGTGCCGAAAAAGCAGACCATTGGGCGACGGAGAGTCAAAGAATAAGCTAGCGAGCGTAACAACCATAACCATCCTCCTAAAAACGAATCGAGAAACCAAGAAACCAGGTCACCCAGGACTAGAATGAACAAAAACACAAAAGCAGAATGAAAACAAAGAACTATGATATACAATGGAGAGCATCCTGATTCAAAGAAAACAATCAAGGAAAAACTTCAAGTGCCTGCCGTTCTGGATATGACCATGCTAAGCAGTTCTAACTTGTTTTTAACAGCTGGTCATATGATTGCCTCTCTTTTCCATCCAGTCGCTATCGACCACATTTCTTCGAGCTTATTGTTGGCTAGATTTTCTGCATAACATCAAAACACGGGTAGTCATGAGATAAATCTCCCTCATTTAACCGGTGAGGCTCCCGTGTCAGATTTGTCAATAAAAATGTGTTATTATCTATCAGGGGTTTTACTTTAACCACTTAGTTCATGAACCATAACTAAGAAGTTCTGCAGCAAAGCAGTTGTTCAAGAAAGGAAGTATTTTATAGAAGAAGGAAGTAAAGGAAATACAGAGAAGAAATGGGGAAGATGTGCATCCCAATTAGTAGATAGCAGAGCTAATTGCATGCACATAGAAGAAACTTAATAGATATGAACACACAAAATTATAAAACAAAGGCAGCCCTAGATCCAGATCTAAAATAACACAAAGTTTATCAAGAGATCTAAGATTAAAAGCAAGAAACACAGTACACCGTGACACAAAGTTCTCCGGAAACCTGCTTCTTTGTATTCCTTTGCTCCAAGTTGCTATCAGGAATTCAACACAAAGTCTAGAACTCAGGATTGCTGCTTACAAATTCTGATCGATTAACCCGAAGGTTCTTCCTCTACTTATAGAATGTAGAGGGGCAATTACAAGTTGGAAGCTTTAGTTGAACTGGCACATGTGGAAGTCGGAGAAGAAACAACTGGCAATCTCCCTCCTGGAATTCCTCTTTGCATGACATGTATGATTTGCAACTGAAAATAGAACTTTCTATTTTGCATGCCTGCCACCTATCTCCAAGTAGTTGACTTCTTCAAGTAATGGCTTTTAAACCAATCACTTTAAGTTGTATAATTTAATTGATCACTCAATTACTTTGTCGAAGGAAAGAAGAAGGAAGAGGAAAGCTGACTTTGTCTTTTTCATGTTTGCATGCAGCTGATTCAAACTAGATCTGGAAACAAGCTGGAATTGCAAGTAGTTGGAATTGGAAGCAAGCTGGAATTTTGCCTTTGCATTGTCTTCTCTTTTATCCTTTGAAGCTTTTGCAGTTCTTCTTTTGTACATGCATCAATGCAAGGTTGGCCGTAGATAACTCATCATCCTTATTTTTAATTGCATATGAGCAATTAAAAATTCTGGAAAGCACTCAGGGTGAATGAAAATTCAATGAAGGCTTCAACTGGAAGATGAGAGCACATGCACAGGATCTTGGAAGGAATTTTCCACATGCACTGACTTCTTCACGGGCTGCATTCGAAACAAGAGGATGAAGCCTTTGTGCCGGAAGCTTTTGCAACTATGAGATCTGGATCTGCATCTGCATCTGGATATGGATCTGCACCTGCATAACAAACTTTGGCAACAGGGCTATGGATGGAAAAGCTGCAACTCGAATAATTCCACTGCTTTTAATCTGCACGCATGAGTGAAGTTTCTCCTGCACGCATGAGTGAAGTCTTTCCTGCTCTGGATCTGTCTATCAATTCAGCAAGAGGTTCCGAGCCTAGATCCGTGTCTCCAATATCTGTAAATTTAGAAGTGATGCATGACTCCGTTGTGCTTTCTTTTTCATCTTTCTTCGCCATAGCTTTGTCTATCTTCGTCTGAATAATTCTTTTTCTTCTTACTTGGCCGGATTTCTTCAATACTAGTGCAGATCTGGACAATTCTTCAGATTCGGAGGATATATGCAATGTATTGGACATTGATAAAAACTCCTTTTCCTTTGTAAAGCACCTGTAATGAATTCCTGCAATTTATTCAGACAAAAATGGCCACCGGAGCATGAATAGTGAATTTTAATTGTAAAAATCTGCACTTTTCAAGCCTGCTGCCCCAAAAAATGGTGTTTAATTTGCACATAAAGAGAGCATGAATCCTTTCAACAACACGAGCTCTGTAACACTGTGCAAACAATTATGCGAGACAAAGATCAACCTCCTGCAAAGCATGTGCCAAATTTGGAAGCTTTTAGCCTTGTTTCCACCTTGCCTGAGCAAAATCCTTCTTCAAATGGGGGCGCACTTTTCCTCTTGGCTGCAATTCTTTACCTGTGAATTAAATAATTCACCCATATGGCTGCCCATGCTTACATAACCCTCGAGAATTCTATAATTAATAATTGCCCTAATAATTAAAGGCAATTAATTAATTAAAATTCATGCTCTTCTCTTTTAAAAATAGCATGTTTAAGGACAGCCATCCAATAAATTAAATTAATCGAATTTAATCCTTCACACATCACTTCACTCAAGCTTCACAATGTGCTTTGACCATAGCCCGAAAATAGGAATTAATATAATCATTTAATACTTTAAAAGTATTAATTCCTTCTCAAAGGGGCTGCATTAAATAAATTAAATTTATTTAATTTTAGAATTCTATTTCAATTGATTTATTCCCCTTTGCTTTTGTTGACTTTTCCACAAGCGGGTGCGAAATTGGGTGAATAAATATTAACAAATATTTATTTAATGCATTATTATTCACCCAATGTGGGTCGCACTTTTTGCATAATAGTTCTATTTTTAAGAATTTTGACAATGGGATTATTTACCTGTGAGGCAGCCCCGGAAATCCCATGATCCACTTAAGTGATTTGACTTTGACAATGAGATTATTTACCCTGCAAGGCAGCAATAAAATTCCGTGATTTCACTTAAGTCACTTTTCTTTTATTTCACCACGGGAATTTTTACCTGCTGAGGCAAGTGCAATAAATTCCCCACCGCCTGACCTCTAACTTTCCCACTGCAGCTTAAGTGAATTTTATAACACGGGAAAAAGTACCCTGCTAGGTAGGTATAAAATTCCCATCATGCCTACGGCTTCTATTTTTCCCATTGCAGCTTAAATCCTTTGTTTTCCAAAAATGTGCCCATTCCCGCAGGGGCTTTTTCGTGCACGCGACTTTTTCCCGAGTGATCCAGACCCGATGGTGACTTCCTTCGGGCATAATGTGCGTATATGTTTTCCAGTTGCTCCAGGCCAAAAATCGGGCTTACCCGGCAAAGGAATTGTTCTAGAGAAATTTCACAGAAAACAAAACGGGACAACACAAAAACACGAAAAATTGCCAAAAGTTACAAATAAAGCCCAAAACTTATTCCTAGTTAAAATCCTTCTGGTACAAGGTAATAATGATATGTTCGATCATAACAGAGTTAAAACGGAGCGCAAATAGCCTCATACGGGGCTCAAAATAATTAAATACAAATTTTCCATGAGACAAATCCCGACGACAGAATATAACAATTTTGGGCATCTGGGTATTTGGCGAAAAAGGCTAATATGGCTCTTTGGGAATATCTTGACGCAATACAAGAACTTTCAGGCAATAAAAACACAAAACGACCCATTATTTTAAAAGTACAATTTTTTTTCGGATAGGGTAGTCGCAGATTTCAGGATGAAATCTAGGGGACACCACTTATCCTTTGTGCCTGGGTCAAGTTTTCTAACATCTTTCGAGGCTACATCAAACATCAAAGTCTCAGGAAAATCATCTTGCTCATGATACCTGCATTGATCAATTTCATATTCCTTGAAAGCAACATAACTCACAGAGTTATCAATATCAATATCTGCATGCAATACTTCATAAGAAGCATTGTTGGGGTCCTCAATAAGATATAACATCTTCTTTTCACCAAGTAACTTCACAAGGTTGCCCTCAATTGGTATGGTGGCATAAGACATGTCCATCTGAACATTTCCACCAACACTTGCAGCCCACTTTCTTGATAACAACATGCCCCATTTGGCAGGGCAATCAACGACAACAACATCAAGTTTCAAGTTCTTACCCGGATAAGCTGCAAGTTGTACCACCAAACCTTTTACACATCCTACAACATGCACCTCTCTAGAATCCATTGCAGTACACTTGCCATAAGTTCTTTGTCACTTTAATGTTCAATTCATTCATGACTTCCAGAGGCATAACATTGCATGATGCTCGGAATCAAACATACAATTGTGCAGCAGTCTGTCTTTAATAATTAGTGTTGTAAAAAATGGATCAACATTTAATTGAGACTCAACCAAAGATGTTCCCAAGTAAACTTCAAGTGGTTCACTTGGTTCCTCCAGTACTTGGGGTTTTTTCAACTCTGAAATGGTAGGAGTCTCAACATTTCTACCTTGGGTGACTTTTTCTTCTCTAAACCCCAAATATTCGAATGCTCTGTTCCTATGCTCAGGGATTCTAAGCAATTCAACAATAGGAACATAAATCTTGATCTGACTCAAAATTTGGGCTATGTCACAAGGAACATATTTGGGTAATGCAGTGTTAGGAGGGAGGTTTACAAATTCATCTGATGGCACAGGATTTTTTACTGATCCCTAAGCATAGGGAGGGACACAAGTTCTACTTGAGAGAACAAGGCCTTTGCAGATGTATCTTTCTTTGGAGTCTCTTTTTGGGATATTGGTAAGCACTGAAATTTTTGGCTTGGCCTGAGGCCCTGCCCCTTTAGCAACCCTACTCCTGGTATTATATTCTTTTTCATGGCCAACCACAACATTCATTAACAACTGCCTATCCTCCTCATAAGGTATCCCTCCATCATACTTCTCAATCATTAGAGCTCTTAGGTACTCAAAATCATTATTAGGAAGTTCAAAAGCTTGCACCATATCAATTTCAAAAGTATGAGTGGGAGGAAGAGGTAATACCCAGTGAATGCAATCCCAGAAATCTTTAGCAGTTTTGGCACTCATCAGCTCAGTTGAGGTTGCTCCCTGCTGTGAACTCGTAGAGGAATCCACCATGCATGCATCATCATCAGTGTTATCATCATCAACTTCTTCAACTTGCTGATCTACTTCACAAGGCGGGTGGGGTAAGAAGCATTTGTCACACCAATCCATTTGATTGGCTTCATCAACAATAACAACCCGGCAGTCAGAGGATCAGGCACCATTCTACTTTCACGTGCTTGGGGATGTCTATTTGCAGATCCCATGGGTCCTTTACCTCTGTCATCTGACCTCTGATCACCCCTAGGATGATTGCCAAATCTGTCATGATTTTGTGCCTTTTGCTGACCTTGTGAACTCTGCCCAATTCCTTTCTCTTCCGAGCTAGTTTGTAAGAGATTTCTTTGACAGCCCCTGCCAAAGTTTTAACAACCTCCTCAAGATCCACACTCTTGCTTGCTTGAGGTTTTTCTGGGTTTATCAGTTTAACACCCTCCCTCTTAGGAGGTTTTCCAACTGCTTTGATGTTGTTCTCAATTTGCAGAGCCATAGTAAAGGCCTGCCTCAAAGTGCGAGTTTTTATCCCTCAAATAGTATGCAACCTTCTTGTCAAATGCATCAACATACTTTATAAGACAAGATTCATCACATGGCCTCAAATTCACAGGCAATCTTCTCAATGTCTTATTGAATCTCGTATTAAAATCATGCACTGATTCATTAGGATTCTTTTTAATATTCTCAAATTCTGACAAAAGAAACCTAGGGTCTGTTTTGTCACCATACTGCAATCTAAATGCATTCTTCATTTCAGTCCAAGAATCAATAGAGTTATCAGGCAGAGCTTTATACCAGTCCCTTGCATCCTCTTCTAGAGTATGAATAAATAATTTAATGTATACATCTTCAAACTCTATTTCAAAATCCTCCATCATATTGACAAAGAGTTTCAAGTGTTGATCACCAATTATTGCATTATTTCCTTGAAACTTAGGCAATCTGTTTCTTACATCCTATGTGGCACAACATTTGGATAGCTAGCCATACCTCTAAAACTGATGGGACCAAAAGTATTAACGCATAAATGGAGGTCAGGTGGAGGTGAGCCATATTATTCGAAGAGGTGATCTTAGAGGAGAAACAAAGTGATGAGGGAGTGAGGGGTGCGTGTGATACAAGGATACAATTTTCAGAATGAATGCCCTCTAAAGGTTCGTCTCTTGGAAAACTTTATTAGATTTTGAAAATACAGGGGTAGAATGAGATGCAAATCTTTCAAATACAAAAGAAGGCCCCTCTCCAGATGGAGAATTCGGATTTACAAAGAGACTACCTGATTCAGAAGCAGTTGAGGAAGTATTGCAATCTTCAATCACGTGCCGATCAGTTTCACCAATGGAGATCTCTTTTCTTGATGCTTGATCTCCAACAACCTTCCAAATTCTTCCTCCTTCTGAATTAGACTTTCCAAACTCTGGAAACAACCTTCTACTAGGGTCCTGCGGCGAAGAAATATCTTCTTCCTTCCAACTTTGTAGAGATTAATGACAAATCTTACTTGATATATGTTAAGACACTGGTATTTATTAAGAATTTAAACAGACAGAGTTGCCACTAAGGATTTTCACCTTAGTTTGTGCAAATGCACTATGAAAGACCTATCAAATGTCTGTCAATACTAGACTCATGCAAAGCTTACAAGATCTGCTCTTCTTCTACCCAAATTTATCAATAATGATACAAACTTTAGTGCAATAACTGTATAAGCTGGAAATATTGCACTCAGAACTTACAACTTTGAACAATTCTTATAGATCTGAACAGATAATGACGTTTCAGCAATGTATTTGTACTTTAAAATCTGTAAAAAGCATTACTAGGGTCTATACGCATATACCTTTGTTCAAATACTTCAAAGAGTCCCCGACAAGCGCCCGAGTGTTGTTGACGGGCCAAATGGATACGAACTGACAACAAATCAACAAAATCAGTCTCGCAACGCAAATCAGTTCCCAACAACGTAAATCGGTTCCCCGCGACGCGCGAGTGTTGTTGGCCGGGCCAAATGGATACGAACTCAAATATGTATGCACATGGATCAAATTGAACTAACTCCCCGACAATGGCGCCAGAAGCGTGTTGGTACCCAGATTTAATCTCCTTCAAAGGCCAAGCAACATCATGGATTTGACAAGACACTCAGAGGCTAGATAGATGATTATGTATGTCGTTTTGTAGCGGGGAAGCAATCTATCTGACTTTTTAGCACTCAGGCTTTGAAGAAGTGGGTAGCACCTTAAAAGGATGTGATCTTATCCTAACTATTTTAGGTTGTGCCTTTCAACCAAGGTAAGAGAACCTATTTTGTAACCTCTGTTATTGAAGAATGTTGGTAAATCCTTCTTTTGCACAAATTTTATAGAGAAGACCTTGGGAAAATATGATCAACACACCAAATTTGACTCTCACGAGTTGTCACTTCCAGATTATGGAGATATTTTCAATACAAGGCAAAGGTTACTAAAGACATTTGGAAATCCGATTGTTTTGCATATTTTTGCAAGTAGATTTTGTTCCTTTGTTGATACACAGGGAAAACAGGGGTAGTTCAGGGTGGATCAATGGTTTTAAATGATTTTGGTGGGAGATGAAGCGAGGATAAAGTTGATTATACCGGATCTTTGGAGGGACTTCACAATAATGAACAACTTCACAATGGAAAGCTTTGAGCAGTCAAGAGCGTTCCTTGACCAAAAGGTGTGCTTCAATGGAGGCCCAGATCAACACGTTTTCACATAATCTTTGAGACTCCAACACGAAGGCTCAAATTGGAAGACTTAATTAAACACTAAAGTTTCTGATTAATCACGCCTAAGGTACACCCGAAGACTTACAAACAATCTTTATCAACAAATGATAGTGAATTGATTTTAAATTTGTTTATCTCATCAAGATGAAGGCTCTTCTTGAAATGAAATTGCAAATACCATTAGACATCACAGGACGAGATCTGTGTGATTTCACAAAAATTCAAAGTATAAGATTGCAGCAATAGAGCGAAAGAAACTATTTTGAGACATTACAAAATAAAGCAGACACAAAATTGCTAGAGATTAGACACAAACTAATTCCAAAATTGCTTAGATTCATCGGCAGGGAAAGCTTCTAGAGCAATCTCGAGTGCTTGTCACAATGGCTATACATCTGCAACCAACTTGACACGACAAAAATCTAACACAGAAGAAAATAATAGGTAATCTCGGCTTTGGTCTCTCGGGAAGACGACTTTCTCAATTTTTTTCTCAAGAATTCATACTCGACCATTTGTAAGAGTATTCTCATTGCATTTATACATTTTTGCCCACTCAATTTTCCCCCCAAAAGAGAAGAATATTCGAGGGACCTTTGCTTGTTTCCAATTTGTTTCAGACAACAACGCTTAACAAATTCAGATCCGAAATCTGCCAGGTGGACCAATTGTGAACTAGATCACGTTTCTTGGGCCCTCGACTAATGACTAGGATGCCATGCCACAACTTTTCGGGAGTCCCTTTAATCATTCTGATTTTGTCATGTGAGAAATCCCCTTTTTAATCATTTTTGGAGCCTCTGCATAGTTGGACTTGACAGGTCATCCCTTTTTGCTCTCGAGGCAATGCCTTTTTCACCTTTTGCGCTGCACTTTCATCATTTCATCCCTTTTCCCTCCTTTTCCTCTGAAATTTTACTCTGCAACTTCTGGATCTCGGCATTTTGTGTTTTGCACGAGCTTGAGCAAAAATCCACTTCAAAAGTACCTCAGATTTACAAATTGAGCTCCCAAATTGATTCAATTGAACTTTGTAGACCCAAACGACACAAATTTGCCAAAAAATTGATGAAGAATGATGCAAAAATGCATCTCCAAACATCCTGGAGCTTCAATGGTGGCAAAATCAAATGAAATGCACAACTACCGTTGATCTTGCCTTTCAACTTTTAATCTGAGCCTTCCACATGGCAAAATGTGATTGGAAACGGGCTTGGGAGCACTTTTTGACATTTTATAACTTTTGAAAAAAGTAAAATTTTGACATTTTTCTCCGCCCCTCCGCCCTCAAAAAACGGGCTTGACACGTGTCCCAATGTGGGTCCCAGAGGAACCGCGGCTTGATTATGCTATTTTACCTCGTTTTTGGAAAAAGAAAATTTTTCAAATTTTCCCCGCAGCTCCGCCCTTCCGCCTTTAGCTTCTGATGTGGGTCCCAGCGGACTTGCGCTTCATTTTTTCACTTTATACTTATTTTCCAAACATAAAAAAGTTCCACATTTTCCCCGCAGGCCCGCACCTCTGTTTTTGACTATTCAACGCTGGCATTACTTTCCTGTCGGGGCCGCGCTTCAACTTACAATTTTATCCCTTTTTACAAAAGGCAAAAACCTCAAATAACCCTGAAGCTCCGCTTCTTCGTTTCCTCGGCTGCCACGTGTCTCAATGGCACATTTTGAGATGGTCCCGAAAAGTAAAGACCCCAAACAAGCGCGGGCTCAACACGTGTCTCAGTCCGGTGAGTCTGTTAAAAAGTTGAAGGTTCAGCGAGAAGGCGCCATGTGTCTAAGGTCCGAGACAGTCTCCTTTAGATGGATAGAGAAACGAAAAACAAATTCTGGACCTTTAAGTGATCCTCGACCCAGAAGGGACTGATCACGGCAACCAAATGGAGGACAAGGTCTTTTCAAGCACCAACACGGGAGATAGAAAACATGACAGAGGCCGCAAACTGAGGAATTTCAATGACAAACGGGGCGAGACTAATTTGAGCACCAACACTTTGCTTGCAAATATATTTTCTTCTTTAGCAACCCTAAAGGTTATTTTCTCATTCTTCCAATGGAATACCTTTGTGATACCTAAGCGAAGACCACGAGATAGAGACCACGAGATAGCCACCCTTTCGTTAAAATCAACCATTCTCCAACATGGATTCGCAACCGGCTTCCTTCAATACAAAGAAAACCATTCTTCCTACTACCAAGGTCAACACTAGATCTAAAACTAGATAACCATTTCCGCTTACTCGAAGACTTAGAGCATGAAGGAGAACAAAACGACTATGGTAAAATTACTCTTACAATGTAGCAATTCCTATCGTAACCAATGTATAGGTGAAACTCTAAAATTAATCCAAGTTCTCATTGATTCTTCTCGTAGAACCCCTCATACCGTAGAGCAGCCTTTTTTGCAAGAATGGGGCAAATCAAAGTACGAGTTGTCCCATCATTTCTTCATCTACAACAATGCACCTCTACAAACCAATAATATGAACACTAATTCATTGAAATTCCCCACAAATTCCACTCAAATGATCATGCAAGTCTTGGATTGAATAACTAACATACAAACATCTAGTGCCAATCAATTCATGCAAATGCAAGTGTGATTGGTTCAAATGACTAGTCGACCACAAAAATTTGAATGAAGATTGCCAATTCAATGTTCTTCCCTCCTCTCCTAGTAGATAATTGCGAGAACCCGGTCCTACGGTCACCCATTCATAACAAGGTGCTCGAAAATCTCCAAAATGAGCACTTAGTTCCTTACATAGCAGCCATGGACATTGGGGGAATAACCTCAACCATCACATATGGCCGGTCTACTAATCTCACCTTGCATCTCAAAACTTTTGGCAATCTTTGTAAAGATTGGATCAAAACATACTCTTATGCAAGTACTAAACTACTAGCAAAAATCCTCATGGGAATTGTTTTAGAATGGTACAATCAGCTTGAACTCGTAGTTACCGAGGGAGGGTAGTGGTAGTGCTGAGTACGAGGAGATGGGGACGGGCATGCCATTTAAAAAACAAAAGAGACAAGTACAAAGAGATGACAATAAATATATAAAATTATATAAATAAAATTTAGAGAAAACAATATTATACAACCTAATATAGTCTAAGAAAAACACCAATAAATTTTTAAAGTAAAGATATTAGATGTTGACAAAAGATAAAAGTAATTATATTGATATTTATCTTTGATATCTCATCATATCTTAAGGTCAAAAATACAAAATATATATTTAACCAAAAACACGAAATGCAAGTCTTTGAGATGCGTATCGGTCTTCAAGATGCATTTTTTGGTAGGAGATGAGTCTCCATGCAACACCGCTTGAACCTAACTCAAAATTTGAACTAGATGGTCTAGCCAACGCTCTAGTTTAAGAGGGACAACTTGGGTAACTTCATCGATTGTAAACAATAAGAACATAAGATGGCCCATGATTTCATCAAGCTATGAAAAGTTGGGATTTCGAGAGATGTGAGTGGTTAGGGTTTAGCGGGATGGATACAATGAGATGGCTATGATAATGAAGGATGGTACTTCATTCAGAGGCTCGATACCCCTACCTCTTTCGGTGACTTCCGAAGAAGTCTATTTGTGAACGCTCTAGTTTAAGAGGGACAACTTGGGTAACTTCATTGATTGTACACAATAAGAACATAAGATGGCCCATGATTTCATCAAGCTATGAAAAGTTGGGATTTCGAGAGGCGTGAGTGGTTAGGGTTTAGCAGGATGGATACAATGAGATGGCTATGATAATGAAGGATGGTACGTCATTGCAGGCTTGATACCCCTACCTCTTTCAGTGACTTCCAAGAAGAAGTCTATTTGTGTGGGATGTGATGCCCAATTCCTAGTCTTACTTATTTCCCTTGTGTACTCACATATATGAGATAGTTTGATAGTTCATTTGAGGCATGTGGTGCTAATTTTCATAAATATGTTTCACATTTGTTTTATGTTGTGATGTATTAGAGACATTGCAATACTATGTTTGAGGCACAAAATGCCAATTTTGTACATGATTATTGACTATATACAATTATCAATTATTTCTTGCGATTACTTGACATGCGGGTTTATATAGTGTTAGAGTTGGTACATTGCTAGAAAGCGTGGACATTTGATCATTGTGTGATGATATGAGTGGCTAACATTGTATTCTTATTGATTTTGACTTTGTATATGATTTAGCATATATATTGATTCTACATTACTAGTTTTTTTTTCCCTTGGATGTATTTGATGTTTGCATTAAGTGTGTAGGAAATAGGTGAGGCCAAATCGAGATTGCAAGACTTAGACCTGCCTTCATTTATATGCAAAAACTAACCTTCATAACCTTTATCTAAACTTCGCAACTTTTGATTTTTGATTAACTAGTTCCTAGTATTTTCTCTAGCTAGTTAATTATATTACACATTTTCATTATTTTGGTTTATTTCTCACTTTATTGTATTATTACATTTTGGCCCAACCTTCTAAGCCATTTCCTAAAATAATGTGATTAAAATGCATGCTTGATCAAAGGCCTTCCCTCGTGCTCTTTGTAAGAACCACTAATCCTTGGTATGCTGATATAACATATTTTTTGACCTATGGGGATTGCCCTCCAGGTCTAGATCAAAAGCAAAGAAGAACTTTGTCTTGGGGCAGAAAAATATGTCATTTGGGAGAATGTTCTATGCAAGAAAGGATTGGATGGCACATTCCTAAGGTGCGTGGAAGAAGAACAGAAGAAGATTTTCAAAGCATATCATGATCAAGCATGTGGAGGTTATTTTTCTGCAATGGTCACAACCCACAAGATCTTGAGAGGTGGCTATTATTGGCCTACCCTCTTCCGTGATGCATACAAATGGGTCGGAAAATGTGATCCATGCCAACAATTTGTGGGAAGACCAAGACTTTCTGCTTTACCCTCAGACTTATATTTATTGAAGAACCTTTCCAACAATGGGGTTTAGACTTCATCGGTGTATTGAACCCGCACTCCAGCGCATGCCACATGTATGTTCTTACTACTACATATTACTTTACGAAGTGGGTAGAAGCCATTCCAACAAAGCATGCCAACTCTGAGACGATGTGCAACTTTTTGAAAGAAAACATCATTGTCAGATTCGGGGTACCAAGCAAGATAATGGCAGATAATGCCACCTACTTCTCTTCAGGTGAGTTGATGGAATTTTTCTATAATCATGGTATTTCCCTGTCTCACTCTGCTGATTACTATCTGCAAGGCAATGGCCAAGTGGAATCTAGTAATAAAAATATTGTCACTATTGTTCGAAAGTTAGTGGATGTCAATCAAAGAGATTGGCATAAGAAATTATATGATGCCTTATGGGCTGACCGGATCATGCCCAAGAAAGCTATTGGCACCTCTCCTTTTCAGCTGCTATATGGACTTGAGGCTCAAATCCCAATTTCTCAAGAGTTACCTGCCTTACAACTGGTGAAGGCAGTAGAAAATGGAGAATATTCAGATGCTCTTGATAAGAGGATTTGCTACTTGGAAAAGTTGAATGAAGACAAGTTAGTAGCAGTTGATACACTAAGAAGACACCAGTCTAAGGTGAAAAGGATCTTCGATCAGAAAACACAAGATAGAAGCTTCCAAATCGAAGATCTTTTCCTCCTCTGGGACAAAAGGAGAGAGCCCAAGGAAGCCACGGGAAGTTTGACTCACTTTGGCTTGGTCCATTCAAGATCAAACATTTATGCGGAGATAAGGATAAGATAGATAGGATAAATATATTAAATGTCCAACAAGTGGCCCAAAAGTAGGTCAATGGGACTGAACAAACATACAAGGAAGGCAAAAAGAATCCAGCCAGAGGACCAAAGCAGTCCCAAAAATAACCAAAAAGGGAAGAAGAGAAGAGCGGGCAGGGGGAAACCCAGAGGAGGAGGCCTGCAAAATCAGTCGAATCCGGTCATGCAGGGGGAAAGGAATGAAGAGGAAGCAAGAGGCACCCTTAATTGACACCCAAGCTTGACTGGAAGAAGCTAGTAATGTGCTAAAGTTCGGCATCCGGGGTTGTGGAAGGTTTGGAATACCGATGTTTGGAAGAGGGATGAAGTCTCTGTGTGCGTCTGGTGGATCTCGAAGTACGACGATGGGAGGGAGGCCTTGACCTTGTAAGTGGTTGAATGTCCCTGATCTTTGAAATAGCACCTCGATGCCGAACAGATCTCATTTGGTCATTAGGATATGTATCACTCTGCCGCATAGTGCCCCTCCTCGGGGAGAGCACTGTAAAGAAGGAAATAATTTTTGGAGTATCCGTTTGTCTAGAAGAAGGTAGAAGAGACTGGAGAGACTTATCACGAAGCCTAAGGGTCTCATGCAGATAAAGTGCAAGGCACCTCTGGTCATAGTATCTGAAAAATTCAGTGAAGGTAGGATGCTCTCTGAATAGGCAATGGGATCTCCCCCTGATCTCGTAATAGATGGGGCATCGAAAGATGAAGTGCTCCTCTGTTTCGACCTCTTGGAGGGAACATAGTTAGCAAATCCGCTCGCAACGGTCAATCTCATGAAACTCAACACAAAGCATGTGAGAGCCAACTTTGAGGCCCGACCGAGGGGAGATGCGAAGGTGTGCATCAATGTCGGGAGATATACTGGGCTTGAGAGATAAGCCCATTATTGAATACAAGAAAATGCTCAGCATAAAAGGCCATCTTCAGCCGTAACCCACCGTGGGGTTAGTCCAAGTGTCTTGAATGAGCTGTCATAAATATCATCTCTTAAGATTTTGTTCAGTCCCGCTTACAGGAAGGAGGTGGGCGGGGGCGTCAAGGAGTAAGCTGTATGGTGGGAGGTGGCCTATCTCGTAAACCAATAGACCCAAGTAGTCGTGAAACTCCGACATACCAACAACGGGACCGACTCGAGTGATCAACTGAGGCAATGGCTTTCGATGAGCAATAAACAAGGTAGGGGTACTTGTCCCATTTAATAGGGGATTCCACTAGCCTCCGAATGAGATGTATGAAGGAAACAATGCCAAAAATTGCTTCCAACCTATAGGGACGAGCACCGAACTCTGCAAGGACGACATTGTGGGGCAGTCTCCTTACATTTGATGATACGCCTGAGGAGGAGGATTTGAACTCTCTCCACTGTGGCCCAATAAGAATCCAAGAGGGATGAACCCCAAACCTCCGAGCCATAAAGAACTGTGGGCCTAACAAGGGAGTTTGAAAGGGAAAGCTTGGGCGGAATGTCTGGAAGTAATGACGGAAGAATTATCTCTCCAAGATTGCCAATTAGCCATAGCTTTTGTTAACCCAAGGTTAGAGTGCTGGTCGTAAATTGAAGCGAGGTCAGAGCACTCCCAAGTAAGTGTAAGAGCTGGTGATCTCAAGCTCTTCTCCCTTGTAGAAGAAATGAAAATCAAATGTCTTCATAGTATTGAATATCATAATTTTGGTCTTACCGGGTTGTGATTATTAGGCTATCTGCTGCGAGTCATGAAAAGAGAGCTAGAACATCTAGCTATCTTTGCGAGACCTTCATGAGAGGAGGCAAGAAGGACTACATCGTCCACAAAGAGGAGAATGTAGATCAGAACCTGGTGGAGAAGACAACCATCTCCCTCCTGGATGTGATCCCTAAGGAAATCCTCTAACTCATCCATGTAGATATTGAACAAGGTAGGAGATGAAGGACAACCCTGCTTGACTCAATGGTGCTCTTGATGAAGTCCAAGAGCCAGAAGCAGATGCGGAGACGGCCAGAACCTCCTCGTAGAGGTGCATGATGGCAGCTAAAAGAGTCTTGGAGATGCCAATCTCTCTGAGCCATTGGAAGAGAGCTACCCGCGGAACAAAGTCAAAGGCTTTTTGAAGGTTGAAAAAGCAAAGACCTTGGAAGAGCAATGGCGTGCCTCCTCAATGATGGCTCGAAGAGTGAGGATGTGGTCAATGGTATAGTAGGTTGGTCGAAACCCCGCTGTCCTCTAGCTCTATAGTGGTTTTGGTCCAGAAACTCTGAGAGTCGCATGTGAAGTACAATAGCATAAAGCTTGGCAAATGTGTGACCCACCATGATTGTTTGGTAATTGTTCGGATTAGAGGTAGGACCTAATTTGTGTATGGGATGAATAATATGGTGGGACCAAGACCCGGAAAACCTGTGCAAACCACTTGGTTGAAGAGATCCACTAAATAGTTGTTCAGGATGCCAAGTCCCTGCTTGAAGAGTTCTGCCTGGAAGCCCTCCTCATCCGCTGCTTTGCTGCTATTCATGGCTGAAATGGCATTTTGGACATTCGTGTGGGTGAAAATGTGGCAAGTGGAAGGTGAGGAAACAACACGAATTAGGACCTGGCCAGGAACGTCATAGAGAGTGTAAATATGAGCAAACATGGAGCTAGGGTTCAGGTCTTGCGGAGGAGATGGCGATAAGCAAACTTGAGAGAGGGAGATGGCGATAAAGCATACTTGAGAGAGGGAATAGGATGGGAGAGCATGGAGAAAAGTAAAGCGAAGCTATCGGTGAAGGGCTTTACAATCCTCGTCATACCATTGGTTCATGGGACAGGTTTTCGTGCTATAATGGGTGAGAGTGATATAGGGGTAGGAATTTAAAGCAACCTCATGGATAATGGAGGAGAGGAGGTTGAACTTCGTGTTCGTGGGGAGCGGGGTGAAATGATTTTCGGGGAGAAGTTGTGAAGGTGAGATGAAAAGGTTTCGTGGTCACCCTTGCTAAGTTTCGAGGATAGTGCGTGGAGGACGGTGAAAGTGAGGCGGGGCCTGGGGGTCGATCTCGAGGAGAAAGAAATGGTAGCATGATCGCAAGAGGGATGGGGGAGACAGAGAAGGTGGTGAATGTGTGGAACTAGGTTGGGGGTGATGAGAATGTAGTCCACAACGCTAGCCCCCATTGTGAGGTGTCAAGTGAAGAACCAGGAGTCGGGAAAGCATGGAAGACCATTGAGAATCGTCACTCATGAGACTTCCCCCATCTGTAGAGAGGTCGGCCATAGGACGTCAAGGGCCCCGCAAAATCTTCTAATTCTCTCGAGTACAATGGAATCGGGATCCATCTCAAAGCGTAAAGCTCGTCATTAATTACTGTTGTGAAGAGGGACTGGAAGTTTTGGTTCACGTTTTAAAATCCCCCAAGACGAGGATGTCCCCAACCGCTAAGAACCGATGAATACCTGTATAGGGGTTGATGAACGGATCCCCATTGGGGCCATTGTGAATGGCATAAGGGGAGGAGGCTAGGGGGAAGTAGCAAACTGCTATATAGAAGTCCCTGAGGTGGGGTGAAGTCCGTCTGATCTCGACCCAAAGGAAGTAGACAAACTCATTAGCAACGACCACTGAGATGCTATTTTGGAAGGTATCTCGACAAGCCAAGCAAACACCGCCCTTTGATCCCCGACATCCCGTGAGCTCTTAGTCTCTTGCCTGCAAGTAGAAATCTAATGATACCCCGAACATCCGGGAGAGGACGGACAGGGCTCTCATGGGTCTCTATGACAAAAAGGTCTGAAAATCCCAGAGCGTCGTAGAGTACGCACTGGGAAGACCAAAATAACCCGTTACCATTCCAACAAGCAATGGAAATACCCTTGTTCCGTTGTCTCTCCCAGCGAGACCGTCATTTGGAGCCGGACCTGGGAGCCCAACCGGGGGGAAGGAGTCCCGGATAACAGGTCTGAGATTACGAATTACCGCCCACTTGCCTACTTTCCTAGTTGCCATCACCGCTTCACGAGATTTCTTGAGTTCGGCAACTTGGGTTCTGGTAAGGTCTTCATCAAGGAAGATCTTATTGGGGAGGGAGAATAGCTTGTGTTTGGCTCTGAGTGCTTTAAGCCTATCTTTGCTGATTTAAAACGGAGGAAAAGAGTTGAGTCCAGTCCAAGCCATGCCTTGTCGAGTTGCACATTTGGAAGCTCCAATGTTTCCGTAAGGAAATTAGACCCAATGACCATTGGGTGCAGGCGAGTGGAGGAGTGGGCAACCCGCTCACCTTGAAGCTAAGTTCTCTAGCCCTCTTGGGTTTTTCCTCTATCAACTAGAGGAGGGGAATTGTGCCTTTTCCTTTCACAACTTGGGTCCAAGAGGCTGTTTGTTGTTTCAAATTCTCGTGTTGGGTTCTGAACTCTTCTTGTTTGTTTTTAAGGTCCAAGATTTCAGCTTGCAAACGGTCATTGACAATGTTGGGAGTTTGATGCGTTATCTGCCAGTGATCTCCGTAGAGAGATATTATCAGCTTCCACCTTCTCCAACCGCAAAGTAAGAGAGAACATATACTACTCGACTTACCTTGATGGGACCCCATTGGAGTTGCCTCACAACGGAAACATCGAAGCTCTATAGACAGTGAGGTTGGTTATCACCAACCATGTACCATATTTTCCCTTCAATTGTGTGTTTCTTTCCTTTCCAATTTTGGTGTGTTTCCTTTCATTCGTGTATGTTTTGTCCTTTTCCTTCATTTGTGTCTTTTGCTTATAATAAAGGACTCTATTGCCCAATGTGAAAAAGCATTGGTCTGCTCACGCATGAGATGGTTGAGGTTCTCTATTGCCCCTTACAATCCAATGTCCCCGAGTTAGAGCCAATTGTTGTCATACAAAATGACTAGCCCAAAAATTGAAACTTTAAGGCATGACAATTAAGCCCATAGTCCAAAATTCTGCCTCCCGATCACATTGAGCCCCTCTCCTAGCCAACATGTCTTTAATGGAACCACCAACCTGGCTCGGAGAAAGGCCCTAATGATGTCTTCAAGTGTGTCTTAGTGTGCAAAGAAGGGTGATGAAGTTGATGAATGAATTCAGTGAAGTTCTATGAAAGACAAGTCCTCCGGAGGCCTAAAAAGGCCATTTTTGATCATTTTGCAGCTAGTATGCATCCTTCGGGAATGTTTAGGGAAGATCTTAAGTATATGAGTTTGGTGTCGGAGAGTATTGAAGGTATTTGAAGCAATTTAGGAAAGAAAATCTCATTCAGGAACAACTTGTTCAACATCGGGTTTTCTAGGTGCAGGAATGAACATCCTAATGGTGAAACCTGACTTCTCCGGATGATTCGGGAGTTCTGTAAGGAGTTAGGAAGCAAACAAGTAGGCATCGAAAGCTATGGGAATTCTCTACAAGGTGGAAACATCAGTTTTGCTCCAAGGCTTATGGTTTCCTAAAACATTTCAAAACACTGCAGCTGCCCCTTGCAGTTCCGGACAAAAAGGACCTAAAATTTGAATTGCAAGCAGAATCAAGTCTTGGTAATGGTTCCATTGATCTTAGAATGTGTTTTGGAGTCAAAATCATATAAGATTTGACCCCAAAACATTATTCTAAGCCTCGAGGTGAAAAAAACAACTTTGGTGTCCAAATTTGGACATCTAGTGCAAAATTTGCTTTCCATTTTTAGCCTAGTTGCACTTTTGACACTCTTGTGTCCCCTCTATCCCCCTGGAGACAAGGGGGACACGAGGGACACAAAAGTGCGACCTCATCCTCCTCCCCAAGTCACACTTTGGACACCCAGGTGTCCCCACTGTCCCCTCTGTCCCCATGGTGTAAGGGGGACACCAAAGTGCGATCTCCCTCCTCCCGGTGTCGCACTCGGTGTTCCCTTTGTCCCCCTCGCCCTCGGGGGACAAGGGGGAGAAGAAAGTGCAACCCACTCACTCTCATAGCCCCTGGAACCCCACGTGACCTCACTCGGCTCCACGGGGCAATTTCCCAACCCCCTCATCTCATCCACCACACACCACAAGCTGCCACTTGTCACCATCTGGTGCAAGTCGCACTTTGGTGTCCTTAGTGTCCCCTCTGTCCCTCTTACACCATTTGTAAATCCTCAATTACTTCATTTTAACCCAAGTTAAGTGTGCAGTTAGCAGGGTGAGTCAAAAACATTATAAAACTCTTTTAACTCTGCACTCCTCACATAGTTACCCATTTTTATGACAGGTTGCTGCTGTAACACTCTCCAAACATCATTTTCATGCAAAAATGCTACCAAAATTCTTCCAAACCTCTATGGCCACCAAAACGAGAATTCGCTCATAACGTTTCATCCAAAAGTCGGATTACCTTGAAAATTTGTCAGAATCTTCCTCTCCAAAACGCCTCTGGGAAGATTATTGCAGAAAATTCACTAATGCCCTAGCTTTTTCACAGCAGCAAACTGAAATATCAAATCCTAAAACCTGCATTTTCAATTTCCTGAAGATCTAGCGAACGAAAAACAATGAAATTCGGAGCAGAAGATCCCGTTGCAAAACAGAACATTTTGACAGTGGTTTCGTTGCAACCCGACAACGGTAAGTGCAGTTTCTAAAAATAGCAGGTATTCAGAACAGTAGGTTGTTAAAAATAGTAAGTTTGCTAAAGTGATGAATTCTCAACATTTGTGACATCTTGAAAAATTAAGAAACATAAAAAAGGGTAATTCAGGGAACTTTCTAAAAATAACAATATTATGGAAAATGGGCATCTAAAAATAACAGGTTTCTAAATATAGTTACCTTCATCAATTACAATAATCCAAATGAGATAGGAACATCAAAGAACAAAAATAGTGGTAACTTGCTAAAAATAGCAATTTTGGACCCTACTTGCTAAAAATAGAAAGTTCCATTTGAGTGCAGAAAGTTTGTGGTGACTTTGGTTTTGCTCATCTCGGTGCTTTTGGCAAAATAAAGTTCAAATACTTAGGTCTTGAACCCATTTCAACCCTCATTCCGAGTATCTAGGTGTGGGAGCTATGTTCTAAAAATCGCGATTAATCGGACGATAATCGCGATTTATCTTTTTGAACATGCAAAACGATTAATCTTTCAATAAATCGTGATTTTTTTAGTGCCGATAAATTGGCGATTTCCGAGTGATAAATGCCCTAACAAATCATGGAAACTCGCCTGAAAAATCGTGGAAAATCGTTTAGTTTAGGTATATATGCAAAAAACGCCCAAATCTGACTCGTTTTTTCTCCTGCGTGGCTTGTTTCTCCTCCTGCGATTCGTTTCTTGCCATTCCGAGGTGGTTTCAATAAATCCTAACTCGTTTCAATAAATCCTAACTCGCAAAAGAAAAAATCCTTGCCCTCGCGATTTCGATTCTTTTATTTACAGTCATTCCCGTGATTTCTCAGTCCAATTTGTAAATTTTAAACTTTACTTGTAACTTGTATTTAATTTTTTAATGTATAACGAATTTAATTGTAACTTGTAACTAAAATTCTGACTTGTAATATTAACTTACAATGAATTTTCTAATATTAACTCTATGTATTTAATTGTAACTTGTAATATTAATTTAGTTGTATAGTATTTAATAGATTAATATTGTAACTTGTAATATTAATTTAGTTGTAATATTAATTTAATATTAAGTGACTCTATTAAATACTTAGTTGTTAAATTCTAACTTGTAATAGTGACTTTATGTATTTAATTGTAACTCGTAAGTATTTTTATAGATTAAAAAAATTCATAGAGTCACTTCTCGCATCATTTAACATTGTTTTTACATTTAATTTAAGTTTATTTTATGAATTTAAATGTTTTTAAAAGTAGCGATAAAGTTGCCGATTCCTGATTTCCGAGTCAAAATTTGGCCTGTCGATAAATCGCCGATAACGATTTTTTGAACTATGTGTGGGAGACAATGATGACACTCACATGAACCTCGAGGACCTAAAAAATAGGATGCTTGGAGGACCGAGGAGCTAATAGAAGAGAAACTCTTTTTGAGTGGATTGTTCTCAACAAGAGGTCATCCATTGTCCGATTCAAAGCACCGAATTGGTCTTGACATGTGCACAACATTATGAACCCGACTCCATGATAGTGTGGGCGGACGACAATTCAATTCTTGCAGTCCTTACTCCTAAGGGTATCTCGCAATGTTTGCAGATTCCAACCAGCGTAATATGGTAATCATCACCAAAGAGTTTGCATCACAAGAATGGGCGAAGACTAACTCCTATTTGTAAGGCCTCGCACTCGGGTCATGGCTCAAACAGGAAGGAAACCCTCTTGTGTGCCTAAAAGCTTGTCTAGAAGTGAATTCCACAAAGGTTACTCAGATGCTATCATCTTATTGAGCAGAGTAATGGGCGAAGAGACAACAAAGGAGTTTCAGGACTGGATGGCCCAATTCATCCTTGTTGCCATTGAAGGGAACTAGGTGGTGGATTGGGGACAAATTATAAGTGACAATATTCATCGGCAGTTGCTTCATTTGCCTTCTACCAAAAAGTTCACTATGACCTCGTACTTGGTATATGCTCTCGTACACAAGACCTTTCAAAGGCCTAACTTCTGCCCTCAATGTGTTTGAAGTCACCGGCCTATGAAAAATATCCCCTGCTCACGCACAAGGAGAGTAACCATCACTTTGCCAGGGTGAATGATGCATTCACCATGTTCGTCATCAGCCTTCAGAAGGCAATCAAAGTGAGGATATCCTCTCAAGCAATTGCATTGATCGAGAAATATGGGAGCTTCTTCACTCAGTTCTCAACCTTCACCTACATTAGGGTTTTGGGCTTTGATCTCGCTCCTCACAGGCTTCCAGGTACCCTAGTGATAAAATGGTAATGTTTGAATTATGTAGGCAACTTGCTCATGTTCATAACATATGTAAGAATAATAAAAAGAAGGGTGTGTCCTTTCCTATATCTCTGGGGATCTATTCATGCAAAAGTGTTACAGATGCATCAACATTGAAGCCTCCTTTTCTTCCCTCAACCTCTATTCCTATGTATCTAGGCCTGATTTTGATATCAGGAGAAATCCTAAAACTTTCACTTTACCTTGATTGCACCATAGTCCTAAAATTGAGGATTATTGGGCCAATTGCCTTGATGAATTTGAAGTGAGGAAGAGGGACCATATGTGGATGACAATCGATCAAATGAGGGTTTCAACTTCGATTGGTTCGTTGAAGGAATTAGAGATGATGGATCAGATTTGTTCGACCCAGAGTATCAAGCAATAGTAAAGTCTACACCTCTTTCACCTATCTCATGGAACATAAGAGAAGTAGGTGACATCAATGAGAGGAATGCAATAGTGATTTAGAGATCAAGGGAGTGGTTCGGGAAAAGAGAATTGCCATCATCGAGTTTGGTGGTCTCCCAACTCTCTCAAGACAGCATCTCACATTTCATCCTTGAAGGCATTCGAGAGAGTTATGAGCTTTGCTCACTCAGGGAGTCCTCGAAGAGAAAGGCCATGGAAGAAGAACACATTGAAGAATCTCACCCCAGGAGGCTCCACAAGAAAGCTAAAGCCACTGATGATCCGTTTAAGATCTTGAGCAAGGTGAGATTGATCCTTCACTACCTCCTGTTCTGCATCGGTTCCCAAGTGTTTCTTCTTCAGCAGCTGAGTCATCTCATCAAGTGCAAGATGTGATTCCTCATCATGAACCTGAAAGTGCCATCGTGCCTAATGTTGAGCTTGCAACAACAGAAACTTTCCCTTGGATCCAAAAATTGATTGGGAGTGAGCCAAGGACAGTGTAATAGGCCTCGATACTTGGACTCGAAGCTATCTCAAGGATCGTGAAAACCAAACAGGTAAGAAAGCACATGTAACTTCTCGCTTTTTCAATGGAGCTTATGGTAATCAGTATGTTGAGGTTTCCTGACCAAAAGTTGTGAAACCCGTGGAAGAAATGACTTAGGCAAATTATGAAATGACAATAATCTCTTTGGGCTAAGCAACACATAAGGGTGACGCACATTTGTTCAAGGAATCTGCTCCCTGCATGCTTTCTCGGAATGAGGAGTACAAACAAACAATTGAGTAGTTAGAGGAGCATGTGAGAACTCTCACTACTTATGTACAATCATTCATGGATCCAAGTGCACTACCATCTCTTCCTGCCCAGGTCGTCACTCCTATCAACAACTTCGACCTCGAAACAATCAAAAAGGCCCAAGCTCACACAATGCAAGGAAAAACTAATGACAAATGGGTTGAAAAGATGATTGAAAAAGGAAAGACATTGTTGCTTGAGATCATCTCATTGTTCGAGTTTTCTCTTGCCACCACTGCAAAAGTAAAGATGACTAAGGAAGAGATCGAGAAGGAAAAGGTTCATTGGGACAACGTGCTTCCATTGGTGGTGATTCTTTTGTATTGGTGGGTAGAAATGTATTCACTTCCATAACAAAGAATTTGTCTCCCATTTGGTCTCGCACAATGAGTGCCCGATATGAAATGTTGAATGAGGCTATCTGCGAGCTTGACTCTTGTGAAGAGCTCGCATTACAAATTCCGAGAAAGTATAAGCAATGGGGTGCAGAAGCTTGGATCACCTCCAATCAGTGAAAATTCATTAGTGGAAGAGCTTTTGAAACCATTTGAGGAATTGGTCAAGAAGAGGCGAGAGATCCCTTCTCATTCAACAAGGATACTTTGGAGTCTCTCGCATAAATCAAATGTACAATTTCCAATACTACTAAGGATCATTGGGTTTGGTTCAATTAATGCAAAAACATCAACAATACTTGAAACTTGGATCAAGGCTTTGAGCTTCGTTCATATCTTTCAAGCAGAGAAAGTGGTACCTGTGGAAGCCCACTTCAACAAGGAATTCAAAGGTGAAGAAATCTCTCCAAGAGCATTCCCACAAGGTTCATCGGCAATCGGCTCTTCATCATCGGAGGCCTCATCTCCATCGGCATGATCATCTCCCCTCTTCTTCCTTTCTCCTTCCCTCTCTCTCCATGTTCTAATTCTTCTATTGGGAAGGTACTTTTCACTATTTCGTCTTATTCACTTAAAGTGACCTATAGTCTAACTTTGTAATGAGTTCTTTTCAATTAATGAAAAAGACTCACTTTTGTTTCCTAGGAATATGAAAGGTCACAAGTGATAAGGGGAAGTGAAAAGTCATGTGGGGGTAGATGAAAAGACTTTGTGTAAGGCTATAAATTGAAGTGACTTCTCCATTTCAAAGGGTTGTCAATTATAAGTTTCTAAGTAGATAGCTTTGCACTACTAAGATATAAGCAAGAGATTGCATTCTTCTATTTTCCTCTTTCTCTATGTTTTCTCTATTTCCTTACATGTTCAACTTTGTACACATGATGATCTTGTAAAACCAAGGAAGGTGTTGGTGCCTTTGATAAATGAATCAATAGAATTTTCTGTGTCTATGATTTGTTAGTCTTATCATTGTTAGCAAGGTTGTATTCCTCTAATTGAGTGTGGATTAATTCTAGTTAATTTTGTGAAACTCTGTTAGTGCCTATTCACAAAGTTAACCCTCCTTCCCTAAATTCTTACTCCCCTTTACCTCCTCTCACCAAGCAAATTCCTCCCTTGCACTAAGTGCAAACAATTTGCCACAGGTCTAGTGGAGTAGTCTGTGTGATCCCCGGCTTCATGGCCACCCACATATTTGTTTTTTCTGCATTCAATAAATGGGAGCCTCCCCATTACCAAGAGGAGGGACTTAGTCCCGGAGCATTGGTGAAAATCCACTAATTTGTCCCTGCGACAAATTATTTTGCCAACAATTTTTGGCGCCCATCGTGGGGCAAATTTTGTTGTTTCTACACCACCTCTAAAACCACAAAATCCTAAAAATCATATATCTGAAAAATAGAAAAAAATCAGAGATTGAAATTCCAAGAGCCTTGATGTCTACTCTGCATTTTGCTCCCAATGACTATTCTTCGAAATGCTCTTGTTTTGACTTAATCTTCTTTTCTTTCAAGATACTCAAGAAAATGTCACAACTGATTTGAGGAATTGCATCTAGAACAACAGAGAAAGTTTCAATCACTATCACGAAGCTGTAAGAGTTTTGGATTCGGAAGAAAAACGTGCTCAAGCTCTATAACGTGCTAGACAAGTTCAAAATCAGAAAAGGAGAGCATAAAGAAATTTGTTTCAAGTTGTACACAAATCCTACAAACTGGCAGAAAGAAGATACACGAGGGCTACCCGAGCTAGTGGCATAACTGATCAAGCATACAAAGAGCAACAACAAGCTGACTTAAGACTTCCCATTGTTTAACTTGCATGGAGAACCGGTCAAGAGTATTTTCTTGAGTTTGATCCTAATTTTCCTCTTGAAGGCCCCATCGAAGAACCAGTTGTAGAGCCATTGGACCTCATTCCTCCAGAAGAAAAAGAACTAGAGGAAGAAGAATAAAGAATGGGTGTGCCCGTGCCTTGGGGATAGAATACATGCCCGTTGGCCTTGATTCCTCCATTACATGAACTACCAAAAGGATCTATAAAAACTTTCCTAAGTTCGGAGGTGGAAAACAACATCCCGATGATCATATCGCAACATTCATCACGGATTGTGGGGTGTTGGGAGTGGAATATGAAGATGTTTCAGTCCGTCTGTTTATGGAATCCCTATAAGCTGCTGCTGCGGATTGGTTCTACCACTTTCCAAGAAGGTCAATCACAAATTGGGCAAGTATGAAGTCCAAATTTGAAGCTAGGTTCAAACCAGTTGAAGATGCTCATGCTCTCCTCGCACATTGGTCTCAATTAAAAAAGGAGCCCCATGAACCTATGAGGGAATTTGTAGCCAAATTCAACAAGATGCTTTACAAGATCCCGAACGCTGCCAGGCCCACGGAGGATAATCAACTAAGATTCTTCACCAATGCACAACTGCATGAAGTTGGTTTCATGTTAAGAAGAAGTCGGCCTGGTACTCTAGATGAGGCTCAATGTTAAACACACGCTTATACTCGAGAGTGGGGGTGAATCAACATAAGATAAACTTTTAGTAATTCAAAAATTTAATAGTGAGAACAACAATCTCACCGAGATCTAAAAATTATGCAACACAAGAGGAACACAATATTTACGTGGAAACCGTTTGGTAAAAAACCATGGCAACATATTTGCTTATATATATATAATTTTTTTACAATTCGTGTAGGCACTAACCTACTCGAGGCACTGATCCCCAATGCCAAGCATCATCTTTGCAATTTAGATACCAATCTCTTCCGCTGACACCAACTTAGCAAGAGACACCAATCTCTTCGTTTTATGAGGCACCAACCTCTAAACCGATGACGATACCACCTTTGTAGTGTTGTTGTTTCAACGAATGATGAAGACTTTTATTTCCTCTTCACAAATTTGCTTGTCTTCTCAAGATATAACTCTTATTTCACACTTATAAAATTCTGCTCTTCTTCCGAATGATATTTGCTCAAAATTTGCCCTTCCTCCATCCAACAAATCTTCCTTTTATAGCCCAAAAATGCCCTTTCGAATGGTCATGACTCTTCACCCAATAGGGTCGGCCTTCTTCAAGGGAGGTCGACCACATAAAAACAAATCATTTAATCTTAATGGAGGTTGGTTGGCCCATTAAATAAATGCTATCCCTTCATAAATAAATGTTACACATTTTGGTATACAATTATTACATTCACTGTTATTAAATCTGATCACTGTAACACATCAATCTGATCATTGTTATTTTTCTTCATCAATGACTCCTTTGACATCAATGAAAATATTTCCAACAATCTCCCCTTTGTCATTGATGGCAACCCTACAAAGAAATAATCATCTTCAAAACAAAATACTCTCCCTTTCTGTACTTCTTCCTCTTGTTGTACTACTCCCCCTTTCTTTTACTCTCCCCCTTTGACATCAATGGCAAAGGGTTGTCCATAGTGCTCCCCCTGAATTGATGCTTCTCCTTGAGACTTTAGTGACTCGATGAGAAGGGTATCACACCCAACTTGTGTCTAAGGTACTCAAAAGTCCCTTTTGAGAGGGGCTTTGTGAAAATGTCCACTATCTGCTCCTTTGTGGCAACGTATTCCAACTTAACATTCTTTTCAGCTACTTGCTCTCTCAAGTAATGATATTTGATCGGAATATGCTTAGTTCTGGAGTGCATAACTAGATTCTTCGAAATGTTAATTGCACTAGTATTATCACAAAATATAGAAATGGGATCATCATTTTCTACCTTAATATCTTGTAGAGTCTGCTTCATCCATAGAACCTGTGTGCAACACGATACTGCTGCTATGTATTCTGCCTCCACTGTGGACAAGGAAACATAAGGCTGTTTTTTGCTCAACCAAGACACTAAATTTCCACCAAGGAAAAATGCTCCTCCACTTGTGCTTTTCCTATCATCCATGTCACCTGCCCAATCTGCATCTGTATATGTTGTTAAGGTGAAATCTGCACCTCTTGGGTACCACAAACCATAATCTAAAGTGCCTTTTAGATATCTGAATATTCTCTTAACCGCTTGCACATGTGTTTCTTTTGGGGCTGCTTGGAAACGTGCAACTAAACCAACTGCTTGCATGATATCTGGCCTAGAGGTTGTTGTGTACAATAAGTTGCCAATCATTGACTTGTATAGAGTCTGATTTGCTTCGGGAGACTCATCATGGAGTTATGAGTTTTCGAAGTTTCAGTTGTGTTTGCACTTGAATTAAATTTATAAAATATATGTTTTCTCCAGATTTCATCTTGTTGGACTTCTGAAGTGTTTGGGATATTTCTATATTGATTTTCAGTCTATATTGCATGAGAATATTGTCTTGAAGAGCCCATACAGTTCGCTGCCCTAGGAAATAGAAAATCAGATTCATTGCTAGGGCTAAGTGGTGATATTGTTGGCTGTCATATGAATTCCTTTTCTGTCATAAATATTCAGATTGCTCTTGGTTGCTAATGGCATTTTCAGTTTGCTCCTCTAGGGTTTGAAGTGATTGACAGGTGGCTGTAATAAAAATCAGAAGTTGTGATTGGGGTTTGAGTCCAAACCCTTGTTTTCTGTTTGATGCCCTAGAAGGGACATTACATATGAAATATAATTTCTTTCAAACATGTTGTGTTGGAATAGATAGAGAGATTTGGAGAGCAATTTACTCAAAAATAGTGGTAAGCAATAATCTTGTAATGTATGTAGATGTGCAAGGAATTTAGTTTTATTTAGAAGAGCTTTTACTAACATGGAGAATATCATGTTTGCAAGTTATTTACTGAAAGATACCCCACAACCCTGTGGTAATGTCTTCAAGCAATCACATCCTCACCAGTGAATTAACTAGTGGCTAGTAAATTTATTTTCATGGCTTGCCAATCTGTGATCACGGTTTCTTGTTTTAGTAAGGGTTTTTCTGTGGAAACAATACATTGCCTAAAAGCATGGGATTTACTGCCCTAGGAATCGGAATTTTATTCCAACCATGTTGAATTTTCAGCTCAATATAGTGCCATTTGTTTTCCTTGCTTAATAAAATCGCACTGCATAAGATGAAACAATAGTAAATGAGTTGAAAATAATTGTAGAGTGAAGTTCTAATGATGATTAATGCTGCTATAATATTGGCTGCAGATACGTAAGTCTTCTTCGACCACCCCATGTTTGGTTCAATTTTCTTATTCGCGAATTTGGAAAGCAACGTGACCTTATGTCAGCTTTGATTGCTTTTCAAAGATCTCAAAGGATTGCTATGCGTTTCGATATGTATTCATACCGTGATATTATAGATGCATGTGGTGTCTGTGGGAATCCTGAACAGGCTAGAATCATCTTCAAGGTTGGGGAGAAATCCTACATGCCACTTGCTTGTAATGATGCTCATCTGGTACCTGTAGTACTGACAAATAATACTTTCAAATTTGCCCTTTTTATTGATAGCCTCCTATCATGTTGTGATTTTACCTTTGTGGCACAGGAGTTGCTCAATCAGAAGGTTACTCCAAATATTTTTGTGTACAATAGCATCATGAATGTCAATGCGGGAATTTGGATTATGTTTTGCAAATTTACAAACATATGCTGGTAAATCTCATAACATTTTCGCCTGCTCTTTCATAATGTGTACATTGGGGTAACTTACTTTTGATAATATGTGATATGGCAAGCCAAGTTTTCACTAAAAATTAAGTGTTTTTTCCTTCATGGATGTATTTGTTGTGTCATTACCTCTTAGATATGGTATGCTTGTCATCTAAACGATTACAGAGACCAGTAAAAATGATCGTTCATACATTCTTTAAACAGGTAGCCTCATTGTATTTCTGTATTGTGCTTCATGTATGATCTCCTAGCATCCAAACTGACGTAGGCTGCTGTCATTCAACTATGGGTGGCCTCTTTCTCTAGTCATGCATAACATCTTCGAAAATTTTGAAAGTTTAATATTTCTTTCTTTCTTATATGTTGGCTTCTAGAACCATCCATCATTAGCAACACTTGCATTTGAGAACACAATAACTCCATACTTGGTCATCTGCCAGTGGATATATTGCTGTTTAAGAATTTGTATTGCATTGGAGCAACCATTTAGGCTGCTAGGGTATGATGACTAATAAGTCTGATTGGTTATTCTTGTTGCACTTCTTTCCTATATTTCTTTATTAACCACCTACATTGGCCTGTTTGTTTTAGGGCATGCTAGGGGAATCATGCAAAAAGAGGATTAATCTATGGAAATTGGAATGCATGTATCTATTTTTAACATTGTTTTTAGAACTGCATGAATCAATCGATATGCACAGTAGAAACCATTCATATTCACGGGAAAGAAACGACAATAGAAACACTGATAGGAATTAGAGTAGAATCACCATCAAGACAAGGATATAAACAACTCACAAAGCATAGTATAGAAGCACCGTAGTGTACAATTTTCCAGATATGGCTAACCATACATGTTGGAGAATACGAGGGAGCTCCTCCCCATGAATGTTGGAACCTGCAGTCTGGGCACATTTGGAATGTCAGTTTGACAACTGCCAGAACTCTAACGTAATCATCCATTTACAACATCAAAATTTATAACTAATCACTTGTACATTGCATAATACATGTATCTACCAATCACAACAAAATTACTTTATTTACATTATAATGCCAAAACATTAGAAAATATCAATCTGTTTTTCTCTGATCATTTATAATGCCTAATTTTTTAATTTATTATTGCATTTATTTTTCATCGGTCAATTTCTAGTTCCAGTGAATCTTCTCACTTTCTGCTTCATCCAACTCCTTATTATCTTGCTTCAAATATTTCTTAGCCTGTAAATGCTTCTCATCCATTGCTTTGCATCATTTTCACACTAGAATCATATATTATGATGGCATCCACTTTTGTCTTTTCAACTTTTGATGTCTTGCTTGTGTGCTAACACTTTTTCTGTAGCTGGCTTTCCTCGGAAATCCAGTGTTCTTTTTCTGCAAGTAGTTCTTGTGTGTCCCTCCCCGACCATTCCTTCTCATATGCAAATTTATCGACTTTCTGATTATAGAGTTGAGCTATGATATACTGTTCTTGACTCTTTATAATCACTTTGTGAGCCCAAACATCTGGCATGTACTGATCTGTGCACAGCCGCACAACCCAGCAATCTTTCCTTGAGTGCCTCCATAATTTGTGCAGCTCTGTGCAAGTTTGCTCTTCAAGAACTTGCAAGCAGCCCCTTCCATCTTGTGCACTCTACACAGTGCCAAGGAACATGCTTCCTCCTCGTCTCAGAAGACATCATTCACGCTTCAGGCATTGCCTCACAGCCCTTGCATCACGTACTTCTTGCACAATGCTAGGAACATGTTTTTAGCTCCGAAGACACCAACTCGCAGCACTGTGAAGCACCTCATAGCATGTTGAAAAATTCCACAGTTCTTGCAGTATTTAATAGCACATCACACCGCAGCAAAGCACTTGCAGCACTTTGGAATACCTTGTAAATGTGCGGCACAACTTGATGCTTGTGAAAAACCTCCAACATGCATTCAGTCACATGGACACTCTGCACTACACAATGCCCTAAGACACCGGACACGTCCTAAAAGGTCACATGCCGCGTATCCTGCACATCCGACACATGACACATTAGGACACGTGTCCTAAAACAGGACACATGTCAAACACATGTCTGACATGTGCCCTAGACGTGTCGGACACATATGCGCCATACAACCTTGTTTTTTGTACTGTTAACTGATGTAAAAAGTTTTAGAAAGCCCTGATTTTGCTAATAAATATTGATTTCGATTTTTTATTTTAGGCTTGTGAGGATCAGAGCTCAGATGCTAGGGGTGTAGTCCCATGGAGGGGGCTTGGGCTCTTATTTTCAGTCGGAGATTGGTTCCATGAAGCTAAACAATACAGCTACATGATTGAAATGAATCTTTCAGGAAATTCAAATCCTATGCAGCTAGTTATGTGTAAGGTTTTGGGTACTATGGGGTGGATTACACAAGCACACAAATCAAAATAATACTTGAAAAATCACATTGGAATCATTTAATCAACACAAAATCATAATTTTCGATATAGTAACTACTTGTATGTTTTAACTTGTATCAATATTTTGTTAATGTTCTAATTTCCTTTGTCTATTTCATTTATGTATTTGTAATTTGAATTTTTTTAATATATATATATATATATTTAATCAACACAAAATCATAATTTTCGATATAGTAACTACTTGTATGTTTTAACTTGTATCAATATTTTGTTAATGTTCTAATTTTCTTTGTCTATTTCATTTATGTATTTGTAATTTGAATTTTTTTTAATATATATATATAAACACCCGACAACCACCGCACACCTGGTAGTCTAGCCACATATTAGTTTGAAGACAAAGGCTTACACATGGAAGCCAAACCATTTCGATTTACGTAATTGTTCTTTGTGCCTTCACTGATTGTAATATATATACACATCTGTAGCATTAGATAAAAAGGCATATAAGTTGAAGATAAACGACCATGCATCTTTCTCAAGAGTATGGCATGTACAAAACACAGATAAATCAAACATTTGTTATTCAAGTTATTTATCTCTTTCCTCTATTTCCCTTAATTGCTTTCGCATACGTCCACAACACATCTAAATCCTCATCTAGAGTGTTGTCCCTCGGACCACCTAGGATCTGGATCATTGGTATTTGAGAAGTTCCCCTTGCATGTCCCGTGGAGCGACGATGTTGAAGTATCTGAACCTTGACGTCAAACGACAAGATCCATTAGTCTACCTACTGTGCCATTTTAGCAAATTTTTAATGGCACCAACGCAAGATAACATATATGCCATGATAAAGAGCTAAATTGCATAAGCACTCATGGAACAATGAAATTTTCAGTTCAACCAATTCATAAAAGTCCTTGAATGGGTGGTTCCATTAATCTCATCAGTTAAAGATTTTGGTGGTCAATTCCCCCATGTTTGAAGATAATCTAGACATTTTTGTGTTTGAACCCCTTGGAGCGTTGTTTGGAATAACCTTGATCAGCCCTTGATTGAGAAATTTAGAAAGATGCCTAGAATTGAACACCTTAGAACAAAAAGAATAGAAATCATCACCAATGGTATCCCAAATGGCCTTGTAGAACTCACAAGGAAGGCCATCCATTCCCAGAGATTTTCCATTCTGCATGGAGAATAAAGCAGCGTGAAGCTCCTCTTTCAAGAGGTCTCTATCCAATCTCTCCCTATCCCCACTAGAGACCTTGCAGGGAACCACTCAACAACAAGTATCTCTAGCAATTTCCACCCAATTCGTTAGAGAAAAAGGGAAAATTGTTTTGAAAATGCATGCTAAACGAACTTCAGATTTCTGAAGGATCCTCAGCTAATGAACCATCAGACTGATGCAGTCCAAGTACCATTACCACAGAAATTGTCCTCTTGAGGATGTCAAAGTAGAACTTGGAGTCCTCATCACCCTTATAGATCTACCAATGACAGGAACGAATCCATGCACCCCTAGCAATATAATCCTCACCACGGTGAACATTCGAATCTAACATTACAACATCTTCCTGAAGAGATCACCGGTTGGATCGGTCCGAGAGGATTTGCCAACTTTGCTCCCTCCAAGAGATTGAGACAGAGGAACACTTCATTTTCCGATGCCCTATCTACTATGATATCAGAGGGACGTTTCATCATGCATCATTCCGTGAATGTCCAACATTCACGACCTTGTTCAAGTATTATGATCAGAGGTGTCTCGCTCTCTATTTACAGGAAGCTCTTAAGCTCCGTGACGGGGTCCTCCATCCTCCTTCAGGGAGACTACTACTCGACGGATCACATCTTTCTTTGTTGTGCTCCTGGGTGAGAGGGGCACCAAGCGGGGACCTGATCCTAGTGGAGATCCTCAGATTAGATCTGTCAGGACTAGAGGAGCTTCTTCCCAGACCAAAGATATCCGGACTCAGACATGGCCAAGGGCCCCCTCTCATAGGCAACAAACCACTAGGTTCACCCAGAGAGCTCGACTTTCCACAGATCATAGGCGTCTCAGACAGCTTCCAGTTCCTGACACCAGACATCAGCACATCACCAAATTCTTTCCAGTTGGCCTTGGGCGACAATCATGAGGGTTGGTGTTGAGGCTTTTCCCTCCACCTCCTCTCCTTCTTTGTACTCTCATTCTTCTTCTTTTGTTGTTTTCAGAGACCCTTTTGGGTTTTCCACGCTTTCTGCTTTGCTTTGTATGGTGCAGTCCCATTGACCTATTTTTGTGGTCACTTGTTGGACATTTAATATAATTATCTTATCTTATCTTATCTTATGCAGATCATCGTTAAGGATAATGCGAGCCACCTCAAGTTGTTGACAAGCCTTGAGTAACTCCTTCTCTGTTTCCGAGCAATCATCCTTCCACTGACCTCTCACCCATCAAAGGATCCATCCTTGATCAACAACCAATTAGGGAAAAAGTTTCCAAACTCTTTGGAAAAGGGTGCAAGAGTCCTCTAACTCCAAATGAGACATTTAGTTTGAACAAAGGAGGAGAGTTAGTCGAAGGACCAAAAGAGATCACTGTCTGAATCAAAAGACAGTTCGAACTTGTAACATCCATGAGCACCTCGAGGAGTGACGTTGACACGAGAAAGTCAAGTCCTCACAAGGGCCATAGAAACGATCCAACTATGCCTAAATCTTGTAACCACCTTGCTGATAATCAAACTAGTTGAACCAACTACCATGGTCCAACACATTTTATTTCCAATAGGGGCTGAAAATTTGGATAGAATCCTTACATGGACACCGTGCCTACTTTTTCAGCGCCACTGACCACAAAGCCTTGACCTCCACATCTATCTCCACCCCACTCCACCATGTTAAAATCCCCACGAACTATCCACTTTGTCACCGAAAGAGACAAAGCCATCCAATACCAAAGCTTTGTGATGCTCCGAGCTGAGATTAGGTGCATAAACAACACAAAAACCTATCACACGATCCGAATCAAAAGAGTGATCCAAACACACCGATCATCGGGGTCCAAATTAGAGGCAACTACAAAGTTCTACAAGAGGAGAGGGCAATCACAACCCCTCCACTCCCCTAACAATGTTGTGAAGCCCAAAAGGGGCCATTCCAACAATAGTTCATCCTATTTCTAAGCTCAAAACCAACAGACTTGACCTCTTGAAGAAAAACCACATTTGGTTTGAAACACGCAAAACACCACACACAAATTGCTTCATGAACTAGGAATCATCATCCCTTGCACATTCCAAGACAGAAAAGAAAGCTTCATTCCAAAGGAGGAAGTCCTAGGCTAGTGTAATGGTTATCCATCTCAAAACTTAAGATGCAACACTTAGGGGAGAGAATCATCGTATCCTTGTACGAATTTGTTCACAACCTCGGGCTCGAGATCCCCCTCACACTTGTCTATGTGTGTGGGCGAGGAAACCATTTTGCACTTGTTCCTCTTGACCTTCCATCCATACTCAATCTCCATGCCATTGGGCCCAAAAGAAGCGAGACCATCATTCGAGGTTCGAGGCATCGAAGAGTGCCCAACTCCAAGGAAGAGCTATCGGCACGAGGCTGATCTATGGACCCACCGTAAGACATCAACAGATCGGGCTTGCGTAAGTAGAACCACCCGAATGGTTCTGCACTAGAACTCGAACCACTAAATATTAATCCACCAACACACATACGACCTAAATGCCAACATTAGGGCCTCTAGTAGAAGGCCCTCTTTAACCCCCACTATTGGAGTCTAAAGCTGTAGAAGTGTCCCTAGTCCCCATATCTTTGGAGGAGTGTGCTGGAATCACGACCTCACTAGCCACCTCGCTCGGCTTGGGATTGCACGAGGACAATCTCTAATTAAGTGATCATGCGCTTGACACACAAAGAAAACATTCAAAAGATTGAGGTAATGAACCTTTTGCTGCCAAACACCATCAATATTGCAAACAAAAATAAGTGGGAGCTTCCGCTTCAAGTCTATCTCCACACAAACCTATAAGTGTAATGTCCCTTTCTAGGGCTTAAACCGAAAATAAGGGTTTGGCCACAAACCCTAAGAATCAGATCTGAAAATACACCAACACCCATCTGAAAATAGTCTGATTTTTATAACAGAAAATCCAACAATATTAGAAATCCTAGCAGCAAACTGAAATTACACTTTTAGGGTATCAAAATCAGCAGAACATTAATTAATATTCCCTTAGGGAAGCGAACTGTACCAACGCTTAGGAACAATCATGCACATGCAATATGGGCTGAAAATTAACATAGAAATATCCCAAATACTCGATAAATCCAACAAGATGAAATCTGGAGCAAATATGTATTTTGTAAATTTATTTCAAATGCAAATACAAGTGAAACTTCAAAACTTCATAACCCCATCAATACTTGGAGTTTTAGCACCAAACCAATGCCCAAAATGATTTTGAAGAGACTAGCTATCCAATGAAAGTGAAATCACAATTTTCCAACCATGGAAACCCTCTCAAAATTGATCCCGAACTTGCTGTGGTGGTTGCTCCAAAGAAGGAAGGGTGCCAACACCCTAAAAAGTGCCCTAGCTGAAGTAGGAGTGCCCTAAGCACGGATAAACACCTTGTTGTTCCAGAAATCTGCCAATTAAGTCCACTTGTGACTCCGTATGAAGCCACCAATGCAACAAATGAGGGTTTTTGTCCCCAAGTGTTGTGACTATTGAGGGTTTCATCCCCAATAGGATCCAATGAGGGTTTTCGTCCTCAAAGTTGAGCCACACCAAAGGTCTTTGTCTTTAGTGGAGAGTAGGGCACGCCATGCACAAACCCAAGATATCAATATTTGAAATAAACATGCATAACCTTTCTTAGGCCATTCGATCCACCTTTATATCCTCCTTTTTGGCACCAAGGATGAATTAGAAGCCCAATGCACTTTTTAATCTTCCCTTAAGAAGACCGACCTCATAAGAGTATTTAAAAATACTTTTTATTTTATAATAATAATATGAAGTTGCCCAAAAATAAGAATTGGCTGGGCCCAACTTAAAATATTATTAATTATTTTTAATTTAGAAAAGGGGACATTACACTAAGGATTTGACCGAAACGAGTTGCGACAACCATTTGGGATGAGAAGTTTGCTGAATCGGCTGGCGAAAAGGTCATCAAAGGGGCACAAATCAGCAGGCAAGGCTGGGAACTCCAGTCAGAGTGGGTAATGTGCTTGGCCATGATCCTCTGAGTTGAAATCCGCCTACCACAACTGAACATAAGCAAGACTACCAAAGATATTCCATGTTCCAAATTGCAGCACCTGATGGGCTGCAGTATCTCAATTAAACAAGAGGCATACATATTTCGAGCTGAACCCCTAGTAAGAGCTCATTGAGATCCCCTTAGCCTCTTAGTTCAACACAACTTTTGTGAGTTTTAAATTGTTGGAACACCTTTTCTAATCTAAAAGAGTTCTATAGAAGAATAGCTTCAACCAATAGTACCCCACTACACTCACCAATTTCTTATCAAGCAAGATCCACGAAAGGTGAGGTGAGAGCCTAAGATTGGGTATTTGAAATAGGACATTAAAAATTGGGCTTAAAAATCAACATGTAGGAAGAAACAAAATTGCACTAATCTGTATACGTGAATGTTGTATGAGGTGAAGCTTTGATAGCTCTAATACCATGTGAAACTTCTAGACAAGTTCTAGGATTGCTGCAATAGCTAAGGAAAATACACACATGCTTGTATAATATAAATCAATGAAAGCTTTAAAAACAATACACAAATTTGTTTAGGTAGCATCACTACCTCTTTAGATTAAAGAACTTTTGACATATTCTCAACATTCCAACAGTAAATCTCATCCACATGAACTCTTATATCATTAGTCCTCTTTTCTCTTGTGTAGATAAACAAGAGGCTAAGATTAGATTTGGAGAGCAAATTACTTGTAGAACAAGTCTTCTTTAGAGTATGTTTTAAAGTAGACTTTCCGATTAATAGCTAAAGTCAATTAAGTCAATCACTTAGATAATATTCTTATCTCCTATTAATAAGTGTGCACACACATGTGCATATTCATATAAATGTCTTACAAACAATTAATACAAGTGCATCTTAAAACCATACAAAAGTGTACAAGTAATTAAATACATTAACGACTATGGAGATGGCAAGGTGCATTGCCGGAAAGGTACCATATTAGTACTAGGTGGTAGCTGTGAATACAATAGTCTACATCCTTAACAAAATTCCTTGTAAAGCTCTTTAGAATGTCGCTCTTGAGGAAACATGGTCAAGGATTAAACCTTCTATAAGTGACTTTTCTTATTTTCGGTTCTGTTGCTTTTGCACTAATCCTTGATGAAAAGAGTAGTAGTTTAGATGCAAAGAACAACACATATGTTTGTTAGTTATGGTGAGTAGTCAAAAGCATATACGTTACTAGACATCTCTATCACCGAAATTGTGGTTTGTATAGATGTAGATGAGAAAATACCTTTCTTTGTAGATAATGATAAAACGATAGATAGTAATGCATGGGTAACTGCTGTTGATATTGTTGGAACAAATTATGATGTTAAAATTGAACATGGCTCAAAGCCATAAACACTAGAGGAATCAAATTCCAAGGAGGGATATGGTGATGAAGAGAGTGATTCTCCATCTTCTCAGTCTTCACAGCAAGATCATGTGGGCCAGCAAAAGAGACCAAAATGGTATTTACTATTATGCCATGATGAAGGATCTTTGGGAAAGTGAATCACTGCAAGCAATGAAAGGTCGATATACACAATTGATAAAGCAAATGGTGCAAGGTGGCGGGTAGGTAAATTTTTTACCGACTTTTGTTATTTTGCAGGTATTTGAGCCAAGCACATTTGAAAAGGCCAAAGGAAACCTGAACGGGAAGCTGCCATGAAGGTGGAAGTTGATGCCTTGATTAAAAAAAGGCTTGGGTGTTGTCTGAATTACCCCAAGGAAATAAATCTATTAGTTATAAATAGATTTATAAAGTCAAACATAAATCATATGGTTCTTTGGACAAGTACAAAGCTTGTATTTTTGTTAAAGGATATTTTTAGGAAGAAGGGGTAGACTATGAAGAAACATTTGCCTCTACTGCAAAGATGGAAACCTTTTGATTGGTTATGTCCATTGCTTCTCATTTTGAATGGAAGGTATATCAAACAAATGTCAAAACTTCCTTCCTTAATGGGGATTTGGAAGAGGTATACATGATTCAACCATAAGGAATCTAGGTTCTTGAGAAAGAACAGTTGGTTTTCATCTGGTTGAGTCCTCGTATGGACTTAAGTAGGCTCCTTGAGCCTCGTATTTCAAACTTGATCAATAACTTGGAGATTTTGGATTCAATTTTTTTCTTTTCTGAACCTACTCTTTATATATAAATTAGTGGTGATGACATGGTAATTCTAATCGTCAATGTTGATGATCTTGCCATCAGCGGAAAGGGGGTAGATAGTATATAATGGGGAAATATGATCTTTGTTTTGTTATTTAAATGACAAATCTAGGTTTTCTTCAATAGAGTTTAGGTGTAGAATTTTGGCAATCTAGGTCATTCAATTTTTGTATCACAAACCGAGTATGCCAAATCTCTTTTAGAAAAATTAGACCGATTGAATGTAATCCAATTGTCTACACCTATGGAAGTTGGGATGACCATAGTTACTTCGGGATGTGGAGATTGGGGGACATAGGGATGAGGTTTCTGCGACGACAATTTTTTTCCCAAATTTTAGGGGGTGGGAGGGATGGCTATTAAAATAATATGTAGAATTATACATATTAAAAATATACAAATCATAGTTCACATACTCGAGTAGTACTTGCCACTTTTTTTACCAATCGAGTAAACTCCTGGAAAATTTGTCGTGTGTCCGTAGGAACGTTTTACCAAAACTCGCGAGTACTCGCCGCTTTTACTCACCCAAAACTTGGGAATTTTCCCTGCAAACTTGCCAAACGGTGGGGATGTCGAAAAAGCATTCTAAAACACATATTTTTGTCTTTTACAAGCTTCACACCTCCACACTTTGTAAGCACATAGCTATTGAGCATGCTTTAATTGATTTCAAGGATTTTATAGTGAATTCAAGAGAAGATTTAAATAATTTCATTTGGAGGTGTCATGTCCCTTTTTGGAGGCTGGTTTCTAAAGACCTTAACCCATTCTCTCCCCCCCGGGTCTAAGGAGAAAAACAAGGGGAAGATCTGAATTATGTTTTGGTGATTATTCTTATCTTGGTAAAAGTTGGCTAGTGTAGCCCTTTTACTCTCTCTCTCAAGGACGAAACCCCTTGGGTTGAGGACCTCATCCAAGGATGAAAACCCTTGGTTGGGAAACTTGTGAAGGACAAAAACCCTTCATGAGATTTTGGTGTGCAAGCTGATCTGAAAAGCAATAAAGTATCTTTCTCTTGCATGTGTGGTCTCTTTGATGCAATATTATATTTGTTTGGAGTGGAGCGACCCACTTGGTGATATATATTTGGTATGTGTGATATGCATTTGGCAAATCTGGAATTACTAGCTTGTTCTTCATAATTTATAAGGCCAATATCTTAAGTTTCATGAATTTTGGAGCTTCCAATGTTGAGTTGTGAATTTTTAAAGTAATGCTGCAGACAAGGGTTTCATGAAATTCATATCTCCATATCTAGGGTATTAAAAATCAGATTTCTTGCATTATATGATTGTTGAGGATATATCATAATTTTAGAGACTCAAGTGAAGTTGATTGGAAGGGTTTTGAAGGCACGAAGGAGGGGTTGAAACCCCAAAACATGTCGTTGCCCTAGAAAAGGGTTTAATTTGCAGGTTTACATGTTTATAACAACAGCTCTATAATCTGATTTGTGAGCTTTTGGTCATTTCTTGAGTCCCCCTAAAAGGGACATTATAGGAGGTTAGTTCCCCCTTTATTCAAACATGTAAAGTTTTTTTATTGTTTTAAATTAAGTTTCCAAACACGATTTGCAAATTTGCATGCATTCCATTCAATTCCGATTAATTTTAATTGTGATTTATGCTTAGTTTATCATCATTAATGAGTGAAATTGCTGGAATGTTTTTTTCTTTATTCTTGTTTGTAGAGTTTACAATTACAATTACATAGGGTTTTCTTGTACTTCAATTAATTTTTTTAACAATTAAATTACAAATTTATAGTTTAAAATGTTTTTTTTTGTATTTGAACATGTTGTAGGTTAGAATTTATCATATAATGGCATTTGGCTCCACATCAAGCTTAACATCAACAATAGAAAGTGTACCCTCTAATGCCCATCTTTGCGCTTGGAAATATGTTGTACGTGGAGGGTCGGGGGACTATGGTTTGCAATTTCTATGGGAAGACTATTTCTAGAGGCATCAATCACCTCAAGTACCATCTTGCATGCATTGTTCATTGTGACATCACAACATCTTCCATTGTTATGGAAGAGACTCAACGAGAGATGAGGGTAGATCTTACATTCTTTGGATGAAAAGAAATTAGAGAGGGAAAGGGTGCAAGCGGCCATTAGACTTGAAATGCCAACAAGAATGGAAGGAGATGCACCAATGACTATGGGATCTAGTCATGGTCCACATATACGAGGCACATCGCTTATTGAGTTTGAGAAAGGGATGGATACATAGTTTTTTGTACCTAGAAATATATCTAGGGGACAACTTTCGCTGCAAGGTACAATTTGGAACAAGGACATGCACGAGAAAACAAATAAGACGTGTACAAATTTATGGTATTTGTTATCCAAAATCAGCTACGAGGCCATTTTGGGTGTTTTGACAGACAAAGGAAAATACTCTTAAGTGCAAGCGGAAGTAGTTCGTAGAAATTGGGTCAAAATTGAGACAAACCCAGACAAATCGGCCTTTTGAGGAACTAAGGAACGGTTCCATCATTCCCCGATTTTCCCACTTTACCGACTTTATCGATGAACTATCAAAGCGGTGTAATTGGCGAATCAACATTGGAGAGGAACTAAGAGGCTGTTCAAATGTTCCTTCACTTCTCCGATCACCCTACTAAAGGACAAGGGTAATGAGGGGAAAGTCAATTGGTAAATTCGGGCATTTAAGGCACCCTTGGAGCAGTGCTCACGTTTTATTGGTTCCCGAACCCCGATCCGATCGAAAAATGGACAAGGGGCAAAGCAGTTAGCAAAGTTGGGTCCGTCAAGCACTCACGAAACTGTTCTCTAGTTCCACATTCCCCAGCGTGCCCACATCTCCACACAAAGGGACAAAAGGTTAAATTGACTTTTGAGGCAAAGGAACGTTCCTTTGTTTCGCTTGTTCTCTGAAACTCCACTGGGCTGATTATCATGGGATTTGGAGGTGAAAAACACGGTTTCTTGCATATGCGGGCATCCAACCACCTCACCAACTAGGATTTAATGTTTAGTGATGCCCATGCCTTGTCCTGTAACTCTAATGGTGTGCAAATTGAAGGAAGAAAGGGTGCCCATGCTTTGTCTTGCAAAAATGATGGCATTTGGTCCTTGGTAGGTGGAAATGGGCCATTTATGGTTGTTTGGCCACTCCCCTTTCTCTCCCCCTCTCTCTCTCTCTCTCATTCTCTATATATGTAAGTTCTTATGCATGAAAAAGGGTTCTTCTCTGCTGGATTTGGAGCTCTTCCTTAGAGTTTTGCAATTTCCATACCTTCAGACCTCTGTAACTGTGTTTTTGCAAGTTTTGTAAACCTTTGCTCTGTAAATGCAAGTGAAAATGATTTAAGTGATATGCAATTGTGGTTCATTCCTTTAAATGCTAGTGTATTTGATGTGAATCTCTTGCCCTCTTGCTTTCTTTGAATCTATTCACTTGTCTCTTGCAAAACTTTGTGTTTCTCTTTGATTCTTGCATGTGTGGTTGCATTTGTGTCTCTACAAGTCAAATTTGAACCTTGTTTTAGCTTTGGTGCATCACCTTCTTTCATTTTGTAGCATTTTCTCCCTTTTCAACTTTGGTCCCTATGAATTTGTAGTTTAGACTTAGTTTAGTTGCATTTTGAAGTTGTAGGTTAGTTTGTAGTGGGCTAAGATAGAAGGAACCAACCTTCTCTGGAGGTTTGTCTCACTTTGCAAGGTCCCACACTTGGAGACAATCCCATGTTCACCAAAAGTTCGATGTTCATTCATGATCATGCAGAGGGTGCAAATTTTGTGTGTTAACAATATTATAACCTTCCCATCAGCGTGGCAAAGAGCCCGTATTGAGATTATTTAGTAACGACATTGTGATTTGCGGGGAAAGGGTACAAGACAATCTCTCCAAAAGACTTAAGTGGGAGGTTGCTTTAGGGTGCGATTGTAGAGGAAAAATCAATTGTGAAAAATCAAAAGAAGCGGTGACAAAAGTTCGGATGCACCATTCTTTCAAATGGGTGGATGGATGGAAGGAATTACACTCTCATCAATTTTTTGGTGGCTTCAAATGGTGAGATGGTTTTTTTGAAGTCAATTGATGCCTTTAACATAGTAAAGAATGGAAAAATTTTGAACCTTATGTTGGAGGAGGTCACCTTAGAGGTGGGCATTAAAAATATTGTGCGATTTGTCACTTACTGATGCAACAACATATGTGGTGGTTAGGAGACTACTTCAGGAGAGACATCTATCACTCTTTTGGACCCTTTGGGTGGCTCATTGCCTTGACCTTCTTTTGGAGGACATAAGACATTGATTAGGTGAAACCCAGGTTTTGTAGAAAATGCGAGAAATATAACAAAATACACATATAATCACCCTTGGGTTCTCAACTTGATGAGAGAACACACCAAATGGAAAGAGCTTGTGTGAGCAAGTGTTGCAAAGTTTGCAACTAACTTCCTAATGTTGCAAAGTATTTGTAGTTTGTTGACATTGTTGAAACAAATGTTTGTGAGTCAAATATGGCTAGGTTACGTCATCACCCGATCCGGCACTATGATAATTCTTCAGGAACTCCTCGTCTTTATGATTATTTACTAATGCACTGACCTTTAGTTTGGTGAATGTAATCTGAAACAAAACATCATAACACAAGAATACCATCGACTATGATAAGACGGAATGATGACAAATCTGAAATATCAAAGTAAATTATAATATTAACATGAAATTATTACAATCTCACCCATGAGGTACTTGAAGTGTTATTGACTACACTTGCCTTTCACCAAGACTATGGGAGAAACTTCTACAATTACACCTCTTAATGGCTTCTTGACACACCTTTAAGCGATGGCTTCCTTTGCACACTTCCTCTGATATTTCTCACTACTTCCTTCTATGCTAAATGAGGGGGTGGCCTCTATTTATAGAACTTCCGGGCTTATCTATCTTATCTCTAAGATAGGATAAAAATCCACTACTGACGAATCATATTCCATACCTTAACTCTTATCATGTACATGTAAGCTTATCTTTTAAGATAAGATAAACTTTATCATTTTACATGGGTTCCACATTTTTAGACTTTTTACAAATAAAATATACAAAATATTTATGACCTCACTCCTTGTCCTTATTACCAATATAATATTTCTAATTCCTAATCATGTAGACCCTACTTCTCTAATTACCCAAACTTTGACATTTTAACATTTACGGACCACTTACGATAAATATTTACTTTTTGACAACTATTCCTATTGTACTTTGGTATTCTACCGTACTCCACATTATTGGCGGCACTGCATCTTGTGGCGCCGTTATCTTATCGGACGCTACTACTAATTATACTTAATATTCTATTCCTAATACATACATTAATGAAATAGAAATTATGGAGGAAAATTTTAGTGTCGACATCTTCCCCCTTCTAGCTTCTACTCCGTCCTAAGAGTAGACTATTCAGTCTTGGAAAATCTTGACTTGTCGTGGTTGACCCATTTCGTAATGGGAGTGCCATCAATTCCTCCGGTCAGTGCGTACCATTTTCATACTGCATTCTTTATTTTGTAGGGCCCCATCCATTTTGGAAGAAATTTTCTCTGTCTTCTTTTTTTGTATATGGAATCATATACTAGAACCAAGTCATTCACATGAAATGGAGACCAACGGATCTTTTGATCAAAGTATTCCTTCTGCTTCATTTTCTTCTTATAGCTTGTATCCTTTGCTATTTCCCTCATTTCCTCTAACAAATGAAGATGTACCAACCTTTCTTTTCTTGAATCACTTTCATTCATCCTTTCATTTTCATAACTCTCACGGTGGGAATATCAAACTCAATAGGAAGAAGCTGGATCAATGCCATAGGCCATTTGAAATGGAGAGTATCTGTTCATTGCGACTTTGATGTTGCCCTATATGCCCACAATCTTTGCATGAATCCTTTTATCCCATTTATGTACTGCAAGACTGCATCTTTTGCTAGAATTTGACACAACACAAAATTTGTTCGTTCCATTGTCCATTTGTGCTTGGCTTGTATGTTGTTGCCTTCCCTGTGCTTAATAGAAAACTTATTGACTAGGGCTTCTACTACCTCATTAATGAAGTGGCTTCCTTGATCTCATTCTGATTAGAAATTTTTGCCCTACCAAGTAATTTCTAAACTTCTTTTGAAAAAAAATGATAGCGAGCCTCTTTTGATTCTGATGCATGTATAATTTACCTCAGTGACTTTGCTCGTTTTTATGCGCTCCCAAAGTAAATTGGATGTTCATTCCCATTTTCATCCTTTTGGCTCAAAGTACTTACTAGTCTTTGCGTCGAGGCATCGGTGTACCTGATGAATGGCTTGCTCAATCTGGATTCTTCAAAAGCGGTGAAGACACACGGGGCTTCCTTGATTGTCAAAAGCTTCACGCGCCTTATTTCTGGTTCATAAGTAACATCCTTCTTGAAGCTGGGTTAGTGGTTGTGCGATCTTTGAGAAATTCTTGATGAACCTTCTATAGTAACCCACATGGCCTAAAAATGATCTCAACTTACTTTATTAATAGGAAATGGTAAATCTTTGATTTTGAAATTTTATCAGGATCGAGTTACCAATACCATCTCTGGATCTGACATGCCCTAACAAAACGCCTTTAGAACATCCAAAGACACACTTTGTAGGGTTTAGTGAGGCTTGTGCTTCATCTAACCTTTGAAATGTTGTCTCCATCAGTGCGGGTGGTCGACTTGCTCCCATAGATGCAAAAATCATCGAGAAATACTACGATGAAGGTCCCGATGTAGGGTTGAACACCCTATTCATCAAATTTGGAATGTTCTTTGGAGCATTACACTGACCCAAAAGGCATAACTTATAAGCAAGCGTTTCCCGAGGAGTGGTGAGCGTGGTCTTGGTGATCTTTCTCTGCTATCGAACTTGGTTGTAGCGCTATATCCATCAAAGCAAAACTATAACACTCTTGGCCTACTTCGCCGTCAAGATTTGATCGAAAATGGAAGAGGGTAATGATCCTTCTTTGTTGCCTTATTGAGCTTCCTGTAATCAACACAAATGCGTAGCTTCCCATTCTTTTTATTGAGATCACTGATGGGAGAAACCCATTACGAATTCTCCACAACAAATATGAATCTTGCATCAAGCAACTTATCTATTTCTTCTTTTACAGTCTTGGAAAAATTAGGATTCATTCTATATGGCATTTGCTTTATGGGCTTAGCACCATCTACCAACTCAATAGAATGTTCTACCCAACTTACTTGACGGAGTTCCTTGTAATCAAAAGTGAATAGGTGTATGTACCTTCAAAAGAGCTGGAGGTAGGATTCCTTCTCACTCTCCATCACAAGCATCACCAATCTTTATTTGTTGGAGACGATCATCAACTTCTTCTTGGATAATTTTATGGGGTCATGAGTTGGTGTGGTGGAAGGATATATCCATATTTGAAACATCAACCTCACTTTCTTCATCTTGGTGTCCACTTCACTTGGTACTAGAGTAATCGAGAGGATGTCCGATCATAAGTTTCATCACTTGAATCCACGAGGTTACGCCTTATGATGTCGAGGGATCACATTTATCTTCACCCTCTCTCTACCACGTCAAGTGTCATGAAGCCTTCATTCCGGTAGTTTCTTGCATGAACTCTCCTTAGCCATGATCTTCCCAGTGACATTGGAGTGCACTTGCAGCAGTACCATTTTCATCACTGAAAGTCTACCACACATCTGACACCCATAATGAGATATTGCCACATTTGAAACTACACCTTACGGTTTAGTTTTCCCTTATTTAATGACCTTAACATAAGTGTTGAAGGCGATAATTTTAAACCCAACATATTCATTACTGGACTAAGTCATTACATTAAGCTGCAGCACCTCCATCAGCTAAAACATCATGAATTGAAAAACCATTACATAATACCTCGGCTTGTGGGCATAGGATCCGCCTCTGCCTCCCAAGCAGGGACCTCAACCTCCTTCCTTCGTCGAGCATTGAGTCCACTTCATGACTCCCGCCTCTTCTCGAGAAGACATAACAAAGAGTTGACCATATGTAATATTTGCGAGGCCTTTTGGATAGATCTTCCAAGATGGAGTATGGTCCTTACCCTGTGAAATCGAGAAAATCCTGCACACCCAACTTTCTTCTCCTATATTTCTTACTAGTTTCTCCTTTCATCTTCTTAGGATCATTTCCATCTTGATTATCTTTTTCTTTTTTTTTTTTATTACAAACACATCTACTTCATTATTTACTGCTCTTATCTACTACATTAAAAGAATTCACGGGTGCTTTTCCTTTATCATTATCTCCTTTACGGATGTAGAAGCTCTATCGGACAATTATACTTATAATGACCTTTTTATAACAACCATAACATACTGACTTCGAGAAATATTTCTTTTTGGACCTTTATCTCCTCCTGAGAACTAAATTCTTTTCCTTGAAGAAGATTAATAGTTAAGCGACCCATCTTTTTGAGCGAGATCTTCATACTCGGTAGATGTACTAGGAGAAATATTTGTGATCAGGAGTGGTTGTGGATTACGGACTAAAGGTCTTGGTGTAGGCTCTACTTTAGCAACAATTTCTTTGGGCTCCTCTTCCATGCTTTCTTCTTGCCTTCTTGCGATCTCCTTTGCTTGTTGATGGTATTTGGCGGTCATACTTCACTCGTTGTCGATCTCTGGTTTCATCCCAAGAATGAAGTGCTTACGAGAGGAGATTATCCACGCCATTCATCAACCCATCCGCTAATCCTTCCTTAGGATCGGGCATCGAGCTTCCTCTTTAGCTCTAGAACACGAGCATGATAATCCCTTATCTTCTCCTTCTCTCTTTGGGATAGCTTTGTGATCTCGATCATGAGATCTGCATATTTTATTGTTCACCAAATTCTTGAAAACTTTCGAGTTAATAAATCCATGAATTTTTCACATTATCACCTAGTGTTTGAACCACCTAAGTCTTTGAACCATTCAAAAGGTAGGAAAAATTCAGTCCATTGTTCCCTTCTTATAAGGCCATTACAAATACAAGATCGTTTAAACTCTTGAATGAAAGAAGAAGCATCTTCATTAGATTGAGCTGAAAAAAACAGGAATCTTTCCCATTTTCAAAAGTAACCACCGTGAAATACCAATCCCACAAGTCTGATCAACAAGAATTATGTGCACAAATAATTGGAATCACTATACTAGAAAGTGACTTTACACATTTCTACGGTAAAAAGAAATGACCACGGTAAACTATGGTAAAACTTGACTTACTGCGGTAAAAGCGACTTTCTTGTGGTAAACACTATTCTGATAAAAAGTGAATTCTTGCGGTAAATACTATTCACGGTAAAAAGTGACTTTCTTGTGATAAATACTATTCACATGACAAAAATGACTTTATCATGGTAATTACTATTCACGGTAAAAATGACTTTACCATGGTAAGCTACTATGCATAGTAAAAATAAGGTTACCCTCGATTGATTTTTGACTAAGTGGGAATATCTCTCCGAAAAATCCACCAACGAGGAATGGTCCGTGACGGAACCAAAATGTCATCACCAATCCGGCACTATGATAATTCTTTCACGGGAACTCCTCGTCTTTATGATTATTTACTAATGCCTGACCTTTAGTTTGGTGAATGTAATCGGAAACAAAACAACAACATAACACAAGAATACCATCATTATGATAAGACGGAATGATGAAAATCTGAAATATCAAAGTAAATTATAATATTAACATGAAATTGTTACAATTTCACCCATGAAGTACTTGAAGTGTTATTGACTACACTTGCCTTTCACCAAGACTATGGGAGAAACTTTCTGATTACACCTCTTAATGGCTTCTTGACACACCTTTAAACCATATGGCTTCCTTTGCACACTTCCTACTGATATTTCTCACTACTTCCTTCTATGCTAAATGAGGGGGGTGGCCTCCTATTTATAGAACTTCCGAGGCTTATCCATCTTATCTCTAAGATAGGATAAGAAATCCCTCTGACGAATCATATTCCATACCTTAACTCTTATTTGTACATGTAAGCTTATCTTTTAAGATAAGATAAACTTTATCATTTTACATGGGTTCCACATTTTTAGACTTTTTACAAATAAAATATACAAAATATTTATGACCTCACTCCTTGTCCTTATTACCAATATAATATTTCTAATTCCTAATCATGTAGACCCTACTTCTCTAATTACCCAAACTTGACATTTTAACATTACCTAGGACCACTTACGACAAATATTTACTTTTTACAACATTCCTATTGTACTTTGGTATTACCGTACTCCACATTATGGCGGCGGCGCATCTTGTGGCGCCGTTATCTTCTATCGACGCTACTACTAATTATACTTAATAACATCCTATTTCTAATACATACATTAATGAAATAGAAATTATGGAGGAAAATTTTAGTGTCGATAGTTCACCATATTCAAAGAAAGACAATGGAGAGAGGACCACAAAGATGGTTTTTGATGATGTCTTTGGGAAGAGAGCTACAAAGATCATCGAGGTAACTTCAAACATCAATTTAAATTTCATGTCAAGTCTTTTATTTTCATTTTTATATGTATTGCTATTTACTTTATTTGTCAGTTTGTAACTTTAAAGTTTAATTTGTTTGTAGGTGTTGGAGCCATGCTTAGAACTCACTGAGTATTGGCAAGTAATCTCTTAAAACTCACCAAAACCATGGAACACAAATTTGCGAGTATAAGTGGAAAAAACTTGCTCGATTAAATTCTAGCGATTACTTGTAGGCTCGCCGAATACTTACTACGAGTGTTTAAACTATGATAAGAGTAATTAGCTAAATAACATTGACAAACTTTATTGTTCGGGTGGTTGATATCATTAGCTTATTGGTTTCATTTGTTGCTGAGTTTGTTATGCACATATCCGGGCTATTAATACCTTCTTGTGGCTATTTAATGGATTCACTCTATTTGTAATCTTCATGGCTTTTTAATAAATCTTATATTCGCTTGGCCATACTGAGGTGAAATCATGTATATGCTGAATATCCTTAATCGACATACGATGCTTGGATGCCACAACATCCAAATCCTCATCTCATGAACTGCTTTTGTGAACAATGCGATCAATTGCTCTTGAAAATATGTCAACTTGTGAAAATCATGGAAGTAACTTCCTCACATTAGCTTGGGAAATGTGACTATATGCCCTTCACTACCGAACTAGTCTATAAGGAATAACTCACGTAATTTGCAAGGCTAAAAAGATGCCTTCTCCATGTGTTGGCTCAATCTCTTCATTTTGTGTCACTATCGTAGGTAGCTCTAAGAGTCAAAGAAAAATTGGGCCGCTCATTGGCCTCATCTATATGCCAGGCTTTGAATCTGGGTGCAAATCTAGTATCTTAGGGCCCGCTCAAGCAAAACCCGGGAGGCGGCCATATCTATATATAACGGGTGACTATCCATATCTGGCGTGGCCCCCTATATATAGAACTCCATCGGGTTGCCTATTCTATCTATAAATACCCTCTCCCGCCTCCTCTCCCGCCCCATATATCACATATATATATGGGTGGGTCTTGCCTTGATTCCCTCGCCCCAATATCTATATAGGGGACGAGAATGAGCCCCATCCCATCTTGGGCATTCCTGGGTTAACTGAAGAATAATAGTTCCCATTCCAACCTACAAAAATCCGAATGCATCATATGGATTCCTGATACGCTAGTATAGAGTTCGGTGGATAGTAAGAGAAGAGAAAGGGGTACAGGCGGGTCGACATCGTTTCATGCATGATCATTGTCTATCTTTGAGGAGCTTGACAAACTAGACTTTATATAGTGAATCAAGTCAAGCTAGTGCCCGGGGTTTCCATATCTACTCCCGTGAAAAAAATCTATATAGTGGGGCCCCTCCATTCTCTAGGCTAGGTGGTGAGAAAGGGGTTTGAGCCTACACAACTGCAAAGATGGTTTCCTTTTATAGATAGGGCGGAGATAAATGCGGTAGCTTCCCCTCTCTCCACTTCGCCTTCCTCCATAGACCTAGTGCAGGCGGGGCCTGACCCATTGTACCTCGATCCTTCCCCATAGATGCCGACGTCGCCTTGGCCTTGAAGTTGCAAGAGGGGAGGGTCGATGGGCATCGGGTCTTTGTAACATTATAGAGGCTATTTGCGCTCTGTTTTAACTCTATTATGAGCGAATATGTTATTATTCCTATGTGCCAGAAGGATTTTAACTTATTTTAAGTTTTGGGCTTTATTTGTAACTTTTGGCAATTTTTCGTGTTTTTGTGGTGTCTCGTTCTATTTTCTGTAAAATTTCTCTGGAACAACTCCTTTGCCGGGTAAGCCCGATTTTTGGCCTGGAGCGGCTAGAAAACATATACGCACATTGTGCCCGGAGGAAGTCGCCATCGGAGGTCTGGATCACTGGGAAAAAGCGAAGTCGTGCACAGAAAAGCCCCTGCGGGGATGGGCGCATTTTTGGAAAACAAAGGATTTAAGCTGCGATGGGGAAAATATAAGCCGCAGGCAGGATGGGAATTTTATACCTGCCTAGCAGGGTACTTTTTCCCATGTTATAAAATTCACTTAAGCTGCAGTGGGAAAAATAGAAGCAGCAGGCAGGTGGGAATTTATTGCCTGCCTTGCAGGGTACTTTTTCCCGTGATATAAAATTCACTTAAGCTGCAGTGGGAAAAATAGAAGCTGCAAGCAGGTGGGAATTTATGCACGCCTTACAGGGTACTTTTTCCCGTGATATAAAATTCACTTAAGGCTGCGAGTGGGAAAGTTAGGACAGCTCGCATGAGGCGGCGGAATTTATCACTCGCCTTGCAGGTAAAAATTCCCATGGTGAAATAAAAGAAAAGTGACTTAAGTGAAATCACGGGATTTTATTGCCTGCCTTGCAAGGTAAAAAATCCCATTGTCAGAATTCTATTATGCAAAAAAGTGCGACCCACCTTGGGTGAATAATAATGCATTAAATAAATATTTGTTAATATTTATTCACCCAATTTTGGCACCTAGGCTTGTGGAAAAGTCAACAAAAGCAAAAGGGAATAAATCAATTGGAAATAGAATTCCAAAATTAAATAAATTTAATTTATTTAATGAAGCCCCTTTTGAGAAGGAATTAATACTTTTTAAAGTATTAAAAGATTATATTAAATTCTATTTTCAGTGGCTATGGTCAAAGCACACTGTGGAGCTTGAGTGAAGTGCTGTGTGAAGGATTAAATTGGATTAATTTAATTTATTGGATGGTTGTCCTTAAACATGCTATTTTTAAAAGAGAAGAGCATGATTTTTAATTAATTAATTGCCTTTAATTGTTAGGGCAATTATTAATTATAGAATTGTGAAGGTTATATAAGCATGGGCAGCCATATGGGTGAATTATTTAATTCACAGGTAAAGAATTGCAGCCAAGAGGAAAAGTGCGCCCCCATTTGAAGAAGGATTTTGCTCAGGCAAGGTGGAAACAAGGCTAAAAGCTTCCAGATTTGGCGCATGCTTTGAAGGAGGTTGATCTTTGTCTGCATAATTGTTTGCACAGGTGTTACAGGAGCTCAAGTGTTGTTGAAAGGATTCATGCTCTCTTTATGTGCAAATTAAACACCATTTTTTGGGGCAGCAGGCTTGAAAAGTGCAGATTTTTACAATTAAAATTCATTATTCATGCTCGATGGCCATTTTTATCGAATAAATTGCAGGAATTCATTACAGGTGCTTTACAAAGGAAAAGGAGCTTTTATCAATGTCCAATACATTGCATATATCCTCCGAATCTGAAGAATTGTCCAGATCTGCACCAGTTTTGAAGAATTCCAGTTAAATAAGAAGAAAAAGAATTGTTCAGACAAAGATAGACAAAGCTATGGCGAAGAAAGATGAAAAAGAAAGCACAACGGAGTCATGCATTGCTTCTAAATTTGCAGATATTGGAAACACGGATCTAGGCTTGGAACCTCTTGCTGAATTGATGGAAAGACTTCACTCATGCGTGCAGGAGAAACTTCACTCATGCGTGCAGATTAAAAGCAGTGAAATTATTTGAGTTGCAGCTTTTCCATCCATAGCCCAGTTGCCAGAATTTGTTATGCAGGTGCAGATCCATATCCAGATGCAGATGCAGATGCAAATCCATATGCAAATCCAGATCTAGATCTCATAGTTGCAAAAGCTTCTGGCACAAAGGCTTCATCCTCTTGTTTCGAATGCAGCCCATGAAGAAGACAGTGCGTGGGAAATTCCTTCCAAGACCTTGTGCATGTGCTCTCATCTTCCAGTTGAAGCCTTCATTGAATTTTCATTCACCCTGAGTGCTTTCCAAAATTTTTAATTGCTCATATGCAATTAAAAATAAGGATGATGAGTTATTACTGCCAACCTTGCCCGATGCATGTGCAATGAAGAAGCCGCAAAAGCTTGAGGATAAAAGAGAAGACAATGCGAAGGAAAAATTCGGCTTGCTTCCAATTCCAAGCGCTTGCAATTCCGGCTTGTTTCGAGATCGGCGCTTCAAGATCCAACTAATTCCAGCTTGCTTCAGATTGATTTGAATCAATTTGCGACGCAGAACATGAAAAAGGATAAAGTCGCTTTCCTCTTCCTTCTTCTTTCATCCGATAAAGTCGACTTTCCTCTTCCTTCTTCATTCATCAAACAAAGTCGACTTTCCTCTTCCTTCTTCTTTCCTACGACAAAGTAATTGAGCGATCAATTCAATTATACAACTTAAGTGATTGGTTTAAAAGCCATTACTTGAAGAAGTCAATTACTTGGAGATAGGTGGCAGGCACAAAATAGAAGGTTCTATTTTCAGTTGCAAATCATACATGTCATGCAAAGAGGAATTCCAGGAAGGAGATTGCCAGCTGTTTCTTTTTCGACTTCCACATGTGCCAGTTCAACTAAAGCTTCCAGCTTGTAATTGCCCCTCTACATTCTATAAGTAGAGGAAGAACCTTCGGGTTAATCATCGATCAGAATTTGTAAGAAGCAATCTTGTGTTCTAGACTTTGTGCTGAACCCCTGAGAGCCACTTGTTGCAGAGGAATACAAAGAAGCAGGTTTCCGGAGAACTTTGTGTCACGGTGTACTGTGTTTCTTGCTTTTAAATCTTAGATCTTTAAAGTAAACTTTGTGTTATTTTAGATCTGGATCTAGAACTGCCTTTGCTTTATAATTCTGTGTGTTCAAATCTATTAAGTTTCTTCTATGTGCATGCAATTAGCTCTGCTATCTACTAATTGGGATGCACATCTTCCTTACTTCTTCTCTGTAATACCTTGACTTTCTTCTTATATCATTTTTTCCTTTCTTAAACAGCTGCTTACTTGCTGCAAAACTTCTTAGTTATGGTTCATGAACTAAGTAGTTAAAGTAAAACCCCTGATAGATAAAAACACATTTATATTGACAAATCTGACACGGGAGCCTCACCGGTTAAATGAGGGAGATTTATCTCATGATTGCCTAGGTTTGATGCTATGCAGAAAATCTAGCCAACAAGGCTCTATGTATGCACGATGGGTTGGGAGATGTGATGCTCTACCATCCATGTTGTACCATCTTTGGAGTCATGGAGAGCACTCTACCGCCCCCATCCCCATATAACCCCTGAACTATAGATATGGCGTGTGACAAATACCTAATAACATGCTTCTCACGAGATAAATGTTGAGAAGAACTCCGACTCAACACGATTACGGGACATCAAATAATGATCATTGTGTTTTCCCTCTATGGCTTCCCATCCATTGCCCATTATTGCAAACTACAATCAAGCTGATTAGGAAATCCCATCAATACGCATAGACGTGGTAGTAGCAGGCAAGGGGGCTCAAGTTGTGAACAAAGTGGAAGATCAGAACTAGGAATGTCCCTAGAATCATTAGAGCAGAATCCCAAGAACAACTGATCAAGACAATCCATATCACCCCTACATAAGAATTGTGGATCTTGTGGAGTCAGTAGTGATGGGGACAGGGACTGGAGGTGAGGGTGTAGGAACTAAAACAGCAGCAAAGGGAATGAAAACAGAAACGTGGGAAACAAAACTCAAAATGTCATCCTGAGAATGAGTAGTGGCAACAAGAGGGGAACATAAAGGAAAATGTCTCTTCCTTGCTCGAATCATCACCCTCCTCATCAACGTATCCCTTAGGGATATCCACATATTTTTGTCTCTTGCTTTCCTCATCCAACAAGAGCTTCAATTGTCGCTTAGGTTCCTTGGCTGCAGATGCGCCTGTTTGCCTCTCTTATTTTGGGTACGAGCTTCTGTTTAAGGTGTTTGCACTTAAATTCGGTTAACTCCTTTGGGTTATACTCATCGTCCTGAAGTGTCATTTCTTGGCAAAACAATCCTTTGTCGGAAGACCACACCAATCATCGAGCACTCACATGTATTGTCTTTTAGAAACCCCTATATTCCAAAGAGAGGAAGGCTCTCATCTTATCCGCCAAATAGGTAGCTCAGTTGTCGATCACACCTGTCGAGAGTCCATCTAGATATGGCTTCAACCAAATAGGAAGATCCAAAGGTCTAGACTCTTTAAAGGGCCTATTTGTCCAAAAATCCCAAAGGCACTGCAACTCTTGCAACTACATATAATTCATCTTCAGTCCTCAATAGCCATGTCAGATTAGCTTTTGCTCAGGAGTCATGGTTAGAGAACAATACTTTTAATCACAGTTTCCATTTCAAGTTAGGGCGATATGTAAATCACAAGCTCTCCTTTCATTGAAACCCAAAACATTGAAAGTTCAAGGTCTGAAAAGAGACAACTACAGTGGTGCCGACAGACAAGACATTGGCTCTTCTCATGCCCTGGTTATAATTCTTCGGTATCTTCTCCAAGAAATCCTATAAACAGCTCGTCCAAAAAACATGTATCTGCAAAATTTGATCCACAAAAGCTTGTCTCAAGGCATCCTTCAATGGATGGTCATCACACTTGTTTTCCCACCACTGTAGGAAATCATACCCACTTGGAATTTACACTTCAAATCGTCCACTACACACTGCTTCTTGTGACATGATTGAGCATCAACGACAGCCTCCAAGGTTTTGTGAATTAGACCCTTCTGCACCTTGGGTTTTGACTGCCGCTGTTCTATGCCATTACTAATTTAGAATTGCAAACAATTGGAATTTTGGAAATTCACCCAACTCTTGATAGAGATAGAATCCTGTAAGGCACTGGGCAATTTGGAAAACTAGAACTAGGAAAACCAAGCTGACTGTGTACCAACAGACACCAAAGTGTCTAAATCCCTCTTGAACTGTCCAAATTCCAGAGTTCAAGGAAGATGTCATCATACTGATATACTTTTTGCAATCAACCCCAAAATGACATCACACACAAATTGCTTAATGTCAATGCTGACATCAATCCAGAATTTGGTACCCCGAATAACATCACCTGTCAGATCCCCATATGAATGCTAATGACATTCTTGTTATAATTGGTGACCTGACATCAACTCGACGATGCCAACTCTATTTTTAAATATGACATAAATTTATGTCACTTTTACTTGACTTAACCTCTCAGAACCGCTGAAGTCATCTATATGGATGATGACATGCAGACTTGAATTCCTTGATTATTGCATGGATTTTTCGGGGTTAATATTTGATTTTATGCAAAATTAACTTGTAGATGTGTGCTGAAAAATGCTCCAGGATTTTGGATTGAGCAATTAGGACTTGAAATGTATTTCCAATTATTTCTCACCTTGGTAGATGAAAAATGGTCACTGGCATATCTGCCAGAACAGAAATGGTGGTTAGACAAAGATCTATCTCCACCCTTGATTCTGATGAACTTGGGCCTAAAATTGAACTTGATTGTATCTTATTTACCTCAATCTCTACATTGTTAGACACTAAATCTCGGATTTGCCTCTATTGTACACATTGGCATTCAATGCTTGCCTTGTTTGCTTGGTGAAGAATAAATACCCTTACCCTTCTTTGGTAGCTTCTAGTAAGCAGTTGGGGCTTTTGGTACCTCAGTTTTCTCATTAAATTATATATATTATATTCCTTCTTCCTGTCTTTTTAACATTATTCTAAGGTATTATTATATGCAATACCTTTTTTCATTGCACATGTATTATTTTTGCAACTTGGAGGATGTAATTGACTTCTCTGGCATTTGGTCCTGTATGACCATCTGCTGGTCTATCATGTGTTGCTTGAAGAAAACCACAAGTTTTTTTGCACATTATGCGATACACTCATGAACTAATAAAAATAACGCACACCCAGTTTTTTTATGAAAAACACCCAAAATGCAATTCACAAACAGTTCTACACACTTTAAAGAAGGAAATTGTGAATCTTGTTCTTAACAGTGAAACTCAAGATTTCCTATCCAACTCTTATGCAATTCAACACAGGATGTAGAATAAAACATCTAATAAGGCACAGTCAGAAGTCAGAACTCCTAAATGTACCAACACAAAATGAATCCTCCCATAAGCTCCTTTCAACCTCCTTTTAAAAACTGTAAACCCTTGATGACAGATATGTACAAGCTCATGTGAACAAGAAATCAGATATAAAATTTCTGAACAAACAAAACCTCGTTGATCCATTTAATGCAAAAACTTATTAAGCAATTTTTATTTTTCCATATTTGCCTCCAAAGTTATGCCAGATTTATTCTCTTGTCAGAAACCCCAAAGAATAATTTAAAATGTTTAGCACAAGGGTTTTGAAATGTGCCAAATGATGAGATCAACAAGCAACTGAGATGCAAGGAATGAAACATTAGCCTTAACAATCTCTACGACACAGAAACCCTCTTTTATGAATGCATTAAAAAATCCTTGGAAATAAACAACAACAAAGGATTCTTGAACAAGATGCGCTTCTTCAATTTCAATGCAACTTTGTCACCTTCATACTCCTTATAACATGCATTCGAAATAACCAGAACAGCAAAAAGAATATGTTCGTTAATACCAAACTGAACTCTAAAACCTGAAAATCCAAAACTAAATACAAAAAGGGAATGATGCTTCAATCCACATCTCTTTCAACATTAAAACCATGAAAACAGTTCTTTCATGAGCAGTTTTCTTCTCATAGCTGATTGGCTAGAGGTCCCAAAATCACGAACATATTCAGAAGCTCAAATGCCTACCTTAAACAAGATAATAATGGGCAGGTACTAAGATGTGAGTTAGAGAACTGAAACTTACTGTCCTTGAGAGAGACAATACCTGCATCTGCAATTTTCAAAGTCAGTCAACCACAATACCATAAATTTTGAAATAGTTGAGAGAACACCATGAATCAGAATACTTATGTGATGAGAAAATTCAAATTGGGAGACATTTCTAAGGGAGCAAAACTTATATCCAAGGTGTAGAGAAATCCATTAAAAGTAGTTGCAGAGCTTGGCCTTCGCAAGAGCTTGATACAAAATTGACCAAAAGGAAAGGCAAGAATGGGTAATTGAATCCAAATACGATGGAGTGGTGGAACAGATGCTTCCACCCAATAACACCATTAATGTGCGAGGATGGCTAAACGAGCACCTAGTCTTTGCATTAACTCCTAACCTTCAATCACAAAATTACCACTCTCCACGAGCCTTTCGAGTCACTTTTAGTTATTAATTTCTAATTAATGCAAACCCATTTCAAATGTACTTTGTATATTTTCAGCCATCGGCTTCATGTTATCTATGCAACTTAAATACATCAAGGTCATTGTCACTTGGCACCTCATAGATCTAAAACAAACCACCTGAGGGCTCCATCTTTGTAGGTTGCAAATTCATGTCCAATGACTGCGAATGTACTTTGCCCCAAATTCCATTTGTTCCTAGTATAGGAAATGTGACCAAACTATCTGAACAGTAGACCCATTTCATCTGCATTATAGAAACCATTCATATTCACTTGATATAAACCACCAATAGAAACATTGGTAGAAACTATATTAGAATCATGTTCAGAAGAAGGGATGGTAGGCATATTCATAAAAAATGAAAAACAAGAGCTTAAATAGCATGAAATATGATTGGACAAAAATTATTTGGGAAAAGCGAGATAAAACATAAAATTCTTTTCAAGTGAGTATCCCAACGCATGTAGAATTTCCTTCATATGGAGTTTTGATTTAGGGTCAGTTAAGGTTTATTGAGAAATAGAGGGTCAAGTTGATCCACTCTCTCCCAACCCTACCTAAGTCTTGGGGATGGGGGTATACGGATTTTGAGATGACAAAAAACCCCAGATTTTTTTGATGAGTAGTGCACACTCATTGGGCACTAGATTACATAGATTGTCGGCATCTCAGCTCATGCTTCGAGAGGAAGCATATAGCAGATTTACAATTACGAGTAAGCGTACAACTAAACTAGTGATCACCTTCAGCTTAAGCAGCTACGAGTAAGGGGCATCCACGCTGTCAAAGTCACCTAGGGCACAATCTGGCCTCAACCGTTTTGATTTTCATGTCGGGTATCTCCAGGCCTTGCGCTCAAGCAAGACTTGATCCCTGGTGGGCTCATTGAAAGCCTAACAACATCACCAATAGACCAAGGGCCCTTCGATAAAAATCCCAGATTTTGAGGACGGCTACTAAAATAATATATAAAAATTAGTATTTAAATATTTTAACTTTATTCAATGAAATTTAGGGGTTAAAACTTTAGTTAATGTTTATTTGGGTACTTTCAGGATTACGGTTCAATGAATTTCGTATAAATAACATCTATTATGAATAAAAGTGTCATATTTTTTTAAAGAGTAAAAAAATAAATAAATTTGGGTACGTCCCCTTCAAGTCCCCAAGTCCACGAAACGTTTGGGACGCCACTAGAATCTAGTGTCCCTGCACAAAACTACTCCAAGCAAATGAGTGATTTATATGTGAGGCTGGAAAAAGCATAAAAACTTTCTTTTTGCTATATGGAAGTAATTTGATTCTATGGAACAAAGATATAAATAACTCACAGACAATAGGATAGAATCATGGTATTTATTCTCATTATTGTCATTAACTTAAGGTATAGTTCTCTAGATATGAACAACAATACTACTCATGGAGAATACAAGGAAGCTCCACATGAATATTGGAGCATGAACTTATAGTCGAGGCACATTGAGAATGTTGATTGGACAACCTTCTCACACCCACATGTATCCTTCTGATTCCAACCTCAAAATTTAAATGTGTCACTCGTACATTACATAACACTTGTTTTTACCCAAACACAATGCCATTACTATATTCATAACATAATGCCAAAAAGTAACAAAATATCAACAGCTTATTATTTATTAATTTCTGATGCTTGCACTTGTATGCTTGTTAATTAATTTTTCAAGGGGAATTGCAGTGCATGTATCTCTTTTTAGTTAGCTCTATCTACCAGATCCTATATCATTGATTGTAGAATAGCATGAAGTTGTACTCTAGTTTGAAGATCACGTTCCATTTTAATGTTATACGATTGAATCATTTTCAGTTTCTTCTAAAACTCTCCATTTCCATTTCTACTTGTGTCTTTTTAATCTTTTCTATGCACTGAAATCTTTGTTTATTCCTATTGGATTCAATTTGGCACACTAAATTTGCCAATGCTGTGAATATATTATCAGAACTCAGGCTTGACTGCTGATATGACAACTTATAATATATTATTAAAGATATGGTGCATTGCTGGAAAGGTTGATTTGGCAGAGCATGTTTATAGAGAAATTCTAAACAGAGCAGCAGCTGGGGAGTTGAAAATGGATGTCATAGCTTACAGCACAATGATCCAGGTAGTTAAAAGTTCAATTTCTCCTCTGTGTCAGCTAATTGTTGCCATGCGATTACTTCTTTAACTCATCTATCTTTCTTTTTCTGCCTGTGAACTGGGGCTTGCATTTCATCCCTTTTGTCTGAAGTAAAAACAAAATGAGATTTTAAAAGAATATTGGAATGGTAAAAGTTTAAAACACAACAATCAGGCTGAAAAAGATGATTGATTTATTGCTTTGTGGTGAATTTTTCTTAAAGGTTTTTGGCAAGGCGAAAATGTGGGAAATGGCTATGGAAGTGAAAAGAGATATGATATCTGCTGGGATAACACCAGATGTAGTCACGTGGACTTCATTGATAGGTGCATGTGCTAATGCAAGATTAGTAGAGAAGGCTATTCAAATTTTCGATGAAATGGTTTTATCTGGCTGTGAACCTAATACACAGTGCTGCAATATGCTTCTCCATGCTTGTGTCAAATCTTGTCAGTATGCTCGAGCATTCCAATTATTTAACAATTGGAAGAAAAATGGGTTCTATGAGGCCAGTGCAGAGGTCTCCTCGAATTCAGAAAAATTACATAGCAAGAATTCCAGCCATAGAATGCAGGCATCTAGTCCCATTATTTATAACGGAGCATCCAAGATGGCTCAGTTCAAACCTACAGTCATCACGTACAACATTCTGATGAAGGCATATGGATCTGCTCCTTATTTTGTAAAATCTTTAATGGAAGAAATGGAAATGATGGGTCTTGTGCCTGATTGTGTAAGCTGGTCCATCCTCATTGATGCGTACGGAAATGCAAATGATCTAAGAGAGGGTTTTGCAGGTGAAGATATTTCTTTTTGTCAAATGTTCATTCCAGAACCTTGTTTGCTTGGGAGTTAATTCAGCAAATTTTATCCCGTTGTTTAGGATTGAGATTGCATCTGTTCAGGTTTGCAGGTGAAGATATTTGTCAAACCTTCATACCAGAACCTTGTTTACTTGGGAGTTAATTGACTATTATTTCGTCGTTTAGGATTGAGACTGCATCTGATTATGCTTCACACTTTCAATAAATATTGAAATGAACACTTTAAAATACCAAAATTAAGAGTTATACATACATACATACATAATTCAAATACCTAAATTAAAGAGTTATACATATTACATACACACCGACAGAGACAGACATGCACGTGTACACAGGCGCGCACACACACACACACACACACACACATCTTCAACATTTTATATTCCCCCTCCCCACATTTTTTCCAAAGAAATTCATCTTAGATTTCTCCAAAGAACAATGCATTTACATCGACAAAGCTTTATGGTTACAAGGAAAGTTCTTTCCTACATAGGAAGGGAGATAAAGCTTTTGGGCATGTGCTCCATGGGGCGAAAAATTCATATCCTTCCGAAACCACTCAAACTGAAATTACACAATCAAAGTCAAATCTTGTCTAAAAATTCACAAATTCACCATACTATATGAGAGGCATCTTCTTGAAAAGTAGCTTTTCATCTTAACCTCCAAAGGAGATTGATCACTTCAACCAAATTGTATGCCACAGACTCTTGCAGTTTTACCTAACCATCCAGGAATCCATAGAAAAGGTCCTTTCCAAGGGAGAGAGGGCAGTAAAAGGAGATTCATAGGCAGAAAGAGGAATGCTCCTTTACGTCTACAACCTAGTATTGTTGATGCACCTTTCATCCAGTGGGATTTGAACTGTATAGGGATGATAAGTCCCCCTTCAATTGCAGGCCAAATGGATCGTAACATCCACTAACTACTTTACTAGGCGGTCTGAGGTTGTGCCACTCAAAGGGTCTCATGTGGGAGAAATGATTGAATTCCTTGAGGGTATTGTTACAAGATTTATGTTTCCTTCCACCATCATCTCAGATAATTCTAAGGCTTTCATTGGTAGAAAAGTGACATTTTCTTCAGGAAAGTATGGAATTTGTATGAAGACATCATCTAATTACTACCCTTAGGGTAATGGTCTTGCTGAAACTACAAACAAGAATCTAGTAATAATTATCAAGAGAACCGTGGAAGAGAATCAAAGGTAGCGGCCCAATTAACTAAAGAGAGATCTTTGGGTTGACAAGATTACACCAAAACAAGCTATTGGGACCTTCCCATATGACTTAGTTTATGCAAGGCGAGCAATATTTTCTTCTTATGTAGAACCCCAGCTCTTGAATTCATGCATCAACCAGAACTAGAACATAAAGATGCTATGACTATAAGAATAGCATAACTTTTGACATTTTGGAAGAGTAAAAGAAAAGGCCTACAAGAGATTTTGTAGCACGTCAATATATGATCAAGAAATGGTTTGACAACAAAGCAACACCTTTGGACATCAAGGAAGGTGATTTGGTTTTAAAATGGGATGAAGATAGGGCCAAGCTTGGAAAACATTCAAAATTCGATTCCCTAGGGAGCAGGCCTCACAACTCACAAAATGCAAGCAAAGTAATACTTTTGAACTGCAAGGCTTGATGGAGAGACATTTTCCATCCTAGTGAATGTGTTGCACTTGAAGCACTATTTGTGAAGGTATGTGTATTATATGTAAATATTTGTGCATTTTGTAACATATTTTTCTTCCTTTTTATGTTCATATGATGTATCACATGACCCCCTCGGTTCTATGGAACATGAACATTGAAATGGGATTTCATTACATGGGTTCTACCAAATATATTTAAGCTACAATGGAAATGAACAATATAGCACAATGGCTATATACTAGATTGCAGTTCATGGCTTCCTGCTTCCTCTAATGCCAAAAGTATTCATATTCACCCCTACGATTGATCTTTAGAGGAATGAATTTGATGAAGGGTCGGATACTAACACCAAATAAGGGAACATAAAACATGTAAGGAACTTCCACATGTCAACGAATCGTAGATTCTGCAAATTTTGAGACTTGTCTGTCTTTTAATGTCCTCCCGTTGTTGATTGAACCTAATTCAATGGCCAAGGCCATAATAATCATAAAGCGACATAGACTGCAAGTTGGAAATGCCGCGAGTATTAGCCTAAGCTTTAACAAGGCTTGAGGGCATTAAATGATGATGCCAACTTATTCGAAATTGAAAAGTGAAAAATACAAAAGTGGGAAAAATCTTATAAAAGAAGGCTCCACCCAAATGGGGAAATATATTGTGTTTAATACACATGATTGGAATTGATGCCCTTGTTGGGGCACGTTGATTATTGAAAGCTTCCCTATATAACAAGCCATAGGTTTTCATTTGCCCATCACTCCAAACAAATATCTCAGAGCTTAAAGACTTTAGTAGGAGCTGAAGGCTTGAAGTGAAGAGATTTATTAGTGTTCTTGGAGGATAGCTAGGGAAAACTAGAGAAGACATACCGAGAATGGGATCGAGGAAGAATCCAAGCCTTGCTTCAGGTTACAGTGCTTCAAAAAGGAAGAATCTAAGGAGGATATGTGGGGGAAGTCATGTAGTTTTGTCTAACTCATAGGCAACCACCATTGAATCCCAGGTACTTGTCCTCATTGCTTCCTCTTAGTTTGTTTAACATAATGTTTGTTGTGGCCAAAATATTGTTTGAATAGACCAAATATCCGTGGATGATATTTTGATGAAATTGTGAGTTTTTCATACTACTGTTCCAAAAATCTGATCGCTGTCCAAATCTTGGTTTATTTTCAGTCTGCTGATTTAGAAATCAGATTTGATTATATAGAGGGTTTGTGCTAATTTCCTAATTTTCAGTCTCAGCCCTTGAAAGGGATATTGCACAGCCATACAAATTATTGCAATGTATCTCAATTTAAATCTCAGTAGTATAACTAGTCCCATGTTTGCATTTCATTGAACACATGCAATTATGTTTCACACCAAAATGGCTTCTATAATTAAGAATTTAAAATAATTATTGCTAATATATTTATAGATAGAGACACGTTACAAATGTTGTTCACACAATGATAAGAGACATTTTCGGCTAGGTTTTAAAACCCATTTCACTGTTTAATTAAAAGCTGCAATCAATGCATACAGCAGGCTCATAAATATATAGCCAAGAAGGTCTACAAGCTTAGATTACACTTCTTTATAACTTTCCAGGTTTGACTATTAAATGAGAGATTGAATATCAATGACAACTACTAGCCAAATGTTTGACAAATACATTTGGATACCTTGAAACAATTACATGTTTTTGAACTAAGGTATCAACATCAATATTATACACAATCGAGGTTGAAACCTCCCAAGGTAGATAGATATAGTGAATACAATCTCCATAATAGAAGCATCTCATTGATCATGTGGAACTCTATGCACCCAACTATGGTGGTCCATACCCACCCCAACGATTGGCTAACCATCATATCTGTATTTCCATAGCATTGAAGAGAGTATTAGAGCTAATTTATACATATATCAAGTTGTCTTGCTTAACTTATAGGGAAGTTAATTATCGAGGTGATGTCGGTTTGAGGATGCTCACATGATGCCAGTCCAATTTCCCTACGGATGTTAAGAACAAGCAATGCACAATGGTACCCCATGCCTCGACTTTGGTCTCATTCAAGCAATGCCCAAGTGGAGAACCCCTACTCCTAACAATGGTTTCCATTTCACAAGAGATGGGATATTGTAATGTCCCCCTTTTCAAATTAATGCCAAATGAATTCTTGTTGCCCATTCTCTTCCCATAGCCAAGAAGGACAAGTGAACAAGGAAAGTAATTGATCTCATTTCATTTTTCTTTTATTATTTTTAATGTTTTTTATTTGGTGTTTCACTCCTTAAGGCAGGTTGGCTAGGGTTATGAGACCCCAACAAGAGATTAGAAGATAAAGTGAAGCTTAAAGAGGTCGGTCTTCACCTATTTGGCCTCAGTGCGAACAAACCAAGGGATATAAAAATGATTGTATGACTTCATTTCATAGTTATGCGCGGATGTGTCCCCCATTTTTGACAAGTCCGGGACGTCTCGACGTCCGGGGATGTGGGGAAAGCTTTCCCCACGTTTCCCACAGTGCATGCATGATGGGAAATGTCTTGGGACGTCTAAGGAGGCTGGGAAGCGTTAGGGACGGGGAAAGGTGGGGGACGTGGGAAACGTGGGGGCGTCGGGACGTCAGGCGTCCCTCACGTGGTTTGCCGCATTTTTCAATAAAAAAACATAAAAACAACACTCTAAACTATTTTTTTAAAATTGTAAATCACTTATGATTCAAGATCTTGTGAAGAAGCAAGTCACGGGCTGTGCAAAGTAATGATCAAGCTAATATATCCCGAGACCTGCTATTATTGTTTGATAGTCTTAGTCATTGTAGAATCTGAATGAGAACTGTTTTTGTCATTCTTTGCTTTGTCACAAAAAGGTTGACAAGAGCAATTGAGGGTCAATAGATCACAATCACACAAAGTGAACCATAACACTTGGTCATAGTTTGGGAAGATTGCTATCGAGAGAATTGAAGGAGAACATAATAGAAGTTTATAACATGTTTGGAAAAGTGAGTGTTTTGAAATCACGGTATCCTATCTGTAACAGATTCTAGGAATGTATTTGATGTTTATGAGTTCAAGTTTCACCTTATTTAAATCTCAAATGGTTTTATTTCAGCTTATTTATATAATTTAGTCATTATATCTTTATATTTTAAATATTTATATATTTTTAATAAGCCGCCCCGCTGTCCCCAAAATTAGAAATTTTTGCCGTCCAGGAAACCCCATCCCCTCGTCCCCGTCTCGGTAACTATGCTTCATTTGCAAATCATCTTTGGCGCATTTACACATATACTTGGTTTGTTGGGTTGATTGCGCAATACCTTTCCACTTGAAGATGACAACCCTTTTGTGTGGCATCCAAGGAGGACGGAACCCTTGTGGTTTGGTGGCGAACGAAAAATTCTCCATGTTGGTGAATTGAAGATATCTATCGAAGACTCTCTTGCTGATTTGGATCGAGGACATCAAGAAGAAGACCTACAAAAGCTTTTCATGATTTTTGGAGCCCCTCTCCTAGGGAGCGACTAGGGTTTGGTTGTGGTTCAGTGCCTTTTAGGGCACATAATTCATATATTCTTTGATATTCTAATTTACCATAATTTATAAGGCGAAATCCATAATTTGGCTATTTTTGGAGGAGTTTATCTATTGTTTTAAACCCATGTTGGTGGCTGCCCTGCTGCTGTAACAAAATTAATTACAACAGTGTATCATCTCTAGTTTTCTCCATTTCTTTGATGCAATTTGGATGGATATTTGTTGCCATACTTGAAATAATTATTTAGAAGTATTTTTCAGCAATTGTGCATGGTTATATGGTGAATTTAATGTCCCTACAGTTACTGCTAGGGTTTCAAAACTGCTGTTATAAAAATCAGAATTCACTTCACTTGGGCTTTGTGCTATTTCCTTGTTTTTCAGTTTCAGCCCCATTAAAGGACATTAGAAATATCAAGGCAACTAACTGTCCCTAATGGGTAAGACTTCTTGGAAATGATAGTGACAGTGAGACAATACATGCATGTATATAAGGTTTAAAAATGCTCTGCAAATCCCTTCACCCTATTTCATTCCTGTCTATTGTCAAGGATTGGTGCCTAAGCCCAAGCCCCCTTCCCCCTGCAACCTTTCTCTCATTCTTTTAACCCATTTTGAGAGGAATCAGTCAGTCCCTAAACAAATCACCTCTCTATACATATGGTTTTGGAGATTAAAAGCCTTGGTAATGATCAAGTTGAGGGCTGTATTCAAAACTTTAGTTCAGTCGAAGTGTTCTTGTTTTTCCTTGGCATGTCTTAATACTTTTGACAGAAATAATACCTAACCCAATCAGATTTATTATGTTTTTATTTTGTCTCAAACTAAGAAAGCATCAGGAGTTGTTAAATTTCAGTGATATTAAGTTTGCCCCATAATCACAACCACAAGCAAAAAAAATACATGCACAGTGCACTATTGATAAATACACCTTTTTCAACATTCAAGCATACACTTACTTGAAAATAAGCACCCAAATACGTACTACGATTTACTTGCATCATCCTTTCTTCTCTTGCTTTCCTTTACAAAAGACCATTCCTCTATCATACTTTACGACTCATATCCATGCATCCCCACCCTGCCAACATGACTTCCCTTCCATTTCTCCAACCATATCTCCTTCAATTACAATATGCAAAATGTCCATATTGCTCAATGATCTAATGTCGTGGGTTGATTTTTAACTCCCCATTAACGCTTATCCATCACTTATGTCAAAACAATTAAATGCTTATCCATCCTCAACAATATTTCATTCAAATCCCATGGCATTCAAAATTCTAAGTGACAGTTTTATGAATAGTTTTCAGCATGCCTAGTGGGACCCTAGAATATTTTAGTTTGAAAGACTTAAACCATGGGATGCCAATATTTTTGATTGCTAGGATCCTCAAAAGGGCTTTTGGTGTGAAATCATGAATCCTGCATATGGAAAAGTTTGTCTACTCCCAAAATTGGTGAAATCTTTGAGAAAAACTCTAAAGGAGAAAAATATTCATCCGCTTGGTGACGTTGCTAGCTAGTAGAACCGGTTCCATGTGAAGAAGATTTGGACTAGATCCATTACAAGAATATCAGGGTAATTGTAAGAGCTGAACCTTGTGTTGCTTGGGACTTAGGAAGTCTGCTAAATATATTGCACCGAATCATATTCCATCATCAGCCTTTAAGACACTTATTTCACTAGAGAGAACTTCGCAACCTTGCTAAATCACATTAAGGGTGTGGCTGATATTTGCACAATACATCATGTTACGAAATTTCTGCACATTGACAATATTGTAATATTTCCAAGTTCTCCTGATTTCTCAACCTTCTAATTCTCAAATTCAAAGCCATAATTTAGATGCTTGGGGTATACAATTTAAATATTGCACGTATATTAGATAAGGATCAATTCTTTATGTAACTATATATTGCAATGGATAAATGTGACCATTTATTTAAATTAATTTAAAGAGAATTGAGAGAATTCAATGAGAGGATGAGAATTAATAAGAGTTTCTTGCTTTTATTAATTAATTAAATTAGAAGTTTTTCCAAGCGTTTAATATCTTTGAATATACATCAATTTTAATTTAAACAATTATTTAAAGCTTTTAATATTGAACTAGTCAAAGAAATCAAGTGGAGGACATTTTGGATGAAGCCTTTTTTAGGCTAATTACTTGGAGATAAAACTTTTAGTAGAAGAAGAGCATGGACAAATTATTTTTAATCCTTAAACATGGCTTTAAATCTATTCTTAAACAAAAGTAGGTGATCAATGCATCTATTTTTAGAACGTACTCGAGGGTTCTCATGAATTCTCAACCACAAATTTCAGAAATAAGGATAAAAACAAAACAAAATCAATTGATTTATTTTAAAAGTATGGCTCTTATCCTTGCACTCGATTTTGAGATCAAAAACCTATTTTTAGGTTGAGTACTTGCACAGCACTCTTCTTTCTTTTGTCTTGAATTGTAATAAGCAGAGGGTCTCTCTATAATATATATCTTATGATCATTAATCTTTGAACTCGCTTGAGTTCATGTTTTCTTTCTGCAGTGTCTTAATCTTAGATTTCAGATTTATGCGAGTGTTCAAAGTACCTCTTCAAAAAATTGTGTGTATATTTTTCAGCAATACATAAAAGGTGTTGCTAATTTTTGTTCCTGCAACTCTCTTTTGCTCAAGAACCTCATTTCCGCTAAAAGTTATTTTCTTACTGCTTATACATTGCTGAATTGTGTTTCTAATCAGCCTGCATATCTAAGATATTTTTGTGCAAAACTCAGGCAAAGAGTACCATTCTGGTGCATCACCATAGTTTTAGTATTTTTTCCTTTCCATTTTACTATTGCAATTTTTAGGGTAGCCTTAGAATATGCAAAACCAGCTGTCTTTGAAGATTGTATGTGCTAATAGGTGTTCCCACACCAAAGTACTTTCCATGTAATGTTTGATATTTTGGGTAACATAGATTAGACATATCAAAGTATTAACACATCATGTAACATCCCCATTTTAAGATACTAGAACAAGGAATTTTTTTTTTTTTTTTTATACAACGTTCTTTGTTCTGAATTATGTAATTCAAACACACGTTCAAGGTTTAATAATTGTTCTCTGTCCAATTAACGTAATTCGGATCACACAATTATTTTTAAAACCAATGTTCTCTATTCGCATATTTACAATATGGAACACACATTCATTGCCATTCAATCATATAACAGATACCATATGCTGCTGTAAATGACTCGAAGAACTACCGATCTCCCATTTTATGGCTCGGAGTTTCAGCGATCTCTCATTTCATGACTCGGCGACTTACCGATCCTTCATGTTAATCCATGCATTGTATAATAAGTATACAGGGTTCTCTTACCGTTTCCGGTTATCGAAGTGATCCATTTAAGAGGCCTATCTGAATATCTGTTATTGATATTCATCTGACATCCTGCTTCTTAAACTAGGTGATTAGGACAATGCAACCAACAACTTGCGATACTTTGGCCAAAGATTTTCACATGCTTTGCATGATCATATTCCTAGATGTTATACACATCAATGGAATACGTCCTTCACCTCACTTCGTCTGTTATCTAGAATGGTCTTTCCTGATCTCTGTCAGTCCTTCCGTCCAAGGTCAAGCTCTAACCCCAACTAGCAATATGATCGAGTATAGGAAGGCACTCATGGTAACTAAAGGTACGCAGACATACTATGTCATCCCTAGGTGACTCCGTGTGTCTAGTTACCTTTAGTCCTCCGGAGTCACTCCATATACGCGATCACATTCCTATCCTTGTCTAAGTAACTTAGTCCCAGCTTATGTAAACTTGATGATTTGATTTGGGAGGGCGTTGTAACATGTCAGCTACAACATTGTGTCGTCATGAAGGCCCGCCTTCATGAAGACACCATATTGCAGTTGACGTGTGTCAAGGTCCTACGGAATCCTCTCATCAAAGAATACACATCCAGCTTGAGTGATTGGATTTAATCTTAAATATTTAAGATCAATTTTCAGCAACCGCGCTGATCCTTTAACCTCATTGTTCGTTACAGTTGTATATAGCTAAGAGAGACTCAATTTGTCTTATAGCTTAATATACGTTTACTCCTCCATACCGAAGGATCGCATATTTCCATCTTGGTTCCTTTCTTTAAGCTTCGGACTAATAGTCCACTACAACTTAACGTAGTAAGTTCAACCTATTAAACTTAACCAAGTTTTACTCCCAACTGTAATTAAATTTAGAATTCCATCTTATTAGATATCATTTACACGAGGTCCATTCTTAAAAGAAGGTATTCAGCTATCCTCCTGAACCTTACTTCAGTTAAGGTTTGTTAACAATAGATATGTTTCCCCATATCTAATATTTTCTGAATTTAAACATTTCGAGGATATTAACGAAGTCCGAATACAAGGTTCAGCTACTCCTTTGTTATTTGATATTCCTTAGCTTATAAACTAATCCCGAATATCATTCAATTAAGAGTTCATATTCACCTAAATCCATTTTAATGTCAATTTAAAATTCATATTAACCCAAGTATGAACTAATTGCACATTCCAACTTAAAAGTTGCATTCAAGTAAAGAATAGATATTATATCCTTTTAAATCTATCCACTATCATTTGAATAATTCCCAATCAATGAATAATATTATATTCTCAATCTTTATTCAAACAGATTTCAAATGATACAGACCATTAAAATATCACACTTTTCCTTGTATTCATCCATAAGATTTACAATCTATACAATCGCCAGTCCAAACAACTGGACTTCGTTTATATCAAACAACATTACAACACATAAGGAAAGAAGAATGTAACTTCTTCTTTTCCCATTTCCTCGTAGAGGAATAATAACTATCAAATACGATCCATCCTTAGCTACTCAGAAGAAGCATCAGAAAACAACCATGTCTTCATTTTTACTCAAAGGACCATCTGCAAAATTTACTTGCACGGGTCAGTTCATTGAACTGAGCATATTGAGCACTTATCATTAAAATGAGGTGCTCTTAATTAACTGTCTCAATAAAAGAACTCTGCTTTTATGAAACGTTAATAAACTGAGATGGACATCATCTACAATTAAGTACTGATAAGGATGAACAACTTAACAACCCAATCTTCTAATTACTATCACAATCAAACAAAAGATTACTGACTTTCTCCCAAACGATTACTACAGAAGTAATTTCTTCTAAGTAGTTCCAGATTAAAAACATTTGTATGAGCTAATACACATATGTATATAATGTTGTTTCTAATGTATTTGCTGTCAGTTCCATTCTCTTTTTAACAGTTGAAATTTCAAGAGATAAATTTCAAGTAAGAATTCCAACAGAACTACTTTCCTCTCATACTACTCATTCAATTTCAAACAATCAAATGCAGAAGAGAAAAGCAGTCATTCGCCATGACAATACTGGTGTCATTTCTCAATTTCATCAATCAGCATAATACTTCTTTCAATTCAAAAGAAAGTAAACAACAGTTAAATGCAGATGCTTATGCCAAGGCAGTACAAAATTCATTCCATAACAAGTATAGATTTTCAACTGTATAAGAGAAGAAATGAACATTACTTCAAATTATCCATCCAACACTCTCTTTCCTTTCATCATAACTGTACTGAGTAATTTAATTCAGACGTGATATCAATCAATGATAACAGCCCAAAGAGAAGTAAATAAAGTCAATAATCTAATAAAAGGAAGAAGGATCATATTACCTCTTCTTACTGCCTAACCGGATAACCACTATTTAGAACAGACCTGATCCAATAGTGTGATCCCTTCTGAATAAATATGTATATAAGTATTCAAAAACCACTAACTACCTTTCTAGAAAGTTGGCCAGAATTCATTTGCATCTGGTCCGTAAGCATTAGTATCAAAGGTACCTCTAAATACAATCATTTCCTTTGAAATATTTCACTCAACGGACATTCTCGTCCAGAAATATCAAGTAAAAGTGTACAGCAACAACAAATCATGCTTTCATTTAAATGATAAGAGAATTCACTTTCCAAACAGCAAGTAAGAAATCCACTCATATTCCGTTTTAATGAAAACAATGAAGAATTTACAATCCGTAAATTATATATATAAATATATATATTGAGTTCAACAAGACGCAGTGTATAATTTGCATGTTCTACCCAGTCCATTCTATAGACTGGCTATCCTATTCCCATTCAGATCAGAACTTCCTTTCAAACAGGCATATACGAATACCAAGAACAAGTAGGTAGAACATCGTATCCAACTAGAACAAACAATGTAAAGATGCTACTATGCTCTTACTGTTCATAGAAGGATTCATACCTCATACACTGTATTATAACCAGAGGAACAATTATACAATAGTCTTGTCAAATATTTTTACGGCTTTCCATATCCATTAACGCACACAAATCATAGATAACAATTTGCACATTGCTGTTACCTACAACAAGTTCGACCCGTAATGCACAGTGAAGCCCTATTGCCATTATTTCCAGAATTCAAAACAGCAGAAAGAGAAAAATTCGTTCCATTAATTATTTCAGTAAGAAAAACACTCATTTTCTTCAAAACGCAACAAGAATACCCAAGTCGAGTTTGTTTTATAATGACAGCTCAATCCAGAGGTCATACGAATCATTTTATCCTTCCATATTTACAAAAAAAATGCACAGAACTCAGAAAACAATACACGCAAAGCTAATACATTCGACAACTCAAACCCATATTGGGTTAGAGAACGAATACCCAACACTGTCAAAACAACTCACACAACATGGACAAATTCATTCGATTTACCCATTTGCAAAGAAATACCCAATTCAAATTCTTTCTCAACAGACATTTCAACCCGAAAATCACATTAACTAAATCAACCATTCCATTTTTCAAAAACACCCAATCATAAGAGCAGAGTTGTTTTAATGAGACGCTTAAACAAGAGCAAAATGATTTAAGGAGAAGGGCTCAACATGCCTGTTAATTTTTCTTGTGGCTCGAAGAAAACCGCACCCACAGGAGCTATTCTTTTCCACGGCGACAACAGTAAAGCTTTCCAAACAATCCTCTAACTTCCTCAGGCTCAAAAATAGCCGTGGCTACTCCAAACAACAAAGCAACAATAACCAAAAATAACAGCAGGTTCGACAGAACCATGGAAGAAATGTAGAGCAACTAAAAACCCGAATGAATACAATGACCAACAAATTTTCCCTCTACCCTCTTTCCAAGGTGAGCTGGTCGCTAAGATCAAGATCATTGAATGCATTGAATGCATCACTTTTTCCTCAATTCTCACGCCGCCGACTCGGGTTGGCGAGTTCCTTTTCAAATTTTTGCATGCAATTCTTCCTTAGCTACTTAGCTAGTTGAATGCCTCCAACTTTTCCCATGTTCCCGCCAAACTTGGCGCTGAAACTGTAAGGACATCATTTATTGTCCTAATAAATCTCTAACCTCTCCATCTTATCTCGCTTCACCAACATGGGTCCATAAGTCCCCTTCCATAGGTTAGTAATAGTTTAGGATTTGCATCAATTTTCATCCCATGCAATTTAAAATCCACGTAGGGTAGTAGTTAGGTTATAGGATAAAACTTAGTTGTAGGTTAGGTTTAATCCCCATACTATTTATTTAATAGTTTCCAACAAGTCTTTCCGACTGGCGTTCACATTCAACACAATGCAGGACGTTTCGTCCTATGTTCAACACATACCTGTGTCACTTGCATCCAGGCTCCTATTGTCTTACGCTGTCTAGCGTTACAACTTGTATGTGGTTCGGGAATCGAACCTTTTCCATTGGCATCTATGTACCGGATATTTATACCTGAAATCAGGTGCTGCAACATTTATATCAACCTTCAGTCTGGTTTCAGACTTCATTCCGATTTAGAAGTAAATCGACAAAGCGATCACAAGAAGGCCACATACCTTGGATCAATGGAATTGATTCAAGGTGTGCTGTCAATCAGCAACAAGAGTTCATCAACATACAAACAAGTCTGCTGTCTCATTTTGCAAAACACAAGCTATATTATCCTCCGTCCCAAGTAAACAAATTACAGTAAACAAGGGTCCAGATCAGTAACACATTCCTTTTAAGATTAAAAGATACATCTTATCATAATTATCTTCATTTCTGCAGTTACAACATCATGAAAAGAGATTACCATGATAGCTTGCAAAAATCAAAGCGTTACATATCATGTTACAAACCCGATGTAGCCCTCGCGATGCTCACAAAATATTTTAAAGGGAAGGCCCTTGATTGGTGTAAAAGCATTGAAGCTGCATCAATAAACAATTGGGATGAATTAGGGGATGCTTTGCATAAAGAATTCAAGGAGAGGGAAGATAACCTATCTCTTGTGGAGCTGTTGACCACCATCAGAGAAGAGCTCAAATGGAATCAATCTCAGACTTCAACATTAGATTCAAAAAGACATATGAAAGGATACCTATAGAGCTCCATCCTCTAGTAGGTATGGATTTTTAATATTACTTAACAGATTCTAATCCTCAAATATCAGTGATTATCATGTCCATGAGAGAGGACAGTCTTCCTACAGCTTATGATATTGTGGTCCTTTATGAAAATAGCCTTATTCAAGTTGGAAAACTTGCCCCTAGTCCACATGGCCTCTTTTCCCCCAGATCCATAATTCTCTTCAAGCTTGAGCTCAAATACAACTCCCAACAGCTGATCCCATAATCCCATAGGAACCCGGCCATCTACCTTCCAATGTTTTGGGGTCATGGATGAAATGAAGAACCTATTAAGAGGGTTCTTTGGCGAGCTTGTAGCTATCCAAAAAAAACCCTAAACACACGAAAGCCTTACTATGGATATAATCAAGGCTATCCACCTAACTTATTCCAACCTGCTCCTCAGAACCAACAGATCACTACAGCTAAACTGATTGCACGGGTCAAAGAATTCCTCCTTATCAAAACAATCTAAACAACACGATAGTCCATGTGCAAAATAACCTAGTAGAGGAACAAAATTGGTGTTTTCCTTGCAACTCGGCACAACTCCACTAATTTACATATCAGTTATCATGAGCAATAACTCATAGAACATAATACATTAGGCCAATAACCTCACAAAATGATGGGCTTGAAGAGGCCATTTCTTTTCCAAGTGAAGGTGCCCTGGCTTGTTGGGAGGAGAATGACTTCTGTGCTCTAGATAGAAAACCAAAGTTCTCTGCAAACCCCAAGTTCAAAATGGTGTTTTAGTTTTGAATCAGGTTCATAGTTAGCATCCGCAGGGTTTAGGTAGGGTCTTTAGCAAGGAGCATATATTAAAAGACAACATTATTGTTTTAGAGACAAGGCTACAACCTCATTGACACAACATTGATGCTTGACACATTACTCTGTGCGATGCTATGGCGATATGGATTGTTGACGGTTACCCTGCCAGGTTTGCGCCTCGCTGCCTTCAACCTTGCAAAACAAACACGTGACATCAACAACATTTGATTTTCAAATAAAATAAAACTTTAGATAGAATGTTATATTAAATGCATGCATTAAAATTACTGATTTTATCATTCTGAGAAAACATTGTTTGAAATTCGACATAATTCATGAATACATCCAAGATTTATTTCTTATCAAGTTTAATGCATGAAAGTTTAATTTCTTATCAAGTTAGCTTGGAGGGGATATTACAATGCTTGCTTTTCGATGCTTTCGAGAACAAGGACACGAGACTTCCTTAAAAATAAACATGAGGAGAATCCACCTGAGGGAACAAGAAGTGGCAGACGACCACTTGCTTAGACAGCAACACAAAGATAATTGAAAAACTCTTTACTCAGGTCAATAAAATGTGATTTGAAACAAAGTCCCAAGCCAGACATCACATGCTGTACACTGAGGAAAAGTTAGAGATGACTAACATTAATTATACCCACTTTTTTATTAAATTTCTTATTCTAGTCAGCTCTGATGGCTCCTGATGCTCTGTTATATTATCTATGTATGATACTAAACACAATGATTAAAACACTAAGCACAAAAATCACACTGCATGCACATGGAAGATTTTAATTCCCAATGTTTAGAGTATGGCAGTTAACTGTTGTATTGTACTTTGCCCCACATTACTTTCTTGTAACATTGTAGCCTTTTTGTGCAGACTTTTAGGTTGATGCGCAAAACTGGTGTGAGGCCTGATGTCATTACATATACTACTGCAATCAAGGTAAAACTTTTTTGTACATGACATCATCTTTTTGATTTACTACCATGTTGGCACATCTTGTCCTTGTCTGTATTTGGAATATATCTAGCACCTTATGATAGTGCTTATTCTTTGTGGTGAGGCATGTTGCCAAAAGTTTCTGTTTCTTCATACACATGTTGAAACATATTTCTCTCATAGCAAAGTCACAATATGTTAGCACTTCTTTGCTAAAAATGGTAATGTGGTGCATAAATTGATAATGAACATTATGAATCAATGTGCAGGATATAGGCATCTGAGAAATTTTTGCCAGTTGGAGAATCTATTAAGAAATAACATGAATTGTCACATTTTTGGCTATGTTAATAGGTTACGGTTAGTGCTAGTAATCTAGCATTAAATGGTAAAAGTTATATTATGTGGTTGTTATAACCACCATTTTCATGGATGATAGCTGTAATGTATCATTTTGACATGGCACACACATTAATGAAATTTACATTTCATCTTTTCAGTGTATTGTTCTTCCTCATATGGTTCGTAGCTTAAACTCAATACCTCTTAGATTCGAGCCTTTTCCAAAATGAGCATTATTGGTGTGGATATGGAGTTGTGCGAAATTTTGAAGGTCTAAGGCTACATGTTAAGACCAGTTGTGACAGAGGATTCAGTGCGCATGGTCGTTATTGTAAGGCCATTTCTGCTTATTTTGTAATCGAATATTTATGTAATGGTGATCCAGGAGGATTCACTCAGGTCAACAAAAACATGAATGTTATTCGGAGCTTTTGCACTTCATTGCAAAACTCTCTACAAGTTGGCACATCTCAAGCATTTTGATCAGGCAAGGTTGGAACAAAGTATGGGAAGATTCTGGGTGCACCAGGAAGACAAACAGACCCCAGGAAGGTGACTGTGTCCTTAATTTGTGAAAGAACATTCGTCAAAATGGATGTAATATCACAATAGCATGGTAACAGGTGGAATTCAATACAGAAGACCACCAAACTGCCCAGGCGGCATTTCAATGCCCTTACATTTTACATTAATCCAGTGCATTCAGCTCAGTTACTCAAGCTCAAACCGATATCTGTTTTACAGCATCTGTAAGAGGCTGTGGGGTTTGAAGAGTAGTTAACCAGATTTTGGGAGTTCGGTCTCAGTATATGGGCAGTTTTCAGTCGTCTGTACAGAGTCCATAGCAGAGTGGTCGTTTTCTCTTATGCATTGGAGTCTCACTCTATGCTCCAGCTCTATGTACTAGAGAACTGAGCGATAAATTCTTCTTGCATTGCTTCCTGAGGTTTTTTATGTTTTTCTCCACATATACCCAATGCATCCATCACATTTAATGTGTTTTAAGTCTCAGTGTATTTCTTTCACGTTTCCTTAGATTTCTTTAAGTATCCTTTCCATTCTATGCACATTTGGGAAAGCAATTTGAATGTCGGAATAGGAATTTTGGGCAAATCAGTCAAGTGTCTTAAATTGTTTGTAATCTGAATTGGAATGAGAGCATCATCTCTGCAAATCAGATCAAATGTTCATAATTAAACACCATATAATGTGATCTTTTTAATAAAGTTTCAATGTAGATGTTATGAAATAGAGTCATGAGTTTATATATGAGGCGAGGCTATTTTTGCTATACTAGGATTTATGTTTTCCCCTTGATATTTTTCACACTGCTGATCTTATTGATCTAGGTAAGATGTTTTCATCCTTGTGCATTAATTGTGCTGGTGAGGTTATTTTTGCTATATTAGGATTTATGTTTTCCCCTTGATATTTTTTACACTGCCGATCTTATTGATCTAGGTAAGATTTTTTCATCCTTGTGCATTAATTGTGCTGATCCAATCTTTATTTCGCCTATTGGGTGGCGAATCTGAGAACTGCTTTATTAATGGACAACTCCATGGCTCTTGCATCAGTTGATGCAGGCAGTACCTGCAGAGCACCTGGCACCATGTCACCAAAATGTGCAAGGAAATTCATCCCTAATGTATTCCACGAGGTAATGATCAAACTCTAGAGGTTTCTCTTTTAATGTGTTTTTGGATTCTACTACTTTTGATAATGGTTGCCCCTGGTTTGAAAATTTTACTTTGGTAGGATCTTTTGTTGGCTGCATGCTTAGGAGTTGGGTTTGCAACCGCTGGCAGCCGCATGGTGTTAAGCTAGAGAGTGTGCAAAACCTGACTAAGGGTTTCTTTTATCTTCAAGTTTTCCACTGCTGAACATTGTACTGCCATGGTCAACCACACTATGTGGCTTATTTGCAACATCAATGTTTTCTCCCATTTGCTAGGGTTTTGTGGTGCAGAACAAGCCAAACTCAAGATTTCCGTGTGGATTGAGTTCCTTGGCCTTCCCCTCTCCCTTTGGGGTTTTGTTGACCATCTTCTTAATCCTCTTGGCCGTTTTATCTACCATGAATAGGATAAGTTTTATGCTGCTTGTCCTTATAAACGTATATGTGTTGAAATAGATCTTTCCAAATACCTAAAAGAGAATAGATATTGTGATAGGAGCGAGCACATTTCCCAATGTTTCCTTTACATCAACTTTCGTAATACTTGATTTATATGCCAAGATTCAGACCACATGATATGAGAATACCCTCATATGGAAGACTCTTGGTTAGTCTCATAGTCAAAAGCATCACCGGAGAATAAGAATGGATTTTTCATCTTTGTAGTTGGACCATGGTAACTTACAAAACCCCCTGCAATATCGTGGCCCTGCTAGGACACAAAATGTTGGTTGTGTACAAACCATAGTTACCAAGAGATGGGTATGGGTACATGTACTGGTTTGGGGAGACATGGGTACACCATTTTTCAAAAAAGTAGGAGACGGGTTCTTGGAGACGACATATAATTGTATATGTAAATTTTAGAGAAATCAATATTATACAACCTAATATAGCCTAAAAACATATATACCTTTTTAGAGTTAAGATATTAGATGTTGACAAAAGATAAAAGTAGTTATATTGATATTTATCTTTGATATCTCATCATATCTAAGGTCAAGAGTACAAAATATTAAAAAAAGACACCGAACTGCAACTCTTTGAGGCGAGTATCAACAAGAACCAGTCTCCGAGATGAGTACCAGACTTCGAGATGCATTTTTGTGGTGGAGAGTCTCTGTGCAATCCTGGTACAAACCCACTGGAGGTTTGATTGTGGCCATAAAACAAGCAGAACCGTCTAGCTCCTAAGTTTTGCCGCCGATAATACATTTTGTTGAAGCTGTGGCCATTTTCTCAGTCCCATACAACCAAGTTTCAGTTTCTCAACCATAAAAACCTCCTCCGCAGGCAAAGAGAATGGATCAGCAGATAGTTTGGTGGTGTTTGAGTAAAAATTGATCATGTGCTGGTCACACACCCCTTCATCATCTCTTGAAAACTGGGAGTACGTGCAAGAAAAAGCGCGACCTTCTCAACTGAGTGATTTTTACATAATAATCAAAAGGTTTTCCTCAACCAATAATTACACAGCCCTAGATAGGAACAACATGAGCCTTAATGTTTCTCCATGATGTTTTGTTCATGGAATGTCCAAGACCTCACTAAACCACCCCTTAAGTACATTGTCAAGGACTATTGTTGGTCATTTTCCATTTTGAAAGAAGGGTTTTTACTTCATTCTGCCATGAAGAGGATTTGGTTAGGTGCACTTTGCCACGCGTCCAACCAAGACCCTACTTGTGGCCGTATGCTCACATTGCTTGATCCAGATTTAGACCAAATATTATTAATTGGGGCTCTGACCCCACCCATGAGTTGCGTGGTTGCCTTTTACTTTCGACTGCAATCTCTTCGGTACTGCCAACATTTATGCCTCCAATGATGCCGGGAACAAATGACCTTTTGACAGTGGCTTGTTGACTCACTTTCAGACACCCAATGGATCCTATGTGGCGATTTTAACGAGGAGTCCTTGAAGAACATAGAAGGTTTACTCCCCATGCGGTGGGGTACTCATGAAAGAGTGTCATGGATCTACATGCATCATAAGCTTGGGATGTATGATCCTAATCATTACTGTCATAATGCCTCTACTTTGGCTTGGTTGACTTGGTACAACCACTTCCAAGGCAATGATAGGGTGTTAAAAGATTAGACCAAGCATTGCTGGTAGAGCAAAATCTCTTCTCGTTTTCTAGCACTGTTATCCACCCGATCAACGTTGTTTCGTAAGTGGTGCTTTCTTACCCCCTCCACATACATGTGTATTGAATGGACATCCCATAAGATGGATGAGGTCAACTTTCAATTCTATTTGAACATGGCTTAGCTTTCCCATGATTACACAATTAGCCATATTAAGTGAATTTGGAATTTGGCTCCCCAACAAACTGGAAAAAGTGGCTGGATTACTTGGTGGATGGATGTTATTACTCACCCAATTGCTTTCCTTAGAACCTATGGTAGGCAAGCTTCTATCTTTAAGAAGCAGGCTCATAAGGCAGAAAACCATGTATTAATTAGAATTTTATAAGATCTTGAGTGTTCTCCTTTCAATGAGACCTTTTAGCTTTAGGCTTACAATTGGCGGCATAAGTTTAAGATTGAAGAGACTTGTTAAGCTTGTGAATCTCAACTCAGGGCTCAAATGCATTGGTTGAAGGTTGGAGATCGAGTTACCAAAGATGAGTGGTCTCCTTTCAATGATACCCTTTAGCTTTAGGCTTCTAATTGACGTTATAAGCTCAAGATTGAACAGACTTATAAAGCTTGTGGAGCTCAGCTTAGGGATCAAATGCATTGGTTGAAGGTTGGAGATTGAGTTACCAAAGATTGTTCTTCAAGCCTTCATGACTCATTACCATGGCATTTTTCCTGCCCAACTCTCCTCCCAGTATGGTAGGAAACCCTCCTTAAATGCTTTTGAGTCCCTTGCAAGCTATCTTAAACCCAAAGATTTACTTGTCACTGACTGCTTGCCATTGAGGATCTCCATGAGGCCGCTTCACAGATGGCCAGTATTAAAGCCTTGACATTCGATGGGTTCCCTTGTGAATTTTATCAAACTCTTTGGGATACATCAAAATTGTGTGCAATGACAATTTTGGACCCATGTCAGCAACTTGTGCACAAGGAATTCGGAACATGGGATTGCAAGTTTCCAAAGGATGAATTGGGATCCCGGTATTATAGAGATGGTCATCTTGGCAGAGCCAAAGCAGTTGAGCTTGCAATCGCTTGAGGACAAGCAATTTTGGGAAGGGCGGACTGTCATGTCCCCTTCTCAAATCTAATCCAGTTCGAAGACCCTCAGTCTATTCTCCTTTTCCCGTAGGCTAAAGTGGTGGTGCAAGGGAAACAATCTAATAATTTAACTTATGTTGTCCAAAAAGTAACTTTAAGTTATAGTCATAAAAAGACAACTTATGTTTTATTATTAAAAAGGTGATTATCATTAAAGCAACTCAAAATTAAAATAAAAGGAGGGGACATTGCTTTATGAGTGCTTCTCCTTGGAAAATGTGGAAGTGAAATTATAAAAGTGGGGCGATTGTGCTCATTAGGGGATCAATTTTTCAATCACCTGTTTTCTATTGTGAGTGAGCTTTTGCTTCAGCTTTTAGCATTAGAGGCCAAAAACCTTCTGGTGGAATAATGGCTTGGGTACGAAAACCCTCCGATCTTGTGTGGTGGTTCCAGTTAGGGGCTGTATTTGTGCTTCAAATCAGGGCAAGTGGGCAACATTAGAGAACAACGGTGAAAGAATAATTAGGGCAGAATTTGGGAAGTTCAGATCTACCAAATATTAGCTAGGCGTCAACCAGATATCAGCTAGGTCATCAAACATCTTCCTTAGAGGCTGACGTCATAGTTGTAGGGGATGACGTCACATTTTTGGGCACTTTTGAGGGCTGGCGTCACCTTTTAAGGGGTTTATGTCATTATCTGGAGCTGCTATAGACTGCCATATTGTTGATGTCATCATTGGGGTTTGCAAAATGCCATTTTCTGTCTACTACATCATTAGTCAGTTAGGCCATCATTTCCAGCAAAATTTCTTCTATACAGTGACCTGTATTTAGTTAATTTGTAGCCTGGAAAAATAAATAAAACCTTTGTTTTCAGTGTGTTTCATGTTGTATCTTTTACATGAATTAATTAGAATTTTATAAGATCTTGAGTGTTCTCCTTGCAATGAGACTTTTTAGCTTTAGGCTTCCAATTGGCAGCATAAGCTCAAGATTGAAGAGAGTTATTAAGCTTGTGGATCTCAACTCAGGGCTCAAATGCATTGGTTGAAGGTTGGAGATCAAGTTACCAAAGATTAGTGTTCTCATTCAATGAGACCCTTTAGCTTTAGGCTTCTAACTGACATCATAAGCTCAAGATTGAAGAGATTTATAAAGCTTGTGGAGCTCAACTTAGGGATCAAATGCATTGGTTGAAGGTTGGAGATTGTGTTACCAAAGATTGTTCTTCAGGCCTTCATGACTCATTACCATGGCATTTTTCCTTCCCAACACTCCTCTCTGGTATGGTAGGCAACCCTCCTTCAATGCCTTTGAGTGGTCCCTTACAAGCTCTCTTAAGCCCAAAGAGTTACGTGTCACTAACTGCTCGCCATTGAGGATCTCCATGAGGCCGCTTCACATATGGCCAGTATTAAAGCCTTGAGAATCGATGGGTTTCCTTGTGAATTTTATCAAACTCTTTGGAATACATCAAAATTGTGTGCAATGACAATTTTGGACCCATGTCAGCAACTTGTGCACAAGGAATTCAGAACACGGGATTGCAAGTTTCCAAAGGATGATTTGAGATCCTAGTACTACAGAGATGGTCATTTGGGGAGAGCCAAAGAAGTTGAGCTTGCAATTGCTTGAGGACAAGCAATTTTGGGAAGGGAAGACTGCCATGTCCCCTTCTCAAATCTAATCCAGTTTGAAGACCCTTAGTCTATTCTCCTTTTCCCGTAGACTAAAGTGGTGGTGCAAGGGAAATAATCTAATAATTTAACTTAAGTTGTCAAAAAGTAACTTTAAGTTATAGTCATAAAAAGGCAACTTATGTTTCGTTACAATTTTTGGGCACTTTTGAGGGCTGGCGTCACCTTTTAAGGGGTTGACGTCATCATCTGGAGCTGCTATAGCCGGCCATATTGTTATGTCATCATTGGGGTTCACAAAACGCTATTTTCTGTCTGCTACATCATCATCAGCCAGCTAGGTCATCATTTCCAGCAAAAACTTCTTCTATATGGTGAGCTGTATTTTGTTAATTTGCAGCCTGGAAAAATAAATAAAAACCTTTGTTTTCAGTGTGTTTCATGTTGTATTTATTTCCATAAATTCCAAAAATAAAAATAAAAGTTATGCTATAAAAATTCAGATCTGCAACTAATTTATAAAATCCAGCTAGGGTTTCAGATCTGCAATTAATTTGTAAAAATTACAGCCATGCATTGTATTGTTTAAATTTTCAGTATAAAAGGGCAATTTCAGAATTTTGTGTTATTATCTATAAGGGTCTTTTTTACAGAATATTCAGACTGTATTAGTTTCCCGAAGGGACATCATACGCCGACTAGTGAAGGCCAGTCAAAAGGGTTGAGACCTGAATTTCAAATTGACAAAGCTATAAAACTTGAACCCATTCATCATGAAACCAAGTGCATTATTTTCTAGTTTTAGATTATTTTCTAAGGGAATTGATGAAATTACCAAATCTTTAGTCGATTGACCATAATTGAAGTAATTATGAAAGTACACATGGATTTGGTTTTCACAAAAACAAAAAAACCCAATTCTCCTTTGTTCATAATACAAAATAAAACGTAGATGTAAATTAACATTTCAACACAATTGAAGTGTTCTTTTCACCTTTTTCAAACCCAAAATGAAAGTACACAAAACGCATAATGTAACCCTTAAATGAGTAGAAAATTATTTACAAATGTATCTGATAATACACATTAACAATATATAACATCTTTTAATATTTTTCATTATACACTTTGGCTCAAGGCCACATCATCACATACAACATAAGTCAACATGAGTAACAAATGACTAACTGTAACAAGTTGTCAACTAGACTCCACATAGAAGAAACTCCTACGAAATAGCCATGCCTCCAAGATAGGCAATACCCCTCCAAAACCAGCAAAGAAATGGGTTGCTCTTCTCCCATCCAATATGGCATCATAAAGTAGAAGACCCTAGCCATCCCTTGAGACCAAGGGGTCCAAACCACACAACCGCCATCATGATAGCCACATACACACACAAATGTTTGCACATAGGAAATCCCTAAACATGGTTGGAAATAACATAGGACTGAAAGTCTAGAGATTATTCTCTTTTAGATTTATTTTAGGAGATGATCAAATTAGCAAATCATTAGTTGATTCACCATAATTGAAGTAATTATGAAAGTACACATGGATTATGTATTTCACTAAAACTCAAAACCTAATTTTCATTTGTCGATAATAAGAAATAAAACTAGTGTTACTGTGGACGTGCACCCCCATCCCTGGATGTCTTGGACGTCCAGGACTTGGGGATAGGGACGAGACATCCCCCTCTGGAAAATGCAAAAAATGAAGGGGATGTTCCAAGGACATCCTTCGAGTTGAGTGGGTGCACTGGGAGGTTCCGAAAGTGCTTTATGAATTAGGGGGACGCCGTGACATCCTCGAGACGTTTGATGGATGTTCCGGCGTCCCTCATAACCCAACAATTTTTTTAATATTTTTGTCTTTTTTTCTTTTACAATCATGCTGATTAATGAAGACTTGTTTTTCATTGTCATATTGATATTGTTGATGTATCATTGTATCTCTATCTAGTATGAAGTATCAATGTATCTTGGATTCTTGGTTCCAATTTCTATGTTAATGTCAATGACTCAATATGAAACATTGAAATATGAACATTGAATATTAAATATAGCATTTTGGGCCTTGGCTTATGTGATGAATAATTGGATTAATGGTTTCAATCTTCAAACTTTCAGTTTTAAGTCTTAGTTTATTGAAGTATTCATGTTATATTTGTAATATATATAAATTTTATATATTTTTATTAGCCGTCACCAAAATTTGATTTTTTTGTTGTCTGCCGTCCTGGAGACTTAGGTAACTATGAATAAAACCTAGATGTAAATTAAAATTTCAACATGATTGAAGTGTTCTTTGCACCATTTTTCAAACCCAAAATGAAAGTACACGAAACCCATACACATTTAACCCTTAAATAAATAAAACAATATTTAGAAATGTCCCTCATAATACACAATAACAATACATAGGATCTTGTAATATTTTTCATATTACGCTTTGGCTCAATGCCACATCATCATATACAACATAAGTCAACATGAATAACAAATGAATAATTTCAACGATTTGTCAACTAGACACCACATAGAAGAAACTTTTGCATAATACCCATGCCTCCGAGATAGGAAAGACCCTCCTAAACCAACGAAGAGATGAGTTGCTCTCCTCACATACAATATATCATCTTAAAGTAGAAGACCCTAGATATACCCCGAGCCCTAGGGGTCCAAAGTTCTAAAATGCCACCTAGGAAAGCCACATGAGCACATAAATGTTTACACAAGGGAGATCCCTAAACATGGTTGGATATAACATAGGAAAAACAGTCTAGAGATGGGTATTTTTCATCGATGAACGAAATAAATCACACAATGCATGACCCATAAAAGAAGATTACGCATAATCACTTAAAACCCTAGTTCCTCCACGGGATCCACGGGAGAGGGTTTGCATCCATGTAAAATAAACCTCTACCTCCAAGGCATCACCCTCATTAGTGGAAAAGTGGAATATAGTATCCTTTATTGTCAAGGTAGACATCACCCTTATCGAGAAGAATATAAAATGTGTTTACCTCTACCACCAAGGAGGCATCACCCTCATTGATGGAAATATGCAATGTAATTACTTGTACCTCCAAGTACGCATCACCCACATTGGTGTAAATGTGAAATGTAATACTTCTACCTCTAAGATAGGCATCACCATCATTGGCGGAATACAAACTGCAAGAGGAACCCCATGGAGCTAGGTGCACCCTTAATGCCTGTCACACCCATTATTGGCATAGTTTTCGGTACACAATTTTAAGCGAATAATACAACAAAACCTACATGTAATTCCATTGAAAATCTCTCAAGCCATTAAAGAAGTCATGAAATCAAATTCAAGCTTCCAAAATAACCCACATAAAATCCAGTAATAAAACATGCCTAAAAAGAGCATAAGAAATGGACGAACCTGATTTTAAATGAGTGCAAAAATCATCAAACAATGCAAGTATCATAATAATACAACAAGATTTCATGGATAAAAGCCTACGTCCTCTCCACTTGACACATACTTGCTTTCTCTAGTTCCTAAGCTTTTTCCTTCTCTAAATTTGGCAAAAGACCCCATTATGTTGAAAGGAAACCTTTATAGAAAGACTCTGATTCAAATTCTTTCTATCTCCCTTTATTAATGATCAAAATTATTCGTGTTTCACTTTTCTTTAGAAGACCACCTTTCTTAGGAAAATCTTACATAGGTGCATGAGTGGTAAGCTTTGCATGCACAAAGGAAAATGACATCCTTCTTAAGCCCCATCTCATTATACCTTGCATATAAATACTCTTGTTAGATGCCGCACAAGATCCACTTGCTAGCATAGATAATCTAGACTCTCAATGTTCAATGAGTGGAGCATGGCATGTGCGGAAGGAAAACAACTCTCTTTTAGTCTTGTACTGAGACTTGGCCCATAATTGGTAGGCAAAAGAGAGGTGTAAAGTGACCATTATAGGCTCAAGAATAGAAACAAATTCATTTAAATGTGGAATACATCCTCCAAAGTTTCATTGAGAAAGGTCATCCATCGTTTTTTCCCATCCATGGATGATGCCATTATGAATCAAAATAGCCTTTCCATTTTTGTTGACTTGAGATTTTGAAGTTGTAGGAATGACAAGCCTTGTGTTTGATCATCCAAGTGAGTTTTCGCTAACTATCTTGCAATTATATTTGTATTGTTAGGCATCATTTGGGATCTTTCCTCAAGGGGAGATTATGTTAGGCCCCATGTAGTTGAACTATATTATTGCACTTGTTGAGCTTGCTTTCACAATCACTATTTTGTTGTGTATGTTTAACTCGTGTAGTTTACTTAGAGACGCTTTCACATTCACTTGCATATCATAAGAATATAAGACATACTTTTTATAATTAAGTCAAGTATTAGTTATGTATTAACTAATGTTTAGTTAAACCTCCTCAACCATTTTGTAACTATCTCTTGCATAGTAAAATGAAGGAAACACAATCTACGATGTATGTATTCCAATTCCTCTTCATTATTTTTATATTCACATCTTATAACTTTGGTTAGAGCTTATTGGTGCCCAATTGGATTTGCAGTTCGAGGAAGCTTGTGGAATCGAGTATGGACTAGTGAGAAGAATGTGAAGGTCAAAGAGAAGTTATACAAGGAAACCGCAGCGGGAGTTTTGAAAAGCGTGGACAGTTAGGGTATTTCCAAATGACCATTATATGCAAAATTGCCATTATGCAAATTTTCGGACTAACGAAACACATTCGTTGCAAGAGGAGGTCGTGAGGGATTCTAAACCATAGGAGTCGAGGTTCAAAGGGCACAAAAGACAATTTTAAAAGTTACAAATATAAAATATGCTTTTAATCTTATTGTTTCAAGACGTTGTTGAGCAAGAGTTTGTAGAAAAGGAGATATATAGTTGCGGAAGTCCTTTTATTACGGTATGAAGTAGGTACAGTTCACTAGTAGCCATTGTTGGCTTCTAAAATAGACTCGAGCAGTGGTCAACATTAAAGTTTCAAGCAAGATTCGAGGGCATTCATCTAAGGCACATATTCCCTAGTACAATTTAATTTCTTTGCTGAAACCTTTGCACTAAATTAAAATAGTCGGAAATTTAGAATATAGATTGTACCTTGCATTAATTTATGGGCCATTTTAATTTTTCTCGAAAAGGTTATTTTCTAAGGTATTTTTTTCCGAGAATGGAAATTCCATTCGAAAAATATTCCAGCCTCAAGTTTCACACATGCAAAGTAAAAATCCAAATGCAAGTGATGAGCAATAATTTGTGGGGAATAGTAAATGGGGATGAAAACTACCTACAAATGCAAATAAGTTCTGGATTGGCAGAGAAGAGAAAATAAAGCTAAAGTCGTTATTGTTCTTGCTCTCTCTAATTTTGAGTTATGTTTTGTAGATCTATAAAAATCTTCCACGCAAATCTGGGTGGCTGAATAAATTGGTTGGAGAAAAAGTAGTTACCAATACTCTAAAGCTTTAGCCATTCAGATTTAAGATGGATAACAGAGTCACTATGTCTAGGCACATAAACAACTTGAGCTCTCTCATTAGGCAACTAGAAAAAGTCAATGCTATGGTAGATGACTAGAATGCCAAAGCTATTATGTTAAATATTTTTCCTTCTAAATATAGTAAAATCATTTTTACTCTCGAGTTAGATACATTCTCTAACTCTAGAAGATATGATATCATCTCTCTTAGATGAAGAAAAGAGAAGCTGGAAGAGATAAAAAGATTATCCTCAACATGAGAGTGCATTATACTCGAGAAACTATCGTAGAAGATTAGGTAAAGGAAAAAGGGAGATTGAATGTTACTCCTGCAAGAAAAGAGGTCACACAATGTGGAACTATAGAATTGAGCCAATGATGTTCTCAATGGAAAGCTCAAGGACAAACCAAATGAAGTTAATATAGCCATTGTTGAAGATCCACCCGATGCTTTGAAAGTGGTGAAGAATTCGTTGACAACTATGGGATTTAGATGTTTTGGTTGATATAGTATGAGGACACTTGGGTATATGAGTTTGTTTTTGCAAGAGCTCTTTCATTTGATAGGTACAAGATCCGTATTATTGGAGCATACAAGCTTACGCAATTGCTTGAGGGCAAGCAATTTTGGGCGGGAGGATTGTAATGTCCTCTTCTCAACGTGTAATGTCCCCTTTCCATCGAAGACCTTTGGCCTATTTTGTCAACCCAACGGCCAAAGGAAAAATATAAGGGTGACTTAAGTCACAATAAATTATTATAAAGTGCTATAAAAAATAAAATAAAATTATTAAAGCACTTATATTAATTTATTTGGCTTAATAAAAATAAATGATAATCCCTATGGTAAATATGATTTGCCTTGAGGGGCAAATATCATTGTAAAGGGATTTATTATATTTTATTCTTCCTAGAAAGGATAATGGCGACTTGGGCCAAAGAGGAGTAATGAAGCTTAGGAAGGATAAAAATATAATTAATTTATGTATTCTCCTAGAGAAATGTGACTTGCACTAGGGGAAATGTTGTTAGGAAAAGCATTTAATATGGGAAAATATTAAATGAATGCATAGGGAGAATCATGAATGCTGATTGGAGGAGAAAAATGTTGTTTTGGGTCTCTTTGTCCTATATAAGGAGAGGTCGACTTGCTTGTAAGACATCCAGAAATTTTATATGACATTTTCTCTTGCATTGAGCTTCAGCTTTTGCATTAAAAATTCCAAGGATGAAAACCCTTGTGAATTAAATCTCTCATGCGGACGAAAACCCCAAGAGTTGTGAGGGTTTTTCACTCAGAAATTTCAATTGATTGTAATCTGATTTTCAGTCATTTCCAACATTGTTTTTGAAGGCATTTTGGTGAATAAATTGCAGCAGTATTTCTTCTATTGGATCGACCCAGTTTGGGACAGATTTGACATGTTTTATGAGGTATTTAGATCTGAAAATTATTGTCAAATATCTCCCAATTTTTATGAATTAAAGTGCAGCAGTTTCATAATTTTTTGAGTGGTTTTTAGAGGGTTTCTAGGCAGTTTATTAATCAGATTTCAGATCTGATTTCTGAGTTGTATTGGCAACTATAAATTCTGATTTTCATATATTTTGGCTTCTAAAAATCATGGCAATCATTTGTGATAAAAAGAATAATTTTTGAGTGTCATTTGCATTGGGTACAATCTCAAACCCTAGTTGCTTTGCCTCTAAATAATTCAGATTTGCCCTAGTTTGCTTGCCGTACTTTCCAAAAATCATATTTTATTATTTGCAAGTGAAAAAAATTCAGATTTGGGAAAAAGATCTATTGGGGATCTTTCACAACGCTAGTTCTCTTTGAAGAACTTGAGCCCATTCCACTTCCCGTGGGCAAAAAGGGAATGAGAAAGGGAAGTTAACGCCGTGATTTTCAATTGTTTTTGTGAGCTTTGCATTCTTTTAAAGTAATTTTCTAAGTATATCCGAAGTCGGCTAGATAAAGGAGAAAAACCAATTGAAAAATAAAATAAAAAGGAACTATTATGTTCCCCAAGGAGGTCGGTCCTCGTTAGAGAATTCTATTTGGTTTTGGCGCCATATCTAGCTATTTAAACGGGTCACTCGGCTTGAAGACATTTATGCTACTTTTGGAATTTATTCTCTTAGAGTTGGAGCATGTTTTCTCTCTCTCATCCATTGAGGACTAAAACCCTTTTGGAAGACCTTTTGAGAACGAAACCTCTCAATAGTGGGCTAGTATGAGGAAAAACCCAAGCTCGCAAAAGGGTGATCTCATAAGGAGTTGTATTCAATTTTGAAGGCATTTCTGACCCTTCTCAAGGGTGGTGACTTGCCTAAGGTGGAGTTTGGGGTATTCTAGGGCACGACAACTTCAAATTCAGCCATCATTGTGTTCCTCCTATTTTTAGCAGTTGGAATCTTCATTTGTACTTCAATTTGGGGCTTGAAATTCTTCATTTCCAGCCATATTTGTAAGGGTATTCACTGTTGTTAATTAATTTCCAGCTGATAGTAATTGGTAAAAGAGATATTTTTGGTGCTTTTCTCTTGCAATCATTTCCAGATTTGAAGAATAATATTTTGAAGGGTTTCTATATTATTTCCAACAAGTTTGTGGATGATTTCTATCTTTAAAAATATATCTACAACTCGCTACTAGGTTTTGGAAATTTAATTTCAGATTGCTTGATTTACTATTTAGATTTGTGCAAGTTCTTTGGTGTTCAATTTCAGCCCGAAAAAGGGGCATTTCGGTTCCTCCTCTCAACTTTCTAAGTGTCCAATTGGGGCTCCTTTGGTTTAGAGTACCCTTTTGTATGTCTTATAAGAATTTTTAGGGTTAGGTTGGGTTTTGGACGGATGGAGGGCATAGTTTAAAAGGATTCACCTTTTGGAGGGAAAGTGGGTTTTGAATCTTTAGTGAACTTTACTTTATTCTAATAATGACGTAACATGTGCACATTCTAATTTTGTGTCGAGTGTTTCATGAAAAGAATGTCACCTAATGGTGAACTTTATAACTTTAAACCCACTTACACTTTATGACTTGGCCTTATAGCCTAAGTAATATGGAAGGTATAGTTAGGCCCTACCTAAAGATGCCACAAAAATGTGCCTAGAAACGGTTCGGGCATGACAGAGAGATCCGGGTACATTTCGCAAATGTACCTAGGCATACCTGGACCACTCCGTTCATACCGTGGTCGCTTTTGGGGCATTTCGGTGCCCAAAACCGGTTTATTATTATTTTTTCAACATTTCAAGACATAAAGTAAAAAAACATAAAATAACACACTTCAAACCCTAAAAGTGAAAGACATACTTTGTTTCCCACATGTCATTACATGACGAGGGATTGGAGACTTATTTGGCACCGTGAGACCTACATGCGCGAGGGGGTGCTAGGGTAGTGGCCTTAGTGGGGGTGCTTCAAGTCCATGTGGTTGTAATGAACCGCATCATGATGTTGATGTTGATGCTCTCAATGAAGAGGAATACGATGAATATTTAATGCTAGTTTGATCATTGGAGTAATAATGAAATTATGTATATCTTGACATTGTGTTTAATTTAAGCCTTTAACAATTTGTAAGTATTTGTGTTAGTTATTTAGCTTATTTTGTTTTTCATAAGCATACTATGTGGTTAATTCCTATTTATTAGGCTGGAATTTATATATTTTAAACAATTCTGTATATTTTGTGTAGGGATGTAACCGGGGCAAAAAGTTTTTATTTGTATCCATATAATCGGATACTCCGTATCCGCACTGTATCCAAAACGTATTGAAAACTTAGCTTATAACTTAAGGTGAATTTTAAATTATAAAAATGCCCCTTGGATTTTATTAGACCTTCTTTATTGGGAACCTTTATGACCTTTTGCTACGTGTGTACCCTATGCTACCTAGACTAAACTTGTTAGACATCTTAATCTGCAACCATGTATCTTTGTGAATTCAAGGAGTATTCACCCATGCAAATTGCTTGTGTTGTGTTGCCTTATGACCTTAGCTAGCTTGATATTGTTTCATTGTATTTTAGTTCTCATACGCTTGTCACGCTCTGTGTTGTCCTTGACTTTTGTGCAGTTTCCACAATCGCGAAAAACCTTAAAACAAAAAATTACCCCCTTTTGGCTTGGTTTTGTGTTAGGTTATCATCTTTACAATTGATAACCTCAAAACAATTTTGTGATTTAATTATAGCTGATATGATGACAACCACATGAATTCATTATTTTACATAATCTAGTCTGAAATCCAATTTCTATAAATATTTTGGTGAAAAGGTAGTAGACAAAATTATAATTTGAACATGCCAAGCTTTTCTATGACACAAAGAAACCCATGGGAAAAGAAACTAAGTACGAAGAAAGAAAACTACTTTGAGGAATTAAACCCCGCATATGAGCACTATTAGAAAAGTTAAAACTTACATGGGGGCAGAAATCTAGTGGAAGACAAAAATGTTATTAATTCAATTGAGAACTAGCTTACATAATATTAGGTGAACGTCGGGTAGGTGGACAACACCCAATAAAGATTGGGAAGATAGGATATGAGTATTTTGCATCTTAGACAATTGAGATGGAGTGGCATTACTTTAGGGAATGATCAATACACCAAGGCATTAGAAGTAACTAGAGACACCACGGGAATTGACTCATTAATTGCCCTCATAGTAAGGGGTGAGCTTAGTGAAAGCATGGGAGTTTCTCGTCAAAATTATTAGGTCCACCACGAAAACAAAATTTCTTTGTCTCAAGTACTACATGTACTTGTAAGATAGGTGGCACAAACTTTATAGTGTTCACTTATTTCCGGCTGTTGCATGGTGGCCCCATAAATCCTTTGGTCTCATGGACATTATTAAAATATTTCATATATTTTAAATATATTTCTATATAAAAGTGGATTAAATTAATTTATTGCATTGGTTTATAGAACATAATTTGACTCTTTTACGAGATTCATCTCAAACTAAAAGTAAGGATTTTCTATTCAAGTTTGCTTTCTGAATATAGATATCAAAAAAAGTTCTCATATGCTTTGGTTTGATTGTAGGCATGTGTGAAGAACAAAAATCCCGAAAAGGCCTTCTTGATTTTGAAACAATGAAGAAATTTCACATGCAACCAAACTTGGTGAGACCTTTGTATTTGAGTTCATAATTATATTATATAGTCACTTTTATGTCAGAATTCACTTGCATGCTTCCTTACATGAGTTTAAACTTTGTTTAAAGTATTTACATTTTTAGGCATTATAATGATTCTTTATCGTATGTGCTACCGTCTATTTTGATGAAATGGTTTCCGTCTCATGAAACTTGGGTTAACGAAAACTTAGTTGTTTGCTTTTATTTAGGAAGCATACCCATTACATGGCTTTCTCTTGAGTGATGCCTATGTGGGGTATATTTCTTTAATTATTCTTGACTACTAGTGCTTATAACTCCATTTCTACTATAGCTTATCCAAAATATGCCTTTAGACACTAGTAATAATCCCATGGTTACTTAGCAGTTAAGTGGGCATGTATCGAAAGATTTAAAAGTATTATATTGCATCATATAGTCTGGTTTAAGCACACTTCCGCTCAAAGTATTGTCTAGGTAGAACTTGATGGGAAGTCATTTTGTCTAGAGAGTATTTTGTGGCTCATTAGATGTCTTTATAGAATTTGATTCTTAGGTGATTTATCTACTAGGTATGAGAGAGATCCTCATTACATATTATCTTTTGAGGTTTCTTGAGTCCCATTAACTCACACCTTGGTCATTAAAGAGCATCAGTATCTTTCTTCTTTAAAAAATGGTTTTTGGAATAAACTGTGTAATTTTGTTGAATAAAAATGTATACATAGTTTTTCCCAAAACCCTTTTTCTAATGTCACAGACTATGGAAGCCTTAGGTCTTTAATATTTCTTCTCTCCTTTTCCCTTTGGAGGATTCGTCCTTGCATACCTCTCGAACAAGTAGGTAGCAATGCTAGTATCATAAGGCCTTACAATTCTGTAGTCTTTGAATATTTCCATTATCTTCCCACCTTAGGTTGTCCTTGCATACTCCCCTTCAACTTCTCGTCTAGAAAGGTAGGTCATTAGGGTATTCATAGAGAATAGTAATAGATAATGCATCTAGACTATGTTGCTTTCTAATCCCCATCTTGTGTGTCCCAAACTTTCCTATCAGGCAAACAATTTCTAATTTCAGGAGGCCTTATGATGCATCCAAACTATTTAAGGAGTAATTGAGCACATAGTCTCAAATTTCTGTCTTGTTCGGATGAGAATTCAATCATATAAACCCATATCCCGATAAGTGTCTATTTCCGGGTCTATTTTTGAATGCCTTTTTGCATAGCAGGAGCATGTATCTATAAGCTACAAGAACTTACAATGGCATTTGATGTTTCTATCGGTCTACCTAACCCTTTCAGCTATTCTAGCTATCTACCCTAACTTTAAATTCATTTCTATCCGTCCATTACAACCGTCCTATCTATCCATCTACTTGTTAAATTATTTCTTAGAGTAAATAACAATAGTTAAATTACTAGCTATTATAGATGCCTCATCATTTCCTCCTTGCTTAGAGGAAATTGATCCCATGAGATATAAGAACGTCGTTAGAAAATTTGACTCAGAGAACCATTTGACATTTGTGGTAGAGTTTCTTTTTGGACAACAAGGTACGTGGTGGTTTTCCCTTGCATTTGGTGCAGGTTCGAACATCAAGAAAAGTATCTTCGACCAATGAATGTTGAAAATTGGAAATGGTAGCCTTAGGATAGAATAATGCGGGGACATGTCCCCCCGAAAACCAGCATGTTCGGGATGTCTCGGACGCCTCAGGGGATGATAAGATGGGGAAAACATCCCCCACATATCCGACAAAGGAAAAACCTTACCGACATCTCACGGGATGTCTAGGAATGTTAGAGGACGTCCACCTTGTTTTGAGGGTGTCGGGGATGGTGGATGTCCCCAGGATGTTTGCTTTTATTATATTAAAAAAAGACATCGCTTTTTCTCTCGCAAAAATGGCTTTTAAATTGTATTCTTGTAGTGTAATATTGTTTTTGGAAGCCACTTATCTTTATTTGAAAAAAAGTTTTTATCTATAAATCTAATTAAAATTCACTTTGGAAGCTCCAATCACTCTTACACAACATATGTATATTACTATATGAAGAAAAAGGTTGTGTAGATGATAGTAGTAGTAAGACAGATCAAAATGTTTCTTTGGTTAACCATAACCCTACTTTGTATTGTATTACAAATACATAATAAGAAACAAGAGTGATATATGAATATAAAAAAATTCAAGCACAAATGCACATGGTGGATTGTCATAGATTGCTATTCATAATTTTTTTTTTGATTTTGTAAATTTTTAATATTTGTAATTTTATATATTATTTTAAAAGTCGTCCCCCCCGCCATCTTGAAAATTTCAAAATTTTTGCCGTCTCGGAAACTCCTTGTCGTCTCGGAGCCCCAGGTAACACTGCCTTAGGATGATTTTTATAATACCCTCCTCCAAATGGGATGGTTCATACAACTTGAGCTTGCTCACGTTGACAACATCGAGCTTTGTTGTTGTTGTTTTGTTGACTTCAAAAGCCTATGGACACAGTCCCGAGGGATAAACTATAGTATAGAATGAGTGAGCTTGGTACACCAAAACAATTTAGAGCATCTGTTCATATACTCTATGAAAAAGTGCGAGTCAAATCAGAACTCAAGAAGGCATTTCAAAGAGTTTTAGAAGTGACATTGGATTTAAACAAGGATGCCCATTATCTTCGACCCTTTTTGGCCTAGATATAGACAAACTTAAAGAGTGGCTGAATTTTCTGGATGGGGAGGGAGTCCTTTTGGGAGATTATGTGATAAGGCTTCTTTTGTATGCAGTTGATGTAATGTCCCTTTCAGGCTCAAATTTGAGGAATTTGAATTTTCCCCAAAACCCTAATGGAACATTGTTGGAATTTATGACAACCACATGTATAAACCTGAAAGTTTATGACAACAATATGATTTTATGCAAAAATTAGGGCAGTGACCTGTTTTAGGTCCCCAAAACCCTAAGTGACCTAGGTAAAATTCAGATTTTAGTATTTCTCACACACAAATCTTCAGAAATATATCAACTTGAAACCCTTGATGAAATAATGCAAGATAAATGCTTCAACAACAAAATATAGACTGCTGGAATTAATTATTGTCCAAAAACAGCTGAAACTTCAAAAATCCATATCTTCATAAATACTTGGAGATACAATGCAAATGATAGCTCAAAATGACCACAAAAATGGCAGCTATCAAACAAAATTAAGTTCATATTTTTCCAACCACAGAAACCCACTGAAAAGTGATCCCAAAATCTCCAAATGGGTTGCCCAAGCTGGAAATGAGTGTGGCAGCCCCAAAAAGCGTGCCCTAGCTGGAATTTGTGCCCTAGCATGGATGGAAACCCTTGCTGTTATGAAATTCTGAATATGAAGCTCACTTGTGACTCCTAGATGAAGCCACCAATGCAACAAATGAGGGTTTTCATCCCCAAGTGTTGTGACTATTGAGGGTTTTCGTCCTCAATAGGATCCAATGAGGGTTTTTCGTCCTCAAAGGCTGAAAATGAGAGCTCAATGCTCCAATTTCCAAAAGAGAAGTATCCAATTCACCTAATGATGCTTACAATGAGCCCCAACATTTACCTTTATAGCCTTTTTCTTTCTTTTCCTTGTGGAGCGCTCCATGTGGGACACTTTATTTCCTTAACATTTATTTTTCCTCATTTTTCCCTTCCATTTGGGTCGCTCCAATGTGGCATTAATTTAAAATAAATTAAATGCCTCTTTTCCCCTTTTTAGTTCTCCTTTTGGGTCGCTCCACTTGGGCATTTAAAAATAATTAATTAAATGCACTTTTCCCTTTTTTGATAAAAATAATGAAAATAAGCTAATGACCTTCTTTCTTCTTTAGTATTTAAAAATACATTTTATTTTAATAATAATATTATTAAGTTGCCCATAAATAAAGGGTTATCTGGGCTCAAATTAAAAATATTATTAAGTGTTTCCTGTGTCTACTAAGGGGTTACAAGAGCATTTATATGCCCTTGAGCATTTTTGCAAAGAAGTGGGTATGCAAGTCAACACTAGTAAGACCAAGATCATGATCTTCTCCAATAGAAAGAACAAAAATCAACTTGAATTTTATTTTGAAGGAAGTATTCTAGAAAAAAACAATTGAGTATAAATACCATAGTTAGAATACTCGCAAAAACTCATGCGAGTTTAGAAAAACTCGCCAAAAATTATGCTAAACGAGTAACTCGCAGGAAAACTCGCCAAAAATGCAAAAAAAAAACTCGCCGAGTATAGTTGGAATACTCGCCAAAAACTCGCCACAAACTCGCCAAAAACTCGCCAAAGACAACATTTCTTTCCTTTTTTGGATTTTTGGTGAAGAAAACACAAGTATAGAAAAAAATTTGCCATTTTTGGAAAGGGTCCGGGAAGATGTAGCAACAAAAACTTGCATGTGCCATAACTTTCATTCTGTGGCTCCGTTTCAAGTGCCGTTTTCTCTAAAAGTGCATATTTTCTCGAGCTCCACGCAGTGATGGCAATATTTTTCTTATTTTCATAAAATCCATTTTTGCACCTTTTTGGACCAAGCAACTTCTTGCAATCTTCTGAAAGAATCATGAGCTTTGATCGCTGTAGACAGATTAGTAATTAAAAATATTGGGTAGCTTTCCAAAACTCGACGAGTATTCTCCGTGCTCGGACTAATCACACGAAGAAGCGCAACAAGTTGACTCAAAAAAGGCTCAACGACTTGGTTTTTGTGCAATACAATCTCCAGCTTCGCACAAAAAAAGTTGAGGCCACATCAGTGGAGCTCATTGATTTGGATGAGATAGATCCATACAGTGAGTGGACTGGGCAAGAAGAGGAAAACCCTACATTCACAACGGACGAGATTGCTTCTTTTGAGAGGGAGGCTATGGAGGGAGAAGCACTAGCAAGACTCCGAGGAGATATTGGACTGGATGACATCTTTGGAGGTGATCTCCAAAATGCAGCAGAGGAGCCACCAGCACCATCATCTAGTTCCATGATCGAGCCAAATTCGCAGCCTTCTAGGAGGAGCGTGGAGACGCAGCCGAGTGTGGGGACTAGTATCAGCCGGTTGTCGTATTCGCATGATGATGCGATTTTGTATTGTATTTGTATTCAAATCTAATAGAAAACACTTCTCCAACATTTTATGGGCTCATTTGATACATTTTGTAGCTATGTGTTGCTTAAAATTTATGTTTTTTAAAGAAATTTGAGTATTTTTTAAGTTGTCGAATATTCCCGAGTATTGGCCGAATATTGGCGAGTTTTTGGCGAGTTTTTTTTTTTGGGGGTCTGGCGAGTTTTTGGTTTTGGCGAGTTTTCCTACTATGATAAATACCTTGGGATTGACTTCAATAACAAGCTTAGTTGGGAAACTTGTAGGAAGAAGAGAACTTTGGGAGGGTGGAGAGCATTATATGCCCTACAAAATAGATGTAGAGAAGCAGAGTTATGGGATTGGAAAACTACTCAGACTCTTTTTGGGCTATTAGTTATTCCGGTGGTGCTTTATGGGTGCGAACTATGGGCCAACAACATTTCAGACTCAAAATGGAAACAAATAGAGAGAATTCAAAATGCATGATTACAAGCAAGTTCAAACTAAAAGTATTGGTCCCATATGAGATTCTTTTAGCTGAAATAGGGGCAATCCCAATTGAAGCCATTGCTATGGTGGGTTTTCTAAGATATGTAAAAATAAAGGGCAAACGGAGGCAATTAGATGGCCCAAGATGGTCTTTAATGAGATCTTGTGCAAGCGAAAGAAGTAGAGGAAAGACCTCGCTATGCAGGACTGGGATATGACAGTGGTAAGAGAGAAATTGGGGAAAGCTCCAAAACAGCAGAAGAGCCTTTACCACTAGAGCTCCAAAATCAGCCTATTCAAGGTAAAAAACAATATTTGTTTTGATAATCCTACTAATGAGGATGATATTGCTTTGAATATTGGGCAGGCCTCACAAAGTGATCATATGAGTGAGTGCAAAAGAGGAAAGAAAACAATATCCCCTCAAAATCTTGCACAAGTAAAAGTCCTAGAAAGTTTGGGCAAGGTAAATACTCCAACGTGCACTTCGACTATGCGAAGGTTGATCAGGTAATGCAGAGATTGTGGTATTCATTTCCATGTACATCTTGTGGATTAAGTAAGTACTGTGTGGCCATATGCTGGAAGAGAAAATCCTTATTAAGGAAAAATGATAAAGACTATCCTCCTAAACAAGATATGGGGAATAACAAAAACTACTGCACTCATTGTCAAATGAGTGGACACAGGACTGAGAAATGTTGGAAACTCCACCCACAACTTTGTAAGACGAAAGTAGAAAAACAATAAAAAAGCCAACTCCGTGCAGAAAGCCAGATTATTCAGTAAAACCCACAGATGATCATCCATGAAAATGGGTTAAGACATTGCTTGTCTTTTATGGATAACACATTTACATAGCTGAAATTTGTTTGGCATGTTTTAATTTTGCACCTCCTATTCACATTCTTGGTGAAAAAAATAATTCATTGTTGGAGTTAAATGTGGAGGTAGAAATCAGGGGAGATATCCAGATGGGAAGAGAGCATGAGCAACTGGTTACAAGTTGTATCATTTTATTTTCCTTCTCATATACATGTTTAAATTAGCATGTTTTCTTACCTTGTTTGTAGCAGAAAAAGGACTGGTAAAGAGATTCTCCAGATCAGTGTTTAAGGTATATAAGCACTGTTTTTTTCTGAATGTATGTTGACATTCTTTCCTTCCATTTGAAATGTATTTTTAATACATGTGCAGTGATTTGAATGCAATTTTATAAGACCCTATATTGGGAAATGTTTGTAATGGAAGAGTATTTAAAATCCATGTCTATTTGTAATTGAAAAATAAGACCCCATCAAAAAGAAAATTGTACAAGTAGATTTCAGTGTTAAGGATGCTAACATACATTCATAAAGCAACCGCTTTTATTACCATGTATTGTGTTTCCTTTATTGATAACAATGTACAACAAAGAGAATACAAGCATCCTTTCTAGCCTCTAGCAGTGCAGTGGCTAAGAGAAACTACCAGGAAGAGACAAAGACACCGTGAATGCAGAGGGTCAAATGGCAGAGTTTGTGAAACTTCTTTGTCACCTGGTTACATATTCCAGTTTGGGAAAGTTGGATTCGAAAAATGAGAAACAAAATATTGTTGGTATACTTTGAGACACAACTCCGTACAGAAGAGAATTGACCGAAATAGGTTGGTAAGAGAATATTTGGTATGGATAGTTTTAGCATAGCTATGTTGTGATTAACATGCCTAATCCACACCTTCATTCAGTTTTTGAGATTTCTTGGTTGCATGAAGGAACTAGCCCATATACAGGAGAGTACATCACTCGTAGAGAGTGAACATGGATAAACCATTTTGGATGAGAAGCATAATGGGCAACCCATAAATGAGGTTGTATCGTTTTATTTGCATTCTTATATCCGTGACTACTTACCATTTCTTAGTTTTGAACAAGTTTTGGTAAAGCGGCACTCCTAGAAAGATTTTTTCAAAATAGTTGATTTTAGTGTACACAAATTTGTTGGATGCATGTTTAAGACCTGTTAGCATATGGATTTGCATGCATGCAAATGACATGCAACAGTGTGGGAACGAAGTCCCTCCTCAATGAAGGTGAGGCTGCCTTTATTGAAAACCAAAACTGTATTTACATCTATACATTCAAAATTGTATGTGGGGGGTGTTTTGGAACATCAATGGAAAGAAAAGTGAATGAGGGAGATGGAATGGAAAGAAGGAAAGGAGTGAAATGGAATGAACTAAAAGAACATGCAAGAGTTAGGTAAAAACAGAGCCTAATATTGCATGGAGAGGAAAGATGAATAACCAACACAAATAAAACGGAGTTTGAGTTAGCCAAACAAGAACGTGTAAAGGGAACACACATGAGCAAGTAGATAATCAGAGCTTGATCATTGTGAACTAGAACAACCGATTAATAATGTTGACAATAAGATCAAAGATAATATTTGCATGCAAGATTCAAACACCTAACATCTAATGAACATAAGAACATCAAATGTTACAAGAGACAATGAATGAGACACAAAGTTCGTATTCCATTAACTCCAAAATGTTTTTCACAAAAGAACACAAAGTTTCTTCCTGAAACAAAGCTTGCACAAAAGTATTTTCTTCTCCTCTCTCAAAGTCACCCTTATAAATGAGCCCCTCACTTCCTTTTATAACCCAAAAGTTGGTTACAAAGTAGTTAGGGTTTTACATGATCATTAAATAAGGCACTTAAGTGACCTTTGACTTTTTCTAACCAACTTTATTAAAAAGTGACTAAAAATAGAAACCACTTAAGTTAAAAAGTCATTTAAGGAAAAATACATAAATAAAAGAAATGGGTACATGTGGACCCCACTTAAATGACTTGGACGCACACATAGACATCCTAGTCAACAATGTGCCACCTAGATCAAGACACCTAGGATTAGTGCCTTATCCATTGGGCCAAGAGTCCGCCTATCCCGATCGTACGGGAATGAACTCATTGACCATGCTCTGCAATCCTCCAAATGACAAGAGTGTTGAGCTTGAAACTTGAGCAATTCATCCACCCCTCCGTCTGAGCAATATTCTGGTGTAAGAAAGTTTGTCTTCATTCGTATTCACATTCACAATTACGCACAATTCTCCACATGCTCCGAGTACCTTTCCATGGTGAATTATTCATTTTGTCGCGAGACCGTAGTCGTTACGCCACCTTGGTTTGTCAGAATCTAGCTTCTGGTCTTTTGCCATTGAGAAGATCTTCCAGAGCCAAAATTGCAATTCACTGCCTGGAGTTATGTCCTTTGTCTTTGTCACCATCCCAAAGTGTTGATCTCCCGAGCAGAATTCGTGAGACTTCAGAGTCTTGGAAATCCATCTCCTTTGCCCCATTGTGAACGAGTGGTGTTGAAATATCATCGAAGTGATTTATGAATTCGTTGACACACACCTTAGCGTAGTATTTGGTCTTTTTTGGAGTGATGGATTCTAACATTGACGCAATCGCTTCCAAGTTTATCACTATTGGCTTGACGACCCTCTTTCAATTCTTCAAGATATCATGTAGCCAGGTGGGAACCTCTCCAAGTACCTCATTGTACATGGTTCTCGTGTTCGTTGGGAATTGATCTTCATCACGCTGAAGGGGATCACCTTCGGGTGTTGCTGAAATTGGATCTTCTTGTTGTGAGAGAGATGTTGTCGCCATTTTCTCCATTTGTGGTGGTTCTTCAAATGTAGGCGGGGAAAGAACCGGATCATCAACTTTTGGTTGAGAAGTTGTGACTACTTCCACAAGTTGGGCTGGTATATTTTGAGGTACTTCATTAGCGAGTTCCACCTCTAGAAATTGTGTGATATAGATTACAGGTGCTTGCGCCTGAACCAATGCTCTGAATTATAGTGTTGTGTTGTTGATTAGGCCTGAAGAATTAGGGCAATCATGCAAAGATGAATGATGACTGGAATGAGAAATTCTTGAGATGTGCTCCTTCTTCACTTAGGTGTTTAGACGACTCAACTCACAAATGAGCCTTCAATCGTATTGCTCCTAGCTTGATTGTGAGCTCATGCATTTTCAACTTGAATCCGGACTCCCATGGCGATCCATGCCCTTCGCGTCATCTTACCTTCTTTCCAGAAATGAACTCCTTGAGTTCTTCACTGGCTCAACTCACTTGAATACCGAGCTCTTATCTACGGCTCCTAACTTATGTGTCGGTCAATGTCCTTCCTCAAATTCCATCCGTTCACTGTAATGCCTCTCATGCCTGGCCGAGTTATCATCGTGAATGCATGTTGCCTATGCATTTCGTGAGCCCTGTGTTTGCTGAGTATCTATTGTCGGCCCTCTAAAACCTAACTTGCCACTTCTTATACCCGTCCCTTTTCTACATGCGAGTTGATGCATCCAATGCATGCCTCGAACTCACCTCTTTGTGACCGAACCAATTTGTTCTTTTTGTCCACCGACATTTTTTTTTGTGCATGACTCGACTGGTTATTTACTGGGTTATTCACAACGATGCCTCCCATTTTTCCCTGGGCTCATCAAGGTTCGGTGATGCATTCTTTGTATGGAGACACGATCCCTCGGCCTCCATCGAAATTTCGAGTGACCTGGTTTGGGCACAAGCTCTCATATCATGGGTTCTTCGCTTTATGGCTCGGTTCTAACATTTCATACTTTTCTTCGTTGGGTCCATCTCCATCGTGCTCTTACAAAATGGATCATCTCCGAGCCCTCTATGCCACTGTGGACCATACCTTGGACCCGAGCCTGTGAGATATGAAACTTGGGTCTATTTGCCTCAGCTCTTACCTTTGTAAAATTGTCCTCCTTCTTCAGCTTTAGATCCTACGTGAAGCTTTTCCTTTCCTCCTTCTTTGGCCAATGCGTGAGTAATCTGATTTGGTTTTATTTGCTGGACTGTTCTTGCGTGGGATTCCTCTTGAGGCGGCCTGCTTGAAACTTTTAAACTTTGTGCTGTCTTTTCCTTTGCAAGGCGTGGACAACTGTTCTTTCTTTTTTATATTAAAAACTGTTCTATTTGCCTGGCAATGCGTGGACTCCTCCTAGCTGGGCACGGATTTGCTGTTGTTGTTTTCTTGTTTTCTCCTGCTTGGACAATTTAAACAAAAATGCATGGAAATTCTTTTCCTTATAACATGCGTTGAAATATTTCCTCCTCCTAATGTGTGGTGATTACTTTTAGCTGTGCATGGAGAAAGATTTGGGCATGTGAAAGTTTGTTACTTCTTCTCTTTTTAAAAATATTTCTATTCTTTCCTTTAGTATACGTGAGAAGCTATCTTGGGCTGGGCGCGTGGTGGTCTCCTCTTGCTGGGGCGGCTCCTTCTTTCCACATATGGATTCTTGTCTTGTGTGGGCTTTGGCTTGATGTATTTTGCCTCTGGCTGTGTTCTTTCCCTTTCCCTGGCGTGAAGAATTTGCTTTGACTTTAAATGATTCAAAACTGTCCCTCCCAATGCGTGTAAAGGAATTTTCTGTCTTCTTCTTTTTTAAAACATGTGCAGGTTTTGTATTTAGTTTGGCAGTGCGTGGGGTTCCTGGGACAGCTCCACCTCTCCTCTGCCCAATGCGCAGGCTCAACACAAATGCTTCTACACTCTTTCTCTCTCCCAAGGCGTCTCCTTCAGGCTGCTGCTTGGATTTGAAAATAATTTGCTGCTTGTTTTGGACTGTCTTATTTCCCTTTGCATGTGTGAAGTATTTCGTTGGATGTGATAAAATATTATGCCTTCAGAAGAATTAAGAAGCAAAGCTTCGCATGACTTTTTCCAACGGGTTTGATGGAGGAAGTTACGAGGATTAATCCAACTTCCTCTCTTCCCGGGTAGTGGCTTAAGTGCCAGGGGGAAATGGGGAAAGCAACGGACAATTGCCAACGGGAATGGCAAAATGGGTTGGCAATCCCCGTTCAATTTCCCATGTGGGAAATTGGGGAATTTCCTGCCCGTTAGCCAATCCATGATTTGGCAATTGGCAGAGAAAATCCCACGTGTGGGAAAATTGAAGAGGATTGCTAGGAAAGGGGAAATCCGGGCTCGGGAAGCCAGATTGGCTTCCCGACAGTTGGAAGCGTAAGCTTACTTCCCCAGCATTAAAATTTGTCGAATGATTTTTAATTTATATTTATTTAATTAAGTACTCCTCAAGTGATTTAAAAATTAATTTAATCAAACAAGGAACAATTAATTAATTAATTTTAATGTATTTTAATGCGATTTAAAGCCTAAAGCGGGAAGAGTTCTCGCCAAAAGGGTAAACGAAGACCGAAACGATCACAAAAATGGGACGGTCGTCATGAGGGTGATAAACCACGCGAAGTAACACTTTTCAAAATTTTCAAAATTTTCATTTTTTTATTATTTTTAAACAATTTTGCGAAGTCAAAATTGGCTGATAACAAGACCCCAAGTTTGAGGGAAAAGTTTGTAAATGTTGTTACATTACAAGTATTTTGCATTCCAATATGTATGTTGCATTAATTTAAGACCCATGTCTTTGGGCAACATTTGCAAGCATTATATCATTGAATTATGTATACAAATTGAATTTTGCATTGTTGTAAGACCCCTAGAAGCGCAATCATAAAATTGGTGATCTTTATAACACCATTCTATGCAATATTGTACTCCCTTGTTTTGTGCATTCAATAAGGAGAGAGCTACTTAATTTTAATCGTGTGCAGTGCAGTGAAGGTTAAGAGAACTCGCTAGAAGAACCAAGACACTATGGTGCAGTCGGGTGGCAAAGAGACGAGAGGGAGTTAAAAAATCTCTTCACAGCCAATTTGCTAAGTTCAGCTTATGTTCGAAGAAAATAGAGAAAATTCTAGAGATGAGGAAGTTGTACCTTCATTTTCTGAGAATGGAAACTTTTGGTGGTACAAAAATTCTTCATAGTTTTCGATGTTCCCTAAAGTTGCGAAACTAGTTGCCTACAAAAGTACTCTTCAAGAGCTTTCCGACGCCTTTTGAATGGAGGAAAATGAGGTTCATATGAGGAAGATACCATCCACGTAAGTTTAGGGTCAACTGGCAAAACTTGAACACAGTTGCACAACACTAATGTGGTGGAACAAGAACGTGCAAGAAGCGAGAATGAGGGAGTGACAAGCGGCATGGTCTACCTAAGCAAAGTAATAGGTCTTTGCCTCTAGTCTTTGACACTTGATTGTGGGGCCCATAGCATTTGCAGTGGGGGCCCAAAGAACCGGTGGGGTGCACTTTTATCATGAGGGGGACCCAACCGCCTCATCACCATAGTGACATCGTTAATTGATGGGACACATCATACTTGTCATCTCACCACATTGCTAGCTTGGCGAGTTGGAGGGTGAGCTACTTGAAGAGCTAGGATTGAGTTACATACTCGAGTTGGAAGAGCGAGCTCATAATTAATCATGCCACCTCACCAAGTTTCAATGACTCACCAATGCTCGGAGGACCGAGCTGGTCGAGCTAGGAGGGATTTCATGTTATCCAACTCACCTTTCAACCGCTGATCTCAAGAATTGAGCCAACTTCGTAACCAACTCGTTAGATTAACGATCGAGCCAAGAGGGCTCGCCTCGATTAACGCACGACAACTCATGTAGCCGTATCATGACCGATCTCGCATGTAAAGAGCAGTTCCAAAGACGAGACATGCACCGAGTTGGCAAGGCCAATAAAAGCAAGTACCGGCGTGAACGAAGTCACGTTCAAAGTTCCACAGCAAGGATTAATAAAGCCTATGCATATCCTCCATGTACCCGATGTGGGATCAACAAAAGAAACAAATGAGGCCGAGTCAAAGGAATAACGTGGAAGCGGGGGATTTGAACTCCTCACCCCACACGACCTATTTTAGGTCTCAACAAACACACCATGCCCACTTTTTAAGGGGCTAAATTTAAGAGAAAGGTTTTATCTTTTGAATTACGGGATTTAAACTCAAAACTATGGCATAGATGAGGGATTTGAACCCTTATCTCGGTGGTGTAAAACAACATGCCCAACCATTTCGCTTGAGCTTGTAAGCTTTATAAAAGGGCTCAAATTGGTATTTGAAGGGTACATGCTCGATTCAAAATCGCCGATAAATCGCGATAAATCGCGTTCAGCCTGCAAAACGATTAAACTTACAAAAAATCGCGATTTTCGAAATCTGATAAATCGCCGATAAATCGCGGTCAAAAACCCTCGAAAATCGTTGAAAATCGCGGCTAAAATCGGCGAAAATCGGGAAAAAAAACGCGGCTAGGGTATAAGACGAAAATAAAGTAAATCGATTTGTTTTTTATGTTGTTTTCTCTTTCCACGGGCTCGTTTTTTATGTTGCGACTTCCTTCGTGTACAGTCGACGCGTGAGGGCATTTTTTACCAGTTCGTGTGCATTTTCTACCAGTTTGTGCGCGTTTTTACCAGTCCGTGCGCGTTTTTTACCTGTTCGTGGCGATTTAGCTCGTGGGGATTTGCATTTTCTTGCCCATTTGCAGTTCGTGGCAGCCTGCAGGTATGAATATGTATATTTATTATTAATGTATGTTAATATTAATACTGTTACACTGTAAAAATAATAATATTAATACTGTTACACTGTAAAAATAATAATATTAATACTGTTACACTGTATATTAATATTAATGTATATTAATGTATGTTAATATTAATATTGTAAGTGTATACACTGTACAGTGTACAGTGTACACTGGTGACTGTATACATATTACAGTGTATAGTGTATACAACTGTATATTAATGTTTTTAAAAGTAGCGATAAAGTTGCCGATTTTTGCCGATTTTTTGCCGATTCCCGATTTTCGATTCAAAATTTGGCCTGCCGATTAATCCCGATTTACGATTTTTTGAACTATGGGTACATGTGTAAGAACTGTGGTAAAGTCCTAGGCCTATCCATGGAGTTTTAGGCCATTTCCTTGGAGAATTTTGGCTGTTGTCAGTTTTTTTCTTGCAGGAAGCAGCAGATATAGACTAGAGACATTATTGCCCATTTCGGAGAGAAATCATGCCTTTGGAGAGATGTTTATGCCTTTCTAGAGAGAGAAATTGCAGGTGAAGTAGACTGTTTGGTGCGGGAAGACAACACAGTTAAGCTGAGAGCTGAGAGTTGGTTTTGAAAACTTCCTAAAACTGGTCTAAGGTGCTTGCAGATCCTATTTGCTCAATTTTGGAGAATTTGATGTAAGATTTGGGTTTAATTTTGCATCATGAATAGGATCAGTTCATTGTTTTGTGAACCTGGAGACGTAGTCCCTCACGGACGAACTCCATTATCAATTTGTGGAGTTATGCATCTCTGATTATCCTTCATTTACTGCTGTTCTATTCAGTTTTGATCTGATTTTTAAGCATTTAAACCACTTCACATAATTTGCATGTTTTATGGGAAAATAGAAAATGAAGGGAATGAATGCGGAATTGGGTGGTACAGTTAAAAATTGCTGATAACACCTCAATTTCAGAGTTTCTAAGTGCCAAATTTAACGTAGTACGTTAGTTTGAGAAAATTTATTTATCCATAATAACAGGAAAACTGAGTCAGTTAAAATTCACAGTTTTCAGATCACTGATTTCAGGAACTGAATTGATTGGTGATCAGTGTGTAGAATTACGTCCTTACCCTGAAGATAATGGTTTATTGCTTGATCGCTTGGACTAGGGCCTAGAACTCCTTGTCATAGGTTCTATTAGTTTGAATTATGGCAAAGCTTTCAAATAATATGCCACTAGATGCCGTCACTGCTTAAAGGACCGTGCCTATGGCATATTGGGAAGCATTTTTTCAAGCCCAAATGGTTGTTGCAAGCTGGGGAGAGCAAGCACTTAAGTACTGCTAAGATCCTCTTTCAAAGGACAAAAGGTTTGAGCAGCATGTGGGCTCCAATTTAGATCCTTTGGTCTTGTGAGATGATGAAGAGGATTGGCAACATGCAAGTAATGAATGAACTCTCCATTGTATTTCAAACCCCCAAATACTCATTAGTTCAAAAATATTTTCTAAAGAGGGCTGCGCTTGAAGGACCTTTACTTTCTCGAGTTCACATCTATTCCATGCTTGTTAATGAGGAGCCCCAAGTACTTAATTGAGGTTCTACAAAAGAATTTTGTTGGCTAGATTTTCTGCATAGCTGAAAACCTAGGCAGTCATGAGATAAATCTCCCTCATTTACCGGTGAGGCTCCGTGTAAGATTTGTTAGTTAAATATGCTAGTATCTATTTTGGGGTATTACTTTAACCATGCAGCTCATGAACCATAGTTGTATAGTTTTGCAGCAAGTAAGCAATCTGTTTAAAGAAAGGAAAAATCTAATGAAGAAGGAAATAATATAAACACAGAAAGAAAGAGGGAAGATGTGCAACCCAATCAATAGATTACAGAGTTGATTGCATGCACATAGACATAACCAATAGATATTAACACACAAAATTATAAGCAAAGACAACTTTCAGATCTAGATCTAGAATAACACAAAGTTTATAAGTAGATCTAAGACAAAAGTTAGAAACAAAATGCACTGTGACACAAAATTCTCCGGAAATCTGCTCCTTTATTCCTTTGCTTCAAATAGCTATCAGGGATTTTAGCACAAAGTCTGGAACACAAGAATGCTGCTTACAAATTCTGATCCCCTTACCCGAAGGTTCTTCCTCTACTTATAGAATGTAGAGGGGCAATTACAAGTCGGAAACTTTTAGTGAACTGACACATGTGGAAGTTCTAAAGGAAACAACTGACAATCTCTCTCCTGAAATTCCTCTTTGCATGACATGCATGATTTGCAACTGAAGATAGAACCTTCTATTTTGCATGTCCGCCACCTATCTCCAAGTGATTGACGCGTCTTCAAGTAATGACTTTTAAACCAATCATTTAAGTTTTATAATTTAATTGATCGTTCAATTACTTTGTCAGAGAAAAGAAGAAGAAAGAGGAAAATGAATTAGAAGAAAATTGCAACACTTTTGTTCTTTTTCCATATTCTGCATGCAGTTGATTCTTTTGCCCTTGATTCTCACCAAACTGGATCTGGAAGTAGCTGGATCTGGAATTTTGCTTACGGGTGTTGCCTTTGCCTTGTCTTCCCTCTTATCCTTGAAGCTTTTGCAGTTCTTCTCCAGTACATGCATCAGTGCAATGTTTGCCGTAAATAACTCATCTTTTTATTTTTAATTGCATATGAGCAATTAAAAATTGGAAAGCACTCCGGGTGAATGCAAATTCAATGAAGGCTTCAACTGGAAGATTGGGAGCACATGCATAAGATCTCGAAAAGAATTTTTCATGCACTGACTTCTACATGGGCTGCATTAGAAACAAGAGGATGAAGCCTTTGCAATTATGGATCTGGAAGCTATGCATGATTCCGCTGAGCTTTCTCTTTCATCCCGCTTTGCCATGGCCGGAGCAATCTTTGTCTGAGCAATTCTTTTTCTTTTTATTCGGCTGGAATTCTTTACAATTGGTGCAGATCTGGGAATTTCTTCAGATTCGAGAAGATATATTCAATGTATTGGACATTGATTTAAGCTCCCTTTCAATTATATAAGCACCTGTAATGAATACCTGCAATTAATTCAGACAAAGACGGAATCCGGAGCATGAACACTTGATTTTTATCATAAAAATCTGCATATAAAGCCCGCTGCCCTAAAATTTGAGGCTTTGCTTGCATGCAAAGCAAGCATAAATATTTGTAACTTAACAGGCACGGGCACTGTAATAATATGCATAATTAATCGATTTAAATCAAGCTCTTCGCGCAAGTTGTTTTAAAAACCGGTCAAACCGGAACCGGAACCGGCCGGTTTGACCGGTTTGACATTTGAAATCACGAACCGGCCTGCAACTCGGATCGGCCGACCGGTTTTAGCCCAAACCGGCCGGTTCCGTACGGAACCGTCGCCGGTTTGGGCTAAAACCGGTCAAACCGGTCCGGTTTTATCCTGAACCGGCCGAGTCAGCATTTCTTTCCTTTTTTGGCATTTCTTTCCTTTTTTGGATTTTTGGTGAAAAAAACACAAGTATAGAATAAAATTTGCCATTTTTGGAAAGGGTCCGGGAAGATGTAGCAACAAAAACTTGCATGTGCCATAACTTTCATTTTGTGGCTCCGTTTCAGGTGTCGTTTTCTCTAAAAGTGCATATTTTCTCGAGCTCTACGCATTGATGGCAATATTTTTCTTATTTTCATAAAATCTATTTTTGCACCTTTTTGGACCAAGCAACTTCTTGCAATCTTCTGAAAGAATCATGAGCTTTGATTGCTTGTAGACAGATTAGTAATTAAAATTACTGGATAGCTTTCCAAAACTCGGCGAGTATTCTCCTGTGCTCGGACTAATCGTCCCACCTACCAACTTGGTCGCGACCTGCTTATTCAAATGTTGACTTCACATATCAAGTTATCAACAGATGCATAGGTTTTTTTTTTGCTATTTTAAGAGTCTTTTTTGTGTTTAAACTCCAATTTGCGCATCCTCAGACACAAGACTGAAGACTATCGTAAAGGTCCCAACAAAAAGAAAGCATTAATAAAGAATGAAAGAAAATGCTGCAAATACATGGTTTTGGCTGCAAATTTATGTTTTTTAAAGAAATTTGAGTATTTTTAAGTTCTTGAGTATTCCCAGTATTACCGAATATTGCCGAGTTTTGTTTTTTTGGGGTCTGCCGAGTATTTGCCGAGTGCGAGTATTCCAACTATCACTATATACATGAGCAAACTTTGCGTATTTTGTGTGTAATTGTTGGCATCATGGTTTCTAATTTTTCAAATTTCTTTCTTTCTTTCTTTAAAAATGTAATTTTTATGTGTTTTTAGTAAACCGGTTCATAGAGTTTGAACTGTCGGTTCCGTTCGGCCCGGTCCGGTCCAACCCTCGACCGGTTCCGAGTCCGGTTCCGATTTTTAAAACATTGCTTCTAACCCTAGGTGCCAAACTTTGAAGCTTTCCGACAGTTAAAAACACCTTTTCTGAGCAAAAATCCTCCTCCTTTGGGTGCCAAAACTGTCTGGGCTGCACTCCTTTGCTAGAAGAATTAATTAATTCATCATTATGGCAGCCCATACTTATATAACCTTCATCATTCTATAATTAATAATTGCCCTTCTTATTTCCGGCAATTAATTAATTAAAAATCATGCTTTTCTCTTAAACTTGGGCGCCAAAATTTGCATGCTTTGGGGCTGCATTAAATAAATTAAATTAATTTATTTTTAGCCTCCTTCCTTCAATTCTCCTTGACTTCACACCATGCTTTGACCTCATGCGCCAAAATTAGGAATTAAATCCATTAATTAATACTTCAAAAAGTATTATTTCTCCTCTAGATGGGTCGCACTTTTTTGCATGTTATAGGGCTGCATTAAATAAATTAAATTTATTTAATTTTAGCCTTCTATTTCCAATCTCCTTTATCCTCTCATCCTGCGTTGACTTTTCCTCATGCTTGGGCGCCAAAATTAGGAATAGAAACAATTAATAAATGCAATTAAAGTTATTCTTCTATTCCAAAAGGGGTCACACTTTTTTGACATGGCTGATTTCTATTTTTAAAAGTCAATTTCTAATGGGATTATTCACCCTGCACCGCAGCTCCAAAAATCCCATGATCCACTTAAGCTGTTTGACTTCCATAATGGGATTTTTTACCCTGCAAGGCAGGTAAGAAATTCCCATCAATGCCTTAAGTGATTTTCTTTTATTTTATAATGGGAATTTTCACCCTGCAAGGCAGGTAAGAAATTCCCGCCTGCCTGCTGCCTCTAATTTTCCCATCATGACTTAAGTGACTTTGCTTTCATGGGAAAAAGTACCCTACTAGGCAGGTACAAAATTCCCACCTACCTACTGCTACCAAAAATCCCACTGCAACTTAAAACCTTTCATTCCCAAAAATGCGACTTGCCCAAAAGAGGCCTTTTGGTGCACGACTCGTCTTTTCGAGAGAACTTGACTTCCGTGGCAAATTCCTTCTCGCATAGTGGCCGTAGATGATTTCTAGATACTCCGTGCAAGAAAGAAAGTGATCGAATCAAGCGAAAGAATTGACTAGAGAAATTTCACAGAAAAAAACACGCAAAAATAATAAAAACAAAAAAAGTTGCGTAAGTCATGACAAAGCCCATGATTTATTCTGGTGGAAACCCTCCTTGGTATATGTGAATATTGACATGCAAAACCTCAACAGGGCTAAACCGAAGCACAATTTACCTCAAACAGGGCTTAAAATAATTAAATAAAAATTTCCCGTAGACAAACCCCGATTTAAGGGATAAAACGAGTTTGGGCATCTGGGTATTTGTCGAAATTGGCTCATATGACTCTTTGGGAATATCCTGACGCAATACAAACATTTTTTGGCAATAAAAAACAAAACAACCCATTATTTTAAAAGAACAAGTTTTTTTACATGGGGTAGTCTCAGATTTTGTGGTGAAATCTGGGACACCAAATTTCTTCATCTTTGTTTCGAGATGACATCAACAAAGAAGATCCGTAAGCTGTCGCACATTGACCGAGTGCTTGTCCTAGGACTTGTAGACCAAGATGTCATTAAGATATACTGACTCTAGATTTTCCACGATGGGGAGAAAAACATCATTGGTGATGAGCATGAATGTGGCGGGTGTATTGGTGAGGTCAAAGGGCATGACCAACAACTTGTAGATTCCAAATTTGGTCTTAAAAGCTTTCTTTTAGCCTTATGAGGCTCTCTGTAGACTTGGTGATGTTCAAGTCAAATTAAGCTTAGTAAAGTACTTGCCACTGAAGATGGTCCAAAAGATCATTAATCTTGTGAAATGGGCAGCATTTCTTTATAGTGATTTTATTGAAAGCATGATAATCTATAACTTACCGCCACTCATTATGTTCATTCTTTGGTAGGAAGAGAGAGTGAGATTTGCAAGAAGTGCTTGCTTGAATCTTTTCATCTTCGATCATCTCCTTTATTCGTCACTTGATCTTAACAATCTCCATGGGTGTTGTTTAGTAAGTTGGTCAATAGAGAACTTGGCACAATCTCAATAGAATGTTGAATGGGTCTTGAAGGAAGAAGTCCTTTAGGCTTATTAAAAACATCATAATATGCGTCAACAAGAGATTTGATTGCTTTAGGAGGAATCTTGTGAAGATTATTTTTCTCGTTTTCCCAAAGGATACAAAGAGTAAAAACTTATACAGATCGACCTATCTAAATGCTGGCCTCTTCAAGAGCAAAAGACTAACATAAGAAGAGATTTTATACAATTTACCATCCTCGTGTAGCTGGTAGGTCTTGTGGAAACAATCAAAAGCGTATGAAATATCCCTTGTGGGATACCACTCAAAAATGCATGAAAAATATAGAAATTGCAGCAAAATAAAATTTCTGATTTTTTGCAGAAAATAACCAGCTAGTGCAGCGAACTGGTTTTAATTGAGATCTCACAAAATACTTGCTCAAAACACATGAAATTTTATAGAGAGCTTGCATAACAATGATAACAAACACTAGAAAAATATTTTTTGGAATGTTTTGAATAATAGATAACTGCCAAAAAATTTCAGATAGCCCTAGCATATTGGAAATCTTCAAAAATTCATAACTCTTCAAATACAAGTGATCAAATTCTAACAACTGGAAATAACATCTACTAATAATATGAATGAAAGCCCAACCTCTGATTTGAAAATATCAGCTTGAAAACCCTAAAAACACCGCTGCAAACTGGGAACTGAGTAGATAAAACCCTAGAAAATGGATAAAAATATGAATTTTTGGAAATAACATCTACCAACAACATGAAGAAAGCCCCACCTCCGGATCTAGAAACAAACACTTGAGACCTCCAAAAATCTCTTCGCAAAACCCTAGGGATGATGTCACCCTAAGGGAAAGGATGAAAACCCACGAAAATGTCTCCAAAATCTACTCCAAACCCCGGTCCGATCGCTTCCACAATTCTGATCTCGAAACCCTTCGATTTATCTCCACAAAAAGTCTCGAAACCCTCCAAAACCCTTCTCTGGAATCTCTGAATAACAGCCCTGAATCAGCTCCAAAATGACAAACTAGGGTGGATCTTTCACCACCGAAGAGTGCCCTACTAGCTAGGAATGGATCTCTCACCACCGAAGCTAGGGTTCCTGTGGGATCTTACTCCACAAGCAAGAAGATTGCAAACAACAGTTGCTCAATAAGAAAAATATGTGTGTGCAAGCATGAGCTCTATCACTTCCCCCAAACCTCCTTTTATAACTTTTCATTACCTTTTTCCAAGTTGAGAGTGAAATATCCCTAGTTGGGATCTTACCACAAAATTGACAACACGTAAATTTGCAACAAAAATACTAAATCTGATTTTTGCAGATTTTATGCAAAAAAAAAGTACAGCTAGGGCAGCGAATAGAAAAATATGAATAACTCTCAAAATACCCGTCCAAAATACTTGAAATTTTAATTGGAACAATATAATAATACGAAGAACACAAGGGAAATATTTTTGAATTTTTCAGTCAATATAACGCTGCCAAAAATTACAAAGTGCCTAAAATAGCCGGGAAACTTCGAAAATTAATATCTTTCGAATACAAATGCAATAATGATGAAACTTTGGAAATAACATATATAAATATAGTAGATGATTTTCCGACCTTCGATCTGAAAACGGCCACTGAAACCCTAGAAATTAGGGCTGCAATTTCCCAAACAAGTCGCCCCTTTGGAAAATGGTCAAAACCTTGTGAAACCCTCTCGTAGATGATGCCTGAATCCTTCCTCTATGGCTGTCGTAGGTCTGATCCGAAAACCAGCTGAAAATATCCACAAAAACTCTCAAAATCCTCAAACCCTAATTCTGAAAATTCTGAAAATATCTCTCAGTAAAACCAGCCACGAAATCTGCTCCAAATGACAAGCTAGGGTAGATCTTTCACTACCGAAGAATGCCCTGCTAGCTAGGGATGGATCTCTCACCACCGAAGCTAGGGTTCCGTGGGATCTTACTCCACAAGCTAAAAGTTTGCAAACAGAGATGCACCATGAAAAGAAATATAAGTGTATGCATGAATGATTATCCTTTCACCCCTCACCTCCTTTTATAACCTTTTCATGTCAAAGAAACCCTAAAACACTCAAGGCGCACTTTCTCATAAAGAGGGCCTAATTAAAAATAACTTAAAATTGCTTTTCCCTTCCTAGGCGCCTAGGCCCATAAAGTGACTTCAATGAAGAAATATAACATTTAATGCCATGCATATCCCCTCAAGTCGCCAAAAAGGTACTTTAAGTGGCCCCAATGATGAAACATAACATCTAGTCCCTTTTTAAAAGTACTTTATGATGACCAATAAAAAAATGACTGGACTAGATGCCCATACCCAATAGCAAAATAGTGTCCGTAACCCCTTGGGCATGACTAGGGTTAGGACACGCATTGGCCCTTAGGCCATGGGCGAGGGAAAGGGGACATTACAGTCCTCCCTTCCCAAAATTTGCTTGTCCCCAAGCAAATGCAAACTAGGATGCCGTAGAATCTGTTCTCCTTCCCAAGTAGCATCCTCAAGAGGCAAACCCTTCCATCGTACCAAATATTCTGTGATATCTCTGTTCCTGAGCTTCCTCTGTCTGACCTCAATAATAGAGTCCGGTTCTAAAACCAGCTTCCCCTCCTCATCCAGTGGTGGTAACTCTGTAGAAGGTACAATGTGCTGTCCTAAGGCCTTCTTAAGGCATGATACATGGAAAACATTATGTATCTTGTTGTGCTCTGGAAGATCCAACTCATATGCAACCGCACCCACTCGCCTGACTATCCTGTATGGACCATAAAACCGGGGTTTCAGCTTTTCCGCCCCCTTTTGCTTGAGTGATGACTGTCTGTATGGCTGTAGACGTAAGAACACCAAGTCTCCTGCCTCGAAGGACCTCTCTATCCTGTGTCGATCCACATAAACCTTCTGCTGATTCTGTGCCTTCTGGAGATTCTCCTTAAGAGCTCGCAGGATATCTTGGTTCTCCTGTAACCAATCCCGAGCTTTGGGAGCTCGACTATCTGATAATACTAAATCAGCAAATGACATGGCATCGTATCCATACAAAGCTCTGAAAGGCGTCATGCCGATACTCATCTGATATGTGGTATTGTAGCAATACTCACCCATATGCAACCATCTGATCCATGCTTGCTGATGTCCGGTCACATAACTCCGCAAATAGCCTTCTATCCATTTGTTGACAATCTCTGTTTGCCCGTTAGTCTGAGGGTGGTAGCTCGTGCTAGGAGTCAACTCGGTACCGACAAGTCTGAAAATCTCCTGCCAAAAGGTGCTCACGAAGATCTTGTCCCTGTCACTGATAATATTTTTAGGCAACCCATGTAGCCTAAAAATCCCTGTATAAAATATCTGAGCCACGTCAGCTGCCTCATGCTTCTTAGGTAGAGAAAAGAAGTGTGCATACTTGGTCAACCGATCAACTACCACATAAATGCAATTGTGCCCGTGCACCATAGGGAGTCCTGTGATGAAGTCCATCGATATGCTCTCCCACTTCTGCTCAGGGATGGGAAGAGGCTGAAGTAACCCTGCAGGAAAAGAATGCTCCGATTTGGTTTGCTGGCAAACCATACACTCTCTGACATGATTAAGGACATCGTCCTTCATCCCCTTCCAAGTGAATCTCTCCCTGATGTACCTGTATGTTTTGAAGTATCCGGGGTGTCCATGGTGGTGTGTCATGTACGGCACGAAGGATCTTGTCCTTCATCTTAGACCCCGGTACAAGGAAAATCCGATCCTTGTAGAAAATGAGATCATCTACCACCTTATATCGGTCATCTTTGATAATACCATCCATGATCTCACATGCAAACTGATTCTTGGAGTACTCAACAAGTATGTGAGCCTTCCAATCTGCTGAAATTTCGGACATAGAACTCAACATAGTAGTAAGGTGAGGTCTCCTAGATAAAGCATCAGCAACAACATTATTCTTACCTCTAGTGTATTCTATGTCAAAGTCATATGTTTGTACCTTGTTCACCCATCTCTGCTGGCGGTCATTGAGATCCTTTTGCCCCAAAAAGAACCTCAAACTATTGTGATCTGTACGTACCACGAACCTGCTGCCCACAAGGTACTGTCTGAATTTGGCCAAAGCATGCATGATGGCCAACATCTCCTTGTCGTAAATCGAATACCCCCTCTCCACGGGGCTCAATTTCCGACTCTCGTAAGCAATGGGGTGCCTATCCTGCATAAGCACTGCTCCAACCCCCTCACCTGATGCATCACACTCTAGAACAAATGGACGAGCAAAATCTGGTAATGCCAAGACGGGGCATGAACTCATCACCTCCTTGAGATGATCAAAAATTTGTTGTGCCGCTTCTGACCAAGCGAAAGCTCCCTTCTTGGTCAAGTCTGTCAGTGGGGCAGTCAATCGTGAGAAATTCTTCACGAACCTCCTGTAATAGGTGCATAGTCCTAAGAATCCCCTCAAATGTGTCAACGTCCTGGGTGGAGGCCAATCCAAAATTGCCTGTATCTTTTCTCTGTCCACCTTGACTCCCCCTCCACCAATCACATATCCCAAGTATAACAACTCTGTCATGCCAAACTCACATTTAGAAGCTTTTGCATATAGCAAATTAGCTTCTAGTATTCCCAATATCTCGTCAAGGTGGCTGATATGGCTCTCCCAAGTCCTGCTGTAAACCAATATATCATCAAAGAAGACCAAAACAAACTTCCGCAAGTGGCGGTTGAACACGTGGTTCATGCAAGACTGGAATGTGGCTGGTGCATTAGACAGTCCGAAGGGCATCACTAAAAACTCAAAATGTCCATAATGACATCTGAAAGCGGTCTTATGCACATCTGCTCCCTAACCTTGATCTGGTGATATCCAGATCGCAAATCTATTTTAGAAAAATAGATTGCTCCCTGTAGCTCATCTAGTAGCTCATCAATACGCGGCACTGGATACTTGTTCTTGATTGTCCTCTTATTCAATGCCCGATAATCAATGCACATCCGCATGGTCCCATCCTTCTTTTTCACCAACACTACTGAAGAAGCAAAAGGACTAGAACTCGGCCTAATGTGTCCCATGTCAATAAGCTCGTGGATGGTCCTCTCAATCTCATCCTTAAACCGTTTGGGGTGACGGTAAGGAGTAGTAACTACTGGCCTAGTGTCCTCGAGCTCAATCACATGCTCAAATCCCCTCTCTGGCGGTACACCAGGTGGTATGTCGCTAAAAACTATACTGTGCTTGTCCAATAGCCCCTATATATCTACATGATACTTTGGCTGTCCATCCTCTGAGTTCTTGGTAGAAACCAAGCACTGTACTGCCCAATCAACCCCATTGTGTCTGTGAATCCTCTCGATCCTCTTTACTAAAACGACTCTGGGTGCTTCTGAAGATAAACCTCTTAAGGTTACATTCTTTCCTTCGGACTTGAACTTGAGTTCCATTGTCTGAAAGTTAGTCCGAAATTCTCCAAGAGAATGGAGCCACTGTACACCGAGCACAAGGTTGGTCTCTCCAATACCAACCACATAGAAGTCATCGGTGACTGTATGGTTACCCATGGTGATACTCAACTGCGGAACTCGCTGCATGCATCTCATGGACTCACCATTGGCTACCACTACATTGAAACCCTCAAAGTCTTCTGCCTGCAGTCCCCGCTTCTCTACCAAAGATGCATCAATGAAATTGTGGGTGGCCCCACTATCAATGAGCACTACAACTCTCTGGCCCTGTAATGTTCCCCTAACTCTGAATGCCTTGTACCTCGGGGTACTCGACAAAGTAGCAATAGTCTCCTGGGGAAAAGTCTTCTCCTCCTGTTCAATCCCTGCACTATCCAACGCCTCCTCATCTTCATCTTCTAACTCCTGATGGTACCGCTCCTCGTTCTCACTCTCCTCAAAGACCTCTATGAATTGGGCCCTTCCTTTTCCTCTACAATCATGTCCTGGAACCCATGGTGTGCGGCAATCGAAACAGAGTTTCTTTCGCCTCAACTCCTCCCTGTCCTCTCTCGATACAAATGGTCTCCTTGTGGTATCCTGCCTGGGTGGGGGCCCCTTTCGGCTGTGAACCCTCTCGAAGGAAAACCCTTAGGCTGAATTCGAGGGGGAAACCTCGATTTTGGAGTGGACAACTCCAAATCTCGTGCTCGCCTAATTGCCTCATGTAGGGAGGAAGGCTCAAATGCCTTCACAAATCCTGCTAAAGCGTCCGTCAACCTGCCATGAAGAGTGAAGTCAACCTCATCTCTGAAACATCAGATACCATCACTGACAACCTCTGAAAATCTGCAATGTATTGATCCAGAGAACCTGTCTGCCTCAAGTGGGTCAATTCCCTGAAGTGCCTATCTCGGGTCCCTTTCAAAACTCCGCTCATCAATCTCTGTGTAAAATCTGCATATGTAGTGATATGCATGTGCCCCTGTGTGATCAATCCATGATGCCACCAGTCATGGGCATCTCCCTCGAGGTGTAGGATAGCAAACTTAATTGCATCTTCTTCGCGCATGGGATTCAAGTCGAAGTAAGTCTTCAACTTCTGAATCCAAGACTGGGCGGTACACTTCCTAGAGCCATCGAAGTGTGGAATAGAGATCTGCCCTAATCTTTTTTGAAACTCAGGTACCTGTGGCTGGTAATCTCTCCTCGGCCTGCTACCAATCTTCATTTTGCAATACTCCTGGAATGGCATGTTGTCTCGGAAACCCTCGCTCAAAGTCCGGTACTTCTCCCAGCAAGATTCTTCATCCACAATGTCTGTGGGCTGTCGTGTTTGCGAAACTTCCAGATCCTTTAAGAATGAAGGCTCGTGGAGTCCCAGGGCCACGGTAGATGCATGAGGGACCCTTGTCCCAAATGTCGACACTCACTTCTATTACCATGTTGACCCATATTGCTGGCCTCTCCTTTCTCCGCATGAGTCTCGATCCTACCCTGTGCTAACCTCTCAGTAAGCTGGCTCAAATAGAGGTTGGTAGTCTCCTGCTGCTTCACCATGTTGGTGAACAGTTGTCTCATCAGATCTACTCCCATCTCTTCACTGTCTCTGTCTCTGTCTCCCATCCTTTAACCCTAACAGGCTGGAGGAACAACTGCTCTGATACCACTGAAATATCCCTAGTTGGGATCTTACCACAAAATTGACAACACACAGAAATTTGCAGCAAAAATACTAAATCTGATTTTTGCAGATTTTATGCAGAAAAAGTACAGCTAGGGCAGCGAACAGAAAAATATGAATAACTCTCAAAATACCCGTCCAAAATACTTGAAATTTTAACTGGAACAAGATAATAATATGAAGAACACAAGGGAAATATTTTTGGAATTTTTCAGTCAATATAACGCTGCCAGAAAATTACAGCGTGCCTAAAATAGCCGGGAAACTTCGAAAATTAATATCTTTCCGAATACAAATGCAATAATGATGAAACTTTGGAAATAACATATATAAATATAGTAGATGATTTTCCAACCTTCAGATCTGAAAACGGCCAGCTGGAAACCCTAGAAATTAGGGCTGCAATTTCCCAAACAAGTCGCCCCCTTTGGAAAATGGTCAAAACCCTTGTGAAACCCTCTGTAGATGATGCCGAATCCTTCCTCTATGGCTGCCGTAGGTCTGATCCGAAAACCAGCTGAAAATCTCCACAAAAACTCTCAAAAATCCTCAAACCCTAATTCTGAAAATTCTGAAAATATCTCTGTAAAACCAGCCCTGAAATCTGCTCCAAATGACAAGCTAGGGTAGATCTTTCACTACCGAAGAATGCCCTGCTAGCTAGGGATGGATCTCTCACCACCGAAGCTAGGGTTCCCGTGGGATCTTACTCCACAAGCTAAAAGTTTGCAAACAAGCAGTTGCACCATGAAAAGAAATATAAGTGTATGCATGAATGATTATCCTTTCACCCCTCACCTCCTTTTATAACCTTTTCATGTCAAAGAAACCCTAAAACACTCAAGGCGCACTTTCTCATAAAGAGGGCCTAATTAAAAATAACTTAAAATTGCTTTTCCCTTCCTAGGCGCCTAGGCCCATAAAGTGACCTCAATGAAGAAATATAACATTTAATGCCATGCATGTCCCCTCAAGTCGCCAAAAAGGTACTTTAAGTGGCCCCAATGATGAAACATAACATCTAGTCCCTTTTTAAAAGTACTTTATGACCCAGTCAATAAAAAATAATAACTGGACTAGATGCCCATACCCAATAGCAAAATAGTGTCCGTAACCCCTTGGGCATGACTAGGGTTAGGGCACGCATTGGCCCTTAGGCCATGGGCGAAGGAAAGGGGCCCCAACGAAGAAATAGAATAATAAAGTACCATAAGTCACCCCAACGAAGAAATAAAATAATAAAGTACCATAAGTCGCCCCAACGAAGAAATAGAATAATAAAGTACTATGAGCCCCCCACTCAACACCAAAATATAACAGCTTAGTCCCACCAAGTTGTTCATTACTAATGCCAACGGAAAAATATAACAAATAAGCAAGGTGGTAATCGGGCATCCATACCCAATAGGCTCTAGCGTCGTTAGCCCATCAGGTATGGCCAAGGCTAAGACGAATGAAAAGCCTCCTAGGCCATTTGCCCGAAATTAGGGACATTACATCGTATTGATACATTGCTCTTAGTACTGATCGACAATCAAGGGGAGTGATATCACAATGAATCGTATCCCGCAATGGTTCAATGGAAAATGCGACAAAACATTTGTGAGACACATGCGTGGAATGTCCCTCCTTGACCCATCCCAAAATATATGGGTGCAGATGTGTTGTAGTTGACAACCGAAGATCGTCTACCAACTTTTGTTTCTTCTTCTATCATTGTCAAGGATAAGCTTTGCCAATTTATTCTTGATTTGACAAGTCCGAGTGAAAAAAACTTATCTATTGTTGACAAAATAGTCATTGACCGTGAGAATGAGCTAAGAACCAGAAGTGTTGGGATTGGTTCCCTGAATCTTTGAATCTTCATATTGTGGGTTGGCTTAGCAAGAAGGGGCTTCACTTTCTTTGATTTGAGAACACACCATCCATCAGTAGAATGTCCCTTGTACTTGTGGTAGGCACAATACTTTTTCTATTGCCGGATAAAGAAGTTGAGCCCTTAATGGATCCATTTGGTAAAGAATACTCATTCTTGGATGATGAATGAACATCATGAGAGGATCTTGTAGGGGAAGAAAAAAGGATTAACTCTTTCTCCAAAAGAAAAGTTTGGTTTGGCTTCGGCTGTACCTTCTGTTTCATAGTTTCCACTTTTAAAGCAAGCTAGAAAGCATACTATAAGAAAGTAATGGTGCAAAGTTCTAAGTCTTTCTGAAGGTGAGAAAGCAACCCAAAGATGAATTTGATGCGAAGAACCTCATCAATGTCCTACACCTCTGGCTTGATAAAGATGCGATTACATAGCTTCATGTATTGTTGAAAACTTGAACTAATTGGCCAAATGTTTGGCAAAGATTGAGCCATTCTGCCAAGAGCTCTTCTCTGTAACTGAGGGGGTGAAATTGTGCTTGGATAGTTGTCTTGTAATCTATTCAAGTATCAATTTCTGGTTTCTCTATCACCTCTAGAAAATAGATGTCAGATTGCCACTGGGCGAGGGGTTGGCCATTCACATGGATCTCCGCTGTCATGATTTGTTGTGGTTGTGAGATGTCACTGCATCTTAAGATACTCCCAAAGCATGAATCCAAGTATCTATCTTGTTCCCATCAATTGTACCATCAAAATAGGGAATGGATATTTTGGTGTACATCCCAAAAGAAGGTTGGGTAGTCAGGCTTTTCAAAGGAATGGAACCGGTGGTTCATTGTTGTCCCATGAGTTGCTAGAACATGATCGTTGTCTGCTGTATAGATTGAAGTTGAAATGCATTTCGCTGGTGCTGTAGGTCGCATGGCTCTTGGGTGAGCAATTGGACAAAATCAGGATTCTGGGTGGAGTTTGGGGGACTAGTAAAACCATCCATCAAAATAAAAACTACCACTATTATGATCAACAGTCCATATGTAGTGGCAGAATAAGACGCTTGAGAAATGACATTCAACACCTCAGTGTACAGTAGATGAATGATGATCTAAAAATATGAGTAATATAATCAATTGGAAACAAAACATTGGTTGACGTAAATTATACAGCAGAAAATTAATGGGGAGTTTTACAGCAGAAAATTGACACCCAAAAGTTTCAGCAGAAACTGAAGGTAAAAATTTTGAGCAGAAAATTGATAAAAATTTGAGCGGAAAATTAATGGTAAATATTTTGAGCAGAAAATTGACAGTGGAAATTTTTGAGCCAAAGATTGGCAGTGGAAAATTTTCAGCAGAAAATTGACTGCAAAAATTGCCAGCAGAAGATTGACTGCAAAATTTTTCAGCATAAAATTGACTGGAGAAATTTCAGCAGAAAATTGATAGCAAACTATGAATCAACAATTTGACAGCTGGAACTCAACAACAAAGATCTGGACAGACAGAAATTTGGGTGCCAAGTACATTGATAAGTGTATTAGAGGCAGGAGGATGGTGCTTACATCCAGAATGAAAGAAGAGACTTTCCACAAAAGAAAAAAAAAAAAACTGATAAAGTCCATATTTCTGAGTTTATATGAGAATTCCTTTTTACAGAGGAGGAACATGTATGTATAGGCTATAAAAACATTGCGACGGCATTTGATGTTTCTAACTGTCAACCTAACCTTTCCAGTTGTTGCAATTGTGTACCTAACCTTTCCATCCGTTCCAACTGTCTAGCTAAATTTTCTGGCTTTCTACCAACTTTATAATTTATTTCTATCTGTTCTTTACAACTGTTGCAGATGTCCATCTACTTTTTAATTTTTTCCTTAAACAATAGCTAAAATACTAACTATAATAAATGCCTCATTATATCTCTTGAGAGGAGATTACTTGCAGCCTTTGCACTCTTTGGGATGTGTGAACTGAAGAGCATTTGATTTCTGATGTTCCTCCTTTTATGAGATCGAAGGATATTATTGTTTATTTATAGACTCTAGGGGAATTCAGTACACTTTTGTTTTTAGTATCTTGACTAGATGCTCGAAGAAATATTTTCCTTAAGGAAGCAACATTCAGGTTTCACATTTTATGCTGGTATTTATGTTTCACTTCTTGATATGGAATCTCTAGTAAAACCCTTACAAATTCTGGCATCCAAAATTAGTTCTGTTGCTTTATATGCCTTATTGCATAGCGAGGATCATTATGGAAGGTCTTTGTCTTACTGGAATTTCTCTAGGTATGAATTCAATTTTATGTAAACAACTCCGGATACACCTTTTAGGTTTTTATCAGTCCAAGAAATGTATTCCATATACTTTGTAAAAGTACTAATTGATTTTCCAGCCATTTTTGTGTCTAAATCTGATCTCATTGTGATTAGTTTCAGTTTTGGCTAGTGATCAAAGTCACTTGCTGAATGGGATGCCTTTCATATCCAACAAGATCATTCTTTGAAAATTGATGTATGGGTTGCATATCCAGTTCTGCTTTCTCTTGTTCGATGTTTTGAAAAATACCGAGGATAATGTAATGTCCCCTTTTTCATCTTGAGAGCCTGATTATGGACTTCTTGCCATTCGCTTTTCCATGGCAACGAAGTACAATGAGCTGGGGAAGGAATTGAATTCTCATTGCATTTTTCTTTTCTAATTTTTCATGTTTTTCTTTAGTGTTTTCTTCATTTTAGCAGGTCGGCTGGCTTGGTGGATTTTAAAGGCCAAATAAAAGATTAAATAAGCCCAAAGGAGGTCGGTCATGCATGTTTGGTCTTTGGCGCCAAGATTGGGGTATTTAAGGAATGTTATGACTTCATTTGCACATCATTACTTTTGGCGAATTTATTCTAAATTGATCTTTGGGCTGATTGCTCTTAGTTCTTTCCACTTTTGGGCGAAAATCCAATTGTGTGGCTCTTTCCAAGAGGGACGAAAACCCTTCTTGTGGCTGGTTGGAGGACGGAAACCCTCCATCCTTGGTTGAAGTGAAGTCATATTTGCAGATTTGGGCATTGAAGGATAAAGGAAGTCATCTACAAATATTTGCATGCATTTATAAGCCTCTCCTAGTTGGAGCGACTTGAGTTAGAGTGTGATTTGGTGCCTTCTAGGGCACATAACTCATATTTTCTTTCATATTCAGATTTGCCATAATTTATAAGGCCGGAAACATTTATATTTTGTGGAGTTTGGGGTTTGGAAACCCTCATTTCATAATTTTCTTTGAGTTGTACTTCTGCTGCTTTCAATTAATTTTCCAGCTGTTTTCAATCAAATTTCATATTGGAAAGTGGCTTAAATACTTCCTAAAATATTTATCTATATTTTGGTTGAGTTATTTGAGGAGTTTCAAGTGTTTTTCATTCATTTCCGGACTGCTGTTATAAATTTCAGACTGTTGATTTCCAGCTGTCATAGAATTCATTTTGCTGGTCCAAAAATCAGACTTAAATCAGATTGGGGTTTGTGCTAATTCCTTGTTTTTCAGTTTCAGCCCTTGAAAGGGATATTATAGATAATTAATATTGGGTTGAATATTGCCATCTTCAAGAGATGCCGCTATTTATAGAATTGCTTGATACAATGTGTCTTACATGGGGATTCGCTTAGTTAAACTATTCTATATCACTTACGTTTGTAGGCTACTAAAGAATTCCTTTATATGTTTTTTTCTACCCTCCAATTGAGGGCTCTATTTTTGATACTCCTGCTAATACCAACGTCCCATTAAATAACTCTTTGGTGTTATAGATATCTCCAAAGTACCTTTTGTTTCATGACATATTTTATACCCATTTTATATCAGCCTATTATATATGGGTGTAAAAATGTAATGTCTGCTACTAACACTGGATCTGCTGAAATTAAAAGGTGCAAAATATTAATTCCACGAGACACTTCTATATTAGAACATTGATTCAAAGAACCCAAGTATGAGCCTCGGTACCATAAGACTACAACACACTTCAATTGATTGATATGATCAACAAGACAAAACCATATAACTGTTCCACGAACTAATTGAGCAGTGAATACTTCACAAGTATTTATAGATCCAATATTAATGATAGATTTGAACCTGTATAAAGAATGGTTTTGTTTTATTTTTCTAAAAAAACCCCAAAAAACCATGAAAACCAAAAAAAAGAAACATGAATTTATACATAGGAATTAAATGAGTCATGCAAAGCCAATCAATGACAATGCTAAGCTAAAATTTTTCAATGATCCCCTTCCTAAGCATGACACCAAAAAATCTACTTTTGAAATGCACAACACTTATCGTGCTGCACCTTCACTACCGAACACTGCCCTCTTACGATCACCCCTTGGATGCAATGATTGGTACTGTTACTCACACACCATCTTCTACACCACTTATTACCTTTGATGACTCTGATATAGATGACACATTTGTTTCAGAAACGCTGTCCATCCCTATCTCTATTAATCAAGTACCTATATACGGTGTTTTGGTTGATCCACATAACAAGGATAATGTCTGCTCCTTATGTTACTCCAATCTCTTGGCATTTCCACACAGAATCTTGCACTTGATATAATCCCCGCTACCAGCACATCACTATACCTATCACTGTTGGTGCTATTACTACATCAGTTTCACTCTTGGTTGCTTGGTGCCTTGCAGTTAGGTCTCCCTTGGTTACGTATTCTTAAGGTTATTCCCTTGATAATTCATCAATGTGTCAAGTTCATTCATGATCAACAGGTTATCACAAATAGAGGTGCTCCCCTTGAGACTCCTCCTAGGTTACCTAGTCCTAATACATTTATGAATAAGCCTGGTTTTGCACGTTGCCTCTCATGGCTCTAGCACTTGTAGGCTCATTCCTAGGCCCGTACTCCTTCATCCTACCCCGGTCACTCTCATTCACCTAGGTCTCTAGTTGCACACACTACATGTCATGGCTCTAAGTCTTCTCATAGGCTCGTAACCCCATGCCAAACTTCTCACCGTCCTCACTACCCTAGGCTCCTACGCCAGTCCTCTAGTGCACATACTATCTCATGAGCTTCTCCAATGCATCATAGTACCGACACACTTTGGTTCTTCAAGCCCACCGCATCGGTACCAGTCTTCCATTGCTTTTGGCATATCCAGGGCAAAAAACAATGTTTTTAACTTTTTATAAAATCGACATTAAAACATAAAATGACCCAATTTAAAAAAAAACATATCAAACCCTAAAAAATCAGTAGGGTTTGAATCTTCATGTGATCATCCTATGCATCTTGGGAACAAATCTGACCATGAGGGAACAAGCATAGTCGACCCAAATACTCTTTATCTGATCACTTACAGGCAGATATTCAATTCTGGACAAGGAACGATTGTGACAATAAATCTAAATCCCTCCACAAATTTGATTTTCAGTTATGTGCTGCTATAAAACCTGAAAATAAAATTAGTAGCTTTTGATGTACATGCTTGATCTTATTTAATGTTTACGTGAAGTTTTAGACCCTGCTGCATTCTCCTATAAACAAATTAAATCCTAATTTTGATGTAATAATGAAATTTAATATTTATCATGACATTTGTGACATTTCATTTGGCATTCAGCTGGCATTATATAAATCATCAGTAGTGTTTTGTGGTTATTTTATTTTTTATATGCATGCTAAATGATTAATTCCTATTTACAGGCTAGAATTTGTATATTTTTTTACTAACGTATCGGGTGGGAGATACCGGGGGATTTTGTCTCCGTATCCACATATTGGATTCTTCATATCTGTACCCATATTTGAAACGTAGATTAAACCCTAATACTTGGATGACACAAACACTAAATGTAAAATGCCTTAAGTGAACATTATGTCATGTTTACATAATTTGATAAAGCAAACTAAAGTCATAAAGTGGATATATTACTAAGCCTAACAATAAGATTAGTATGACCATTACAACTTCGTGTTAAAACTCTTAATACTTCATTGAATTTACGAAGAAAATCAAGTTAATCACAAATAGAGCATAAAAGTTAGTATATGTACATAATGGCCATTGTTTAAATATAAGGAAGAATATTGATTACTTGAAGTTGAAAGGACAAAATATGTTGGAATATTGATCCCAAGGATGCTTCAAAAACCAAAGAGGTCTCTAAAGATGTCTAGTTGAGTTTAGTTTGTCTTCCATTGGTTGCCATAGAAGATGAGGATGACAATGTTACGCTTTTGTTGAATTTGACGAAGCCAAATAAGTTTTGGACCGCCTAGATGAAGCAGATGAATCATATCCACTTTATTTATTCTTTTTTCTTTCTTTCAATGAATTGAATTTGATATTAATGTATACACATATACTCATAGGCATACATCATATGTGAGCATATCTGATGTTTTATTATATTTTTTTTATCATAACCATTGATAAAATCGATGATTCGTGCATTATGGTGCTTTTCTAGTTGATTTTGTATGCTTGTTTATCAGCTTGTCTAGATAACAATTGCACACTTACTGGTTAGTCTTATAATTTCTGTATGTTCTTGAGGGAAAATCCGATATTTTGCAGGGGGTGAGGAAGGTTATTCTTCTCCATGTACTCTTTTTCCCTGGGATTCCTTTAGCTGTTCCTAGAACAAAACTCGTTCCTTCATCTTTTGGTCTCCCAGTAGCTGAACCTTAGTGCAACATATTATGATACATCAAACCATGGTTTGTACGTTGTCAATCTACAATATGTAAAAAATTTGCATATGGCATGATTGTGTGTGTTATTGAACTAACTACCCAGATCTTGAGCCTTGCAACCTCGTGCTATAAAAAGACTGGTATTGGTTTGTCATAGCAACAATAAGGAACACTGCACATTTAATTGCGACAAGGAAACTGATTGCTGCAAAGATATTCATCAAGTCAAGCTCTCGGAAGTCACAATTTCTTTGCAAGGGCATGTTATCTGGTATGGTTAAAAGTGATGAATATTTGCAACAAGATACAAGTAACTAAAATAATGAGCATGTAAAAATGCAAGGTATTCTCTACATATGTGCATCATAAAGCAAAAATCATCTGTTCCTTGTCTACAAACAATCTATGTCATTTTAGCATTATCATACTATGACTTTAGTCTTTTTCTCAAAAGTCATTAATAACGTCATATTGTTTCATGACAGTCCACTTTTGGTAAAATATGAAAAGATGGACATGGTATCCTAATAAAAATGCTGAACTGAACTGATCAATATGATATTAATTTGCAGTTAATTAGTGTTTTGGGCATAGCTAATTAATTTTTTTAGAACATATCTTTTCATGAAATTAACCATTTCTCTACAGGATACTTTGGACAATTGCATAAACATTTTGGTAATGTTTTTAGGTGACATACAATACACTATTGAGAGCCCGGTGTAATTATGGCAATCTTGCCGAAGTGCAGCAATCATTGGCTATATATGAGGAAATGCGAAGAGCAGGGTAAAGATTAAACAAGTAGATTGTGTGAAATGATGTATCCTGATAATGCTATATCTTGAAAAGGTAATCACTTCTTGTAGATTTCTACATTTGTATCTGAGAGTACGTCTGACAGAATGAAATTATGCAGGCATGCCCCAGATGATAATCTTTTGAAAGATTTAATTGCAGAATGGGCAGAAGGAGCTATACAACATAATAATTGCATAAATAAAGATCAATTGTTAAAGGAAAAGATGCTTTGGAAAGAAAAGGAAAATACCAGACTCTCGTATGTGGGATTGTTTCAAAAAATTGCCGCACATGCTCGACCAGATAATATTAATAACCTTATAAGAGTTGATGGACTCACCAAGGTAACTTCTTTAAGGTAGAAGATGCAATGGAAACATAATCCTCTTGTACATCTAAAGTTTGGTGTAGTTCCATGTTCTTGTGCAGTTGGAAATGTGAAAAGTGGAGGGAGATCTAAGTGTAGAAATACCCTTTGTTAAGGCATTCCGTTATGCAGATAAATCAAGTTCATTTGTTGTGTTTGTTTATGTTCATATCATTGAAATTCTTGTTTTGAGTTTCTTTCTTCTGAAACATTTTCTGTTCCACAACTGTTTATGATGCCGTGTTACTTCTACAGATAGAAGCTCGGATTGCTGTTCTTGCTGTTTTACGAATACTTAAAGAGCGGCATGGCATCAGTAAGTGTTCTTACCATGAGAAATGTGAATCTGTGTACTCTAGTTTGGCTACAGATTGGTAAACCTTGGGGTCTTTTTGCCTTTGCATATACTCTCTGAATTTCAAGGATAGTTTTCACTTCCCTATTATATATTTTGTTGGTGTGTGATAGATGTTTCCTTTTATCCTAATCTATTTTTGATGTTCCTATTTCTTACCCTTGGAGTTTTCTACTTTTGTTAGAGAGATCAAGTATACAAGGTTTCTCGAATGGGATTTAGAAATCTGCGACATTCTTTATGTACAATGCTTTCTATGTTAATAGGACCTGTAATTGAAACTTGAGATGGCTTAGTATTTGGAATATCTTCATAGTAACTATTAAGATCTTATCACTATCTTGATGGATAGAGAAGTAGAACAAAATATTTACATCGAGAAAACACCATTGCTGATTTTATATTGCATATATTCTTCTTGAAACTATCAATGAACATGTCAATATTAATGTCCCAATAGGGCTATATACATAGTTATCAGATCCGGTTGGATCTGTATTTTTCAACCTGTCTGGACTTTGGACAAGTTCATTTCAGTTTGGCCCTAATTAAGGGGGAAAAAATATTTTTCAGTTTTTTATTTTATGTAGTATTTATAAGGAATGAGTAATACATTGATTATAAATCCATAATAAATGCCGAAGATTATAGATTATGCTATGCAAATTACATAATGTAATAACGAGAGCTGAAAACAAATAACAAAGACAAAGAAAGAGATAGAGAACACCAGATTTAAGTGGGGAAACCTGAAGGAAAAAACCCCACAGTTATAAAGCACTGTCTGTATTAAGAATTTTCAAGACTTTAACCCAACACTTCCACTTCACTCCCTTTTTATAGAATATTGCAGAGCTATTTTCACAAAGTAGTTCCATTTGCAATACGGTCTCGTTCTATGATCATGAAGAATAATCTTGCCAATCTGAATTCTGTCTTAATATTAGTCTTTACAAATGTAAACGTTGCTAATAACCAATCCCGAGAGGGATCACCGAAATCAATATGGGTGGGTGAATCGGTCGAGCCGCTTCACTCTTAAATGTGGAAGACCATCATAATAAATTTTGATGGATAAACTTTTAAAATAATATGGGGTGTACCATAGTGGTAGATATCCCACTTGACATTATCACCCCAACACTCCCCCTTAATGTTAAGTGGGAAGAAAAACAAAACAAGACATGCTAGATTTACCTTTTTCTACAAAAGGATTTACAGATCCATGAATCAAGCATTGATTCTAAGCTAGCATGCAAACAAGGGAAATCATACAGATCTTCCCATACAAAAATTCTTAAGACCAGTGCTTTATATATGAAGACTTATATCAGATTATGGAGCCTTTTATAAACTAAGGCATACCCATAACTAATGCTTCATTTGGGATTTACAAGTAACTTCACATAGTGTGACACATTTACTTATTACAAAATGGAGGAAGTATTGGAAGTTTACAACAGCCGTTAAGAGTGGACATTGTCATGCACACTCCCCCTCAATGGAAACTCTGATAGGCCCAACAAGGCACGAAATTTGCAGAACTTAATGAACACAACGGCTTTGTGAAGATATCTGCAACTTGATCTTCAGTTGAATAGAACTTGAGATCAATATCACCATTCATGACTTTTTCTCTAATAAAGTGCATATGTTTGGTCCTTTGATGTTGAACTGGATTCTTTGCAAGAGAAATGCAACTTTGGCTGTCACATAGAAGAGTAGTGCTCCCTTTGACGCCCATGTGCAGTTCATCCAATAGTCTTTTTAGCCACATAGCTTCCTTTTATAGCTTCCATAACACTTCTATACTGCCTCAGTAGAAGATATAGACATTGTTGTTGCTTCTTGCTACTCCAAGTGATGGCACCTACACCAAACTTGAAAACATATCCTAGAAGTAGACTTTCTATCTGCAACATCACCAACATGGTCGAATCACAATAGCCAAATAATTGTGCATCAATAGAAGAAGAATAAAACATACCATAATTAATTGTTCCTTTAATATATTTCAAAATTATTTTTCCATTTTCCAATGATCCTCATAAGGATCCTGCATAAATCTTGAAACAACTCCTACTACATATGAGATATCAGTCTAGTAATAGTCAAATAAATTAGACTACCAACTAGTTGTCTATACAAGAGTAGGATCAAATTTAGCACAGTTGGTTTAGGATCTAATTTGACACCAACTTCAATAGGAATGAAAACAAGCTTACAATCAATCATGTTAAATCTTCTAAGAAAATTCACAACATACTGAGATTGAGATGCAATAATGGACTTATGATCTTGAAATATAACCATGCCTAGAAAATGATTTAGCAAGCCTAAATCAGTCATATCAAAACATTGTTTTAGCCTTTCTTTGATTCTAACAATTAAATTTTTATCACTACTAGTAATCAAAAGATCATCAATGTAAAAAATAATGATAATATGATTATTTTCAAACTTAACAAATAAATCATTATCAGAACACAGTTAGAGAAACCAAGATCCTGAAAGAAACTATTAATTTTAGCATACCAAGCTCTAGGAGCTTGTTTAAGACCATACAAAGATTTTTTCATCTTGCATACAAAATTCCTTACCAAGTTCTTCAAAACCTTTAGGCGATGACACATGTAGATTTCTTCTTTTAAGTCACCATTTAAAAAGGTATTTTTAACATCCATTTGGTGAATCTCCCAACCATATTGGGCAGCCAAAGCAAGAAGAACTCTAACAAGTGCTCATTTTAGCTATAGAGAAAAAAGTCTCAACATAGTCAAGACCAAGTTTCTTGAGTGAAACCATGAGCTACCAGCCTTGCCTTGAATTTATCTATTTCCTATAGAGTTATACTTGATCTTATACAACCACCTGGATCCTACAATGCTTCTCTTAGAAGGAGGAGGGACTAGTTCCCAAGTGTTATTTTTAATCAAAACATTGTATTCATCTTTCATAGCCTTGAATCCATCTATCATCTTGATAGGCTTCTTCAAAATATTGTGGTTCTACCTCATAGAGGGTCATCAAAACATGATAAGAATGTTGACTATGAGTAACCTTTCTAAGATTAGCAGGTGAGAGTCTTGAAAATACTTTGAGCCCATTTAGGAACCTTGTGATGCAAGACATTTTGAGATGACTCCCCTCAATCTCCTCCATCATATCTCAGATAATCATCCTCTTGAACTTTTGTTTCCATAATTAGGAGAAAGATTATCAGGCTCTATCTCGGGAGAGACAAAGGAGGGTTCATGAGAAGCATCACAGAATGTCTTTTCTAAGACAAGAACATTTTATGTTTTCAACAATGTCATGCTTGAAAGGATCATAGACTCTTAAACCTTTAGTTTGACAACCATAACCAACAAAAATACAAGAGTAAGAGGTTGGGTCAAGCTTCTTCCTTTTAACTTTTGGAATGAAGATGGAGGTAGGACTACCAAATATTCTTAAGTGAGAGATATCTGGTTTTTTTCTTTGTCCATACTTCATGAGGAGTAGTTTGATGAAGGGATTTTTAGGAACTCTATTAAGAATATAGACAACAATATTCATAGCTTCTTCCCATAAAAACTTAGGCACATTAGATGCATGAATCATAGTCCTAGCCATTTCTAAAATAGTCATATTTTTCCTTTTTGTAATGCCATTTTGTTGTGGAGAATAGGGAGTTGTCAATTCTCTTTGAATCCCACATGACACACATAGAACTCATCAAAACTTTTTGCTAACATATTCACCTCCATTATCAGTTCTAATTATTTTAATTTTCAGATTAGAAGCATTTTCAACTAAAGCTTTAAATTCTTGAAATTTAGACAAGACATCAGACTTCTTCTTAATGAAATAAGACCAAGTCATTCTAGAGAAATCATCAATAAAAAAACAACATACAAAGCACCACTGAGAGAAGGAACTTCAAGTGGACCTCTCACATCACTGTGAATTAGTTCTAATAATTGAGAAGAATTGGGATCATGATGTTTGTGAAATGGTTCAACATGTTGCTTACCACGCAAAACAACTTTCACATGTCTCATGATCATATTTTAATTTAGGAGACCAACAACAAGATTAAGTCTAGACATTTCATACAGACTTTTGAAATTCACATGACCTAATCTTTCATGCCAAAGTTGAATATCATTTTAGAAGAGGAAGAAAAGCAAGATTCAGACACAAATCCATCAAAGATATACAAGCCATTTTTCTGAATACCAGAAGCAATAATATTATTGAACTTATCTTTCACATACCACTTATCTTGCAACAAAACAACTTTACAATTTTTTTGGTTAGCTGAGAGCAAGATAAAAGATTCTTTTTGAATGAGGAACATACAAGACATTCCTAATTACTCCATTTGACAATTTAACATTGCCACAACTTTTAGATCTAATGATGGAGTTATCTCCTAGATAGATATTCTCCTCACATTTAACTATATTTGAGAGGATACTAGAGTACAAGTCATGTGCCTAGAGGCACCACTATCAAGAATCCATTCATTGTCATTTGAAATTTGAAAGGGCAATAGATTGCTCAACATTATTTGCATGATTTTGCTTTGATTTTGATCTTTCTTTTGATTGTTAAATTTACTAGTTTTAGTATTTTTAACAAATTTGTTAGGTTTTACTCTACAATCAAACTCTTTATGCCCAAATTTGCCACATTTGTTACATGTGCCATTAAATTTGACTTTAAAGTTTTGACTAGTTTTTAGCAGAATTAGACTTAGGATTGGATTTAAATCTTGATCTGATATTAGGCTTTTGATTAGGATTACTATTTTTCTTATAATGAGTAGACTTATGATTATGAGAGAACAATGTTTGAGAAGCAGTCTCTTTTGAATCAAAATTCTCCATTACACGCTCTTCTTGAATTAACAGAGAAGACAAGAGTGTCTAAATCAGGAAGATCATTCTCATTCTGATACTTAGAGTTAAGAATTGAGATATAATTCCTAAACTTTTCATGAATATTTATATCGAATAATGAAGTACATAAGCTTGTCTTGAAACAATTCACGATTCAACCATCTAATTGAGCTTTAATGTTCTTAATTTTAGCTAAATAATTAACTATTTTCTCATCCCCCTTCATGGGAGTTGTAAACAATTCTAAAACTAGCTTAATTATCTTAGACAAATGACATTGCCTTCATGCATAGTCTCTAATTGTTTCCATGCATTGCAAAGTGAGTCCATATGACCTATATGCATTAAAAATTCATCTTTATGCTTTGCAAAAGGATGGACAGAGCTTCTTGAGATCTCTGAGAAAGGAGCTAAGATTTTCAAGGTTTGCTTGTCTTCTAGTGGGTCATTCTCCACACCGATTATACAAGATCCCATAGCTTCTAGCCATAAAACATGACTTTTAATCGAACTCTCCAAATGCTATAATTAGTTCCATTTAATAATTGAGACTTATCCATGAAAAACTAGCATAACTAGCCATTTTTAATGCTCATGTGGTAATACAATGGAGACAAATATAGCTAAAAATAAATCAAGGAAGCCAAACAAAGGCAAAAAACAAGCTACAAATAATTTTAGCAGAAATATGCACGAAAACTAGCTAAAACTGAAACAAACAAGCCGGAGAAAGCCGCAGAGCAAAGATCTAAACTTTTCGAATTTTAGAGTCCGTGCATGAGACAAAATTTAGAAAACCCGTAGAACACGAACTTTGAAAACTTGCGGAATGAAGAGAATTAGAAAACCGTGGTACAAAGAAACTTCACAATCCATAGAATACAAAGCTAAACTAAATACCCGTGGAATGAAGAAAATTTAAAATCCATGACACAAACAAAAAATAAACATGTGACACAAGATTAAAAAAATGACACCGTGAAAAGCAAAAGACACGTGTCACTTTTCTATTAGATCGCACTTCGTAGTGAAATAAAATAAGTCGAAGACAATTAATAGAAAAATAGAGTAAAACCGTATACACGTGTCATTAATTAATGGTTCACTTTTTTTGCACACTTTGATCGATTAAAAAAAGGACAAACAAAATGTGAAGGAACGTGGACACGTTCAATTGGTTCACAACTGTGAGACTGACAAAGTCTTAGTCAAACAATGCCACTTGTCAACGATCTAGTGATTGACAAAAGACACTTGGCGAATTTTTGCCAAACTTTAAATAGATTGCTTTAGGTGGACTTAAAGTCCCCAAAATAAGCCAAAATTTGAAAAAAATTGGGTCCAAAATTAAACAATAGGTGTCACAATCTTAGTGGCTAAGCCAAAGCAAAGATTGACACCCAAAAGACACTTGCTAACACTTATGAAAGACACAAGATAAAAAATTAAAACACTTATCCTAAATGCAATTGGTTCGCACTTTGCAGTGCTACCAAAATGACTAAGGTAAAATTGAACACACGTGGAGCCTTTTAAATGGCTTCTTTCTTCTTCAAAGTCGACAAAGACGAAAAATGCAAAAAGGTGGACAAATGGATAAAAGGTGCCAAAAATGGCTGACAAATTCAAAATGAAAATACTTGGAGAATAATCTATTGCCACACTTAGAAAAATGACAAATGCGAAATGCAAAAATACTTGGAGCTATTCTATTGACTCAAATTTTGCAAATGACTCGAAGAAGCTAATATCAAAAAAGACTAAACTGCGAAATACGGAGCTACATAGAGCAACTATTGGAGATGGAAATTTTATTGGTAAATTTCACAAAGATAGAAAAAATGCTAATAAAATCCTGACAACGTGAAATATAAAGTGACTTGGAGCTTTCTTATTGGATCAGATTTCACAAATGATAGAGGAAAGATTAACCCAAGTCTAACAATGTGAAGAAACGTGTGAAGCCCTTATTGGTTCGCATTTCACGACTAACAATCAGACAAACAATAAAATTGACAATGCGAAGCAAGGTGGAGCAAAATGATTGGCTCGAGCTTCACAAAAATGAAAAGATCTATTAAAAATTGACACAGTGAAGCCACTTGGTAATAAATGATTCGATTGGGCTTCGCAATAGTAGAACTAGCAAAAAATGAAGATTTATAAAGTCGGGGCAGATTTAAATGCTCCGAACTAACTGGATCTAAGGATATCCTTTCACATCCACCGAATAAAAATATCCCTAATGGCTATATGGTGTGAAAACTTAAAATAATCTCATGAGACCATGGATTTAAAGCGAAAAACGATAAACAAGATGTAGAAGCACATATCTAAGAAAGAAAATGCTAAAACACGATCTAAACAACCATTTAACCAATATTTTCACAAAATATTTGGGCGGGAATCGGAATTTTAAACTGGTTAGCTTGAAGACGAGTGCGAGAACTATTAGGGCTTCGCAGATCCGTAAATAGACTTCAAACTTCTTCACTCCAGAAAATTAAAAGCTTCCAGATCGATCCTGCACACACACAATCACTAACTAACTCGATACCATGTCAGGATTTATAAGGAATGATTAATACATTGATTATAAATCCATAATAAATGTCGAAGATTATAGATTATGTTGTGTAGATTATAGAATGTAATAACGAGAGCTGAAAGCAAATAATAGAGATAGAAAGAGAGAGAAAACACCAGATTTAAGTGGGGAAACCCGAAGGAAAAAACCCCATTGTAAAAAAAGCACTATCTGTATTAAGAATTCTCAAGACTTTAACCCAACACTTCCACTTCACTCCTTTTTTACAGTATATTGTAGAGCTATTTTCATAGTAGTTCAATGTTGTGCAATACAGTCCCATTTCTATGATCATGAAGAATAATCTTGCCAATTTGGTATTTTTCTTGATATCAATTCTGTACAAATGTAATCGTTGTTAATAGTCAATCCCGAGAGGGATCACCCAAATCAATATGGGTGGGTGAATCGGTCGAGCCACTTCACTCTTAAATGTGGAAGACCATCATAATAAATTTTGATGGATAAGCTTTTTAAAATAATATGGGGTGTACCGCAGTGGTAGATATCCCACTTGACATTATCACAAACGGATCTAGATTTCCGACTTGATAACTATGGCTATTTAACAACATTAAAGCATAAGTCAATTGGAATGGATGGTTTTCAAACATCATGCCATGATAGGGATTTGTCCATTGCAGTGCTTTCTCCTATAGTTACCTCATTTTGTCCTTGGCTTCTAGTAGAATTATTTGAATCAAATTCTTCACAAAAGAGGCAATTTAACCTACTAGAAGCCAAGGAAAGAATGAGGTAATTGTAGGGGAAAGTACTACAACGGATAAATCCATATTGTGGTGTGATGTTTGAAAACCGTCTACCCCATTTGGTGTAATGTCACTTTCAGGATTAAACCAAAAATAAGGGTTTGACCACAAACCCTAAGAATTATATTTGAAAATACACCAACACCCAACTGAAAATAATTTGATTTCTATAACAGATCCAAGCAATATTAGAAACCCTAAGCAATGAATCTGAAATAACCCTTTTAGGGTATGTAATATCCCCTTCTCGAAAGCAGCTGGTCGAAGACCCTTAGCCCATTCATTGTTTCCCGATGGCTAAGGGATGAAAAAAAGGAAACTAAGTCATAATAAATTAATTTTAAAGTGCAAAATAAAACTTTATTATAAGCACTTAAATTAATTTATTAGTGACAAAATAAAATTAAAAAAAAAAGTCACTTTATTTTATTTCTCCCTAGTGGAAAAAGGTGACCCATATGGGGATAGAAAGCAAAGGGAAAATATTAAATAAAGTGAAGAGAGTTGATTGGTCCATTGTGTGGCTAAAGGGCCAAGGGAAAGTTATAAAAGAAAGTTCACTATGCATGGAGAAGGCATCACTTTTTATCATATTTTCATATCTGAAAGTGGGTTGAGCTAATTGCTTTCCATTTTTACCTCAAAGGACGAAAACCCTTTGAAGTGTCGCATTAGAGGATGAAAATCCTTTATTTCCAAGGATTGAAGAACAAAAAGTATTCATCCATTATGAGAGGGAGCTATATTTAGGGGTTTCCATTGAGTTTCCAGGATAATTATGAAGTTCTAATAGTGTTAAAGGTCCTAATTTGTAGATTTCTGTTACATCCAGCTAGGGTTTGAAAAAGAAGAGTGTAGCTGATTTTGGCATGCATTTCTAGCCAGATCTAGGGTTATCTACACCCTTGTGAGTGGAGTTTGACACATTCTAGGGCACGGCTGATCCGGATCTCATCTCCATCTTCATTGCCATATTTTTAGAGGTCATTTCCAGCTTGTATGCATCTGATTTGGGCTTTGGAAACATTTTTTCCAACCTTGTCTGTAAGCTGATTTTCTGCAGACTTTAATAAATTTTCCAGCTCTTCTTCTTGATTTGAAAAATTATATTTTTGGTGTTCTTGCATCTATAATAAATTCTGAATTGTTGGGTTAAAGATTTGGATGATTTTCAATCAGTTTTGAGTATCAATCATCTCCAAGGCAAGTCGCATTTCCTTGTAGAAATTCAGATCTGCATTATTTTTGTCAAGTGTACCTTCTATAAATTGTTGTTATAGATCGGATTTGTAGTTGTTCCGTTTGGGGTTAGAAATTATCCCATTGGGGACATTACAGTGGTATCAGAGTGGTGATTCTCCCAGCCTATGAAAAAAATCAGTTTTGCATGGACGTAGGTGAAGAGGGTTTTAGATATCACTACTCAAGAAGAACTCCAAGAAAGGAAGGTATGGGTGATAGAGAGAGGCCTCCACCAACAGAGAAAATGAGCTATTTGAATGAAATGTTCACTAGAGGTAACAGAGAATTGCAAAACTGTTTGTTGGATGCTCAGAGGGATCTAAGAGACTCCTTTGTAGGAGCTATTGCTGATTTGAATCGATCTATACAAGGGCTAAGCACTACCATACCGAATCTCCAAGGTAATCATGGTGAAGGAAGCTCATCTAGACCGGCAAAGACATCCATCAAGCCTCCAATTCAAATATTCAGAGCCAAGTTTCTTCAAAGTGAGGAACAACCAATTGAGTTAGATACTCCTAGTGATGTTGAAGACATAGAGGCATGGGGTGAAGAATATGCAGCCCTTAATTTTTAGGGTGAGAGAGATGTTGTCTTTGAGAAAGAATAGAAAAGGCACAGGAATGAATAGAAGAGTTCAACGGGAGCAACCAAGAAGAGACATACAACAAGTAATTGACAAAAAGGTAACGAGTTCAGGCTTAGTGCTTGGTGTCCCAAAATTTTCAATTCCTCTTGTGGTTAAATATGATGCATCCGGAGAAGGTATTAGGATTGTACCTTGACCCGATTAATTGCAGCCAAAAGAAAAATGTAGATCTAGGGCCTAGAAACCCCCAAAAATCACGAAACTTGAGATTCCGGCCTTAGAAAATATGATAAATCATATCAAAATTACACATATAATTCACCAAATGTCCAAAACCCTACTCAAGGTAGGTCGCTCCACTAGAAATAAATCAACAAGTTGAAAATGATAATTTTCTCCTCAAATCAACCTTATACACCAATCTCCAAGTCAAGATGAATAGTTTTCGTGCTTCACTCAATCTCTAGTAGGGTTTTTCGTCCTTCAGGCAAGTTGCATATGAGGGTTTTTGTCTTCAAATGCAAGAACAAGGAGCTCCTAGCTCGCATGATGTGTTGGCTAGATTTTATGCACGGCGTAAAACCTAGGCAGTCGCGAGATAAGTCTCCCTCATTTAACGGTGAGGCTCCCATGTAAGATGTTTATCAATTTGGTAAGGGTGAATCCTAATAACTATTTTAAGGGGTTTTACTTTAATTACTCCAGCTTGTGAACCACAATGGGTAATTTTGCAAGCAAGCAAGCAAGAATGTGTTAGGAATATTTGCGAAGGGAGAAATAATAAAATTTAGGAAAGAAGAAAGGAAGATGCGTTGATTTAACCAATAGCTATCAGAGTTGGTCTCATCCACACAAATTAAATAAATAGATGAAAACTCACAACATTCAGTAGTAAGGGAAAGAAATAGCTTCTAACCTAGATCTGAGATAACACAAAGTTTATCTAAAACCTCAAATAGAAGTGATTAGCAAAACACCATAGACACAAAGTTCTCCAGAAATCTACCTTTTATTCAATCCCCCAACTTTCACATCAAAGGATCCAACACAAAGTCTGAAAACTCAAGAATGCTTTGCTAAACAAATACTGATGAACAAAATTGTGATGATTTAACTCGTAGGCTCTTCCACTATGTACAGTGGATAGAGGGAAATTGCAAATAGGAAGCTTTCAATGAATTGCCGCATTGAAGCTATGAAAAAGGAAGCAACTTGCAAGTATTTTCCCTAGACTTTCTCATTGCGTGACATGCATGTTTTACAAACTGAAAATAGAACCTTCTATTTTGCATGTCTGCCACCTATTTCCATGTAATTGACTTCTTCCTGTAACTTGAACTAACGGCTTTTAAAGCCAATTTTAATTGATTACCTAAGTTTTACAATTTTAATTGATTACTTAATTGCTTTGTCAGAGAAAATAAGAGAAAGAAGAAGAAAGAAAAGAAGTTATTCTAGCTGCAACACTCTCCGTTTTGTTCCTCTTCCAACTCTACATGCTGATCCAACATGCATTGTACTTGTTTCATCTACTTTAGCAATGAATGATATCTCTGTCTGGAACATGAGAAGCTCTTTCTCCCATATGTTGTTGACTCTTTGCCTTTGATTCTCACCAAACTAGATCTGGGAGTAGCCGACCGTGATTTCCTTGCGGGTGTTGCCTCTGACTGTCTTCTTCTCTTATCCTTGAAGCTTTTGCAATTCTTCTCAAGTATGTGCACCAGTGAAATGCTTGCCGTAAGCAATTCAGACAAACTCATCACCCTTTTATTTTTAATTGCATAGGGGCAATTTTGAATTCTAGAAATCACTCCGGGTGAAGACAAATATAAGTAAACTCAATGTGGGCTTCAATTGGAAGATTGGGAGCACATGCACAAGCTTCTGAAAGGGATTTTGCATGCAATGACTTCCACATGGGCTGCGTTAGAAACAAGAGGATGATCTTCTTAAAATTCATACAACACAATTTACTCTCAAAAAATTACGTGGATTTTCATAAGGGGCAGCAAACAACTAATATTCACGCTTTACCTTTTTTGCAAACTTATAATTCTTTGTGTGTAAAGTATGAAGGAAGGGCAACGTGAAAAATAGACCTGGAGGGCAGCTTTGAAAATCACGACTTGCATAAGTGACTTTGTCTAATATTTGCGTGAAAAACATGAAGGAAAGGCAGTGTTAAATTTGGACCTGCACATGCACAAGCTTCTGAAAGGGATTTTGCATGCAATGACTTCCACATGGGCTGCGTTAGAAACAAGAGGATGATCTTCTTAAAATTCACACAACACAATTTACTCTCAAGAAATTGCGTGGATTTTCATAAGGGGCAGCAGGCAACTAATATTCACGCTTTACCTTTTTGCAAACTTCTAATTCTTTGTGTGAAAAGTATGAAGGGCAGCGTGAAAATAGACCTGGAGGGCAGCTTTGAAAATCATGACTTGCATAAGTGACTTTGTCTAATATTTGCGTGAAAAACATGAAGGAAAGGCAGCATTAAATTTGGACCTGCAGGGCAGCTCTAAAAATCACGCTTTTCACTTAAACTTGTCTTTTTTAAAATTGGCGTGAAAATCCAAGTGGAAGGGAAGCTAAAAATTGCGACTTGCATTGGCTTTTCTTCCTAACTTTTGCGTGAAACTTCAGGTAGGAAGGCAGCGTGGAAAACATGAAGGAAAGGAAGCTAATATTCACGCTTCAACTTTGCAAAATCCTTTAAAATTGCGTGAAAAGACAAGTCATGACAACATGAAAAGTAGAACTTCATCATAATTGTCAACTTACAACTGTCCAAGGAGAGTACTATCCATCCAAAATATGAATTTAGAAAGAGTATCTTACCATGGCTAAAGTACTGTATTTTTCGATGCAAAATAGGAATGGTGGTAGTTGGAGACCATCTTTTACCTGATGTGAACACTTCATCCTTCACCGTAGGTGAGAAATGCCTTTTCCTTGTGGTAACCAATTCCCTTATGGCTGCCATAAGAATGTAGGTAACAACAATCCTTAAGTTTGTAGCAACACTCTTCAAAAGATCTCCTGGATCCCAAACTTCTATGTACAAGCAAAATGGAATTTGCAAGGAAGAATCTATGTGCCCTTTGTCCCTCAATATGTTCTTCCTCTTATCAAATTGATCCTTCTGCCCTCCATGATACAAATATGGCAGCGACATAGGAGGAATCAACAAATTTGGAATATGATGGTCATGTCTAGGGCTGCCCACAAAGAGTTCCCTTCTTAGGGCTAAAGTAGAATCCTCTTCCCATTTGGTACCCTTCATCCTCACAAAGTTGTTAGAATATTTCTTATGACGACCAAAATATTGCAAAGACATAGCATGAAGGTGATGTAGCAAATCCTTGCTAAGAAGATGATGAAATTGCTTACCATAGGTTGCTGCCATGAAATTTTCAGCGAGCTGAAGATTAACACGAGCATCAAGAGAGGCCCTTATTCCATGGGCATGCCTCCCAACAAGGTCACCCAAAAATTTTGCCCCATTAACCCCTTGCAATTCTAATTTTTCTCCATTCTTAGCACAATAATGATTAACCATTTTTGTGATTTACTATGGAGCCTCAAACTTGCCCCATGGTCATCCTTTTCAACAAATTGCCCATGACCATAAATCTGAAATGGCATGGTAGAAAGCAACAAATTTGAATTACCTTCATACCTTCGGTTGTCTTCATAGTGTTCATCTTTCTTTGCCTTATGAGAATTTGTTGAAGCATTCTCATTCTGTTGATACATGTAAGGAACCACATCATGAATCTTGTCGGAATCATGAACATCACCAATTTGTCTTTCATTGTTTGTTGTCCGAAGGTCCTAATGAGCTGATCATCCTCCTTGTCCTTTGGCAATTGTGCTTCAACCTTCAACTTCTCTTCACCATCTTGTAAATTTGATTTTTCTTCTTTATTTTTCTGTAACATGCCATCATTAGAAATCAATGAATCATCATTAAATATCAAAGGATTTATACCTTCCAACTTGTGCTTCACGATTTCCTTCTCTTCTCTAGGCTTGTGCTTCAAGATTTCATCAAACCCTTGGCCCTTCATATTGTTGTTCTGAAAATTAGTCAAGGGCTCATCCTTGGGAAGAGTGATGGGTGCTTCTAGGGATTCAATGGGCGCGCTCCTCTCAATGCCCAACAACTTCGATTGTTCTTCGTCATCCTTGATCATGATGGAGGGATTCTTTCCCTCTAGGGATGGAACATCTTTCCCATTTTCCTTGGGTATAACTTGGGGTTTGGACCTTGGTCCAATTCCCACTCTACCATTCTTCAACCTTATGAACTCGACGAGTGTCATGGCATCACAAATCTCACCCGGAAGAGCCCTGTACTCCTCATAGATGGTAGCAATGTTATGGCTCCCGAATGCCGCGTTTCAAACTTTGGAATGGCTTCTTCCCTAGGGAGGAAGGTAGGCTAAAATGGCCTAGCAGCAGCTCCAAAACTGGACCCTAAGGGTTGCCTCACGCTATGAATTCCCGAAGAACTTCCTTCTCCATTGTGGTTTTGCATGGCCTGGATCAACTGTGTCATCTTATTCGCCAATCTTTCTTGCCCTAGGGCAAACCTCTCAAGCCTAGTATCATCAAAATGTATGTTCGCCATTTATCTATTCCTTCCGATAGAAACCCTTGTTGCCTTATTGCATTAACCCTCGGGATGGGAACAACGGTGCTCGACGATACCATTGTAATGTCCCTTTCTAGGGCTGAAACTAAAAATAAGGGTTTTAGCACAAACCCCAATCTGATTTAAATCTAATTTTGGACCAGCAAACTGAAAATTAAATTAGTATTAAATTTGTATTTTCTAGGGGAAAAATGTGACTTGATCAAGGAGGATAAAAAATAGAAAAAAAAAAGCACAAGCTGATTGGTGGCTTTTAGGTTTCCATTATGTCACTTCTCTTTAAAAGGGGAAGAAGCCGGCTTGTTATTTTCTCTTCTTGCATTTGAAGCGTTGAGCTTTTTGCAAATTAATCCAAGGACGAAAACCCTTCGGATTGACTCTAGAGGACGAAAACCCTCTTAGAGCTTTGGAGGAATTTCCACACAGGATTTTCCAGTGGGACTACACAGATTTTTGCTAGTTTCCAGCAGTGTATTGAAGAATAAAAATTGCAGCAGGGTTATCTTATTTTCTTCTAGTGGAGCGACCCATCTTTTGGCTGGTTCTCAGTGTTTTGGAGCTATTCTAGGTCTGAAATCTATTGCTGCTTATTGTATTGAATTTTGGGAATCGAAATAAATAAATTTCATAATTTTTGGAGCTGATTTGATGCCCTAAATGTGTTGGGCGACCTAATTTTAAGGGAAAAATTAGGGTTTCGTGTTTGTTGTACGGAAACTAATTTTGGAATATTATTCTTCATATTTTTGTTTCCCAAGATCCAAAGTTTCAGCTCAGTTGGACTTCTCTAGCAAAAGATATGAATTTTTGAAGTTATTTTGTAGATAGGATTTTTAAATCAGATTTTCTATGTACTTAGGCTGCTAAAAATACAAAGATCCGTTTAGCATAAAAACATAATTTTTCGGGTGCTGATTTTGTTGGGTTTTATATACATAACCCTAGTCACATTTTCCTTAAAAAATTCAGGTCTGTAGTGTTTGATTTGATGAGAAATTTATTATATTGCTTATGGGGTTTGGCTTCGCCCAAAATCCAACTTCAGTCAAATATGTCCATTTGGGGACATTACAGTGGTATCAGAGCGGTGATCCTTGCCAGTTGTGGGAGATATTAAAAAAAAAGCATTAGACATGCAGCCCGTTAGAGAGGTACAACCGTGGTGGGGTAAGATTTCTATTTTTGATGGTACTAATAAAATTTTTGTGAGATCATGGTTGCTAGAATTGGAGGCATACTTGCTATCAAATCCTATGTGTGTGGATGATGCCCTCAAATTCATCCCTTATCATTTGGAAGGGATAGGAAAGGATTGGTGCTATCATTTGATAGAGACCCAAGGGGAAGAATCTGTTTACTTCTTTGATGACTTCAGCCAAAGGTTCATGGAGAGGTTCAATGTACCGGAATCAGATCTGCAGCCAAGGGAAGAAGAAGAAGAGTCTAGAGAGAAAGGTATGGTTTCCATTGAACAAAATAATTACCTTAGTGAAACTTTGCTTGTTAGAGAAACTATTCCCGTGCAGGAAAAGAAATTCATATATGCAAGCAAAGAAGATGTAATGGAAACTTTGAAAAGGTGTGAGGAATGGAATAATAGAGCTAGAGCTGCTAAATTGATAGCCGCTCAAGCGAGACAACACCTACAAGAGTTCAAGGAAAAGATGTGGGCAAATGATGCAAGGAAGTCTACACCCACGAAAGAAGATTCTATGGAGCAGCTGACACATGAGGAGGAGCCTCACATGGACACTTTTGTGGAATTGTAGCCTGCTGCAATTTCCAAATCAGCAGCCTTGGATCAGTTTTCAGATGTGCCACTTTCAATTGATAGACACCCTAGTGAGGGGGAAGAGTCCAAGGTTGATCTTTGGGATAAGGATGGTGAAGAAAGAGGTATGACATCTAATTTATTGCAACAAGGTTGTACGGTGAAGTAATGAGACAATGTCATATATTCAGATTTATTTTCCTTTTGTGAGAAATGGTGAAATTGAGGAACAAAGCTGCAATAATAAGTATGTGACCCCTTTGATGCAAAATTGGTTATATAATCATCATAAGAGCAGCATGTGGTGGCAAGATTTGTTTCACTTGACAGGTACAGGTGGCAAGCTTGGTGGATCACTTCAGCATGTTTTGTCTATTGTGCATGGCACTTGGACAAAACAAATTCAGAATTGCTTGAGGGCAAGCAATTTTGGGAAGGGAGGACTGTAATATCCCCTTCCCAATCGAAAACCTTTGGCCTATTTTGTCAACCCAATGACCAAAGGAAAAATATAAAGGTGACTTAAGTTTCATTAATTCTGTTATATTGCGCAAAAAAAAAACATTATAAAAGCACATATAATGAATTAATAGGCTTAACATAAAATTAGAACCTAGAAAAGCGCTTTAAAAATAAAACACTTATTAAATTTGTATTTTCTAGGGGGAAATGCGAATTGATCAAGGAGGATAAAAAATAGAATAAAAAAAAAAAGCACCACAAGCTGATTGGTGGCTTTTTAGGTTTCCATTGCATCACTTCTCTTTAAAAGGGGAAGAAGTTGACTTGTAAAGGCATTCCAGATTGATGTGATATTTTCTCTTCTTGCATTTCAAGCCTTGAGCTTTTTGCAAATTAATCCAAGGACGAAAACCCTTTGAATTGACTCTAGTAGACGAAAACGCTCTTAGAGTTTTGGAGGAATTTCTACACAGGATTTTCCAGTGGGACTACACAGATTTTTGCTAGTTTCCAAGAGTGTATTGAAGAATAAAAATTGCAGCAAGGTTATCTTATTTTCTTCTAGTGGAGTGACCCATCTTTTGGCTGGTTCTCAGTGTTTTGGAGTTATTCTAGGTTTGAAATCTATTGTTGCTTATTATATTGAATTTTGGGAATTGAAATAAATTAATTTCATTATTTTTGTAGCTGATTTGATGCCCTAAATGTGTTGGGCGACCTACGTTTTAGGGAAAAATTAGGGTTTTGTGTTTGTTGTGCGAAAACTAATTTTTGAATATTATTCTTCATATTTTTGTGTCCCAAGTTTCAAAGTTTCAGCTCATTTGGACTTTTGTAGCAAAAGATATGAATTTTTGAAGTTATGTTGAGCATGTGGTTTTTAAATAATTTATTGCAGCCTTGTTTACATAAGAAATCTGCATTTTTATACATATTTGGGCTTTATAAATTAATGGTACCAGATTTGAGTGTAATGATATAGATTTAGGGGCTGATTTGTGGTGGTATTTAACTCTACCCTAGTCACACTTCCCATGTTTAATTCAGATTTGCATGATACTTTATTGGTATTTTGTCTACAAGTTGCATTTTAGTGGTTGGGGTTTGCCTAAAATCCAACTTGGGTCAAATATGTCCAATTAGGACATTAAAAATATCAAATAGATGAATGAGTGTCATTCCTTACAAGGCACTTAGAATGACATCTACCCTAGTCGCTTCCCTAGGAGAGGGCTCCAAAAATACATAAAAGTCCTCGTAGGTCTTCTTGATCCAAATCTGCAAAGAGTCTTCAATAGAGATCTTCAATTCACCAAAATGGAGAGATTTTGTTCTCCAACAAGCCACAAGGAAGGTTGCTCCCTAGGAGAGGGGCTCCAAAAATTATGCAAAGCTTTTGTAGGTCTTCTTCTTGATGTCCTTGATCCAAATCAGCAAGAGAGTCTTCGATAGATATCTTCAATTCACCAACATGGAGATTTTTCGTTCTCCACCAAACCACAAGGAAGGGTTCCGTCCTCCTTGGATGCCACACAAGAGGGTTTTCGTCCTCAAGTGGAATGGTATTGAGCAATCAGCCCAACAAACCAAGTATAAATGCGCCAAAAGATGATTTGCAAATGAGGTCATACAATCCCTTTTTATATCCCTTGGTTGGCACCAAAGGCCAAATAGGTGAAGACCGACCTCTTTAAGCTTCACTTTATCTTCTAATCTCTTGTTGGGGTCTCATAACCCTAGCCAACCTGCCTTAAGGAGTGAAACACCAAATAAAAACATTAAAAATAATAAAAGAAAACTGAAATGAGTTCAATTACTTCCCTTGTTCACTTATCCTTCTTGGCCATGGGAAGAGAATGGCAAGAAGTCTTCATTTGACATTAATTTGAAAAAGGGGACATTACACCCTAAGACTCCTCTTATAACCTTTAGTTGGCGCCAAGAGTCATAATGTGTAAACCGACCTCTTAACCTTGCTTTATTTTCTATTTCCATTTTGGAAACTCTCCAACCTTTCCGACCTTTTAATAAGCTTTACTTTATCTTTTTATTTCATGTTGGGAGCATTATAATCCTAGCCAACCTACCTTAGGGAGTGAAACACCAAAGAATAATATTAATAACAATAAAAGAAAATAAAACAAAACCCAAGGACTTCTCTTGTCTAATTCTTTCTTGGCCATGGGAAGAGGAATGGCAAGAAGTCTTCAATTGGTGCTAGTTTGAAAATGGGACATTACAATCCTCCTTCCCAAAATTGCTTGTCCTCAAGCAATTGCAAACTCATAAGTCCGAGTATCATCATGTCAAGGTGAAGGAACATGCTTTGTAGTGCTCCCATAATCTGGATCCCGTGCCTGTCAAATGAAGGACCTTAAACCCAAACAAACTCATGCCTCTTCTGCCCTCCTCTTCATTGAAATCCTCTTTATCTCCCTTTTAAAAAAGGTGGCATCTCCTTCTTTAGTATGCTCGGTTGTGTCAAAATCCTTCCAAATTGCCGTAGTTTCCGTCTAGAGAAAGGAATGGATGAATAGTCATTGGACCAACTATTCTTGTTATCACAAGACTCAAATCAGACTGTGGATAGGCTGGAAACAATTTTTTTTTGAAAAAAAAGTGCAAAATTTTATATTAGATGGTAATCAAATTTACATATTTGGCTATGCCAAGCCTGAAAACTATTAGTCCAAGCAGTAGCATTATACAAAAGTAAAGCAGTGGCAATCATCATAGTGAAGAATCAAGATTGAGAATATATTTGATGTCTTCTTGTAGCTGGTTAGACCACCATGTAGGAGGCAAGCCATAGCAGAAGATGCTTATTATCAAGAGTCCAATTAGCCAAACTGTCTGCAATTTTATTTCTATCACGAGGAATATGTACGAATTGCACTTCTTGAAAATTTTCTCCTGCAATTTTTTGATCTTCCAGACCTCTTTAGCAATTCGCCAATTTGGAGGAGGATTGGCCCTTCTATCAGATAATACCTTGATAAAGAACTTGAGAGTGTGAACGAATTTGAATTTTTGGCCAGCCGCTCTTAATGACCTCTTCGTGCATACCTTTATAGATCGTTTTCATCTCTCGTGATATTATGGTAGTAACAACACCTAGATTTTCAGCCAAAAAAACATGTCACCCTCTTGGTTTCTACCAATGCCTCCCATAAAGCAACCCCCTCCTGGATTGCCTCTGGAAGCACCATCAGTGTTCAATTGTCCATAACCCAAAAGAGGGGCCTTAGCTTGACTATCTCTCATTCTTTCCTTGTTAATATGAAAACGGGGTAAAGTGGCTTCACTTGGCTCAAGAGATAGCTGATTACAAATATGTTTCCATTCCATAGAAAGGGTGTTGGGTAAAGGTATCTTATGTTTAAGAGTTTCAGCTATATTGATTTTTGTTTTTTCCCAAACATAAGAACCATCTTTGCTACTGTGCTGAAAAATTCTATTGTTTCTTTCTTTCCAGATGTTCCAAAGAAGAAGAGATATCCCACTCCACAGTACCGGAAGAAGCTTTTGTCTTCAGAGGAAGCAACCTCTGCCATTCTTTGATAACCTGTTCAAGGGAGTCAAAATTATTCCATCTCAAATTGAAGAGGGTTGCAAGTTGTCGCCAAATATGAATAACCCAAGGGCAAAGGAAAAAAAGATGAGTAGAAGATTCCTCATCCTGTAAGCATAGAGCACATCTGAAAGGGCCATAAAATCCTTTCTTGATAAGTTGGTCTCTTGTTAAGACCCTTCTATGAATAAGGAGCCAGACAAAAAAACTAACTTTAGGCCACATACCGAGTGCCATAAGTTCTTAAAGAGAAACTAAAGAGGATGAGGATTGTCTATCACCAAAGAGGCATAACCTGTAGATACATATAATAGCCAGAAGGGTCTTGTCCCCATCCCAATTTGTCAAGGAGTGGGGATGAGGAAAGAGGGCGAGTATTCAATACATTTTGCAACAAAATCTGATCTTCATGTTGTATTACAAGCGGCCATTCAGAAATCGGAATCCATTCTTTTTCACTTTCCCATAGGCGGGTTGACGGTCTCCCATAGTGGGCTACCTTTCTCCACCCAATATCTTGCATTTGCTTCATTATAGGGTTGAGCTGAGGATATTGGAAGATAAGAGGGGGTTGTCCATCCCATGAATCAGTCCAGAAATTGGCTAACTACCCATTATTAACTATCCAAAAAAGCTGCTTTTTAATAATGTCTTCTCCCATTTTAATAACCTTTAAGATAGGAGAGCCTTTAGTAGGAAGGGTTGACCGAATAATTTCTTCCAGGGGGTCACTACCAGCATACTTGGCTCTAAAGGTTGAAGCCCAAAGGTCATTAGGATAGACAAGCAACCTCCAATACAATTTTGCAGCTAAGGCTTGCATCTGGCTAGGCGAAGATCTAAATCCCAAGCCACCTTCCCTATTTTGGCTGGCAAAGAGTTTTCCATTTAACTAATGACCATTTTCTCTTATCTTGGACTCCACTCCATAAGAATTTTTGGCAGATAGAGTCCACTTGTTTCAAAGTATTTCCAGGAATATATAACACAGAGGCAACATATATGGGCATAGCTTGAAGAACCGATTTGATCAGTGTCATCCATCCTCCTGAAGACAGCCATCTATTGGTCCATTTTTGTAGTTTTAATTCATACTTGTGGATTAACCAATGCTAGTCTTTTAACTTCTGAGATTGATGCCGGAGCATCCTCATCCCTGATGTGTAAATAGGACTTGATGTCATCAATTTTGGTTTGAAAACATGTTTGTAGAGTTAGAAGGTCAATAGGAGTCTTTAGGTGGTGTTAGATTGTGTCTAGCCTTTTCAAAATTTGGATTAGGCACTTTCCCTCCAAAAGGTGCTAATTTGAAATTTGAAAGCATTTTGGCTTGTTTTTGAGTTTAATTGTGATTCTTGGATCTGTAAACTTGTAATAAGGTGGTAAAAGGACTTTAAAAGATATATAACATGAAAAGGTCATATTTCTTGCTTGGTCTATTATGTCATGAGTCAAGAGTACTTAAAGTTGTAATTTAAGACCAAACTTAGTCTAAGAAGGTCATATGGAGACCTATGGCCACTTGAAACTGCCAAGAAGAGCATATATAATCCTACATGTAACTTATTCATTCATCATTCGAATGGTCAGAGTAATGGAAATGGGAGCTCCAAAAAGTTTGCATGACAACCCTTGTTGTTGCAGTTTGAGTAGTTCTGACTGTGTATTTGCATGTAACCGTGTGTGATCTTGAGTAAACAATTAATCCTTTGGTATTCATTTGAGAAAGCAATTATTTGTACTGGTAAGTTCCTCAACCAAGATCTAATAACTAGTGGATAGTCCTTGAATTGTTGATGAGAGAGATGGACTGTGAGGTGGTTGTAAGGTAAACTGTGTAACAGTTGTGAACAAGTAATGTTAATCCTGTGGAAGGTTATTTAGATCAAAGAAGAGAGGAGGTATTTTTGAAAACAGTGTAATAAGAGGTTACAAATATTCCATAAGTCATTGCATGAGGAAGTTTTGGTCATTAATTTGTTGAAAATCTCTTAATAGGCTGTTATACTCTGTTTTGCTAGTTGGTGACTGTCTGTAGGTGCTCAGAGAAGGAACACTCGTTGAAGAATGACAAGATGTATGTAATTCATTGATTCATATGGTCATTCGGGTTTAGATGCTTGGATTGATCGAATCAGACCTCTACAGAAGGATAACAAGGTGAGAAATGAGGTAATTTGATATCACAGTCCTGTGCATAATGGGAAACCACGGGTTTAGAAGATCAATGCATGCAATTTCTAACGTTTCTTGAGTTCTTTCTGAAGGAGTTAAGGCATAGGGATCTTAAGAAAGGATAGGCAGAGTATTTAGAAGGCATATCAAGCCTTGAAAAGAAGCTTAAAGCGTGTTATCAACAAAAATTGGTTATTTGGAGTGAAGGGAAAACCCTCCTAGGGTTTATGGCCTTTTCTTGATTACTGGGTTTCCACAGTGAGACAAAACCCCAAATTTACAAGTAAGATCCCTGAGGATATTAGAAGCGATATTTGACAAGTTTTGGTCCTTGTAAAGCCATTATATTCTCGTATTTGATGACAGTCCTATACAGTCCAGTAAGGTACAGTTTGACAAGGAGATAGATGGGAGATTAAAGAAGGGGTGAATACTAAGGTGAGTTAAAACTTGTTATTAGAATTATGAAACCAAATTGAAGAGGATAACCTCATCAGTGAAGAATAACTATCAGGAAAGGTCTTAATCAGGAGATATACATAACAGTAGCCAAATCTGAGCTTCATGTACAGTGGTGTATGCAGAGGGAGTCGAGCGACTTAAGGAACTAGTTGAAGGATGAAAACTTCTACAAAACATCCCAAAAATTGAAGGAAACACATTTTATAGGTTAGAGGTCTTGAGTGGGTCATGATCCCTATAATTTGTTGACAGTCTGGTTACTAGGACTGATACAGTCTAGGTAAGACCTAAATTGCTACCTAAATTCTTGGATTCAAGACATAGTTTCCATTACATTTTGAAAAAATCTAAGATACCGATCTCCACTCATGGCATTATTCCCTTGAAATCTAGGCAACTTGCTTCTAATTTCATTTGGTACTTCATTGGGATAGCCCACCATTCCATGGAACCTTATTGGTCTATAAGTGGTGACTACAAAAGGAGCCCTTGGTGGAGGTTGTTCCATATTATTTGGTGGAGGTGTTTCAAAAGAAGGGTTGAAATAGTGGGGAACTGGAGGTCTCTGGGGTAGAGGAGTATGATCCACAAAATGGAAATCTCTTGGGGACTCAGTTTCACAAAATACTTTTTCTCAAGAGTCAAAAAATAAGGAAGATGAGGAATACCTTTGTTATTTGCAAATGTTGAACCTTCTTGAAACAAAGAATGTAAATATGCTTGAGGAATACTTAAATCAGAGCTGTCATATGTGCTAGAGTAATCCTCCACCAAAGGTGGATCAAATTAAGCAGGTTGAACAATCTTTTCTTCGACTTTTGATCACCCACTTGGTTTCCAAATCTGCTTCCTTCTTGATTGTGTATTCTCTAGCTCTGGGAGTAATCTTCGGTGGGATCAGATTTGAAAAATGATCTTCGTCCTTCCATCTTTACAAAGGGGGAGTTAATCAGCAAGGTGTATAAAAGATTTGCATTGGTATAACCCATATTTTCTTTGAAATATGGAGCCACCACTAAGGCCTTGTACCTTAGATGTATAGATTAACTCAAAATGCTTTTGAAAGGATAACTTCACAAAATGAGATAAAGCTTTGTAGACCTTTATGAATTTTCCAACTTTTCTAGTTACCAATCCCTCTAGTATACTCACAGAGGCTCAAGCTTTATGGAAAGCTTGTTTGTATTTGGAAATTTTGGACAATACTTTGCAGATGGTCTATATTTTCCTAATTTTGGCAAAGCTCTATAAAGGAGTCCTTGGCAACGACGCGAAGCGTGTCGGTCCTCAATTCTACACTCCTTGGTGGCCTGACAACAATTCTTTAGGGAAGGGGAATGCTTGGATGGTGGTAGACCGGATGGTATGTCGTTTTGTAGGCTGGGGAAGGGGTCTAACACTTTCCTGGGATCAAGCCTTGGGATGATTGAGGGGCACGTACAAAGGAGATGGCCTCATCTTGCTACTTTTGGTCCCGCTCTTGAACCGGGGGTGAGAGGACCCGTGGTGTAACTTGAATGCAGAGGGGGAGATATATTCTTTGTTCCTCTCGATTTGTTTCAATGATGGATCAATCTGGGATAAGCATGGCCATGAATACAACACTCACTCTCATGAGTTGTCACGAAAATATGTTGCATATGCTTAATGCACTAGACATAAGTTACTATAGACAGAAAAGTTTGGTTGCTCTTACATTCTCTTGATAATAGAATTAAGGCTAGAAGGCACCTTCAGTGATATTTAGAGCAACAAGGTAGTAAATGGAATGAATGGAAGTTAATATGAGGGGGTGGGATCAATTATGGTATTTGTAACTTCACAAAGGGGGATTATATAGGTGAGAGATTCCTTGTAATAAAGCATTTAACACTTAGAGCAACCTGCAATTTTGGAAAGTAAAAAAAAATGGATTAAGTAGTGACAGTTTCTACAAAGAAAGATTTGCATTCATTGATACTCAACAGATGCAAAGTTTCAGCACAATCTCTAAAATACTCGACACAAGAGCTTGTGCAAGTATTCTAATGAAGTATTTACTACTTCTACTCTAGTATGCCCAAGATACACTCAAAGGCTAACAAAAATCACTTCGACAAAATGGTTAGAGTAAGGATTTTACAATTAAGTCCAATATTGTAGAGTAAATGCTCACAACACAATATCGAACTAATGACCAAAGCACAACCATTAAGGATTGATCTAGTGTACTACAGAGAAACAACAAACACAAGACTGTAGCAGAAAATATAACTCATTAATCAACAATTCGACATACAAAGCCCAGAAGACAGAAATTAAACTCAAAAGTGGACGTATTTCATTTAAATCTTGACTTTCTTAACAAGGGAACATCAAGCGAATGCTCTCAAAGTTTGTCAATGGATGTACATTGTAACCACCTTGACACGAAGTTTGGGAAACGGAAATCTATATGCATTTCACAAAGGAAACATGCAATATTCACAATTATATCTCTCGACCTTTTCAGAAATAGAAATACTAAGCCCCTTTGATCAGAATACCAAAACTAACTCCTTAATCGAAAAACCCACCCTTTGATATGAGGACAAACCCCATATTTATACAAATTTGGTTTGTTCTTATAATTCAATTTTGCCCCCAAAACAAGTGAATCTTCTCCTTGTTCACAAAGAAAAATCTTTTAATTAGAACGGGAATGTAGCTTGTCTAACTGAAAATATCTGATTTTTGTTAGTATTTTGGGATTGATTCCATGCCTTCTATGCGGTAAACTTTTTTGAGATCTGTGGAGTCATTATCAGACCCATGTACATCTCCCGACATTGGTTACAAGTCCTTCGTATCTCTCTGGGTCAGTTTAGAGTGGGCTCACATCGACTTCGTGTGGAGACTGATCATCACTTAGACCGCTCGGAGCGGACCTGCCTGCTTTGCTCTCTCCAAGAGGTTGAAACTGAAGAACACTTCATTTTCGGTGTCCTCTCTACTATGAGATTCGTGGGAGATTCCATTGCCTGTTCCATGAGCTTCCTTCCTTCACAGACTTTCTTCAAATACTATGATCAGAGATGTCTTGCTCTCTACCTTCAGGAGGCCCTCAAGCTTTGGGACAGGCTCCTCCACCCTCCCCCAGACGGATGAATACTAGACTGATCACTTCTTTCTTCCCGGTGCTCTCCCCGGTGAGGGGTATCAAGCGGCACTGGGACACGGGTCTGGACCCCCAGCTCAGATTTGTCAGGTCTCGGGACTCCATTTCTCCCACCCGAGGCTCCCTACCTCAGGCATGTCTTGGGGCCCCTCCACATAGACAACGATCTACCAGGCCTACAGAGAGGCACCACCTCCCAAACACCGCCTTCCTGCATTCTACGGCCTCCCATCGGTCATCAACGCATTGCGAGATACCACCATCCAGCTCGGGGTTTAGGTGATGTCTTTGGGAGCCGCTCCTTCCGCTCCCCCACACCGTCATCCTACTCTTCTTTTCCTCTAGTTTCTCGGCCTCTACTGCTTCCTTCTCCTCCTCTTCTTCTCTCACTTTGTATTTCGGCGACCCATTTGGGTTCTCTTCACGGGTTTGTTTGCTTTGTACTTTCAGAGACCCATTGACCTAATTTTGTGGTCATGTGTTGGACATTAATATTATTATCTTATCTTATCTTATCTTATCTTCACCGCCACATATGCAAAAACAGCTTAGTTAGTGGTATCGCAGTACGCTTGTGTCTTTTTCTTTTCTCATTTTCTCTCGTCAAATGCCATTAATGTTTGAATCAAATGATGCCAAACTGAAGGGCTCGAGGAGACCTTTCCAACGAGATTGATTTTGCATGATTTGGAGCTCTAGATCGAAAGTTATGGCCATTTGAAGTTTTGCCTGTCGGGATGAATAGGAGAGTGACATGTGATAGCTTTTGATTGGCTTCGAGAATTGCATTTGTCTACGAAATGCGAGCCAATAATAAAATGCCATGCACCTTCACCTTTTCAGACTGTTCTTTTACTTGAATTCCCTTCGCGAAACGTGAGCCAATGAGGAAGCTCCACGTTTTTCGCAATGTCAGTCTTTATTTTACTTGTACTCGCCACCACGAAACATAAGCCAATGAAAAAGCTCCACGCTCCTTCGCAATTCAGACTATTCAATAACCTTAATTGATTGTTGCAAAACGTGAGCCAATGGGAAAGTTCCATGCTCTTCGACCGCCGAATGTTTGATAACCTTGATTGACCCCAGCAAAACGTGAGCCAATAAGGAAGCTCCACGCTTACTTTGCAATTCAGTTTTATTTACAAGGAGCTTTAAAGTGCAAAGCATAAACCAATCAGAAAGCTCCACACACCTTGCGGTGTCAGCCTTGTCAGATGATGCGGAAGCATAGACAAATGAGAAAGCTCCATGTTACTTTGGATTTCGCAGTGTCGGGCTCTCTTGCTTTCATGTTTGTCTTTCATTGGTTATGCGGGGTCGGCCCTTTACATCGTGACTTCTATCCGGGTAGATTTCTTCCTAGCTTCATTGAAATGTTGCCACATATTGTCCCTTGACCTGTCAGACCACCCAAACCCGAAATGCTATCAACCTTGGTTGATTCTCGCAGACTTGAAGTCTGCAAAACTTGAATGGCTTAGAGAGGCCCGGAATCTCGCCATGTGTCCTCTCGCTTCGCGGGCATTTGAATTGCTTGGCAATGTAGATCTTTGACGGCCATTTGAAGGTCCTAGGCTTTTTAAAACGACTAAGTTCATTTTAAATTTGTCGCTCGGTGCTGATTGCATGTTTTTTCTTTTGCGATGCAAGTCCGAAGCTTTTATACTTTGATCAACCAGTCCATTAACCAATCACCGGGAAATTCTCATGGTGCCAGTTGAAGAAACAAGGCTTAAAAATGTCAGTTTCGTGCTCAAGATTCATGTAGATGAGTTGATATTGAAAAGAGTCTGAATGCATCTTAAAGTCTTAACTTTTGGTCCCATAGACTCTTGGGTCTCATGGACGTCTTTAAAAATTTCATTTCATCTCATTTCGGACAAGGCATGAAATTTCTTACAAATTGATGAGTCTCCTTTACTCAGACTGAACTTTGAAGCATGGGGAGCAATATGAAGCACACATAACAGTTACATTTACAGAAATTCTATGAAAAAGACCAGCTCGATTCAAGGAACTAGATTGAGCACCAACAAGTAAGATGGCATTTATTTATTTTTATTCCTAGCGGGACCCAAAATCACCCCTATAGTTTCAAGTTTCCTCATAAGCATCAAAACTGATTTGGCAGCATCCCCTTTTGGGGTTTTTGGGGTTCCTTTGAAGATGATACCTGTCCCCTATGTCGTGCTAATATGTACATATCATTATTATCTTTAAAAAAAACGTCCTTGCTACAACCTTCAATAAAATGCAGTGTCATATCCTTGGGTGAGGATTTTATTCCACATCAATATCTACTCCTATATTTCTGCTAAAGATTTTGAAAATTCTCCTTTCACCCATTAATTAGAAATCTCCCTTAAATATCACCTTTGCAATTGCCAAATCTTCTACCTTAACCTATATTGTAAGTTGATTTTTTGACAAGGAGGAATAATGCTCGTTATTAGATTTCTTGACCCATCATTTTTTATGTGTTTATTGCCTAATCTTTCAATATGCTGACCGCTTATTTAATCCATAGGATAAACGACATATGAGCCAATACATTTTGGGATTATCTGGTCCCTTGAAACAATGGCAAAATGGACTACAATTAGAAAATTATATGCTCAATGGCAAAGATATTTCTATCATTCTGTGGTGTCTCCCATTAAATGTGTTCTCTTCTGCATAACTTTAATGATGAGGGACAGACAGGTCTCTATATGCTATCAGGTCCGTTGTCCAAGTTGAAAAGCAAATTTTAGATTTCTGACCATGACCTTAACCCTTCCCACATTGTTTGAATATGCCCAAGTCTTGCACATAAAAACCAGGGACAAATTCCTCACTATCTCAGAGATTATGTCATCCAGCAGGGCTTGGGTAAGGCTTTGAAATTCCATCATAGTCCAATTTAATTATACCCTTCTCTTTAATTGGGTCCCATTTCTCCTTTGAAGATTCTAATTTCTAACAGAATAGTAATATATGTTTTCCCTTATGTCCTAACCTTTCCAACTTTAGAGAAAAATCCTGAACTTTGGTGAATCTCTCCGAGATTATGTCATCCAGCAGGGATTGGGTTAGGCTATGAAATTCCATCATAGTCCCTATTTAATTATATGCCCTATTTTAGTAGGTCCCATTTCTCCTTTGAAGATTTTGATTTCTAACAGAATAGTAATATAATTTTGAAATGTCCTGCTCTTCTAAATAACATTACAGAAGACCCTTGGCCTATTTTGTCTACCCGATAGCTAAGGGGGAACATAAGGGTGACTAAGTCATTTATAAATTATTATTAGTGCCATACTATATATATATATATATATATAGAGCAATTGTATTAATATTATGACTTAATATTGTATCTAATCTAGGATGGAATAAGGCTCAAAGACATTTTGTATTCATCCTAGGGGCTTTGGCGACTTGGCTTGGAAGGGACAATGAGGTTTTAGAAAGGATAAAAGTGCCAACACAATTTTGTATCCCTCCTATGCAAAAGTGCGACTTGGTTTAGAATGGAAATTGAAGGGAAGAAGGCATTAATTATTGTTGTTAGCTGATTGGGTGTCTTGGAAGGTGTTTTTGGGTCCCTTCTTTCCCCTTAAGGAAGAGGTCGACTTGCTTTTGGGATTCATTCTAGCATTTCATATTTTTCAAAATTGGTCTAAGAGCTGAGAGTTGCTGTTGCAATTATCTGAGGACGAAAACCCTCAGAAATTGGTGAAGGGAGAACGTAAACTCTTCCTTGGTGTTGACATTTTGTGAGTAGAGATTCAAGGCAAAAATCAGTTTATTTAAACAAGCAATATATTGGCTGGAGCGACCCAGTTTGGGACTGGTTTTGCAGTGTTCAGGAGGTTATAAATTCAGTTTCAGATCTGTTATTGGATGTTCATTTCCAGCTATTCATTCCAGCACCTTTTTGGTTTTTTTTGTGGGGTTTCAAGCCCTTTATTTACAGCTGTAACTCAGGACAAATCTGCAGACTTCTGGTAATAAAATACAGATTTTGGAGTCACTATGTTGATACTAAATTCTTCCTTTATTCTCTGTAAGTCAGCTTTTATTTGAAAATACAAAAAAAGGAGTTGTTTTAGCCTTGCATGTGGTATGTACTTCCCCTGTGCAAATCACATGTTTTAGCATAAATTATCTCTGCAGCATATATTTCAGTTTTTGGGGTTCCATTTCAGCTGGGTTATTAGCATATTCCATTGGGTTCTCTTGGGGACATTACAAATTTATAGGGATATGTAATGTTTTATATGTTTTCCTAATATCCTAACCTTCCTTCATAGAAAAATCCTGAACTTTGGATGAATCTCTCATAACTTTCATACAAAAAGTGTGGAACTTAGGATGTTATAAGTACAGTTTATGGCATGAAAGGTTTGATATATGGTTCAAATGGAGAAGAAAAGACATTTGTCTACCGTCTTATTGTAAGAAATTGATTGTTGTCCCAGTGGCAAGAGTAAGGTTAAGAATATATAATTGCCTCTATTTGTATTGCGAGAGTTGGATATATACGCCTTTAATAAATTTGAGATGCAGCTGCTTGCTTTCATTCAACCTCATACCAGAACATCAGGCTTTTACAAACATTGATGTATAAACTGGATATATTCTACTAACATTGACTTATGACATTACATAGCTGTATCAAATATTAAAGTCCTTATATTCTTCAAGTATGTTCTTGCAGGCATGATTTCATTTTTCTTTTCTTTACCATTCAGGAAGTCTCAATTTCAGTGTATATTCACGTGCAGATAATCCAATCAAAGATGATTTAACAATCATCACTGGAATAGGTGACACTGAGGACTCACGATATGATGCTATTGTCAGAGTCCTTAAAGATGAGTTGGGCCTTGTTGTCTACGGTCATAAAGATATCCCTAATCCAAAAGGACACATAGCTTCTGAAGATGGACCATGTGAAACTACTTATCATCAAGGAGATACTAATAGGATTTCTTCTCATCAAGATACCAATATGCACATAGAAGTGAGCAGTCAGTCTCGAAAGCTGGGAATTTCTATGCGAAGGCCTCCAAACCTTGGGTGGTTGAGGATATCAAGCAAATCTCTAAATCAGTGGCTTAGAAAAAGAAGGTCGATGAGGACAAAATGCTCGGGTGTGCCCCTGATCGTCTATTGTTAAATTGGAGCACATTTGATCAAGATAACATAATAAATAGACAACATTATTTGTGGAGTTCATTTCATTTATCCAACACTTTATCTTTCTGTAGGCATTGATAATCTTATGTACAGCAGAAACCCCAATGCTGGAAAAAGGCCTTACCTAGTTATGGGGGATTCAAGCATGGAAAATGTTGGAACGAGTGATTAAAGTGCATTAAACGCTATAGGGTTAGGATATGATGACCATGTTATTTTTATATAAATCATATGTTGATTTATAATTCTCCTTGTGCAGATAGAAATCCAGCTTTATGGAAAGTGTCAGTTTCAGCAATCCACCTTTCCCAGTGACACTTGCAGTGTTGCACCAAATCAATGATGTGAATATGCACTTTTCCTTCTTGTTAACTCTGATGACCATTCTTAGATATAGAAATATCATAATATGGTCAATTTATTCCTCTTGTCCGCTAGTGGCAAAAGGTGGTCCACGCAACTGTCATTTTATACTCATGTTATAGGTCTATATTGTCTGTCTTTTGTGTTTACCCTTTTGAGTTTAGTAAAATAGTAAACATGATTTATAGGACAATATTATTTATTAATTAAACAATCGTAAAACAATATAATTTGTTTTCCATTAGTTCAATGAATAGTAGGAGAATACAATTAATCAAAACCTATACAAAACTGAAAACCATGCAACTCTAAACTGTAGATGAATAGAAATCGCAGTAATTGATTTCAAAATCTGTACTGAAATGATCTGCATACATTCACACAATTACAAGCAATTCTCAATCATGTTTAAAATTAGCATTTAGAATTGGAGCATGCAGTTAGCTTTCCAAACTATCTTCAGCAGTCGAGCAATTACTTTAATAAGTAACAAATTTTAAACTTTAAACACAATTGCACCGTGAAGAAAAAAATGCAAATCCAACTTGTCTAAGTTGCTTTGTATTAACACCTGTTATGCAAGTAGGAAATGACAACAATATATTTCAGTATGCAACCTGAACTATAAGCATAGTGAAAAACTCATATAGGGGCTGAAATTAAATGAAGAGAAAAAATCTGCATTGCTCAATTGAAAATTTTAAACTTTAAACACAATTGCACCATGAAGAAAAAAAAATGCAAATCCAACTTGTCTAAGTTGCTTTGTATTAACACCTGTTATGCAAGTAGGATATGACAACAATATATTTCAGTATGCAACCTGAACTATAAGCATAGTGAAAAACACATATAGGGGCTGAAATTAAATGAAGAGAAAAAATCTGCATTGCTCAATTGACGACTAGCTCCTACAAGGTTAGATGTGAGATGGGCAGATGGACAATTTCTAAGGAGGAGTGGGAAGTAAGGGTTTTGTTTTTGCACCACAAGGGTGGTCAAATGGAGGAGCACTTCATATTCTTGAATATCCCCAATACATAGACATGCAGGCCAAACATGTGGAAACCTTAAGAGTGGGTTCCATGGTTGAGCTATTCGAGGAGAAAAAAGTAAGAGTTTGGGACGACGTTAATTTAAATTAGTAGGAGCAGACTTGTAAAGGATATCACAGGCCTTAGGAATATTTAAGTGGGGGAAGCATTATGTGTAATCGGCGGTCCCATAGACCCAATAAAAACTAGTTCATTTCATCTCAACACAACATACAAGAATGTAAATAATGAAGCCAATAGACTTCACATGTGCATACATTGGAAGAAGAACAATAGTACAATACCCAATAATGTAATGAATGAAGCCAATAGCCTTAACAAGTGCATGCATTGCAATTATATATGAGATTTCAACTTAATGTTGATAAAATATAGAGTTAATTATTTCATTAATGTTAAAAATTTGGACTCGCCAATGAATAAGTTGCTAAAAAGTTATATCATAAATTGTTATTGACCGCAAGGGATACTTTTTAATGTAAACTAGACATAAATGGTGTGGCTAGATGTTATCTCACTTCATCAAGTGTGTTTTGGTTGTAACAAGAATTGTATTGTTTTGATTTGCCTATGCCCTAGGGGTGGTGTCAAATAACATTGCAAAATCTTATGGAATTTGGCATGGTTTAAAGGTGGCTTTGGAGTGAACACAAGGGTTATAGTAAATCTCCAAGAAATCCTTAGAGATGATAATGTACATTAAACATGGTCCGAAAAGCTCCATTTTAACAAATACTAGGATGATCAACTTTTCAAATTACTAGTACGGTGATCAACTTTTACAAATAATTAGGGGACAAGGAGATAAATAGGTATGCCAACTTCCCATTTCAAAGCTTGCTATAAAGAGAAGTGGGCCATCGATCAAGAAGGTGGTGCAACCACCTTTTTATACATAATTGATATCCCTACGTACATAAAAGAGATATTATTGTAGTTACGATAATATGTCATGTTAATCATGCGAGGCACTACCCTTTTTTATTGGAATGCCTCACTATATTAATCGAGAAAACATCAAAAATATAAGATGGTTGCACTAAAAGGGAAGCGTAACCCTAGTATACATAGCCCAATCTCCACGCTTGAAAAAACATGACTTAAAAGCTAACAAAACACCATAAAACATGGCTACATATTAGTGATATTTTAGGAAACACTCATAAGCAAAGTGAAAGTCATGCACAAGTAATGACAAAGACTAGAGAAGGCGTCATATCATCCTTGGGGGAATAGTACCCAAACCGAACTATTCTCTCGAGGGAGGATATGGGGCATTCCATTGGTCTTGAGTTTGAGAATTATTTTGCAATTCCAAGCACATCATGACTCTCCACTTGAGTGGTAGAGAACCAACCATTATAACCAAGCCATTGAGAGTAGTCCCCAAATAAACCCATTCTTCGATTGATGGGCTAAGGGTGAAAGGGTTGGAATAAAGAATGAATCTAAGTCCAAGAATCTCTAGCATGGGGACAAGCCCAAAAAAAGTGTTTAAAGGTTTTAGGACGGACACAAATAGGGCATTTGGGGATAGGAATTCCAATATGTTTAAGTTGCTCTCTTTCTCGAGAGGGAGGTGTTGATGGACCAAACACCAAAAGAAGTAAGCAATTTTGGGCTCAACCTTATAATTCAAAATCAAATCAAGGAAAATAAGGGACATTATGAGATAGGAATTCAAACTCCACTCGACAACTTGTCGAGGGTAGGAGATAAGCGACTCATTAATTGATATAGCAAGTCAAGTCATTAATTTTTGAACTTCATGTCGGGATTCCACCGCTAGTCCCGCCACCAAGGAGCCGGGGTTGCAGCCCAAGCTTTTCCAACATAACATTGGGGAATAGTTCGTAAATTCTTTTAAAAAGAGAAGGTCCGAGGCAATAAGTCAAAATTTTCATTGGAGATCAAGCCAAGGGATACGATCTCTAGAGGAGACCAAATCACAGATGGTGATGCCTTTCCTAAGGAAGCAAAGGGCATTGATGCTAGGCATTTCAACCAAAGGGATGCAATTCCCAAACATGACGGGAGACCACTAGTATTGTGTTTGTTGAAAGACAAAGCAAATTTTGAACCTATCACCAACCCACTTGAAACAAGGTTTCATAGTCTTGTAATCTTCCAAATATTCTTAACAAAATAATCTTGACTAGCACAAAGGTAATCAACAAGGTATGCAGCCCAATATTTCTCTAACAAATTTTACCATAAGAAATGGCAACATTTATACAATGTCTAAGAAGAATATTCAAACTTCGTTGTCATCAATGGCCCTTATTGTCCATTTAGCACATAGAACAATGTTTTGCCTTTAGACATCAATGATACTCATATCACCTTTTTCTTGAGAAAGACAACACACCTCCCAGGGAATTCGGTAAAACCCTCTAGCTTGCTTAGCATTTTCTCAAAGAAAATCTCTAAGAAGTTTGGCAAGTTTAATGTTAGCAACCTTGGAAGGAGCCCAACAAGAGGAGTGTTAAATGTTGGTAGTTGCAAGAATTTTAGTGCACACATGGAATTTACCAGAAAAGAGAGGCTTGGTAATTTAGAAGGAAATCTCTGCTCGGCTCTATTGAGTACATATTGCCGTAAATTAGGACTACCATCAAAAGCAATAGGAATGCAAAGAAATTTGAACAATTCCAAGGATAGTCTCCTAGCCAACTGGAATGGGAATCATGCTTTTCCTAAAGCATCGAGTCTTGACCCACCTTGAAAATTGGATGTTGATGCTTTGTGAAACATACCAAAAATACTAAAGAGATTCATGAAAGGAAGCCTTGTTTTTAGCAATCATAAGAAACGAATCATTTGCAAAGGGACCATTCATAAGTTTAGATGTTTGATTAGGGAGAATAATTCCTCCAACAAAACACATTTAGCTATGTGGGGAAGGAGATACCCAAAAGCTTTAGCTACAAGATCATAAATGGTAGGAGCAAGCAAACAACCCTCCCGATAGAGCGAAAGAAACAAAAACTTTTAGATTTATGGGCATTGATAGTTAAGCAAGCCAAGGCCTCCGAGAATAGATTTTGTATAACCACGTTGAAGTTTCCAAATTTAAGTCTTTAGTTTGATGAGAATAAAGCACCATTCAATAAATTTGTAGGCTTTTTTAAAGACCAACTTTAGGAAGATAGTCTTCTATCGATTTGTGCACATTGATTCCATTCCTTCCCAAACAACAATGATATTTTCAAGTATATGAGACCCTTTAATAGAACATGTTTTCTTATGTATTATAATAACAAGGGGAATGTGGCGAAGACAAAGTGCTAAAGCCTTGTAAAATATCTTATAGGAGCATTCCACAAGTTATTGGGCCTCTAATTGCTTATAAGCTCGGAATCCCCAACTCTAGGCATGAATTTGATGTTTCCTTTATTAATAACCTCTCCTAAGTTTTTTTAAGGTTTCCTATAGACTTGTAACATGTTAGAACTAACAAATGGTGAAGTGGTTTTGAAAAAATCACAAGAAAGGCCATCGTTGCCTTGTGGTTTATCACTAACCCTACATTACGGTGCCATAAAAACTCTTCTACATTGAGAAGCGATTCACATTGTTGTCAAGCTAGGGGATTTAACTTGCAAGGACTACGTCTATGCATTCTTGTAGAGCCCCTTGCATTCTCTTGTCATCTCCCGGGATTGGAACAAAACCTTGTAGTGACCCAAGAAAGTCGAAGAGATTTCAAGAAAAGTAGTGAGCCGATTGTGTGCAATCTTGATAGATTCAATTTGCTCCTTGACTTGTTTGGTTTGAAAAGTTTTGAAAAAACTCTTTAGAGGCATGATCTGTGACTTTGAGCCAATGCAAACAAGATTTAAGCACCCCTATTAGCATGAAATTTCACCATATTTAGCTTGTGTCTAAGTCTAGCCACTATGGATTGTACTTGAGCATCAAAGGGGTTGCATTCAAGTTGAACAAAGACACTTTAGAATTCTATGTATTGATTTGTCGACTTGCTTGCAAACATGCACCGTCTATTTACTAAGTGGTGGAAGAAAGCCGACAATGTGATTGATTATGTTATTCCACCACTCAATCTAACCGGCAAGTGTGGGGAGAATGTGGAGTTAGGTTACACACCTTGGTGATGAATTGGATGGTTCCCTTGTAGTCTCTAGAAGGGACCTATTAAGGAAAAATTGTGTGCATGGCACTTTAACCGAGCACCTCCCAAAACTAATTTGGAAAGTGATGGAAGTGTGATTGGAGAGCACAATGTCTTGATGGACGGTGGAAAGAAGCCACCGAAATATGGAAATCGAACATGTGTTGCTCAAAAAGCATAACTTGATCAAGTCTTTTGCAAACCTTATCAAATTTGGTATGGGAAATGGACCATGTAAACCATGATTGGGAAACAAATGTTTTTTATTGTAAGAGAGGGTATAACAATCCTCAATGATTTTAAAATAAACCATGTTTCACGTTCTCCCATGCACCACCACATCACTAGGAAACTCTATTTGTTCTTAGGAGTCTCAATCATATTAAAGTCATCGTAGACAAACTAGTAAAGCCAACCACAAACAATCATCTAATCATTTCCATGATGTCGCTATTTCTTGGCTATCATTAGGGGCATAAACATTAATGATACCAAAATAGTGTCCATTATTGTCAATAATGACCTAGATAGCTCAATGTGATGGATCTTCGCCTATATAATAATCAAGAACACAAATTTTGGGGAAATTGAAATATTGGCACCGCCACAACCATCTTCATGTGAAGTGAAAACGTATGTAGCATATGATGAAATATACTTCAAGGAAGTCTATCAAGAAAAAAACTTGAAACCTTAACTTCTTGCAAATAAGCAACATCTAAATTTCCAATCCATTGACATGTAGATTACAAAATGAATTTTTATGGGGACTTTGTGAGACATCTTACATTCCATGATATAAAATTCATACATGAAACTCTTCTACGTGAAGTTCTCTTTGTTCATCTTCCAACCTTGTGCCAGCATCCAGAGCAACAAAACTATTAGGATAACGTGATAATTGGTTTGGTAAAATATAATCTTTGATGAAAATGGAGCGCTATTTAGACCCATTATCTCCCCTAGGTGACTAGTTCCCACTACGAGCCGGATTGTGTGAGAACCGAGAGTGGAGCACATGTTGTGGATGTTCCAACTTTGGATAGAGTCACTTGCATAAATTTTTCTTGAGAAATTTGGCTCTTAGGGACAACCAAAGGGTTCTAGACTAGGGAACCAACATATGAGTGGGAAGAATGTTCTCTGCTTTCCTTGTGTTTTACTAGAGTTTTTGTTAGAAACTATGTTGGTTGTTTTATGGTTTTTATTCCCAACAAAGGAATTTTTACTAGCCATGCAAGTCGAACCATCATTTTTTTCTATCACTACTTGCTTTCGGTTGGTGAATTCCTTGTGGACATTGTAGAGCGAGCCATGAAGGGAAATTACGAATCATGTAGTCAAGGGCTAAACAATGGAAGCGTGTCCCGGAAAATTGATATACATAACTTTTACATTAAATACTCAAAATTGTCATGGATATCGATATTAGGCAATTCCAAATCCACCATCCCAACAAACAAGTCTTAGAAAGATAATATTAGAATGGTAGTGTAGTTTTAATACTAGATAGATAAATAACTCGAATTTTACTCTCCTATTCTTGATAACGAATTCCTACTTTTGCATTGTTGACCTCAAAATACAAGGACCAAGACTAAAGTGGAAACTTGGGAGATTGATGCCATTTCCCTCAAGCATTTGGTCGTATAGGTAAAAGAGCTATGAAAGATGGTGATGGAGCAACATGAGGTCATTGAGGAACTATATTACATATAAATGCTAATACTCTTAAGAATGTTGCGTTGACATGGATTTTTGGAAGTCAAGCTTGAGAAAAATGACAATTTTTAGTGGGTCATGAGTTGATCAAAATAATCGTGAACATCAAAATCTTCTTGATTGACAATGCAACCCAAGGAACAACCTTAGCCAAGCTCGTCTCTACCTTAAAGATGTGTATGTTGTCAAACTCTTTTGTTTGAACGTGTAATGAAATTACTTGTATAATTCAGATTATGAGCATAAATAGAACACCAAGAACACAATATTGCATATAAATGATCTCAATATGCAATTAAAATAACTTCACCACTTCGAGGGGGAAACCTCCAAACCATACAATAAGACTCAAATGCTCGAATGATGATGAACTACTACCTACAATCCCCTATATATACTATTCATATGTTATGGCCATCACCAAGGCCGACCTACTAAGCATGAGAAAGTATAAATGATATAATAAAATGATATGGTAAGCCACAAGTCGGCTACTCATATCCTAATACAAGCAATAGGTTAAGGGCGTAGCATGCCCTTCCCCTTCAAACCAACGTTGTCCTCAATGTTGAATAACCTTGGATGTTGTTGCAGAAAACTTTCATCCTCCCGGTGTTGTATCTTCCATGCTCAAATTATTCCACCGATCGAGATATTCCTTAATGTCTATGGTTCTCAGCCTCTTAGTACATGTTTGCATAATCTTCTCTGGCTCTAAAATGATTCTTCCTTCCTCATCAAGTTCTGGTAGCTCTGTCTGGGCTGCAAATTTTTGTCCAATAACCTTCTTCAGGCAGGAAACATGGAATATTGGGTGTATGCGTGAAGATTGAGGCAACTCTAGTTTATAAGCAACACTTCCAATTTTCTGTAGAACCTAATAAGGACCATAATATTTAGGAGCAAGTTTGTTGTCCTTTTTGTTGCTTCAGGGACATCTACTTGTAAGGTTGTAGACATACAAAAACCCAGTCACCAATTTCAAAATGTCTTTCACTACGGTGTTGATATGCTTGTTGTTTCATCTGTTTTGTGCTAGTGCCAAATTCTCCTTCAAACTAGCCAAAACTTGTTGTTGATGTTGAATGTGTTCCTTAACATATCTAACCTTAGTTTGCACCCTCAAGGAAGAAGTGATAGATGGTGGATGGTAACCATATAATGCTAAAAATGGGGTCATTTAAGAAGAGGTATGAAAAGATGTGGTATACCACCATTCTGCAAGTGGTAGCCATTTAACCTACCATTCTTGCTTACCCGATACAAAACAACATAGATACTCCTCTAAGAATTTGTTGACCACTTCCGTTTGCCCATCAGTTTGAGGATGGTAAGATGAACTGTGAGCTAGCTGAGTACCCAAACATGCAAATAATTCTGTGCAAAAATTACTTGTGAAAATAGGATCACGATCACTTACAATTATCTTTGGGGTTCCATTTAGCCTTTGAACTGTCTCAAAAAAATAGTTGTGATTGTACTAATTGTAAATGGATGTGATAGGGCACAAAAATGGGCATATTTTGTGAGCCTATCCACAATCACCAAAATAACATTCTTACCCTCTGAACAAGGCAATCCTGTGATGAAATCCATGGAGACCTCCTCCCATCTTTGGCTAGGAATTGGTAATGGTTGCAATAGACCTGGTGTCTTAATGGTTTCACCTTTGTTCTGTTGGCACACCAAACACTTTGATACAAACTTTTGTACATCCCCTTAAGTCCTTCCCAAAAGAATTCTCTTTTTATTCTATGATATGTCTTCAAAACCCAGAGTGTCCTCCAACAGGTGATGCATGTAGCTCTGCAAGAATCTTATGCTTTAACTCAGAATCTTTACACAAGAATAACCTATCCTTGTACCATAGGGCATTACCTTTCCACTCAAATTTGTTAGATGTTATAGAGCCTTGCTTGATATTCTGTATTAGAGATTGTGTATCCTTGTCATGCTCCCATTCCAATCTTGCTTCATCCACCCAATCGGCCTTCAATATGGACATTGCACATAGTAAGGCATCTGCGGATGTATCCCTTTTGGATAGCACATCAGCTACTACATTTTCTTTACCCTTTTTGTATATGATTTCAAAATCATAACCCAACATTTTTGTTACCCACTTTTGTTGTTCCTCAGATGATAACCTTTGCTCCAAAAAGTATTTGAGACTATCATGATCAATTTTTACCTTGAAGTGTCTACCCATTAGATAGGGCCTCCATTACTTGACTGCATGAAGAATAACCATCATTTCTTTCTCATAGATAGGTTTGAGAAGATCTTTTCCTTTGAATTGGTGACTCTCAAATGCAATTGGTCTTCCTTCCTGCATTAGAACTACTCCCAATTCTGATCCTGAAGCGTCACATTCAACAATGAAGGTTTTTGAGAAGTTGGGAGTAGCCAAAACTGGGGTGGTGCACATGGCTTCCTTCAACTACTCAAAGGATTTAGTGGTTGCATTTGTCCAATGGAAGGCATCCTTCTTTAGCAATGCAGTGAGTGGAGCCGCGATTCTACCATATCCCCTCACAAATCTTCTGTAGTACCTGTTAGTCCTAGGAACCCTCAAAGATTTTTGAGAGTTTTGGGCCTTGGCCATTCCACCATAGCTTTGATCTTCTGAGGATCAACTTTGACACCTTCATGGGATACAATGTGACCCAAGTACTCTACCTCTTGTACACCAAAAGAACATTTAGATGGCTTTGCATAGAGCTTATGTTTCTCCAAAACTTCCAACACTTTATTTACATGTTGCAAGTGTTCTTCCCATGTCTTATTGTAAATCAATATGTCATCAAAGAAAACTAATACAAATTTCCTTTAAAATGGCCTAAAAATAGTGTTCATCAAGCTTTGAAATGTTAAGGGAGCATTTGTAAGACCAAAAGGCATTACCAAAAACTCATAATGGCCCTCATGAGTCCTGAAAGTCATTTTATGAACATCTTCCTCTCTTTCTAATTTGATGGTGCTCCAAACGAAGATCTAATTTTGTGAAATAAATAACACCGTGCAATTTATCAAGTAAATCATCAATTCTTTGGAATAAGAAACTTATCTTTGATGGTGTACTTGTTGAGTTCTCGAGTAATCTGGACACATCCTCCATGTTTCATCCTTCTTACGTACCATGACCACTGGTGAAGAATATGCACTTTGGCTATGCTTGATGATACATGCCTTCAACATTTCTGCACCATTTTCTCGATCTCACTTTTATGGGAATATGGGTATCTGTATGGTCTGATGTTAGGTGGTTGTCTCCCTAGAATCAACCGAATGGCATGATCATGATCCCTAATTGGTGGTAGTCCCTTTGGAATTGCATAAAAAACAGACGAGTGAGCATCAACAATCTTCTGAAGATTGGGTGGCATTGAAGACTCTGTATTTTGTACCTCTATGGAAAATAACTTTTCTACAAATCCATCTACTCATTTTCTAAGAACCTTCTGCATCTGATGAGAGATAATAATCTGTGGAGACTTAGCTACCATCCCTTTCAATTGTATTGTCCTTCCTTCTGAATGAAATCACATGAACAATTCTTGGAAATTCATTTCTATAGTACCCAAGGTTGTGAGCCATTGGACACCCAAAACAATATTTGCCCCTCCCATAGAAATAACAAACATAGGCGAGTCTAACATGTAGTCTCCCATGGAAATCTTGATACTATGACACTTTCCTGTGCACTTGATTGTCCCACCATCCGCAATCATAACTTGCATTTCTGGAGTTGGGTAAATAAAACAATTGAGGCGGGCAACTAACTTACTATTTATGAAGTTATGAGTACTCCTGAGTCAATCAACACCGCCCACCTTCTATTTTTTGAGATAGCCAATAACCTTGAGTGTTTGAGGAGTACTAATACCTGACAACGCATGACAAGAAATTGTAGGTTGGTGATCCTCTACTTCATCTTCTATTAGTTCCTTAGCTTCTCCTATAATTTCAGCTTCCTCTTCATCCTCATTTCCTCCTTCAATATAGAACAACTTCTTCTCAACACATTTGTGTCCCGGTCCATATTTGTTGTCATAGTTAAAACATAATCCTTTTTCTCTTTTTTCTTCCATTTGTTGAGGAGTCAGTCTAATTGGTTGAGTGAATGATGGGGAAGGGGTACTACGGTCTCTGGTGTTAGTGAAAGGTTACCTCCTACTGCAAATAATTTTTCCTCTGCTCTATGTGCCATGATAATAGAATCAGAAAGCTTGAGTGGATTAAACATATGTACCTCATGCTCAATGTGGTCCTTAAGACCCCAAGAAACAAGTCATTCAGGTTCTCTTCTGTAATATTCTCCACCCTTAAGGATAGGTTCGAAATTGATGCACATAATCTTTGACTGATCTTGTTTGTCTTAACTTTGCCAATTGACTAAAGTAGTTATCTGAAACACTGGAACTATAGTGCAATTGCAACTCCTCGTAAAAAACTGTCCAAGTGACACTGAGACCACTCTTTTGCCTCTGAGCACATAACCATCGATACTGACGAATTGGTCTGGTTCAAGATACAAGGATGCCAAGGTCACCTTTTGTCCTGATGGGGTTTGATGTAACTCAAATAAGTTCTCCATTTGATTTATCCAATTCAGTGGATCCTTCCCATCAAATTTGCGCATCTCCACTTTCAACATCATGTTCCGTGGTTGTGAATAAGTTGGATTCTAATTTAGTTGGAAAAGTGATCCAACATGGTTATTTTTCCCATTATTTTGAACTGAAGATCCTCCTTGGTTGAGTTGGGACTGATTTGGGACATACTTGTTTACCCTTTATATGTTGCATGATATCATCCAACCGATTGATTTGGTCTATGTCTCCTTTACATGCCATCTCAGATTGTACATTTCACAGTTCATACTCGAGTTGGCTCACCTTATGATCAACTGAGGTAAACCCTAGTGCTGAGGAATTTGTATTTACCCCTTCTAACTCCAACTCTTCTATCACTACCCCATCTTTATCTAGGGTTTTACCCAGAGTGACAGATTCTTTTTGGCTCTTGTGGAAGGCCCCGCCATGATGTCAAACCCTAGGGTTTAGGGTTTCGATACAATTCGGCCGAATAGGAAAAAACACAAAGAAGATACTACCAATAATTTTTTTAGGGCTTTCCGAAAATGTAAAGAACTTGGAAAAATTCCACAAATTTCAGCCTAGGGAGCAATTTTATGAAAAACCCTAAATTTGCAATAACTTTTGCAAAATAAATTTAAAAAGTCTGAAATTTTCAGGAATCTTACTTGGAATTATTCGCAACTCTGGTAAAAACATCTCTGACAAATTCTCTCTAGTTCGCAAGATATATATCGGAACAAAAAATTAGGGTTTTGCCCTAATTTTGGCTCGGATCGTAGCTCTAATACCACTTGTAATGAAATTACTTGTATAATTCAGATTATGAGCATAAATAGAACACCAAAGAACACAATATTGCAGATAAATGATCTCAATATGCAATTAAAATAGCTTTGCCACTTCGAGGGGGCAACCTCCAAACCATACAATAAGACTCAAATGCTCGAATGATGATGAACTACTACCTACAATCCCCTATATATACTATTCATATGTTATGGCCATCACCAAGGCTGACCTACTAAGCATGAGAAAGTATAAATGATATAATAAAATGATATCGTAAGCCACATGTCGGCTACTTGTATCCTAATACAAGCAATAGGTTAAGGGCGTAACAGTAACGTATGATGCAAATGTGATGCATTAACATTAAGGTATGGTTGAAAATCCCGCACCAACCAAAAACTATTATCAATATATGTCATGTTGGGCTGTAGTGTTGAATTCAAGTTTCTCGCCATATATGCTTCTTGGTTTGATTATGACAATTTTTTTGAAGCAATATGCCCATTGGAAGTTGTGGTTGTTTGACAATCGTAGGAAGAATGCTTCAAGCTTGTGGGATGCCCATGATCCCATCGATTTGTAGAAAAAATGATGTCTTGTAAAAAAAAAAGAAGAAAATAATTGTTGGTTTCACCATGGGTTGTTTTTGGATAGAAATATACAGAGGAAGGTGAAAGAAACATTAAGAAAAGTAAGGGGATGTTCTTTGATGTCTCTTTGGGAAGCCGAGAAACATATAAAAATGCATGAGAGTTAAAGAAACTTGAGTTATATGAAGGGAAAATTGGTTTTGTGAGAAATGGAGTCATTTTTGCAAAAATGATGGAGATGATGTGGGTGAGAATTGTCAAAAATAATATTTCTACTATGGATTTAAGGGGGAAAAGCAACAAAATGGGAAGGAGGGGAAATATTATTTCTTGGCATGGGAGGTGAAGTGAAACTTGGAGATTTCGGGCAATCTCACAAGGCGATGAAGGCATCAAACGAAAGCTTACAACATGGAAAATGTGTAGACCGAAAATCTTGAGTTTGGACTATCTTCCTCAATGGTACATGTTGTTTTAGCATAACAAAGATGTTTTTGCAAGTTGAAGGATACAAAGTCTGGGTAGATTCTTAGAAAAATGAGGACTATATTTAAGCTGGTTTATCATTTATGAAAGAATCAATCATTTTTTTGTTTTTCCAAATATTTGATGCCCAAAAATAAGGGTGGCTATTTGAAAAAAGTGTTAATTTCTCGTTTCCTTGCTATATAGCCTTGTGCGAGGATGAAAAATAATTTGTAAAATATTTGGAGGTTTGTATGTCCGTAGAACATCAAGACCTAATTTACAATAATCGATAATATTGTTTTTAATATTCGATTATTTCTATGTTTTGTAATGGGTGAAAGTAGACCTAATTTGCAATAAAGACTAAGTAGTTTCAAATGTGAATCATTTGAATTGAATATGGATGTTTAATGGTATTTTATGTATTATAAGTTAATTATCAGCATAAGGTCTCTTTGTTAATCTTTTTTTCCTAAAAGAACACGTGCATAGTTGGATGTGTAAAATCCAAGGAAAGTAGTACTATGAAGCATGTTGTGTGGACAATAGGAGTTGTTTAGTAGGCTACAAGTTAAGGTTTTTAAATTGACACCTTAACCTTGACTAGATCATATGGTATATGAGTTACTTAATCTAGAGAGAGAGAGAGAGAGAGAGAGAGAGAGAGAGAGAGAGAGAGAGAGAGAGAGAGAGAGATTTATATCTTGTCCATCTCGAGGGTGGTCTTCTTGGAGGACCAAGTGAAGATTAAAAGTGCACTTTCCATTCATTAAGAGGTCATCCATGGGAATTAGTCCCTATTTCATCCTTGCCGCCAAACAAGGGTACTTAAGGAGGGTTGAATGGTGGAGGAGCATATCATTATCATTCATCATTTTGACATTTAGTTGGATTTGGAGGCCATGCAACTTCTCTTCTTGCCATTGAAGGAGAAAAGCTCTTCCTTGGTCACCTATTGAGGATGAAACCATTCAATAGGAACACACTTGGAAAGCGAAACTCTCTTGTGTGCATTGGTGGCTTCATTCATGAGTCACATGTGGACTTCATTGGCAGATTTTGGAACAACGAGGTGTTTATCCATGCGTAAGGAACTTCCACTCTAGCTAGGGCGCTTTCAAGGGTGTTGACACCCTTACTCCACTTGATCTACCCATTTGGGAAGTTCAAGATTACTTTTGGAGGGGTTTCCGTGGTTGGAAAATTGTGATTTCAAATTTATTTGATAGTTGGTCTCTTTGAGATAATTTTGAGCATTTGTTTGTGTTAAAAATCCAAGTATTGATGGAGTTATGAATTTTCAAAGTTTCAACTATGTTTGCACTTGAATTAAATTTATAATATATATATTTGCTTTAGATTTCATCTTGTTGAACTTATGAAGTGTTTGGGATATTTCTATATTAATTTTGTATCTATATTGCTTGAGAATATTGTCTCAAAGAGCCCATATAGTTCATTGCCCTAGGAGATAGAAAATCAAGTTCATTGTTACGGCTAAGTGGTGATATTGTTGGTTGTCATATGAATTCCTTTTCTGTCATAAATATTCGGATCTCTCTTGGTTGTTAATGGCATTTTTAGTTTTTTCCTCTAGGGTTTGAGGTGATGGATAGGTGGTTGTAATAAAAATCGGAAGTTTTGATTGGTGTTTGAGTCCAAACCCTTGTTTTCTATTTAATGCCCGAGAAGGGACTCAGTTGTATTAGAGATTTGGTCCTCCTAATTTGGAGGTTTTCCTTCAAAAGTAATAGATAGACGGGGAACATAAGTGAGTAGTTTTCCTTAGGGAAAGAAATATTGGTGAATAGGATAACAAAATTGACCCGGGGCATGCAAAACCACAATGGAGAAGGAACTTCTTTGGGATTTCATAGCGTGAGGCAACCCTTAGGGTCAAGCTTTAGAGTTGTTACTAGGCCATGTAAGCCTACCTTCCTCCCTAGGGAAGAATCCATTCCATAGATTGAGACACAACATTCGGTGGGCCACAACATTGCTACTATCTAAGAGTACATGGTTGTTTTGAATGATATTTGTGATGCCATGTTACTCGCCGAGTTCATAGGGTTGAAGCATGGTAGAATGGGAATTGGACCAAGGTCCAAACCCCAAGTTATACCTAAGAAAAGGGAAAAATGTCCCAGCCCTAGAGGGAAAGAATCCCTCCATCATGATCAAGGACGAAGAAAAACAATCAAAGTTGTTGGAAATTGAAAGGAGCAACCCATTGAAACCCTATGAGCACCCATCACTCTTCCCAATGACGATCCATTGACTAATTTTTAGAACAATAGTATGGAGGGTCAAATGTTTGATGAACTCTTAAAGCACGATCCTAGGAAAGAGAAGGAAATCATGAAGCACGAGTTGGAAGGTAAAAATGCTTGATATTTAATGATGATTCATTGATTTCTAATGATGGCATGTTGTAGAAAAATGAAGAATAAAACTCAGATTTACAAGGTGGTGAAGAGAAGTTAAATGTTGAAGCTCAATTGCTAAAGGACAAGGAAGATGATTAGCTTCTTTAGGAATTTATGGACAACAAACAATGATTTTTTTTTTTGGTGATGTTCTGATTCGACAAGATTCATTATGTGGTTCCTTACATGTATCAACAAAATGAGAATGCTTTAACAAATTCTCATAAGGCGAAGAAAGATGAATACTATGAAGACAATCTGAATGTATGAAGGTAATTCAATTTTTTTCTTTCTACCATGCCATTTTAGATTTATGGTCATGAGCAATTTGTTGAAAAGATGACCATGAGGCAAGTTTGATGCTCTATAGCAAATCACGACAAATGGGTAATCATAATGGTGCTAAAAGTGGAGAATAATTAGAATTGCAAGGTGTTAATGGGGAAAACAATCTAGGTGACCTTGTTGGGGGCATGCCCATGGAATAAGGGCCTCTCCGATGCTCATGTTAATCTTTAGTTCACTAGAAATTTCTTGACAACAACCTATGGTATGCAATTTCAACATCTTCTTAGCAAGGATGTGCTACATCATCTTCATGCTATGTCTTTGCAATATTTTTTTCGTCATAAGAAATGTTCTAACAACTTTGTGAAGATGAAGGGCACCAAGGGAAGAGGATTCCACTTCAACCCTAGGAAGTGACTCTTAGTTGACAATCCTAGAAATGACCCACATAATTCATATTTATGAATTCCTTCTATATCGCTCCCATATTTGTATCATGGTGGACAACATGATCGATTTGATAAGAGGATGAACATGTTGAAGAAAAAAGGGCAAATAGATTCTTCCTTGTAAATTTGATGTCCCCATTTCACCTTGAAATTTGAGACTACCCCATGTTAAAAAAAATTGTTCTTTTAAAATAATGGGTCGTTTTGTGTGTTAATTGCCAGAAAGTGTCTGTATTGTGTCAAGATATTCCCAGAGAGTCATATTAGCCAATTTCGCCAAATACCCAGATGCCCAAAATCATTATATTTTGTCATTGGGGTTTGCCTGCGGGAAATTTTTATTTAATTATTTTGAGCCCCATTTGAGGCAAATTGTGCTCCGGTTTAACCCTGTTGTGGTCTTACATGTCAATATTCCCATATACCAGTAGGGTTTTAACCAGGAATGAATCCTGGGCTTTATCTGTGACTTCTGGCAACGTTTTGCGTTTTTGGTGTTTTCCGTTTTGTTTTTTGTGAAATTTCTCTAGGTCAATTCCTTTGCCGGTTTAGTCTAATTTCTTGCCTGGAGTATCTGGAGATCATCTATGGACGTTATGCCAGAAGGAATTTGCCACAGGAGGTCTGGTTCTCTCTGAAAAGATGTTTTTGCAAGTTGAAGGATACAAAGTTTGGGTAGATTCTTAGAAAAATGAGGACTATATTTAACTGGTTTATCATTTATGAAAGAATCAATCATTTTTTCGTTTTTCCAAATATTTGATGCCCAAAAATAAGGGTGGCTATTTGAAAAAAGTGTCAATTTCTCGTTTCCTTGTTATATAGCCTTGTGCGAGGGATGAAAAATAATTTGTAAAATATTTGGAGGTTTGTATGTACAGTAGAACATCAAGACCTAATTTACAATAATCGATAAGATTGTTTTTAATATTCGATTATTTCTATGTTTTGTAATGGGTGAAAGTAGACCTAATTTGCAATAAAGACTAAGTAGTTTCAAATGTGAATCATTTGAATTGAATATGGATGTTTAATGGTATTTTATGTATTATAAGTTAATTATCAGCATAAGGTCTCTTTGTTAATCTTTTTTTCCTAAAAGAACACATGCATAGTTGGATGTGTAAAATCCAAGGAAAGTAGTACTATGAAGCATGTTGGGTGCACAATAGGAGTTGTTTAGTAGGCTACAAGTTAAGGTTTTTAAATTGACACCTTAACCTTGACTAGATCATATGGTATATGAGTTACTTAATCTAGAGAGAGAGAGAGAGAGAGAGAGAGAGAGAGAGAGAGAGAGAGAGAGAGAGAGAGACCCATTTGAGGCAAATTGTGCTCTGGTTTAACCTGTTGTGGTCTTACATGTCAATATTCCCATATACCAAGTAGGGTTTTAACCGGGAATGAATCTGGGCTTTATCGTGACTTCTGGCAACATTTTACGTTTTTGGTGTTTTCCCGTTTTGTTTTTTACGTGAAATTTCTCTAGATCAATTCCTTTGTCGGTTTAGTCTGATTTCTTGCTTGGAGTATCTGGAGATCATCTATGGACGTTATGCCAGAAGGAATTTGCGAGAGAAGGTTTGGTTCTCTCTCGAAAAACGAAGTCATGCACGAAAAAACTTCTTACAGGCAGCCGCATTTGGGAAAAGAAGGTTTTAAGCTACTGATGGGATTTTTGGTAGAAGACGGGCAAGTGAAAATTTTGTACTGCTTGGCATGATACTTTTCCCATGGGAGCAAAGTCACTTAAGTCATAATGGGAAAATTAGAGGCAACAAGTAGGCGGGAATTTCTTGCAGGGTGAAAATTCCCATTGTGAAATAAAAGAAAATCACTTAAGGCATTGATGGGATTTTCTTTCACCTGCAGGTAAAAAAATCCCATTATGAAAGTCAAACAATTTAAGTGGATCATGGGATTTTGGCGCTGTAGTGCAGGGTGAATAATCCCATTAGAAATTGACTTTTTAAAAATAGAATTCACCCTTGCCAAAAAGTGCGACCCACCTTGGGTGAATAATAATGCATTTAATAATATTTATTCACCCAATTTTGGTGCCCAAGCATGAGGAAAAGTCAACGCATGATGAAAGGATAAAGAAGATTGGAAATAGAATTCTAAAATTAAATAAATTTAATTTATTTAATGCAGCCCCCTCTCATGCAAAAAAGTGCGACCCATATTAAGGAGAAATAATACTTTTTAAAGTATTAATTAATGGAATTAATTCCTATTTTTGGTGCATAAGGTCAAAGCACACTGTGAAGTCAATGTGGATTGGAAGTAGAAAGCTAAAATTAAATAAATTTAATTTATTTAATGGCAGCCATGAGCATGCACAAAATAGGCACCCAAATTGAAGAGAAAAACATGATTTTTAATTAATTAATTACCGGAAATAGGAAGGACAATTATTAATTATAGAATGATCAAGGTTATATAAGCATGGGCTACCATATTAATGGAGTTATTAATTCTTTAGCAAAGGAGTGCAGCCCAGACAGATTTGGTGCCCAAAGAAGGAGGAATTTTGCTCAGAGGAAGGTGTTTTCACTACCGGAAAGCTTCAAAGTTTGGCGCCTAGGTTTGAAGGAGCTTGATTTAAGTCTGATTAATTGTCTGCATAGTGGTATAGGTGCTCAGGTGAAGTTGACAAAATTCATGCTTGCTTTTCATGCAAACAAAACATCAATATTTTGGGGCAGAAGGCTTGATATATGCAAATTTTTATAATTAAAATCAAGTGTTCATGTTCCGATTGCCATCTTTGTCTCAATTAATTGCAGGAATTCATTACAAGGACGCTTTTATAAGAGAAAGTGAGCTTAAATCAATGTCCAATACATTGAACATATCCTCCGAATATGAAGAAATCTCCAGATCTGCACCGGTTGTAAAGAATTCCGGCTGAATAAAAAGAAAAAGAATTGCTCAGACAAAGATCGCTCCAGCCATGGCAAAGCGGGATGAATGAGAAAGATCAACAGAATCATGCATAGATCCAAATCCATAATTGCAAAGGCTTCATCCTCTTGTTTCGAATGCAGCCCGTGAAGAAGTCAATGCATGGAGAATTCCTTCCAGGACCTTGTGCATGTTCTCCCAATCTTCCAGTTGAAGCCTTCATTGAATTTACATTCACTGGAGTGCTTTCCATAATTTTAATTGCTCATATGCAATTAAAAATAAAAATGATGAGTTATTTACGGCAAACATTGCACTGATGCATGTACTGGAGAAGAACTACAAAAGCTTCAAGGATAAGAAGGAAGACAAGGCAAAGGAAATACCCACAAGCAAATCACAGTCACTTGCTTCCAGATCTAGCTGCTTCCAGATCCAGTTTGGTGAGAATCAAAGGCAAAAGAATCAACTGCATGCAGAATATGAAAAAGAACAAGACTACAGCTTTCCTCTTTCTTCTTCTTTCTCTTATTTTCTCCGACAAAGTAATTGAGTGATTAATTAAATTATAAAACTTAAGTGATCTGTTTAAAATCCATTACTTGAAGAAGTCAACTACTTGGAAATAGGTGGCAGACATGCAAAATAGAAGGTTTTATCTTCATTGTAAATCATGCATGTTGTGCAAAGAGGAATTCGAGAAGGGAGATTGTCGAGTTGTTTCCTTTTCGACTTCCACAGTGCCGATTCACTAAAAGCTTCCGACTTGTAGTTGCCCCTCTACATTCTATAAGTAGAGGAAGAACCTACGGGTTAGAGGATCATAATTTGTAAGCAACATTCTTGTGTTCTAGACTTTGTGCTGAAACCCCTGATAGCTATTTGAAGCAAAGGAATATAAATGAACATATTTCCAGAGAACTTTGTGTCGACGGTGCATTTTGTTTCTAACTTTTTTGTCTTAGATCTATTTATAAACTTTGTGTTATTCTAGATCTAGATCTTAAAGCTGTCTTTTCTTATAATTAGGGTGTTAATATCTATTGGTTAATACTATGTGCATGCAATCAACTCTGTAATCTATTGATTGGGTTACACATCTTCCCTCTTTCTTTCTTGTGTTTTTATTATTTCCGTTCTTTAACAACTACTTACTTGCTGCAAAACTATACAACTATGGTTCATGAGTTGCATGGTTAAAGTAAAACCCCATATAGATACTAGCATATTTTAATTGACAAATCTTATAGGGGAGCTTCACCGGTAAATGAGGGAGATTTATCTCATGACTGCCTAGGTTTTCAGCTATGTAGAAAATCTAGCCAACAAAATTCTAGATTGTTTGAACATAAAAGTTTGGGATTTGGGAGATCTTTTGAAGAGTGTTGCTACGAATTTGAGGATTTTTATTACATACATCCTTATGATAACTATAAGAGAATTGGTAACCACAAGGAAAAGGCATTTCTCACCCACAAGTGAGGGATGAAGTGTCTACGTTAGGTGAAAAAGGCCTTCGACTATCACCATCCCAATTTTGCATGGAAAAATACAATACTTGCCATTGTAAGATATTCTTTTTGAATTCATATTTTGGATGGATAGTACTCTCCTTGGATAGTTGTAGGTTAACATTTATGATGAAGTTATTTGTGTTGAGCATGATGTGTGAAATGGATTTCAAGTATTGCGGTTGTTGCGTCTTTCTTACGTTATTAATATGTAAGTGTTTTAAGTTTGGAATGTTGCTACAAACACATACAACCACAAGTTGACTAATTTGAAGAATTCCAAAGTTATATATGGCTATTACACTCATCCACTTGGCTCTCATAGGATCGATCCGAGCTAATTTTTAAAGAAAATTCAAGTGGGGCAGCTTGGAGGCAACATTTGGAATCCAAAATCAACAAGGTAACTACAATACAAAAAGTTGAGCGTAAGTATTGGTATGCATTGTTCACACCTTATGTTGGAATTCAAGAAGAAGGCAATACTTCAAGGTAGAGTGGATGGAGTTCCAAACATGGCTACCACGAAGGAGGAAGAGGTATATTCTCATAGTGCTTAATGCATAGAGTCAAGAAAGGGTCTTGAGGTAAGGGCCAATATTTATGCTAATTGCAATTGTAGACCTATTGTTCTTAATTTTTCAGCTTATGTAAGACAATTTTCAGTCCCTACATTACTCACAAATTTTCCTTTTTCCGTAAGATTTCAGTTTGGTAGTTGTTATGCCATTTTCATATGGATGAACACACAAAAATCATATTTGGGACTGCCATTAGTAGTCATAAACAATTGTGAATTGACATTTTTAAAGAGAATTTCATCATGGGTTGATTTGGGAAGAAGGCTACAATGAAAGAAACAAACAAATTAGATTTGGTAGCCTCGATTTGGATAAGATTGCATGTTATTTATGGCTATGGTGAATTGTCTCCATCCCCTTCACAATTCGATTTGCATCTTGTAATAAGAGAGATAGTTGGTCAAATTGATTATTCATCCATTTCTTACTTTATGATGGAAATTACAACAATTTACTGAGGATTTTGGTACATCCGAGTATACAAAGGAAGGAGATGTCACTTATTTTGAAGTGGAAGATGAAGAAGAATTCGGTGAAGAAAGGGGCAACAAAGGTATGAGTTTGTTTGGCTTGAAGATCTTTCATTTAACGGGCACATGATTTGGATTATGGAAGTACTATAGCATGTCCCTCCACCTTGATATGATGATATGTGGGCATATGATTTTGCATTTTCTTGAGGGAAACCAAATTTGGGAAGGGAGAAGTGTAATGTCCCCTTTTCCAAGATAGTCACTATTAAGGTCTTGGGCCCATTCTACCTTATGTGGGCTTCGAGGAAGGAAAACAAGCGAGATGAACATTGCCATAATTGTAAGTGATTATATTTTCCTTATTTATTTAATTACTAATTATGGCTTAGAGTGATTCAACTAGGTGAAGGTGAATGACAAAGTAGAAAGAAATTTCTATCTTCTCCACATGAGATCGGTCTTCTTGGAGGACTAATTAAAGATTAAAAGTACACTCCCCATTAATTAAGAGGTCGGATATGAGAATTAGTGATCTAATTCATCCTTGGCACCAAAGAGGGGTACTTAAGGAGGTTTGAAAGGTGGAGGAGCATATCATTATCATTCATCATTTTGACATTTACTTGGATTTAGAGATAGTATACCTTCTCTTCTTTCCATTGAAGGACATAAATCCTCCCTTGGTCACCTATTGAGGATGAAACCCTTCAATGGGATCACACTTGGGGACGAAAACCCTCTTGTGTGCATTGGTGGCTTCATTCGGGAGTCACAAGTGGACTTCACTGGAATATTTATGAAACAACAAGGTGTTTATCTGTGTATATGGCACTTATACTCCATCTAAGGAACTTTCAAGGGTGTTGGTACCCTTCCTCCACTTGATCTACCCATTTGGAAATTTTTGATTACTTTTGGAGGGGTTTTCGTGGTTGGAAAATTGTGATTTCAAATTTATTTGATAACTGGTCTCTCCGAGATCATTTTGAGTATTTGTGTGTGTTAAAACTTCAAGTATTGACGAAGTTATGAATTTTCAAAGTTTCATCTATGTTTGCACTTGAATTAAATTTATAAAATATATATTTTCTCCGAATTTCATCTTGTTGAACTTATGAAGTGTTTGGGATATTTATATATCAATTTTTCGAGTCTATATCACATGAGAATATTGCCTTGAAGAGCCCATACATTTTATTGCCTTAGGAAATAGAAAATCGAGGTTCATTTATAGGACTAAGTAGTGATATTGTTGGTTTTCATATGAATTATGTTGCTATCATAATTATTTAGATCTCTCTTGGTTCTAATGGCATTTTTAGTTTGTTCCTCTATAGTTTGAAGTGATGAAAAGGTGGTTGTAATAAAAATAGAATTTTTGATTGGGGTTTGAGTTCAAACCCTTATTTTCTATTTGATGCCCTTGAAGAGACATTACAACAAGCTACCTGTAAAGAAAAATGTGTAAAATACAAGGAAGCCAACAAGAAATATTGAAGATAAATCCAAAGTTGATTGTAACCCAACCAAATTTAAAGAAAGATTCAAAGATGAAACAAGTACAAGTTCCCAAAAATTTCCAAGGGTAGAACATATGAAAGAGTTGATGATGGAGAAACATTTTGGGGTTAAAATGATTAAGTACCATTTGAGGGTTCACTATGCTAGCTTGCGAGATGAAAGGATATGAAACTATGAGTTGGAGAGATCAATGATGAGTAAAATCAAACCATCAATTTAACCAAAGGTAGAAAATATTCACATATCTGACTTTGTGATTTAATCGAGGGGAAGCCATCGACTTATTGATAATTCTATCCACTAATTGTCAACCTAGGCATGTAAAACCTTGTAGTGATTTTGTATTGTATATACTACACTAAATCATATGAAGAACTACATGAACTAACTCTAATCTAGTTGTGTGTAGGGAAACACACTTGCTAAAGGGAAACACTCTTGCAAAAAGTATATGACAAGAAAATAAATGTTGGAATTGAAATATTAATCTAAATTTCAAAGCTTGCCACACAATATAAACGAATGTGCGTACACAAAAGTAAATTGTTTTGAATGAAATTAACTAAGTAAAGAAAAGTAAATATGCTTGCAAAATTAGAATGTAATTGAAATACACACACAACATGAAAGAAACTAATGAATGAGGATCCTCAAAACTCCTCATGAGTGTTCCCTACCTCAAATTTACTTACACTTTGATCCCTTATTTTAGTAAGACAACTTTAACTCAAGCAACTCTTATTAATTCAAATGTAGCATTTAAGGAATTGCTACTAGATTCTAACACTCTAATGAATTAATACTTCATTCTCTTGAAAATATTAATCAAGTCTTTCCTTCTATTTATCCACACACTTTACAATATGCATCTTCTCCCATTAAATAGAGAGATCAAATTTATTTAGATTCATAATAACTAACAATCTAAAACAATGCTTAAAATAATCTAAGTTACAACAACACCCTTCTTTCATACTTGGAATAAAAGGAGTTACAAAAATACAAGGCCATGATATGGAAAATCCTGCCGAAGCTAATGCATTTGTTGTGAAATAGAGGTGAGGTGAAATATTGGGTGAAGAAAAAGTATATGGAGTAAAATTTTAACTTTGAGTTGAAGTTATTGCAAACTAGGCCTTTGAGAGATGTTTTTAATGGTCACCAAATAATTCTATTTTAGTATCATTTGAAGCAGATAATTTGAACTAGAAAGGAAAGAATAATCAATTAGTATAGTCATTGTAAATGAATGAATAATAGGCTGAACATTTAACCCATACAAAAATTGAATTGTAATGTACAACACAATAACATATCAGCTATAAAATTTATGCCAAAATGTCTTTCATGTTCATTGCCATTAGGTAAGCTAAGTCAAACCATTAGACTATTAGGCATGATTCTTTGTTCTTAGTAATTATATTTTTCATTATACGCACAAGAAAGTGTTGCAAAAATGACAATTTGTCAAAAATACAAGAGATATAGAAATTAAAACACTTACTATGACAAAACCCATCACAATTTTCTTAACATAAGTTTAAAAATGTGGTGTCAAAATCTTATAAATGGAAAGGAGAAGTGAAAAGAACATAAGACACAAATAAATTACCTGAAATTTGATTGATTTTTCTCGATTATAAAAATAAAATGAATTTTTATTCTATATTAAAAACATGAGAAATTATAAAAAAATGAAAAATGGCTGTAATAATCTCTTGAAAATTTTATAAATGTCCCTACCACATTGAAAGAGGCAGTAATTGTATTTTTTTCGAAAATGTAATATACAAATGTATATTTCTATCAATTCCATAAAATAAAGTAAAAGGACATGAATGAGAAAAAGAAACAACATTTCCTAAATGTTGAAGTATTCCAATGTAAACAGATACGGTGCTATAAAAGATGGATGATGATCATCCTCAGAATGTTTTTGAAGGTAAGATGGCGGCAAAGGGCTGCAACTTTTTTGGCTTTTATGTGTAAATTCCACTGAAAAAAAAACCTTGGAAAATTTGACATTTGATAAAAGTGAACTACCACATATCTTTAATTGCTATTGCATGCAATAAAATAAGTTGATGCTACGTAGTATAAAATTTATAATTGCACAACTAGGAAAAATAATTTTCACAGAATACTTGCACGGTGAGAATAAAGACTGTGTAGTAAAAAAATGTTAAAAGAAATATATATATTACATATCTGAAATTTAGTTGAATGTTCTTGAATTTTTTTGATGATATCAGTACTCTAGTGTTCGAAAAGAATTAATAGCATTGATGAAAAGTAGAGGTAGGAAGTTTGTATTTTTGAGTTTACACTGCCCTTGTTATTTCTTTGCCTTCCCAGTCATGTTTTCTACAGAAACGAAAAAAATATCTCCAGTTAACTTAAGAAACAAAAACCATTGTTAAAATTTAAATTCCTGAGAAAGGTAACACTCACGAATGATGTCGAAGAAATTCCGTTTCCATGCAATTATAACGAGAGGGAAAGTTTCCGCAGCGGAGTGATAAAGTCATTATGTAGTGACACAAAAGATGTTGTTGTAGTTAATTACAACAAACATCTTCACAGCGACTTCAATTTAGAGTCCCGGAGACAGACATAGAGCTCAAATCCGTCATTAAAATCGATGAAATGTGATCAAAATAAAAGCAGAGTAGATCAAAACCCAAACAAAAATAAAGAAACACAAAATTAATCGAATCTACAGAAATGTCAAATCCGTTCTGATGTGATCCTCCGTATTCAATGATAAAGTTGATCGGCAAACACAGATGCGGCGTGGAATTTTTTTGTTTAATTTTTAATTGTATTGTTATTATTACATAAACGTTAAAAAAATTTGTGCCCGCGATTGACTGGAAATTCCCATGGCGGTTTGTGATTTACAGTTTGACGTTAGCGTTCAGATTTTCATTAACTGGCGAAATTGAGAGATATAATTTGCGAAGAGGATGGAGTTTTTAGTCTTTAGCTGTCACAAAAATGGCCGAATTAACTGCCGGTGGGAAAATGAAGATCAGCTTTATTTTAGGATTGGTTTAGGGTTTACGGTTTAGTGGCCTAAAATTAAAAGATATTTAGTGGCCTAAAATCCTATAGCTACAAGACAATTCTATTTTTAACATTTTACCACAATAAAACTAGAACGTTCCTCAAATTTACATTATAGATCAAAGTTATAATTATAAAATTTACACTATATGGATGTTATAATTATGTCAGAGAAGAAAAAAGCATGAACTGTTGATTCAAGAAGAGAGATCTACAATTCATTGATGTAAGAGGCACATGTAAGCAAAGGTTGTCTCATCCAAAAGCAAATATAAACAATAATATAAATACAATACATCTATTTTTTATTGGATATTTTCCATAATGTTCATGTTAGTGGTTTTATAAATTATACAGATTTACAAAGGAACACTATTTCATCAACAAAATATTCAAACAATGAAATTAATTCTAAAAGTATCCTCAAACCTTATCTCACATTTGAGCTCTTCCAAGGCAAAGACTACACTTGGTTGTTGATGTGGAGTCTTAAATCTTGATCTCAGGGCTTGTGGGATAGTGACACTAAGACTGGACTACCTAAAATTGAAAGTAAATTAGTGGACCTAGTGGATTTTAGAGTAGAAATAACTTACAAACCTCTCATTCCTGAAGATTGAATACATAGTTAAAATGTTTGTAGACATATTAGTGGTCTCAATAAATCATCGATTGATAAATATAGACGTGTTAAGGTCTAAACAAGATGGGAACTTGAAGGAAAAACAACTTCACAACTGGTCACTACTCTATTTGCATAATGCATATCAACAACTTGCACACTCGAATGTAAAATTCTCAGGTTCTTCTCTTCATTATCATCGGTAGTCAACTCTTGAGACCAAAAAGAAAAAAAAGAACTCTTTAAGTGAGAGATTAAAATATACAAATATCATGAGAAATTACCCAGAATATAAAATTGGGTATTAATTATTTGAATCAAGGGCCTAAATTAAAGAAAACGCTCTAAATGAATGTTATTTGGGTATTAGTAAAACATATGAAGATTTAAAGTATTATAGTAAACAAAAATACTAGTTGGGATATGCTTCTTGGTTTGAAATTATCTAGCTATTCATTGATTTCCATGTTGCTATGGTATAATGATACCGGGTCACTTGTAAGGGCATGAATCTGGATGAAACTTGTTTTTTCTATAATAAGACTCGCTAACCCAAAGATTCATACAAAATAAAATGAATATGTGAAAATTTATTGGGAATTAAAAAAGTAGAGTAGTACCTATGTAATTTTGAATTGGTCTTCTTGAATCCTGATTGAAACATAGTGGTAAAGTAGGTATTTTCTTGGGATTTCGTTTAGGAAACCCAACATCAAAGCATTCACCTTCCAAACACATTGACTCGCCACTTCTTGAGGATATTGAAAGAAGAGTAACTCATATATATACTGATTACCCTCTACCCTATTAATGTCACTCAAATTTCTAATCACCTACGATTTGTATGTTTACTATGTAAGCGGTTAAATATTTTTTAGTGGATTGTTTTAAATCTGCCAACATTTCAAGCGGGAAGAATTTTTTAGTGGCCTGTTTTAAAACTGCAGCATTTCAAGCGGGAATAATTTGGAAAGAGCGCCGAAATGTAGCAAAAAATTGAAGAGCAACATTTCGCAACAACTCAAATGGGCGGGCATTTCATTAGACATAACTTCCCAAAATAGCTTTAATAGTGTTTTCAAAACTTGCCATTACACTTGTCCTTGTCTGATTAAAGTAAATGGAATCCAACGTGGGTAGTTCCACTACCTCCACATACGCTACGGTTCCATAATATGATAAATGGCGATTCACAATGATGGTTTCTCGATAACAGTTGTATTGATTAGAAAACTAGTTGACGGGTAGTTTTAAGTCGGGCCCTTCTTTTGACCTTTTTAAAAATAGCTAGCACTTCAATAGTGTGTTGGGTTTTAAAATGATCCTTTTAACAAACCACAGTTAGGGGACAACAAGTCCCTCCTCTTTAATGGGAGAGGTTCCCTTATTGAAAGCAAGTAACAAAACTTATATACAAATGTACAACTTTCAAAGTGTGGATTCTGATACTTTGAAACGTTTATGCCCAAAGATCATCAATATGAAAGAACGGAAGAATTAAGGAGATGAGGAAGGAAGAACATGACAATACCTTCAGGAAATATAGATATCGTCAGTATAACCTTATATGTATCGGACCAAGGAGTTACAAAATAGAATCATTCACTTTCATAACCAATATAATTCCACAGACGCAAAGTTCCAGAAGTAATATAAACAAGAACATAAAGTTTCCTATCATAAAAGATGGATGATTCCTAAGTTTTAGATAAGGAAAGAAGAAAAGCAGAGGAAGAAAGGGGAAAACTTTTGTATTGATTACTTCGAATCTATTACCTTTACAGAGTACTATGATCCAACTTGAACAACAACGTGGAGAAGCCATTAAATAGTTTCCAAGAACAATTACATTTGGTTACAAAATGACGAAAAATTGATTCAAGAAACCGATGTCTAAGTCTCTCCAACACCTCGGCCGTTTCCATGCCTAGCGGCAAAACCAGACGCATTGAATCGCAGCCATTCATCTTGCCTTTGCAAACTTTGAATTCGAGTTGTCCACATGGGAGAGATTTAAAATGAAGTGGGCAGAGGACGCCTTTTGCATTTTGTGCCCTTTGGAGAAATGGCACTTTGGAACATTTTGGCCCGCCCACCCGCTTTTGATACGGTCTTGACACGTGGCCTTACTTGAGTGGGGACAGAGTCGCGGTTCGCCTTTATAATTTTTACCTCTTTTCAATGCGGGCTCAAAAACATAAATTGATCCACCAACCCACCTCCCGCTTTGACCTTCGATGTAGGCTTAATATTTGAATTTCTCCTTCGCATGGGTAGGGCGCGCAGGTCACTTTTTAACTTTAAGCTCCTTTATGAAAACAAATCTTAAATTCTTAAATCACCCCGACGGCTCACTTTCTTGCTTTGAATTTTCAACGACATCAAAACAAAAAAGGGCCCGCCTCTCCGTGGCAGCTTGAAACATGGCCATGTGTCCTTTGCGGGCCAGTTCAATATTTTTACATTTTTGACTAAGTCCCTTTTGTTTGGCGGGGCCGTATATCTGACCCTAGACATGTGGAGGGATGACACACATTTGGGACCTGCCTCCAGATTTTGCCTTTGAAGTTGTGCAAGTTGACACGTGGAGGCTTCCGTAAACCCTTCTATACTTAGCCGATTCAATGGACAACTTTGTCCCTTCTTTGACTTTGACCACATGGCGAGTTGGCACTCATTTGGAGATTTTCCCTTTGGTTTCACTTCTGAAATTGCATCGTTGAGGCATGTGGAGGCTTTCACCAACCCGCTCATACTTAGTCAATTTAAATGATCGACTCTTTCTCTGTTTTAGACCTGGGACACATGGAGGACTCGGCGCGCAAGTTTGAGAATTGCCCTGGCCCGACCCTTGAAATTGCGCTGACGAGGCACATGGCATCGTCTACCGAACTTTCCATACTTAGCTGATTTGGGCTTGTTCTATCTTCATTTTAGACTTGGGACATGTGGAAAGCCTGTGCTTATTTGAGGACTGTCCCTTGGGCCCTGCCCTTGGAGTTGTGTCATTTGGACGCGTGGAGGCTTCGTTATTGCTTGAAACATGGCCACGCAGATCCAATCAGAGATGTCCACGTACTACCCATGGATGTTGGGGAAAAAATTGACGGGGAAAGATATGCGCGTCATTTCGCTGTGGGAAAAATAAAAAGGGAAAAACTCCACCTTTATGCCCGAATTTCAAATTGTTCTCCATGGAATGGAAAACTACAAACAATACCAGGCTCAACGCGATCCATTACTCCAAGGTACCGACTCAAAATTTTTGAAACTTGACTTCAAAAAGAGGGGAATTTTGAGGGCGAAAACACAATGTCATTTAATTTTTATTTTTGAATTTTTTTATGGGCAATTTTCTTAATACACTTATGTGACGGGTTTAGACCCTTGTGATGGGCTTTGATGGGTGCAAATTTGATCCCTGTTTGGCATGATAGTAACTTACATAAGTTGATCTCCAATGTGGGAGAATATTTTTGCCCCCTCTAAAATAATGGTTCAACTCCCACTAATGGTGGAGGAAGTGAAGTAAAGAATAAACCATCCCTAATATAAATATTCAACTCCCACTAATAATGGAAAGAGTGAATCAAGGAATATCTTGGAGAAATATTCAACAACCAAATTCCAACTACCAACTATTTCATAGATGCTTCTTATATTTGTGGAAAATAAGTCATCTTATTTGTTTGGTATCACCTCTCAATGCACTCAACAATAACTTTGCAAAAAGCAGATTTCACAACAAGCTACATTAACAATTGCTACATGAGAGCTACACCAATTGCTACAAGAGACTATATCATTGCTGCACTGAAACATATCACAAGAATATTTATAACCATGCCCATTCTTGTATATTTATGAGTCATCGAAGCTACCAAATTTTTAAAACCAGGTCCATCATACTATTTTAGATAGAAATCATAATCTTTAATCCATAACAATAAATATATACAACATATTTTCTTGTGTTATTATGGGTGATGATACTTGGAGAAGGCTATAATGGATATGGAAGTGTGGGGTTTATAGAAAATATATAGATTCAAATGAAGATAATGATTGGACTCATCAATCTCCAAGAAAGTAACTAAAAAAGTAAAGAAGAGACAAAGGAGTGAAAACACGTGGTTTCCAAGTTGATGGGGCAAAATAATGCAACCAAGAATACAAATTCATGATGTGAGGCTTAAGGGACGAAGATATCTTTGTGAGAAGTCAATGGAAGATTGATACCTCATGGAAGAGTATTATGTTGAGGATATCATGGTAAATTATAAATAAAGAGAGTCAATTATAGGATGACAACCCTACGAGATGTTTCCATTATGGTAAAACTAGTGAAAAAATAAAAGCGAGAGCGGTTGTGGAAGAAGAGTTACCTTGTGAGCAAATGAGTGTGGTTGTGTTACGGGACAACAAATTTATTAGAATATAAGAATATCATCACAATGAAGGAAACCGAAAGAAGAATTATCCTATGAGAAATTAAATATTGTTGTGTTATAGGACAACAAAGATATTATAGTAGAAGAATATCTACACAGTGAAGGAAACTTGAACTTTGGAATTCATGATGAAACCAAGATTGTTTATGAGGAGGAAATAAAGATAGATTTTCTTCTAACAAACGTAAATAAATATGAAAAAGGATTCATGCCTAAAGAATTTGCAACATAAGAGAAGTGGGCACAAGCTAAATTTTATAGCAAAAACATTATTGAGGGAGATGCGATTGGGAATTTTTGTTCCCATAATACCTTGTGTGTTTAGTTTTTCGCAGGTAATTAAAAGAGTGTAACAATCAAGAAAGAGGTAGCCCATGAAGAATTGAAGTTTTAGTATGAAGAATTATATAAGGAAAGGATATTGAACAATTGTACAAATTACCCCAAAATAGTCATTTTTATGAGCAACCAACAAAGGAAGCATTGCATAGTGATGTGGATGATATTTTGAAGCAATCATGAGGACCAAGATTGATACAAAGTATACATAACAATAGAGGTTCAAAATTTGTCCGACATTGGTATGAGTTCAAGAAAGGAAGAAGTCACATAAATACTTAGGGCGATAATGAATGTAATGGAAAATCAAATTAAAATTCAGAATTATGTTGAAATATTTGATGATAACGATATGGAAATGACAAAAAGAGAATTGGTATAGAAATATAGCAACGGTTTGATAATAACATAAAGAATAAGAGTAAGAAGAGAACTAAGAGGAAATGGTCAAGTATAGGTGGGATAAAACCCACAAGTGGATGGAGAAATAAATGGGTAATTAGAGATAGGTAGAGGAGGATCTTATATGGCCCAACTTTGGGCTGGAAAATAAAGAGACGAGAACAATCACAAACTTAAGAGTACTTTATTTGGTGGAAGGGAAGGTTATGGCCTTAGTTTTTGGGTCATAAGGTTTGTTCTATAACTCAATCATGTTTTTGTGCACTAATCTCACAAATAAATTTAGTTGAGTACTTTGATGCAAGAACATCTAGGTAAGTTTGGAAATCCCACACTAACAAAAAAATAAGTAGCAATTTTTTCTTATATGGCATGTTTAGGTTTGAACTCAAGTTTCCCTCCATAAACATTTCTTTGTTGGATTACGACAATTTATGAAGCAATATGCCCATTCAAAGCTTTTGGGTATTTTATAAAGGTAGGAAGAATGCTTCATGATTTTTGGATTCTTGTGGTACCATTGATTGTAAAAAGGGATTTTTCATGATGTGTTAGAAGGAAAAGAAAAATAATTAACAACATAATTTCATTTCCTCATGGGTTGTTTTTGAAAAGAGGATATCCTTAAAAATTTGAAAGAAACATTGAAAAATGTGGGACAGAGAGGCGTTCTTGGAGGTCAATGGGAAGATCTGTTATCCAAATTTCCCACCTGTAAATTTGAATGACTAATTGTTTAAAAAATGACATTGACCATTTAAAAGGGGGAAAAGACATTTAAATGCCTGCCATTTTTAACTACTCAACACATCCGAAAAAAACCACCCAACGCCTCAACCATTTACAATTTTAAAAAGTCGAGTAACGTTTAAATGGCTATCAAATTCAACACCAAGCATAGAGAAGGGGCCACGTGTCATCATTTTGGGTTTCATTGGGGCATTTGGGCTCCGATAGACTTAATCCCTAATTGAGTCACATTAAACAAAGAAGTTGGGTCCATGAGAGAAGACAAACAAGATCAACATGGTTAGAGAGAAATGTGGCAGAGTTAAGTGATGAGACATGAAAATATAAGAGTGGCTCAAGTATGACATGTGGAGGCATTCCACCACACTTCATGGAGATTGAGATCCACAGACATGAGGCCCGTAGAATAGGCCGCAATTCATGCAACTTTCGAGTCGGCGGGAGTTTAAGGCACAAAGGAAATGTACATACAACATGCGAAATACAAATTGACCCCCTAATCCTCACAAAAATGAGAGTTTGACATGTGGCAAGGGAAAATTAGATGCACACATAGGCAAGGGCAATCTCAACGACCAACTAGAAGTTGCCATGTGTCAAATTCACGTGTGTCATGACCTACCAAACTTCAAATCACCATAACTTCTTCCCCACTACTCTAAATTCGATGAAATTGGTCTTGTTGGAAAGATCTCCTCTAGCCCTTCATCATGTAATCATGAATATCAGATTTTGATGAGATTTATTGGGTGAACAAAGAAAAATGCTTTGAACCATCAATTGTATATACATGTGGCTCAACCACTCATATTTAATGAAGTATGTGGATCTTTTTTTCCTCTGCAGGAAGTTAACATAAAGGAATGTTTTTGTAGAGGTTTCTATACGGATGAAAATTGACACGCGACCTTCAACCACACTCGACTCCCCGAGGTGTCGAGGAAGTTGATGTGGAAATGTGGATGGTTGGCTATAGGAGAATCAATGACTAAGATCTAGTAGTGTGAATTCCTAGTAGCTGAGTCAGCAAAGGGGAAAATAGAGGCTAAGTATGGGTAGCGTAAATCCCCTATGGTTAAACTACTTGATTGAATCTAAATATCGAACTACGTTGAAGTGTCTATTTTAACCAAGATGAAATTTGACAATCCAATCTACTTGTTTGAAAGGAAACTAATTAAATAAGTTAACTAAAATAAACTATTACAAATAAAGACAACAAATTGCTTCTACTTAAATAATTAAAGCTTCTTCTACAAGTAAAACTAAACAAGTAAAAACCCGGTGTAGTTATTCACATGTGATGAGTATATCTAGTCTATTCTAATTAAATGAAAGCTTCACTAAACCATGGATGCAAATATAACCCTCTATTTTTCCTCAGAAGCACGTGAAGAAATAAGAGCTTCTCAAAAAAAATTCTTCCTTCGCAACTTACCCAAAAAAGTAAAGAATATTTCTATGGAGGATTTCTTATATGAATTGATTTAACATAATTGTTGAATGATTGCAACAATGGAAATGATTCTTTTCTACTCTATTTAATATATATATGTATGCGTATGATTCAGAAACAATAATATGAAGGAAATGAAGAAACTAACATCAACCCCAACCTAGAAATACAGAGCAATGGAAAATCCAGTTGTGTTATGCTTTGTCCCCTCAACTTGTCTTTTCAATCTCATGTGTTCATGTGAGTCCAAGGGATTGGGAATTGGTAGAAGCAGTAGTGAGAAGGTGTTGGAGAAATGACAACTTGAATGGAAGTCTGGTAATAATGTAGGTGGAAGAGAGATAACACAAGTGAATAGAGCTTGGCTATGCAATTTCCAACAAGAATGAGGTAGCTCAACAATACACAAAATGATCTCCGACCATTTTCTTGAGAATAAGCGATCAATTTATAGAAGGTTGGTTGGGTTGTGCACAATCACACTTGGTAGCCATGGGGTGCCACATCAACAATGAAGGGGTAGTTTGAACAATCAATCATGATCAATTACAAATTAGAAGTGAAGAAGAGAATTCCATAAGGAATTCAGATTGAAATCAACTAAAATGGTTCACAAACATGCACTAAAAGTGAACTTGAGTGGGGCAACACATGTCTTAATTGACGTTGGAAGATTATGGAAAAAGTGCACAAGACCGCCGCCTGCACAAGGTGCGACGGCGTTGTTACATGACCACCACCTAGACATGGTGGCGGTTCAGTAACTAAAAGCCAAACAATGGAGAAATGATGCGGGAAGCTAAGGAAAAACGTGCAAAGCCTAAGTAAGGAAAACTAGGCTACAAATATAAGATGCAAGGAGGTTTAGGAGCTTGAACACCTTTGGAAAAGACATGAATCATCATTGGGGACCTTTTGTAAGAATTTTCTGATAATGTAGCATGTGCAAATTTGGGTGCATACATATTGCCCCATTGGAGAAGTGTTTTATCCCTGAAGAGGCGTAAAACATAGAGTCCAAGTATGGCATTCCCAAAATGGGGAGTTAAAAGATATACTTGAAACACATGTGTGCCAAAATGTCACCATCCGATCTCCCATTACCTATAAGACGAAAGCAAGAATCAAGTGCGAGATAGACACGATATTAAAAAAATAAACACTAAAAAAAAATGACAAGAGGACTTAACATCTATGCGGGGATAGAAGTATACCACGCCAACTCTCCAACCCACGTGGACATATACACTCAAAAATAATTTAAAACAAAACATATATATATATATATATATATATATATATATATATATATATATATATATATATATATATATATATATATATATATATATATATATATATATATATCAAAACAACTTATTTTCCAATTCATTTGCACATATCCTATTGGTGATTTTTGAGCTCTGGGCCCACGGTGACCGTTTCGAATGAGAGTGTAGTCAAAATGATCAGTGTGACGACATGATCATGGCCCCATGACAAGAGAGATCCAAAGTGGTGCGAGAAAAAGGTTAGTTTTTTTTTAGTTGTTTGTTTGAAACCTAAATACATACAATGTTGATAATCTTCACCGGGGGCATTTTTTTTACTTCTTCTTGTTTTAGAATGATCACTAGGGGGTAATGTAAGTGGATTAGCCTTTTGTTTTGTTAGAAATGAGTTATTTTTGTCTTTTTTTGGGTTTTTAGGCTAAAGGGGTTGGCTTATCGATTTTGGGCGGGATTGTCGCCTTCCTAGAAGCGACGGTTACAAAACCGCCACTCTTCTCGGTGGTGGCAGCGGTTTTGTAATTGTCAGACGGAGAACTTTTTTAAATAAGTTGGACTAATGTTTTTGGATTTTGGATTGTTTTGTAATGTTTTTAATGAGATTTCCTATTGAAACATGTTACTGACTCACTCTTTTTTCATGTTTTTAAATGTAGGAGGAATACATTCGCTAGAGCCATGAGAGAGAGTGTGACTAGCTTCCATCTGTCCTTGATCAACTGACTCAAGTGAGACAAACTTATTACACCGAGCTGGGATATGGAGGATCGCACGGGTGCCACACATTGCACTGCTAGCCACATACTATGTGACCTCTTTTCTTATTGGGATGCGGACCTGAACACTTTCTGGTGTCTAGGTTCTAGAGGAGAGTGGACCTTCACTATCGAGGACATGTACATGATACTTGTAGTTCCTATACTTAGGAGAGATTTGACTCTTGAGACTGTAGGGTCTACAACCAGAACTAGGCATTGGGCCACTTATATGGGGGATGATGGGGTGTCAACAGTACCAAAGCAGGGTATGAGGCTCCGTTCCATTGACTCTACTCCTATCCCTACTCTTTGCAAGGCCATCATGGGTATTTTGGCTTTGCGGTTGATAGGAGATAAGGCGGGGACAAATTATTATATTGTTGGGTTTCGGTTGTTATGCAAATTGAGTAGTATGGGTGGACTTACGCATGGGGTGCAAATTTTGGGACCATATACCACGACTTGTACTAGGTCGTGAGGTTACATGGATAGTCATTGAGCCATCCCACATTAGTGATGAGTTGGGTGTATGAGAGGATCATCCCCTATCATAGGGAGTCGGGATACAAGTCCCGGGGATGTCAAGGATATGAGATGGGATCGGCATGCCAATTTTTAGAGGACCACAACAATTAGTGGCGACCTTGACTACAATTGATTTTGTTGCTATACCCTATCAGGATATGGTTGGAGTATGGGGCCACAATGGGACTATCTGTGACCGCTTGTGCTACTACTTTGGACAGTTAGTGCATAGAAGCAGAGGGTGGAGATTCACCCATTTGATAGAGTACCCAGCAGTTTGGGTTACCCTATATTGATATTCTTCCTCCCATGGAAGTTGTATACAGGAGCATTAGGGAGTCTCAAGGAGGCCCTAGGGGTGACCATGGTTGGATTGTTGTGACTCGGGGGTCCTTATTGCAGCGAGATGGGTTGTTCATGCTCGACGAGCACCCCGGCCCGCGCCCCTCCTTCTAATTGAGGTCGCACCCACTCACAATGGGGAGGAACATGAGATATATATTGATGTGGATACCGAGGCCGAGACAGAGACAAGAGAGGAGATTGGTGAGGAGACAGATGAGGAGGTAGGTGAGGAGACTCACGCAGGGGAGGAGAGTTACCCAAAGTGGAGAGTTACCTAGGATATCTCCATGGCAGAGAGAGAGGAGATGAAGGCAGAGATGGTGACTCTAGTTTCTTAGGATCCAGTTTCCCTCGAGAGATGTGGGGATGATGATTACTTCATGGGGAAACACATTGCTTCAGGAGTGGGAGAGGCACAACAGGTGCTCGTGGAAGCAACATTCGCAACCAATTTGTACCAAAGTCGATCCTACATGGATTCCTAGAGATTTGAATATGTGTACACTCTTTTCTCGACATTATTTGCTAGAAATGTTAATCACTACGCATTGTGTTTCTTCTCTTTTTGATTTTTACGATTTTATAACTCGTCGTTGCTTTCCTTTGTTTTGTAGCTACATTGATGGCTAGAGAGACCTTATTCATCAGATTTTCATTGATAATTTTTTCATCCCTATGGGGAAGACTCGAGAGGAGCTCTTAGCAAACGTGGGGGATCCATTCAGAGGCTGGTCAACACACCGACATTTTTTCACCTCTTTGGAAGGCCGTAAAGATCTTAGTTCTTTGAAGAAAAGAATATCGCCGCATATGAGATGACAGAGAGGTTGGCGAGGCAGAGTCAGTCCACACAGTTAGGCCACAACTAGTGGTCGTTCTCACAAGTAACTCTCACCACTCGGTGCATTCATGCCATCAGCAGAAGAACAGAGTCTCGACACATCGTGCATAATCCTCGAGTTCTAGAGAGAGGGATAGGCCATTGATCCTTTATTGTCTTAATGCCATTTTGTGAGGCATATATGATGTTTTTTTATTTTTGTGCTCATTGCAAGTGTTTTGACCACACCTAGCGTGTGATGGCTTTGTACAAAAACTATGATTCACAATGATATATACAAATATATCTTTTTGGGTTGGTTCTCCTTTGCATAAAGTTGAAATCATTTATGGTTCTCTTCACATGTGTAGTCTTAGATGTTTGGAATTTTCAATTTTTAGATGCTTTTCAGAATGCATGTAGTGGATAATGAATGTTGACAAAATGATTTATTTTTGTTGTTTTGTAATGTTGATATGTGATGATTATGTAAGCACAATGTAATGTTGAACTTTAGTTTCTCAAGCAATGTTTGGTACTTCTTTTTGTTTTGGAAATATGTGATGAATAATGATATGATAATAAAATGAACTCACTCCACTCCTAACCCCACATGCCTAGTAAGATGTGAGGGCTCAACACCGAGAGCTAGAAGGGACATGAATTATATGGTTTTGATAGATGAAAATGGTGAGAGAAAGACAAGATTTTTACATAAATCCAATTAGGAACCTACAACTAGATCTTAGTTGCCGAAGAAAAGAATATCACCACATATGATATGACAAAGAGTTTGGCAAGGCAGAGTCACTCACATAGTGAAGCCACGACTAGTGGTCATTCTCACGGTCACTCTCACCACTCAGTGCATTCATGCCACCAGAAGAAAACATGAGTCTTGACCACGGTCATGCACAATCCTCGGGTTCCTAGAGAGAGGGATAGGCCATTGATCCTTTATTGTTTTAATGCCATTTTGTGAGGCATATATGATGTTTTTTTATTTTTGTGCTCATTGCAAGTGTTTTGACCACACCTAGCGTGTGATGGCTTTGTACACAAACTATGATTCACAATGATATTTACAAATATATCTTTTTGGCTTGGTTATCCTTTGCATAAAGTTGAAATCATTTATGGTTCTCTTCACATGTATAGTCTTAGATGTTTGGAATTTTCAAATTTTAGATGCTTTTAAGAATGCATGCAGTGGATAATGAATGTTGACAAAATGATTTATTTTTGTTGTTTTGTAATGTTGATATGTGATGATTATGCAAGCACAATGTAATGTTGAACTTTATTTTTTCAAGTAATGTTTGGTACTTCTTTTAGCTTTGGAAATATGTGATGAATAATGATATGATAATAAAATGAACTCACTCTACTCCTAACCCCACACAAGTAGTAAGATGTGAGGGCTCAACACCAAGTTCTAGAAGGGACGTGAATTGTATGGTTTTGATAGATGAAAATGGCGAGAGAAAGACAAGATTTTTACATAAATCCAATTAGGAACCTACAACTTAATTATGCACACAGTTTACTACATAGCCTAGAATGTGATTTTCTTGCAAGTTTATCCAGACTTAGATCCGTAGATGGCCTCTTGATTGAAAAAATCTAGTTTTAATGTTTTAACCCTCTCAGAACATACACACTTTTCTTGGGATTTTAATATTTTCAAAGCACTTTTATTGAATGAAGTTTCTTTTAACTTGATAATTTATTTGTAGAGACCCCCTACACCTTTCCCCATGCTACCAGTAGGAAGCATGGTCTCATCACCAAGGACAAGGCATAGGTAGTAAGGGCACTTCCCTCCTTTCCCAACCTCACACCACTTGTAAGAGGCACAGGCTCAACACCGAAGGTTGGTAGGGAAAAGAAGTGTGTAAATGAAAATTTTGATTTTGATTTTGATTTGAGATATATACTTTTATTTTTAATATATTTTTAAGTTTCAAAGTTTTGCTTTTGGGAAGGAAAGCTTGCCCCTAGCCTCAACCCCATACGCAACTAGTAAGATGTGAGGGATCAACACCGAAGGTTGAGATAGGTGAACAAGCGTCCCAAGTGAAAATGTTTAGAATGTTTTTGCTACCAAAGAGGTTTTCTGGGGAAAGATATGACATCATGAAGCTTCTAGAACTGACTATGGGCAAAGAAAACTATGCTAGAAGGAAGCTATAGGTAGAACCAAGTGTGCAAGATTTGGTAGGATTAGTGTCAAAACTTTGTCTTGTCTTGTTGAACTGATGAAGTGATAAGAAATGTTGATGAAAATATCATGGATACTTGAAGAGATGTGATTTGAATGATTGTCAATGTTTTCATAATTTTTTAAGGGTTACTTGAAAATGAGTTCCTTGATTACAAATTTTACAGAATGAGCTAGCAGATGATAATGAAATTCAAATGCCATAGTGTACATGTGGAAATGCAGATGGACTACATGCTGAAATGTATAAGGTGAAGAGAGTTGAAGGATGTCAAACTCCTCACCCCTAAGAGCACATAATGAAGAAACACAATCTTTGAAATTTCCGTTCTTTTGAAAAGGACTTGCTATCTCGTGGTTTAAACCTATAACCCCTACCCATGATTGTGTATGTATATTTATCCAACTTTCTTGTTTGAAGGAGGTATTTGAGAACCTCTCTATCGCATTCTTGACATATCATACTTAGGTGAGCATGAATACACTGCTCAACTTTGTCTTTTGCATGAAGCATAGTGATTTCGTGTGACCTTTGTTGTGTTATGGGATAACATCCCATGGAGATGACATACTTGATTTCTGACATGTTCGTATTTAAACCAAGGTTCAAAATAGAACAAACCCTAGGGATGGATTTGATGGGAACCGCATTGATTTCATCACTCTCTCCTTCCTTTGTTAATTCTATCATGTTTATACCTATGCCAAGACCATCGGCGGGAAGAGATGCCATACCAATAAGGCTACCCATTCCTTGCAGTTCAAATGGGAGAAATATCAGCTCATCACTCTCTAAGAGTTTCATGATATTTGATGTTGTTTTAGTGGACATGGTTTCCATAGATATTGATTTACCCTTATCAATTTCAACAACCTCGAATGTTTTTGAGTCATCGACCTCAACCTTTGGAATTCTCGGGGTGGTCGTGACCATTGTTGTTGACGCAAGTGGTTTGTTTAATTGGTTCATGGGGAGTTCATATACTAAATGGACCCATCTTTTCTTATTGAAATTGTCTAAGTGTATATCAAAGGGATTAGGTTCTCCTTTGGCAATGAAGACTTTTCCCAAATGGAGGAATCTAACTTCTAGAACAAGGTAAATGGAATAGCCTTCATTTGATGAATCTAAGGTCTCCCAAGGATCATGTTATAATTTTTTTCCCATGTCGATGATGTAAAACTCCGTCAAGATGGTTTTTGGCCCAAGGGTGATAGGAAGAACTATGGTTCGATCGAAGTAGCCTTAAGACTGTCATACCCTCACAACGTGTTTCTTGTAGAGGAGCAATTAGTCTCTCCATATCCTAACTTCTGCAAGAAAGAGAAGGGAACCACATTTATGGCAGCCCCATCATTAATCATATCTCTCTTAATGCAATTTTTGTAAACCCAGACCTGTAAATATAAGTCATGATCACCTTTTCGAGCTATTTCAGCGTTAGATGACATCTTGTCTATATCAAAAACAAACCTAGTATCCCTATCACTCTGTCCTGGAGGATGTATGTCAAAGTCAATATGATTTATTTGAGCTCCAAGAGGAGGCGTAACATATATTAGATGACCAATCCCTAATGCATCGAGTAATGTAGAACAACAATGTGGGGAACTCTTCAAAGAAATATAGTAGAACGAGATGTGAGAAAAGGTCTTGTTCAAATATGATTTCAAATCATATGCTCCTACGGGTTTTGAGATTGTAGGAATGTCATCTTGCGAGAAGAAATGAGTGGGTAGGGGTTGCAAAATGTATTCCCTTGTCTGAGTTGTTGCATTAATTTCTGATTCAACTTCTAACTCTACTAACCCCAATATCTTTGTATCATTGTTTGAGCCAAGGTTAGGAGCAACTCGAGAGTTATCAGAAGTTGAGGCCTCATGGTCGTTATTCCCTATAGGAATGCCCTTGTTTATGTTATGAGGATTCACTTTAGAATCCTCAGGATGTTTAGGGAATGGATCCTGAAAGATGCTTAGGTTTGCATTCTAAGGTGCGATGGGTCCCGTATGATTAGACTACAGATTTGTTTCAGGATTTTCTAAGAACATGTCTACAAAGAGCTACCTTTGGTTTTCGGGAAGTCTTTATAGAAACTTGTTGCCATTGCGAAAAGTTCTATGATCATGACCTTGAACATTATGGAAACAACAATATAGGTTATGATTGTAATTTCTTGGCCTTTGATAAGTTTCTTGTTTTTGTTGATTATAACCTTATTGTAGTTTTGAAATTGATTGATATAACCATGATTCATTCCCCCTTGGCCAGAATTTTGGTTTTGGTTTGGGCCTTGGGTTTGATTCTTCCGAGGAGGGGGATAGTTCACATCAACTGTGTTGACATAGAAAACAATGTTAGGGCCTATTTGATTTCCTATGTTATTGTTATTGTCATGGTTGTTAGTGCTATTTTTGTTCGTAAAACTTACGTTCTTGGATTGATCAACAACAACATTCATGGTAGCACCATGATTTCGATTCACACCCTTAGGTCCTTGGTTGTTGGCCCCATTGTTTTAATACTTTGCATTGTTTTAGTTAAAGGATACCAATTTCCCGTTAATACCGTAGGTCTTATGCCCACTATTGATAGCGCCTTGTTCGATTCGAAGCACACCTTCCAATACTTCATCATAACTTTGAAAAGGAAACTTGGACTTCTTCTTTAGTTTCTCGATTAAGCAAGTGAAGAAACAGATCACAAAGTTACATCTGGTCCATGTTTGGTGTACTTGCAAAGGAGTAAATTACTTGACGCCATCTCTCGAATGAAATGGGTGGCTTATTCGTTTTGCTCTTGCCTAATATGTAGAAACTACATGATCCTATTAAGTAGCAATTTGTTCATGTCAAATGCTCTAATAAACTCTGAAACAAGTTGTTTAATAGAATGTATGGAAGCTTAGGAATCTGATAGTACAAGTCTAATGTAATTTCCTCAAGAGTCTTTGGAAGATCTTAGTTACCACAACGCGTTCCAAGGAAGCAATTCCCGATAGTAGCAGTGTAGGCCTTGATGTGAGCATTTGGATCTCCCTCCCCCTTAAATTTAGGAAGATTTGGAAATGGGCGTGGAAGCATGACACCACGTATAATGAATTCAAGAGGTTCCTTTAAATATTCATGTAAGTAAGTACACATTACGTAAGATTCCACCTTTGAATATCCTTGATGAGGAGGTGGAGGAGCTAGATAAGTTGCATTATAGGCATTGACCGGAATGTATGGAGATCCTTGATATGTTGCATAAGGAGAAAGAATGGTATACAAGTCTAATTAGGGGGAATTCAAATATATATGCAAGTAAGGTGGGATGATACCAAGATATGGACTAATGGGCGTAATACTGAGGGAATGTCACATTGTCGATGGAGCGACATTTAAGAACGCACTTCCGGTCAACCCTTGCATAATATAAGTTTGAGAAGGATGAGGAACCATCCCTAGTGTGTCAAATCCCGTGAGAAGATCACCTGGATTCGTTTGAATCGGATAACCTTGTTGTACAAGATGTTTCATTGATTGTTCATTGGTAGGGATATATCCTTTTTTGTCAACTGGATACCCCATGTTCTGCCTTATTGCACGAGTTGGTTGTAATGGTTGGGAACTCTCTAGTTCTCTAATCCTCCCTACTAAAGTATAAATAACGTCCTGGGGAGAGGATTGAGTCGCTTTTATGGGTTCTTATTGTGTAAGGTTTGGTTAAGAAGGCACATGATGCCTGTTATGAATTGTTCAGTGTTGTAATTCTTTTCTTCCTTGAAAATAGGAATCTTAGGATAGGTTGTCGATACACTGTTATTGAACATCTCAGAGGTGTGAACCTTCATCCTATCTAAGGACTCATCTATTTTGCAAAGAGGATTAGCTATTCGTGCAAAGATGTCATCTTTTGTTGATTGCATGGCAATGTGAGGTTTTGAAAAGATTCTAGGGTAAGGACTTATTCCGCTTGTAATAGTCACGTGGTTTGCATTGGGTTGAACGTACTACATGTTTAAAGGTTGATCAACCTCCTCTATTCTCACGTAGCTAATAGGGTTTGAAGTGTAACTAGGGAGGTTTGCATGTTGTTTGTGTAATTGTCAGCCCATCCAGAAAGGGAAGGGGATTGTTGTGGTTGAACGTTGGTGTAATATCTGCAGAGCCAAATGGCCCACCAAGATCTCTACTAGACATATTTTAGGAGGTATAAAATACCCTGCCAAAATAGGGAAGAAACAAAAAGGTGAGGTAATAACAAGGAAAACAAGGAAATAGGAAGGAATTAGTCCTTCACGTTAAATTCACCAATTTGAACGGATGAAAATCGACACACGACCTTAAACCACACTTGACTCCCTAAGGTCATGTCGAGGCATTCGATGTGGAAATGTGGATGGTTGTCATAGGAGAATCATTGAATAAGATCTGGTAGTGTGAATTCCTAGTAGCTGAGTCAACAAAGGGGAAATTAGAGGCTAAGTATGGGTAGCGTAAATCCCCTATGGTTAAACTACTTGATTCAATCTAGATATCGAACTACATTGAAGTGACTATTTTAACCAAGATGAAATTTGAAAATCCAATCTACTTGTTTGAAAGGAAAATAATTAAATACGTCAACTAAACTAAACTATTACAAACAAAGACAACACTAAAACTAAAAAATTGCTTCTATTTAAATAATTAAAGCTACTTCTATACTAAAACTAAACAAGTAAATAACCCGGTGTAGTTATTCATCATGTGCTTTGAGTGTATCTAGTTTATTCAAATTAAATAAAAGCTTCACTACAATATGGATGCAAATATAACCCTCTATTTTACCTTAGAAGCATGGGAAGAAATTAGAGATTTTCAGAATCTTTTCTTCCCTACAACTTCCCCGACAAAAGTAAATAATATTTCTATGGAGGATTTCATATATGAATTGATTTACAATAATTGTTGAATGATTGCAACAATGGAAACGATTCTTTTCTTAATCTATTTAATATATGTATGTGTATGATTCAAAAACAATAATATGAAGGAAATGAAGAAAATAACATCAACCCCAACTTGGAAATACATCGCAGTGGCAAATACAGTTGTGTTATGCTTTGTCCCCTTAGCTTGTCTATTCAATCTCATGTGTTCGCATGAGTCCAAGGGATTGATAATGTAGTAGAAGCAACAATGAGAAGGTCCTGGATAAATGATAGTTGAACGGTAGTTTAGTTGGTAACAATGTAGGTGGAAGAGAGATAACACAAGTGAATAGAGCTTGGCTATGTAATTTTTAGCAAGAATGAGGCAACTCAACAATACAAGAATACATAAAATGATCTCCACCATTTTCTTGAGAACAAGTGATCAATTTATAGAAGGTTGGCTGGTTTGTGCACAATCACACTTTGACAGCCATGGGTTGCCACATCAACAATGAAGGGGAAGTTTGAACAATCAATCATGATCAATTACACATTAGAAGTGAAGAAGAGAACACTAAAAGGCATTCAGGATTGAAATCATTTAAAACGGTTCACAAACATGTGCTAAAATTGAACTTGAGTGGGACAACACGTCTTAATTGACGTTGGAAGATTCTAGAAAAAGTGCACTGGACTTCCACCCTATGCAAGGTGGTGGTTACATCACATGTCGCCACTGTATAAAGCGATGGTTACAAAAATTCCGCCCTGCCTAGGTGGCGATTCTGAACCGCCACCTAGACAGGGCAGCATGTTCAATAACTAAAATCCAAAAAAATGGAGAAATGATGTGGGAAGCTAAGGAAAAGCATGCAAAGGCTAAGTAAGGAAAACTAGGCTACAAATATAAGCTGCAAGGAGGTCTAGGAGCTCGAACACCTTTCGAAAATACATGAATCATCATTGGGGACATTTTGTAATTGTTTTCGACAATGCAAAGCATGTGCAAATTTAGGTGCATACATATTTCCCCCTTGGAGAAGTTATAGTGCCCACTTCCCTTTGACACCTTTTGATGCTGATCATGACATTGTTGGCTATATTATGGACATTATTATAGTTTTGATTTAGTATGATGTTAGACATTTGATCATGGATTATTGTTGACTTTGATTCTTATATGATGCATGATGATTATTAGAGACACTTTATATGTTGATGATGTTATACTGTTGGACATGGTTATATGATAGATGTTGTTCGGACTTGTGATATTTGGATATTGTGAGTAGCCCTAGAAATGGAAAATTATTGGATGATGATATAGCTGTTGATAAAACTATAATGATATTGTTAGATTGCTTTGATGTTGTTGTGATTCATATATCTAGATGATTTTAGAAATTTAATTATATTTATATTATTTTAGACGTTTTGATATGGCCACGAGGCCGAAGGAGGTATTTGTGTTTTGCAGGTTAAAATATCACAACAAACATCGGGGATTGGAGACCAACCACATTGGAATTCTAGATGAATTCAACAAGGTCACCATGGCAACTAGTTTTGTTTGTGTGTGTGTTTTTTTAGTGTTAGGGATTCCCATGGGGGATCACCTTTAAATGTGACCAAGGGATTTTATGTTTTTCTTTTATTTTGGTCCCTTTGTTATGTTTGCATGTGTTTATTTTGTGATGCTTTTACCCTTTCATTAATTATTAAATGGTGTGTAAATATTGTGAGTAATCATATTGTTTAGTTAATTAATTAAAATATGTCATAAGAATGTAATTAATAGAGTTGTTGGCCATGTTTTAAAGTGTTGTAAGAATGTGTAAGTAATATGTAAGTGATGTGTAAGTTAACTTTTGAGTGTGAAACACTCCACCTTCTTGGAAATTTGAATTTGTCCTTGGAGGCTGATTTTGGAGGCTTGTGGGACAAGTTAAACTTGTCCCATACCTCTTAAATTTACATACCAACCTTGCCTATGGTTGGAGGGTTAAATTTAGACTTTTTTAATGCATTTTTACAAGTCAAGTTGAATGTTGTAATTGTAATTTTCTTACATAATTTAATTTCAGTCCTTATGGGGTATGGACTTGTTTGAGTGTGTAAGTAAATCTGTCATATTATTCACCCACCTATTTATTATGCATTGGAGAATGAAGTTGACTTTGTGTTTGGGGTTGAGGATGTGTGATGTGGCATCCTACATGGATCCAACTCACCTTCTTCCTCTTCTATAAAATTTAAATTTCTTGCCTTGTTTTGGGTTGCTTCACTTTTGGGAGACTTCTTTTGGGTGAATTTTCTTGTTGTTTTGGGAGCTCTTACTTGGAGAAGTTTTTGGAAGATTTTTGCATGCTTGTATTGGGTTGATTTTTGGATTGCTTGCATTGGAAGGAGCTTTCTGTTTTGAACTTGGAACAAACTCCATCATGGAGAGGTAAGAGCTTGGCTCTTGAAATACACTTCTTTCCCTTTTATGAATGTGTAAATGCTGGTATGTTTGTTATTGTTGTGGGTCATGTGGGTAGATGGCTAGGAATGGTGTAGGAGAATACTATGTGGTTTCTTTTACGGGAGGCACAAGTGGTTTTAGGGAGGTATAAGGGTGGAGGGAGTAGGGAATTTGGGTTCCACCTTACAAAGAAATAGCTTGCATTTCTTTACTCGTTATGGGGTGCCATAAGAGGTTGGGGAGATATAAGATAATGTGAGGAATAAGGGGTACTTGGGGAGGCATAAGGGCATGACAGGGTTTGAAATGATATTCATATATATACATATATTTTGGTGGGTTGTACTCAGGTGGTGATACCCATTTCCCGTTTGGGAGGCATAAGAAGCATCCCCATAGTTCTTGCTCCTTTGGCTTGCATGGTGAAGCCTGAGTTTTGTGTGATGTCTTTCATGTGGTTGCAAAGCTGCAGTTTTGTTTTGGACCGTGTTTTTAATTTGAAATGTGCTTGTTGAAAGAGTTATTTGTGATGTGGAAGCATGTTGTTGCTATGCATTGAAATACATTTCTTATTGCTTTGTGGTTGGGGCTCGAGGGCTAATGAAGAAGGATGGCTTCTCCTTTCATTGGATGTCTTGGTTGGGTGGAGATCGTTTCCTTTCCTCTGCCTTTGTTGTGATCAAAATTGGAAGAATGAGAAGAATGTATGTTGCTGTTCTGAAGCTGAGGAAAGACAGTTTGATAGTCCCTTGTGAAATAAAATTTCATTGTAACCTTCCCACTTGAAGTGGATGATCTTGTAAATGTTGTAATGGAAAGATGTTGTACAGATTTGCAAGTGAAATTTGAAATGTAAAAGAGTTATACTCTGTATTCGTTTAGAAAGAATGTGAAAGAATAATACGTGCTTGGTATACTGTATTTTGTAATCAAATGGAAAGGAAGTTGTAAGTTGTCTTTTGGAATCAATAAATGAATGTAATGATTTTCTCAAATTGCATTGTTGTATTTGAATCTGATTATTTCAATGTATTGGAATCTCTGCTTGAAAGAAGAAAATATGTATGAAGGATAGTGTAGAACTCTGTCTTTGAAATGTGAAAAATTGAAATCAGTATTGCATTTTGGTCTTGAATGGTTGTTTTGAATCAACCAAATGTGTTAGATTGGAATTGGAACGTATCCTAAATACTTGGAAGAAGAAATGGCAAATAGACACATTAAGATTTGATCCCTGTTATTTGTAATTTTAAAACTGACAATTAATTAAACCAAAAATGCAGTTCAAACCTGCAAGCAAGAAATAACAATGAAACATTAAAATTGAACATGCTAGGGTGTAAACGAGTTCAAATTGACTAAAACACTTAAGGAAATATTTCAAAACTTAGCAAAATCAGGCTCAAACCGTTTTGCAGTCATTTTTCGTCAATAAATGAAAATGCTCAAATTTGCAAGTCAATTAGACAAATTGAACCTTGAATCCTTCCTTAAATCCATTTAGGAACAATCCTCCATGTCTATTTGACATGTTGAGAGAGGAGGAAGATCAAATTGAATAAATCTAACAAGTTAAAATTTATCGACCGCACCTTTGTATAAGCCCCGCAAATTTTTTTCTTAAAATTAACCCTTTAAACTTTATCAAAACTAAAAATTAATGAGCTTGGTGCAAAGAGGACATCGAGAGATTTCTAGAAAGTCCTCGTTTTCCCCAAACCAAGCTCTCTATCAAAAGTTATGGCCTTCTGAAGTTTTCTTCCTTGGCGTTGAAATTTTGGGAAAAATTTCCTTGGCGGGCCTGCGGCCCGAATTTTTCCTTTGGGACTTAGGAATTTTTTTTTAGAAAATTTTCAAAATTTTCTCCACCAGCCTACAGCCAATCAAATTCTTCCACCTAGCACCATGAGGTGCCAGCGGTGGGATGGATCCCCCTTTTAACTTAGCACTTTCAAAAAATTTGGGAAAAATTTCCAAATTTTCCCCGTTGGCCCATGACAATCGGTGATGCCACATGGCATCACGAGGCATCAATGGAGGAACGGGTTCCTTTTTTTCCTTTGCATCTCAAATTTTTTTGGAAAATTTTCCAAGTTTTCTTTTCTACTCCACCGGCCCGCAACCAATCAGGGGCTGCCACGTGGCATCGCGAGGTGCCGGCGGAGGCACAGTCTCTGTACCCTCTTAGCCCTTCGGGGCGTTAAGTCATTATTCTCCTCACCACCCTGCCTTCCCGCGTTGGCCTAGGAGATGCCACATGTCCTTTATGGACTCGCGGGAGCATGGGTGCAAAGATGACTTTTCACCCCATGCGGGAAAATTTGCAAATGTCTCCCGCCGCCCGCCTTTTCCTTGTTTCTCCCCGCGCTACCTTAGGGAGTGCCACGTGTCCTTTGCGGACCCGTAGGAGCGTGGGTGCAAATGTGATTTTTTCCCGTGTAGTAAATATTTTCCCAAGGTCTCCCCATGGCCCACCAACCCGCCCTTTCGGTAAATTTTCACCCCTGGGCCCATAGGCCCGCTCTTAGGGAAAATTTTCACCCCAAGGCCCGCCGGCCCATAACTTGAGTTTTATGAGGAGTTAGGAGGACTTCTTTATATCACTGGAAAGGTGAGGAAATTTCCTATCTAATGGGGGTGATTTTGGAAAAAAATTAATGTGTTAAGGGTGAGGAAAATCAAGTTGAAACTTTAAGCCTGTTAGAGAGTGGGTATGGTGAGGAATTTTTCCCTCTGAACCTAATTGAAACTTCTAACCCTAAATTTTGGACCTTATGACCTCTAATAATTATTAATAAAAGGAAAATATACTCTAGTAGATTTGAATTGTTCCAGAACCTATTAGGGACAACTGTTTCCTTGTAACATGGTTGTAGATTCTTTTAATAAAAAAATTATTCCATAATTTTCCTAACTAATCCTAGGTTGTTCTTGGGTCTCAAGTGGGTTGTTTTAATAGGCGTTAAGTATTTTAGCCATAAAGAGGCATAAAATGTATATTTTGAGTATGGTGTTCGTGAAATAGGGAGTTAGAAGCTATACCGACATGCTCATATGTCGAAATGTCATCATCCAAACTCCCGTTACTGCAAGACAAAAAAAGACTCAAATGCAGACAGATACAATATCAAAAAATAAACACTAAACAAAAGGACAAGAGGACTTACCATCTACATGGGGATATAAGTATACCCGCACCAACGCTCCATCCCCTGTGGACATATACACTCAAAACGAAGTTAAAATAAAACACACACACACACACATATATCAAAATAACTCATTTTCCAATTCATTTGCACATATCCTATTGGTGATTTTTGATCTCTGGGCCCACGGTGACCATTTCGAATGAGAGTGTAGTCAAAAAAATCAGTGTGACGATGTGATCATGGCCCCGAGACCAAGAGATCCAGTGGCATGGAAAAAGGTTAGTATTTTTAGTTGTTTATTTGAAACCTAAATACGTAAAATGTTGAAAATATTCACCTAGGTGGGGATTTTTGAAATTTCTTGTTTTAGAATGATTCCTAGGGGTAATGTAAGTGGGTTAGCCCTTTGTTTTGTTAGAAATGAGCTATTTTTGTCTTTTTTTTTTTTTTGGGTTTTTAGGCTAAAGGGGATGGCCTGTTGACTTTGGACATGGTCTTTTGCCTTATGCGCAGGCGGCGGTTATGGGGATCGCCACCTTCCCAAGGTGGAAGTTATAAAACAACCACCCGACCATGCAATGGTTACAAAACCACCACTTTGCTCATGGCGGCAATTTTGTAATTATTAGGATAGAGAAATTATTTGACTAAGTTAGACTATTTTTTTGATTGTTTTGTAATGTTTTTGATGAGCTTTTTTATTGAAACATGTTACTAAATCACTCTTTTTCATGTTTTATGAACACGAAGGAGGAATACATTCACTAGAGACATGAGAGAGAGTTTGACCGGCTTCCAGGTTGTCCTTGATTAGATGACTCGGGATGAGATAGACTTATTGCACAAATCTTTGGATATGGAGGATCACACGGGCCACACATTGCACTGCTAGCCACATATGGTGTCGCCTCTTTTCTTATTAGGATGCGGACCGAAACACGTTCCATTTATGCAGGTGTTAGAGGGGAGTGGACCGTTACTCTCGAGGATGTGTATAGGATACTTAGAGTTCTTATACTTGGGAGACATTTGAATCTTGAGGCTGTAGGGTCTGCCTGAGCCAGCACTAGGCCACTTATATTGGGGACGATGGGGTGTCGGCGGGCACCAAGAAGGGTATGAGGCTTCGTTCTATTGACTCTGCTACTATCCCTACTCTCCATGCAAGGCCATCACGCATATTTTGGCTTCGTGGTTGATAGGAGATAAGGAAGGGACACGTTATTGTATTTTTGGGATTCGATTGTTATGCAAATTAAGAAATATGGGAGACTTATGCCTCGGGTGTAGATATTTTGGGGATCACATACCATGAATTGTACTAGTTTGTGAGGTTACAAGGACTATTCATTGATCCATCCCACATTAGTGATGAGCTGGGTGTTTGAGAGGATCATCCCCTATTAGAGGGGAGTCAGGATACAAGACCTAGGGGTTGTCGGGGGCGCAAGATGGACTAAAGCATGTCGGGTTCTTAGAGGACCGCATTAGCTAAGCGGCTACCTTGACTAAAATTGCTTTCGTTGCTACACCTTACTAGGATATGGTTGGAGTATGGGGCCAGGATGAGACTACTATGACTACTTGCGCTACCACTAGACAATTATTGGAAAAATCAAGGAGAGTGTAGATTCACCCATTTGATAGAGAACCCTAATAGTTTGGGTTACCTGATATTGACATTCTTCCTCTTGTGGCAGTTGTATACAAGAGCATTAGGGAGTCTCGAGGAAACCCTAGGGGTGACCATGGTTGGACTATTGTGACTCTAGGAGTCCATATTGCAGTGAGACAGGTTGTTTGGTCTCGATGAGCACCCCGACCCATGCCCCTCCTACCGATTGAGGTTGCACCCACTCCCAGCGGAGAGGAGGAGAAAGAGATACCTATTGATGTGGATACGTGGCCGAGGCAGAGATGAGGGAGGAGATAGGTGAGGAGGTAGGTGAGTAGACTCACATGGAGGAGGATGACAATGACCCAAAGTGGAGAGTTACCCAGGAGATCTCCATGGCGGAGAGAAACGAGATGGAGACGAAGAAGGTGACTATGGTTTCTAAAGAGCTCATTTCCCTCAAGAGAGGCGGGAAGAGGAGTCCATCATGGGGCAATATGTTGCTTTTGGAGTGGGAGAGACACAACAACACCACCACCGTTGCATAAGCCAATCCGACATGGATTCCTAGAGATCCAAGTATGTGGACACTCTTTTGTCGACCTTACTAGATATAAATGTTAATGACTATGCATTTTGTTTCTTCTCTTTTTGGTTTTTATGGTTTTCTAACTCGCCATTGCTTTCCTTTCTTTTATAGCTACTCTTGACGAGATGGAGAGAGCTTATTTGCTGAAGTTGTGTTATTACTTTGCTCATCCCTATGGGGAAGAATCAAGAGGAGATCCTAGCAAACATGGGGCATCCATTGCAGGCTAGTCGGCACACTGATGTTTTTGCACCTCTTTGGAAGGCCATGGAGATATTTCTTGCCCAAGACAATAAGATTGCCGCATATGAGATGGCAGAGAGGTTGGCAAGGTGGATTCACTCACACACTAAGGCCATGACTAGTGGTCATTCTCATGGTCACTCTTACCACTCAGTGCATTCATGATACCCTAGCCATAGTAGGATTCTAGCTGTAGCTGCGCACCATCCTTAGGTTCCCAGAGAGAGGGATAGGCCATTGAGCCTTTATTGTTTTGATTCTATTTTGTGAGGCATATATTATTTTTTTGTATTTTTGTTCTCATTTCAAGTGTTTCGACCACACCTAGCGTGTGATGGCATTGTACACAAACTATGATTCATAATGATATATAAAGATATCTCTTTTTGGCTCGGTTATCCTTTGCATAGAGTTGACTTCATTTATGGTTCTCTTCACATGTGTACTCTTAGATGTTTGGAATTTCTGATTTTTAGATGCTTTTCAGAATGCATGCAAAGTGGATAGTGAATGTCGACAAAATAATTTTTTTATTGTTTTGTAATGCTGATATGTGACGATTATGCAAGCACAATGTAATGTTGAACTTTATTTTCTCAATCAATGTTTGGTACTTTTAGCTTTGGAAATATGTGATGAATAATGATATGATAATAAAATTAAATCACTCCACTCCTAGCCCCACGCAACCAATAAGATGCTAGGATCAACACCGAGGGCTAGATGGGATGTGAATGTATGGGTTTGATAGATGAAACTAGCGAGAGAAAGACATGATTTAGACATAAATCCAATTAGGAACCTATAACTTAATTCTACACACAGTTTACTACATAGCCTCGAATGTGAATTGGTTGTAATTTTATCTAGACTTAGATCTATATATGGCCTCTTGATTGAAAAAATATGGTTTTAATGTTTTAACCCTCTTGGAACATACACACCTAATTCAATTTTCTTGGGATTTTAAGATTTTCAAAGCACTTTTTATTGAATGAAATTGCTTTTAACTTACTAATTTATTTGCAGAGACCCCCTACACCTTGCCCCATGCTACCATTAGGAAGCATGGGATCATCACCAAGGACAAGGCGTAGGTGAATAAGGGCACTTACCTCCTTTCCAAACCCCACACCACTTGTAAGAGGTGCGGGCTCAACATCAAAGGATGGTAGGGAAAATAAGTGTGTAAATGAAAATTTTTATTTTGATTTGAGATATATAATTTTTTATATTTTTAAGTTTCAAAATTTCGAGGTGCGATAGGTCCCGTATGATTAGACTATGGGTTTGTTTTGAGTTTTCTAAGAACATGTCTACAAAGATTTGCCTTTGGTTTTAGGAAGTCTTTGCAGAAACTTGTTGCAATCGCGGAAATTTTTATCATCACGACCTCAAACCGTATGGAAACCATAATATAGGTTAGGATTGTAATTTATTGGCTTTTGATAAGTGTCTTGTTGCTGTTGGTTATAACCTCGATTGTAGTTTTGAAATTGATTGTTATAGCTTGATTCGTCACCCCTTGGCGAGTTTTGGTTTTGGTTTAGGCCTTGGGTTTGATTTTTCCAAGGAGGGGGACAATTCACATCAAGCTGTGTTGATAGAGGAAACACTATTAGGGATGCTTTGATTTCTGTGTTATTGTTATTGTTATGGTTTTAAGTGTTGTTGTTGTTCATAAAACTAGCGTTCTTGGCTTGATCAACAACACCATTTGTGGTAGCACCATGATTTTGATTCACACCCTCATGTCCTTGGTTGTTGGCCCCATCATTTTGATAATTTACATTGTTTTGGTTAATGGATACCAATTTCTCATTGAGACTATAGGTCTTATGCCCACTTTTGATAGCGGCTTGAGTCGATTTGAAGGAACTTTCAATACTTCCTCATAACTAAAGAAAGGAAACTTACGGACTTCTTCTTTAGTTTCTCGATTAAGCAAGTGAAGAAATAGATCACAAAGTTCCATCTGGTCCATGTTTTTGCACTTGCAGAGAGAGTAAAGAACTTGATGCTATCTTTATATGAAATTGGCGTAAGATTCGTTTTGCTCTGTCTAATATGCGAAACTCCCCGATCCCTATTCATAGCAATGTTTTCATGTCTAATGCTGTAATAAACTCTAAAACAAGTTATTTAAAGGAGTGTATGGAAGCTTATGGAATCGATAGTACTAGTCTAATGCGTTTCCATCAAGAGTATTCAGAAGATCTTAGCTACCACAACATCCCAAGGAAGCGATTCTCTCGATAGCAGTAGCATAGGCCTTGATGTGAGCATTTGGATCTCCCCCCCCCTTAAATTTAGGAAGATCAGAAATGGGCGTGTAAGCATTACACCACGACAATGAAGTCAAGAGGTTCCTTTAAATATTCAGCGTAAGTACCCATTGCATAAGATTCCACCATTGAATATCTATAATGAGGAGGTGGAGGAGGAGGGAGCTGGATAAGCTACATTATAGGTATTGAAAAAAATTATTGAGCTCCTTGATATGGTGCATAAGGAGTAGGAATGGTATATGAGTCCATTTGGGGGACTTCAAATATATATGTAAGGTGGGATGATACTAGGATATAGACTAATGGGCGTTAGACCAAGGAACATTGCATTTCTGATGGAGCGGCATTTGAGAACACACTTCCGGCCATCCCTTGTGTAGGATAAGCTTGAGAAGGATGAGGAACCATCTCTAGTGTGTTAGATCTTGTGAGAAGATCACATGGATTCATTTGAATCGGATAACCATTTTGTATAAGATGTTACATTGGTTGTTCATTAGCAAGGATGTACCTTTTCCTTCAACTGGTTACCTTGTGTTCTTCCTTACTGCACAAGTTGGTTATGATGGTTGGGAACTCTCTAGTTCTCTAATTGTCCCTACTAAATTAGACATAACATCCTAGGGAGAGGATTGAGTCCCTTGTTGGGGTTCCTACTATGTAAGGTTTTGTTGAGAAGGCACGTGATACCCTATTATGAATTTTTCAGTGTTGTAATTATTGCCTTCCTTGAAAACATGAATCTTTAATACACTTTGTTATTGAACATCTTAGAGGTGCTAACCTTCATCCTATCTAAGGACTCATCTATTTGGTGAAGATGATTAGCTATTCATGTAAAGATGTCATCTTCTGTTGATTACATGACAATGTGAGGTTTTGACAAGATTCTAGGGTAAGGACCTATTTTGCTTGTAATAGTCACATGGTTTGCATTGGGTTGAATGTACTGCATGTTTAAAGGTTGATCAACCCCTCTATTATTACGTATCTAATAGGGTTTTAAGTTTAACTAAGGGAGGTTTACACGTTGTTTGTGTAATTGTCAGTCCATCCAGAAAGGGAAGGGGATTATTGTGGTTGAACGTTGGTGTAATATATTTCGAGAACCAAATGGCCCATAAAGCTCTCTCCCGGACACATTTTAGGAGATATAAAATACCTACCAAAAAAGGGGAAGAAACAGAAAGGTGAGGTAATAATAATGAAATCAAGGAAATAAGAAGGAATTAATATTTCATGTTGGGTTCACCAATTTGTATGGATGAAAACGACACACGACCTTTAACCGCACTTGAGTCCCCGAGGTCATGTCGAGGCAGCCGATGTGGAAATGTGTATGGCCGGCTATAGGAGAATTAGTGACTAGATCCGGTAGTGTGAATTCCTAGTAGTTGAGTTGGCAAAGGGGAAAATAAAGGCTAAGTATGGGTAACTCAAAACCCCTATGGTTAAACTACTTGATTGAATATAAATATCAAACTATGTTGAAGTGTCTATTTTAACCAAGATGAAATTTGACAATCTAATCTACTTGCTTGAAGGGAAACTAATTAAATAAGTCAACTAAACTAAACTATTACAAACAAAGACAACACATTTCTTTTATTCTAAATAATTAAAGTTACTTCTACACTAAAACTAAACAAGTAAATAACCCGGTGTAGATATTCACCTATGGTGAGTGTATCTAGTTTATTCTAATTAAATGAAAGCTTCACTAAACTATTGATGCAAATCTAACCCTCTATTTTACCTCAAAAGCACGGGAGGAAATCGAGCTTCAAATAAGAGCTTCTCGAGAATCTTTTCTTCCTGCAACTTCCCAACAAAAGTAAAGAATATTTCTATGGAGGATTTCCTATATGAATTGATTTACCATAATTTTTGAATGATTGCAACAATGGAAATGATTATTTTCTACTCTATTTAATATATATGTATGTTTATGATTTAGAAACAATAATATGAAGGAAATGAAGAAACTAACATCAACCCCAACACGGAAATACAGAGCGATGGAAAATCCATTTGTTTTATGCTTTGTCCTTCATTTTTCTTTTCAATCTCATGTGTTCACATGATTCCAAGGGATTGGGAATGCAATAGAAGAAGTAGTGAGAAGGTGTTGGAGCAATGAAATATTGAACAACATCCTGTAATAATGTTGGTGGAAGAGAGATAACACAAGTGAACAGAGCTTGGCTATGTAATTTCTAGAAAGAATGAGGCAACTCAACAATACAAAAATACATGAAATTATCTCCGACAATTTTGTTGAGAACAAGTGATCAATTTCTAGAAGGTTGGTTGGGTTATGAAAAATCACTCTTGGCAGCCATGGTTTGCCACATGAACAATGAAGGGGCGGTTTAAACAATCAATCATGATTAATTACAAATTAGAAGTGAAGAAGAGAATGCCACAAGGTAGTCATGATTGAAATAAGCTAAAACGGTTTGCAAATGTGCACTAAAAGTGAACTTGAGTGGGACAATACGCGTCTTAATTGACGTTGGAAGATTTTGGAAAAAGTGCATAGGACTGTCTTCCTATGCAAGGCAGCGGTTATAGGAATGCCATCTAGACAGGGCAGTGATTCTGTAAATAAAATCCAAAACAATGGAGAAATGATGTCGAAACTATGGAAAAGCATGCAAATGCTAAGGAAAACTAGGCTATAAATATGATCGTCAAAGAGGTTTAGGAGCTCAAACACATTTGGAAAAGACATGAATCATAATTGGGGACCTTTTGTAACCATTTTATGATAATGTAGCATGTGCAAATTTGGGTGTGTACAATTTCATGCTTGGTTTTAGTAGAATTAATGTTGGTGTTGGTCATTGAAACTAAAAACTCATGCCTTCTTTGCTTTCCCTCTCTCTCTCTCCTCCTAAATAGTGTAAAATGTGATCTTTTGTAAAGGATGGATCCTCTCAATTTGTAAAGGTGTCATGTTAAAATGGTTTCAATAGAAGATACTTGTCTACAAACCTTCATTTTTTCCTTCTCGTAAAGTGCTCTCTTCTTCCTCCACTCTATTGTAATATGACATGCATATTTCAAGTAATAAAATATTTTTGTGGCTATTTTATGCCCTTGCTTGATTTATTTGCATTTTTCCTCTCTTTATGTTTTGTGGTGTGTTGTGTGTTAAGCTTTCACTTACAAGTTTCATTTTGATCATGTTTTGTGTGAAGATGACAAGTGAATGATGTTTTGGGTTGAGGCACATATGTTTGTCCTCTCTTTTCTCATTTCCCCCTATTTTCCCTCATGGAGAGTGTTTCACCCCCTTCTTTTCGGTGCTATCACCTCTTTAGTTTAGAATTTTCCTCTCATTCATCTTTCTAACCCCTTCTCTCTCTGCATGGTCCTTGGAATTGTTAGATTAGGATTAGTTATATTTTCTTTTAGTTTTAGGAGTATGTTAGCATTAGTAATAGGTAGAGGAAGCCAGCCTTCTTTGGAGGTCTGTCTCATAGTGCAAGTCCCACAACTTGGAGACAGTCCCATGTTGCCTCAAAATCTTGGGTTGTCCACGACTCGGGGAAGGGTTCAATTTTGAGCTCCAATAGTTTTGACACACAGTGGGATAGGCTTGAAGTTCTTTAAAACTTCATATCAGTAGGTTGATGTGTTCTTGGTGGTATCCGACCTTTGGAGGCATTTTTAACACATCGGGCGACTCCACTGATCTAATGACCCATTTTTCTCGAGTTGTAGACCTTCCCTTTATTATTTCATCCTTCCCATCATTCCATTTTCCTCTCTCATGAAGTTGTACAATCATGACTTCAATCCCTCGTTAGAATCCCCATTTTCAAGAGCAATACCAGTTCCCTCCATCTCCATATTATTGAAATCCTCATATAAATAGGTTTTATGAGCCCTATAATGAATAATATGCATATGAACCAAATCCCATTGATGTATATGGTTATTCTAATGACCATAATGTTTTTCAAGAAAAAGGATATGCAAATGATGGTGGAAATTCCATGGAAGATGTTGATTTTTAGAGCGCAGATTCAAAAAGTGGAGGCAAGCATGGTGCAAGTCAGAGCTACATGTTTAATGAAGGCATGCAAAATTGGTTTTAGGAAGCCTTGTCCATGGGTTGGCCCTGTGCCAAACTAGTTCATCTCACATTAGAAGCTAGATTTTTGGTTGAGATGATGCCCCAAATAGTAGAGTGGGTTGAATCAATGGAGGCTCACCAATCTAGTGTTGGGAAACCCTGTCAATGGGGAATTTATACATTGGAACCTCAAAGTACTTCCATTTTTTCTTTTCAGCCTACACCATCTCAACCTACTTTTCACATTCCTCGATTTCGCTTCTCCTCCCATAAATTCTACTTCTTCATATTTTCCCTCCCTTCCCACCATCTTTCCTTCCAATTCCCCTTCTCCTCCACAAGAAAATATAAAATATCCTCCATCACTTGAACCTTTGCAAACTTAGCCAATGGCTAAATCCTTTCCCCACTTCACAAAACCAAAATTACATGTTCTTGAGCCTCATGGAGAATCAATTTTAAACCATGAAGTTCCAGATATTAATCAAAAAAATGAGTTCCCAATTAATTTATTTTGTGAAGATCCATTCCTCACTAAAAATATCTCAAATATTTCATGGAAAAAGGGGTTATTCTTCATTCTTTTGGACAACAAAATTCACATGCTTTCTTAGAGGGATAAGTTGAGAAAAAGCCAAACAAAGAAGATCATATTCAGATCTTCAAGTTTTGGATCCATGAGTTTAAAGAGAATGAGGTTCATCATCAATAATATTTCAGTTATTTCCCTACAAATCCTTCTCCAAGTTTAACAAAATCAATTGAGGTGAGTTCTATTTTGTAAAATCATGAAACATACGTTGAAGAATGAACTGAATCTAAAAGCATAGACAAAGATATGACTCAATCCATTGAAGAACCTATTGATGTTTTAATTCATCAATCTGAAGAGGAGTTTGAAACTAAAGATTAGAAAGTAGAGGAAGAGAAGCTCTAAAGTGAGCAAGATGTTTCATTTAAATGTAGTGATCCCCATTGTCTGCATGTTTAGATCTTGCAATACTTTTGGAGAGTTACAATGATATGCCAATAACATCCTTAGATGCTAAAAATACTTACAATGAGATTTATTCCACGGATGATGAGAAATAAGATTATGAGGATTTGAATGAAGAAGATATCATAGGAAGCTTCTTTCTTTCTTTTGATAGTGAAATTTCATATCTTTCTTCCCCTTCATCCATAAAAATCCAATTTTTGGATGAGTTTTATCTTTAAAACCTTGTGTTTGAGGATGAGGAAAACCATGATGAATCAATTGCCAAATTAGAAATCATCATGGAGTAGGCACAATTATTTGTAGAAGCAGAAAAAAATCAAATAGGCTTGTAAACAACTCTATACATAGACCTAAATAGATCTAAGAGGGAAATAAATTGAAGTTTTTTGCTAATTCAATATAGGTGATATGGTATCTCCAACAATTACTACAAGGTCATATTGGATACCCATCTACTAACCCCATTGAAGATTGGAGGCAAAGATTGAGCTTGGCTCTTAATCATATTTCTTATATGATATGCAATTCAAAGCATGGTGTAAAGTTTAAAGGTATGTGGTTAGTCCTTTTTATAGTTTTTCCTTTGAGGAAAACTTGCATCTTGGTGCATGTGGGACTAAAATAACAAAATAGATTAAGGTTTTTAATCCTGATTAAGGCTTGCTAATCATGATTAGTGAATTAACAAGTGATTAGGATGTGAGGAGCCTTAATCAACCACTTAGGGTCAATTAGAGGCTAGGATAAGATTTTGAAGCCTTCTGAGATGTTTTGGAGGGAAGTGGGGTGATTTTGAATGGTTGGAAGAGGGGTTTAAGCCAATAATAGGGTTTATTGACCAAAACAAGGGTAAAATAGGCTTAATTAGCTAATAATCGCTAATTGTCTATTTGGAAGAGGATTTTGACTTACGATGTGTCGTAAATTGGCATCTTGAATGCGAAAGAGGATAGGTAATCAAAAAAAGTGTTGTTAATTAACCAAAATGGTAAGAAACATTAGTTAATTAGTGGAAATCACTAATTATAATAGAAATGGTAAGAATGAGAGTGATTAGTGTGCTTTTAGCAATAAGATTGCAAAAGTAGAATTTAGGTGTCTACATTTGCCCCTGTTTGAGGTGAAGTAAGTGACTTCACTTCAAATATAGTAGAAAAGCATAAAAAGTAAATTTTGAATGAAAAAATTAGTAGAATGAAGGATTCCCCCTCGAGTGTCGATGGGGTGATAGAAGAAGTCAATCGATGATCAAAAATATGATCGAAATAGATAGAAGAAATAGGATAGGGATAAACATGATTGTTTATTGCCCCAAGTGTTTTGGAAGAAAAATTAATAGTGATAAGACATGATAGTGGAGAATATAGGAATAGCTCTTTTTGCATCCAATCTTCAATAAGAAACTTTGTTTCATCATGTTGCCCCTATGATCTAAATCATCAACCCTTATTAAAATAAACAAAAGTGTAAGATAACATGAAAAGCTATATTACTAACATTTGTTCATTGCTAAAAATGTGTAACTCCATGCAACATACATAATGCAATGAAATACGAGAAAGTAAACTAACTAACCTAATAGAGAAAACAAGTACAATCACACATACTCAAACAAACAACATTCAAGATAGTTGCACCAATGTTTTGTTATCAAGCTTTAGTTCTCGAATGTTCGTGTTTTAATGAAAAGGGTTAAAAATGGTGCCCCAAGAAAGGATACATGCGAGGGGAATAACAGAGGACACAAGTAGTCCCATGAAAAGCATTTGTGCACTATGACACAATCTCTGACAACTCGTTGTTGCATGGGAGTACTGACATAGTAAGCAAGCCAACTTTGTTAATGGAGGTAGATCACAATGATTTGCAAGTCGTTTGAGACAAGAACAAGCAAGAACCTAAGAAAGATGTTTTTGTAGGAAAATTTTGATGTTCAAAATAATGCATTTGATATAGGCTTCAGTGTGTTGCATGCATGCCATTTACCAATTTTTTAAACAAAAATTTTGATTTTTTTTTTTACAATTTTTGGATTTTTAATGATTTTACCAATTTTTTTGGATTTTTTGAAAATTTTTTTATATTGTTTTAATTTTCAATTTTTGGGAAGAAAATATTGTAGAAGAAATAATGAAGTCATGAGACATCACCAAAAGATGCTTTGGAAAGCAAAAATATGCCCCAGGTAGTAGAAAAGGGTCACGAGAAGCAAAAACATGCCCCAACATAGCAAAAAATGGGAAAAAAATAATTATTTATTAAAAATAATCATCACGGTGAGTGTTAGAAGAATTTAGAAGAATCACGATGGTCAAGTGGGGCACCTCGGGGGTGAGAAACACATCATGGGAGGTAAAATGGGTATATAAACCATGCACACGGGGGTAAAAACCATCATGACAAGTTCATTTACCACATACACTTACCATTTTATTGTTGATTGAGCTCTGACCTATGAGAGGAAATGGCGAGGGTGCAAAACTAGAAACACCATGAGATCATGTGAGAGACTACATGAGACTTCCTCGAGGATGGCCCGTAGGTACACAAATCCAAAATTTTCACCTTTGTCCTTTTGTAGCATTTAAATTACATTTATTAGGCATTAATTAGGGTAGAAAACCCATGCGAAAGTGCCAGCGTGTCCCTGGGGGTGCATGCAGGTTCATGGGGGCATTCTGTGATAAGTATGCTATAGGTGCATTCACGTTAGTGCCATGAGGGAACACTCATGTGAATTTTGTAAAAGGTGTATACACATGTGCAGTAAATGTGCATGAAGGACATGTTGGTGTTAGTGCCAAAAGTGCGCTCACAAGTGAGGGTTGGGAAAAAATATTTGAGCACACACATGCATGTGAATGTGGGTGATGATAAAGGGGCATTGACACTTTGAGGGTGTGTGTTGACACTATGGGGCTAGGTGTACGAGGAGTGAACTGGTGAAGAAGTCACTTTGGAGTGACCTTAGAAGGAATAGGAGGTTTTTAGGAAAACCTAGATGATAGATAGATGAATTAGATGATAAAATAGAAGAATTAGATGATAGAAAGAAGAATTAGAATAAGATCATATCACAAATGACTGGCTAACTAACCTGCGAGATGGATTTAGAGTGATTAGAGATGTAGGAGTGACATAGGTGGCTCTGGGCCTATGAGGTGACATTTAGATGATGTGACCATATTTTCTTGGAGATCACACTGGAGGTGACTGGTCTATCACATGTGGCTCACATGCCACAAGATTACTTTAGATCATAGCTATGCTCATAACCTTAGCTGAGAGATGGCGTAGTGAGAGTAGACATTTCACCTTTTGACCTACGAGATGAGCATTACTTTGGAGGATGTGTGGCAGATTCTATGAGTTCCTATCCAAGGTTGGATGATTACTTATGATGACCATCAGGATGTATTTGGCAAAGAGTGTAGCCGAGATGTTTGGAGTGGTAGACATACCATGTCGGGGTATGTCCATTGACATTAGTAGGTGTATGTCATATCAATGCATTGGTGGATGGGTTCCCATATTTTTGTTAGCTCTTGTCAAGGGACATATTGCTTCCTGACAAGACTGGTGCTCAGTTTCCTTTGGGCCTCATTGGAGTGATACATGACCTCCTCAGGGAGAGGTTTACTATTGGGGACAATGTATACTAGCTCACTTATATGTAGATCTTCACTTGATAGCTTACCATGGTCAGAAGACCGTGGGTCCTTGCCACTTTACTTTAGATATGGGTGTGGGATCATATCACCATTGGATGACCCACAAGAGCATTGTGAGCTCGAGTTGTTGGTGAGCCATCTATATCATGGGTTGGGTTCCAGATGGAGATGATATTCATGGCCACATGGGAGACACATATTATTATAGAAATATTTTGATGAGGTACAACCTCATATGATTACATGGCAGCCATATAGGTTATATCAGTGGCCTCAGGATGTGGTAGAGTTGAGTACTATAGTTGTTGATCACTTTATTCTTGGGAGCAAGAGCTATATCCTTGAGTGGTATAGAGTGGACAAGGTCAGTGATAGTTGGTCTCATCAGGGATTCTGGTGATGAGATGTGGTACGGGCGCATATATAAGAGATACCTTTCATATAGGGCCCTAGATCAGGCTAGGATGAGCTCGCACTAGCTTCTTATAGGTGGTTCCAACCTTGGGTGTAGCGAGCATAGATAGTGGATCCAAGGATGACCCTGGATTATACAGGGTGGTATGCGATAGTGTTGCCATGAAGATTGACCATACCATAGGAGGTAGATAGATGTAAACACATAGGGGTTACATGGCCCAGATCCTAGGGCATGGCATAGCACAAAATAGTAGCACATAGGTCCATAGGTAGGAGACCAGGGAGGGCCAGGTAAGGGTGCCCAGTATAACAGTGTTAGTTCAATAACAAGTGTTAGTAGCACATCTAGGTAGTGGTGTAGCCACATGTATTGGCACCATGGATGCCCCTTCAAGTTCCATTATGGGCACCATTACAAGCACCTCCATCACCCCCTCACGTGAGTCCACCACATAGTCCACTAGGAGGTGGAGGAGATGGTGGGGGTGGAGAGGATATGGAGGAGGGATGTATAGGTTGGTGGGTAGGTGATTTCCTTGTAACAACAATTACAACAAGTTATAGGCCCTACAACTTAGGTTTACTTCGAGAGAGAGGATCATTGCCATAGAGAGAGAGACATTAGAGAGATCAAAGATACAGAGAGTGAGATCAGCTCAGAGATAGAGATAGTCAAATCAGTGACCAGAGAGGGGAAAGTGAGAGGAGAGAGAGGGACTCAGGCTTTATCAGATAGAGCCCAGCTGCAGATAGAGCTAGCCAGTGTGAGAGTGGAGTGTGATATACTTACAGTAGGGATGTACTTCTTCAGGAGTACAAATTTTTATTGGTCATAGTTCCTCCTAGCAGTGAGGCTACTTATTATAGGATGTACATATCATGATCATCCATGCCGACCGAGCAGAGAGCTCCGATATAGTTAGATGGATATAGATATATGTCACATCACAGATAGATCATAGAGGCTCATCGATCAAAGTGTGATCCATATAGGGTCCTTTTAGTACAATAGGCTTCAGAGAAACATGGTTCAACACAACATGGTGCAACACCTTCCATGGGTCCATCACAACAGATGCCCCCACCTAGTGGCAAACCTGGACCAGGTCTAGAGAGGGTGAGAGTCGTGGTTGACTCTCTTATTGATGTATATTTGATGTATATTTTTGGTGTATCACCTCGATATGAAGGCATACTTTTGTACGGATGTATATGTACTATTTTTTTATCATGCCTCATGATGAAGGCACATTTTTGTATAGATACTTTATGTATTATTTTTTTATTATGCCTCATGATGAAGGCACAATTTTGACCCATGCCCATGATGGATTTTTTTTTATATCGATATGTATCGAGACACATTGATTTTGTACATGGACATTTGATATTTATGATGATGTATGATGATTGGTGGATTACTGATGTATCACATTTTTTTATGAGATATCATGCTTAATATATGTATGTTTATGTTTTTGTATCACATGTTGTTAGATTATGATATAGCATCATGATGATATCACTTTGCATGTTGATGAGATACTTTGTGTTTTACCTATCACATTTTGTGTATGAGATAGCATGTTTAATCCACATTTTTATTATGGTCTATGTTCGAGGGGGATAGAAGGTGGTCCCTCTTCCCCTCTTGGTGATATTATATGATGTTAGCTTAGCATACATGTTTAATTTTCATGTTCATGATTATGTAGCTTAGCCTTTATTGATATATGATGTATAGATGTGATGATAGATGATATGATGATGAAATGACAACAAATTGAACAAGTAAACAACAAGCACAAATTAATCAAATCTAATCAAGACAACACAACTATCTACAAGTATGCAAGATAAAATGAACTCAATGTAATGCCTAATAGATTAAAGTAACACTCAATCTAAATAAGAAAATGAATCCAACTTAACTCACACAAGATAAAAAATCAATGCAACTAAAACCATACAAACCAACAACTAAAGTAAGCAAACTACTACTTTGTTTTTGTGGGACAATTTTGGGACGTTTTTGTTGTTTTGGGTTTTATCTCGAAACAATGTTCTATTGTTTTGGAGTTTTTTTAAAAGCATATTTGAATGTTTTTGATTTTCTCAACTAACATATTTATATGTTTTGGGATTTTCAAAAAGTTATACGAATGTTTTTGATGTTTTCTAAGAAATTTTCCAAAGCAAACATGCAAGGAAACAAAGAAACATGGATGCCCCCACATTAGATGGGATGTACAAGGGTAGAATGCCACATGTGTTATGTGCAAGAAGTGATGATGCAAAGTTTCCCCAGTGTGAGATGGGAATATTCAAAGTCAAACTCTTTGCATTCAAAAGTAGGATCAGCCGGATCAAGGGAAAAGAGGGACATGCTCATAAGGGACTCAAATGAAGGAAAAGACCAAGCTTAGGACAAAGATATCATACTCCTAGACCTGAAATTCTTGTGAACAATGGACCCTCCAATGGCGTTGGAAACCAGTTTTCACCAAAGGACTTGTCCAAAGTGCCACCATTGTGTGGTTTTCACTATTGGATGCACTTATTTATTTCTCTTTTTCTTTTTCTTTTTTTTATATTTTTTTCATTTTTGATATTTTAGGGACCCCACATCTAAGCATAGAAAACTTAAGATGCATTGCATTCATGGGTTCCCAAAGCTCTTGACCATCTGAATAGGAAAGCTTATAGGCACCTAAACCAAACTTGGCAACCACAACATATGGCCCTAGCCAATTAGGCTCAAATTTTCCTTCTTTTCTTCGGTCTTTTGTGGTGTTGAATTGATTTTATTTTAACACCAAGTCTCCTACCTCAAATTGATGAGGTATCACTCTTTTATTGTATCTTTCCACACTCGATCTTGATACACTTTAAGGTGATTGAGGGGTGAAGTCATTTCTCATCTAATAGCTCCAAACTCTTCTAGTCGAGCTACTACTTTGTAGTCCTCTTCTTCATTTAGGTAATCTCTGAGCTCGATATACAAAAAGAGGGATCTCGATCTCTAGAGGTAGCATGATTATGTGCCGAATACTAAGGAGTATGGAGTGACACCTGTAGGAGTGTGGATAGATGTTCTGAATGCCCAGAGGGTAGGGTGAATTGTAAATGCCTAGTTATGACCTGTTGTATTCACCATCTTCTCCATAATATGGATGAGGGTTTTATTGGAAGCTTTGGCTTTCCCATTACCTTGAGGGTAATAGGGGTTGAGAATTTGAGAGATATTTGAAAAATGTTTGCATAATGCTTTCACAATTTTATTTTTAAATGGCTTACCATTATCAATTATAATGGTAGAGGGGATACCATATCGACAGATGATATGGTTCATTATAAATTTAGATATTGGGCACCTTCAACATAGGTAAGAGGAACAACCTCTACCCATTTTGTAAAGTATTCAGTAGCAGTGATAATGAACTTATGGCCATCTGAGGAGATAGGTTAAGCTTACCTATAAGATCGAGACCCCACTTTGAGAATGGCCAAGGTGTGTGATGATAGGTTATAAGGATTGCACCAATGCACATGTATCAAATTGCCATACTTTTGACAATCCAAGCATTTCTTCACATGTTTGCAACAATCATTTTCCATGGTAGGCCAATAGTAGCCTACTCTGAGTATCTTCTTTTTCTAAGATGATCCCATTAGTATGAGCCCCATGAGATGCCTTTGTGCACCTCTTTGATTGCTAGGATGGATTCATCCAAATTTAAATAGTGTAATGATTCCCGTCATAGCCTCGTGGAAGAGGGTGCCCCCAAGTAGGGTATAGTGGGCTATATGTTGGATGAGGTTTCATTTATTGGTATGGGAAATGTTTGTGGGAAAGGTTCCATCGTGAAGGTAATTAAAGATGTCACAATACCATGGGGAAAAGGGACCAACAACTTCACATACCAAACAAGATTTGGCATGTCATATGTTGGTGTTCGTAGATGCTCAATGAAGAATGACATATCATTGTTCCTAGGTGGGATACTCAACATGGACCCTATTGTGGCCATAACATTTTTCTCTTTTTTTGCTCTTGGTATTTTTCAAATGTTATCTTCTCAAAGAACTCCTTCAAAGAATCAACCATTCTCTTGTATGGAAGAAGTTTCTCATCTTTAACTTTATATTCATTTGTCACCTGTTTTATAATCAGCATGGAATCACCAATTACATTTACTCATCTGATATCCCACTTAATAGCTAGCTTCATCCCTACAATAAGGGCCTCATACTCTACTATATTATTTGTGCATGGGAACCCGAGTCGAAATTCTTGAGGGATCAAGTCTCTCGTAGGAGTGATCAACACAACTCAACACCTGAACCATGAAAGGTAAAGGAGCCATCAAAGTATAGTTTCCATATAATGATTCCTCAAGGTACATTGTGGATGCATCTGGGAGTTCCAGACTCAAAGGTTCAATACCTAGTAGTGGGGCTTCAACTAGTTGATCTGCTAAAACCTGTCCTTTCACTAACTTTTAGTGTACATACTCAATGTCAAACTCGTTGAGTAAGATGATCCAATTAGCCATCTTTCCTGTGAGTGTGGGCTTTGACAACAAGTATTTTAATGGATCTACTTTGAAATAAGCTTGACCTTATTTGTTGAGTAGATAATGATGTAGTTTTGGAAAGGAAAAACTATGGCCAAGCAAAGCCTTTTCTATCTGTGGATAGTTGAGCTCAGTAAGCTATCAATGTTCGGCTTAAGTAGTATACAATTTTTTTCTCTCTGCTCCTTGTCATATTGGGCTAACAGTGCCCCAATTACAAAGTGTGTGGAAAAGATGTAGAGTAACAAGGGTTCACCTATTGTGGGTGGCATTAGAACTAGGGGTTTAGCCAAATAGTCTTTGAGAAAAGAAAATGTTTGTTGTTGCTCTAGTCCCCAGTGAAAACTGACATCTTTCTTGAGTAGATGCGTAAAGGTATGACACTTGTCTACAAGATGAGAGATAAACCTTCTAATGGCTTGGATATTTCCTTGTAAGCTTTGTAGTTGTCTGATATTGGTAGGAGGAGGCATTTTTGTTATAGAAACCTTTTCGGATCTACTTCTATTCCTCTCCTTGAAACAATGAATCCTAGTAGTTTTCTAGATAACATGCCGAAGACACACTTTCTTTAGGTTTAGTTGGACCTTGTAGTCCCTTAGATGCTGAAAGATGCATGTCACAAAATTTCTGGGTGCTCTTCTTGAGTCCTAGATTTTCCAATATGTCATCCACATAATCTTCCATGATGTCATTGATCATATCATGAAAATAACAAGTCATTTCCCATTGATAGGTAGCACTTGCATTCTTGAGGCCAAAGGGCATGACTTGATAACAAAATGTCCCCATGGGGTAGTAAAATTTGTCTTATGTTGGTCTTCCTCAACAATATTTATCTGGTTATATCCTGAGAATCCATCCATGAGTGATAACATCTCATAACCAGTTGTGAATTGACAATCATGTCGATGTTGGGAAGAGGAAAGTCATCCTTAGGACAAGCTTTATTAATATCTCAAAATTGGTACACACTCTATACCGAACAGATTTTTTTTGAACTAGGACCACATTAGAAATCCACTTTGAATAGTCGATAGGCCTGATGAAGCCTACTTCTAATAATCTTTCTAGCTCTTCTTTAACCAACAAGGTGACGTGAGGATGCATCTTTTGGAGCTTTTGTTTTATGGGCTTGGCATTTGGGTGTACAACAAGATTGTGCACCACTAATGCAGGATCAAGTCTGGCATGTCATGCGTAAGACCAAGAAAATATATCTACAAATTCTCTCAAAATCCTGTAAAATTTTTTATGTTCTTGAGTTGAGAGTGAAGCTCCCAACTTAACCATTCTAGGCAGCTCCTCTGTGCCAATGTTGACATCTATTGTCTCCTCCACCAGTAATAACTTGGACTCATCTTCCATGCATGTAGGATCAGGGGGAGATTAAGATCCTCTTCTACCAAAGGTGGCTCAAAGAGATCCTCATCTTTAAGTGGGCCAACTATCTTGTCCATGGGTTTTTTGTTTGTTTGTCCACAAGCACCTCAAAGAGGTTTTCGCTATAGGACTTGGAATTTTTCTTTCCAAATTTTTTGTAGGACTTTTTCCCTTGCTTACTTTTTTTTACTTAAGTGACCACACAACTCTACCTCCTCCCCAAAGTATGCACATGCATTGAGATGAATGGAGAAGCCTTTCTTGTGGTCATTTCTTGGGAATATTGTCACGAATACCAAGGAACTCACCAATAGCCTCATCATTTTGAAATACGTTGATTGACACATGTTGTTGTTGGTCCCAATTCATGAGTGATGGGTAAATGAGGTTTAGTGTCTGAGTTATAGGGGATATGACATGGTGTTATGGTTAGGATAGCCACGTCAAAAATAGGTTTGTGGAGGCAAGGTCTTTGTAAAGACTACACCAGAATCTGTTTTCACTTTCACCTTGGACAAACTATCTTCACACTTAGAAGAGGTATCCTCATCACGAGGGTGAGACTCATATAGATGATGCCAATGCCATACTTACCCATTATATGATGAGGTATTGGAAGGGCTTCAGTATACCTTGTTCATGGCAGCCAAGCCACACCATGTCCTTTATATCCCATAGTAAGCATCATTTGATTGGGGATAACATACCTAGGTGATTGGTAACATAGAGCCATTTCATCATCTTTAGGATGAAATACAATATCTTTGAGTATCCTTTCATCTTCTAATAATCCACTAGGAGTGAAATTATCAAAAGGGAAGTTCTCCTTGATCTTTGAAGTTTGTAACATGGCCTACCATGTGCTTTGGTAGATAGGGGAATGTTGTGAACTAGAAGGGCTTCTTTGCAGATCATATTCTCCAACCACTTGGTCTAACCTTCATCTCCCATGCAATGAAAAGGAGTTTTCTGATGTGGAAGCACCATTTTCATTGGGAGACAAGGTATCTAGATCCACTCATGAAGTGAGGGCCTTTGATTGAATAGGAACAATGATCTTCATAGAAGGACACTCGTAGATGGTGGGAAAATAGCCCAACAATGCTCTGTAATGAGAAAATGGTTGGGGATCTCCTTGTATAGTAAGTGTTTATCCTTCATGGTGTAACTTTAAACACTGATGATATATTGAAGGTATAACTTGCATGGCATGAATCCATGGGTGGTCAAGAAATATGTTATAAGGGAGCTCAAGTCTAAGACATGGAACTTTGTATCATGGTTTATAGGACCCACTTCTAGTGAGAAAGTGATCATACCGGACTGATTTTCATTCTTCATTGTCATACGCCTTTATGGTGATGACCTTTGTCTCCAAATCAACTTCTTGTGCACCCTAGTTTTCGAACTAGTTTAAGAGTACAAATATTTAGACCCGATCCACCATCCACAAGCACTCTTTTGACCTTCTTACATTTGATTATTACTTCAATATGTAAGGGAAGGTTATGGGAGGGATTTTCTTCTAGGATTTCCATGGGGCTAAAGGTTATGTGTTCTGAAGGAGTGATTTGCACTACCATTTCTTGTAAGTGTGTTGGGTCAATATCAATGGACACTCTGATCCCTGTAAGGTTTTGCAAAGGATGTCCTTATGAATGTTAGAAATTTAAGAAGGTCTAAGATTGAAATCTTAGTTGTGGTTTTCTCTAATTGATCTAACACATCATAATGAATCTCTTGAGGAGGAGGGGGAGGAGGTTATGAGATAACAAGGTGAGCTCATCACATTGCCATGACACACTCCCTTGATTTGATCTTGATCATGTTGATATGCTCAATAAGTGAATCAACACAACCTATTAAGGCATCAAAATGGTCTGTCTTTGATACATAATTGGTACTCTTATTTTGAGATGATTGTCCCTGATCCTATTTTCCTTTCCTTTGTGCTTGGGGAAAGGTTCTTTAAAAATCCCCATGTTTGTGTTTGGAGATTTGGTAGGGTGGAAAAATCTATTTCTACATCACCACTATCGATTAAGTCCTGAATGTAATGCTTTAATTTCAAGCACTTGTCAGTTTTGTGACCTTGATGCATGGTGAAATCCACAAAACTCATTTTCCCTAAACCATGATGGCTTAGGTGCATCATCCCCATAAGGTGTTGTTTTAGGGTATCGAACCATGTTGACAACCTCTAACTGCTTTAGTATTGATGATATTGAGTTAGATAGAGGGGTGAAAGCATGACGTTTATACTCCATAGGCAGAGTTCCTTTGCAAGCTTCAAAGGAGCATGGTTTTGAATGGACTTGTACTCATTTAGAGTCTACTATTCCATCATGAAAATGTTTTTGTTCTTATTAGGAACAAAATTTTTTTTTTCATTAGTTTTGGAATCGTTATGATCGCGTGAAAAGGGTTTTAGGGTCCCTCTAGCTAACAACATTTTTGATTTGACTCCCCTTTTCAATCACCTCTTCGAATGTGTTACCACAATGCATTTGCAAGTGGAACATAATGTCAGGGTGAGGTTGGGTACAAATATACTTATTATTATTTTTCAGGTATGGAGCAAGGGAAGTGACTAGCTAACCCTCTCCATCATTGTAGGAAAACAAACAAAGTTCTCGTTGTTTTTTGTTTTTTACATTACATAGATCTAACATGGTGACATCACTCTCTATATTAAAAGAGAAGTGATGTACAAAATGTTCCACTAGTTTTAGCCATGTAGATATGGATCCCTTGGGGATGTGTAAAAACCACTCTAGTGTCTGTCCTCCTAAACTCCATGGGAAGAGGTGAATAAGATAGTTGTCACTATACGTGACCTCTTGACATGCCATATAGAAGTATTTGATATGATCTCGGGGTCACCTTTTCCCTTGTATTTATCAAACTTTGGAAAATCAAAATGTCATGGGAAAGGTACTTGTAACATGGCTCTATCAAATGGATAAGGCACAATTCATCGAATTGGTATTTTTTTTTTTTAGTTTTTCCTTCTTATAATGCTAGAAGGGCATTCTTCATGGTGGACCACTCTTGATTGAAGAGTTGGTCTTGTGTGGGTGGTGTAGGCCTATATGAAGGGTTAAATCTAGGTGTATTCCACCCTATTTCTCAAAAAAAGTCCTCATAGGGGTATTTTTGTGTCTCTCTGATGAGGAGTATTTTTTGGGAACTCATGATACGAAGCTTTAGGTTTAGCCTTTGGTATGGCTTGTTTTAAGGTTTTGGTTGTTCCTTGTTTATGTGTGAAAGCCAAAACTTTCCAATTAGTGAGTAAGGGCTTGCACTTGTTGTTCTAAGGTTACTTCTCGAGTGGGTACTTTGTTATGATCTTCATGTGGAGGAGGTTTCTCATGATGAGCATGTTCCTCATGGTCTTCACAATGTACTCTAACAATAGGTATATGATAGTCTCCATCATTTTCAAAAGGTATCTCCTCATCATTCTGTCATCTAGAAGTAGAGGCATGACCCGAGGTTTAATATTTCATTGATATGGTGCAATGAGGATGGTCTATTTCTTCTTCTCCATGAACCATGCCAAAAATGAGAGAAGGGTCTACTGTAGAAGGTAATTGGGCTCCTAGTTCTATGACACGTAAAAGGACCTCATGTTTGTTTTGAAACAAGTAATCATCAAAGTGGGGTGGATGACATTCCATGTCATGCACGAGGAGAATTATCCTCACCACCACTATGATCAATCATGACATTATCCTCCAAAAGTGGGTTGTCACTTCCAAAGGGCTCGTTTCCTAACTTATGATACCCCATTCTTGTAATAGGGGGCATAACGTGAAATATTTTACTAAGGTTTATTAAAAGGGACCCTAGGTAAATTTTCGTAGCGTAATGACACTAAGTCACTATAAAGAATGGTGACTATCAAATAGTCATGAATCCAATAGGTCAATATGAACCCAAGGATACCAAAGAATAAAGAATGATCTACCCTAACAAGGTAATATGTGATGAGAAATGTCTAGGACAATACAATGATGTACAAAACTCAAATCTAGTCACACAAAATTTTACTCCCTATGGTTTCCAAAGTAGGTTTAAATCAAATAGTGACAACACAATATCACCACTTAGGCCAAGTTTGAAATAAACAAGACCTAAATGCTAAGAAAGTGTTGACACGATCCTCCAACAAGGTATACTAAAACTAGTTTTGGACACAAACAAAGTCTCCAAGTCTTTGAAAATGGAAGTTAGCAATGCGAGTAGCATAACAACACTATTTGGACACGTAAACCAAGATTTATGATGAAAGAAATATTTTTAGTATCAAAATGATGTTATAGCGATGCAAACAACGTAACCTCAACACTCAAAAAAACTCAAAGCAATGTTTAAGATAAAAACTAAGCCTAAGTATATCAAGAAGTTACTATGCGTGCAAGTAGCAACGTAACAATACAATTTAGAGACTTAGACCAAGTTTCACAATGGAAACAAGATGTAAGTATCACAATTGTATGGCTATAATGTGGGAAACCTAACAAATCAAAGGGAGATAATGATGATATCACCTAACTACAATGATAATTAGTCTCAATATGGGTTTGAGACAAAGGGCCTACTAGAACATGAAGACGTACCATTCACACTTTCAACACTTGCATTCCAACATTGCAACCTAGTCATGCAAGTAGACTACAAAAGTGGTGGACATGATTATTTCTAGTGGTATATGTATGTTGTTCTTATTTTGTCCCAAATGGGAAACAAGAAAACAAAGGTGTAAACCAAGTGGTGATGAAACAAACTAAGTGTAACTTTGGCAGAGTTTGCCTTGTCTTAGGACAAGTGAAAAACTAGGACAAAGTAACACATCATAGGTCTCATGATGAATAACATGCAGTTTCAACTTTAAGGGACTCTTCCCTTGTTTGAATAACAAGGTTTAGACTCCAAAAAAATTGTCACGTTGTGAGAGCTCTATAGAACACGATGTCTAAGTCAAATTGGCTCCAAGCCACAAGCTTCCTAGTGGTTCTCTCTCTAGGTGTCACAAGTTACCTCTACGAGAGCTTGATTTTCCAAGAAATTTCACATGAACTAATCTTGGAGTATCTCAAATTTACTTTACCCCCTTCAATACAATGAGAAATGAATTGTGTTTAGTTGTACTTTTTGGGGTCACAATGGAAATAACTTTGAATCTAATCTCACCAAGGCGTACTAATCAATTGGGTAGTGGAGCACTTTCCCATTTCATTCACAAGGTTCCCTCTTGTGTGAACTACTTTGGGGTTCCTAGGAGCATTCCTCTTGTTATCTTAAGGCTTATGCCAAAGGAAGTTTCTCCTAGTTAAGCGGACAAGCCGTAGCTCTTAACCAAAACCTGCAATATAATGTGATGTATGATGTGTGGTGTATTTTCTTATCTTTTGGATTAGGAAATTTGGTTTAGACCACCATTGGAAACCTACAACACACGTGAATGTTAGAATTTGGTTTGAAGAGAGTTCTCCTTTCTTTGGAAAGCATTAGGTTCTACATGCAAATGGTTAGTAGTTATCCAAAAAGATCTACAATATCATAGAAAGAGGATTCAATGTTGTTTTTGGTTCTCAAGATCATCCAAGGATGTGAGAGAAGAGCATACACAACAATCAATCCAACTAGATAACAATAAAAATATTGTAAATCAAATGACCACCATAATGCTTTGTAAATCTAGATTCATTCCCAATTAATCCAAGTATTTTTAGTGAAAAACTAAAGTTGTTTTTGGTTCTCAAGATCACACTAGGTGCAAGAGAAGAGCATACACAAGCTTTAGCCTTAGTTATTTATCAAATGAAAAATCTTAAACTAAAAGATCATATACATGCTCAAAATGAAAGTTTATTCCCTTAAGCATAAAAATGAATGAAAATTTTCCCTACTTACTCTAAAATTAGCAAAAGAAGGTTTAAGGTGCTTTTGATTCTCAAGATCACACAAAGTGCAAGAGAAGAGCATACACAACCCTATTCCAAACTCATACAAAGCATGAAAACAAAATATCTCATCAAACCCTAAGCTAATTTGTTAGAAAACCTACTCTAAATCAGAAAATCTATAGTAACAACAACTAAAAATCCCTAGAAAATGAAAAGTACAAAAACCGAAGTTGAAATTTTGAATTTGAGCCAACTTTACTCTCGAGCACAGCATGCCTCTTAGTGTGTAGTGCATCCATAGAGCATCAATGCACACACTTTGTAGCCAACATGTGTCTTTAAAGAAGAAGCACACCTCTGTCAAATCACACAGTTGAATTGCATAGCACATGACCAATGAGGCGTTAATGCACACTTTGAAGCACCAACACGACTTATACATAGAGGTCAAAAATTCAATGAGGCATAGGCGCATCCAAGTGAGGTGTAAGCATGTAAATGTAAGCGCGTGTCCGGTGAAGTGTAGGCTGACCTTTAGAGCGTGAGTGCTCCCCTTTGAGCGTGGGCACACACCTTCCTATAGGTGGTCAAAACACGGGTTTTGACAAGAAAAACTTGAAAAAGATCAAATCTTTGACTTCTGCTGGAATTTTGACAACACTTTACCTCCTTAGATCCTACAAAGAACATCAAAATGCAACATCTACTACTAATCTAGTTGAAACAACTATCAAAATTGAAAATTGATCTACAAAACTTTGAAATTTACTCTAAAAAAAAACTAATCTAAAAGAAACTAATCTAGAAAGCTTGAAACTAATCTAGAAAAATTGAACTATAAGAAAGCTTGAAACTAATCTAGAAAACTTGAAACTAATCTAGAAAACTTTGAAATTAAAACTTTGAAACTAAGTTAAAAATTTTAAAATGAATGCAATGGGGTAAGCTCCCACCGAGGCGTGCCAAATGAAGACTACTAAAAGTTCAAGAAAAGCTAAACTAACAAGACTAACACCACATAGTCTATTAACAAATGCTTATGAATCTAACAATAGTTACATCAATGATAAAAGCTTAATGGAATTCTTGAAACAACTAACATGATATAAATCAATCCTAGCTAAAGCATGCCTACTTAATATGAATTGCTAACTAACATAGACCTAAATAGATCTAAGAGGGAAATCAAATTGGGTTTTTTGCTACTTCAAGAGAGGTGAGATGGTCTCTCCAACAATGACTACAAGGTCATATTGGATACCCATCTACTAACCCCATTGAAGATTGGAGGAAAAGATTGAGCTTGGCTCTTAATCATATTTGTTATATGATATGCAATTCAAAGCATGGTGTAAAGTTTAAAGGTATGTGGTTAGTCCTTTTTATAGTTTTTCCTTTGAGGAAAACTTGCATCTTGGTGCATGTGGGACTAAAAGCACAAAGTAGATTAAGGTTTTTAATCATGATTAAGGCTTGCTAATCATGATTAGTGAATTAACAAGTGATTAGGATGTGAGGAGCCTTAATCAACCACTTAGGGTCAATTAGGAGGCTAGGATAAGATTTTGAATCCTTTTGAGATGTTGTGGAGGAGAGTGGGGTGATTTTGAATGGTTGGAAGAGGGTTTAAGCCAATAATAGGGTTTATTAACCAAAGAAAGGGTAAAATAGGCTTAATTAGCTAATAATCGCTAATTGTCTATTTGGAAGAGGATTTTGACTTACGATGTGTCGTAAATTGGCATCCTGAATGTAAAAGAGGATAGGTAATCAAAAAAGCATTGTTAATTAACCAAAATGGTAAGAAACGTTAGTTAATTAGCAAAAATCACTAATTATAATGGAAATGGTAAGAATGAGAGTGATTTTGAAAGAAAGGAAGCTACTCTCTCACATTTGTATTAGGATTTGTTTAACTTCTATTTTATTTGGTTACAGTAGCTTAGTGTAGGTTTGTTTTCAGTAAAAGAAGTAAATTATGTACACTTTTCATATTTCCCCTTGGATCATGTGTGATTTTCATGTTTTGTACATAGTTTTTAGGGCTTATATTGTTGTTTGCATAGTTTAGTTCATGGTGGAAGCAAGTATTTAGGGTTCAAAGTAGGTTTTACGGAAAATCAAATTTTGGGGTAGCTTTAAAATGTTTATTCTTCACCCCAACATATTATTTGTAGATAGAGTTCTTCATGCCTCTTTCCTTAGCTAAAAATATAGTGTTTGGGGGTAGTTTGCAAGATTTATTAGAAATTCCTAAACTCAACTTTAAGAGTGTGATCAATGCAGCTCCAGATTAGTTGAAACATGTTTAATGGTGGAATATGATAAGTTGGGAATTTTTCAAGTTTTATTTAGAGCCCACAAGATCAACTAATTCCATTCATGCTTCACATGACTCAGGGGTAATAATTTTAAAAGTTTCATACTAGTTTTAATGTTTCTCAAGTTCAACTCCATGACCAATGGATGCTCAAGGCCACTAGTCAAAATTTAGCAAGAAAATTTCCCCTAAAGGTCACCAAAATTGCTATCCAAATTACACTCCTTTCCAAATTTGAATAAATCATTGTTTAAAAAAATGGACTTAGCCATTTAAAAGGGGGAAAAGATGTTTAAATGCTCGTCATTTTCAACTTCTCTAACACAAAAAAAAACCCACCAACACCTCAACCGCCAGTTTAAACTTTTAAAAGTATGTGTGACTTTTAAATTGACGTCAAATTCAACTCCATGAATCGGGAAGGGGAATGTGTCATAATTTTGGGCTTCGTCGGGGCATTAGGGCTTCGATGGACTTAAGCCCGAAATGAGCCACATTGAAAAAAGGCATTGGGTCGAGTGGGAAAAGGAATAAAGGGTCAACGAGGTTAGAGAGAAATGTGGAAGAGTCGGGGGTAACATATGGTAATATTGGAGTGGCTCAAGTGGGACACATGGAGGCATTCCACCACACTTCGAGGGTGATTGATCTCTATAGATGTGAGGCCCGAGGATTAGACCGAGAATTCATGCAACTTCCGATTCCTTGGGAGTTTAAGGCAGAAGGAAATACACATATGACGTCACGATATGCAAACTTACCTGAACCCCCACAACAAATGAGAGGTTGACACATGGTGAGAGAAAATTATATGCACATGTAGGCGAGAGAAATCTCAATAACCAACGAGAAGGCGCCACATGTCAAATTCCTATACATTAGGACTTGTCAAAGAAATTGCCATAACTTCTTCCCCACTACTCCAAATCGATGAAATATGTCTTGTTGGAAATATATCTTCGATCCCTTCAGTCATGCAATCAAGAAATTTAGATTTTCATGAGATTTATTGGTGAAAACAAGAAAAACAACTCAAGCCTTAATTACATATATATGTGGCCCAATCACTCAAATTTAATGAAGTATGGGGCTATTTCTTTCCTTTGTAGGGAAATTAATGTAAAGGAATGTTTTACAGAGTTCCATGCTTTTTTAGAAGAATTAATACTCGGGTTGGTTGTTGGTGGTTAAAATTGAAAATCCCGTGCCTTCTCTATTTTCCCTCTTCTCTCTCTCCCTCTTATATATTGTAAAATCTGATCTTTTGTAAAGGATGGATCCTCTCAATTTGTAAAGAAACCATGTTGAAATGGTTGCATAAGAGCAGATATGAGTTATTAACCTTCATTTTCACCATATGTAATGTGTTTTCTTTCCTTCTTCCACTCCATTATAATGTATTGTACATATTTCAAGCAATAAAATTTGTTTTGTGGCTATTCTCTGCCCTAGCTCATTTTATTTGCATTCTTGCCTCTCTTTCTGTTGTGTGTTGTGCATCTCTCTTTCACTTGTAGACTCCATTTTGATCGTGTTTTGTGTGAAGATGGAAATTTGAATGATGTTTTGGGTTGAGGCGCATCTGTCTGCCCTCTCTTTTTCATTTTCCCCATTTTCCCTCATGGAGAGTGTTTCATCCCTTTCTTTATGGTGCTATCACCTCTTTAGCTTAGGATTTATCTTTCATGCATATTTCTAACCTCGTTCTCTCTTTTCATGGTACCTTGGAATTGTTAGATTAGGATTAGTTATATTTTCTTTTAGTTTTATGAGTAGTTTAGCATTATAAATAGGTAGAGGAAGTTGACCTTATCTAAAGGTATGTCTCATAGTACAAGTCCCAAAACTTGGATACATTCCCATGTTTCCTTGAAATCTTGTGTTTTCCATGACTCGAGGAAGGGTGCAATTTGGAGCTTTAAAAGAGAACATAATCATCCAAAAATATAGATAAGGAAAATAAACTCTGCTACATGAAAAGGGGGAAAATATTCCATTTGGAGGAAACAAGACATCAAATAATAGAAAATTTATCGTAGGTAAAAATATGGATGAAAAACACCCTAATGGACCAAAAAAATACACAAAATTTTGGATTTGGAACGTTAATTAAAACAAAAGGAGGAGAGGGGTTATGGGATAGGAGGGGTTGTGATAAAAAAAAAAATTCTTGGCTTAGGAGGTGGTAAAAGGTTTAGATAATTTGGGGAAGTGCCATAGGGAACCTAAGGGAAAAAAATAAATATCTCTACGTGGAGAGTATGTAGATATTAAAATTTTTGAGTTTGGGCTATCGTCATTTATGGTATAAGATGTTTTATCGACATAGGAGTTCTTGCAAGATGAAGGATACATAGTTTGGGAAGGTTTTGGTCATAATTAGGAATATATTTGATGTGGGATTTTAATTTTTATTAAGGTTTCCTCCTTAAAAAACAAAACCAAAATTTAATTTGCAAGAGATGTTGATGTCCAAAAATAAAGCTAATAGTTTAATAAAATGCCAATATATTTTTTCCTTGCTATCTATTATTGTGCAAGGACTAAAATATAATTTTTGGAGGCTTGTATGTCTAAGGAACATCAAGGGATAAATTAAATACCTTATTGGTAAGTTTTTTTCTCAATTTTGATATTTTTGGTGTGTTTTGCAATGGATGAATTCAGCCATAATTTTTAATAATTAATGAGTACTTTCAAGTTTGAATCATTTGAATTGAATACAATTTTTGTAGTTTCAATTGTCTTTTATGGATTATAATTTATTTCAAATAAAATTGGTGTCTTTGTTGAGTTTTTATGCCTATGAAATAATGCATGAATAGTTAGATGCCTAAAATTCAAGGGAAGTAATACTATGAAGTACATCATGTATATATGTATTAAAATTTAAATGATAGGTTGTAGTTGAGGTTGATAATTCAATACCCTAAAATTAACCACATTAGAATTCTTATCTTTTGGTTCATCTAGATAAGTGACACTTCAAGCTTGTTTACCTTTTGAGGATCATATGGAACAACTAGAAAGGATCAACGTTAGGTTGTTAATTTGACACTCTAATTTTTAACCATTAGAATGATCATATTTTGGAATTATATGAGAGATACTTCAACCTTGCTTACCTTTCTTTTGAGGATCATAAAGCAAGTGGAAAGTATCCATGTTGCATAAAATGTTATAAAAGTTAAGGGTAAAGGTGGTGGCAATGAGACAAACCTAAAAATCTCACCATATTTTAATGAATTTTCTATTTTTTTGTTTGGTCCAAGAAATTTGGTCATGAAGATTTAGTATATTTCCTTTTTGTGTTATGTTTATAGGATTGATTGCAAAAACCATCATTCTGTTCTTTTCTAGATGAAATTTTACTAATTTGAAAATATTTTTAACATGTTAAAATATGTTAATATTATATATCCTAATAAATTCATGCTTGATAGTAATTAAAAAAATTAATTTATAAAATTTTAACATTTTGAATAAAAACTTTTGTTATTTGATGATGATAAAAAAGTTGTAATAAGAAAGCAAAAATTATTAAATTTATCAACCCTGTAAAATTTGAGTTTGGAAGTGATATTTTTTCTTGTATTCAAATTTCATTTAAAAATACATTTAAACCCAAACAATGAATTAAAATATTCATCATACTTATCTATATATTTTGAAATGAAGACCATCCCTCTAATTACAATTTTTTTTTTTTTTTTTTTGCTTTATGGTATAAAAGGAACGATAACCAAATCGTACCAAGCCAAGAACACAGATGCTAATCAAACACCATGATCAATAAGATGAAAGCAATTCACCAAAATAACTTTACATAAAACCTTTGCAAACAAATGAGCAGCAATATCATATATTATTATGGAACTCAATGAAATACAATGAGAATGGGCCTTGCTTATATAGGCAAGGAATAACAATCTAAGAACCAGTCAAGGTCGTAGATCAAGCCATAAATCATGGAAAGAACTAGTCATCAAAGAACTAGTCAAGTCCATAGATTTATGAGAGAACTAGACATCAAGGATCTAGTCAATACCATAGATCTAGGAAAGAACTAGTCAATACCATAGATCAAGGAAAGAACTATACCTAACAACTAGATAATATCTCCTAATATCTAAATAAATAAAAGAAATATCCACACACATAAGTGGGTGAGGATAAATACAATAAAGGTAAATAATGTACCTAGGTGAACATGAGCTAAGGTAAATACCTACTCTAACACCCCCCTCAAGTGAAGCTAGGGGCCAAAATAGAAGTGGCATGTCCATAGTATGAGTCCCGACAACTAGGCCTAATGAGGTACTCATGTACAATATATCCATGAAGAAATCTCGAACCAAAAGAAGGAAAGAATCTTGCTAGAAGGAAAGAGAAAGAATAAGAATAAGGAAGATGTTCTCACGAACACCCCCTAAGAACAACTTCTGAAACCCCAAGCATTCCACACAACTCAAGGTAGCGAGGTGATGCAAAAGGCTTCGTAAAGATGTCTGCGTAACCTGCTGCTGAGTCGGAATGTACTCCAAGCAAAGAAATCCATCTTGAATGTGTTGATGAATGAAGTGGATGTGTATCTCAATATGCTTGGTCCGCTGGTGCTCAACTGGGTTGTGAGAAATGTGAATTGCACTTTGGTTGTCACACCAAAGTACAATCGAGTGAATCTTGTGGGAATCCAAACTCTGTCAATAACTAGCAAAGCCAAAGAATATATTGACTCGCTGTAACTACTACCCTGTACTCTACCTCTGAAGATGAAAGTGCAATAGCCTGTTGATTTTGCATGCCCAAACAACTGGAGAAGAACCAAGATAGAAAAAATAGCCAGAAGTGGAACACCTATCTTCAATAGAACCTACCCACTCGAATCTGTATACCCAACCAAATGAGTAGAGCCCCTAGTGTAGTGTAGGCCAAGTGATAAGTGCCATGAAAATAGTGTAAAATCCGTTTAGCGACTGCACAAACGACTACTATGAGGAGAATGTGAAAACCGAGATACAAGCCCTACTGCAAATGAAATATCAGGGTGAGTATGGGTCAAGTACATGAGACTTCCAACCAACTGCCTATACAACGTAGGATCACAAAGTGGTGTAGTACATGTAGAAGTAAGAGTAACTCCAAACCGAAAAGGAGACGGACTTGGCTTGTAATCAGCCATATCAAATCACCTAAGAAGATCATGGGTGTACTTTTGCTTTGACTCAAATGAATTTCTGAATCTGCCTAAGAAATATGCAAACCAAGGAAATAATGTAATATCCCAAGATATGTCATGTCAAAATGTGTAGAAAGAGCCCTCTCGAATATCTTTGAATGTGGGAAGAAGAGCTATTAGTAAGTAATAAATAATCAACATACAAGACAAGTATCACAATATCCTCACCAACATGTTGGAGATACACTTTGTATGATTGGAGCGACAACAAACAAAACCAGTAGATAGAAGAAAAGAATCCATCTTCTCATACTAAGCCAGGGGGCTTATTTGAGCAGTAGAGAGACCTTGAAGCCTACAAACAAGAGAAGAATCTTGAAAAAATCCAGCCAGTTGCTCCATGTATATTTCCTCTTGTAGATCTCCATGTAAGAAGGCACTCTTCATGTCCATCTGGTATATGGGCCACCCCTGTGATGTAGCAATAACAAGTACAAGGCATACATAATCCATCTTGGCAATGGGTGTAAAAGTCTTAGAGTAATCAATACCTTCAACTTATGAAAAACCCTTTGCAACAAGACAAGCCTTATACTTTTCAATGGACCCATCAACTACGTATTTGGTTCAATATACCTACTTACACCTAACCATCTTTCTTCCTTTAGGAAGAGATACCAAATCCCAAGTATGATTCTTCATCAAAGAAGAATACTCAACTACCATCACATCATCCCACTCATGTATCCCATGAGCCTTTGAAAAGGCTGTGGATCCTCATAAACTACTTGACACAAAAGTCTAGAACTTGTAGAATGTGCGTGATGATGCCTAGTGGGTGGAAGATCCTCTATGAAAGGTGTTGCCTCAGAAACTGTAGTATGAGCCCACTTAGGCATAGTGACAATATCGGTGGGAAGAGGATCCTCAACGGCATATTTAACCTCCTTATCAATCTCCTCAAATAAAGGATCCTTAATATGAGATGAAGAAGAAGAAGGAATGGAAGAAGATGAAGAATCATGAGGAGTGAAATGCTCATCAAACTGAACATGTGTTCAAAAAATAACATCACGTGTATCAGGATCTAAAAGACGATAATATCTCATGTCCTCACAATACCCTACAAAGATCAAGGGTTTACTCTTCTTATCAAAAGCTTTCTTTTTCTTCTTTGGCACAAAGGCCGAAACATGGCTCCCAAAGACTTGAAAAAATGAGACATTTGGCTTAGTTTTGGACCAAGCTTCCTCTTGAGTCAAATGTTCAAGTGCTCTGTGTGGTGTGTGATTCGTATATAGTTAGCACAATTAATTGCTACGCCCAATAGATAGGAGGTATATCTCTAGAATTCATCATAAAATTAGCCATTTCCTTCAAAGTTATATTGTTCCTTTCTGATAAGCCATTATGTTGTGGAGTATGAGGAATATAATGTTGGTGAATAATGCCTTGAGTTGCCAAAAATTTAGAAAAATCATTGCTGAAGTACTCCCCCATTATCAGTATGAAGGATCTTTATGCTACTAGAAGATTGTTTCTCGACCAAAGCCTTGAAGACTTTGAAGTGTAAAAAAACATCACTTTTGTACTTAAGAAAATAAACTCAAGTACGTCTCAAGAAATTATCAATAAATGTAAGTTCATACTTATCTCCATTGAAATATGGGGTAGGAAAAACCATCAAGTCACTATGCACAAGCTCAAGTGGAGAATAATCTCTCTTAGAAAATTCTTAGGAAAAGGATCTTGGTGTTGTTTCCCTAATGCATAGCCATGACAAACTCCTCAAGACAATAAACTCTAGGAATACCATCAACCATACCATGAGTTCTCAACTCCTTCAAATATCTATAATTGAGATGTCCTTATATTTCATGCCAAAGCTTGCTCTCGAATCGCATGAGAAACCAATCATGTCCCTATAGAATAAGTGTCATCAAAACCCTCAAAGTGATATAGTCTAGAACTATGATCAACAATACCTTGAGTAACAAGCGAATAAGACTCCAAATAATTTTTTACTTCTGCCCCATGTGGTGTAAAATTCATTATTTTCCCTTTACCATAATGACAAATTTGATATATAGAAAGTAAATTTGTAGTGATGTTAGGAACATATAGTGCATCTTAGATATTTCCACCATCAAGTTGCCTATCACCTTTTCCCTCAACAATAAGAAAGGAAGAATCTCAACCTCAATTTTGGAAGTAGAACTCAAACCTAGAGAAACAAAAGACTCCTTGGAAGAAGTCATGTGATGAGAAGCACTAGAATCTATAACCCAACTGTCTGCAAGTGGTGACTGAGATCTTCTAACAACATTAAGTGATTTTCCATGCTGAGTAGAAGGAGGTGGATTGGAGATAGAAATTTTGTATTTCTTGACTGCATCCTTTAAGGCTTTCATTCACTTATAACACCTATTTTCTTTATGGTTACTACCCCCACAAAAAGAGCATGAACGGCTAGACTTATTCTTGGATTTAGAAGACTCCTTGGGTTTTGAGTTGTTTTCTTTGGGTTTAGGAGAATTTTGAGATGGAGAAGGTGTGGATTTGGTTTTAATATTTGGTTTTCCCTTGTCCTTAGGATTAGATGAAACTAATTCCTTTTGAGGGGTGGAATACTCAAGGTGAGATAATTTGGATTCTTCCCTAGTAATTATTTCACAAAATGTTTCTAAGTTAGGCATTTTGAATGTGTCACATAAGGCATCCATGCTAGAGAAAAAGGTAGAAGAAAAAATTTGGAATGGTCCTCTCAACTTGGATAGAATCAAGTAAACACACTCTTCATCTTTCTTATCTCTTCCACTCCCCTTCAATTGTGTCAAAAAATGCTTGAACTTGGTAAGATAGTCTATAATTGTTGGAAAATCTTCAGGATTAAGAGAGGTGATCTCAATGTCAAGTTGCATGGCTCTCATATGATCCACCTTACCAAATAAATCCTCCAATTTCTCCCATATTTTGAAAGGAGAGTCACACTTTTCCAAATGAAACAAAAGACTGTCACTTACATAAGTTCCTATCAAACCCATACACTCATCAAATTTGCACCGGTATTGAAATTTCTCATATTCTCTAGTGAACACTGGTTGTTCTGAAGAAGTTAAAGCCCATAATCCTTTCCACTTAATTATTGTTTCCATTCTTGGTTTCCATGTGTGGTAATTATGTGTTGTTAATGGCTCAACATGATCTAAAAACAAGAACTTTTGTAAAAATGGTACTCAAAACCAAGTTACCGATCAAAAGTTCAAGCTTTTCAATATTATGCTCTGTTATTTATTTTAGTTGCCACTAAAACAAAATAAAATGCTCTTGCCTTCACCACACAAATAAAATGAAAGGGGGCTGGAGTTAAGCACCTACTAGTAGGAATCACAAGCTTTAAGCCCTCATATGACCCCCGCCAAAAAAGGAAAGAAACGTCTTTCCGAAAAAAAGACCTCCAACGTGAAAGCAAACCGAAAAATGTTATGCTACAATAGAAAAATACCTAGATCAGATCTAAAAAAAAACCAGCAAAACCCAAAAAAACAATCTCCTTTTCTTTGTTGTTTGGCGTGAATCCCGAGGTGAACTAGTTCATTTCTCAACAACAAAAAAAACCAAAAAACACATCGCCTCAAAAAATGGCCGAACTCAATGATAATGGGCCTTTCTTATATAGGCAAGGAATAACAATCTAAGAACCAATCAAGGTTGTAGATCAAGCCATAAATCATGGAAAGAACTAGTCATCAAAGAACTAGTCAAGTCCATAGATTTATGAGAGAACTAGACATCAAGGATCTAGTCAATACCATAGATCAAAGAAAGAACTATACCTAACAACTAGATAATATCTCCTAATATCTAAATAAATAAAAAGAAATATCCACACACATAAGTGGGTGAGGATAAATACAATAAAGGTAAATAATGTACCTAGGTGAACATGAGCTAAGGTAAATACCTACTCTAACAGTTTTTGGCCCAAGAAATTTGGTCATGAAGATTTAGTATATTTTCTTTTTGTGTTATGTTTATAAGATTGATTGCAATAACCATCATTGTGTTCTTTTTTAGATGAAATTTTACTAATTTGAAAATATTTTTAACATGTTCAAATATGTTAATATTATATATCCTAATACATTCATGCTTGATAGTAATTAATAAAATTAATATATAAAATTTTAACATTTTGAATAAAAACTTTTATTATTTGATGATGATTAAAAATTTGTAATAAGAAAGGAAAAAATTATTAAATTTATCAACTTTGAAAAATTTGAGTTTGGAAGTGATATTTTTGTCTGTATTCAAATTTCATTTAAAAATACATTTAAACCCAAACAATGAATTAAAATATTCATCATACTTATCTATAAATTTTGAAATGAAGACCATCCCTCTAATTACAAATTATTATTTTTTTGCTTTATTTTCCAACTTTTTTTGGAACTTCTTATAAAATAAAGTCGATCGAATAGTTGCGAGGACAATATATTAATAATGTAAGATAAATATAATCACAAATGATCATATTCTCACATTTGGAATGATTCTTATATGAAAACAAAAATCACTTTACTTCATTGATTTCCTAAATGGATAATTTTGGAAATGCATGGAAGAACTATGAATTCCCCTAGTCTTATAGTGATTGTGTGGCCAAAAAAATTATACAAAAAAACTTATTAAAACATTGCAAATAAAAAAGGTTTTATTTTATTCCTAATATGATCTTAAATATATGCATATTAGAGAAATTCTGGCAAAGGTAGCAAGATAGACATGAATCAATCATAGAAATTTAGCCACTATTGTAATTGTATTAAACCTATTCCATTTATAAAAACAAATATTCCTCTCTCTCATGGAAACTTGTGTGAACATACCCTAATCATATAAAATTACTTATGTAACATTTGTAAGCCTTATAATATTCATCAAAAAACACCAAGGAAGGAAAATAAAATCAACTTTCACTTACTTATTGATATTCATGTCATAGAAATTATTTATCTTCCTCAATCTAGTAGTAAACTATCTATTGAGCTCTGTGAGGATGACATAGTCAAGAATGATAAACCTTACTATGTCAATGAACCTCCACTCTTCACTATTGTAAAACCAATATTTCAATAAATGTGGACTTATTCCACATAATGTAACCTTCAAGGGCCAACATTTTGGGTATTTCAAGCATGAAATTAGATTCTAGTATTGGTATTATTGGTTTTAACTAGTATGATATGAGATTCCAATATTAGTATTATTGGTTTTAACTATTGTGATATTGGATTCCAATATTTCTATTAGTAGTTTTTATCTATCGATCCAATTTTCTTATTACTAGTTTTAGAAATTTGCATTTACACAATTGTAATGATTCATTTACACAATAGATACACCATCCACTTTTCTTGTTGTCAACATATAAAAACTAAAAGTTTAAATACCGTTCACTATTTTACTTCTTTACCACTAATTATTAAAGGTAATTTTTCAGTTACATAGTTAAACATACATAATATATTTTAAGTTTGTAAAAATTTTACAAAGATTTGAAAATATTCTGATGTTACTTGTTATTACCTATCAAACGATGATAATATTTTTCAAATATCTAGTAGAAGTATGCCTTGGAATATAAATTTTTAAAATCCCACATCTTGATCCAAAATGATATAAATCATATATGATGTTCACTATATTTACCAATTTAAAAACTTATAATTTATACATGATTCATTTTATGATTCACTTTTGCTTTCATCGAGCTCTTCAAATTATGTAATGCATGCCTTAATAACATCACTCCAATTCTTAGGTGTTTTTAGTTTTTTCTAACCTATCTTGTTTTTGGTTTCCATGTCTAAATGATGCTTTTGACATCAATTTTTATTTTTCCTTCTTCCTATTCTTTCCACCATTGAGTTGGAGAGAAAACAAATTATGATATAATTCCTTTTTAGTTCTTGCTTTCCTAATAGGTCTTCACTACCCAATTATCACCATTTGAGTGTTATTATCCCAATCATTTTCAAGGTAAACATACCCTTTATGTCTACATATCCATATTGGAATATGTTTTAAACCTAGACTTACTATAAGGAAATGCCCCATAAGCACATCCTCCATTGGATTGAATTCCTTTTAGGTATTTGAAAAGAAGGCCCCACACAAATATCATTATCCATTAGGAAATTGTATAAAGTAATCATAATTAAGAGGAAGGTTAGCTACCACTATACCATTATTATTGTATGCATGATTAGATTAACACTAAGCTATGGAATGAACCTAACACCAAGTAGATTATAACTTAGTCTAATCCACACAAAAACATCATAATAAAGCATAAAGGAAAGCTTAAATAATGTGCATAAAACATTAAGTCAACAATAAAATTCAAACCTCCTTTGATTGTTAGATGTGATTTGAAATTGTAGATATTTCCTTTGTGAACCGAACACAACCACGCACCACATACGATCAAGGAATTTCTTCAAGGAAGAGGAAGAGATCTCACCAACATGGCTTGATTTCCATTTTAGTTATTCTCTTAATTCTCTTGCCAAGTAGAAATGGGATACTTACTTGAATTTAATAAGATTTCCAATATGAAATGCTCTTCTCAAGTTTATTAGGTGTAATATTGGTAGGAAGGTAATAGGTTCTTTATATAGCTTTCCAATTTGGGAGAAGATTGCAACTTAGTGAATGTGGGATAAAGGGAATGTAAAATTAGAAAGGGATAAGTATGATTATAAGATATTAATTAGATATTATCAACTCATGGGAGTTTGGGGTGATTTAATTAATCAACTAGGATTAATTAATAGGCCAAATTAAGCTTATAGAAGCTATTTGGAGATGATTATAGGGAAATTAGTAGAATTTGAAGGATTTAAGAGGGGGATTTAACCAATAAGAAGGTTTATTGATTAAATAAGAGATTGAAAGGATTAAATAATTAATAATGGTTAATTAATTAATCAAAAGAGGATTATAACTAATGAATTTTTGTTAATTGGCATCCATGATGAAGTATGAAAATTTGGTTAAATAACGAAGTGTCGTTAATTTACCAAGATGAAGGAGAATGTTAGATAATTAGAGGGAAACCAATAATTATAATGAAATGAAAATAAAAAATATAATTAGTGTAATTTTAGTATTAAAACTACATAGTCATATTTAGGTGTCTACAATTATCCTTAAAATCATGCTTTGTTTTTGGAAAAAAATAATTGGTTTAATTCTAACTACCACAGCAAGGAGGGTTGTATACTTTATTGATATGAACACAAAATGTATTTACATTTAATACTTAAATTTCCCCATGTCTCCTTAAATTTCATTTGTATTTGTTCCTATGTAATATACCTATATATATATGGACACCGGTGGATCAACTTAGCAAAAATACATTTGAAGTTCAACTTGTAGTCATTATTCTATAGTAAGTGTGTACCTTCCAATTCTTCACTCCCTTTAACCCATAGGGTGCTCCATGTACTTATTAGAACCAAATATTTTATTGGTAATTACAATATTGTATTTGGTTCTAAAAATAGTGAGAACTCAAAACAACACATTATCGCATATTCAACCATTACAAAAAAATTCAATGGTCCTAGTTTTTTTCATGAATTTGATTCTCTTATATCACATGAGATATATAACCACTAACACTAAATATTCTAGAACATTTTTGTTTTATATAAACATTCTTTTCAAAAAACTCAATTCTATCTTTATGACCATTATTGTGGTTTCTTTCATTTCCATCATTGCAATATTCCTTTGTTAGGAATAAAACTTATCTTAATTCATCATTAGTTGATATTTGAATAAATGTAATAAGTTAAAGTATTTAATTTAAATACTTTAAACTTATGTCAATAGGTATTAGTTATCCTTAGTTATTAGTTAACTAAGTGGTATTGTTCTCATCCCTATGTTTGTGGAATCATGTTCTATCTTGCATATTTTGTTCCCAAATGATTTCCATGAGGGGCAATATGATCGATTAGGGCAATATGTTATTCTTGCATATTTTTTCAGATTAGATTATTTGTTTCCATATATTGTGGATGAGATAGAAGCGTCTAATATATATAAATATTGTAGCTCTCTCATTTATCTGTAATGTTTGATTTTGATATTAATAAAATACAAAAGAAGCTGTCTTGTTTTTATGTAAATCTTCTATGTCAAATATTATTTTAAAGTATTCATTGTCAAGATTTGGTATCGGAGTAGTATTCGATCTAGAGAGAGTGTAGGAAGTTGTAGTCATTTTTACTCTTATCACAAAAGGAAGAACCCCATGTGCGTGACCTATCACCCAACAGAAGCTAAACGCTCACCCGAGGCACACGCTGGTACCGAGTCTCTCTTTTATGTGAGTTTAGTGGGAAGCATTATCTATTATTAGTGTAAGAGTATTTAGGAAAGAAGTTGAGACATATAAGAACCATAGGGCTCAGAACGGCCTCTAGATCCTTGCGGTCACTTGAGGAATGAAAGATCCAAAACATATACTATAATAGAAAGAAATATATAACCATTCATTCGTAGAATGAAAGGAAAGAGAACTCATATGAATGAAATATACATTAAACCCATTGATATTCATATCTATTTATAACAAGTAACCTCAATATATTCATTGGTTCATTACAGAGTGTCACAGAGAGCAGACCGCAGTCATGCGCATCACTAGACATATGTAGCTAAGCTAACAGAAAAGAAAAATAACAACTCCATGCTTAGTACATCCTTTCTTGAACCAAAATATCCACTCGCAACAATTCTGTAGAGCTTCGCTTACTCTCTAACTCGCTATTCCCTATGTATATCCAGATGATATATCTCTCTGTGTGTATATATATCTTTTCCATGGTAGGAACTTGTATTTATCACTTTCCCAAGCTGCCAACTCACCTTGCCACGCCCTCAGATCCATTGCCAAGTGTTGAATGTGGTCCTCCATGCGAGTATGTTCCTTGGTCCGATCTCTCCACTACATCTCATGATGATCTTCTAGAAGATTCCATTCGGGGCATGCTCTTTCCTGGGCCAACCTGTTTCCAAGCTGGCATCTTATCCATGCACAACTGATCACACTTTTCATATGTTCTGCCTTGGGCGCTCAAATTGGCTAAGTCTCGAACCTCCTTTTGCATGTCACATGCACTATTTGCTTCCTTAAGCCTTTCTCTTGCGCACTTTTGCCTTACGCGCCATTCTATAACTGGGATCCCATGCACCTAAGTGCCTTCATACTTGGTCAATATTCCAGGGGCCCAACATCACCCCACACTATGCCTGTTCTCCATCCTCGAAACATTTTACTTGACCAAGATGCAAGCTGTTTTATGGAACCAAGATGTAGACTTATACTTTACAAAATGAATAAGGAATGAAAGAATAGGGAAAGAGTGAATAATGGGGGGGACATCAATTCAATAGGCTGGGAAAGTCCTTTCACAGATCTGCCTCCATCTTGTTTCACAATTTGACCTCACCCTTCACCTTCTGGCATAGGTCACCCACCAGGGTGCTCACTTCATCAAAGCTTAGGCCAATTCCCTGGGTGCCCAAAGTGTCCACAATCTTTTCCATCTCTTTCCCTAGGTCTTCAAGTGTGTCCATCTTTACGGTGATGCGGGGTATATCTTCTTGATCATGTTTTTATTGAGCCCCTTAGTGCCTCAATCTCCTCGGATATTCTTTCTCGCCTCGCTAGGACTTTATCCCTCTCCACCCTATTTCCTTTATTTTTCTCCTGGAACTCTTTTAGCTCTGCTTCGTGGGTAGCGACCAAGGTGCTTGCTACCTTATCCCTATCTGTGCATGTGTCATATGTAGCTTCTGCAGACTGGGTAGTGACCTTAATCTCCACAAGTACTTAGTCTGTACTCGGCAACAAGTGCTACCACCTTCAATCGGTCTTCCTCTTTCAAGTGTGTGGCCACTTCTTCTGTAGATTCTAGTGCCAAGGGTTTCCTCTCCATAGTGAGGATGCACGTTAGGTCTTCTAAGCATTCCAAAGTTGATGCGTACCTCTAAGGGATTGGCGTTAGGTCTAGGTGCTTTAATATGATGGTGCTCTTGATTGAATCCACTTTCTTGTAGACCTCCTGCACCTTTACTTTTTCTTCCTTTAACTCGCACCTTAACTATGTTTGATTAATTCCTCCTGTTTTAAACTCTTGGCCTTCTCTGCTAGTTCTTCCTCCTTCCCCAAATTTTCCTCCAATGCTCTGATTATGTCATTTTACGCAAACATCCTAGCCTCGGTCTTGACCGTGAATTTGTTTAGAGCATTGCATACTTTCTCGTCTAAAATTTCTGAGCATTTACTAAGGGGTTGTCTCCCTTAGACTGGAAACATGATGAACACTTTCGATAGACTTCAAAGTCGGCTGCGTCAATGTGTGACTCAAACACCCAAGAGAGCATCTTCTTGGTCCTGGGGTATGTGCCATCCTTTTCAAAAGACCCCATGGCTAGGATCCTTTCCATGGGTATGGTGCTTTGGAACCGTACGTGTAACACCTTCTTCGTGTCATCCACATAGCCCATTACCTGTCTCTATTCTGTATCTAGAGTTCTTCTGCCCGAGCATGCACCTTTGGGGAAGCTAACTGTCAGAGCGGGGCCTCCTAGGCTATCATGTTCCTTTTCAACACTCTCCTCCTTCCCTTCCTTAAGCACTATGTCCGCGTTGCGCTCTAACTCTTGGTCTACAAGAGCTTAGAGAATCTTTTAGCTTCTAACTCGATACCTCGATGTAATCGGTATTTTGTAAAACTTATGGCTCCCTGCTTCTCCTTGGCATCCTTCTCATCTGCCTTCATGTCTTTGGTGCCTTCCTCATCTTGTGCGCCCTTGCACCACACAAATACAAACTCTTGCTTCTCCTCTCCACTCTCTTCCTCCGAGTCATAGACACTAAACACATGTGGTTCCTTGTCTTTCTCAGGATCTTCTTCCTCATCATCATCTCCTTCACTCTCATCTTCTCCTTCTCCCAAGTATTTCTCCAAGTTGTCGGTCACCTGCAGTCAACTTCTTCATCCACCCTCTGCTTCTTCCTGAGAGGTGGATTCGATCAAGATATTTGGCCTTCTCTTCTTCCTTTGGTGATTCTTCCATGGTGGTGGGTTTCTCGGGTGCCTCTACTTCTAGCATCTTCTCCTTCACTAGAGACTTCTTTCTCCATATGTAGGTGTTTGGCTTGGCACTTGTAGATGGCATGCTCACTGTCTGAGCAGTCGGCACACTTGGTGCTCCTTCCTCTCCTCTACCTCTCTTCTTAGATACTGGCTTATTCTTCCCCAAGGGTTCTTCAAGTATGGAGATTTTGTCCTCCAAATATGTACCCTTTTCAAACTTCGGCCTTATGCATGTACACGCACACCGTGGATCCTCTAGCGATGGGAAGCACCATTGGCCTAGTCATTTGGATCTTGTGCGACACGTACTTCTCCATGTATGTGCACTTACCACCGGGGTAATTCAACTTCTTCCTCATCTCCCTGTGTTCCCAGTCCAACCTTCCTAGTTCTAGCCTTAGCTTCTTTGATTCTTTAAATCTGTTTACTCCTGCTTGGAAGTATTGGGTAGTGAATGTGAAAGGAAGCTTGCACCAAGGGCTCTATGATTCGTCAATAAGCTTGAATATGCCCAAGTAGTAGTCTTTGGTACCACACCGAAAACTCACTTATCCCTCAGTGGCTATTGGGAGTTGTTCAGGGATCCTCCACTCTACCCCGAATGCATTCCTCAAGTGCGTATACCACTTTTCCAACCATGCTTTGTGGGGATCCATCATTATATCACAAGCATACTTCTCAAACCTCTTTGTGGGTGAAGGGTCTTCGGCTAGGTACTCCCACATGAACTTTTCTGATGCATCCGACACTCCAATTTTTGCAAACACTATGGTGAGCAAGACATTGCCAAAGAGGATCTGTCCCCTTCCTTCATGCACTTAACAATATCCTTTGTAATGTACATGGATAAGTTGTATATCGTTCCCTCTGCAATCTTCCTGTGCAGACATGTAGCCAAGGTTTGTTGACCTGCGTCCATCTTTCTTGGCCATTCAGCTTAGTCACCAAATGCACGACCATCTTCATAACAGGTCCTTGATGTCTAAAATATCATAGTACCATGACCCTTTCTTATAGGCATACTCAGTGATGGTATTTTGAATAGCCTCCTTATCGCCAAGGTCATCTTCTAGGCTATCTCCCTCACATATGAGGCCTGTAAATTGTGAAATCAACTGGGGAGTCACGTGCATCTTGTGCCCAACAAAGTGGAAATAGTCTTCGTGCACCTGAGACATCAACCACTGGTACAAGTGATCTAGCTTCCCAAAATAAGGAAACTCATAGAGTTGTAACAGCCCTACCTTCGCCAATTTAACCTTAACGTCATTGTCATATATGGGCAAACCTTCAAGTGTTCGCTTGTTGGTGGGGCATACCAATTCCAATGCCATTTCTTTCTCTATGGTGTTTGTGCGGTGATTATAGTCACTAACATGTATGCTTCTCAAGTGGGATTCCCATTCCTTTCCCATCATCACCCCATCTGGGTATTATATCTCTGCATACCATTCTTCATTTGTGTCTACTTTGGGTTCTAGTTGTTTAGCCCTGGATTCGCCCTTTCCTTTCTTGGGTGCCATGGTCGAGGTATTTTTATCACTCCTACCCTCTCTTTGTTACTCTATCTTTCTTCTCCCAACCTTCGATCTCAAATCTGTGATATAACTCTTCTAAACCCGTGCCCTAGTTTGTCAAACCCTAACTTGGATAAAATCTTCACAAGACAGTTCCTTTTCAACTCCTTCCACACCCATGTAATTCTTCGGTCCCATGATCAAAGCGGCTCTTCACGTTTTAATCACACAGATCTTCCACTCGATCAAATTTGAAAACCCTAGTTTATAACACTCGCTTATATCTCCAACTCTTCATTTTTGCAAAGTAAAAATGAGAGTGGCCCGACCCTTTATTTATAGTTTTTCCTTTTTCTGATCATTACATGCTACTTTACCTACCCCCGTACTTTTTCATTTAATGCATATTTTTCAAACAAAGTCCATCTTCAATGCCTTCACTCACGCGCCCTTCCCGCATGAAACTCCTCTAACCTTCTAGCGCGTTGTAACTTTGACGAGGAGACTCTTGCGTGCACTTAACTCCGTGCCGAAGGCACTTTCCGTCCCAGTATTCTCGCTTTCACCTACCTCGTGTTACTTTAAGCGTGATTCCTTTTCCTTGTAGGTGGGATCTCTACTAGTAGCTTTATCTTGACACTAACCATTCTATATTTTCTCTTCATCTACCTCTTTCAACCAGGCTACACAACAAGGCTCTTTAAAACAACTTCCTTGGTAATTTTAATCACGCACTTCTTCACTTTTCTCCACCCCACACTTAAACGATGCGCGATCCTTTGCGCACTCACAAATTCTCCAAAAATAACAATAAGGTTCATTGGCGCCCAAGGTGCAAAACCGAAACAACAACGTGAAAGGGAAACACAAGAAAGAGAAAATGCATAAAGAAAACTTCTAAACTAACGAGGTAAAAATGCCTTATTTACAAACACCAAGAAGACTTATTTATAGTAGGGCTTCAACCTACGCCATCAAGTGTCTAGAAAACTTGGTCCCATCAAGTGCTTGAATCGCACACACCGAATCAAGGATGTACGAAATTGTGTAGGGACCCAACCAATGGACTTTCAACTTTCCAGGATGGCGCAGAAACTTGGAATCATATAGTAACACCATCTGCCCAACCTCAAACTTATTATTTCTAATGTGGCGATCATGCCAAGCATTTTTCTTTGCCTTTTCCGTTGTCGGCTCCATCGGGCAAGTGATCATTTCTCATCCAGTTTCATTAGCTCATCAATCCTTTCTTCCAACACTTGTTCATTGGCTAATCCTCCTGCGTGCACTATTCGCAGAGAAGGTAACATAAATTCAACCGGTAAAATGGCTTCCGCACCAAACACCAATTGAAAAGGTGTGGCTTTATTTAGTCTTTTATACATTGTTCTGTAAGCCCATAACACTGCCGATACTTTGTCATCCCAATCTTGTCTTCGAACATCACATATTTTGGTCAAGGTATGACTCAATATTTTGTTGAATGCTTCCGTGGTTCCATTTTCTTGTGGGTGATAGGGCGTAGTCTTGTGATGAGCCACCATGAACTCTGATAACAGGATCCTCATGGTAGCATTCATAAAATGTGTACCCCTATCACTGTTCAAACTCAACGGACATCCATACCTCGTGATAATGTTCTCCCATAAGAACCTTACCGATATTGCTACCGTGTAATCTTTAGTTGGGGCTACCTCTACCCACATTGTGATATAATATGTGTAAGTGATGACATAACTTGACCCAGTCCTATGCACTGCTGGTGTAATAGGTCCCACAAAATCTATCACCCATTTTTCAAAAGGCTCGCGCTAGGGATAGGGTGCAAAGGCATTTCATCTCTCCTTCCTAGTTTGCCAATGCACTGACAGTGGTCACATGCTTTACAATAATCTCTACAATCCCTATACAAGGTTTCCCACCATAATCCTGCCATTAATATCTTGTGCGTGGTGGCATCACCTGCGTAATGCCCACCCGCACTTCCTCCATGTGATTCCTCCATGATGGCCAGGTGCTCATGCTCTAATACACACCTACGCAAAAATTCATCTCGTCCCAACTTGTATAAGTCTCCACTAATCAACATGTAGGGTACGACACGTATGACCAACTACTTCTTCTACAATGCCTTCATTCCATCCGGCGCCACACCTTCTTTTAAGAATACTACAATCTCATCCAAATCCGAGGAAATGTGCCATAATCTAAATAGTTAGGTGTCTAACATTGCTTCCTTAATATTTTGCGCGTCCTCTCCGAATCTATCCTTGACAGGATGATCGGGCCCATAGTTGCTTTTTTTTTGGGCTTCACTACAATGGTTAATTCAAACTCTTGACAACACCCATGACATATGCACCTTTGAAGAATGGGATTGTTTACTAAATACTTTAATGCCATGTGGTCAGTGTAGAATACAAAGGGTGTTACCAGCAGATACTGTCTAAACTTGAAGAGCACATAGATCATCAACAATGCCTCACACTCGGTTGTGGTATAATTCTGCTCTACTGGTGTTAGCTTCCTGCTTGCAAAATTGAGAGGATGATCAATAACCCATTCACCTGGTTGTGCAAGTACTTCTCCAATGACAGGTCCACGAGGAATCTATATGGACATGGAAGGGCTTGTCCCAAGAGGGAAAATGTAAAATAGGTGTAGTAATAAGCCTATCTTTTAATGTATCAACGCCCCCTGCTGTGCCTCTCCCCAATAGAAGGCACTTTTTTGTCTAAGTAGCTCCTCTAAAGGCATGGTGATCTTGGCATATCCCTTAGTGAATTTTATGTAATACCCCGTATGCCCAAGGAATCTGTATCTTTGCGATCTCGGCTAGTAGGCTCCCTTAACCCGACAATAAGCGCAACCTTAGTGAGATCTACTAAAGAAGCCCTCCTTACATATGATATGCCCCAATAAGGTCCCAAAGGGTGTAGTAAACACACACTTCTTAATGTTGAGGAATATCCTCAACTGCCTACACCTCTCAAACATTAATCTCAAGTTGTCACAATGGTCCTTAACCAGACCATATACTGTCTAATCATCCAAATAGACCTAAAGAAATTTATGGATGAAGTCTTGGAATGCTTGCACCACTATGCGCAAAAAAACAACAGGTGCATTCTTCAACCCAAAGGGCATGACCGTATATACAAAACTTCCCCATTTGGTGGTGAAAGTTGTCTTCTTCTAGTCTTCCCTTCGCAATCAGACTTGGTGCTACCCGAAAATCCATCCATAAAGGAGTAGATTTCACGCCCAAGCGACTCCTTCCAAAATTTCTTCAATGAAGGGGGTTGGAAATGGATCAATGAATCAAACCGCATTCAATTCCTATAGTCCACACAAATCCTAATCGCCTATCCTTCGACGTTGATTACCATAAGACTTATCCACTCCGATTCTTCCACCGCCTCAATGATCCGAGAAGCTAACATTTTTTCTATCTCCTCCTTAACTTTCATGTGCAAATTGGGATTCATTCGGTAGGGACTTTTCTAACCTGGGCACACACCGTCCTTCGCTTTATCTTCATTTCCCCAAATGAATGGTGAACGCCTTTTAGCTCATGGTACTGCGTCCCCTATAGAATGGCTAACATCTAAGCTTTTCGATTCCTCTCCATCGATCACATATACCAACTTTCCTTCTCCTTTCTCAAACACACGCGCTCCATTTGTAACTCTTATGTTTCCTCAAATTCTTCAAAGCGCCCCTATACCTAGTTTACCTAATAATTCTAACAAAGCTATCTTCCGTTCTATAACTATCCCCCATGGTAAGGTGTTTGATACCCTACAAGGCCTTATCAATCGATGGGTTGGTACTCCAATACTCAAAGGTTTGAATAAGGTCAGCTGCGAGATCCTTCCAATTATTCGCCCGAGGCATGTCTCTAAATGAATGTACCATATGTGTGCACAACCCTACAACATATAATAAAACTTGTGCACCTAGAGGGATGGTGGAAAAACTTCTACGCCTTCTCTCCAAACCTGTTCACACTCCTAGACATGGAAAGAGGCAGGCTCCTTCCCATGGTAGTCCTTGATTATGGTGGGTACATTACTCCTAGAAAATCTGACAGAGAGAGCAATTCTTACCTCGCACCACTCTACAAGGATCTCTTGATGTGTGGCCCACCAACGAGTTGTTGTGCTAAGCAAGATATAACTTAACATCTCCCTCCATTCCTTCTTATTCTTCCACTGATCTTCTACCTCCTGTAGAAAGATCTCAGGGAAGGCTCCTCCTGAATACTTGGGTAGTTCTTTTCCTCTAAGGCACCTAATAGTGTGTGCCTTTGTTACCTTGGTCACCGACCCTCTCAACTACCATCCAATTAATTCATAAGTTCCATGCGCCCAATTTTCACAAGCCGATTGGTAGTATCACCATCGACCGAGAATCTTCAAACTGGATAACTCAGTTAGTAGGGTGTACCATCTCGTGGTCTTTGATTGAGCGTACATAAATCTTGTCCGAACTTCTTCTCCCAACAATTCAATATATGGTGTCGACTTCCCATCAACTAGGGGTATAATGAATCATTCATCTTTGTTCTCGAAGCTGATGTATCCTTTGTTGAACCGAAGGTCCACATTATTTTTGTAACACCAAGGGTGCCCAAGTAGTGCTAGGAAATTTTCCACCTCAACGAGTGCCAAGACTTGAAGTCCCCAAAGTAAACTTGGCTCCATGGATAGTAATAGATGCATCCTTCAAGACACCGATGGGAATTGCCTTAGTTTTATTTTCCATATATAGCACATTCGAAGATGGCTGTAATGTAGGTCTCCCCATCTGATTCCATACATCCAAAGTCAGAACATTAACCTCCACGCCAGTGTCAATGAGTATATTGTTGAGGAGCCATCCATCTACAACTGCATTCAATGTAATCTCCTTGTCATAGTCGAGGTTGTGAGGGGGAAGGTTCGTGTGCAAGACCTGTCTCTCACACTCTTCTCCGGTGCATGGTACCTTCTCTCTCAACTAGGATCCTAGCAAAGGAATGATGTTCTCCTACCTTAGCATTTTACACACCTCCTTGACCTCATCCAGGTCATCCTTTTGTGCCTCGACTCTCCTTCCTTGTTCCTCCTTTCTGGATTTCTCCTTTAGACATTGGATCTCCCCTTGTAAGCTTTGAATAACATCCATGGTGTCCTGATATATCTCCTTCTGATGCGCTGGGTCCGGATATTTTCCATGAATGACCTCCTCCCTCGTAACTAGGGTCTTCTATCTTCATACCTCTCTTGCCCACGTGGCTTCTGCCCTTGTTGTTACCAAGACAGGCTCCAAACCTTCATCCCGTGTTACCTGAGGCATCTAATATATGTCTACCTTATTGATGCTAACCATCGCAGTGCCTTTTTCCTTCCTCGTGGTTTGTTGATTCATATGCTCAAATAATTCCGTGCACTCCTTATACTTATGCTTCTTTCCACACCACAAGAAATGTAACAAGTCTAAGCACTCACACTTGTAATGTTCTACGAGATCCACAGTTAAAACATGTTCTGCGCGGGAACTCACTCCTTCCTCCACATTTACCTCAACCACGAAATCCTCCTTGAAAATCTCTCCCATGCATGCCTCCATCTGCGCGCTCCTCATAATGGCGATCATCATTTTTAGAACCATTGGCAATGCTGGTTTGGCATACCCCATGATCAATGGCCTCATGGATCTGATCAATGAGCCTACAGTCTTTCATATCATGGGTTGTGGAGGTGAAAATTTTGTAATAACAAGATACATTCTTCCTGATCGTGCGCTGTAGTAAGGGACATCTACTTGCATCATGGTCCCCATGATAGATCTCACAATCTACCAAATCACAAAGACATATCATCCTCCAGGGGAAATTATCCTTAACGTGCCCCTCTATCTCAAAATATATGCACCATAAACCACTGCGAGTCTCATGGACTGAGTTCACAGATAAGTTTTCAAACTATTTGGCCATAGCAAATATCTAAGCCTCCAAGAATGGGCTAATGCTAGTATCAATACTACCAATAGCCTTGGCACACAAGGCAACTTCCAATGCTTTGCGTGGATCTGTAAAAGTTTTATGAGACAAGGCCCTTCTAAAAGGGGTGATCAATCCTCCAAAAACCATTGTGCATGCTATGAAGGGTGAATATCATATGATAATTTAGATAAGAGAGTTTTAAAACACGCATCATACTCTCGCACACTCTCTATCATTCCTTGTTGAATCTCCTTCAAAGCGCTGATGCTTTTCTACTCGAACTCAAGAATGTGGAAATCTGTTAGGAATGCATTCTTTAAAGCAGTTTAGTCCACCATCATTTGATGAGGGTCATACTTTCTATACCAGCTATGCGCACGCCTTTGCAGTGTGGTCACAAATTGACTAGCCTTTCATTTTGGTGTTGTGATACCCTTCGCGTGCCATAGCAGTTCACACTTGTGAACATGTTCTGCAATATCTTCAATGCCCATGTAATCTAGAAAATGTAGAGACATTTCAAATAATACTTGAGGTGGTGGCTAGGGTCCTTGTCCTAAACCAGAGCTTTGGTTCCCTCCGGTGTTTCCTCCACCACCTGATCCACTAGGTCCATCGGGTCCTATACCTCCAGAGCCACCAAAACCACCACAACCACTGGGTGCAATAGGGCTTGTAGGAGCTGTGCTAAGTGCCCCCATGGTCCCACTCAAGCTGTGCACCGATGATCTCGTGATAGCACCCCACTACCACTACCGTGTCCCATGCCACTTCCCGATGTGATCCCGAAATCTTGTACACTTACCCCTTGTCCAAAACTCCTCTCGAATCTTTGGAATATATGTAGCCATAGAAGAAGGAATCGAGAAATTATACCTCTTAGGTGAGGATCTATCTCTTCCACTTATATCAATCGGGTCAATAACACTTCTTCCTGGATCGGAAAACCAAGCACTAGGGCTTGGTCACTTTGGGTGGGTTCGGATATACGCCAATGACTCTCCTTTCTCCATGCAATGAACTCTCAATAGAAGCCAAAGGGTATCCTCACATGCTTTCCAAGATGGGGTAGCATAGACTACTCAGGTTTCATGTCCTCCACATGAACCTCAACTCCTTCCCGCAACATTTATCTCCATAGATCCATTACACTCACATGACCTCACGTCATCTAGTAATCTCCCTTTCCCACACTTCTCTATACCGAGCCATCTTTCTTCCCTTTCCTCCTCTCGTCGTGATATCTTCCATCTTACTCCACCCAAGTTCCCTTACCCAAAGTGATTAGAATGGTTTAGCCACCATGGGGCGCCTCTAAACTCATGGTAACCATCAATATTTTCATAGATAGAGGAATAACACGTAGAAAAGTTCCTCTAGGTTCTCACAGAAATTCAAACTTAGCAACCTCTAAGCAAGAATACATAGAAATAATGTATTCCAGAGTGTATCTAGCTAGTACTCCTCTCCACCAATGATCTACAGCATGGGTCCACGTCGATCTCGCATCCTACAACCTCTGGTAGTCTTCTTTAGTCCACACATGTGATCTATAACGCCAGCTTGATCTAGATGCATAGGCTGAAATCCATTCATATAATTCTATTTGGAAGTGGCAGAAAAAAGTCTCATATAGATCATGGTAGAGGTTCTCTTCTACCCATCTACGTGTATTAAACTCAGTCCGGTCTTGAATCTTTGAGAAAATTCATCCTTCGTGCTCTTGAACCACGATTTAACATTTTCCAGTTGTTAACCAATCTATCATTACTCTTTACACTGATCATGATGCATGTTATATCCCACTACAACTTTGAAAAGATGTCCCAAAGAATGGAACCAAGATGTAGTCATTTTTACTCCTATCACTAAAGGAAGAACCCTATGTGTGTCATCCTATCACCTAGAAGAAGTTGAGTGCTCATCTGAGGCACGCACGGGTACCGAGTCTCTCTTTTATGTGAGTTTAGTGGGAAACATTATCTATGATTAGTGTAAGAGTATTTAGGAAAGAAGTTGAGACATAAAATAACCATAGGGCTTAGAATGGCCTTCAGATCCTTGTAGTCACTTCAGACCGAGTGCTTTAATAGATTCCAAAACATATACTATAATAGAAAGAAAGATACAACCATTCATTCATAGCATGAAAGGAAAGAGAACTCATATGAACAAAATATACATTAAACCCATTAATATTCATATTTATTTATAACAGGTAACCTCAATATATTCATTGGTTCATTACAGAGTGTCACAAAGATCGATTGCAAATCATGCGCATCACTGGACGTATATAGCTAAGCTAATAGAAAAGAAAATAACAACTTCATGCTTAGTACATCCTTTCGAACTGAGAATATCCACTTATAGTAATTATACAGAGCTTCGCTTACTCTCTAACCCGCTATTCCCTATGTATGTCCAGATGATATATCTCTCTCTCTGTGTATATATCGTTTTTGTGGTAGGCACTTGTATTTATCACTTTCCCAGGCTATCAACTCACCTTGCCACACCCTCAGATCCATCGCCAAGTGTCAAATGTGGTCCTCCATGCGAGCATGTTCCTTCATGCCTGAGCTCTCCACTCCATCTCATGATATATTCTAAAATATTCCGTTCGGGCCATGCTATTTCCTGGGCCAACTTGTTGCCAGGCTAGCATCTTATCCACGTGCAACCGATCATGCTTTTCACGTGTTCTACCTTGGGTACTCAAATTGGCTAAGTCCTGAACCTCCTTTCGCACGTCACGTGCGCTATTTTCTTCCTTAAGCCTTTCTCTTGTGCGCTTTTTCCTTGCATGCCATTCTATAACTGGGATCCCGTATGCCTAAGCGCCTTCATACTTGGTCAATATTCCAGGGGCCCAACAGAATTTTTAGGGAAGTTTAGGGAGATCTGGAGAAATTACAGATCTAGGAGGAGCCATAGATGTCCCTATCCATTTCAAAGCTCCTTCCCAAATCCACACCTCGGTTCATGGTTGATTTGCAGTTGAAGAACACTTGGAGTGCAATTATAGGTCCTTGTAGACCTGGATGTAACTCTGTTGCAAAAGGTGACATTGTTTCATTCTCTGGTATTTTATTTTTTACAAAAAAATTACCTGTACTTGTATTTTTTAAAAAAATTGGAAGCATTTTAAAATATATATACAATATTTTTGTATTGTGGGAACCTGAGATTTTCAAGATCCCCGTAAAACTTCTCCTTCCTATTCTCTGTGCTTTGTTTTTTCATAAATCTGGAAAGAGAATTGTACATGTCTGTGAGAAGATCTCTATCCAAAGCATCTAAGCCTACAACAATTGAGGAGGAGCAACGAGATTAGAGATCAACTGCAAGAAGAAAATATTTCACAATGTCAAGGTTATTTTGAAAGCAAACCTACAAAATAGAAAGGTGAGTAGTGAAGCCACCAAACATCTGAAACGTTGATCTGCAGATAAGATGGTAAAATTGGCCAAAAATGTGAAAGAATTCTTGGGAATGCAATAAAAGAAAGGAAAAAAATGGATATATTGAAGGTGGCGAGAGAAAAAATGGTCAATGCAGATAAGAAAGCCCTAATTCACATTTAGTTTACAAAAATACGATTTTAAAAAATTTCCATTTTTGGATTTTGCGAAAAAAATAGGACAGAAAAAAATCCCATTTTTGGAAAGGGGCCTGGAAAGATATTGAAATCGCAATTTAAAAAAGTCATAACTTTCAATTGGTACCTCGGATTGAGGTGCCATTTTTTAAAGTGTGTGTTTTTGTGAGCTCTATGTCTTGGTATAGTTTTTAATAAGATTAATTTTGTAAACATTAGATTTTTTGTATTTGAAAAAAGGCCAAAGAGCCCATTTTTTTTTTCAAATTGGCCAAGAGATCCATTTTATTTTTGTAAATCGCCACATATCCAAATTTGTAACAGGGCCAATAGTACTAAAAATTCATTGTACACAACCAAAAGGGAGCCCAAAATAAATAAAATAATATTTCTTTGGGGGGGTGTGCATGCTTTAAGGGGGAAAAGTGTTCAATTTTTTTCTTCTACTGTTTATTATTCTTCACAATGGCTGCAATTATGACACCAAAATTCTTTTTCCAGATTCTCAACTTTTGTGTTCTGATAATTATCTAGCATGGAAAACAAAAATTTGTGCACAACTTGATTTTGAAAATCTATGGTCCGTTGTTTTTGGTACATTAACAAGATCTGCAACAGATGTTACACAACAAGCTACATTTGATCATGCAAATCAAAAAGCAAAGTTAATAATATTGTTTAGTGTTTCAGATGAGGTACAACCTCATATTCATGACACTACAACATCAAAAAATCTTGGGAAAAGTTGAAAAAATATATAAGTCAAAAAATAAGATCACAATACTTCATCTCTAGAGGCAACTATTGAACTTGAAAATGAAACCAACTAAAAAAGTTGAAATGTTTTTTTAGAAGAGTAACAACTTTGTGTGCATCACTTCAAGCTTTGGAAGAAGAAGTAACTGGCACATCACTCATGCCTATAGTGTTGAGAGCTCTTCCTCCTTCATATAAGATTTTTGTGACCACGTTAAACATAACTGGTCAAACAATAAATTTTGAAGAGTTAGTGAATATGCTACAACAAGAGGAAGCTATTCACTCAACTACTGAAATTAAAGAGGATGCACTTGCTTCTAATCAAAAAGGAAAAAATAGGCTAAGTCTAATAAACAACCTCAAAAGAAAGGTAATACTCAACAAGTCCAAAAGGACCAACACAAATGTCTTATTTGTCGTTGAAAAGGACATGAGTTAAAGAATTATTGGTACAACACATTCCAACAAGGATCATCAAGTGGTAAAAATATTAATTACCAACAAAAAAATCTGGCCAACAACAAAGTAAATAGGGACAAAATAATCAAAAGTGGAAAAATAAATCAACTCAACAATGAAATGTAGCCAAATAGGAATATCAATTTGATGATGATGACTTCCTATATTCTGCAAAATCAAATGAAGTATCCACTTCTACAAATCAAATTTTCTATGTCGACTTATAAGCAACTCAACACATGATAGGAAAGAAAGATTGGTTCTTCACAATGAGTAAAACACCCACCAAAAATCATGTCTCTTTGGGTGATGATACATCATACAATGTTGAAGGAATTGGTTCCATTTCACTACCACTTGGGAATCATAATTGTAAAATTACAGATGTTCTTTATGTCCATGGTTTAACAAAAAAATTGTTATCGTGAGTCAATTATTAGATCACAATCTCAAAATTGACTTTGATTGTAAAGGTGGTAAAAAGATGTGCCTAATTCAAGATAAGTCACAAAGCTCCAAAATTGTTGGACAAGCTTGAAAGTTTCAAGTTGGATTTTGTTCAACGAAATGATCAAGAACTTCTAGCCAAGGATACATCATCATCTTAACTATGGCATCAAGACTTGGACATGTGATTTTTTTCTATCTTGACACGGATTCGTTGATATGAAATGGTTAGGGGTTTACCACCTCTAAAAATGGTACAGATAAATGTCAGCATTGTTTGGAAGGAAAAAAAAATAGAGCACTATTAAAACATAGGACATTTCGAGCTAAGGCAAAACTTTACTTGGTGCATACCGATCTGCATGGCAGACCAATGAGACCTAAAGAACTCTAGGTTTCAATATTTCATGCTCTTTGTTGATGATTTTTCAAGAAAATGTGGATATACTATCTTTCTACAAAATACCAAGCTTTTTAAACTTTTGAGAAGTTCAAATACCTTGTTGAAATAGAGTTTGGTAGGAAAATAAAAACACTTTGCTCAGATCAAGGGGGAGAATACACCAACAATGAGTTCAATGATTTTTTGAAAACACATGGCATTCATCATCAAATGGCTCCTCCTCACACACCACAAAAAAATGGTGTTGTTGAAAGGAAAAATTGTATTATCATGAATATGGTGTGATGTATGATTGATGATGTAGGTTTATAAAAAAAATTTAGGATGAAGCAACTAAAACAGTAGTCTATTTACTAAACAGAGTTCCCATTGCAGATCTTGATGGAATAACACCTCAGGAAGCATGGTCAAATCATAAACCATCTATTTCACACCTTAGATTTTTTGGATGTAAAGTGAGTATGCAAATTCCTAAGAAAAAAAGAACTAAGCTTGATATGAAATAAAAAAAACTCATCTTCTTGGGATACAATGATGAAGCACTTGGCTACAGACTTATGGATCCAAAAACAAGGAGGGTATACACTAGTTGGGATGTTGAGTTCTTTGAGAAGAAAGAATCATATGTTCCTTCCATACACTCACATGATGAAAAAATCATCCCTCCAGTGAAAACAAAGGATGGTAATCACTTTGATGGTGAAATTCAACCTCCCATAGGAACCACAAAAAGTATTCCTAAATGGTATACAAGTATGATTAGAGATGCAAAATTGGATAGTGTCCCCGACATATCTACCGCTGGAATGAGGACTTGCAAGTATGGATCGAAATAAGGTAAATTTGTCCTTAATGGGTAAATTTTTTGAAACTATTGAGCCATCCATAGTTTCAGAAGCCCTACAGTCTAAACCTTAGAAAGATGTTATGGATGTAGAGTATAAGTCACTTATGAAAAATAATACATGGCTACATATCTTCCACCGAGATAAAAATCCAATTGGATGCAGATGAATCTTCAAAACGAAGTACAAAGCGAGACAAAAAAATTGATAAACATAAGGCTAGACTAGTTGCTAAGGGATATGCTAAAAAAGAAGGCATTGATTATGAGGAGACTTTTTCTCCCACAACTAAGATAAAAAATTCAGGTTAATATTTGCTCTAGCTACACAATTTGGTTGGAAAATACACCAAATGGATGTGAAAAGTGCCTTTCTTAATGGTGATTTATAGGAAGAAGTTTACATGACTCAACCGAAGGTTTTTTCATACTAGGTAAAGAGGAAAAGGTATGTAAAATCATAAAATCACTATATGGACTAAAGCAGTCTCACAGGGCATGGTACATAAAAATCTATGAGCATCTCATTCAACATGGATTCAACAGGATTCCATACGATCCTAATATCTATCTCAAAAAGTAAGGGGAGATAGTGATCATTGTAGTATATGTCGATGATCTAATCATCATTAGAGGATCGGTGAGGATGATTGAGTCAACAAAGAAAGATCTAACATGATCATTTGACATGATTGATCTTGGGCTTCTGCATTATTGTCTTAGACTTGAAGTTTGGAAAAGAGAAAATCATTTCTTTTTGTCACAATTGAAATATGCCAAGACAACGCTTGAGAAATTCAATATGATGAATTGTAATCCTTTTTCCACACCTATGGAGACAAGAATTCAACTGTCTTTAATAGATTCATCACCACAAGTAAATGTAACTCTCTATCGGCTAGTTGATCGGGAGTCTCATCTACTTGACTTACACTAGGACGGATATCAGCTATGCAGTCAACTATCTTTCATGGTTCATGCAAGAACCAAGGGTTTCTCACTGGAAAGTAGCAAAGTGGATACTGAGGTACATCAGAGGAACTATGGACTATGGCATAGAATACAAGAAGAATAATAACTTCTTCTTGATAGGATATTCAGATTCAGATCATGTAGGAAACATAGATGATAGGAAATCCACTTCAGATTTGTATTCTTTTTGGGATTTGGACCGATATCATGGGGGAGTAAGAATCGAATTGTGTTTCAAGATCCTCCACAAAATCAAAATATCATGTAGTAGGTGGAGATGTCTAGAAGCGATATGGCTCTAACGTATACTTGAAGGATTGGGAATACCACAGAAAGATCGACTATCCTACATGTTGATAATGAAGGAGTAGTAAAACTTGTTCAGAATCCATTTTTCATGAGCGCACCAAAAACATTGAGGTGCAGGTACATTTCATTTGCGAACATGTTCAGAACAATAACATATAGCTCTAATATTTCCCAACAAATATGCAACGTGTAGATGTCTTCACAAAGTCACTTGCTCGAGGTAAATTTGAGGGTTTTAGATAATTTCTCTCCTGTTCACTTGAGACCATGCTGAATTAAGGGGGAATGTTAGGAATAAAACTTAGCTTAATTCATCATTAGTTGATATTTGAATAAATGTAATAAGTTAAAGTATTTAATTTAAATACTTTAAACTTATATCAATAGGTATTAGTTATCCTTAGTTGTTAGTTAACTAAGTGATATTGTTCTTATCCCTATGTTTGTGGAATCATGTTCTATCTTACATATTTTGTTCCCGGATGATTTCCATGAGGGGCAATAGGGAAAGTTAGGGGAAATATGTTATTCCCTGCATATTTTCTCGATTAGATGATTTGTTTCCATATATTGTGGATGAGATAGAAGTTCAATATCTATAAATATTGCAGCTCTCTCATTTGTTTGTAATGCTTGATTTTGATATTAATAAAATACACAAGCATCATCTTGTTTTATGTGTAAAGCTTATGTGTCAAATATTGTTTTCAATTATTCATTATCAAGACCCTCTGCCATATCAATATAATTCTCATATTGACTTGAAATGGAAAAATCTACATGTTTTGACACATCCCTCTCTTCCCAAGAAAAAAAAGTATCCCTTATTTATTATATATACCAATTTTTTTAAATCATCAAATAAAACAGAAAGTGAAATCAGCCGTCAATATTGGTTTGACATTGAAAACAATTAAGCTTTTTTTTACAATGTAGTGGTAGCCTACTTAGATACACATTTGCATATGCAACTCTTCTTCCTCTATGAAACAAATTGAAACACCTTCCTTATCCAAACTTAAGATAGATTGAAACTATTGCAGAAATTACATCCATGAGATTCAAAAATATAAATGCATCATATTATAATAAGAGATATAGCCAATTCACAAATAACCATGGTCTTTGGTTAATTCCTTTAGGCGACATAATTCCTAAGACAACTCAACATTTAAATCAATTAGATATATGTTATAAAACTTAGTAAATATTGTTAAATAAAAGATTAGGTTTTCAAGGGGCTTTATAGCTAATTATATAGCTAAAAAATAGGTTCTTAATGAATTTATAACTAAAATTAGGTTTTTATTCAATTTTTTTAACAAACTATATAACAATACTATATGGATGCTAGAAAAACAAATCATCACTTGAAATAAATCCTATCTCACCAATCTTGTTGCCCCATCCCCAATATGTATTATGGACAATTATTTTAACATTTTGAATCTATTATATTATAAGGGAATATATGTAATGGACATGTGTGTGTGGATGCATATGTATATATCTATGTATGTATGTGTATATGTACACACACATGCACATCCATGTATATATGTACATACATACATACATACATACACACACACACACTTGCGTACAAACACACACACATACACACATACATACATGTGTGTGTACACATACATATGTTATAGAGTATGTATTGGATATACATATGATAGGGATGATGATAAATTGGATTAGAATTTGTTAACATTAAAGAGGTTTTATGATTTTAGAGCGCTACCTTAAATATACACCATAAATAATAATTTTGTTTCCTATATAAATAAAATTTATAGTACACTTTTATTTGAAAAGAATATTTCATTTCTAGCATACACTATCTTTCTTTGAGGTTGGATTGGATTGGATTTCACTTAGTTGATTGGATTTTTATTAAATTCCACAAGACTTTAACTATAATGACATATTAGTAAATTCTAATTAATAAATAGTAGTGAAATATTAACTTATCAATAAAAATCATACATCGCCATCATCCAATGCCATTGAAGGAATATTAAAATTCATTTAAAGCATAAATTTCATAGAAAGTAGAGTGAGATTAAATTGAAAATATATACAAGGGAGACATAAATATTTTTACAAGTGGAGAATGGTTTTTGGAGGTGGAGACATATTAATCGTAGGTGGAGACAATTTTTCACTGTAAAAATCCATCTATTAATTTTTAAAAGTATTCTTTGGGTTTGTTTAAGTCAATTTAAATTTGATCAACCCTAATGAGCACAATGTTTTTCATCTCGGAAGTCTTCTTTAGTAAAAATGTTTATTACCTTCAAATACACATCATAAAATCTATAAATATCATACAATTATGAAAGAAAATATATTCTCATGCTCTTAAACACATAGTAACATAGGTTAAGTTTAGTGTATCTTAGGATTAAAGAAACACCATAAAGAAAACCTATATTAAAAATTCCAAATAACAATATATTTTACCAAAAGTGAAAAATTCTAGGAGGGTAATTAAAGATTTGCAAGAACACCTCTTATTAATAATGGGATCCTATATTTTTATGGTAAGAGATTTAGTTTATGCGTGAGTTAAGGAAGTTGTGATAAATTTCATTATGAATTTTACAAGTTCGAAGATATAAAGTTTTTTGTTCACAAACATACCCATGTTGAGGAATTTTGTTTGACCAAATTAAAAATTAGTCACTAAAAGTTAAAGTTTTTACCTGTCTTTGAAATGTCTAGATCATTCACAATACTCAAAACTAGAGTATTTGAGAGTGGATGTTATACAAAAAGTCCTTAGGAAATTGAGTAATATTGTTCAACCTTCAAAGATTATTGAATTCCATGTTAAAAAAATTCCTCTTACATAATCAAAAAGAATACATATTTTTCAATTCCCAAAGATAACTCTATAGAACAATCCAATGTATAAAATATTAATTTCTAGATAATGTTTCAAAACATTAAACCTCTCGAGTTTGTAGAAAATGTATAATTGAATCTTAAATATATTGTATATAAAATTAATCAAAAGAATGATCCTTCTTATAAATGGTGTATAAAACTCTCTAACACTTTGATTTTATTTTAATGATCTCTCAAACAAAATGCACATGATTTGATTTGTAACATCTCAAGACAATTTCACCATATGCTTCATTTCTACACCCTTAGTCCTATAGCTTATATCGGATATGTAGGGCCGACTTATGGCTTAAATATTTTTTTTTTTGTCATATGTCATTCATTTATACTTTCATATGTTTATTAGGTCAGCCTAGGTGTTTTCCATAGTATATGAAAGGTATATGGAAGGTAGTAAGGAGTGTAGACACAAAATCACACACATATTACTATTTTACTATATCGCCAAGTATGTTGTTATATACATGGATCTCAAGTAAGAAAAGTATTCATTGGTGACACACTCCCTAGTCCATCTGTTTTCTTTGGTTGTTTCTATTGTCTTTCTCTCTCACATATGTCACTTTTGTACCTGGTTTGGGTCAGGTCATAGGGATCCTTGTCTACCAAGTATTCTCACATTTTTAAATCGAGTTATCTTAGGACACCAATGCCTAGTCTGGACACTAGCGCCCAGGTGCTCCTGTCCACATTAAGCGGTCTTGTCCTCTTTGTTCTTATTCACATTTTTGACATTTATGGTTGGCCTTTTTGGTTTTCTTACTCCTATCCCGAGGTCCTAGTCGACATGTTGTGTCACTAGTGTCGAAATTCAAGCAAGAGATCCCTATATATACACAACATACATACCATTATAAGGGAAGGAAATTCTAAAGGGCAAAAAATATCTACATACTATCAAAGGGACTACATTTTTTTGCTAATTACTATGTGTACACTGCATAAGGGGGAAGTTTTGAATTCCATCCCAAACATTTGTATTTTATCTATCTTTATCTTGATATCTTGGTGTTATTGGCATGAGGGAAACCTAAGGAAAATATTTCATACACAACCACACAAAACTACATGGAGTCTGGAATGTAGTGCAACACTTGGTCATAAGTTTATCCTTCGGATGATGACCGAGGTCAGTATGACTTCACATATTGCATTTTTTATTCCAATTTGATGTGTTTGTGAGTTTATGCAAGTAGATACAATTTTATTTTTAGGCTACATGTACCTCGGTGATTTATGCGCGAATATCATGTGATCAAGTAGGAGTCACAGTGAAATCCTAACAACACAGGAAAAAGTAGACTCCAAGCATTTTCATAGTCAACGGTTCCTACGAGTGGTATCTAGCACCCAAGCGCCCCTGGCCAACTCTTTCCACATCCTCCAAAATTGATATCGAGCATTTCTGACACTCTTCCCATCTTGTTCATCATTTTCTCTAGTTCGGATATGCTTCGGTATAAGTGAAAATAGATAAGTTCCCTATCTCTCTCATTTTATTACACATTTTCATCTTTAGAGTGCTTAGAATTTGTATTTTATTGTATATCATCATAGTAGTGACTCTGAAATTAGATTTAATATTTATATTTTATTAAATCATTTGGTGAACCCCTCTCTTAGAAATCCTTTCCCTAGGATCCACAAAACCCTCATGGCTAAAAATAGATCCTCCTCTCCTAGGAAAGCTATGCATCATGTTAGTGTGAATCCTATCCTCGATGATGTTATTGAGGTTGAACTTCATGCCCTTTATCGTAATTCTTGATTTGACGACAAAGTTTAAATACTTCTTATTATTAATGAACACAAAATTCCTACTAGTTTTTGTAACTCTAGTGTGAGCATTGTTTCACCTGACCAAAACTTCACTAAATTCTCTCCTTGTTCTTCTATAGTCACCAAGGCTGCTCCACCTTCTTCTATTCATGTTACAACATGTTATGATGCTATTATCGATTATATGCTTAGTCTTTATTATGCCACTATGGATGAAAATAATGTTATTTCTAATGTTGAAAATGTACATATGTATGATGATGTTTCTAATACTATTCAAGATGAATGTAAAGTTGTATCTCATGTTTCTTCTACTTTTAAAAATATTTCCAATGATTACAAAGATATATCTTATGATATTTCTCCTCCTTATCTATACGACGATGACTCTTTTGATGAAATACTCGCATGTAAAACTCTTTCTGATAGTGATGATGATTATATTTCTGATCATGAACATGTTAGTGAGGATGTTACTTCTCTTAAGACTGTTGAATGTGAATTTTCCACTCCACTTTCTTCTACTTCTGAGGTTGTTTCCAATGTCATTCATGATGATTCTACCACTCCTACTTTACCTCTTATTGTTTCATTTTCTTCTACTTCTACCATTTCTAGCAATATTCCATGTTCCTCTCCTCCTCTTCCACCTCCTTATTCTTTCTCTTAATATGTTATTCATGTTGATTCTCCCATTCCTACTAGTACACCTCCTCTTATTTCTTCTACATCTACATCTAGCATTCCCATAGAGCCTTCATCTTCCACTTCTTCTTCTCACATTCCCATGATCACTCATAATGGAAAACTTCAACCTCTTCATGTGCCTCTCACTTCTTCTACAATTCCTTCACATGATATTTTATCACTCATGCATGTTGTTGGCCATTTGCAATCTCAAGTTCAATCTCTTACTCTCAAAAGAAAATCCTACTATGCTTCCATTGATAATAACTCTCTTCATGACAATCCTATTCCAAAGAAAATTCACAATTCAAATTTTCCTAAGGATTTTATCATGCCTACCTTTTCATGTTTTAATGGCACTTTGGAAATCCATATTTGCATCTTCAACATTATCATCTAGTTATGGATTCATATTCGAATGATCAATTGTTACTAAATTTTTTTTGTCATAGTGTTGTTGATGATGCTTTTCAATGGTACACTCATTTGGCATCATGTTAGTGTGAATCCTATCTTTGATGATGTTATTGAGGCTGAACTTCCTGTTCTTATTCACAATGCTCGGCTTTATGACGAATTTCAAAGTATTCTTATTGTTAATGAACACAAAATTCCTACTAGTTTTGAAACTCTAGTGTGAGCATTGTTTCACCTGACCAAAACTTCACTAAATTCTCTCCTTGTTCTTCTATAGTCACCAAGGTTGATCCGCCTTATTCTATTCCTATTACAACACATTATGATGCTCTTATCGATTATATGTTTGGTCTTAATTTTTCCACTGTAGATGAAAATAATGTTATTTCCAATGTTGAAAATGTAAATGTGCATGATGATGTTTCTGTTAGGAAATAAGATATAAAATATGTGGAATAATCCCTTACAGAATTGCAATAGTAGAAACTAATATGCAGAAAATATTACAGACCTCAAATAAAAGTGCAGAATAAATAACACAACACAGAGAGACAAGATTTAACGTGGTTCACCCAATTTGGGCTATGTCCACCAAGAATCACTTGCTCAGATTTTATTACAAGCCTCCACTCTCTCAATACAATACCCAGATCCGTTTGGAGCTATGCTCAACAAACTCTATAGAATTCACACCCAAATTCAAAACACATCTGCAATACATTTGCTTGTCTATCTATCATATGCATAAGACCATATAAATAGAAAACTACTTAAGCAGTTTGATACAAAACCATGGGTATCAAAACCATGGGCAAAAAACCGTGGGTATCAAAAAAATGGGTACCGAAAAACCATGGGCCCAAAAACATCCCATAATGGTTACCCATTACCCATGGGTTAATAAACCACCCATGAAAATTTGCTTGAGGGCTTCACCGCCCCCGAACCCCGACTTGCTCACCGGCAAGCGGGACCGCCGTAAAAATACTCGAGTGTAACACATAGAAGGTGTACCACACTCTAACATGAAAATAGGCTCCACAAACATAAGATTTCTAATACTAGTCAAAATGAATGTAAGAATATTTCCAATGATTACAAGGACATATCTTATGATATTTCTCCTCCTTATCTATATGCCGATGACACTCTTGTTGAAATACTCGCGCATGTGGAACTCTTTTTGATAGTGATGCTAATTATATTTATGATCATGAACACGTTAGTGAGGATGTTATTCTCTTAAGATCTGCTAAATGTGAATTCTCCACTTCCCTTTCTTCTACTTATGAGGTTGTTTCCAAATTCCTTCATGATGATTCTACCACTTCTACTTTACCTCTTATTGTTTCTTTTGCTTCTACTTCTACCATTTAAGCGATATTCCATGTTCCTCTCCTCCTCTTACACCTCCATCTTCTTCCTCTGAAGATGTTGTTCATGTTGATTCTCCCATTCCTACTAGTACACCTCTTATTTCTACTACATCTACATCTAGCATTCCCATAGAGCCTTCATCTTCCACTTTTTCTTATCACATTCCCATGATCACTCACAATGGAAAACTTCAACCTCTTCATGTGCCTCTCACTTCTTCTACAATTCCTTCACATGAAATTTTATCACTCATGCATGTTGTTGTCCATTTTCAATCTCTTACTCAAGAAATAAAATCCTACTATGCTTCCATTGACAATAACCCTCTTCAAGGAAATCTGATTCCAAAGAAAATTTACAATTCAAATTTTCCTAAGGACTTTATCATACCTACCTTTTCATGTTTTAATGGCACTGGAAATCCATATTTACATCTTAAGCATTATCATCTAGATACAATTTCATATTCAAATAATTGATTGTTACTAAAATCTTTTCAGTATTGTCTTGATGATTATGATCTTCGATGGCACACTCATTTTCCTTATGGGTCTATTAGTACATATTTGAAATGGAAGATTATTTTCTTGGAGACTTTATACTTAACAACGGTCCTAAAGTTACACTCCGATCGCTTACCTAGCTTGCATCAAGGATAGAAATAATGCATTCTATATTACATTTTATGCTTCAATTCTTTCATGCATCAATTATTATTTCAGCCTATTGATATAGAAAAGCAATTAATCTTTTGTCTTGGCTTGATTACTAAATTGAAAGAAATAATGGAATATGATACATGTGAATAATTTACACTTTTATGCTATAAATTTATTGAGCTAGAACAAGATTTAATTGCTACACATGTTACAAAACCCCATTCTATTCCTTATACTACTACATCGTCTTCCCGTAGACACAAAATCATGCACTTTGGGTAATTATTTAGTATCTATAGCATATTACTATTCATATGGTTCCTAAGTAAGAAAAGTACTAATTAACCCATGTCTTTGGCCACTTTTCTTTGCTTGATGCTTCTACTTTCAGCCTTGCACTCTTACTTGCTCAGTCTGTCTTTACACATTTCAGTATTTGTCATTCTAGACACTAGCGCCCAATAAGGATGCCAATGCCAGACACCCCCATCACCTTTAGGTGCTCTTGTCCCCCTCTACGGATGCCCTTTTCCTCTTTGTACTTTGGTCACACTTTATGGGTCCTTTCTAGTCATTTAAGCATCTTATATTTTTCATAGTGGGCCTTTTTAGGGTTAATTACAAAATTCAAGCGAATAAATCATATAAATATAAATTTATGTAGTCATAATAAGGGTCCAAGCAATAAGCATCTACTATCTCCACCTAAGGTTGCATATATCAAAGGAATCTATAGCTCCATTTGCATCTATATAGCTCCATCACAAGGAAAAAGGATAGTTCATCTACAACACACTTCATAGGAGGAGATTCTATTATTTCCATGGACACATTATCTACATTCTACATCTAGATACTTTCTCGTTACTTCAAGTACGGCGGCACACGAGAAACTTGTGGCATAATTCTACACACACACACACATAGAGAGAACTACATTGGATCTGAGATGTAGAGAAACTCTCAGTGATAATTCCATCATTTTGGTAGCTGAGGACAATCTAACCCCTTTATTTGCATCTTTATTTTTAGGGTTTGATGATTTTTGGAGGTTTTGCAGGTGATTTATTCTTTTAAGATTTACTGAGATACATTCGGAAGAATCTAGAGACATACACATGAAAAAAGGAGAACAATTATGAACCTACTGTGGCACCTCAGAGGAGGTTTTTTGAGAATCTACATAGACCGGGGTGCCCATGGGCACTCTATCCTTCTCTTGGCACCCTTGTCCATCCAAAACCATCGGATTTACAAGTTTTAGGGTTCCTCTGTGATGGTCCGCCATATCTATTCAGCTGGTCTCCACTGCGACATAGTCCAACAACCTCTGTGAATCAACTATGACTCTTATAACCCTCTTTACACATTAGGGTTTCATAATTTCTAGCTTATTTTTCTTGGGTATTGTTTTATTATTTTTGTATTCATTTATTTACTGCAAACTTGCATTAGATTAGGCTATTATTTTACTTTTTAACATAATCATTTTGGTGAACCCCACTCGTGATCGATCATTTAAATCATTCTTCGACACAACATATTTTTATCATGGATCCTCAAGTTTCTAAAACTTCTTTATATGTTTTAATTCAAATGCATCCTCATTTCCAAGTTGTTTTGAAAAAATCTTTAGACACTATATATCTCCCTAGCGATACACTGTCGCATCAAGTGAGTGTTATTTTAGATCATTTATCTGATGACCCTAGTCCTAGTGATCCTCCATATAATCAATCTATGTTTAAATAAATTCAAGTTTTACATTATTTATTTCAAGACAAATTTTAGGCCATGGAATCCATGATTACATATTTCAAATATGAAATCCAACTTAAGGACACTTCTCAAGTTCATGGTTGTTCTCCTTCTACCTCCCATCTTCATTTTATGTCTTGTACATGTGCTCATATTAGTGAGCCCTAGGTCATACCATTACCATATCCTCTCACCTATGATCATAATACTAAGCAACATGACATTCTCATTGAGCTACTTAGTCATCAATTGATCACTTTACCATCTACTCAAGGCTATCCTCCTTACCGACTTGAAAAATATCAATGTCGCCCATATTATAATTATTATCGCATCAATATACATAATGAAAATTATTGCTATGATTTACGATGGAGAATCAAGCACCTTGAAATTCAAGGATTTATCTCATTTACTGCCCAACATTCTTTTGCATGCCCATCTACACTTGTTACATCCCAATGGGTTCCTAAATCGATTCATTTATGTCTAATGAGCATCAATTCATCACTTCTAATGGTTGTTCTATGGAAATTCAAGCACCTCCTAAGAAACCGCCTCTCAAAATCAATATAACACCTCCTCCTCTCAAGTCATCTGCGGCATCACCAAGTCAAACTACATAACAACCTCTCAAAATCAGTCCACCTTCTCCTATCAAGTCTTATGCAACATCATCAATACCACCAAAGCTACCACCATTCAATATTCCTCCCCATCCTACTCCACTTTTGTTTCCAATTCATTTTGTCAAAGTATTTACTCCATTTGATTATTAAGACACATTTCAAACTCCGCCATTGTTATATGGTCTTGTTGTTTCTTTTTCCACACATGCTTCCACCGCTTCATGAAAAATTAGTCTTTGGTAGGAGACTCCTACCACCTTATCTCCTGATGAAACACTCATGTTCTTATAGTTCTTACATGACTATTGATGGATCTCTTACAATAAGAACCCCGTTTCATCTTCATATTACATACTTCATGGACATCTCTATATATTACATAATCACTCATACATACATACATATACAACCATCTATTGCTATTCATGCATACAATACGATCTCTCCTCATTTATCACATCACTCAATCAATAATACACTATCTATTATACTTTATCACCCTCATGCATCACCTATTTATCATTGAATAACATGCTCATCAACATACACTTGGGGGGCATCATACTTTTACCCCCTTCCCTCTTATAGTACCATCAATTGTTTGACATCTTACACATATTGCATCTAGTCTTGTACATTCATCACACACGTGTGCATCAACATTACCCGATGATGCACTCTTGTGCTTCGGTTCACACTTGACTGTTGAGGGCATCCTATACACATGAACCTCACACACTACACAATAGACACTACACATTGCGCATCTTCATACATCTTACATCTTACACTTTATATCTTACATTTATCATGCATCATTCACACTTTATGCTTCATACATCATACACATTCCATACCTATATCATCTACACATCTTAAAACCTATACATTCAACATTACACGCATTACATATCACACTAAAACTACTACACACATCCTACTCATCTACTAACATGTGCTCCAATCACTACCCGATAATGCACTCTAGTCTCACGGTCCATACTAGACTATTAAGGGTATACATCACAAATGGATCTCATCACACTCACACATTCAACCATTCAATATTTTTCTCATGTGACATTCATAGATAAGTGATATACACTTTCAGGTACATCATCACTTCTTTTATCATCCTTTGGTGATATACGCTTAATGATAAATCATCACTTCTCTATTTATCTTGTAGTGATATATGCTTTAGGCTAAATCATCACACATTCTCACACCTCATCTCTATGTCACATATCATCATTACGCATTCATCACATCACATTACACCTAACACATTATTCGAACCATTTCCCGAATGGCATACTCTCGTTTACGGTTCATTCTTGATTTGTTGAGGGGAAACAAAAAAATGAACCTCATTGCATACATACACATCCACTTGGGGGCATACTTCCCTATCATTCATACTACATTTCATTCCATCTCACCCACATCATACTACATATCTTGGTTACATTTACTCTTTCTTACTTATGATTTTACATGTACATCTTATTACACATGCTAGATAGATACCTTGTATGTCATTATCTTTATCATACACACATGTGCATTCAATTTCTTTTCTATTTGTGATCATAAATTATACGGTTCCATTACACGTGGCGTGGATGATTAGTGCTGATACCTATGACTAGTCCCACAACGACTCTAGGGGCATCCACTTTCATACAATATAGGTGTTATTATTTCATTTTTTTCATAACACCCTCCTTTATCGATTTATACATGCTTTGACATAAATTTTATCCTTCTAACATGCTAATGGGTGCTTCATGTGCAACATTTGTTATGTAGGGCTACTTGTTTCCATGGTTATCTGTTACATTTCTTGTACAAGTTCTTGTCATTTTTTCCCATTATATGAGGGTTTTTCCTTTGTTTTGTGTGCACACTTGTCTATTTTCAGCCATTACGGACTTGATTATCTTGCGACACCGTGAGTGGTGTCCCATGTTTATAACCCACTTTTCATGGTCTATGTTGTCTTCTTGCGTGTTTACTTGCATCCTAGCTTACACATTGTCTTTGTAGCTTACAATTTTCTTCTACATGCATGCTTATTCATATTAACACTTATTTCCTAGCCATTTATTTACATGTGCCTTGGTTTATACCAAGCATATCCCCTTCCCTGCAAGGCACTATTTCATCGATCAGTCCTCTTTTGGGCTGCATACTCCTACAACGACGTCACATGTGCCCCTAAAGAGGGGGCATCATTTGGGTGAATTAGTCACCCCATACAATGGTCTATACATAGTATAAAGTACATCATAGTCACCGATACAACACAGTTTAGGGCTCAAAATCAGAATTGGGTCCTTAGTATAGTGGTGCCTTTCCTAGAGTGCCTATAACTAGGGGGTAGTTACATAGTGATTTGGTTCAACATAGTCTACAAAACTCTACACAAAAAATTTTACAGGGAGGTGAGGTTGTCCTTAACACATGCATTGATACACATCATCTGTAGTGGTGTTTTATTCTAGGGAGAAATTAAAGGTTAGAGGATAACACCATACCTTCCTCTCTTTACTATTTTTATAGCAGCACCGAGATCACCCAAAACAGAAAATAGTACGTAGATCTCTATAATTTCGGGAGGCGGTTAAAGGTTGGAGGATAAATCAGAATTTCCTCCCTACACTTCTTCGGCCAGTGGCGTGAGATCACCCGAAAAACTCACACATATCAACATCATCCATAGGATCCTTTCAACACTCTTTCCTCATCATGGATCAAGTGCACATGTTCTTTTTGCAAATTTTGACAGTTTATTTTACATACTTCCTTACATTATTTTTTTATAAATATACATGTGTATTTGAATAATTGATTATCTTTTATTTTGCATGTCCATCGATATCGGAAGAAAATAATCAACATAATCAACAATAACATCAACACAATACTAACAACAGGAACATCACACACACATTGGCATATACACACGTGTTTCCACCCTAGGTTAATTTTCATCACCTTGTACACTTTTGCATCTTTAGTCTCGAAACTCCATCTTTTTATCTCTCCACGCTTTCTCTAGTCCTTGACACACTTTCTACATTAATCTACATGGATATCAGGTATGTATCTCTATCTACTTTACATTACCGAGCATTTTCTCACCAAAGATAAAGTGGGGAAAATGTAGACACAAAATCACACACTTTGGGTAATTATTTAGTCTCATTTACATATTACTATTCATATGGTTCTTAAGTAAGAAAACTACTAATTAACCCATGTATTTAGATACTTTTATTTTCTTTATGCTTCTACTTGTAGTCTTACACTCTTATTTCCTTAGTCTATCTTTACACCTTTCGGCATTTGCCATTTTGGACACCAGCACCCAACTAGGATGCCTTTACGAGATGCCCCTATCCCCTTTGGGTGCCTTTCTCATCTTTGTACTTTGGTCACACTTTCTAGTTCTTTTCTAGCCATTTGAGCATCTTATATTTTTCATAAGTCAACCTTTTTGGGGTTAATTACGAAGTTCAAGTGAAGGAATCATATAAATATAAAGTTATGTAGTCATATAAGGTACCAAATACCAAGCATCTACTATCTCCACCTAAGGTTGCATCTATCAAAGGCATCTATAGATCCATTTGCATCCATCTAGCACCATCACAAGGGACAAATCCTAGTTAATCTGCATCACACTTCATATGAGGGGAGTCTATTGTTTCTATGCACACATTATTTAAATTCTACATCTAGTTACTTACTCGCTACTTCAAGTGCAAATGACACAAGAGCAACCTAGGGAACACTTACACACACAAACAAATACATTAGGTATGAGATGTAGTGAAAAACTTAGTGATAAGTCCATCATTTTGGCAAATGAGGAAAATTTGACCCCTTCATTTGCATATTTATTTTTATGGTTTGATTATTTGTTTGGGGTTTTGTAGGTGATTCATTCATTCCATATTTATAGAGACATTTAGCGAGAATCCAACGACATACATGTAAAAAAATGTGAACAAGTACGAACCTATTACAACACCTCGATGAGGTTTTATGAGCATCATACGAGACTAAGATGCCCGAAACTAGACCAAGGTGCCCACGGGTGCCCCTATCCTTAACCAAATCTATCAGATCTGTAAGTTTCGTGGGCTCTTCTATGACAATCATCCATCTCTTTTTAGCCGGTATCCACCGTGTGAAATAGTCCAACAACCTCTACAAATCATCTAAGACTCTTCTAACCCTCTTTACACATTAGGGTTTCATACTTTCTAGCTTAGTTTTCTTGGGTATTATTTCAATATTTTAGTATTCATTTATTTACTACAAACTTACATTATATTAGGCTATTATTTTACATTTTAGCATAATCACTTCCAATTCTTCTCCTCTTTCATCTGCTCAAGTGTTCACCAAGGTCTCCATCTCATCCACCTCGTAAGCATGTTACATCTCCTCTACCACATAAGTGTCCTCCATATCCTCCACTGCGTCGCTCTTTACCTAAGTCTTCACCATCTCCTACTTGGGAGACATTACATTTCTCACATGTTGTTAAGCCTCACAATGTTTTACATTGCTTGTTTGATAAGAACTTAATTTGCTTACCCTCTAATCAGCATCCTCCTCCTCATCACTTGCATCACCAACGTGATTTATCTTATTACAATTTCCACCACATCAATGACCACCGTGAAAATGATTATTATGCCCTTCATGACAATTTACAACAATTAGAAGACAAGGGTGTTGTTTCCTTTGGATTTCTCTCTTGCAAGTGGTCTCTTTCTCCAATTCCACATATGTGTGCTTCCACTTATGTTCACTTGTCTCCTCCTCCCACTTTTAAGGTCGTCATTCGTCCATCTCCTAAGATCATTATCCATTTGTGTCCTCCATCTAGATAATATATCACGAACTATCTCACCCACTTCACAAGGCTACTACTTCACATTGGATTCTTAAGCCATCGGAATTTTTACTTCTTACCACTATATCTCCCATCATTGACACCATTTCATCCAACATTTTGTTTGGCTCTTACGCTCATGTTTTCACTGCTTCAATTTTTCCACCATCCCTCACATTTTATTTCATTTATGGTAGGTGATTTCTATATGATCACCTCATTACCCGATGACACACTCATGTTCTTAAGGTTCTTACATGAATATTAAGGGATTTGTTACAATAACCACCTTAATAATTCTTCACACTTTTCACTTCACAATCTATCTTTCTAGCAATACGCTCGTAAACCATTTCTTGATGATGTACTCTTATTATATGGTTCATTCTTGATTGTCGAGGGGTCTTATATAAATGAACCTCATTTTTCTACACATGTGCTGGGGGCATCACTATTCTTCCCCCATCTTCATCATACTCTGACGTAATTTCATACATCAATTTCACCCTACAACCGAGAAAGGAATCAATCTTCTATTATTTCATATTAGCTAATTCACATTGATCTTATTCATTACATACATCACATACATATATTACTATTTATCACATACTATCCATCTTCATTCATACATACAATCCAATTTTCAAGAATTCCTTATCTATTTCCTATCTACATCATCATCTATTTCAAATCAACATAATCATTTACGTAATGCAAATCAAACATCACAAACCAACATATGAACAACAATCATCGCATCACATATCAATGAACATTAAACACAATGCAATAATACCAATCATATATATATATATATATATATATATATATATATATATATATATATATATATATATATGTATGTATGTATGTATGTATGTATGTATGTATATATGTATATGTATTGATCTTATTCATTAGATACATCACATACATATATTACTACTTATCCCATATTATACATCTTCATTCATACATAAAATCCAATTTCAAGTATTCCTTATCTATTTCCTATCTACAACATCATCTATTTCAAATTAACATAATCATTTACGGAATCCAAATCAAACATCGCAAAACCAACAATCAACAACAATCATCGCATCACATATCAATGAACATTAAACACAATGCAATAATACCAATAATATATATATATATATGTATGTATGTATGTATGTATGTATATATGTATATGTATGTATGTATGTATGTATATCGACAAAAATAATAGTCTCAAATTTTTAATTCTTTGGAGGAAATCCCCCATCCATCACTACATATATACATCATATCTCATCCTCACTATCATTGTCTAGAATCACGGGAGCTCTAGAGCTAGATGCTTCACCAATCAATCTCTACCACTAGTCGTGGCCCTTATATCTCTCCACATGTCTTTGTAATAAACTTCTCCATGAACCGGCCCAATAATTCCACATATTTTGTAAATACATCCCGAGCTAGGGCCCCTCCTCCTAAGGCCTATCTGGATCACTCTGTCTCCACTCGATCCTCATCATGCTCACTCAATAATACAAGTACATATAGATGTTTCTATAGACTCTGGCTCAAATAAATGGGAATGTTCTCATGCAATAGCATCCACTCGCTCTAATATACCACCTCCCACGAGCACATCTAGCAATACATTTTGCATCAACATACGGATCGAGGAATCAATTATCAACAACAATTAAGAATAACCTACAACTATACAACACCATATTAGTTATTACACATATGACCACTAAGTAGAAATTAACACATACTAACAAACAATACTTATGCTTAGCTAGTCACATTCTTAGGCCATTTCCATCGAGGACAAGTTTCTTCCCCTCCCTCAGTGGTTGTCCACCCACCGTATCTATGAAAGCTGGAAACAATATCACCCATCATTGTGCTTCCCAACACTCATTATAGGCCTAGATACATCTTGCATCGTCCACATGTATTGGTTTTATGTCTGCATTCACCTCATCTAGACAAGGATGCACTAGCCATGCTCCTATCAAACCTGTCCTTATTTCAGACTCCTTGATTCTCTAGTCTCTCTCACCCAAACATACATCTCTAGGGGCATAACCTAAGCCATACCAACCTATCGCAATACCTTATCTACCTAGAACAACTCATCCACCCCTAGGAACTAGTCCTCAAATCACATGGTGCGTCGAATGCACTACAACTCTACTCCATCCTCTAGCCATCCACCATAGTCTCAATATGGCCTCCATATGATGGCCCCTAGTCCCATGTGATCAAGCATAAGTAGTGGTATCCAGCCTCTTTCTCCGGTTCCTACCCATCTCGCAGTAGATATATCAAGTCTCACCTAATTCATACATGGCCCACCGAGTGGCCGTATTTATAACAATATGCTCAAAGGCCCACACATGCAGCAATGTGGTGGTTCCTAGTCCACCACCATGTTCCTCCTGTGTAAATTTTTATAGATCTCTGTATAAATGAGCCAATACGCAATGTTCCCATATAAACCTCGTCTCATACTTCTCTATACACTCGAAATATATTGTGTATCTTATACAATATGCCCACTCAATTACCCTCTACTACCACAAATGAATTAATAACCACTATAATGAAATTCGCAATCACAGAACACGATCTCAATATGGCATTTAGACTAATATGTGTCTTTGTATGTACCTGTGTGTCAATAAAATATCATCTAGTTGCTCTCATATGCCTCTCGAGAATATACTATGGACATCACCTATACTCTCTCAACCACATCGGTAGTCGCAGTATACGATATACATACTCTAGGGTCACAATCATCTCCTCATTAGGAAACTAAAAAGTACAAGTATCTGCACACTACCTCTCGCACAATGCACTAATCCTAGGCATGTTATGGGGTACCTCCCCCAAACTTGTTATGTGCCATAGGCTAGCATGGTTTAGTATGTCCCACTCCACATCAGATAACCCCAAATTCAATAATGTACTCAAATGGAAAACCCCATGGAAATCCCTCAAGTGTATATCTCTTTACACAAACATTAGTACCTCATACATATTCAAAATCAACTAATCATGATAAAATGATTCATCAAAATGGAAAAATTTCACACTGCACTATCCAAACTCTCTCCTACCATATTGAGTCATATGATCCCACCCCTATCCAATAATTTTTTCTAATACAAGAAGAACATGAAAAGATTCAGTTTCAAAAGATCATATGGGTCCAATCAAGACAAATAGCCACCTACTTTGGCAATAAAATATCTTGACAAACACATGGAAAACATGGGAGGAAATTCAATCACTTATATGTCATGAGTTATTGTGAGACTTAGGAAATCATGAAGGGTTAATTAAATATACTTGTTCACTCCTAATACACCAACGGTTCACCCATCAAGTTGTAAAACTCCCTTAGAAACATGACTCTATTTAAGACTCTGGATATTAGCAATCTTCTTGGGAATTACAGAGATGATAGCCCCTGAATCAATCATATAATTATGAACTAGATGTTTTCCCATAATTAATGACATGTAAAAGGGTGGGGTCTTAACCAATTTACTTACCTACTCCTCCTTCACATCACGCATTAACAACAACATAAGTCTTATCCACTATTAGATCAACTTGGGGAAGCTGCTTGAGAGATTCACAAAAGGAGTTCTCATTTTGAATGAATGGTCAAAGCATCCCACATTGTCACATTAACATTGGTATTCTTAAGTTTCTCAACACTATTAAAATGAAGACCCATGGATTTCTACATCTATGGCACACTGTTCTCATTTTTCTATTGTTGTAATGTTGGGATAGGTAGATTTGGTTGACGGAAACCTCTTTGTTTGAAACAAGCTTGTCATGGGACTTGAGGTATCCGGTTCTTAGCTAATACAACTTCTTTTTCCTTATAGATCTTTTTTCACGTGTGGAAGTGTTGAATACCGTACATTAAAGTACTCTACACTCTCCATAGTTTACACCCTAGATATGATCATGAAGGATCAAGAATTATGAGGCAACATGGGACTATCTCTCAGTTTTGGGATGGATAACCGAGAAAGAGCTATGGATAAGGTCAAATTCCTAAACCTATTCAACTGCTAAAACTACTCCTAAAGCTGGAAATGAAGCTATATAATCCTAAACTAACAAGCCAAGGGACCAAGGAGAAAGGATGATGCATGAAATTAAAAATTCCTAAGCTAAGGGAAAATTCAAGAAGGAAGGGTAGAAAAAATAGCCATAATCCAAAACAACATTCAAGCGACCATTTCCATGGAGCACAATAGACTTGACCTCTGCAAGAAGAAAGAAATATGCACAATATTCCACAATTGTAATAAAAGGAAAGAAATGCAATATAACATAGGCTAGGGCAGCTATGAGCCACAAAATATGAATTTTATTTCTTGAGGGATGCACAATTCATTACAATGCAAGAAATAAGGTAAGAAATTCCCTATAAAACATCAAAATATGAGGCTCAGTAACTCACAAAAGCTCTAGCATTTTTTTGACAAAGTTCCTTTTACTTCTAAAAAAACCTCCTTTTACAAAGTGCTTAACACTTAGATTTATAGATTTATGGAGAGAAGAGATAGAAATAGGTCACATATCATTTTTAAATGGTTTTAACTACTCTCCCATGAAAAGGAAAAACATACAGAGAAGGAATGGGTAGCTAACATGCTCTAAAGCCCGTTATCACAAGTTTGAAATGAAAATGTGGTGCACATACTCAATCAATTCTAGTAGTTAAACTTCCTACATTACTCATTAATGGCTCAAATTGTTTTCTCTCCTTTTTATCATCAAATATGTCAAAAATATGATTTTTATGATGTTAAATTAAATGTCTCGAGGATATATTTCCAATGAGACCATTTTTTTAAGATTTGGAGATCTATAGAAAAATATATGTCCATTTGAAGTTTTGGTCTATCGTGAAGCACATAAATATGACACATGGCAACCCCCGATTAGTTTAGGGCTCAGACTTTGCCCATGTGTGCACCAATTTTCTAACTTCCACATGTTAACCACCCATTCGTTCATGGTATCAGGATTTTCTTCCCTTCTTTTCCTTTAATTTCATCACCTTTTTTCCTTTGAATAAACGGGCCAATAAGAAACAACCATGTTTCCTGCAGGTGTCAGACTATCCTTTAACTTGTTGTCAGTCTTTCTAGAATTGTGAGCCAATATAATACTACCAATTTCCCTCACAATTCACCCTTTATATAGAGGAACTCGTTAGAATACAAAATGATGACCAATGAGGATGCTCCACATTACTTGAATGTCGACTCTTTGAAATCCCTTACCGACACTTGCAAAGCTTTACCCAATGAAAATTTTCCATGCCCCTTTATGGTGTCAAACTCCTAATAGTTCTAAATAAAACCACGAAGGGAAATTCATTAAGAAATTGGCATGTGTCTTGGGTGTCAATGTTGTCGAGAATCTGAAATGTGAGCTAATGAAAAGGTTCCATGCCCCCGCACTTTTTCAGAATCTTGATAGTTTCAAATGACAACCACGTAGTGCGAGCCATTAAGAAATCTCCATGTACTTCAAGTTTTAGTGTTGTCAAAATGTGAAATGCAAGCTAATGAAAAGGTTCCACGTAACTCTTGCTTCACAAATTTTATGTCTCGGGGACTTAGAAATTTTTGGCTTAAAAGAATTTCCACATGTGCCTTTGATTTTTCTCAACTTCCCGAATTGACAATATATAAACTTGGGTTAAGTCCCAGGACTTTGAAGTCCGGAAGGGTCCATCATCTTAATGAGATCCGAGAATGATTCCATGTGGCCCCACCTCAATAGTTGATCTTCCACCACTTGTCACTTTTGTTTCTCGCCATGCATCGATATTTCATTGACTATGGATATTCTTTTCTTCCTACGGGTTTAATAAAACTTTCCTAATTCTTGGACCAATCCCCCTTTATCTTAAGGATTTGAAATATATGTAACCGACCAAATACTTAAGCCTTAGTATCCCATGAATTTTCAAATTCCAATGGCTAGAGAATTTAGGAAAGGGAATTTGACAGTTGTTTGAATGTCTTAGACTTGTAAAATTGCTAAGTCCATTTTAGTTGTCCAATTTTGTAGGGGTGAAAAATTAGATTAAAAAGTCCTTCAAATCGCTCGGATTGACATTTGCTAAGCAACTCATTATCATCCTATCTAATATCTATTTGTTTATTTTCCCGCATACATGTATTCTCAATTGTAGAAAGGAGGATCTTTTCACACTATCCATATTTGATCATCTCGACATTGCAATTGTTACCATAGGTATCGGTAAACCCTTCCTTATTTGATTTTTTAGTAATTTCATAATTATTAGCACTAACCCAAAAACACCATAAAAATCCTTGCATGCCCAATGGGACCCTTTTAGTCCCTTTTTTATTTAGATTTCATATCTTTCATTTCTTTTGTTGTCAATTTCATCTTGGAATGCATTGTTGTTTCTTTTGTTTAAAAATTAAAATAGAAAAGTGATTACATGTACACTCTTCAATATTTATTTCTTTGTCTCTTTTAGCATTTCACATTGTGTGTATTTTTCTCATTAAATTAAATATTTCCTTTGGATCTTAAAACAAACATTCATATCTACTTTCTCAGATATCTTAAATAGAAGTTCAAGGAATTACATTCACGAAGACTCCCTTCACACATAACCAAACAAAATCAAATGCAATTTGCATGTAAACACTTCTTCCTAGGTGGAATAACTTGGATTTCATCACCAAGAGGATATTCCAACTCGATTGTTCGACCGAGTATACAAAATTTGGTGGGTGGTATATTTTTTCTTAGCATTCGACACCCTTATTGTTACGGAGACCATGAAGTGATGGGGTAGGCCCCAATACCATGCCTTGTACCAACACCAACATAGATCCAGGCCTCACATACCTTCCATTATATTGATGACTCCATCCTTTAACTTATATTAAACCATCCTTATAAAACCTTCCCTTAGTACCTATTTAGCCATTTTTCACATTTCACACCTTTCTTAAATTAATTAAGATATGCAAAAATATTGTGTGACTTGTTTTCAGTTGTTGTAATCAACCCCTTTTCCTTTTCTTTTTCTTCATTGATATTTTTTTTATTTTATGGTTCTAACTAGAAAACAATCCCATCTACAAAACACTGATAACTTGTCAAGTCATCTTCAAAAATCCTTGGAAAATCTTGAGACCTGCCTTCAAAACATTCTGAACATGATTGAAGAACTCCAATCACCTTCAACATCCAATCAAGAACCCCCACATTCTCCAAGTTCTCAATCAGCCACATCAAAAACCCCATATCCATATATCCCTTGAATTAACAATAGTGGTGATCTAGTTTTTATAGAAATCCTAGATTCTAACCCGATGGCACTTAATTCTTACTTTTCTTCCCGAGGTGTCTTTCTCCAATAACCAACACTTGAACAATGATCTCCCATCACTACTATCACCTTCGACACTTCCCGGCTCATTGACCCTAATCAAGAAATGGGAGAATCATTCCCACTTTGCATCATTCCTTGTCATTAGTTTCAACCTTAACATCATTTCATCAAAAGACTCGTCCAATCAACGGTCATCCTCATCATCGATATTTCATCAAGCTTGTCATCTTCACAAAACAATACTAACACATCCCCTTTCGATCTAGTCTTGTAGCCTCTAGTGCTTCTCCTCCACCTCATGTAAGCTTAGTGACCATTACCAATACAACCCTCTTATCCCCTCACAAAACCCATGTCTTCCATCCAAATTTTAGTCATGCCCATCCCTCATTTATACCTCTTATTAATACTAGTTCCATTTCTAGCACTCACCCCTCTTCACAACAGGCATCAATTACCCTTGTCTCACAAATCCATTCTCACTATATACCGTAACCATCCCAACCACTTATCAACACTTTTATCCCTTCTCATTGTATACCAAAGTCTTCTCATCCCCTTATAAAAACTTTCATTCCTATCCCCTATCAAGTATATCCACCAACACAACTTTTGGTTTTGCATCCTACCTACAAAATTCCCACAAGTGTTCCTATTCAACACAATGTCTCATTACCCTATCATTTATACCAATAATCAAATTCACATTTCCATAATAAACCCGGCTCATCATTATTAAACCCCAATAACCCTCACAAAATGATCCTTTATAATCATTAACGAATAGTATTTCCAAGATTGAATCGCCACCATGGGTCCTAAAAGAACCCATTCATATGAATAGATATGTAAAAACCCTATTCATCCATTAGTATCTTTTAAAGCCTATCCCCAAGATTAAGAAATTCTAAAGTTTATTGAATTCTATAATCGGGAGGACCGTCAACACCACATCTCGAGCTTTCCTCCATGCATGTTATCTTAGTGGACATGAAGAAGACCTCATATTGAGGATGTTTCCCATGTTCTTAGTAGGACCTAGACTATGATGGTGTAATAGTATTCCATAGTATTCACTCTTCTCCTTTGCAAAATTCACACAATTATTCCTAGAACATTTTTTCCATCAACATCACCGGTAAAATATCCATTATATATCTCTACACTGTCAAACAATTTGAAGATGAATCTGTTGTAGATTTCATCACCTATTAGTGCAGGATCATCAATAAACTATCCTTCTTCCTCCCACAAAATAAATTGAACAAGTTATTTACTCAATCTTGTGATAAACACATATCGTCAATGCTTGGATAGAATATTTCCAAACATTTGATGAATCCTTTACCATGTCCCGCAAACTATAAATATACACCCTAAAAGATGGTAAATTTAAGCTATGATCAAAGAATAAAATACCTTTTGAGTCTCCATTCAATCCCTCTTCCAAGATGTGATAAATCCAAAGGCTCAAAAATGCGATCGTCATAAAATTTATGTATAAAGGTCATTTAGATTCTAAATGCACCCGTCCCCAACATAATTATACACCCATCAAAGAATATTATAGCACAATATTCAAAAAGATCCTAGCCACGTGTATGATCACGATCCCACCTATTCTCCCTATGATCACATTTGTTTCAAAACCCTCATGGTATCGATAAAATGACTATTGTAAATACCATCGAGTTTGAGGCCATGAAATTGAGAAATGTCATTCATTTGATAATGTCCTCCAAGATCTTATCAACCAAGGTGACCTACAAATTGAAAATCCAAATGCACCTTTGAATCATAACTTGGACATCTATAAATAGTCCTTTCCAAATCATGCCCCATCCACTAGTCAACCCCAATCCAATGTTGTCAACTCTCATCACAACATCAACACTATTAAATATCTCTTACCCACACCTCTCGATACCTAGTGTATTTATTATGGAAGCTCTACAACTAAATCACCTAACTCCTTTAGTCTTATCATCATTAAAATTGCAAAACCTTCTACATCTACCACATCTGCTTCAAACCCACTCATGACCTCTTCAAAATTATCAGAAAATAAACCCATCATGGAAATCAAAAAATATCTTTTGATGACCATGTCACCCTACATCATATGCATAATCTCAATAAATCTACTATGTAACCCACAAACCACTTATCCAGAAAATAGAAACTATATCACAAAGTCATCAAATAACCTCATCACAAAATACAAATCCCTTTCCTTCCATCTTAGGGCCTTACCATTCATATAAATTCACATTCACTATTACAGAATCCAAGATCGTTCCTCAACCGACACCTAAATGTGTCACACAAAAAATGACCTCATCATTGCCCCAACTTCTAGGTCATCAAATGAAACATAAATCCCCTCAACCTCAAATTTTACGACATACTATTTTAAAATGCTAGAGAATATCATCCAACTATCTATCATAACATTACCTCCTCTTAAGCCATATATCCCTCGAGGGTGGAAACACTCTTGGTATAACTTCAAATCATTCATGCATACCATCACTCTTTATGACATTCCATAAAGGATAGTTAAGCCATTAAAGATACTATTAGAAGCCTTGCTATCAAAGGGATTCTCCTATAGATCCAAAACACCCAAATCAAATTTAACAAATCCATCGACCTATAAATACATGCCATCCAAAACCTCATCAAATAACCAATCCACATCTAACAAGGGTGAGGCCTCTTTTAATAACACCAGAATCATCAAATCAACGGTGTTCATATAACTACTAGAGCCCATGCACAATACCCTAAGGATTTAGATAAAAATAGGCCCAAGGCCTCTATTTCAATTTCTCTTGAATCACTTAATCCTCCATCCTCTAAGACTTAGGTATCTATCCTTTCTACTCCACACACCCAATCCACCAAATCTATACAAAACATCATCATCAAACAACTTCATCAATCTATTGTAAATATGTCCCTTTATGAGCTTATCCAAACCTTGTTGCAACATCAAAAAATGATGATTGAATCCCTTCAATCCATATATGTATCATCATACGATCCTCACCCATTCAAAAATTTTGTTGGCACCCTCAAAATGTCTCGACGCTATCACTTTCGATGATTTCGATATACCATCCCTACAACCCAAATATTATGATCTCCCACTTTTTCACCACCCAAATTGATGATACCCTTATCAAGACATTCATGATTGACAATAGTACTAGTGTCAATATCATATAAATCACACGCCTTTAATTAGTTACACCTACCTAACATTATCTTTTCCTAGTCACCTATAGTATTATGTGCCTTTAACGATACTATTGCCCCTACTTTAGGCATGGTTGTCCTACCTATAAAATTCAACATTAAGAGCCTTCCCAAGCTCTTTTATCTTATAGAAGGATAGTTTCAATATAATATGTTATTAGGTCATGCTTAGATATGTGTTATGCATTGTTTTCTAAAATACAAACATGAAGGTAAAAACTTTACTGTTCCAGCCAACCCAAACCATTTTAAAGCATACCACATGACATATCGACCTAATGATGTGTTCATCCCTAAGATAAACTCAAGGTCCTCTAATGAAACTTCTACCAGTTCTTCTGTTATTGCATTTAAGCTACCAAATGATAGATCCTTCAAAGATGTCATGCAATGCCTTTCATTGGGGGAGTATCACCTTCTAACCCTTCACTCACTTTCTACATTGAAAACATATGGGAGGCTTAATAAATAACTTATGTATGAACCAAATGTTGGATATATTATCTCCTTTGACCCTCCCTATCTTAAAACTAACCTCATCTATAGAGGAATGGATCTTCCTTCCCCACATCAAGATAATTAACATTATGCTAAACCATTTGTATCTGATTTCTCATTTCTATACAACAGATACTTTGCATAAATGTATATTTATCATTGTGCATGGAAAGGTTTCAGTTTAGGATAGTACAAATAAGGAATACATGACTTGTTCTTTGACCATTACCATAAACCTCGTCGAAATATGGACTAGGTTTTGAAAAACCTTCCTCATACACCTTCACAATCACCACATCTAGACTTGTAGTGGGACCGAGTCATCATATTCATCTCGATCACTCTAAGAACATAGACGATGCCACTTCCATCCCCTCTAAATTTTTTTAATCAATAAAATCACCTTAGAACCGTTCACTTATTGGACTAATAATGACATTAAGAACATTTCGCTAATATTACCTAAAATGGTAGAATAAGATTCCCTACCATCGATATCCTGCAATGCTATGATGACCAATCTATCTTATCCTATATGGGGGTAGAGGATCATTACCTTCAAAATACTCTACCACCGGAAAAATGTACACTTTTTAATGAATCCACTATCGAAGTCAAAGTTGGTCATTATTTAGATTCATAATATTTAATTGACTTTACTTACATTTTCTTTCACAACACTTTCAGGCCTTCACATGGTCATATAGTGACATGTCAGGTATTGACCCTAACATCATCATTCACAACATCATCATAATCCCTAACGCTAAGCTTGTTAAATAAAAACTATGTAGGATGCACCCTCACATAGCCCTCCTCGTTAAAGAAGAATTGTAATTTCTTCTTTCTGCTAACTTCATATTACCTATTGACTATCCATAATGGGTTATCAATATTGTACACATAACCAAAGCCTTTGGAAAGATATGTATCTACATAGAATTATGAGATCTTAAACTTAAATCTCCTAAAGATGACTTCCCTCTTCCTAATATCGATCAGCTTGTCAACCTCATCATTGACCATGAAATGCTTTCCATTATAGATGGCTTCCCCTGGCTATAATAAAATACTTATCGTGATGACGAACAACATAAAACCTCCTTAATAATCCTTGGGGAAATTTTTATACTACTTCATTCCCTTTGGACTTCAAAATGCAAGGGCTACCTATCGCATGAGATGACATGCATATTTCATGATCTCATTCATAATATTTTGGAAGAATATTTTGATGACCTTTTAGTTAAATATAAACAATGTAGATACCATTGTTCCATCATTGGCATCATATTTTCTTGTCTTATTCAATTCTTCCTCCACATTAGCCCAATCAAGTGTGTATTCCGTTCTCTTACTAGTAAATGCATAGGGTTCATCATTTCTATCAGGGGCATTTAAGTACCCTATCAAAATCAAATCCATCATCAAGATGTCCCTCCCTCTAATATCAAACATCTTCGTAGTCTCCAAGGTAGACTCCAATCAGTTTGTCATTTAATTTCCCAACTTTTAGATTGTTTTCATCCTTTTCACCAACTCCTTTGAAATTATTTCCATTTCAAATGGGATCATGACTATGAAAAATCCTTCAAGGATCTCAAATAATATCTTCTATCACCACCGGTACTCACACCTCCATATGAGGGGGAGTCATTTTATCTATACATATCCACTAATAACCATGTTGCGAGTGTTATGCCGCCACATAGAGATGAGAAGGGTAGAGAACATGTTTTCTACCATAGAATCCACACACTTCATGACTACAAGACACATTACATAAAAGTAGAAAAGTTGTGTTGTGATTTGTACATCCGAGCTTCTAAACTTTATCAATATCTCGAACCATAAGACTTATTGTAGACACCTAAAACTAGCACAACTAATCCTCGTGTCCACGTCCACTATCACACCTTCATAATCACATCACCATCATATTATACATTAAATACATTATCATGTCACTATCATATCTTATATTAAATCCTTATCCTAAGTCTTATTTCCCCATTATATCTACTCCCGTAAAAATAATTCTACAGCTATAAAATCCAATTTTACCCCTTCCTAAACCACTCAAACCACATTCTAACCAAAATAAAATAAAAAACAAATTTAGCTACTTCTCAACCATTTTACAACATCCCTAACCCGTATAACCATTTTACAACATACATCCTTCATCAAGATAAACAAAAACCTCTATTTGGGAAATTGTTATAACATTTTCCTATATTTCCCAAATCACCAGCGATTCTAACCAATCATCAGTAATTCTTCTTCATTGACATAAATCCTATATAAATGATCTCCATACCTCCATTCAGGGTTATTTGGTGATTATCCAAGCTTGGCTTGTAACAATATTGCTCAAGACATTCGTGTTGTAATCTCACTATATCATAGTCCTCTTCATCACAATAATATTCAAAAATCTCTCCTTTCACATTTGGAGGTCATTTACACATCCTGGAATTCAATTCAGCAAACCTTCTAACATCTATAGTCTTCTTCTCTTCGGTAATGTCATCCTCTTAGCTTTATTCATCATCTGGAACAAGGTAAGTGCCTTCCCTTTTACATTATCATCCTATTTATTTATCATTTGATAGCTTGAATCAATTTTATCTCATTTATTATCAACTTGCACACTTCTTCAAATATCATTGATGATTTGGCCGAATCACCGTGATCAGCCTCAATCGCCAAACAATTTCTATTTGTTAGACCATTTAACACATCAAATTTCCCTTCTAACATCCATATCTCAATCTTGATCACCACTCTGTCTTTACAAGTTTCCATCCAGTCATATGAATCTCCTTTGATTCATCTCCAACACTTTATCAATTATCTAAATCAAACCTATCATCCTTCTCACCTTTGTAATCGCACATTTATATACATCCTTACTTCTTGGATCCATGTTTTAATCCCTAGGCTCCCTTTGGATTAAGTATCACCATCAAGACATCATATAGCCATGGACCACATTAGTCCCTTTTCCTTTGTATTGTTGGTTATATCATTTGTTTTATCATTATCAAATTAATTTCTTGAATGTGGATTGACATCCTTGCAAGGAATTCCATTGACTTCCAAGGATTGGCCTTTTCTAGGAAATCCACCATATATCTATCTAATCCCATATTCTTAGTGTATATGATTTACAAAGTTCCTTAGTCACCGAAAGAAGGAAGGAGATTTCATCAATTAGCTACAACATCCATCTTCATGGGTATCAGTAAACCTCACGTATTCCGAGGTCAGTTTTGTTTTTATTATTTCACTTCATTAATTTAAGTAGAAAGGTAAAAACATCTATGAATACTTATTTCATAACTAGTTTCAATCCTCTCAAATATATGCACTCTAAACCATACCACATTGACCATATCACTCTATGGCTTGTGCTCATGACTCGAGTTTGATTTGGAATTCATGTCACAAACAAATATTAAGGGAAATCCATCACCGATCAAATTGAATAAGACCCCCTCTTGATAATCAACTACCTCATGAAAAAATTCCTAAGGAATCCATCACCACTAATGATCAAGAATACACTCCTCCCAAAATGACAATCTTCTTCGATGGTTCTACATGTCGAAGGGGGAAGGTGTCATTATCATGATCATACCTCCCTAGGAACTCCTATCCCTCTATCATTTAAACTAAATTTTGAATGCACTAATAACATGGCTGAATATGAAGCCCTCATCATGGGTCTCCAAACAAAATTCATGCTTGGTGTTCAAATCCTAGTAATCTATGGAGATTCTTAACTTGTCATCAATTAAATTAGAGTAATTTATAAATGCAAAAATGAATTCCTAAAAATATAATAACAATGTTTAAATCCTCCTAGAATATTTCAATCAATACACCATCCAAATAGTTCGAAAATCTTCTAATAAATTCATAGACACCATGGATTCTCTTGCATCACTCATTCCACTATCACCCAACGATTCCAAATTTTTCATTTTTGTGCATAGAATCGATCAACCATCTCACACCAATGAACTACCCTCTATTAATATTATCAAAGACAATTAAACATATATTTGTGTTAGAATCACAATGGATTGAGGGGGTGAATCAATCCTTTACAACCTTCATCCAATTGTATTTAACTTGTATAAACCATTAACCATTCAACCATGCATTAATATGAGATTAACAACATGAAATAACCATTCATAAGAGAATGAACCAAGAGCATACACATGAACACAAGATGTGAATTGGGAAACCTTCAAGTGGAAGAAAACCCACTAAATTTTTTAATATATATTACTTAATCCAAAAGACTTCAATGAAATTACACATCACACAAGATTTGTTTTTATGAGGCACCAACCCATAAGGAGTACCAACTACTATTTAGTGAGGAACCAACTCTGTAAGGAGGATCCAAAACCTAAGGTTATCAAGAACCAATGCAACCACCTTAAGATGAAGAAAACTGATGTATTGTTCCACCTACAATAGATAATGATCACCATTTCAACTCCAATACTTCAAAACCATCTTTAACAACTCTCACTTCTACTTTGCTCAATATTACTCATTCACATGATGATTAGGTCTAATAACCTTGAAGAACTTAGATACTAACATCCTCACTTTCTAATGCTTATTTTATATATACTTTTTAACCCTCTAACACTCTCTTTCACCACATCTATCTCACTCACAACTCTATTCCCTCCACAAGATCAAATGAGCAAATACAATCACTCTATATACATGAATCAACTCTTAAAAACCTATAGGTCACCCATGACTATTAAGGTCAGTCATACCAACAATAAAATACACCTAAGACATCATATAAATTCACATGAAAGGACCATATACATCAACATTAGACTAAGACTCTTAATATGCACAACTCACGGCTTAAATGACTAGTTTCTTCTCCACCGAGTACATCTTGGAATCCAAGGACACAAACCAGCTCCACCATGGCTCCGAAGCTTAAAACATGTCAACGAAATCCTATAAAAACCTTCCACATGCTCACAAACCTATGTATCATCCAATTTCTCTAATTCACCATCTAGTACGATTGTTTCCTACTCATTTTGAGCACATCTAACAAAACAATCTTCAAAGATGAGGAATTAGATTTAACATATCCCCTCAACCATGGCATTAAACCACTCATTATAAATCCACTAACCCAAGGAACATCAAAAACAACTTTATACTTCATGAATAATTCCATAGAGCCATCAAAACATCTTTTTCCTCCAATATGCATATGCTACCCAATAACTTGATCATGGAAACTTGACCTTCTCACACCTGTGAGGAATTTTTAAAGACTTATAAATACACAGAATATGATAAATTTTAACTCCTCATAAATCTTTAATGTAGAGGCCTCATAAACCAAGAGAATATATTAGTCTTCTAGACCAATTTCACCACAGCACCATAATTTTCCTCAAACCCTGTCAAGTAGATGAACTTGTGACCTTAACCATTCCATCAAATCTAACTTTTAGACCTCAACCAAAGAATGAATAATGTCATATTGGATGTTTAAAAAACCATAATATTAATTAGACACCTCATCTTAGGACACACATTCCCAAGAACCTACTTTCACCATGACTGTTAAAAACTACCTATTAGGCTTACAAACTCGTCTTCATTTTCGGACTTGTGTAATCCACCAAATGGATTCACCAAGATCCAAAATAACCTTAAACATATATCATATCTTCCCATATACTCAAAACACTAGTTTATATCATAGGTCAAATGGAAAACCTGAGATCAAAACAAACTTTCCTGGAAACAAAAAAAATCTGAGTGGGCTCCACCTATAGTCAAGACTCCAAATCACCACCATATAAAAGTTGGGAGAGTCCTTTCCATAATATAATCATCACATTTGATGATCCAAATAATTTTATCTCACACTAACAATATTTCCTCCATCTCCCATGAACTAGAATTTAGGTAGGAAATATTTCCTCCATCGCCCATGACTATGTCTAGATGAAGACCTATAAACCATGAATGATTGGCCTTCTTGGCTTCTTAACAATCATTCATAAATCATGTGGCCTCATTTGATCTTATTCCAGCTTTGAAACCTTCTCATCTCCATGCATCAACATCCATGAAAGTATCAGGTCCCCATACAAACTTTAAACATGCCAACAAACACAAAACATCTCATATCAAGCTAGGAAACTTGTCTTCTTGAGCTTGGTAGAACTAAAAACTTTATATCATACAAAATATTCCTCATAGAGACCTAAAATTTTTCCCAGTACTCTAGAAAAACCTCTCTCAACTTCTCTAATGCTCATCATATCATTATTTTCTTTGCATCTTATCAAACACCATGACTTTCCTAGGTAGGTCATAGAATTAGGTCTTGTTTAGACCTAGAAAGAGTAGGTTTACACTATAAATTTATTTCAAAACTCTTCAAAATGTCCTAAAATCCTTAAGAAAACATGTTTCACACCTCTATATTCCCTCATGGTCTCACACACCTTTTCAACTAACCTTCATGCTCTATTAGGATACCAAACACCTAGACTATGTCTAGATGAAGACCTACAAACCATGATCCAACCCTTAATTCACATTCTAAGACCTATATGAATGTCTCAAAACATCACCAAAATGATCTAAATGCATCTACCATGCTTCACAAGTCTCCATGCATATCTATCCTTCATGTGCCATCACATATGATGACTAGACCTCCTAAATAGGCCTACTAGGCCAAACAACTCTCACCTTCTTCACTTTTGAAACCATGTCATTCCTTGTTTACCCATGTAAACATAATTACAAGATTCCTCTTATAATCCTTATCATCAACCATTTTTCATTAATGTACTTGCACCTTTTACATCATTAACAACACAAGCACACACATGCCAATAATTTCCCCCTTTGTCATTGATAGAAAATAATATGATACTTCTCCCCATTTTTATATTAATGAAAAAGTAAAAAAAAAGCACATAGTTACCATATTCAGTAGCATATTCATAACATCTCTTGGTTGGAAACATTAAATAATCTCAAGGTCATGTTACTCTTCTTTTGAATCTGCTTTTGGCTTCGTCATGACATGAGAGCATGCAGCTCCCCTAGGTAGAAGCATATCATGGAACACATATCTACATACCTAATTCTAAACATAATACATCATAATTGAATCCTCCTTATACATGTCTCTCGATTGAAGAAACCCATAAAACGAGTTGAACTTTCCATACACAAACTAGTAGCATCTTTTACAACCAAGATTCCTAAAGCTCCTCTTGAGACCATTTTTTTCAAATTTATCCTCTTGCTACAGGAGCATTCTAAGAACATGAAAAGTCATCTTATAACTCCCCCGAAAACATACCAACATCCTCTAAATTTCTATGCAATCACAAGATTACATACCTTGACCAAATGCCATAGAGATGGGTCAAAATCAACACCACAATCCTGAAGAAACTCTTCAGTGTTTTCAATCTTCTTTTCATGTCATCACAAATTTTTGAATCATATGGATAACTCCCCCTTTCTAATAATCCTACAACCATCACTCCTCTAACTAATTAGCTCTTCTTGACATCTTAGACACCATTTTTAAGATCGATATTAGCTCATCATGGCTTATGTAGACTTCATACACTGTTTCTCACCATTACAATACTCAACATCCTATTGTACCATGCCATTATGCAAAAAAACCTTCCTGGAAGCTCTCCTAGCTTCACATCTCAAGGATAACAACACATGATCCCCCTCATCTCATATATGATCCAAAATTTGGTTGATGAAGTCAAGGAAGTCTAATATAGATGAAAGTATTGAGTGGGGTGAAGGACATATTCCTTTCGACCAGTATTGTCCAAGAATAAAGGTATTTCATACATGACCTTAAACTTTAGCCAAAGTATCACAAACTATTGGTTGCATTGTCTTATGTCATCTGGTCTAAGGTTGTGAGATTTTAGATGAGTATCGAATGAGATACTCGAGATAGGATTCTTAGAGAGTAACACTTGAATGAACCGTAAAGGGTAAAGGAACCAAATTTTACTTCGTATACATAAGAATAAGTTAAACATGAGATATCGGTTTAAAACCGAGTCATTACAGTTGCATATGTTTTTTTTTGTTATGTGATGGATTAGTGAACGAATGTGTGTTCTAAATTATGTGAATTTAGAACAATGAACATAATGTTAAAAAAAATTCCCCTATTTTATGAAGTTAATTGAGGATGTTACACTATGGATGCTTGTCACATTTTACTTGGAAGACCGTGGTAATATGACAGGAGGGTAGTGCATGATGGAAGACATAACACCTATACCTTTGAGAAGGATGGAAATAAGCATGTTCTCAAACCTTTACAAGAAGATAAGGCAGCCCCTGAATCAAGTCCTATAGTGCTAATGTTAAGTGGTAAGGATTTTCTACATCAAATGAAACAAGAAGAGGTAAATTTTTCTTTAGTAGGGAAGCCAAAAAGTGTTGTTACAAATACCAAGTTTGCTGATTTGCCTCAAGAAATTCAGGATATGTTGAATGAGTTTGTGGATATTGTGGTAGATGATATTCCAAATGAATTACCTCTAGTTATAAGTATTAGCCATCATATAGACCTGATTCTAGGTGCTAATCTTCCAAACAAGGCTGCTTATAGGATGACTCCAAAGGAAAATGAAGAGATCAAAAGGAAAATACAAGAATTATTAGAGAAGGGGCTGATCAGAGAAATCTTGAGTCCTTGTGTTGTGCCTATAGTATTGAGTCCAAAGAAAGATGGAGGATGGAGAATGTGCATAGATTCAAGAGAAATCAATAAAATCACTATCAGGTATAGATTCCCATTGCCTAGAATTGATGATTTGTTGGATTGTTTAAGTGGAGCTAAGTATTTTTCCAAGATATATTTGAAAAGTGGCTATCATCATATTAGAATTAGAGAAGGGGATGAGTGGAAAATAAACTTCAAGAAAATGATGGGCTTTATGAATGGCTGGTTATGCCATTTGGTTTGACAAATGCTCCTAGTACCTTCATGAGGCTTATGAATGAGGTGCTTAAATCTTTCACAGGTAAATTTTTCATAGTTTATTTGGATGATATTTTGGTATATAGTCAATCAAAGGAATAACATCTTAAGCATTTGAGATTAGTTCTTGAGAAATTGCATGAAGAGAAACTACTAATTCACCTCAAAAAGTGCACTTTCTTGAAGACAAATATGGTTTATTTGGGTTTTGTGATTTCACAAGAAGGTTTAAAGATGGATAAGGAGAAAATTAAGGCAATAATTGAGTGGCCTACTCCTAAAACTATCTTTGAGGCAATAAGCTTTCACGATTTAGCTAGTTTCTATAGGAAATTCATAAGAAATTTTAGTGGGATTTGTGCTCCTATAATAGACACCATTAGAGGTGATAAAAAAATTCCAATGGACTGAGGAAACTGATAAGAGTTTCCATTTTCTTAAGAAAAAGATAATAGAGGAACCAATTTTGGCATTACATGATTTTTCTAAACTTTTTCAAGTTGAGTGTGATGCTAGTGGGAATGCAATTGGTGCAGTGTTAAGTCAAGAAGGTAATCCTATTGCTTACTTTAGTGAAAATTTGAATGATTTAAATAAAATGTATTCAACCTATGATAATGAGTTATATGTGATTATACAGGCCTTGAAAAATGGAGACACTATCTTATGCCAAAAGAATTTGTTTTGTTTACAGATAACCATGCTTTACAGTTTATTAGTAATCAACATAAATTGAATCAAAGGCATGTTAAGTGGATTGAATTTTTACAAGGATTCAATTTTGTTATTCATCATAAGAGTGGGAAGTCTAAAAAATTTATTGATTCCTTAAGTAGGATATGTCTAATCATACGAAATCTCAAATCAACATATTAGGATATGATGACTTGAAATAAATGTATGAATAGGATGCTGATTTCAAGGCTACATATGAATATTGTATTAATCCTATTGGAATTTATAGGAGTCTATAGATAGACTACATGATCCAAGAAGGAGTGTTGTTTAAGGGAATCCAATTGTGCCTATCGACAAGTTCAATGAGAGAGAATTTGGTGAAAGAAAAACACAGTGGTGGAATGACAGGACACTTTGGAAAAAAAACACTATCTCAGCTAAGTGCTTACTATTTTTGGCCAGGTATGAGTCATGATGTGAATAAGTTTGTGGAGAGATGTAAATTGTGTCAAAATGCAAAATCAAGAAGTCAGAATGCTAGTTTATATCAGCCATTACCAATTCCTAGTAGACCATGAGACTTTGTAAGTATGGATTTTGTTCTTGGGTTGGCTAGAAATCAGAAAGGGCATGATTCCATTTTTGTATTGGTTGATAGGTTTTCAAAATCTCTCACTTTATTCCATGTATATAAATAAATAATGCTACAATTTTTCTAATCTTTTCTTCAAAGAAGTAGTTAGATTGCATGGTCTACCTAGATGCATTGTATCGACAATTGTTGGGAATTTTTGGAGAATTTTTTGGAAGAAGTTGGGAAAAAAATTAAGATTAAATTCAGCCTACCATCCACACATAGATGGTCAAATGGAAGTTGTGAACAAAAGCCTTAGCAACATATTAAGAATTTTGGTGAGTATATACCTAAAATAATGGGATTTGGTGTTGTCACAAGCTGAATTTTCTTATAATGATTCTCCTAATAGAAGCATAGGTAAGATTCCTTTTCATATTTTGTATGGTATGCATCCTAGAGGTGTTTATGAGCTCATAAATTTGGGAAAAATGGAAACAAGGAGTGCTGATGGAGAGGATTTTGCAAGTGCTATGTTGGATATGCATGAACAAGTAAAGAAGACTCTTGAAGAAAATGCTATGAAGTACAAGAAGAGAGCTGACTAGAAGAGAAGAGAGGTAAATTTTAATGTTGGTGATTTTGTTCTTGCACATTTAAGAAAGGAAATATTTCCTAAAGGTGAGTATAATAAACTTAAGTTGAAGAAAATTGGTCCTTGTAAAATTTTGAGAAAATTTTCAAGCAATGCATATGAGCTTGAACTTCCCAAGGGAGTTGGAATCTCTCCCATATTTAATGTTGCATATTTGTACCCATACAAAGGAGAAGAAGTTGCTGTACAAGTGCAAAAATTAGATGAGGAACATGAAATAGCATGGGAAGACCAATTTCCAAAGGAATTTCCAAGACAACCAGAGGTGATTTTAGACAAGAAGATCATCAAGAAGACAAGGAATAAAGACTAATTTTAGTATCTCATTAAGTAGAAGGATAAAACTGTTGAAGATTCAACTTGGATGACTGAAAATGATCTTTTAAAGCAAGGTAAAAGATTGAAGGAGTTGATACAAATGAAAAAAATGAAGTACAATTTTTTGTTTCTAGTAGTATGATGCGGGAGCATCATTTTTATGGCATATCATGATTATTTTAAGTGTTTTTGTTTTAGATGATGGATGTGATTTTCCTCCATTTCTATGTAATGTATTTGAATTCAAATTGATGTAATTTCCTATAGTAAGAGTGAATTTTATTTTTAAAGGCATGAATAAGTAAAGTATAGGTGTTAATGAGTTGTCAAGGCTATTTTTGAGCCATATCATGAGGAAAAACAACTTGGAGTCAGCTTGTATGAGTTTAGGAAGGTTGTTAAAAATGATATTATTATAATTTGCTAAGTCAAGGATAAGTTAAGTGAAGTTAGGATTGTTAGAGAAGATCATGAAATGATTTGTGGAGTTAAGTGTCAGTTGAGTCATTCTAGGAATTATAATAAGGAGAAAAAAATAAACACAAAAATTATGTATGAGATTTACGGTGCTCTTTTTGCTTACTGGGAATACAATCTTGTAGAGGTCGAGGGTAAACATTTGAGAGTAGAGATACATGAAGATTATTCCTATGTTAATGATTTTATGAAGTTAAGAATACAAATATAACTTTTCTTTCATTTTTATTAAATGTTCATTCAAGTTATTTTTATTTGCTTCTTTTTTGGTATGTTGTCCTTAGCTAGGGCATAAAAATTCTTCATATTTATCCAATGAAATTTATTGAAACTTGCACCATTTTCGCCTTGACTAGTAGAGGATGCCTACAAAATTTTAGACCAAATAATTGGGCATGAAAGGAGATCGTTTTTACCATAAATTTCATTGTTCAAGGAAAATGATCAACGACAAAGAATATATTAAAAAAGTACAAATCTCAGATTGAATGAATACCAAAAAAATTGTGATCGATTTCTATAAAATAATGGAAGGTTTATAGCTTAAATTGGTTGCAGAGGCGAGCTATAGTAATAGTTCCATAATTATTCATTCTCCAACAAAGAGAGAGAATTGTCATTTCTTGCTTTCATTTATTTGGAGAAAGTATATGAATAGAGGAATCGATTTAAGAAGCATTTAGATTGATAAGTGAACAAAAGGAGATCAAAATAAAGGATGGAAATTTAAATTTTTTTGGCACTAAGAAGGAGTAAGGGCCACTCCTCCCCAACATGAAGGGAACATTTCTTGTCTATTTAATTTATGTTATTTATTATTTATTTAAATTACTAAGCTTTCATTTTTTTAGTATTTTCAATTCTAAGTTCAATAATCCCATGTTTATCAATAGACTTCATTTCTCAATAGCATTTAACATAGTGTTTGATTTGGATTCATTAGAAAATAAGTACTGAGAATGGTTTCAACCATTTCCTTTGTTGTAAATAGCCATGGACACTACCCTGGACTGACAATCATGAGATAACTAAAGTGCTAGTACCACGATGAAACTCATAACTTTTTCATTTGCGGCTATAGGGAATTCTTAAGGTGTTAGAAAATATTAAGGTACTAACTCTAGTACTTCTGATAGCTTGGTAAGTTTCCATTCAGAAATATATTTTCCATAACTCTTTCTTTTGAAATAAAATACCTTGTAGTGACAACAAGATTATTTTTGTGCTTTGGAGTATGTGGAACACAAGAAATCAGTAGGCACTTGTAGTTAGGAAATTGTTCTTAGTATGATAGGATTTTATGTTTAGACCTAGAGGTAATAAAGGTATATTTATTAGAATCAATTTACAAACCCCCTTAAAACCAACCTATGGAGCAACTTGTTCAACAAGGAAGGATGGTTGATGGAGTGGAAAACCCCAATGGTGCAAATAATGACAACCCTCCACTTGGAAGGACATTTACCTATCCCATAGAATTGGATCCTAATGACCAATCCCCATGAAGAATATATCTCCTTCAATTCTACCAACCTTCAGGGGACTAGTCTCAGAAGATCTGATCAATTCCTATTTGAGTTCAAATTAATGTGCCAAACCTATGACTATACCTCAAACACTCAAAATTAAAGTTATTTCCTTCAAATTTGAAGGATGCAACCATGAGGTGGTTCATGGGCCTAACCCCCAACTCCATTCATAGTTGGCAGGAGATGGAAATAATCTTCTTAGATAAATACCAAGATTATTGTAGGGTGAGGGACAAAAAGGAAGAACTCTTTAGGATGCAACAAAAGGAGGATGAGAGTGTTGAGGACTATCTTGATCGGTTCCTCTTCCTTCACAAGAGGTGTGGCACTGGTCTTGATATTACTCTTCTCAAAACTTTATTCCTTAAGGGATTGGATGAGGACACACAAGAATCCTTTAATATTATGGGAAAAGGAGATATGAAAAATTGGAATTCATTGATATCATTGACCTCTATAGGAACTACTCCCAGACTTGCCCAAACCTTTGAAAACATAAATGAAAAATTTCCAATGGTGACATATCCAAACTAAGAGAGGAAATTACAAATCTAAGAACATATCTCTTAGTCCAAATTAACACAACTATGGATAGGGAGAAATATAGGAACACAAATTGATTTTTTATATAATTTCCAAGATGTAGGAAAAAACATAGGATCAAGGACTACCCCTTAGATAAAATAGATATATGCCTTGTCTATGATTTAAAGCATTCCATAGACCAATGTTGATAGCTTCCCTAATTAAGGAATCATTTAAAATAGAATACAAAAATGAAGTTGAGTTGAATTATGTGGCTCAGAGGAAAAGAGGGAATTTTTAATCAAATTAATACCACTCCTATCCACCAAAAATGCAATGGGTTCCAAACCATTTGAACAGACCATGGTCATACCCCTAACCTTAGTCTCAACAAGTCCCATAGGATTGGAGTCCTCAGTGGAATGGACTACCAAATTATTATCAAAAACCTTGGACTCCAAACCCAAGCATTCCAATATTCCAGTAGTTTAATCCTCAATTACAAAAATAATGGAATGTAACCAAAGGATTGGATTAACAATATTATAACCAAAGAAGACCCTAGGGACACCAAGCCTTGTTGACTAGGCCTACAATTGCTAACCCATATGAACAACCCTCCAGCCATAAATTCTAACTCAAACTGTGGTAAACCCAAATAATGTGAGGCATGGTAACCCAACCTACACTATGGAATCAAACAAAAACCCCGAGTAAACTCGTGGATTTGTAGAAATGTCTTACTACATTCAGGGAAGGTTACCTCAAAACCATCATCTCCTATTATAGAATAAGTCCCTTAAGAAAAAGAAAAATAAGAAGAAACACAACCCAATCCTGTTATTGAAGAAACATTTGAACCAAACTTAGGTATTCCCTTTCCATCTAGACTATTAAAAAAATGGAGCACTACAACCTATGAATAACTAGAGTTAGATATCATTCAGGGATTAAAAAAACTGAGTATTGGAATCCTTATTTTACATTCTCTTAGAGAAATTCCAGAATTTAATAAGAACATCAAAGAGCTATATTTTAAACTAAGGGTAAAAGGAATAATCATCCTAAAACAATCCATGTTGATGGAAAATTGGCTAGCATATTGGAAGGGAATATGATCCCTCCAAAATATGGGGACCCTGAGAGTCTAATTGTTATAGTTTCATAGGGGATGTGCAAATCCGAAATGTCCTAATTGACTTAGGGGATGAAATTAATGTGATGACCACTGACACATTGTCCACATTATCTCTCCCTAAACCACAATCAACTTCAGTAGTGTTACAAATGGCTAATTAGTCTGTAGCAAGCCCAAAGGAATTATAGAGGATGCAACCATAACCATCGAATCATGATATTATTCAATAGATTTTAAGGTCATTAAAACAAATAATAAAATTATTGGATATCCTTTGATCCTAAGACACCCTTGGTTAGCTAATGCTGCATATCTTATTGATTGCAAGAAAATAAACATGGTGATTACAAATGGACATGATTCAAAGAAGCTATCCATTTATCAAGCTATAAAACCCTTTTCCACAAAGGATAAACAATGGTGGAAATATGATACATATGAATCAGAAGATGTCGTTTCATCCTTGGCCATGATCATAACTCAAGAAAATTTTGAGAAGATACAAAATTTTTATCATGAGTACTACACTAGGGCGTACACAATTCCCATGTTCCAACCAATTGAAATAAAGGACGACATACTGGATGAGAGAAATAAACCTATAATCTTCCCTTTTTCTCAAAACATAGATATGAAAAAGTGTATCTTTCATAATATTACTACCTTACACATATTACATCCCCATAGGTGTCCTTTAAATGCATTGTTGAGAGAATATCCTGTGGTAAATTCTCTCCACCTAGACACCAAACAATTACCCATTTTTCCTGGAAAAAAACTGGTAATCAATAGTTGGTTGAGTAGTCAGGAGGAGAATACCCTATTTGAACTTCTATGCTCTCATTCTCAAGCCTTTGTTTGGGAATATAGTGACATGAAAGGTATTCACCCTAGTATTTTTACACACCATAATTACACAACTGACTCTAGACCAGTCAGGAAACCTCAAAGAAGGATAAACCCTGCCTTAAGAGACATTGTAAAAAATGATTGAGAAACTCCTCAGGATAGGATTCATCTATCCAATTTTAGATAGCCAACGAGTTTCTCCATTAGTAATAGTGCCTAAAAATAATGGTAAATAGATGGTTTGTGTGAATTATAAAGAGTTGAATAAGGCAACACATAGAGACTATTTTCCCTTACCTTTTATTGATCAAGTCCTTGATAATTTATATGGAAAATGTTATTTTTCATTCCTTGATGGGTTTAGTGGGTACAATCAAATAATAGTGGCACCAGAGGATCAAGATAAAACTACCTTTACCTACCCATGGGGTAAATTTTCTTACAGGGTCTTACCTTTTGGCTTATGTAATTCTCCTACTACTTTCCAAAGAGCCATGTTAGTAATATTTTCTGATATCACTCATGATTGTGTTGAGATTTACATGGATGACTTCACTGTTTATGGGGCAAAATTCCAAGAGGAAGTTGATAATTTAGACAAATTCCTCTCAAGGTGTGAGAAACATTAATTATCCTTAAACCATGAGAAATGTCTATTCATGATGGAGCAAGGTAAATTCTGGGCCATCATGTTTCCACTGAGGGAATCAAGGTAGATCTAGATAAAGTCAACATCATTGTAAAACTTCCATCTCCCACAAATCAAACTAAAGTAAGAAGCTTTCTTGGACATGTTGGTTATTATAGAAGATTCATTTTAGATTTTAGTAAGTTGGCTTCTCCACTATTTTCTCTTCTAACAAAAGATTCTGAGTTTGAATGGACAGAATCATGTCAAAAATATTTTGACACTATCAAGGACAAATTGAAAAAAATTCCAGTCTTGAGATGACAAAATTGGAAGCTTAAATTCTACATACAAATAGATGCTTCCAATGAAGTAGTGGGGGATGTACTTGGACAACAAGAGGAAGGAGAAGAAATGCATGTTATTTACTACATAAGCAAGAACCTCTCCCATGTTGAAAGGAACTACACTACCACAAAGAAGGATTTTCTTGCAGTTGTTTATGCAATTAACAAGTTTTGCCATTATATTACAGGATATGAAGTAATTGTTCATACTGATCATTATGCTATTAAGTATCTAATGAATAAACCTTTAGTACATGGAAGAATTATAAGGTGGATTCTGTTATTGCAAGAATTTAACATCAAAATCATTGATAAACTAAGGAAATCCAATGTGGTGGCTAAATTTCTCTCAAGGCTAACCATTTTAGGTATAGAAGAGTAGGTCAATGATGAATTTCCAGATGAACATTTATTTGTAATCTCAACTATCTCTCGTTGGTTTGCAGACATGGCTAACTACTTGGCTACAGGGAAGTTCCCATCTTTCCTCACACCTAAACAAAAGAAGAAATTAATTAAAAAAATTTCAATGTATACACCAACCAATGGAATTATTTTCAATTGTGGATCTAACCATGTATTACGTAGGTTTTTAGCTGAGGATGACATCTTTGCCATTCTCGAGTATGTCATGATAAACCATCTGGTGACACTATTCAATCTAGAAGACTATCCACAAAGTCTTGAGAGTGAGTTAATATTGGCCTTCTTTATATATATATATATCAAAAAGTACATATGGTAAAGTGATCGATGTCAAAGGATAAAAAATCCAACATTTACATCTAAGATTCCACTCCAACCTCATGTTATGTTAGTGTCATTTGAGAAGTGAGGATTGGATTTCATTGGAAAAATTGACCCATCTTCTCAAGTGAAGAGTACATATTGGTTTGTACAAACTATGTTATGAAATGGGATGAGGTGCAAGCTCTCAATATGCAAGAAATGAGAAAGTCATAAAATTCTTATATGAACACATCTTCCAATGGTTTAGAGCACCTAGATCCATTATTTCAAACCAATGACCACATTTTATGTCAAGAGTAATAAATTCCTTTGTGGAAACATATCAGTTAAGGCATAAGAAATCATCCCCATATCACCCACAGTCCAATGGTCAAGTGGAAGTCACTAATAGAGAATTGGAAAATATCCTAACTAAGACAATGGATATCTCAAGGAAAAATTGGGTTCAAAAGTTACCTAAAGTAGTTTGGGCGTACAACCCAACTTGAAATAAAACCACAAGATTCACCCCTTATGAGTTGGTCTATGGAAAGAAACCAATCTTTCCTATAGAATTTGAAATCCAGACCTTAAGAACAAGCTGTTGAAGTGGGAATTGATTTATCGAAACACAACAAGCAAGGATTATTCAATTGAATGAGTTGGATGAGATGAGATTACAAGAAATTCATCAAATAGAACTCATCCAACATCAAATAAAAGTGTGGCATGATAGTCACATCAAGAAAAGGAAGTTTCAAAAAGGAGACTCAACTCTTTTATTTAATTCAAAGGAAATTACAAATACGATGGATAGGTCCATACCAGATTGAGGAAGTATTTAAAAATGGAACCATATAGCTGATTCCTATTGATGGTGAAAGAAAGGTAATGTTAGTTAATGGCCATAGGTTGAGGCTATACAAAAAGCTATCATCTAAAGAGGAATTTAAAAAGATGCTACAAGAAAATGTAACTCTAAACTATTTGGACAAAGTTACTTTGTCTAATTCAATTTAAGGATAAATTAGTTCTCAACAAGAATAAATAAGAGATGGTTGAAAACTAGAGATGGAGGCCATTGTCATATGAAGTATTGATTGAAAACCAAAAATGGTGGTCATTAATTCTAAAAAAATTGAAAAAATAATAGTAAATATAGGTGGCTGAAAACCAGCAATGGTGGTCACCCCCTGAATCATGTAATCAATAAATGTGAGACAACATGTGGAGAGATAAAAAGGAGAATTAAGTGTTGCTTACCAAATTTGAAAAATGATTAATGACAAGGTATGTGTCATGAATTCTCTTTTAAATATTAAAAATTTTAATTATGAGGTGATAATTATTATGCTTGTGTGAAATGATGACTCCACATTTTCCAATATGTTCAAAAAAACACCATATCTTATTAAAGATGACACCAATTCACAATTAATCACTCTCACATATCGAATTACTCTCCACACTGTCATTGTCTCATCACAATTGGTTAAAATTTACCTAATTTGTGTATTTTCATATAAAACTATTTCCCTGTTTCTCCCCCTTTCCCATCTCTTCCACCCCATTCGTGTGCCACCACCACAGTCCCATTATCATGCCATCGTAATTTTCATTCTTACACCATTACTCCCCCATTCATGTACTTATATCCTTTCGATCTTGTGCTATATCACTTGCTCTGCTTTAATTACCAATCATGGGAATTTGGCTCTTTCATGAATCAACTAGTTTGGTTGAATTTCTCACTGATAGGAAATCAGTAGAATTTTTTGAGAAATCAGGGTGGTTAGAATTCATGCTAGTATACAAGGAACTTAACCAAAAAATGATAGAAGAGTTCATAGTGAACATGGAGGAGGGATATTCAAAATTGAAAGGTAAGAAAATCTTGTTCATCCCTTCCATAATTAGTGACATTTCTGGCATTCTAGAGGAAGGGAAATTGGTTAATTTCAGGACCCTCTGCTTTGAGAGAATTAAGTTTTTTTGGTTGTAAAGAAAGAGAAATTAGAGTTGGTTATTGATAATAAGGGAAAGGATAAGGGCATAAAAAGGGGTAATTTTCTTGAGCCATGGGTGAATGTAGCTAAATGGGTGATTAAATACTTTACATGTGATGGTTAGTATGAGGTTATTTTAGGCCATGTTTTAAGAATCCTCATTCATCTACACCACATCGGGAAAATCCCAAAACAAGGTTAATTTTCCCTAGTTTTTATTCAACCATGTTTCCTATGCTTCTAAGAAATTTTGATGGGGTTCCTCTTACCTCAAATTACAAGGCCTCATCCACCTCATCTGCAAGCACCATTTCATTAAGAAATGACATGGGATTAAAAAGTGGGTTAAATTTCAGAAGAAGTATGCACTTGAACCTATTATGGTTCTTGAAAGAGGGCCCTCTACCTTAGAGAGGCCAAGGAAATTCCTTAGGTCATCAGGGCCTACCAAAACCCTTGATAAACAAGAAGAATCCACAATCATGCAATACATGACACATACACCTCCTGCTTCTCCACCTCACTCTGTGTCACCTCTAGGCCCTATTTTTGAGATGGAGATTGATCAAACACCAATCATAATTGAAGACTCACCCACTCAGGACAAAGGGAAAACACCCATGTTTGAAGGTGAACCTAGTTCACCTATTGATTTTGATACAATCATTCCCCAAGTATTGTCTATTTCTAAGGTCAGTATGAGCTCCAACAAGCTCAAGAGATAATTTCCCATTTAAAAATTGTTTTGCAAATAAGAGAGTCAATTTTTCTTAGAATAAGTAAGAGAAAGAATAGAAAATTAAACATCTAAAACTTTCCATAGCGAAGAAAGAAGAGTTAATCCAACAAATTAACATAATGCAGAGGAGAAAGAGTAAAGGATTCAGTTCCTTTAGTCTAGAACTGAATAATTGACCACAAAACTTGTGCTCTCACAAGGGGACATGAAGGAAACAAAGTCTGTACAAACTATTGATCAATTAACTCAAATAGAATTTGTATTCCCCCATATCATTGTGTTGAAGGGTATGGTAAAATGGATGCATGAATGTTCAATATCAGAGTAGTATAAAAAAATAAGATACTTCAAGATAATATGCTTCACATCTGTAGGTTGTATGACTAATCCATTTCTTGTAGGGAACCTTCAAATTTTTATGCATTATTTCAAGGAGCAGTTCTTTAAGTGGAAAGTTTCAAGATTTTTTTCCATGGAGTATATAGAATTTTAAGATGACAAACAATTTTTTTGGGGCATATAAAACATCATACACAGTTGTGAAAAATTTATTATGTAAGTTATATGTCCATAAGTTTCTACTCCATGCATAAGTGGAAATTCCAATTAATTTGTATGTTGGAGAAGTGTAGTTGAGGTATTTTGTTTCCACCATGAGACACCAATCTGTATGGAGAGAGAAAAGAGGGGAATATGTAAGAGAAGAATCCAATGCAAGCCTCTTAATGAGGCATGATCTCCCAAATCCAATTAGATTCTTTAGGAGATATTAGTCCCAGGTCTATTGTCTATAGCTTGTGGACAAGTATAAGGCAAATATTGCAGCTTGTATATTATAATTCGAGAGTATATAATCCCCAATTTTTATTCTAATTTTATTTCTTATCAACTCAGGTATGGATTGCTTCCAAAGGTCTGGAAAAAGAAGGAAGTTATCTCCCCAACTAACCTCTATTGGTCATTAAAAAGGGCCAAAGAAATATATTAAATTATGATAGAAATGAAGAAGAAATGAATGTTCTGAGATACAAAAATCCATTGGTAATAACACCTATGCCATGATGGAACAACACCCAAGATAATCCTGAAGTAAGCTACAAAACATGGAGAGATACAATAGTAAAATTCTTTGGGTTTTGTGACACAAAGCAAGATGAGACATGGCGTACTTTTGCCAATGAATATAATTGCACAAGAATTGTTGAGAACTTGAACAGATAACAGGAGGACCTGTTAAACCTTAAGTGTGGGGAGTGATGAGCCCTCCTAATTCCTATGTAAACCCCCATTTTTTCATGTCATCATTTTGCATTAAGGATGATATTATCATTTTGTAATTAATACTTTATTATATTTTGAAAGGAAGTTTTGTGCATAACCTTGTTATTTTCATTTTGTGTATGCTTCTTAAAAATGTGTTAAATGGATCTTTATGTGTATTAACAATGTATTTTAACAACATATATTACGCCATCACTTGACTCATATATGGACCAGATCTGGATTCACTCGTGCACTAGTGCAAGACTCACTTTGGAGCACAAGAATCACTCATGAATTAGCACAAGACTTGTTCGAGCACTAGCCTTGGACACTGACCACGAAGCGACAATCATGAGATAACTAAAGTCGAGTACCAATGACACTCATCATCATACATTCCCATAACATATTTTTTATCACTTGAATACTATACATGGGAACTTGAGTGCATTCCATCATGTCACATTAGGAGATTTATTAGAGAATTAACTATTATGAATAGTAATAGACATGGAATAAGCTGGAAAGGTGAGAAGAGTATTATGCCGATCAATAGTACACCCAATGTAACAAAGCCAATAATGTCCGAGAGTAAGGGGATAAGGATGAGGGTCAATTCCAACCCAAACATTCATGTGGAAGACATGTGGGCCCAACATGGTAAGGAGGAAGATATAGCCTTGATATTGAAGGTGAGGAAAAAAAAAAGGGATGATATCAATAGGATTAAATACCAATTGGGTAAGGCCATCATATGTGCAAACTTTTCATAGAAATTAGGATCATAGGGAACATACTACAAATACCAATGTATAATGTGCAAGTAAAGTAATCAAAATGAGGAAATTCCATAGAGAGGAAGTAATTTTTAGAAATTATGCCTTTTTTCATTGATGGAAAAGGGTGTCATAATGATGTATGAGTCTCCTATAGTGTTAATCGGGTGTTAAACATGAAGTTTAAGTGATTTGGTGAGTTGTCATGGTGTCCTCGTGTATGGTTGAGCCTACATAATCACTATTTGAGATCCCTAGTGTTGTTTGTATGTTTTCATGAGTTCATTCATGGTCCATAAGGTATGGTTTAGGTATATATGTGTCTGCATTGAGTAAGTATGGTCGGATCATGGCTGAGTCAGTTCATTCTAGGCATGTTTCTAGCCTTGGTGTAAGAAGAATGAGGAGGACATGTCAGTATTGGAAAAAATAAGTCTTGTTGGAGCATGGCTATAGAATCTTGGTAGTGTACCTAAATTATGTGATGAGTTTGAGGTCATAATTTAAAGGTTAGATGCATGTATGAGGTCATTGGGAAGCAAATAGTTGAGAACAAGCAATTTAACATGGGTAAGTCACTGTGGCTGGAGATTTTTAGGAATATATGAGATATGTGGTGATTATGGAAAGGTAGAGGATGTTTTCATGGTGCTTCATGCCAAGTTTTAGGTCATTCTGAATAAGGAATTGTAAGATATGCAAGTTTTGGCAAAACTGGGTAAGTTGCAGTGTGTTTTTATAGCAAATATGGACCTTCTGATGCTCGTTGTGAATTGTATGATTTTAATGGGGACCTGATATCTTAGGAATATATTATAATTTCATTTATTAATATTTTAAAAAAATAATGAGGTCATTTGATTGTCATGATTTTATGAAGCGAATGTTATGAATGTAAAGCGGTCTAAAACCCTAGTTAAACCCTAGCTAGGAGCATTTACAGAGAGTGAAGTATAATGACCTAGTTTTGATTTATTCATAAAAATTTATGATTGGATTTTGTAGAGGAATATTTTATATTTCTATAAATTTATGGTTGAGGTCATGGTCATGAGTGGGCCCCACCTAAAAATAGTAGTTTCTAAAGAAGAATATTTTAGGACAAGATGGTCCAAAGGAGTAGTATGAAAAATTGATGATGCATGATTTATGGGAGTTTTTATTGATGTAAATGGATTTTTAAGTAAAATTTAATGCAGGTACATGGTTTTGAGGTCCAAACAGGTTGACTGGTCAAAGGGCAATTTTGGGATCTCAAATAGCAGGGTTCAGTAAAATGGGCATAACTTGAGCTACAAGTGGATTTTGAAGGTGATTCAAGTTGTGTTGGAAAGATAATTAAGATATATTTAAATTTATATGAGGTTTTATTCATGATGAGGTAATTTGAAAATTTTTCTAGGGCATTATTTTGACATGAATATTTTTGGAAGTTCAAGACAACATGTGTTCTAATGAAAGTTTGATGTTGTTTGAGGAATGAGATGGATTGGGTGATGATTCCTATCACATGGAATGTGAAGAGGATTAATTTGGAATAAAATTAATCAATTTTGAGGTCTTTAATGTATGTATAAATTTTTTTATGTGCTAACCTTTGGAAGTAATTGTTTTAGAAGGTTAATGCAGTGAAGGAAAATATAGCCGTGGTTTGAAGAGATGGATGTTTCATGAATTACAACTTTCTTAGAATTTTTATAAAGGTTATTAAATTTACATTGATTGGATTAATGACATGGTTTTCTATTGTTGAATTTATTTGGTGATCTTATGAAGTTTCTAGGGTGATGAAAGTACAAAAAACAACTATTTTGAGAATTGTAAAAGGAACCAGAGCTCATTAAATGAAATAATTTGATTGGTTGATATTAATTGACACAATTTATGAATGATAAATTATATTTTAATCATGTGTGATGAGTTGTGGGTCTTGAAAAATAATGGTACTAATGTTATTGAAATTTTAACTTTGTGCCTATGGGGTTTTGAGCCATTTTTAGCACATATAATGAGGTTTTTGGCTAGGCTGACATACTTGGGTCATATGTGACCATTGTAATGAATGTATTTGAATGTAATGAATATGTATGGGTAGAATTTATCATGAGGGACTATTGAGCCTAGAAAAATGACTAAGTCATAGAGAGAGGATCAATGTACACTGAGAAGACAGTGTAGGAAGAAGGCGCGTGAGGAAGTGTAGGGATAAATAGGTTTGAGTGTGGGATTAGAAATGGATTTTAGACTTAGCTTCATTTTTTTGTGGTGTTTTATGGAAAAAATGTGAGGATACAGGTAGGTGTGATAGTGGATAAGGTTAGAACATGGAGACTTGCAGCCCAAGGAAGGAATATTCTAGGATATAATCATTGTGTTTAAGAGATGTAAAGTAGATTTAGTTATGGGTTAGATAGAACTTGAATGTTTAGATTACTAGAGTATGGCAAGCTATGATGACATTTAGCATGCAGTTTTCTCTAGAGTAATGTTGAGGCGATAAAGGAGAGCTCATGCTCTATTTAAGAATACGTTTGGATTTGAAGCAGGGGATGGATGAAGATGGATAAGGAGGAAAATAAGATGGGTGATATAAGGTAAGAGATGAAAGAGAGACTTTATATGCATGAGGGAGAGCTAGGATATACCTTTTCAAGTAGAATCATTTTTTAGGCTTAGGATGTTATTTCTTGATGTACTCGGTCTATTATGACCATTTTGATGTAATTTGGCTACTGTAAACAATTATGAATCAATATATGTGGTGGATTGTTCTAAATATATATGTTTATGGGTCCAAACCCTAGTTTTTTTCATATTACTCATGGTTCAGATTGATTCCTCTTTGTTGTTATAATGATTACGTTCATATTAGGGTGCATCGTGTTTGGATCTAGTTTCTTTACTTTTGTGCTAGAATGAATGTATATATTTTGTTTCTACAATATTACTCCATTAATGGTGAACATTATTACAAGGCTCATATAAAAGAGGGGTTCGACGCCTTTGTGCGCCTCGGGTGAGTGCCCTGTTCAGTGGGTGATGTGTAGGTGTACTTGGGGTTTAAAAGGGAGTAGGTAAAAGTGACTATGTTTTGGTTCCATTACGGGACCAATTTTGAAGCTTGTTGTAAGAATTGTGTGTGATGGTAGGTCACTTGAATTTGGCAGTGTGGAGACTTGGATTAAGAAACAAAGGATGATTTTGTATAGAGATTCAACACTGGACTTGAGTTTGATGCACATACATGGGTAGAGGATCATATGTATCATGATCTCTATGAAATATTATTTTCTATTTTCCAATAGAACTGTATGAATGGTTATCATCATATGCATCAATGAGTTTGTACTATCAACCTTGTGTGTGGACGCAAGAATATTATCAACAACTTCATGATGTTGATATGATCTAGAATCATGTTGTTGATCATTGGTGGAGTGGTGTGTTGAATAGATACACGTTGGAGTACATGGTTTATACATATTCTTTCCCGAGAGGTTGTTGAGTTTGAGTCCCTATGAGAACAAAGAGGATATTTCTTGCGTTCTATCTTGTTATTCATCAAGATCTTGATCATCACTTTGAGATTAGAATTGTTTCATATGGCTAGATAAACTCCCAATAGGCACGGGATGCGAAGTGGGTGTGGCGAGAAATGAAGGATCCTACGACAAAAGAGGAGAGAGAAGAGAGATGGATCAAGTATAATGAAGCTCGGGAGATGGAATTGGCAAGAAAATGTGATATTTCAAGAATGATGGATGTTTGGAGGCAGACATCACGGGAAGGATTTTAGGTTCATATGGAGGACATGGAACTTAAGCATTCTATGCTAACCCATCTTGGAAAATGTGGAAGGAGAACCCCTCGGCTTCTGATGAGATATTTTCATATGGAGAAAGGATATGAACCATAGGTGTGAATTTGAACCCACCTGATGACCAAGCCCTTGTGCTTAGTTTTCCAATTTTTGAGACAAGTATTTCTAGTTCGGTTGGCATTGGTAAGAAAGTAGCATCAGGTAGATATAATTTTACATTACATCCATCTATGGCCACACAAAAATTTCTTGTGTTTTTGGTATCCTATCAGGTGCGTCATTTGGACAAGGTGTGGGCTCATAGAACATGGGTATCACATCTGGAAGTAGTTCAACTTTATAGACTGTTGGAGATTAATTTAGTACAATAGTGGGAGTGTAGAGTATCACTAATTTAGGCCTGTACTTGCTATAGGAGGAGGATTTGGAGGATCGGAGGGTCGGTGTTAGTGGAACTAATGGATCTGGTGGTGGAGGAAACATAGGAGGAAATCATGGTTCTAGATCTTATGGACAAGGAACAAAACCCAATAATCGGGTATTTTATGAGATGTATCTTCATTTGTGTGATTATAAAGGTGTTGAGGATGTTGTAGAGCATGTACACAAGTGTGAATTACTATGGAACACTAAGGGGATCACTACCCCGAGTAGAAGGAAAGCTAATTTACAACTACGTTGCAAGGGCACGCATATAGCTAGTACCCAAAATATGACCCACATCAGACGATAGTGGATTATACTGTACTGCATGATGCCTTCTTGGTAGAATTTCATATTCCTAAATTTGAGAAAAAGAGCATTAGTGTGCTCAAGGAGATTCAACAGGGTATGGTAGAGAGTGTACATGAGTATGATGCACATTTTAAGAATATTTTGTCAAATTTATCTTATGATATCTGTCCTTCTTAGCATGCTCAGTGGTTAGTTGGAGGCCTGATAACACCTTTCAGATGAGAACTTTCACATAAGACTTTCATGGATCTACGTGAGGCCTTAGAGGATGCTTTACACATTGATGCCATGGGGAGTATTGATACTGGGGTGAGTCCTATTTTGGATGCATAGATTGCTTCCATGGAAAATCAACTTGAGAAGTTGTTTGAAAATTAAAGACATGAGACTCATGTTGGAATTTGGTATACAAATTGTGAAGTATAAGGACACACCAAGAATAGTTTCCCCTGAAATTCGGTGTGCGCCATGTCGAGAAGCGTGAAATATTTCGCAAGGATCATGATCCAAGTAGATGAACTTTGTTATAACACATGCTCCGTAAGAATGTGTCCTGCTATTGTAAGATTTGTACATCTACTACTCATGACATGAAGGACTGCCAGTTGATAGACCAAATTTATGATGCAATTGATACGTGTGTGCAGTAGGGCCAAAGCATTGCAAACAATTCTAAAAATGAGTGGCGTCGGTATGAAGGGAATGAAGATGGAAGAGGAAGGGGAAGAAGATTTCATGGAGGATTCTAGAGGCCATGGTGGTCCCGACAGAGGAAGGAGTGAATTCCCCATGGAACTTGTTTCAATTTTGGATCTACGGATCACTATAAGCGCGAGTGCCCAGATCTACCGTAATGCTCATGGTGTGGAAAGAAACATAAGTATGAGGAGTGCCCTAACTTTTATAATCACATAATCTAGAACCGAGAAGAAGGAAAATGGAAAGAGAATGGATAGTGTGAAGCACGATGAACCTCTATTCATGCCTACGGTAACATCTAACCCTAAGTTAGAGCTTGTATTAGTAACTACGGAGTTGAAGCTGCACACACGATAGAAATACCAAAAAAGAGGCCTCTCATTACAATAGAAGATGTATCACATGTGAAATATCCTAATTTGACTTATCGAAGGCGGTTTAAAAGAGAATATGGAGGTGGTTAAAAGCTTGCAAAGGGAGATCCAGTGCTTTAAAGATAAGTCATGGAAGTTATAACATGTAAAGGATGATGAAATCCCTTAGAAGGATTTTGATGATGTCAAAGAGGTATGTAAGATGTTGTGTCAAGAAAATATCATTCCCTTGTTAGGAGAATGGTTGAGAGGAAAGTTACCACGTGCTAGATGCGAGCGCGAGAGGTAGATCTTGCATGTTAATTTTCCCCCTCATAGTCTTGATTATGATAAGGATATCACATTAAATGTGGTAGTTGATGGATGGATTTTGAGTAACATATTAATTGACACAAGGGTATAAGTAAATATTCTTACTCTCGATGTGTAGAACTAGATGGGGCGGTCACCATTGTAGCCATATTCAAATGTGTTGTACATGCAAAATAAAACTAAAGCTATTCCCATCGGGGTCTTGGAGGATGCTTCCATAACCATTCAAGGGGCCAAATTCACTAGGGAACTTGAAGTCTTAGCACTTTCCAAGACAGGTAATTTCCTAGCATTACTTAGATTCCCTTTGGTGTTATACGAATAATGTTGATTTGTGCTTCAATAAGAGATACATTAGCTTTGAGAACAAGAAGGAGCATGTTATTATTCCACTAATAGATGGTATGTCTGTGCCTTATGTCGAGCCTTTGGGGGAATAATACATCAATAAAATTTATGTGTGCACCATCAGAGACCCAAAGGTTATTGATCCATCAAGAGAAGGAGTCATTTAGTGGGATGATGCTCAGTCCTTGAGTGATACGACTAGCATTACATGTGATAATTGGGTGCATGGGACTTATGAGTTGGTTAGAAGAGAATTAAAGGGCATTGTGACTCATGTTATCAAGGCGCATTCAATTAGGTGTCTAGGAGGAAGACAGTTAGTAAGTTACATGGGAGAAGGTAACCTTGATGTCTTCTTGCATACTATGGAAGTCTAGTGGACATGTAAAGTAGAACCAAGTAATATGCATGTTTATACCTTGTGTGGAATAACCACATGTTGGTGGATGAATCATCAGGATAATATTATAGAGTGTAGAGAGGTAAGAATAACATTCTCCATTAGATGTCTATGGAACAATGCACCTTCAAAGATATACGACTATTATGGGAGGAAATCAACCTTGTATCACGTTGGGAATGTGAGAAAGCTTGAAAGGATCAAAAGCTTTACCTCCTTCACTCTGGGTGTATAATTTCTATTCCACCTTACAGGGTTGTGCATGTGCATGGTACATCTATTCGAGTTATTTCATCATACGGGAAATTGGTAGGAGTTGACAAAGGTATTATTCAGATGTTTTAGTATCTATCTTTTAAAACATCAATGAATGAGTCTTTACAGTAGTCAAGTGCCTTACTCTAGGAAATAGTTCTAAATTTGAGGAATTCTTCCTATATTTACTAGGGGAACCTGATTTGGAGGTGCACTTTGAAGAAGGAGAAGAAAAATATGAAGTACAATTTGAGTGCTCCTGCCTAGAAAAAGAGAAAGGAAAAATGGTGTACCTGATAGAGGATGAAGAGATAAAGAACCTCAATGTTGATCATACATAGGGTATGCATGATGTCTTAGATAGTGCAAATGATAAGGCATGTGCCTACCATGAGCCGTTGAAGACAAAGAAGGTCAAAATTGGTACAAAAGAAGAAACTGAAAAAAGTAATCATTGGCAATTATTGGACATAACGGGAGGTTTCAAAGATAATTCAACTATTGTGGGACTTACAGGATTTTTCCCACGTGGGTATCATGAGTTAAAAGGAGTTCATCACTCATTGGGAGATATGTAGATTAAGTTAAAGGAAGGTGCATTCCGATTAGGAAGAGGCCTTATCGGATGAATCCTAATCTATGCATAAAGGTAAAAGAAGAAATTGACAAGATGTTGGAATCTAGGATCATTGAAGCTATTGAAGAATCGAATGGGTTAGTCCAATGGTGATTAGTATCAAGAAATATGGAAGGATACAAATCTATGTAGACTATAGAGACTTGAATATTGCATGTGTTATAGATCCTTTTACAACGCATTTTATAGAGGAAATATTAGAGGGAGTAGAAGGGCATGAGATCTACTCTTTTATAGATGGATTACTAGGGTATCACCAGGTAAGGATTGCTAAAAGAAGACTTGGAGAATACTAATTTCACCACTGAATGGGGAAGTTTTTCTTATACAATTATGTTATTCGGGCTTAAGAATGTGCCTGCTATATTTTTGCGCATTGTGGTTCAAGCATTCCAAGAATTTATTCATAAGTTTCTACAAGTCTACCTAGATGATTGGATAGTGTATGGATTAGTGAAAGATCATTGCGACAACTTGAGATTGATGTTTGAAAGATGCATGAAGTTAAATATCTCTCTAAACATTAAGAAATGTTTCTTTGCTACTCCTTTTGGCACATTTCTAGGTCATATTATTTACAAGGAGGGCTTATTAGTGGACCTTGCCAAAGTTGTTGTTATTTTGGGTTTGGAAGAGCCTACCAATCAAAGTGCAATGTGCATATTTTTGGGGCATACGGGTTACTATAGAAAATTCATCAAAGGCTATGCCAATATCTTTGCACCCTTGGAAGAACTATTGAGGCATACATGGATATTTAACTGGGATGAGGTGTAATAAGTGGCTTTTGATACTTTCAAAGAGAAGCTTACTACTATGCCCATTTTGTGCTTTCCCTTTTGGGACAAGACCTTTCATGTGCATGTGGATGCATTAGGTATGGAAATTGGAGTAGTGTTAGCACAACCTGGAGAAGGGATTTTTGATCACCCTTTATGTTTTACAAGCATAAAGTTAACTTAGTTGAGTAGAATTACACAACAACAAAGCGTGAAGCATTGTCTATGATTTATGCATTGCATAAGTTTAGGAAATACTTGTTGGCTACTTCGTTTATCTTTTACACAGATCACATGACACTTAAATATTTGGTAAACAAGTATGTTTTATAAGGGCGCATATGTTGGTTGATTTTGTTATTTCAGGAATTTGACTTTTTGGTGGTAGTCAAACCAAGGAAGTGAAATTAAGGACCAGACCATATTTCGAGAATTAATTCAGGCGAGGATGCGTAGAGCATTAAAGACACAATGTCGAATGCATAGTTATTTAGATTACAATGTGTGCCCACTAATTTGGAGGATATTGTTGTCTTTTTATGAATAGGTGTGGCACATGATAGACTGAAGAGTATAGAAAGGAAAAAACTTCCCATTCGTGTCGCGCCTTATATATTGATTAGTAGAGATCTATACAAACTTGTCCGGGATGATATTTTTCTGTTGTTGTGTACTAGAGCATGAGCGTGTGGGTATTATGGAGAAAGCTCATGGAGGGATTTTGGTGGAAATTATGTAGGTCGAGCCACCGCACATAATATTTTGATGGTTGGTTTGTGGTGGGAGAAATTGTATAAGGATTACCAAGAATATGTTAGGGGATGTGATCATTTCTAGCGCCTTAGGAAACTTGGGAATAGAGATGAAATGCCATTGAGGCCTATAAAAAGTGTGGAACCCTTTTTAAAATGGACAATTTATTTCTTGGGCCCTATTTCCCCCTCTCCACACAGGACAGGGTCGTGCTACATTCTTACTTGTACATACTGTCTTACACGGTGGATGGAAACAACACCTATGAAGGATTACACTACAATTACTACAACAAGGTTCCTTTGGGATAATATCATAAGTAGATATGGATGTCCATTGAGTTTTAAAAGTGATAAGGGTACTCATTTCTTGAACGCAAATGTTAGGATATTATTGGCAGAATTTATGATAGCCCATCATAAAACTACACCCTATTACCCACAATCTACTAGAAACTGTTGAAGATTTCAACAAGATTTTAAGCCACACATTTACAAATATCTGTGATGTTGGAAGGAAGGATTGGGATGATAAAGTCTCTACTGTTCTTTGGTCTTATAGAACAACCTACAAGAGACTCAATAAAGCAACACCCTTTCAATTGGTGTTTAGCACCGAGGTTGTTTTACCGTTTAATTTATGTTACCATCCTGCGTATTACGTGTGTGGGATGATTGGATGATGATAAAGAACTTGAAGAGCACATAGACAAACTAATGCAGCTATATGAGAGGAACGTCATATCGTGATGGAGCTAGAAGACAAGAAAGCAAGACAAAAGGCCTAACATGATCGATACATTAAAAATAAGAAGCTGGAGGTTGGAAAGATGGTTCTTTTGTATGATTCCAAGTTTTTGAGCTACCTTGGGAAGCTCCAAGTGCATTGGTTTGGACCATATTTCATGAACTAAATACTTGACTCAAACACTTTCCGGTTAGAAGCTTTAGATGACACACGGTTGCACTGATTTCTTTAACAGAGTAGGTTGAATCCCTACTATAAATAAGTCTTCTTGGTGTTTGTAATAAGGAAGTGTTGTCATTTAGCTTAGGTTTCCCTTTAATGCATTTTACTTTATATGTGTTTCCTTTCATCATCGCTATGCTTTGTCTTTAGGTTAGGTGTGTTGTGTAATAAGTGCATTTGCGTACAAGTAGCCAATTAATTTCTAAGAGGTTTAATGCATAGAGAACCATGCATACTTTTTGTGTGGGGTGGAGAGCACAATAATAGGTATGCAATTGGAGAAATTTTATTAGTGGCCTAGGAGATAAAAACAAAATCACGTGGTATCGGAGGAACATGCGTAGCATAGGTGATAATGGTTGGAGATAAAATGGTGTCAAAAATAGTTTTATGAAATCCATGTACAGTGATGAACGTGTAGAGAAACATGAGGTAGGTGGTGGTAGGAAGAACTACTTGGTATAAGACAGAGGTAGATGTACTTCGGTCTTTAGGAGTTTGCGTAAGGGAGTCTCGTGGTCGATGTAGTTTTATGGTCGAAGGTTGAGAAGTTTATGCGCAAGTGGGCACATGAATGAAACAAACTAGACAAAATGCACGCGAGGTACATGTTGGAAAAATCTTAATTTAATGTGGTAATACGGTGGTAGGTGGCATGGAAATAAATGTGGTAAAAAGTGGAAAACTATAAATAGGGAGTTGGGGTAAGTTATTTTCACCTTGCATTACTTGTGGAAGATCTCTTACGAACTAGGGAATACTTGTGTGAAATTTGAAAAAATCACTTGTGAAGTGAAATATTTGGGAACTGATTAGAATGGAGTACACGGGTATGTCCGAAGTGGTTGTTTAGAAGGATTTCTGTGGGTTTTCAAACTATCTTATAGAAGAAAGGGTTTCTAGATTAGGGTTTGAGAAACTAGGGCACGAGTTTGAAGATTTTACACAGGAGGATTGGAGTAAAGGGATTGAGAAGAAAGAAAGAAATATAAAAGGAAGGATTAAAAAGGACCCGACAAGGAAAATGGCACCAAGGAAAGGCAAACATATTACCTAAGAGGAAGGGAAAGGGGAAGGTAAAACTAGCTGCGTCAACAAGTTTCAACGAAGAATGGTATGCAGAGATACAATACCCAAATGGGGTATTATTGGGGATGGATTAGGTATATCATATGTGTAAACTATTTGTAAGTGATTATAACCATATGACTGATACAATTGATAAAGAGATGACATTAGAGCTTGTTTTCCATATAAGAGAAAGAACATAAGATGATAGACTAGTGTATGATGACTCTGTAAAGAGGACATTGGAGAAGTCTCAGATTTTACAACTCTATGAGTTGCCATTTATTTGAAAGATTGAGAGATTATACTATTGGCTTGTGTCATGTGTACATGAATATTACTTTTACTTTGTAGGAATGAGGATGCACATAGCTCCACAGTTGATCTCTACGTACACTAGAATTATCTGCATAGGAGAGTCGTTGGATAATGACTTGGGTGACAATGAGGCTATCAAGGAAACAATTAAGGCATTTTAATACAAGAAGGTTAGGAGAGCCTTTGACATTTATAAGATCAAGGACCTAGTCATGAAGATGGCCATTCACCTATTCACCAAGTTGAATAAACAAGAACGATGGACACAAGTGAACAAGATATGGTTGAACATTTGCAGGAAGGTTTCAGAGGGGACCATATACAAAATATCATCCTTCATTGTAGAGGCTATCATTAATGTCGTGCGAGATGGAGATAAAATTACGTATGGTAATATTCTTCTTACTATTGTGTTTTCAAAGATTGGAGTGCCCCGATGGGTGAATAACAACATTTGGGAGTACCCTGATGAGAACCCCTCCCTAGATAAGAGGTTTGAAGCATATACTTTTGAAATTATGACACTTGCATAAAAGGCATGCTTGGATTAGTTGTGCAAGTGGATGCATGATGCATTTGAAGTAGAGTGGAGGATTCCAGAGAAACTGCCATCCTTAGTGAAGGATGAGGCTGAATTTGTAGTATACCAGTAGTTCTACATTGGCAGGTTCACATTGATTGATGACACCAAGAACCCATGGTGTAGATTACCTTTTGCCTTCACAACACATTATTTTTAGAGCATAATTAACATGTTTAAGGAGGATAATAAACTAAGGTTTGATCTAAGTGAAGTAGATCAGGAGCACTTGTGGGTTGTGCAAGACACCTACATATCCTCATAAGCAAGCGTATGTGGAGAAGTATGTCTCTCATGGCATACATATGCTAAGGCCCGTAAGATTACCACTTATAGGAATAAAAAAATATTGTACATAAATGTAAGGCCTAAGTTTGAGAAAGGCACATATGTTGAGGATGTTTTCTCCATCACTTTGAAGACCTGCAAGAAGGAAGAAGATAGTGATAAAGAAGAGATATAGGGAGGAAAATATAGCAAGTAGGGAGCCAAGCACATGTGTGGTTCAGATCACAAGGGCATAAGAGTTAGGCACGGGAATGAGAACTTATACTCATAGGAATAAATCCCCAATAAATGAGAAGTCCCCAATAAAGGCAGTCTCAGTGAAGAAGAAGTAGAGGGTCATATAGAGTTCATACTCTAAGAGACCAAAAGCGTGAAGGGTGATGAGACTAGAGAGGAGGATGAGGGGTGCGAGTTAGAGAAGAACCCCCTTGTGTACAATGTACATAAATTTGATAGAGAACAAAATTAATTTGTAGAGGATGATTGAGAAGGAGAAATAAGTGAAGAAGAAGTGGGGACAAAGGTGCATGAGACCCCACACCTATCCGGTGAATAGTTAGAGGACACAATGGAGAAGGAGGTGGTGGGTATCATCAAGGACTTGGTAGAGAATGAGGTGGAGCACAACGTGAGAGAAATGGAGAAAGATAAGTATGGAAGCATAGGTAGGGAGACAAGTTTAGTAGTCGGTTTCCCAAAGGGAGCGCACACAGGTGGCAAGGGCACGTCGACATCATAAGGACCCATAATTATGTATTATGTTGATCCAAACAAGGTCCTACATGCGTGTTTCCAAAGCATAGTACCTACAAACAAACTTTCATGTAGGTTGTCATTTGATGCAGATGGTGCGTACCCATACACAAGAAAGATGTTGTCATGGGATTTTGAGTCCCATGTTGATGAGACAAAATTTGAATTCAATGTAGGTGCATTGCTAGACACACCAAACTTTGCAGAGATAAATCATATTGTGGATTCTCGAAGTTGACTTATGAGTAAGCATGTAATGCGCTAAACAAGGTATCAGTTGAGGTCATAGAAAGGTTATTTAGGAGGAATAATAGGATTAAAACATTGGAGAAGGAATTGGAGGAAAATAACAAGGAGATTATAGAGAGGGACAAGGAGATAAAGGGAAAGGAGTTTATAATTGCGTAGTTGAGGAGTGAGTTGAGAGATGAGAAGGGGAAGGTGCGTAAAGCTTACAAGAAAGTGGAGAATATCTCAAACTCCATTATTTTAGCATGTCTAGATTTATCCCCCTGCATAGAAGTATGAATCATTCTTCCACTTCCTAGAAGATTTGACACACATCATCACGATGGAGAAACAACCACTTGTATTGGAGTCAATGGGAGAAGTTATGACATGAAAGAAAGAGTAGGATAGATAAAAAATTGAGGAGACAATAACTCAAGACACTAAGCTTCTTTCTTCAGTGAAAACCATGGCTCACATGGCCGAAGTTTTCTATGACAACTGTGAAGACAGAGATAGGGTGGCAAGTGTGCGTTGGTTGCTACACATGAGGCAAATTTGAAGGAGTTCTAGGCCAAGAATAGAGGAAAATGGGTGGAATGTGACAATATCCTAGAAAATGTTGAGAATAAATTTGAGGCAATATGACCTCTATTAAGAGTAAATTCAAGTAATTATATCCCCAGGTGACACATAGGATGGACGTGTTGACTGAACTTAGCAAGCAAATGGAGAATATTGTTGACACATTAAAGGCTAAGGGTGAAGAGATGACATTCGATGAGGTCAATGCGCTGATAGGGGATTTATTTAAACAATTGTAGAGTGAGGTGGATGCTTGGAATGAGATTGAAGCATCCTTGAATAAAAATTTCCCAATCCTTGTGTAAAAGTAGCAAAAAAATTTGTTCTTTGGCATAAGCTAGATACAAGTCATTTTATTCTTCCATTCTTTATTATTTGTTGGAGATTAGATTTTTTCGAGGACGAATAACACATTTAGTGTGGGGTAATGTTGAGCCCATAAAAATGAATAAGTCTTAGAGCAGAGGATCAACATGTGCGGAAGACAATGTAGGAAGAAGGCACATGAGGAAGAGCACACATGGATAACTAGGTTTATGCGTGAGATAAGAAATGGGTTTGAGACTTAGCCACATTTTGGGTTATGGTGTTGCATGGAAAACACATGAGGATGCAGTAGGCGTGATAGTGGATAAGGTTAGAACATGGATACTTGTAGTCTAAGGAAGGAATATTCCAGGATATAATCATTGTGTTTAAGAGTTGTAAAGTAGATTTAGTTATGGGTTAGTTGGCACTTGCATGTTTAGAGTACTCGAGTATGGCAGGGTATGATGACATTTGACATGCGGTTTGCTCTTGAGTGATGTTGAGGTGGTAAAGGAGAGCTCCTGCTCTATTTAAGAATGTGTTTGGATTTGAAACAAAGGATGGATGAAGATGGATCGGAAGGTGAAGAAGATGGGTGATGCAAGGCAAGAGATGCAAGAGAGAATTTAGATGCACAAGGGAGAGCATGGTTAGAAATTTTTGAGTAGAGTCATTTTGTAGGGTTAGGATGTTATTTCTTGATGTAATTAGTCTACTATGACCATTTTTGATGTAATATTCTTACTGTAAACAATTGTGAATCAATATATGTGGTGGATTGTTCTGAATATCTATGTTTATGGGTCTAAACCCTTGTGTTCTTCATATTGCTCATGGTTAAGATTTGATTCCTCCGTGTTGTAACTATTTTCTTTTCCTTTGTGCTAGAATAAATGTATGTATTTTTGTTTCTACAATATTCCTCCATTGATGGTGAACATTCTTACAAGGCTCAAATAAAAGAGGGGCTTGAAACCTTCATGAACCTTGGGTGAGCACCCGGTTCGGAGTTGGGTGATGTACCATTGTGCCTAGGGTTTAAAAGGGAGTAGGTAAAAGTGACTACGAGGACCAACCTCCTTTGGGTAAGAAGGAAGAAAAACATATTTAAGTGCTTGCTTGGTTCATTTTTGAACTATTTCTCTTGGAGCGAGGAAGTGTGACCTAGAGGAAGATATTTTGTAGGTATGAAAGCATCATTTGAAGGATAAGGAAGATTATGATAGGTAAAGGAATATTAGAGAGAATGTGTGCATGTGATTAGAGCTTTGACAAGTGAAGAAAGAGCAATATTATAAGAGATTGAAGACTTGGTGTGTGAGGTAGGGTTTTGAGTTGAAATTATGATCTCCACCGGTTGTGGTAGTCGAAAAATCAGGGATCAAATATCTTAAGGTGGTTGATTTGGTGCTTGGTCATCTTTAGGGGTTGTAGCCTCCTTGTATGAATGATAACATATGTTGAATGGTAAATAAAATGATTTTTTTATAGGACTGATTCACCCCCTCTCAGTTCATTGTGATTTTAACAAAGTAATAGTAACATTATGACCAGAACTCTTTGGATGAGGAAGGAATCAAAGGGGGAAAATAGGCTCTAGAGCATGTACAATATTAGAATAAATAATAATAACAATAAGTGACACAAGGTGGAGGAATCTACAAGTACAATTGATAGACTCACCAACATAATATGTATGAAGATGGTGTAGGGGAATATGTTCGATCATGGGAATGACCATGGAGGTGGTAGAGTCCATGCGACAATACTTGAATGGTTCAGGATCAATGGTAATAGTATGCTCATAACCATCAAAGATAAACTTGACACAATAATGGATAGTAGAAGGAACAACTTGCATAACATGGATCCAAGGTTGACCAAGTAACATATTGTATTGCAATGGGGAATCCATGACATAAAAGAGGGTGTGAAGAGTGTGGGGTCCTACTTGCAACTCTAGAGTGATAGTACCAATGCATGCACAAGTAGTAGTATCATATCCATGGAAAACAATAGTATAATTTTCAATTGCACTATGAGGAATGTGGAGTTGGGAAAGTAATGATAAAGGATAAATATTTAGTATGGATCCATTATCAATAAGTACATGCTTAATTTGGAAATCTTGAATGCGATCCATGATAATAAGAGGAGGAGAATCAACGGAAGACTCAAGAGTAATGTCCTCATTAGAAAATGTGATAGAATTAGTGATATGCTTGAAAGAATCCATGAGATGGGAAAAATCTACTGGAGGGTCATCACTTTGGATTTGAATAGAGTGAAGGGAAACCTCTAAGTATGATGGTAATTAGGAGCTTTGTGAAATAAATAAAAGATGGGGTATTCTTTAATTTCTCAATGATATCATAGGTTTTAGATGGAGTAGTAGGTTGAGGAAGTGGTGTATTAAGAAGAGGAGGAATAGAGGTAGGAAGTCAAAGGGGCCCTATTGTGGTGGGTGGTGATAAAATTGATAGAGGAAACAATAGAGGAATTTTTGTAGTGAGTTGGATGCTATGTAGTAATATGAATATATTCATACTGATGATATCACGGGAATACACACAATTAGGGATGAAAGTAAAAGAATTAGCCATGATCTTAAAAGAAGAAAAAGGGAAATGGATTTGGGGCATGGACATATTTTCGGGTTCACTAAATGATTTAATAAAATTTAGATCTATGTGAGTCAACATACTCCATGAAAATTTCTTACGAGTGCACGTCGTTGACATTTATGGGTCCATCCAATCCTAGCCATACAAATTCTTATTGGGTAAGGTAATTTGAAAGCGAGTGTACAAATGATTTTATCTTGGTCATCAAATTAGTCCAAGTTCTAGGTCCTTACAACCACTTCTTCCCCATGCTGACTTGAGCACTCTCTAACATTTACCCGAACAAATGCACCTTCATCTTGTTACACTTCAACACCATTTTCCTGCTATATTATATCACCTATATTCATTCTTTCTACTTCCTCCTCCTCGTTATATCCTTCCTTATTCACGAGGCATATTATGATCTATGTTTCTCCACCAACGTTACTTTCATCCCCACTTGAGTGCTAATCTTGGACACTTATACTTTGGTCAATAACCTCATATACTACTTATTCACATATATCCTCATCCTCCTACATTTCAACACTCGGGGTGTCCTATTCGTCTCATGCAATTTGATGAGGGGACTTATCCTCCTCACTATCCCTAATCTGAAACATATTTCTGTGATTATTTCTATGTTCTTCCTCATTCTTCATTGGCGTGATGCATGGAGAAATCCTCATTGGTTGCAAATTCCCTACACTGTGTGTCGGATGTGCGCCCGCACAAGAATCTCTTTGTGTGATCTAGCCCAATGATTTCCTCTTGTTCCTCCTATTCCAGAACATTCTCTATGCTCGTAGGCATTGGGTCCTCTTGAGTGGGGGGCACAGTTGCAATTGGCCTTGATGTCCCCATTGTCTTCCCATTCTTTGGAGGACCTATAAGAGCCATATATTCTCCTTTCACCACCTTACCATCCTTGAACTGTGGCCTTAAGTAGACATATATGCGCACTAGTTCAATATTTCCTATAGCCAAGCACTCTAGTGTAATACCAATATTATCATATTCCATTGTCTCTACATACACCTCTCTGTTCAGCCATGCATAAGTCTTACATAGATTGTGAACATTTGCATCTACTTTGTCTACATAAAAATGAAGCTTGCACATGTTGTGAAAATTTTCACAAAATCCTTGAACTATTTTACAATGAAATAAAATGGTAAATTACACCAAGTGCTTTAATTTTCTATCTTCATATGGAAGTACCCCAAGCTGAATTTTTGGTATGCTGCAAACTATACTTCTCCATCTAATACTATGAGTAGTTCACTTGGGATGCACCATTCTCCTTCAAATTTCTGCGTAGCCTCCTAAACCACTTCTCCAGGTTCTCCTTATATGCATTAGAAATAGTTCCATGCAAAGTATACTTCACAAATTTCTTTGCTGGAGATTTGTTTTCCAAAGGGAACTCCCAAATGTTCCCCTGGTATGTTGTTGTCGTGAGAATGTGCAATAAGGAAATTGATAATTTCTGAGCACGACAACTATGCCCCTATGCCAACATTTTCATGTTTTATCATTCCTAAGAAACCGGATCTGTTGATCGGAAAATTAATTCCCAACCAATGTCATGATATTATCCTAGGTGATTTAGGAAATTCCATTCATTCCCCTAGGTGATTTTAGGAGTTCATTGAAAATGTTATCTTTTGGCAGTATAGGGAAGGGCTATTGTTGGCCTTCCAGGATTGGATCAACCCCCTGGAGTAGAGTAGAAGGGAAAAATTCAACACAAAGGTGAATGGAAGACCTTATAACATCATGGAAATGATTTTGGAAGGCTTTGGGAAGTTCTGAAAGACTTGGAGTAGTCTGAGTGAAAACAGGTTCACAAGCCTAGGCAGTACATAGGCCTAAAACAACTGTTGGGCTTCAAATGAATATTCCAGAGAGCTCCGGATGGATTTAGAAGTAAAAAAAAACATATTCAGAAAGAGGATTCCAAGACCTACATGATGGTGAAATAATATTTTTCACAACACCTTGGCGCATATGATTGGAAGACAAGTTTTTCTCAGGTACAAGTGGAGTCCCAGATCAAAAATCTGATTTTTTAGGGATCATATGATCAAATCAAGACATGAGACCCACATAATTGGATTCAAAATTCCATTTCTAGTCAGGATCATATAAAATTTCACCAATAAATTCCACTGGAAGCTCAAGTTATTTGCATTCCAAGTTACCCTCTCAAAGGCAGTTCAGGACTTAGTCATTTTTTCGAGAGGACACGTGTCAACACCAGGAGCCTGGCGGGATTTCATGTCCCCACATCCCTAAGGTCAGGTACATCACCCCTTGGAAAATGTTCCCAGCCTCATGTGACCCTTGGGACCCTCATATGACCTCCAGACCTGGCAGTTCAGCCCTCAAGTGCTTATTTGGAGCATGCATTCCCTGCCGTCGGATCGGTCGCCACATGTCAGCTCCAGGACCACCGTGGAATTTGATGTACCTTATGCACCTAAGGTGGGGACATCAGGCCTTTTAAAATGCACCCATCCCCTATGGGGAGTCTTTTGGACACCCATGTGACCTCATTTCAACTCCCAGTGCTTTAAAGCAATTTTTTCCTCCTTCATCCCCTGTCGTTGGATCTAGTGCCACATGTCACCGTCTTGCTCATTGTGGAAGTTGATATCCCTCACATCCCTAAGGTTAGGAACATAAAGCTTTGAAAAATTCTCCCTAACCCTAATTCTACATATCTTTTTAAAATCTCGCAAGTGTGCTTTCTTCATTTCTAACTTCTAAACATTTTTGTGCACTCCATTCCTCCATTTCTTCCTCTGCAACATTCTACCGTCACTCCACCATTGAAAATGATCAGACCAGCTCAACCCAAGCACTGAAAAAAACTCCCCATGGTGATTTTCAGGTCTCATAAGGATCTTTCATCAAAACAAGAAGGAGAAATGAAGAGCAAGAAGGAGAGAACAGTGAAAATCCCCATAGCCTAAAAATGAAGATCTAAAGAAATGTTGCAAACCGGTGCATGAAACAACAAACCATTTGCTTCTGTTCATTCCTCTATCCAAGACCATCAGAAATACACCTTCAAACTCCCCCCTCGTGTGACAAAGAGCAGCCACAACGAAGAAATCTCATTTCCGGCTCAACGAAGAAAGAAGTAAGATTTCGTCAAACTAGTTGTCGGATTGAAGTAAGATCGCACGTGAAGCACCAGAAGACAAAAACACATCAAAAATATAAATTTCATTGTAAATGGAGGAGAAAACCAGACCTACAATTTTTAGGTCCATTAATGGTTGTCGTACCCAGAAGCACTGCAGTCGAAAATTAAAACTTTAAAATCTCCTGGATTATTAAGCGGGCGGGCCCGAAATTTCAGAGGGAGGATATTGGGAAAAAACCCATATCAAAAAATTTTTTCCATGATCAATCCAACTCCCAGAGGAAAAATTTCTAAAAATAGCAAGTCTACTACATAGGAACTGCTATTTTGGGAAAGTCATCGATAAAAGAACCTGCGAAGAAGACGAAGACATTGGAGGTAAACTACGACTGAAAATTCACCAGAACAGACATTGTTGGAAATTACTAAAAATAGTAAGTGGCCCCTCGAGCACCTGCTAAAAATAGAAATTTGATCCAGAAGAAATGAGGAACACGGGGAGAAAGAGGAAAACTAAGCCGCAACATCTAGTTGAAGATCGAGGAATTGCTTTTCCACACTTACTAAAAATAGTAAGTTGCTTTTTCAAAGGAGATATGAAGATGAAATGGACGGGTCAGAAGCCATCACAACCCTTTGCCTGCGAGTATGATGTGGAAGATAGCGATGTCTTGTACATGGACCGAATGACCTTAAAATTCAAACTTCAAATGAGAAAATTTCTAAAATTTGAATAGCTATATAAGCCACATGTCTACAAACCATGGCTATTCCGGGAAATCCTCCTGTCGAAAGACCCGAATTTCTCTTCCACATCCAAGAAGATATCACTTCTGATTTGAGAGAAGCTATTTGGCATAACAGACAAAGTGCCAACCACTACTTCATTGCCACGAGAATCTCGAACCTTGAAGAAGAACGCGTTGTTGAATTGGAGAGGCAAAGACAAATTCCAGCACCATAAAGGTGAGCATAGATTTCCAAGCTGGTGGATAGAAGGTACACCCAGCAATAAAGGAAAGGAGGACAAACCAACCCCATTTTCAAAGAAATTAAAAGAAGACAAGAGCTGCTCAGAATTCAGAGGCCTCCCCTTCGTCAAGCAACCGGTCACGTTGAGAACCTGAGTGTTGCTAATCCTTTGGATGGTGAATTTCCATACATCAACGAGAACCTAGAAAATTTCACTGATGTAGAAACCGAAGAAGAAGTTAGAGAAAGAGAAGCAAGAGTGGAAGAGGAAATAAGGGCTCAACTTGATGAAATCAAAAGACTTCAAGCCGAGGCAGATAAAAGAGAAGCAACAGAAACCACAAGTGAACAAGGAGTATATGACTCATGATCTAATATTCGAGCCACTTCAAGAGGTCCACATGTTGTTGACTCCAACTCTCCTCTCATTCAGGATTTTCCTCCTCCATCAGGACAAAGAATGGTTGATGCGCCCGTCATTGAGCCTGAAACCAACGAGATGTTTCCGTGGATGTGGGAAACGATCATCCTCGACACTCACATGGTGCAACAAGTAGTAGCTCCCGATATATCAGAAATTGTCACATGATGGCAAGGAATAAAGAATACAAAGAGAAGATCGAGGGACTAGAGGAGCAAGTGCAAACTCTTTCATCTTATGTGCAACACTTGGTGGAACCAAGCACTATAACACTTCCTATTGAGAAAGTGGTACCCATCAGCAGCTTCGATCTGGAATCCATCAGAAGAATGCACGAGTTCACGATGCAGGGCTGAGAAAATAAGGAATGGATCGATTCAATCTCCAAAAAGGGAAGTCAACACTTCAAGAGGTGGTCAAGCTCTTTGCATACATGTGCGCCACTGCCAACAGAACACAAGCACTCAAAAAAGAAGTGGAGAACAGTCAGAGAATGGAGCCAGGTCCATTGCAACAACTCTTCCTTCATCATAATTCTTCTTCTTCTTCTTCTTCCTCTTCTTCTCTCTCTCTCTTCAATGTTATATTTTTTGTTGAGGGTTGCACCTTTTAATATGACTTAAGTGACTTTAGAAATATAATGTAAATTAAGTCACCTTGCTATTATAAGAGGAACTTAAATATTTAAAGTGGAATACAAAAATTCTTAAGTCATATGAAGGTATTCTAAAGGTCATGAGGTAGATGAAGAGTCATATTCTATTCTATAAATTGTAAAGCCATTCCCATTTCAAAGGGTTGGCGATTGATCTTGTAGACTCAAGAGTGCATTCTACCTTGAGAGAAAGCAAAGGAGATAGCCATTTTCTTCTACTCTCTTCCCCTCTCAAATTTCTTCCATTCCTACACTATGTACAACTTTTGTTCAAGCATCAATACAACAAGAAGGAGTTTCTAGCTTTCTTTGACCAAGGGATTTCATGACACTTTGTTCTCATCAAATTCTATTTGGTCTTGTTGTCATTTATAGGGTTGTTTCTTCTCATAAATGCATGTGATGAAGTTTCTAACTAGTGTGTGTGCAGGAATCTGATTTTCTACCTGCAGCATTAGTTCTCCTACCTCCATTCTCACTCCCTTTCCCACTTCTAGACAAAGTCATCTCTTGCAGGTATATGCAAGCATTTGCCACAGGGTCAGTGGAGTGCCCCTGTTGGATCCCCAGTCAAAAGGCCACCACAGAAATTCACCTTTTCATGTGCATGCACATATGGCAGCTACACCGGTTAAGTAGAGGGACTTAGATTCCCAGAGCATTGGCAAGAAATCCACAAGTTTGTCCACCTGACAAATTTTCTTGCCAACAGTTTTGGCACCCACCGTGGGGCAGATTTAGTAGCATCTGCACCCAAAATACAACCACAAGGTCCAAAAATTCAAAAAAAAATCAAATATTGAAAAAATCATAAAAGAGAGTTCAAGAAAGTCCATTTCAAAAGATACACTACTGATTTCTGCATGTGACTTTTCACATTCCATAGTGGCCTTTCGTATTCCGACTGCAAAAGCTTCCAAAAGCTGGCTGAAGGAAGATACACCAGGTTGAGAAGGTCGAGAGGTGTTGCTGATTTCAATTTGAAGCTTCACAAAATCTGCAAGAATGAATTAGAGATAATCCATATTTCTTCTCTCAAGCCTCCTCTTCATCTGGCTCTTCAAGAAGTTCACCTGGTAATCCTATCCAAAATCCTTCAAATTCTGTAATTTTTCAACAACCATTGAACATCGACTTCCAGAAGAAGAAGAATTTGAAGAAGAATTCGTAGAAGCAAGAGCTGAAGTAGAAGAAGAAGAAACAATGGCGGATGAAGAAGAAATACCTCAACCCATTGTTCCATGGGGAAGGAATACACCCACTTGCTCTTGAACCCCCTCTTCACAATCTACCAACAATGGGTTCCCGCAAGAACTTTCCAAAGTTCAAAGGTGACAACACACAACATCCAAAAGAACACATGCTGCTTTCATGACATCATGTGGAATTCTTGGTGTCCAACATGAAGATGTTGCTGTAAGATTGTTCGTGGAGTCCCTCCAAGAAAAAGTAGTAGAATGGTTTTACCTCCTACCTTCCCGGTCCATCACGGGTTGGAATGACATCAAGGATGCATTCGAAGAGAGATTTAAATCAACTAAAGATTTTCAAGACCTCTTGGTGCAGTTGGCTCAAATAAATAAAGGAGAAAATGAAACCATGAGAGACTTCATGGCTCATTTTGAACGGTTGCTGCATAGGATACCTGAAGAGGATTCACCATCTGAAAACAATATCAAAAGATTCTTCATAAACACTCAATCACCGGAGGTAGGATTTCTCCTATGAAGAGTTCAACCAAGGAACATTGTAGAAGCACAAAGGATGGCCATTAAATTGATGATGATCTCATCCTCTCTGGAAAGATCAAGAATCCATCAAAGGGCAAGGCCCAACATCCTGAAGATGAGAGAACTAATCCATCACTGCAAAAGTTGGTGAATGAGATGGCCTCTTTGAAGAGGGAATTATTTGAACGAGTTTCTTCTCAGAGAAGCAATAGAAATCAGATTGTAGGAGCACCCCAAAGACTTTCCTTGGAGGCCCCACCCGTGAATGTAAATTGCAGATTTCAAGAAAGTGAAGAAGAGCTTGAACAAGAAGGTGGCGATTTCCAAGAAAGTGATGAGTTTGAGAATGATACACAAATCAGGTTTTGTGAGTATTCTGGAGGTTATGAAGAAGATGAAGAAGATGCACCAAGTTTCTCATGCACGGTATTCACTCATTCTCAGTCTGAGAAAAGAGCATCTCCCTCCACTGCTGCAAAAGAAAATAAGGTTGATGATCCTCCTATGGTGACTCGAAAAATAAAATAATCAGTCGAGGATCCCCACTTCCATCTTCCATGAAGTCTGCATTGTTGGAGCTTGACCCTGCAACAAGTAAGAAGATGCCCGCAATCCCAAGTAAGCTTCGATGTCTCTTCCAAGTCTAAATCTAAATCTGCTCCTACAAAATCTAATACCTTGAAATCTCCTAGTGTGTCTTTTAAAATACCCTCCATTCCTCAAACATCAAATCCTTCTCCTAAACCTATCTAGACTCCAAAATCAGTCCCTTCACCCCCTTGTCACATCTGCTCCCTTTGACTTCATAGAATATGCAAACAAAGCCAAAGTGTAGATTACCAAAACCAAATATTTGTGGACTCACCCTGAACAATTCGAGAGGTTCATCGATACATCAAGAGTGGTAGTCTAACACCCAATGTTGTAACTTCTAGTTCCAAAGGCATGCTACAAAACTCACCTACACCTCCCTCATAGAACATGCTTTCTCTGAGTGCATCAAAGACTGATAAAGTTGAACCTTTCTACGTCTCCCTTCTTGTTGGAGAATATGTACTAAACAATTGCATAATAGATTTTGGTGCCTCAGACAATGTGATGCCTTTGAAGGTCGCCAAGGCTCTTAAACTTACAATGACTCCACCTAGTGGCTCTTGTTACTCTTTGGAATCAAAAAAGGTCTCACTTGTAGGGAAGGTTAAAGATGCACAGGTGGCTCTTGCCATATTTCAGACAAGAAAGTTTCAGTGATGATTTTGGTAGTAGACGTCCCAGCCTCATTTGGAATGTTGTTGAGTAGAAATTTCTGCCAAGAGTTGGGAGGGAAAATTCAGATGAATTGGTCTTTTGCAACCATACCAGTGAAGGGAGACATGGAGAAATTACTTCCCGAGAAGAAAATGAGGTACACTGTGCAAAAATCGGAAGCCTGAAGCTAACATTTTGTACCAAAATACCAGGTGGATGAATCACTTGGTGACAACTGAGGAGGAAGAAGATATTCCCACCTTGATAGGTCTAGACATGCCTTCCTGGAGATATTTGGACTTTGAAGAAGCATTGAGGAGATTCGAGTTACAAGAGGGCAGCCCCGAATCGCCAAATGATGTAGACCGCGAGGAAGAGGAAATGGTTCTCGGTGATTTTCAAGAAGAAAAATCAGCCTATACACTTTTCCAAGATGAGGAGTTATTCTCATTCCCATTTGGGGATGAAGATGATCTCTGTCAAGCCATCTATGGAGAGACAAAATCAGCTTGTGATGAGCCCATGAAAGGTTTGAAAGAAATGTCTATACAAGGACTGCTAAGAGCCATGGAAGAAACAAAGGACCCTGAGATCAGTCTGGAACTTTTAATGCAAGCCATGAATATGGAAGATAAACATGAAGCTGATTTGGAAGCCTTAACTAATGTGAAGGTCAGCCATATTGAGATAAGGCAAGATGAGAAATATGATGTCCCTCTCAAGCCAATGGTTGGTGGATACAATGATGAAATTGAAGTATTTTCTTTCCCATTTGAAGATGAAGACTCTTTCTATGATGAAGAAATTGAAGCAAGGAGTTTGAAGACCTCTAAAGATGAAGCTCCTTTTGATGAAGGATCAGTAGAGTGCAGATGATTCTCGAGATGATGAGGTAATCCCTCTAGATAGTTTCTTTGAGTTGCAAGATAAAGATTCTTCAAAGGCGTACAAAGAGGGACTACAGGAAATGATGAAGCATTACTCCGTGCAAGAAATCTTGGATGCAGTAGAAGTGGTGGAAGACCCTGAGCTGATTCTTGATCTCTTCACTCATGCCATGGGCATACAAGACAAGTATGAGGCCACATCCAATCTTTCAGTTAGTACTCAAGCACCTCACAGTGAAGTAAAGGAAAAGAGATAAGTCTGAGGTTTCTCATGGAAGAGATGTCAATGAGCATAGACCGGGAAAGAAATTAACTTAGAAGGTTCAAGGAATTGGAATGAAAATCAGAATTGGGGTAGTGATGAGATGCTCGATGGAGAATCAGCTATATGGATAAACATGGAAGGAAACTGGCACGATGAAACCAATTTCAAAGAGCATGAAGACAATGGAGTTTCCAAGAAAGGACCTGAGCATCAAGAAGATCACATGGACTCACTCCTACCAAGTACATAGACAATTGTGAAAGCACCTGGCTTTCATAAGCAGCTAAGGAGGGGAGGATACTTTCTAGAACCCATCAATGGCTTTCATGAGAACATCATCATTCGATGTTGCCTCTTCAGGGGTAACTTTTGTGAAATAAAAAGTACTTCAAGGAAAGCGGGTTGTCCCTCGCCTTGTACCATAGGTGATTGATAGGTGTTTTTCCCTTTCCGTTGTGTGTGTTTCCCTTCCTATTGTGTGTCGTGTGTTTCCTTTCGGTCGTTTTTGTGTGTGTGTGTGTGTTTCCTTCTTCTAATCTTCCTTTCTTGAAGTTGTGCATGACTCCGTAGGGCCCAATGGATAAGGCACTGGTCAACGAATTATATGGTCTAAAATTGAGATTTTGGATTCCCATGTCATGTCTTCATTGCACTTAGTCCATGTCATGTCCCCAAGCTAGAGCTAGCTATTTTCGTGAGAATGTGCAACAGGGAAATTGACAATTTCCAAGCACGACAACTATACCCCTATGCCAAAATTTTCATGTTTTATCATTCCTAAGAAACCCTAGATCTATTCAATCAGTCCAAATGAATTCCCAACCAATGTCATGATATTATCCTAGGTGATTTAGGAAATTCCATTCATTCCCCCTAGGTGATTTTAGGAGTTCATTGAAAATGTTATCTTTTGGCAGTATAGGGAAGGGCTATTGTTGGCCTTCCGGGATTGGATCAACCCCCTGGAGCAAGAGCGAAGAAGGGAAAAATTCAACATGGAGGTGAATGGAAGACCTTATAACATCATGGAAATGATTTTGGAAGGCTTTGGGAAGTTTTGAAAGACTTGGAGCAGTCTGAGTGAAAACAGGGTTCACAAGCCTAGGCAGTACATAGGCCTAAAACAGCTGTTGGGCTTCAAACAAAGATTTCAGGAGCTCCGGATGGATTTAGAAGTAAAAAAAACATCTTCAGAAATAGGATTCCAATACCTACATGATGGTGAAATAATATTTTTCACAACACCTTGGCGCATATGATTGGAAGACAATTTTTCTCAGGTACAAGTGGAGTCCCAGATCAAAAATCCAATTTTTCAGGGATCATATGATCGAATAAAGACATGAGACCCACATAATTGGATTAAAAATTCCATTTCAGTTAGGATCATATAAAATTTCACCAAGAAATTCCACCGGAAGCTCAAGTTATCTGCATTCCAAGTTACCCTCTCAAAGGCAGTTCAGGACTTAGTCATTTTTTCGAGAGGACACGTGTCAGCACCAGGAGCCTGGCGGGATTTCATGTCCCCCACATCCCTGAGGTCAGGTAAATCACCCCTTGTAAAATTCACCCAGCCCTCATGTGACCCTTGGGACCCTCATATGACCTCCAGACCTGGCAGTTCAGCCCTCAAGTGCTTATTTGGAGCATGCATTCCCTGCCATCGGATCGGTCGCCACGTGTCAGCTCCAGGACCACCATGGAATTTTATGTACCTTATGCACCTGAGGTGGGGAAATAAGGCCTTGGAAAATTCACCCAAACCCTATGGGGAGTCTTCTGGACACCCATGTGACCTCATTTCAACTCCCAGTGCTTTAAAGTAATTTTTTCCTCCTTCATCCCCTGCCGTTGGATCTAGTGCCACGTGTCGCCGTCTTGCTCATTGTGGAAGTTGATGTCCCTCACATCCCTGAGGTCAGGAACATAAAGCTTTGAAAAATTCTCCCTAACCCTAATTGTGCATATCTTTTTAAAATCTCCCAAGTGTCACTTTCTTCATTTCTAACTTCTAAACATTTTTGTGCACTCCATTCCTCCATTTCTTCCTCTGCAACATTCTACCATCACTCTGCCATTGCAAATTCTCAGACCAGCTCAACCCAAGCATTGAAACAAAATCCCCATGGTGATTTTCAGGTCTCATAAGGATCTTTCATCAAAACAAGAAGGAGAGAAACAAGAAGGAGAACAGTGAAAATCCCCATAGCCTAAAAATGAAGATCTAAAGAAATGTTGCAAACCAGTGCATGAAACAACAAACCATTTGCTTCTATTCATTCCTCTGTCCAAGACCATCAGAAATACACCTTCAAACTCCCCCCTCATGTGATAGAGCAGCCACAATGAAGAAATCTCATTTCGGCTCAACGAAGAAAGAAGTAAGATTTCCCGTCAAACTAGTTGCCGGATTGAAGTAAGATCGCACGTGAAGCACCAGAAGACAAAACCCACATCAAAAATATAAATTTCATTGTAAATGGAGGAGAAAAAAGACCTACAATTTTTAGGTCCATTAATGGTTGCCGTACCAGAGCAAGCCTTTGCCAGTCTAAAAATTAAAACTTTAAAATCTCCTGGATTATTAAGCGGGCGGGCCCGAAATTTTAAAGGAGGATATTGGGAAAAAACCATATCAAAAACTTTGTTTGAAATCAATCCAACTCCCAGAGGAAAAATTTCTAAAAATAGCAGGTCTACTACATAGGAACTTCTATTTTGGGAAATTCATCGATAAAAGAACCTATGAAGAAGACGAAGACATTGGAGGTAAACTACGACTGAAAATTCACGTAATAAACATTGTTGGAAATTACTAAAAATATTAAGTGGCCCCTCGAGCACCTGCTAAAAATAGAAATTTGATCCAGAAGAAACGAGGAACACGGGGAGAAAGAGGAAAACTAAGCCGCAACATCCAGTTGAAGATCGAGGAATTGCTTTTCCACACTTACTAAAAATAGTAAGTTACTTTTTCGAAGGGAGATATGAAGACGAAATGGATGGGTCAGAAGCCTGTCACAACCCTTTTGTGCGAGTATGATGTGGAAGACAACAATGTCTTGTACATGGACCCGAATGACCTTAAAATTCAAACTTCAAATGAGAAAATTTCTAAATTTTAATAGCTATACAAACCACATGTCCAAAAACCATGGCTATTCTAGGAAATCCTCCTATCGAAAGACCCAAATTGCTCTTCCACATCCAAGAAGATATCACTTCTGATTTGAGAGAAGCTATTTGGCATAATAGACAAAGTGCCAACCACTACTTCATTGCCACGAGAATCCTCGACCTTGAAGAAGAACGTGTTGCTGAATTGGAGAGGCAAAGACAAATTCCAGCACCACAAAGGTGAGCATAGATTTCCAAGCTGGCGGATAGAAGGTACACCTAGCAATAGAGGCAAGGAGGACAAACCAACCCCATTTTGAAGAACTTCAAAGAAGATAAGAGCTGCTCGGAATTCAGAGGCCTCCCCTTCGTCAAGCAACCGGTCACATTGAGAACCTGAGTGTCTGCTAATCCTTTGGATGGTGAATTTCCATACATCAACGAGAACCTAGAAAATTTCATTGACGTAGAAACCGAAGAAGAAGTTAGAGAAAGAGAAGCAAGAGTGAAGAGGAAATAAGGGCTCAACTTGATGAAATCAAAAGACTTCAAGCCAAGGCAGATGAAAGAGAAGAAGTAGCAAAAACCACAAGTGAACAAGGAGTATATGACTCATGATCTAATATTCGAGCCACTTCAAGAGGTCCCGCATGTTGTTGACTCCAACTCTCCTCTCATTCAGGATTTTCCTCCTCCATCAGGACAAAGAATGGTTGATGCACCCGTCATTGAGCCTGAAACCGACGAGATGTTTCGTGGATGTGGGAAACAATCATCCTCGACACTCACACAATGCAACAAGTAGTAGCTCGATATATCAAAATTGTCGCATGATGGAAAGGAATAAAGAATACAAAGAGAAGATCGAGGGACTAGAGGAGAAAGTGTGAACTCTTTCATCTTATGTGCAACACTTGGTGGAACCAAGCACTATAACACTTCCTATTGAGAAAGTGGTACCCATCAGCAGCTTCGATCCGGAATCCATCAGAAGAATGCACGAGTTCACGATGTAGGGCGAGAAAATAAGGAATGGATTGATTCAATCTCTAAAAAAGGGAAGTCAACACTTCAAGAGGTAGTCAAGCTCTTTGCATACATGTGCACCACCACCAACAAAACACGAGCACTCAAAAAAGAAGTGGAGAATAGTCAAAGAATGGAGCCAGGTCCACTGCAACAACTCTTCCTTCATCATAATTCTCTTCTTCTTCTTCTTCTCTCTTCTCTCTCTCTCTCTTCAATGTTATATTTTTGCATTGAGGGTTGCACCTTTTAATATGACTTAAGTGACTTTAGAAATATAATGTAAATTAAGTCACCTTGCTATTATAAGAGGGACTTAAATATTTAAAGTGGAATACGAATAGTCTTAAGTCATATGAAGGTATTCAAAAGGTCATGAGGTAGATGAAGAGTCATATTCTATTCTATAAATTGTAAAGCCATTCCCATTTCAAAGGGTTGGTGATTGATCTTGTAGACTCAAGAGTGCATTCTACCTTGAGAGAAAGCAAAGGAGATAGCCATTTTCTTCTACTCTCTTCCCCTCTCAAATTTCTTCCATTCCTACACTATGTACAACTTTTGTTCAAGCATCAATACAAGAAGGAGTTTCTAGCTTTCTTTGACCAAGGGATTTCATGACACTTTGTTCTCATCAAATTCTATTTGGTCTTGTTGTCATTTATAGGGTTGTTTCTTCTCATAAATGCATGTGATGAAGTTTCTAACTAGTGTGTGTGTAGGAATCTAATTTTCTACCTGCAGCATTAGTTCTCCTACCTCCATTCTCACTCCCTTTCCCACTTCCAGACAAAGTCATCTCTTGCAGGTATATGCAAGAATTTTCCACAAGGTTAGTGGAGTGCCCCTGTTGGATCCCCGGTCGAAAGGCCACCACAGAAATTCACCTTTTCAAATGAATGCACATATGGTAGCTGCACCGGTTAAGTAGAGGATTTATATTCCCGCAGCGTTGGCAAGAAATACACAAGTTTTTCCACTGAAAAATTTTCTCACCAACATCTATCAAGCACACCAATTTCATTGAATAAAATTAACAAAAGAAAGCACCCCAAGTTATATAATCACCTTTATCTTCCTGTATGTGTGCTTCATTCACCAAAATCTCCGCAACATGCCCAACAATTTTATATTATTTTTATTTGCCATCTTGTGCGCTATGTGTAACCATTGCATATTCACCTCATTCCACTGCTCAGTGGCACCCAACTTACTTCCCACCAATTGTGTTGTAACCTTGGTGGCCATGTCTTCAATATTGGTTACTTTAAAAGCTTGACCCCCTTTTTATACTTATACATGGTGGTCATTTCATTTATGCCCTCATCGTCTGATAGGTCTCTGGTAATCTCCAAGCTAAAGTCACATAACCCTGTCAACTTCCTAATCAATTTGGAAGTGATCTGCATCCTTCTTCCTGTGAAGTAAAATAATTCCTCGTGTACATGCAAAATCAGCGATTGATATAATCACTCAGGATTCCCAAAATAAGGTAGCTCTAAGATTTGCATGACCCCCATGTTGTCGAGTATCTTTTTCATAGAAGCATTTAAAACCCTAGTGTCATCTACCATCCATCAGTTAGTCTTCCTATAGACCTCTATTGCAATATCCTTCGAGCACTTTTCGGTTCGGTGGTTGATATCAAAACCCTACACTATGTTATTTTTGATTTCCATGGCCATCCCTCGATCACTTCTTTTAGGTATAAAATTTCTACCAACCATTCTTCTATTGGGTCATCGACCTCTTTCTCCATAACTAGATCCCTTCATGGTGCCATTTCTCCTTCAAATTTACGTAAGTGCAAGCCAAACCCTAGGCATTTGTTGTATAACTTCCTCAAACCCTAGTCGCACACAAACCCTTCACATACTACCACTTGAAATCCATTTCCACACATGAATACGTCTCAACAATTTTCTTCAATTCCCACTCGGCTTTGTCAATCTGTAGGGTGCTCGTCATCTTCAGCTCTTCCTCACACTTATCACTTCTCTTCAAAAACAAAAGGTAAAAATGACATTACAAACATCGGCTTTATAAAAATTTCAAAATTCTCCTTTATTAATTTCTCCATCTACCACCGTATGCGACATTAATTCCGCTTCCCCATGTTTTGTGCTTCATTCTTCCACACCTTAATATTTCCTTTACCTCAAATTCTCGTGCCCAGTCATAACCTTCTAGCACACCTACTACCTTTCTGTCATAGATCTCCTTTTCCCATACTTCCTTATGTTGAAGTACTTATCAAATGTCTCAATTTTGAGAAATCTTCTTGAAGTTTTCTTATTTTGAAAGCATGTCCCTTTTATGGTCACCTGTGAATTTGTTTCTCTTATGTACTAGAATTCATCATAAGACACCAGAAGTCAATCCTTCTCTAACCACCCCACACTAAGGGTATGTTCGGTCCTCTACACATGTAAAATACTTTAATAATAATCAGCTTCGATGCACTTATTACACAAAACACTAAACAAAATTGACAAAACATTGTAATGATGAAGGAAACACATATAAAGGAAATGCATTAAGGAAATCTAATTTAAATTACAATAATAACTTATTAAAAACACCAAGAAGAATTATTTATATTAAGGATTCATCCTACTCCTGTTAAAGTAACCAAGAAACCATGTTGCATCCAACACTTCTAACTGGAAGTCTCCTAAATCAAGTATATGAGTGATAACATATGGTCCTAGCCAATGCACTTTTATATTTCCGGGGTGGTGCAAAAAATTTGAATCATATAGAAGTACCATTTTCCCAACCTCAAGCTTCTTGTCCTTGATGTTCCTATCATGCCATGCCTTCTGCTAGGAGTTTTCTTGCTTCTAACTTCATCTTGCTATGACACACCTCTCATCTAGTTGCATTAACTTGTGAATCCATTCTTCTAGTGCTTTCTCATCGGCCTGGACCTCCTACATGTGTAATACACAAAGAAGGTAACATGAATTCCATGGGGAAAACTACTTCTGTGCCAAACATGAGCTAAAAGGGTGTTGCTTTATTTAACCTTTTGTAGGTTGTCCTATATGCCCAAACTACCGCAAAAACCTTGTCATCCCAATCTTTCCTTCTAACATCACAAAATTTATTCAAAGTATGGCTCAATATCTTGTTAAAGGCCTCAACAGTTCCATTTTACTAAGGGAGATAAGGGGTTTTCCTATAGTTTGCAACCATGAATTCATCCAATAATATTCTCATAGTCTCATTAAGGAAATGACTACCCATATTACTTGTCATGATAAAAGGGCAGCCATACCTGCTAATAATATTTTCCCACAGGAACCTTACTATTGTAGCTACTATGTAATCCTTTGTAAACACCACTTCTTCCCACCTTGTAAGATAATATGTACAAGTTATAATATAGTGTGATCATATCCTACACATGCAGGGGGAAATAGGGCCCATAAATTCAATTTCCCACTTCTTAAAAGGTTCTGCACTAGTAATAGGCCTCAAAGGCATTTCATCTCATTTCCTACACTCTCTAAGGCATTGAAAATGATCACATGCCTTACAATATCCTTTTCAATCCTTGTACAATGTTTCCCACCATAGACCAGCTAGAAGAATCGTGTGCGGTGACATCCCCTACATAGTGTCCACCTGTAATACCACCATAAGCCTTTGACATATTTTCTTCACGATCATGCTCAAGCACACACCGATGCAAAAATTCATCATGACCTAACTTGTATAAGTCTCCACTAATCAAAATTTAAGGTGGGGCACAAATAGAAAGTTTTTTTAATAAATCCTTCATTCCTTTGGGTGTCACACATGTGCGTAAAAAGACAACACTATCTTCCAAATCGAGGGCACATGGTTTAACCTAAACAACTGTACATCGGAATTATATATTCAATTATATATGCATCCTCTCCAGTTGAATCCTTGATAAATGGTCTGGACCATAATTGCTCTTACCTAGCTTAACCACCACTATAAAATTAAACTCCTGAAATAACAATACCCAACGACATATGCACCCCTACAAAATGGGCTTGTTCACTAAGTAATTCAATGTCATGTGGTCTGTATAAAAGATGAAAGGTGTAGCTAGCAAATATTGTCGAAACTTATGGAGCACGTAGATCATAGACAAGGCCTCACGCTCTGTTGTTGTATAATTATGTTCTACTAGAGTTAACTTTTTGCTAGTAAAGAAAATAGGATGATCAACAATCCCTTCTCCAAGATGAGCTAATATGGCACCAATGGCCATGCTAGAGGCATCTACATGAACATAAAAAGGCTTGGACCATGAAGGAAAGTGCAACATAGACATTGTAGTAAGCCTTTCCTTCAAAGTGTGTCAAACACACGCTATTGTGCCTCTCACCCCAATAGAAATTTCCTTTCCACCGAGTAACTCTTCTAAGGGTGTGGTGATCTTGGAATATCCCTTTATAAAATTTATACAATAACCTACGTGCCCCAAGAATCCATGCACCTCGCTCTAGATAGCAGGCTCTTCTAAGCCCAAAATAAAAACTACCTTAGCATGATCCACTAGCAAGCATTCTTTGAGATGATATGTCCCAACAAAATCCCAAAGGTTATGGAAAACAAACACTTCTTAATGTTCAAAGAGATGCTCAACTACCATCACCTCTCAAACATCAGCCTCAGATTATCATAGTGATATTTCATGATCCCATAGACTATCCAATCATCTAGATACACATGTAATAACTTGTGAATAAAATCATGGAATGCTTTCACTACTATGCATGAAAATACTTGTGTGCATTATTTAAGCCAAAGGGCATAACTATGTACGTAAAACTTCCCCACTTGGTGGTGAAATTTGTATTCTCTTGATCTTCTTCAGTTATCCTTACCTAATGATATCCAGAGAATCCATTAGGACTATATTTCACACCCTGCAATGCCTTCCAATATTTCCTCAATAAATGGTGTCGGAAAGGGATCAATCACACATGCAACATTTAACTCCATGTAATCCACTCAATTCCTAGTTCAGCCATCTTTCTTGATGTTGATCACCATAAGAATTACCCATTATGACTCCTCAATTGGCACAATAATTCCAGAAATTAACATTTTGTCAATTTCTTCCTTTACCTTGATGTGCAAGTTCAGATTCATCCTATAAGGCCTCTTCTAGAATGGGTGCACACCTTATTTCAACTTTATCTTCATCTCTCCCAATGATTCATGTACGCCTTTCAATTCATGATAACCTCTAGGGAACAAATCTTAAAAGTCACGCAACAACTTAATGATCTTATCAACCTCAGAGTTAGACCAACAATCTCCTATAATAGCCTCCTTAAGTTTAACATCCATGCCCATGTTCACTTTCTTGGTCTTTATAGGCTCATGGTAAGAGCATGCCTTCTATCTTGCACCTGTCTAATAATTCACACATATCTTTTGTGTATTTAATGTCTAGGTTCTCTACCCCTTCATCATCAAACATGTAGATCATATTTCCCTTTTCTCTTTCTAGGAAGGCATGCCCAAGTTTCTCTTCATTCGTTTCTTCCTCTTCAAAGAATATCACTGTGTCTAATTCTCTTAACAATTCCTGAAGTAACTCTTTAACCTTTGCATTATCCCCCATAGTTAAGTGCTTCATAACCTGCAATGCCTCATTCACTAGAGGTTTAGAATAAAAGTAATAAAAGGTCTGAGTCATACCTTCAGTGAGTTCCTACTAATTTCCAGTTACTGTTTAACTCTGTGTAGACATACCATGCACGCACATAGCCTCGCGAGGTAAAATATAACTTGTGCACCCATAACAAAGGTGGTAAAGCTTCCTTCCCCACCATCTAGAGTCTCTCGACACTACTAAATGTGATTCGAAAAGGTTCATTACCATGAAATGGACATATCCGAGTAGGCTCATTTCTCCTTATAAACTAATCGGATAAATCAATCCTTACTTATCTTCACTCCAAAATATTATCCCTATGAACCATCCACTAATGCACTTGCCATCCTACACAAAGTATATAATAACATGTTCCTTCTTTCCACTTGAAATTCCCATTGAACTTCCATAATAAGTAGGAATATTAATGGATTATCTTCACATGTATAATTTGGTACTTGGCTACTACCCAAGTGTTTGATATCACGCGTGGCTTACTAACGCAAGCAACTACACTTTGTACTTCACTCCCAACCATTTCATAAGTTTCGTGTGCCCAATTATCACATTCAAAACTTGTAGTATCACTCATTGATTGTGTATCATCTCAGTGGATAACTCCTTTTGATGGCTCAAGAACTTCCGGATCTTGAATGGTGCACACGTAAATTCTATTCAAGTCTTCTTCACTTAAAGGCTCTACATAAGGTGTAGATTTCCCATCTTTTAGAGTTATGATGACACATTATTCGTTATTATCAAAACTGATATACCCCTTTTGAAACACAATTCAGTGTTGTTTTCATAACACCAAGGGTGCCCAAGTAGTGCAAGAAATTTGTCTTCTTCTATAAGTGTTAAGACCTCAAAGTCCCCAATGAACTTGGCTCCCTAAATAGTATTAGATGCATCTTTTAAAACTTCAATGGGCATTGCATTAGTCTGATTTGCCATGAATAACACATTAGAAGATGGCTGTAATACATGTTTTCCCATCTAAACCGGCGCATCCAAAGTAATTACATTCACTTCCATGCCTGTGTCAATCAAGATGTTACTCAAAAGCCAACCATCAACAACAAAATTTAGAGTAATCTCCTTGTCATAATCCAAACTATAAGGAATATTAACATGTAGAAGCTTTCTCTCATGTTTTACACTATTGTGTAGTGTATTTCCCTTCAACCAACTCCCCAACAAAGGAATAATGTTCTCTTGGAGTAGCATCTTGCAAAATTCTTTCAAATCATCAACATTTGTTTGATGGAGATCAAATACTTTCTTTTGTTCTAACTTTAATGATTGTTCCTTCAAACACTATATCTCACCCTGTAAATTCTGAAACACCTCCATGGTTTCTTGATAAACCTCCTTCTGATGCATAGGGTCGAGATACTTGGCATGTAAGAATTCCTCCTTAGTAATAGTCATCTTTTGTTGGAGAGTTTCCCTGGCATGCACTACCTCAGTGCGTGTAGTAATCTTCACAGGTACCAATTTAGGATCCATTGCTAACTTTGGCATCCATTGGTCTTCTACGATGTGATGTACTCTAACCATTATTGTGCCCTTATTTTCTTGTTTGTGTTTCTTACTTAAGTGTTCATACAAGTCCAGGAATTCTTCATAAGTATGAATCTTTCTAAAAAAAAAGAACACACAATATTCTATGAACATTCACACATATAGTGATCAAGAGATCTATATGTATAACAAGTCCCATAAGGGAAATCACTCCTTCCACCCCCATGACCTCAACCTCTGAATCTACCTCTATAACCTCGAATTCTATCATGGCCACCATCGAATGAACCTCACTTTGTGATCATAGTCATGATGCTCGCACCCCACCCTTTTCCTTGGAATTATTTGCAACACTAGTTTGTCCTATTCCAATTTAAATGACATAATGGATATGATCAATCAATATACAATCTTCAGTATCATGAGTCGAGGACCTACAAATCTTATAATAACTAGACACATTCTTTCTTATTATGTGCTACAATAATGGGCACCAGCTTGAACTATGGTCTAAGTGACATATCTCACAATCCAGTAACAAGGAGTGCACCGATTTATGAGGGAAACTATCCTTAGTATGCCCCTCTACTTCACAATATGTACACCAAATTCTGTTGTGTATCTCATGTGCTGAATTAGCTAGATAATTTCTCCAACTGTTTCGCCATTGCTATAATTTGAGCTTCTAAGAATGGGATGACTCTTGTCTCCACACTCCCTCTTGCCTCACGCACGAGCTGCCTCAAGTGCCTCATGCAGATCTGTATAAGTTTTGTGTGAAATCACCCTCCTAAAAGGTGTGATCGGTCCCCCAATGAACCACTATGCATGTTGTATTGCATAGATGTCATAAGATAATTTAGACCGAAGAGTCTTTAACCGAGCATCATATTCCCGAACACTTTCAGTAGTTCCTTATTTATTGTCTTTAAGCACGCTTATGATTTTATGCTCAAAATCAGGGATATAAAATGATTTTAATAAAACATCTTACAATGTCATATAGTCCACATAATTATGATCAGGATAAAAATTTATCTACCATATGTGTGCGCGCCCCTACAATGTAGTTACAAATTGACTTACCTTGCACTCTAGAGCTGTAATCCCCTTTACGTGACACAATATCTCACACATGTATACATGTTTGGATGCATCTTCAATGCATCTATATTATGGGATACTGAGAGAGACATCTCCATGTAAATTTTATGAGGTTGGTGTGGACCTTTCCCACTAGATCTAGAACCTGTATTTCCCCTGTATTTCCACCACCTCCAAATCCACCATATCCTCTAGTGCCGAGCCACGTTATCCTCTTGATCCACCCCCTCTAGTATGTAATGGAACAAAATAGGTACTACCTTGTGTTCCGATGGTTTTGCTAAACTGAATTCCTATAGTCTGTGAAATTGCACTACTCCCAGATGTGATACCAAGGTTTTGTGCACCTATGTTTTGTGCCAACAATGCACTAGAAAAGATACCTCCAATAGGTCCTCCAAATAAAGTAGATGACGATTGCACCATAGATGAATAAGCTCCTTGATTAACTCTTAAACTTGACTACAAATTCACTCTGTAACTCTACTTCTCACACTAGCTTGTTGTTTACTGAATTTCATAGAAACTAGAAAACCAAGTGCAAGGGATAGGTCACTAGGTGTATTCAGATGCATTCCCATGACCCATGTCATCTCTACTGACACACTCTAATTTGAAGTTGAAGAGGGTTCCCTACCATTCTTTCCCAAATGGGGGAGATACAAATGCTCTGACTCCACATATTCTACATGAGCTTTGAATCCTTCACGATCCTAACACCATTCTCTCCGTGATATCTCTCTAATTCTCTAAATACCTCTCACTCGCCTCATTGAAATTAAGTCACTTTTCTTCCCTTTTGTGTTTCTACCACTAGGTTCGCTTTCCTTACCTAACCTACACTTTCCCCCACATGTGGTGGGGTTTAGTTAGCCATCGGATTCTGTTCTAAATCTAGGTTTACAATCAGGATCTTGATCGCTAATGGGTTACCGTGCAAATACGTTCCTATGGGTTTGCATAAAAACTTAAACTCAAGAACCTGCGGGTAAGAGTAATTGAAACCGCGTACTCAAGAATATAGTTTTTAAAACACCATAGAAATAAACATCCACAGATCATGTGTAAATCATATTTCCATCATACAAGGCTGGAATTATTCTGCGTCCAAACAAGCGTGCAAAACCTCCAATTCCTTTTAGATGCATAAGTAACCAACCACTCGTACAACTCTATAGGAAAGATAATAAAGAACGTCTCATACAATAAGTCATACAAATTCTACTCAACCCATGTGTGTGCATTAAAATCAGGTCTAGTGCTAAATCTATGAGCATACTCTTCTTCCATATCTACTAACCACTCATCAATACTAGCCAAGGTCAATCGGTATGTATTCATCATGCAACATCCTGAAAAACAGCTGAGAAAGAGGTACTAGCAATGGAACCAATGATATATCCTATAATTAAATGCAAATAACCCAAGGCACGCTAACACATCACTCAACTAGAACTAAGCACTCACCCAAAGCACGCAAGGGTACCAGGTCCCTCTTTAGAGTTTCTTATCCATAATGTTAGCATGATTGCATATGTATATATCTAGATTTATAACAAATAGTAAATAATCCATAGTGCATAAACCAGATATAGATATAAACCATATGAAAGATTAACTAAACAATGATCATAATAAGATTTATAATACAAGAGCCATATTTAGTCAAATCTAACACCAATATCTAGCCAATATGACCCATTAAATTAAATCTTTGTAAAACACAAAAACTTCATATAATCAAGATCCAGTTCCCATGGTTATGTGCACTAACAAATCTACATCATAACTCTATAATAATCATGGTTGTCTAAACCGTGCAAATCAATACATATATATAGGGGTGGGGACTTGCCCTCTCACTGCCCATGTACCTTCCAAAAAAATGTTACATACTAATAAGATCCATGCAACTTTATAAGGGAATACAAAACATGTAAGTTTTCTAACAATAGACTCCCTATAGTTAACTCTGAGTAGAAATCTTATTATTAGATCGAACCTATGCATGGTGCTCAAACTAATGCTTGTTCCCAAAATATCCTTACATGACCTATAAGTCTCCACTTCATTGTGTGCTCAACACATTATCTCCAAAAATAACATTAACAACAAAATGATTAAGTTCTGATCATGGGAACTTCAACCTTACTATCTTTGCCATGCACTCTTCTCATGCCCTACATTTGCACACCCAACACTTGGGCTATTTTTTCATCCCAAAACTTCATTACATAAGGAGTTAGTAAAATTTTGGAAAAAATTGTTCCTCATGTTCTTCTCTTTTTGCTTGGTTCGAAATGGGCATTCAAATTGGAAAAATCTTGTTTGGATGACACTTAGAGAATTTTTATTTTGTTCCATCGGTACCTTTAAGTCACAACCTTCAATAATGAGTGAAAGTCATAGTAGCCGGTGAAGTCAGTGTGCATCACACACTCATAATCATTTCGAGTTCCATGAGTTCCCGAACCCCGGTGTGGTTGACTAAGGCTCACATGGAATGTTCCTCACTTATGTGAGTTCCCCATTTATCTTCCTTACCTAACCCCTTTGGTTACGCACGTTATTTGCAACACCAATGAAGAGTAAAAGAGAAAAACATTAGTAAACTCGGGTCTAGAGGGAGTAAAGGGAACTTCCCCTCATTTTTTCATTCCCCGAGCTCCCGTATCTCCACGAGGGAAAAAATCAGCTATATCGACTCCACCAAGAACTCTTGGAATAATTTTTCGAGTTCCCTTCATTCCCTACAATACCATATCGATTGACTAAGTCACACAATGAACAAGTCGGTAAAGTTGGAAATTAGAGGAACAAAGGGAAAAGTGGTTAATTCAATGTTTTAGGGAGCATGAGGAACATTCCCACATTCCACCTATTCCTTGATTCACCAACATGTCCTATCAAATAACCCAAAAATGTCCCAAGAATCTATTGTTAGCTATTTTCTTCACCCAAGTTGCTATTTTGAACATGCAAAGGTTAAAATTGGAAAGATCATGCAAGAAAAACTTCATTTTTATCATCGAGAGGCTAAGATTAGTAGTTTTTCATGCTGAAGAGCTTTTAGATCATGCACAAGAGGCTAAAATCAATAGATAACATACAAAAAGGCACAATTTTTATTTTTGGGCATGTACAATCACTTTTGAGCATGGGCTTTCCTATTTTAGGCACAAAATACTCATTCCTTTCATAAATCTAATAGTTTCAAGCAATATCCACTATTTCTAGCTCGGAAGGGCAACATGGACATGCATCATTTCGGTGTTTTTCTATTTTTACTAATCATACTTGTATGTGTGATATTTTTGTTGGGGTGATAATGTCAAGTGAGATATCTACCACTACTATACGCCTCACATTATCTTAAAGTTTATGTATTAAACATTATTATGATGGTCTTCCACATTTAAGTGGGGAACATAGCGAATGACTAACAGAGCTATTGTCTCTGATAATCCCTCTAGGGATTGCTAATAAACCAACATATACATTGGTATTGATACCAAAGATCAATTGGTTGGTAATTATGATCATTATTGCATTGTATAGAAAGAAATTGCTTAGTAGTTCTATTCTAAGAAAGACCAAGGAGTGAAGTGGAAGTGCTAGGTAAAAATTATATTTGATATTCTAAATATAGGAAATGATTTATTATAGTGGGGTTTTTTCCTTGATTTCCCCACTTAAATCGGTGTCTTCTATCTCTTTTATTTTCTGCTATTTTCTTTAGCTCTTGTTATTACATTTTGTATTCTACACATCATAATATATAATCTTGAAGAAAATTATATTATGGATTTATAATCATTCTATTACTCATTCCTTATAAATCCTGACATGGTATAAGAGCTGGTGATTAGGCATGTGTAAGATCGATCTGGGATTTTTTTAATTTACTAGAGTGAAGAAGCTTGGAGTTTATTTATGAATCCACGAAGCCCTAGTTTCTCACAATTGTCTTCAAGCTAACCAAGTTTAAAATTCTGATTCTGCCTTATTTTTAAAAAATATTGGCTAAAAGGATGGTTAGATCATGTTTGAGCAATTGTATGCTTAGATATGTGTTTCTGTACCTAGTTTTAGTCATTTTCGGCTTGAATCCATCATCATTTGAGCTTGTTTTAAGTTTTTGTGTCATTTATAGTTGTTAGGGATATTTTTATTGTGGATCGAAAGATTTCTTTAGATCTAGTTAATTTAGAGCATTTAAATCCACCCCGACTTTATAAATCTTTAGTTTTTTCCAGATATGTGTTTTATGATGCCCGATCAAATCATTTATTTCCAAGTGGCTTCATTTTTCAGGTTTTAATAGATATTTTTTGTTTTCCGTGAATTTACATTGTTATTGTGAAGATCAATCCAATCATCAAAGCACCATCTTGCTTTGCATTATCAGTATTTTAATAAACTTTTTCATTTTTGTGAAGCCTAAGCCAATCGAAGGCACCACCTTACTTTTTATTGATAGTTTTATTGTTTATTTGATTGTCGGTTGTGAAATGCGAGACAATAAGGGATTTCCACGTATTTCACGCTATCAAGATTTTTATTAGTTTTCTCTATCTTTGTGAAATCTAAGCCAATAGGATTTCTCCAAGTAGCTCCATATTTCACTCTATCGGTGTTTCGATTGTTTACTTATAAAATTTGTGAAATTTAATCTAATGGGATTGATCCATGTGTCGTTGTATGTAGAATTTCTCGGTTTTTTTTTTTGGCAGTGGCTTATCCAATAAGATTTAGCCACCTTTTCACATTTGTCAGTCTTTGTAAGACTTGCAAAGAGTGAGCCATTTAGAAGGCTCCACGTGTGTTCAACGTTTCAGTATTTACTTTAGCATTGGCCACTAAAATTGTGACATTTGTCTTTATATTTTTGACCCGATTTTTTTATTTTTGGCTTATTCCGGTAACTTTAAGTCCACACGAAGCCATCTATTTAAATTTTGGCAGAAAGCCACCAAGTTTCTTTTATCAATCATTAGATCGTTGACAAATGGATTTGTTTGACTAATACTTTTCTTTTACATATTTTTTCATTGTGTCAAAGTGCAAAGAAGAAAATCAATAAATTAATGACACATGTATTTAGATTTTCATGAGTGTTAGATTTTATATCTTTTACCGAGTATTTAATTTGAATTGTAAACCTTGTTGCAAACCCGATAATTTATTCATTTTGCTTAAATTATGGGGACTTCACATCTGGTAGGGGATGTACTTTAGATTTTTCTATAAATTTGACATGTGTCTTGTTACTTTATCTTGATCTTAAACATGTGATGTATCCCGCTTCGTTCATGGGTATAAAAATTCCTTTTATACCATGAGACTTTCAAATTTCTTTACACCGTGGTTTTTTTAACTTTATTGTGTCATAGTTTTCAAATTTTCTTTGTGCCATGGATTTTTAAATTTTATTTATATTGTGAGGTTTCAAATCTCCTTTGTACCATGGGTTTTCTAATTTTCTTCATTCCACATTTTTTGTTCAATGGATTCCAAATTTGAGTAGCTTAGATATTTTTCTCTGCAACCTTCTCATGGGCTGTTTTTATATTTCTTTCTAATATACATGTAAGCATATATCTTATAAAAAGATATGTAGGTAGTTTATTTTCTCTTTTTGGATTCTTTGATTCAAATTTTTATCTAAATTTGTTTCACTTGTCATCGGGCATTAAAAATGGCTAGATTTGCTAGTTTTTTTGTTGGATAAGTCTCAACTATTAATGGAATGAATTATAAAATTTGGATAATTTGACTAAAAACTTATTTTATGGCTAGAAAGCAATGGGATCTTATAACTAGCATGGATATAGGACCCACTAGAAGAAAAGCTACCCCTAAAAACATTAGCTCCTTCTCTATGAGATCACATGAAGCTCTTTCCATCCTTTTGCAAAATATAAAAGATGAATTTTTGATGCATATAGGTCATATGTACTAGCCTGAAGATGCATGCAAACAATTAGAAACCATGCATGAAGTAGTTTCTGTCAAGATAATTTAGCTAATTATGGAATTGTTTACAACTCCTATGAAAGGGGATGAGAAAATAGTTAATTATTTAGCTAAAATTAAGAACATTAAAGCTCAATTAGATGGCTGTAACTATGAATTTTTTCAAGATAAGCTTGTACTTTATAATTCAAATTAACATTCATGAAAAGTTCAGAAACTATATCTCTATTCTTAATTCTAAATATCGAATGAGACCGATGGGCTGATTTAGACAATATGTCTTCTTTGTTAATTTAAGAAGAACATGTAATGGAGAATTTTGATTTAAAAGAGACCGCTTCTTAAGAATTGATCCTCAGAATCATAAGTCTACTCATTATGATAAAAATAGTAATCCTAATCAGAAATATAATATCATATCTATATTTAAAGCTAATCCTAAGTCTATTTTTACTAAAAATAGTCAGAACTTTAAAGTCAAATTTAATGAAAATTGCAACAAGTGTGGAAAATTTTGGCATAAAGAGTCTAATTGTAGAGTAAAAAATAACAAATCAGCTAAGAATGATATAAACAAAAAGCCTAATAGTCAAAAGAAATATTAGAAGAAAATTTATGCAAATAAGGATGAGCAGTCTATTACCTTGTATACCGCCCTCTCAACTTCAAATGAAAATGAATGGATTCTTGATAGTGGTGCTTCTTGGAACATGACTTGCACTCTTGGTATCCTCTCAAATGTAGTTAAATGTGAGGAGAATATCTATCTAGGAGATAACTTCATCATTAGATCTGAAGGTTGTAGAAATGTTAAGCTAGCAAATGGAGTAATTAGGAATGTCTTGTATGTTCCTCAAGTGAAAAAGAATCTTCTATCCCACTCTCAGCTAACTAAAGAAAATTATAAAGTTATTTTTTTGTAAGATAAGTGGTATGTCAAAGATAAGTTCAATAATATTATTGCTTTTGGTATTCAGAAAAATGGCTTGTATATCTTTGATGGTTTTGTGTCTGAGTCTTATTTTTATTCCTCTTCTAGGAATTATATTCAGATATGGAGTGAAAAATTTGGTCATGTAAATTTCAAAAGTCTGTATGAAATGTCTAGACTTAAGTTTTTTGTTGATTTGCTTAAATTAAAATCTGATCATGATACATATGAAATTTGTTTACGTGGTAAGAAACATGCTGAACCATTTCACCAACATCATGATCCCCATTCTTCTCAACTATTAGAACTGATTCACAGTGATGTGAGAGGTCCACTTGAATTTCCTTCTCTCGGTGGAGCTTTGTATTCTGGTTTCTTTATTGATTAATTCTCTAGAATGTATTGGTCTTACTTTGTTAAGAAAAATTTTGATGTCTTGTCTAAGTTTCAAGGATTTAAAGATTTACTAAAAAATTATTCTAATACAAAAATTAGAATAATTAGGACTGATAATGGAGGTGAGTATGTTAGTAAAATTTTTGATGATTTTTGTGTGTCATGTGGGGTTCAAAGAGAGTTGACTACTCCATATTCCCCACAACAAAATGGCATTGTAGAAAGGAATAATATTTCTATCTTAGAAATGGCTAGGACTACGATTCATGCATCTAATGTTCCTAAGTTTTTATGGGTAGAAGATATGAATATTGTAGTATATATTCTTAATAGATTTCCTACAAAATACCTTCATCAAACTACTCCTAGTGAAGTATGGACAAAATAAAAACCATAAATCTCTCACCTAAGAATATTTGGTAGCCCTACTTCTATCTTTATTCCTGAATTTAAAAAGAAGAAGATTGATCCAAACTCTTACTCTTGTATTTTTGTTGGCTATGGTTGTCAAACTAAAGTATTAAGAGTTTATGATCCTTTCAAGCATGACATTGTTGAAAACAAAAATGTTCAAGTCTTAGAAAAGACATTTTTGATGTTTCTCATGAACCCTCCTCTGTTACTCCTAAGATAGAGCCTGATAATATTTCTCCTAGCATTATGGAAACATAATTTCAAGAGGCTAATTATCCTAATCTATATATGATGGAGATTGAGGGAGATTAATCTCAAAATGTATTTCATCCTAATATTCTTAAATAGGATCAAGATATGGTTAAGGAGTCCAATATTATTAATCTTAGAAAGGTAACTCATAGTCAGCATTCTTATCATGCTTTGATGACCCTTTATGAGGTAGAACAAAAATATTTTCAATAATCCGGTCTAGATGATAGATGGATTTAGGATATGAAAGATGAATGGAATGCTTTAGTTAAAAACAATACTTAGGAGCTTTTCCTCCTCCTTCTAAGAGAAGAAATGTAGGATTTAGGTGGTTATACAAGATCAAGTATAAATTTGTTAGAGAAATTAAAAAATTAAGGAAAGGTTGGTAGCTTGTGGTTTCACTCAAAAACCTGGTCTTGACTATGTTGAGACTTTTTCTCCTGTAGCTAAAATGAGCACTGTTAGAATTATTCTTGCATTGGCTTCCCAATATGGTTGGAAATTCACCAAATGGATGTTAAAAATGCATTTCTTAATGGTGATTTAAAAGAAGAAATCTACATGAAGCAACCTAAAGGTTTTGAAGAACCTAGTAAGGAAATTTATGTTTGTAAGCTTAAAAGTCTTTTTATGGTCTTAAATAAGATATTACAATGCGGTATGCTAAAATTAATAGTTTATTTCAGGATATTGGATTTTCTAACTATTGTTCTAATTATTAAAATACAAGGCTTGTTTATTAGCTTTGCATTAATATTACTTTTGTGTTAACTAATAAATGGTTGAAACTACTTCAACCACTTTGTAACCATCTTTCACATAATAAAATGGTGGACACATAATGAATAATGCGTGTATTCCGGTTTCTCTTCATTCCATCTTTGTACATTTTATTCTTTCATTATTCTTTCTCTTTCCACATATTCTAACACGATAATGATTTATTTGTTAAGTTTGAAAATTATCATACTATCATTATTTTCTTGTATGTTGATGATATTTTGATTACTAACAATGATAGAAATTTAATTGTTAGAATCAAAGAAAGGTTAAAACAATGTTTTGATATGATTGATTTAGGTTTGCTAAATCATTTTCTTGGCATGGTTATATTTCAAGATCATAAGTCTATTGTTGCATCTCAATCTCAGTATGTTGTGAATTTACTTAGAATATTTAACATGATTGACTATAAACATGTTTCCATTCCTATTGAAGTTGGTGTCAAATTAGATCCTAAACCTACTTGTGCTAAATTTGATCCTACTCTATATAGACAACTAGTTGGTAGTCTAATTTATTTGACTATTACTAGACCTGATATTTCTTATGCAAGTAGGAGTTGTTTCAAGATTTATGCAAGAAAATTATGAGGATCATTGGAAAATGGAAAAATAATTTTGAAATATATTAAAGTAACATTTAACTATGATCTATTTTAGTCCTCGTCTAATGATGCACAATTATTTGGCTATTGTGATTCTGGTCATGTTGATGATGTTGTAAATAAAAATTTTAATTATGGATATGTGTTCAAGTTTTGTACAGGTGCCATCACTTGGAGTAGCAAGAAGAAACCATCAATGTCTATATCTTCTCTTTGAAGCAGAGTATAGAAGTGCTATGGAAGCTGCAAAAGAAGCTATGTGGATTAAAATACTATTGGATGAGCTGCATATGGGAGTCAAAGGGAAAGCTACTCTTCTATGTGATAGATAAATTTACATTTCTCTTGTAAAGAATCTAGTTCAACATCAAAGGAAAAATCATATAGGGGTTTTTATGCACTTTATTAGAGAAAAAGTTATGAATGGTGATATTTATCTCAAGTTTTGTTTGATTGAAGATCAAGTTGCATATATATTCACAAAGCCATTGTGTTCTGTTAAGTTTTGAAAATTTCATGCCTTTTTGGGCCTATCATAGTTTCCATTGAGGGGGAGTGTGCATGAAAATGCCACCTCTTAATGGCTGTTGTAAACTTCCAATACTTCCTCCATTTTGTAATAAGTAAATGTGTCACACTATGTGAAGTTACTTGTAAATCCTAGTGAAGCATTAGTTATGGGTATGCCTTAGTTTATAAAAGGCTCCATAATATGATATAAGTCTTCATATATATAAAGAACTAGTCTTAAGACATTTTTATGGGAAGATATGTATGATTTTCCTTGTTTGCATGCTAGCTTGAATCAATGCTACTAATTCATGGATCTGTAAATCCTTTTGTAGAAAAAGGTAAATCTAGCATGTCTTGTTTTATTTTTTCTTCCCACTTAACATTAAGGGGGAGTTTTGGGGTGATAATTTCAAGTGGGATATCTACCACTATTGTACACCCCACATTATCTTAAAGTTTATGTATTAAACTTTATTATGATGGTCTTCCACATTTAAGTGGGGAATAATACGACTGACTAATAGAGCTACTCACTCAAAAAAATCCATCTCGAGATTGCTAATAAAACAACGTATACATTGGTATTGATAATAAAGATCAATGGGTTAGTAACGATGATCATTATTGCACTATATAGAAAGAAATCACTTAATAGTTTTGTTCTAAGCAAGACCAAGAAGCGAAGTAGAAGTGTTGGGTAAAACTTATATTCAAGATTCTTAATACAAACATTACTTTATTATAGTGGGGTTTTTCTCTTCTGGTTTCCCCACTTAAAGTTGGTATCTTCTATCTCTTTTATTTCCTACTATTTTCTTTAGCTCTTGTTATTACATTATGTATTTTGCACATCGTAATCTATAATCAATCTATTACTCATTCTTTATAAATCTTAAGACTTTTCCCCTTCTTTTCTCTCTCAAATCTCTATAAATATCAATTTAATTATTTGTAAAAGGGGAATATCTACACTTTCTGTTCATTATCTTGGAGTAATTTAGCATTTTGAGTGGAAGAGTAGGGGTCATGAGTAATTCTTTGTACTAGTTTCACCTCTTGGATCAATAAAGGAGTTATTTTTACCTTCTTACAACCTGTTTATTATGTAGTATTATGTCTTTAAGATTATTTATCTCATGATATTTTTTATCCCTAATTTGTAGTTTAATTTCCATGCCTTTATGTAGTTATATGTTAATTTTCAGGTCATAGATTGTGTTTAACAATTGTGTGCAAGATCTTGTTGTGGAGCTTACTAAATTTCCCTCTCAGAGCCATTTATTTCCCTTGTTTATTTTGTCATAACTTCAAACCCTTCTCTAAAAAAATTTTGCATTGACATACCCATTGTAAGTTGTGTAATGTGTGTGTGGTTCTTTTGATTGTTTTATTTGTTTATGGTGTTTTTAGTTAGTGTTAATAAAATTGAAAGCACCAAAAACGCAAATAAGGTAGGGTTTACCGATACCTACGCCAACAATCACATTATCGTGATGATCGAATATAGACAATGTGAAAATATCCTCCTTTTTCCAAGTGAGAAGAAATGTATGCAAGGGAAACTAAATAAAGAGATATTAGATAAGATGATAATGAGTTTCTCAATGAATTCCATTCCCAGAATATGAAGGAATTACTCGAAGGGTGTAAACTTGTTTGATACAATTAAGTGGTTTTATAATGATAAGATAAATGATAAAAATGATTTAGAATTATAGATGGATGGAGATATCATGTTATACGTCATAAGCAGCCCAGGATAGGGAAATATAAATCTTGAAATCAAGGAAATAATCAAACCAATCTTGTTCACTACATCTTGCATCTCTTGTATGATTTATAGCTAGTTGTAAATGTCTTCAATATGTGGCATGAGTGCAATGACACATAGTCTCGAGCTCATGTGAGATGTCGAATTGTTCCCACACAAAAGGTTACTAGATGATCGGGATATCATATATGCTAGTGATTAGGTGTGAAGGACCTGGAATAATCATGTATAGAATAAAAATCTTGCAAAAACTTGCTAGACTAAAATCAAATTGACATAAATATGATAATGCTAAAAATGATTAGAAATGATAGGGATCAATGGCGTTCGAGGAGGAAATTCTAGTTTTTAAAAAAGGAAAATAAATTAGACAATGATGAATGCGAGCTAAAATTTATAGTACATAGATAAACTATGATGATCTTATAAACCTATGAGAATATGAAAATAGAGATTTAGATGTGTTTTGAGAGCTAATGAAAGAAAATAGGTCAAGGGACTGATTGATGGTGATTGGGGATCGACGGTGATCACTATGGAAATTGTAGATTTTCAAAAGATTAGCTAAAGGAATAAACGAGAAGCATAAATTGAGAAGGGTATGCAAGATGAAGTATACGACTAGTTGTAGGCTGTAGTTGATATGAAACAAATTGAAAAAGTGTAGAACAAATGTATTAACCTTGCTAAGTATCTTGAAGGTGATAGAGCTCCCAAAAATATAATTTATTGTTGATCCGATTAAGCTTTACAAGAATTTTGCGGAAGAATGTTGATGATCCCAAGTGTAGTGATGTTGTTTGCAAGTGTAGTTTTTCATCCTTGAAACAAAATTCTCACTAACTGGGAAATTGAGGAAGAGGTTAACTAAATAGAATCGACGACATCCAAAATGACTACCGACAATCACCGATCCCCATCAATTTTTTCAGTAGAGGTTATAAACCAACAAAGGGAAAGATGGCAAATGGTTAAAACCACTTGCCATATGAGGTTTTAGGTTGTTTGGTAAATGGTGGGAGGTTAGGGATTTGGGTAGGAAGAGGTTAGGGGGTTAGGATGGGTAGGATAAATTAGGCTAGGTTGGTTTTAAGTGGTTAGGGTAGGGTAAATGGGATTTACGTGGGTAAATTAGGATTTACAACGGTAATTTGAAATTGTACTTAGGATTAGGATAATCATGATAACTATGATAATGTGTGTTTGGTCACCTAGGGGTGAAAAGGAGGTGTCTACATTTTCCCATTTTTGTTGAGTTGTCTATAGGCACAAGTTGCAAGAAAAAAATAGTGTGAGGATGCCTCGGTTTTGTAATAACGATACTTTCCCCCTTAAGCCAATGAACGAATATGTTGGTCATTGGATTGAAGAGATTTGGATTATTTGGATAAGTTTTCTTTAAGATGCTCTAGGATTTGATTGTAATCTAAAATGATCATGTTGGAGGATTTTGTAGAGATGGTAGTAATCTCAAAAAACTTGGTAGGGGACATTATACGCCACTAAAGGGAAACACTACTATGGAACACCTAAAAATGCATGATTTGGGAAGACTACTACATGGAGAGGATCTAATGGGAATTCTCTCATGAGGATGTGTGAATCCATGGGACCAAAGGGTCAAAGGAAACATCCATAGGGTGTGAAAAAGTTGTATGGTAAAAAAATATTTTGACGGGGTGATGAGCATCAAAGTAAGAGTATGAAGATTTTGATGAAGTTCTAATCGATAAAATAGGTATAGGTGACCAAAATATATAAGATGTATAAAAAGGGTTGAAATCGAAGTGAATATGGATCACCTGGAGTTTGGGGACAAAAATTGACGGTGATTTTGGATCGCCGATGATTCCAAACATTACAAATTTATAATTCAAGCTAGCAACATAAATGGCTCATTTGTAACGTGTCTTTGTGTGATTCGAGATCTCTAAGTAGTTGTTTTTGAGTGTTTTTGAGAGATGAAGGTAAGTGATAATGGTAGGAAGAGGCGGCGGGCCAAGAGAGGGGTAAGTAGGAATAATTTCATTTTTTATTTTTTATTTTCGTGTTTTATTTTTTAAATGATTTTTTGATATTTGGGTCAGGAATTCCTGATTGGCACCAACCATATGAGTGACGCTATTTGGGTGGATTTATATTAATTAGTTTAAAGAAAATGTCACGATCTTAAATTAATGGTGATTGGTTTAAATTTTGATGAAGTTTCTAAGCGATATTTTTATAGGTGAGAGATGTTATTTATCTCCATGTGAGTCCCTGGAGATGTCAAGAGGATTAGAGTCAATATGAGAGATGCAGAGTGGGCCCATTTTATGATCATTGGATTAGGAGGATTCTTCCACTAGCAAAGCAGATTCCTTGAGATGTGGGTTTGATTGTGGCATTTATTGAAATATGGGATCCGAGTAAAGAGACATTATGGTTCTATACCAACAAGATGACTATTACATTGGAGGACATGTGTAGGATATTAATATTATCAATCCAAGGTGAGAAGATAGTACCTTTCACTTGATAGGTCCCTCTTGAGACTATGATACGCTTATATGGAGATGATGCCTCGGATATTGGATACACACTCGGAGGATTTCACATAGAGACCTAGTATGACATGGAGAGGAGTAAGGAAATTGACTAATGTCGGTGGTGATGTTGGCTATCTCTTGTTATGCACTACCAGATTTAGGGGTGATAGGGTTTTATGGAAATTTATGGGTTATTGCTGCTATTATAGAACATTAAAGTGTACATGATTAGGGTTGTGTACTTCTGGATCAGGTATTCCATGAGTTATGGATGTTCGTGATAGGGAGGAGATATATGTTAGATGTTGGGTTCCTATTACATTGTTGGGAATATGAGAATATAGTTTTTTTGGGGCCACCGGGCCTACATTGGAGGAAAGAAACCTAGTGGAGTATGTGGTGGGGTTCATGAGGTGGCAATTTTATTGGATGAGAAATGATGGAGTGGAGAGAGACCAGACTTACTATGTTGATCTACTAGAAAGTTAATTCATAGATGATGTAGTCTTGAGGCCATATGTGAGATACCTCTAATGTCTTGGGATGGATGTGGAGTTGGAGGGATTGATGAAGGTATGATGGATTTGGGGGAGGAGGGAAGATATAATAGAGGAAGTACGGTTTCCTCGGGTGTAGAGAGACAGATTGAGTTTATACAAAATATTCTAGGTGAGCTGATTTTCTATCAACGAGATGAATCGAGAGAGGGGGTTGATTGCACCTATAGCAAATGAGGTGGGGTAGGACAAAGAGGTAAGCCGGCAAGAGGAGATGGATGTAGATGATCTTTGGGGTGGTGGAGGGGTTTAGTGAGTGGTGGAAACTATAGTGGGATACTCGAGGAGATAGGGTGGGGAGGATGTAGAGGGGTGGAGAGGCAGAGGAGGAGGGTGATAGTGGGGAGGAGTTGGCCCGAGTTAGAATAATATTTTGATGCCTTACGATTAGAGAGGGATATAATGGTGGTTGATCGTAACACCACTCATCGGGAGCATGACGTCCTACATTAAGAGAGAGACCAAGAACATTTAGAGCATGATACATATCATTAACATCAAGATAAATATAACTAATAATGGGAGGTGTTATGGGAAAAGTATTGGGTGGTTCAGCTTCAAAGGATGTCAAGAGTATTACCTAGGGAGTAAGGCCTAGTGTAGGGTAGATAAAGTGAAACCTATAAGAGGAGTAATAGCAGGTGGGAAGATGGGGCCTTCTAGTTTTGTCACCATTGAGTAGTATCACACACTAGGTGAGGAGATGAGATACTATGAGCACTTAGTGGAAAAGTGTCTTCCCTGGTGTGTCTTGCTATGAAGATTTTGAGTGAGTGAGTGTAGATCAACTTGTGAGGATACCTCGATAAGAACTATGAGTGTTATATAGCCACAAAGAGATCCAGGACTAGATGGAGGAGATGCGGGAGGCCAGGAGGTGAGTGAGTATAAAATTTTGATTTCACCACATAGTATGTGTGTTTTTTCCATGACTTGGATATAAAATATTGTGTATATGAGCCCTTTTGAGGTATTTTGTACATATATTATTGATGATATATATATATATATATGATTATGGATTCATGTGTTATTGATTTATCTTGATGTTGATGTTGTATATGAGTTTGTGATGAGATGTTTAAATATCATATAGTTTTATATTTATTTGATGTGATGTTAGATGTGTAAATGTATAGACATGTTATCTGATGTGATGTTTTACATTGGTATAGTGTGAATCAAAGTGTAATGATCTTGATGTATGTTTCAAAATTTACTTTAATCATGGTTAGGAATAAATGTAAAATGTTTACTTTTTGAACTGAATTTGATACATATGTGATCTGATGGTAAATTAAATATGTATGACAATGCACTTGAGGCCTTGTAACAAATGTTAACATATAACTAACAATAATTAGTCACATGTAGGATCTTGGATATATATTGAAATGAGCTTATATACCTTCTTACAACATGGGAAGGGTTGATATGTAGTTTGTATAGGGGGATAGGTTCTCCTTTTGATGGCTTGTAGGCTTATGCCCCAGCTAAATTTCTATTGCGCTAAATAATCAATGCGGGAAGTTTGCTTTATTGATGGAAAATATGATCAATGCGGGAAGATTTCCTAGGATTCTTTTGATATTTTTGACTTTGATACGAAGGTTGATCGATGTGGGAATCATTTTTTAATGATATGGGTAGCCATCCTTTGAGGGATTCATCTATGATTTTGAATTTAATTTTTAAAGATAGCCATCCTTAGTGGGATTGGTCTATATTTTGATTGAAATTTTTCCTTTGAGGCATCGGTTTATATATTGATAGTACGATTAATAGTTTTCCTTCAAGGGACCAGTCTATGTATCCATATGGATATTTTTATTTTATTTTTAAGTTAAGGTAGGTCTAGTAGACCATTTGAGGAGGGGAAAAAAGGTGTGTACAAACTACACATGTGACCCCTTAGCATGTTTTCAGTTGGTAGAAAAGGGAAAGATGAGAGTAATGATTATAGGGTTCTTACTAAGGAGGAAATTTTCCATGTGGAAAATGTGATGAATAGAGTTGTGGTGATCATCTTTAAGGTCATGATTATAAGATATTGATGACATACCACATAATTCCAAATCATTACAATAGTAAATGATAGGCTAGTGGTGGAATAAGATCTTTGATGTGACTAATGTCATGAAAGTAGATGTGTTAACAATAGAAAGGCCATAAGTGCAAGACATTTAGAGTTTCCTTTTTAGGTTTACCATCGAGGGAGGATAATTGATAGGCTTCAGACCTATACTTATGAGTGATGACATATGGATTGATCCAGTTAGGGGAAAACTTTCCATGTTTACTTATTTCCATAGTAATGACATTTTTAATTTTATTTATGGAAAATATCACCAATGTTGAAATCACGTTATTTGGCATGTTTTTGTATTATCTTTTTATGTGTTCTTGATAGACATGATGATATACCAGAGTTTTTAGGTGGCATTCATCTAATAATTTAAGTTGCGCTAGGCGTTATTGATGGTAATACTCATCATAGATAAAATATCTAAGGGATACATGGAGAGATTGAATTTGAAATTTCAGGCATAGAACTACCTCAGATCCATAGACTAAAGAGAATGGTGTAACACTTGTAGGAGTATAGATGCTTTAGTTAGATAGGCCCATAGAGGAAACAAAATTTAAAGTTGTCAATTCTTGCTGCTTGGTCAATGGTTTTCATGAGGATTTTGTTGAGTGTTTGATTAGAATATTATGCTTGATCATTTTCTTGGGGATAGTAAGGTGATGGAAAGAGTATATTAATGTTGAAAGTGTCACATAATTTCTTCACCTCTTTTTTTTTTAAATTCTTTCCATTTTAGGTGATAAGCTTGTGAGGGATGTCAAAGTGACATATGAAATGTTGATATATGAACTCAATAATTTTATTTTCTTTAGTAGAGATCGGGAATAACTTCCACCCATTTAGTGAAATATTCATTAGCGGTGATGATAGAGTGATGTCATTATTATGATTAAGGGTTGATAAGTCCAATGAGGTCAAGTTCCCATTGTTAGAAAGGTCATAGATCCTAAGTAGGTTGTAGAGGGTCCGACTTGGAATGTGAGTGAGGTTGGAGTGTTGTTGACATTTAACACATTTTTGATGTATGTGAAATAATATTGATCAAGGGTAGGCTAGTAACATCCCATCAGTAGGACACATTTAGAAATATCCATATTGTTGAAGTGTTCACCACATATACCATCATGGACTTCTTGGATAGCTTTAGTGGAGTCATGATATTTGAGGCATCGAAGGAGAGACCGTCAAATATGTGTTTGTAGAGAACACTACATATGATGACATTTTAAGTAACATGTTGAAGAAAATATATTTTATAATTTTTAGATAGGTCAAATGGTATTTTTGGTTGAGAAGGCTAGTCATAGATTTGAGTGTACTAAAGTGTTGACATGTGTGTGCTTGTGTTGTCATTGATGTAAATGGTAAAATTTCACTAATGGTAAAGGGTTGATGATAAGGAGTGAAATAGGAATCTTGGAATGATGTTGACATGGGAAGATAGGGAGTGACATGGTTTCAAGCGTGAAGAAGTTGAGAGTTGTTTGGCCTAGTAGGCCTATTCAGGAGGTCTAGTCAAGTATATGTGATGGAACATGAAAGATATTGATGTATGGAGACTTTATAAGCATGGTAGAGGCATGAAGAACATGTTGGTGATGTTTTGAGACACTCATATAGGTCTCAGAAGGTGAATGTGGGGTTGGATTATGTTTTGTAGGTCTTCATCTAAACCTAGTCTAGAATTTTGGTAGCCTAATGGATCATGAAGGTTAGTTCCAGAGGTGTGTGAGCACATGAGGGCATGTATAAGTGTGATATATGTTGTCTCAATGATGTTAGGACCTCTTAAAGAGTTTTTAAGTAGATGTATAGTGTAAATCTACTATGTCTAGGTTTAAACTAGACCTAATTCTATGACCTAGCTAGGAAAGTCATGGTGGTTGAGAAGATGTAAATCCAAAAATGATCTAATGAGCATTAGATAAGAAATATGTTTTCCTAGAGTTGTGGAAAAAATTTCATGTCCGTATGAGGAATATTTTGCATGATAGAATATTTTTCATCCCGCCAAGCTCAAAAAGGTGAGTTGACTAGCTCAATGTGAGATGTTTCGTGTTGGTTGGCACATGAAAATTTTTAATAGGTACTCAATAATTTTAGGGATGTTGATTCATGGATCTAATAAGGTTTCGAGTTGTAATCAAATCAAATGAGGCTCAGTGCTTTATAAATGATCGTTAAGAAGCCAAAAAGATCAAAAACCCTACCTAAACCCTAGTTCATGAGCGATGGAGGAAATATTGTTGGTGTGAACTCAAAATTCTTTGGGTAATAAAATGTGATGATTATAGAATGGAAATTACTCTCCCAACTTTTATAAGGTGGTAATTTGGAGTCTCAACTATAGGTGGAGCCCACTCGCATTTGTTTTACATTTGAAATATGATCTAAATTTGTGTTTTGAGTAAATGGGAAAATATTATAGTTTTTTTTAGGTTATTTAAAATCTTTGTGAAGCCATTTTGTGGTCCTGCACAAGTCCAAAAGTGAAGACTGGTTTTTAGGCTTGATATGCAGTTTTTAACAGTCATGGTGGAAGAAGGTTCTTGGGAATGTGAGGCCTAAGAGGAGGTTTCTAATGATTATGAGGGTGTTTTAAACATCCAATATGACATGATTCATTATTTATTTTAGGTCTACAAGTCATATTTTTGGCAAGGTTGAGGTCACAAGTTGACCTACTTGACAGGTTTGAGGACAATGATGGTTCTTTGGTGAAATTGGTCTAGAAGACCAATATATTGTCTTGATTTATGATGAATATACATTGGATAGTGATGAGGGGTTAAAATTTATCCTATTCCATGCATTTATAAGTCTTGAAAGTTTCATCATAGGTGTGATAAGGTCAAGTTTCCAAGACTTGTTTCTCGGTAATATATGTATCTTGAAGGAAAAATATGTTTTGATGGATATATGAGTTGAGTCATAAAGTATAAAGTGGTTTGTGGTGTTCCTTGGGTCAGTGGATTTCCAATAATTGGTTTCATGCCATGGTTCATATGATATGGTGAAGTTAGGTCCTCATCTTTGTATCTTTGGTTTCTTGGAGGTTCTTAAAATGAATAAGAAACAATCCTACTTGATAGTGACTTGGGGAAATTGGATGATGAAAAGTTTCATGATACCGTGGAAGGTTTTTATAGGATGTAATTGACATGTGTAAAGCTTTTGGAGCCATGTTGGATCTATTTTGTATCCTTTGAGTCCAAGTTGTACTCAATGGAGAATAAACTAGTCATTTAGGCATAGTTGTGCATATTGAGATTCTTAGTCTAATGACGACCTATATGGTCCTTTCATGTGAATTTATATGGTATATTATATGTATTTTCTTGTTGGTGTGAATGACCTCAATGTTCATGTTCGAACTAGAGGTGTTTAGGAGTTGAGTCATGTATATAAAGTGATTGTATTTGCTCATTTGAACTGGTAGAGGGAATAAAGTTGTGAGTGAACTAGAGGTGGTGAAAGAGTGTGTTAGATGGGTATAATGAAGAGATAAAAATAAGTAAGAGAAGGTCAGGAGATTAGTGTAGAAGGTATTCAAGGTCATTAGACCTAATCATCTTGTGAATGAGAAAGATTGAGCGAAGTAGAATAAAGAGTTATTAGAGAGGGGTTTGAAGTATTGGAGCTGAAATTTTGATCACTATCTATTGTAGGTGAAAAATACATCAGTGATCTTCATCTTTAGGTGGTTGATTTGGTGCTTGATCACCTTAGGGGTTATATCCTCCTTGCAGGGTTGGTGCCTTGCTAAATAGGGGTTGGTGCTCCTTGTGGGGTTGGTGCCTCACTAAACAAATATTGTGTGATGTGTAATATTCATGCAAGTATTTTGGATTGAGTAATATATTCAAAAAAATTAGTGGGTTTTCTTCCCCTTTAGGGTTTCCCACTTCACATATTGTGTTCTTGTGTACTCTCTTAGTTCATGCTCTTATGAATTTTTATTCCATTTTGTTAAGATCATATTAATGCATGGTTGAATGGTTAATGGTTTATATAAGATAAATGCAATTGGATGAAAGTGTTGAAGGAATGAATCATCATGCCTCTCATTCCAATGTGCTTCTAACAATTGGTATTAGAGCTAGGTAATTTTGAAGAATTTTAATCACTTGAAGGAGATCCTTTGAAGAACTAAAATGTCGAGTCAGCAAAGTGGCACTTCTACCAACAAATCTCCCTTGTTTGATGGATCAAATTATGATTTTTGGAGCATTAGGATGAGGAATCACATCATGCCCTTAAGTTATAAAATTTTATAATATGTGTTATATGGGTATATTGTTCCTCAAAATCCTCCAACTAGTACTATAGACAAGAAGGCTAATAATGACAACTCTAAGGAAATGAATGTAATCTTGTGTGGACTAGATGAATCATAATTTGTCAAGGTAATGCATTGTATATAATCCAAAAAAATGTGGGATAAACTCAAGGTCATCTATGAAGGAGATTCCAATGTAAGAATCACAAAGCTACAAACCTTTAGAAATCATTTTGACAACCTAAATATGAGAGAAGAAGAATCTATTGCTACATATCTACTCAAATTTGATCAAGTTGTCAAGTATGTTTCCTTTTAAATGTTTTAAATGTGGAGAAATAGGTCATTATTACATTAAGTGTCATCATAATATCAAGGATGAAGATGATGAAAAGAATGATGGATATCATGAAAAGAAGGCTCACAGATCTAATAAATGAAAGAGTAATTTCAAGAGGTTTGAAAACAAGGAAGTCCAATAAGATTTTCTACACCAAAGAAGATTGTTTTTCATCCAAAGAAAGTGAAAATGATGGTGTTTATGACTTAGATTATGAGTCCGAGCATGAAGATGTAGGTGATGAAGTCTTTCTTATGGCAAAGGATGTTATGAGTTCCATTAGTGAAGACTCCATATTATTTGGTGACTCCATGCACTCTAAGGAAGAAGAATAAGGAGATGCCATAGAGACTAAACTAATGTGTGTTCAGATACGAGATAAAGCATTCGAGAAGAATGTCAAGAAGTGGAGAGGAAAACTCAAAGAATATTAAGGGAATATTCATTATCTTGAGAAGAAGCATTGATATGAAATAGATAAACTTGATGAGAAATCAAAAGGTTAGAAATTTAGACGAGTTCCATGAATTTAAGCCTACAATCTAAGGAGAAATAATGAATTGAGATTAAAGAAGAGATGATCTTTATAAAGGGAGATATGTTTGAGGTAACTAGAAAAGCTAAGTCATTTCATAAGTTTGAAAAGTTCTCCAAGGATCTTGATGATATATTGGATAGTCAAAGGTCTACAAGAGACATGACAAGTTTAGGGTTAAAATAAGACCTTAAAGGAAAATAAGTGATGTAAAATGACATTGTTCACAGTAAAGAGACTGAAGATCCAAGAACCAAAGAGTAGTAGAAGTAGAGAAACTTCAAAGACAATGTGAAGAAAAAGTCTATGAGGTAGCCCAATGCATCAAGGTATGAAAAATCCTTTAATGGATACTGTTATACTTGTAATGGTTTTGGACATAGAGCAAAGGAGTGTAGAAGGTTTGTCAAATATGATCACCCATGGAGGGATAGTAGAGATGATCAATCAAAGAACATTATGTTCTATAACTTTCATGAGAGAGGTCACACTGCTAGGTACTATCTCTATGAACCATCCAGTCAAAATTGGAGAGATGAAGTTGCTAGAGGTAAGAGTGAAGTTGTATGATTTAATTGTAATAAGGTTGGACATTGTAGTATTTTATTACCCAACCACATATATGTGTGTTGAAAATTCACCTAGAGAAGTCTAGAAGCTCTCACCTAAAGCACGCACAACCACCATGTCCATCCTTTTCTTTTCTTATCAAGATGTTATCATGTATGTTCATAATCATAATCATTCACTCAAGACGATACATCATAACACAAAGATATGGTGACACATATAATAAGGAAATAATTCATGAAATAAAATAATAAATATATAAGTATTCATGATCAAACATAGTAACCTCTGCACCCCATAAATATTTATCCATTACAATCTAGAATTAATAACATAACATGTTAGATGAATGCATCACCATTTATTACATCAATGAGTAAGAAAATTCCAAAACCCTAGGACTACTTATCAAAATAACTATAGAGATAATATTATTGAGATAATACCACTAATAAAGATGCACTACCTATATATATATATATATATATGGTGGGGACTTTCCCTCCACCACTTTCATGCACTCGCCTAATAATAAGTGTGTGTACAAAATAGCTTGCATGCTTTTTCCACAACCTTTGTTAATAATAGAGTAGACTAAATATGAAACAAATATACATGCATTAATAGTATTATGAGATTGATCCATGCATGGTATTTATATCTTCCTTGCGTGTGATTTTTCCAATTATAGCTCCTTTTTTGCATCCCAAGCCATCATGCCTTTGTCTATTTTTAAACCTTGTTTGGACAATACTCTAACCGCAATATGCTATTTTTAGCCATGACTTGGAAAATAAGCTAAGTACAAATCCTTTTCTACTCATTCACAAACCTTCACATGCCGATCCTTTATGCATACACATGCGACCCTTTGTGCACCCCTTATGCACTTTTCACAACCTTTGTGCATGGCTATTCCTTAGCCATTTTCTCTTCTCAACATCACCCAAACTAAAGTCATTTCCCATCCTCGATAATGTTTTATCATACTTATCTCTCCAATGAATGAATAAAAGAATCTAAAGAATTAAGAATAAAGGAAAAAACTATTATGAATCAAATAATATGATTTCACAATATGTGCACAAGCTGTGATCATGCCTTAGGCAGATTGAGGAGTTACAGGCACTCTTTTCTTAATAACTTCTCTAACTTCCCCACTCCATGAGTTCCTTTGTTTCCTTCCTGGCGTTGCTTCAAAAATACCCAAAATCTTACTATGCACAAGCTCGTTAACTTTTTATTTAAGATATTTCATGAATACATCCAAATCTACAATCACTCCTCTATAATATCCATTCATTCTATGACTAACATTTGGATTTCCTTGATTCACAATTCAATTGTCTCTTTTATGGATTTTATTAAGTATTTTTGCGTTGATGTCTCTGTCATGACCTTTATCCTCTCAAGATTGTTTCTTAGTGTCATTTCTTAAATTACTTTGAGCTCTTCCTCTTCTTTTACAATGTGTGTGCTTATAATGGGGTCACATATTTGGCATTTATCAAAATCTGACTTAGATTTTCTATTTTCTTCCTTGACCTTGGTGATTAAAGCCTCATACTCGGTTGTCTTTTCCGCCACAAACTCTTTATTTCTTTTCATCTCCTAAGCCAACTCTTCTATTCTTGGTCCCAGTGCCACTCTTTATATTAAGGAGTAACATTCCAATCAATTTTTTAAGATACTCCATCTTGTCAGTGTAATATATTCTATCCCGACTCACCAATGTGGGGCATGCACCCATAATTTTCTTAGCAAGTTCTTTGGCCCTATCATAGGCCTCCTTGGCCTTATTCTTCTCTCCTTTCAATACCTCCATAATTTTTAGGACTTCACACACCTTAGCCTTTTTATCCTCTACCATAAATCTCATGGTAGCCCCCTTATCTAGGTTCTTATGCATGACCTCAACTATCATCTTATTCAAAGGTGCAATGCAAGCCTTTTCATTAGTTATCCTTGTGGGGTCAAAAATTGTACTCCTTTCCTAGCTCCTTTGTCGAGTGTCAATGTGGAGAAGTACATTACATATCTCAAACTGTTTCTTCTACATGCATATGCATGTTCCATGACAACATTTTCTTTATGCGTGAGATCCCTCCTCTCTCATCCAACAGGTCCAAGCTAAATAATTTCTCCTTAGGCACGTGCTTTAATTCCTATCCCTCATCACATTTGTAGGATTGTCAATAAATGAAATATATGGTGACTATGGTGGCCCTCACTTCCTTACTTCCTTTGCCTTAGTACATTGTTTTTCACGGGTGTGAAAGGATTTGCACTTGTCTCGCCATTGACACCCTTATCCTTCCTAATGACAAAGGTCTCATCACATTCTAAATTGTTCTCCTCGGGATCTTCCTATGTATAATTTTTATCCTCTTCATCCACTTTGGTTCTTCTTACCTACACAAGATTTTATAATGCCCACCCTCCTCATCTTTCTCTAGGCTTGGATCCATGTCTACTAGCTACTCTTTATCTACTTCATGTGTGGACTCCTCATACACTAATTCATTTGCCACTTCCTTCTCCAGGTCTTCCTCATCATTAGACACAACCCCATCTCTTTTAGGACCCCTTATTATCCTTAGTCACCGAGGGGGCCCATTGTTTGACCGAGAAGAGTTTGTGTTGTTGCTTTCCCTCCTCCTCTTATACTACATTTATTTTCTTCATATTTGGTCCAACACAACATCCTCTTCTTCTTCTTCCTCTTTGGATGAGGTCTATTCTCAACCTATATTTGGTACCTTCATTATATTATTCTTTGGTTAAAGCATATGAGAGTCACATACCTCAAATTCCTTCTCGTATTTCATCTTTGGTCATAAGTTAACAAAAACCTTGTAAATTATGCTTCCAACTATTACATTCATGATGAGACTTAAATACATGGTGTTAGGCTCCATAGTCTCCAAGTATACCGACATGGATGTGTATCCATAGGTATTGCGTAGGGTGTGATAATATGAATCAAACTTATCTACATTAAAACCATCCTCTCGCGCATCCTTTATTCTATTTACTATGTATTTCAAGTACTTGGTAGTAAATGAAAACAATAGTTTTCACCACGACCCCATCTCACCATTTGCCCTCATGAATCGGCAAGGATAAAGTGTTTCATAATTATAAAATTTTACTTCTCACCCAGTTCTCCTGTATCTCCCTTGGCATGTGTCATTCATTCTCAAAGGATGCATGCTTCCTCTTGTATAAATTGTCTACTTTGGATTTGTAGGGGTTTGTGATTGCACCCTAGCATGTGAAGTCTGCAAACTATACTGCGGGGGACTTGTTTTCCATTAGGTGATGCACATGTTATCTTCTAGTCATCGGGGACACAAATATCCCAAAATAAAATTAATAAAAATATAGAACCCCATATGATTTTATCTCCCTTCTCAATCTGCACCTTCACCTCTTCAATAATCCCATTGGCAATAAACTACACAATGTTGTATTGTGTTTAATGCGCCATCTTGTGTGAAATGTAGAGGAACTTCCTATTCACATCTCCCCATCACTCGAAGTGCCAATATTGAAACTTACCAACCTGGGAAACTACCGTATTTTCAGTGGTCTGAAATCATCTCCACAATCATGGCTCATGTTTCCTGTCATACTGGAATTTGGTGGCTAGATTCTCGATCTTCATCTCATCTCACAAATCTAAGTCCGGGTGTTCTATGGTCTCTTGCAACCTTGTTACTTGTCCAATAAAATGAGTTGTGATCCTCATTCTTTAAACTATAAAGTAAAAAATAATCCTCATGCACCCACGAGATAATTTACTAGAATAGGTGTACAAACATGCCAAAGAAGGGTAGCTAAAAGAGCTAGAGGACCCCTACCTTCTCAAGACTCTTCCTTACCAAGTCATCCATCATTTTTGGTCTTTTACGATTCTTGTCAAGCAACTCCCACATCATATCCTTGTTTAGTGTGGCCTCATCCTCTCGGTGCCTTATGATTTTTCTTGCTAATATTACATTTCATGAGCTACAAGGTCCACTTTTGTGCCACAATTACCTCCCGTGGGTATTGTATTTTTAGAACAATACCTATGATGGGTCCTCTATGTCCTTGTTGTTTTTCCCTTTCCATTTCCTTTAGGTGATGATGTATGTTATTTATTTGGTTTCATCATTTATCCCCAAACTCACACTACAACCTATGCACTAGGTGTTTTTAATTACAAACTTACTTGATACTCAAACCCTTTTGCCATGCACCATGTCTTTGGTATATTTTTTCTTACCATTATATTTTTCCGTAACTAATCTTCAATCTCTATCAACGCTGGCCCCATAATTTCAAAGACCTTTCAAACCTTAGCTCTTCAACCTCCAACTTTACAAACCCTACTTCACTTGTGCCCTCTCCTTTTGCTCAAAATTCCACTTATTTTATGAAGGAGCTCCACATCAAGACCGATGCACTATGTTCTTGTTTGTTTTCCGCTTGATTTTCTTCATTTCACTTGGTCACTCGACTACTTGGTCACTCAAATATCTTCGAATGAAAGGTATAAAATGACTTGATTTCCCCCTTTTAAAGCTTTATCCACACTTTAAAATCCACGACTTACTTTTTGGTTTTACAAAACCTTTTTTCACTTTTATGTCTTAAAGTGATTTTGTGTTTTAAAACACCTTTCTCCATCTTAAAATCACCTTTTGATTTTCTCCATGATTTCTTCATGCAAGACAATCATAACCTTATGGTGCACCACTACTCTCCAGGTTGCATACATCCTTGTGCACCTTTTCCTACACCATAACCCATCTTCCTCTATGCCACATACCAAATAGTCCATCCTGCCATCGCCTCCCTTGCATTACATTGTGCACCTCTTCCCCGCATGGCTTCGATATAATAAATTCCTATTAAGCACTATCATCCCTAAAACATTTTCTTTTTTCTCTCATGCATACCCAATTTTTATCCATAAAGCAACTTTCTTGAATAATGTCGTGCACACATCTTAACTAACTCCAAGAAAAATATTAGCATCTCAAAATTTCATGTTGAGTGTAGTCACACCTACTTCCATCCCACACTAAAATTATGCACAATCCTTTCCACATCAATTCAATAAATATTGATCATCTCCTATGCATGAACACACTTATTACTACAAAACAACATAGAAAAAACATGAAAGGGAAATCAAATCTAACTGGAACAAACTACCTTATTACAAACACAAAAGAAGATTATTTATATTAGGGATTCAACCTAATCCCATTGAATTAAATGAGAAACATGGTTCCATCCATAACTTGTAATTGACATGCATCGATTAAATAGTGGAATTTCAACTTTATTTGGTGGCACACAAACTTATAATCATACAAAAGTACCATATTTCCAATGAGAAAAAAACTTTTTCTCGATGTGCCCTGTCATAACAAGCCTTCTATATTTCCTTTTTATCCTTTTGAATTCAATGCACAATGGCGTGTCACTCATCCAATTATATCAACTTGTAAATGTGTTAATCCACATCCTATTCATCATCTAATATACCTAGGCACATAATACGCAATGATGGTAGCATAAATTCCATAGGTAGTATAACCTCTACGCAAAACACAAACTAAAAGGGTGTGGCCTTGTTCAATCATTTATAGGTTGTTTTATATTCCCAAATAATGGTGATACCTTTTCATCTCAACCCTTTCTTCCAAAATTGAATATATTTGTCGGTGTATGTCCCAGGATCTTGTTAAAAGATTCAGTAGTGTCATTATCTTGATGGTGATAAGGGGTAGTCTTATGGTGTTCCACCATAAAATATGCCAATAAAATTCTAATGGTCTCATTTAGAAAATGAGTTCCTCTATCACTCATTAGGCTCAACGGGAATACATACGTGCTAATAATATTTTCCCAAAGGAAACTTGCCATTATTTATGTTATATAATATTTTTGTAGGTGTAACCTCTTCTAACATGATCAAATAATCATTATATGTGATAATTTAGTTTGCACCTTTCCTACGCATAGGTGATGTAATAGGTCCTACAAAAGCAATATCCCATTTTTCAAAAGGTTCTACAATTTCTATTTGTTGCAATGACATCTCACCTCTATTCCCAAGATTTCCAATTCTCTGGAAGTGATCACATTCTTTGAAAAAGGCCTTGGTATCTTTGTATAATGTCTCCCACCATATACCTACTAAAAGGATCTTGCACACAGTAGGATCTCTCGTATAATTATCTCTTGCTATTCCTCCATGCACTTCTTCCATAATGTCTTCACGTTAATGCTCTAGAAAACATCAATGCAAGACCTCATCTCTACCCATTTTATACAAGTATCCTATAATAAGCTGATATGGTGTGTCTCGAATAACAAGCTAGTTATTTTATAAGGTGTTCATTCCTTCTAGAGCAAGTCCAATACACAAAAACACCGCTATTTCCCCAAATCAGCTGGCACATGGTTCAATTTAAACAAGCTGTGCATATGGCATAGTGTATTTAATGATTTTCACATCCTCTCTAGAATCGATCCTTGAAAAATGGTCAAGTCCTAAGTTGATAATGTTTGGCTCAACCACAATCGCAAAATAAAATTCCCGATAAAAGAGTATCCATTGGTAGATTCACCCTTGCAAAACATGTTTATTAACCAAATACTTCAATTCTAAATGATTTGTATAAAATATGAATGGTGTGGCCAATAAATACTATAAATTTTTTTGAAGCACGTAGATAATTGAAATTGTCTCACACTCTGTCATTGTATAGTTCTACTTTACTTGTCTTAACTTCCTACTTGCAAATCATATGGGATGATCCACATTACCCTCTCTGGTTGCACCAAGACCGTGATAATAGACATTTCGAGAGGCATCTATATGTACATGAAAAATTTTGTTCCATGAAGGAAAGTGCAAGAATCAATGCAACGGTGGTAATCTTCTCTTTAAAGGTTTCAAACACCTCGCTACTACGCATCACCCCATTAAAAATTTCCTTTGGCTTTGAGAAATTCCTCAGGACGTGCAACAATACTTACATAACCTTTGTTGAACTTCCTTGTAATAAATAGTATACCCTAAGAATCCATGCACTTTAATTTTATTGGGTGATTCTTCTAGTCCTAAAATTATTGCAATCTTAGTTGGATCTACCAATAATCCATCCTTACAAATAATATGCCCAAGAAAAGTACCAAAGGGTGTATCAAATATAAACTTCTTAATGTTGAGAGAGATTCTTAACTACTTACATCTTTTAAACATAAGCCTAAGGTTATCACAACGATCTTTCACCAATATATAAATGGTCCAATAATCTAGATAGATCTACTAAAACTTGTGGATAAAGTGTTGAAATGCTTGCATAATGATGCGCGAGAACACTCTTGGTTCACTATTCAACCCAAAAGGCATGATAATAAATGAAAATATTCCCCATTCACTGGTGAAGATGATATTCTCTTGATCCTCACGTGTAATGTACACCTAGTGGTACATTGAACATCCATCAGTAAATGAATATATTTTGTGCACCACAAATCCTTCAAGGATTTCCTCTATGAATGGCATAGGAAAAGGATCTATGACACATGAAGTGTTAAGTTCATTGTAGTTAACATAGATCCTGGTCTAGCCATCCTTATTGATGTTGATCACCATGGGTCTAACCCACTCAGATTCCTCGATTGGTTCAACAATTCCATACTTAAGAATTTTATCAACTTCTTCCTTGAAATTCACGCATAGGTTTGGATTCATCTTATAAGGCCTCTTTTGAATGAGACATGTTCCCTCTCTTATCTTAGTCTTCATCTCTCCCAATGAGGGATGCACACCCTTCAACTTATGATATCCTCTTGGGAATAGGTCCAATAAGTCACACAACAATTCAATGATCCTCGCAAACCTCTACGGTTTTGACCAATAATATCCTCCTTAGGCACATTCTCGGTATAAATATTCACCTTCTTAGTCTTCATAGGTACATGGCATGCGTGCACTTTTTCATCTCTAGATTCCATTACCTTACACTCACCCTTAGTGTGGCTAATATCTAGGTTCTCTACTTCCTCATCATCAATGGGGTACACCATCTTCCCTTTTCCCTTCTCATTCCATGCGTGATTTAAGAGCGTCTCTTTTGTCTCTACTGCATCCTCGCGTGCCTCAATTCCAGGATCTCCCAAAAGATGAATCATGAGTTCTTATACTTTTTTTTCTATCACTTAAAGTGATACACTTCATAATCTACAAGGCCTTCTGGACTGGTGGCATAGTAGAAAAATAGTCAAAAGTGTGAGCCACACCTTCAATCATGTCTTACCAACTTGCAGTCTCTTGTTTGAGCTCAACATGCACATACCATGCATGCGTGCAACCCTTCGGTGTTGAATATAACTTATGTACCAAGAGAGGTGGTTGTAAATGTAGAAAAAAATCATGTACTTGGGTACATTTCTAGGTCTTAATCACATAATATTATTCATATGATTCCTAAGCGAGAAAACTAGTAATTTCCTACTATCTTTGGCCTCTTTCTTATCTTTCTTGATTTCTCTCTAGTCTTTCACACCCCATTTCCTAGTCTAATATTTGTTTCTTGATTTTTATTGACTCTGGAAACCAATACCTAGTTAGGAAACTAGTGTTTAGGCACCCTCATTTCCCTCTGGGTACCTTTGAACTCTTTGTATCTTACTCACATGTTTTGGTCCTCTTTGATCATTTGGGCATCTTGTTTTCATATGGATTGCCATTTTATTTTCTAATTATGAAATTCAAATAAGGGAATCATAGAAATACAAAGTTATGTGACCATAATAAAGGAAAAATCTCTAAGATTCTATTATCATCACCTAAGGGTGCATCCAAAGGAATTCTAAGAGCATAAAGGAATCCATCTAACACTCATTAAGGGACAAGGGACTGAATTTTCTGCATACACGCATAGGAGGGAAGTTCATTTTTCCATCCACACATCTATTTACATTACTACATCTAGCTATCACTCACTATCAAGTGCATCTTGCACAAGATATTTCTAGGATACGATTCTAGCACACTCGCATAAGAACTACATGGAGATTGAGATGTAGTGCAACACTCGAGTCATGAGTTCACTCTGTCGAGTGACTCATCAAGGTTAGTTAAACTCCCCATTTGCATCTTTCCTCTTTAGGTTTTGATGTAGTTTGGGGTTTTTCATGATATCATTTGTTTTTCAGGTTACAGGTGAATTCTATGATCATCCAGCAGAACAAAGAAGACCAAAAATGAAGGTTATTGACCATCTTGTAAAACAAAAATTATCATTTTCTAAGGTCTTTCATAACCACAAGATCCTACCGGTGGTCTATGGCACCTAGACACCCCAGCTTTTTTCCTCAGCACCCTAGTTCAGGATCATTCAAGTAGTTCCAGGATTTTTTGAGTTCGATTACGATAGTATCCTCCTCCTATTCATCGCTTTTCTATTCCAGAGAACTTCAGGATTTATTATGAAATCAACTAATTATTATATTCCCTCTCTTATGCCTAGGGTTTTATTTTGATCTATCTTATTTATTGTGTCATATATTTGTTTTATCTTTAATTTATCATATGTGACTTTGCAATATTAGGGTTTTACAAATTCTATATTTTTTAAATCATTTGGTGAACCCATTGCTCATACCCAACCTTTCTTCTAGGTATTTTTTCATCTTTTTATCATGGCTCAATATTATGGACCATTTATTGAAGCCCACCTTCAATAGCTCAATGATCATCTTGTTGAACATCCCCAAGATCTAGATATGCTCTTATTCATTTCTCATGAGGAGGCCACCAATCTTTCCAAGCTTAATGTTCTTACTTCCACCCTTCCACCTAATTCTATTATTCCCATAGTTGTTCCTACCCCCACCAACCACTTCACTCCACCTTTTATTTCTCACACACGAAAATTCTATCCCACTCGCACTCAAGACCTAACCTTTCTCTATCAAGATCTCCAAGTTACAATCTCTTAACTTCAGGAGGCTACTTCTCATGCATCTCCATCTCTTGATTCCACATTGTTACTTCATTCTCCTTTAACACCCACCATTTCCACTTATGAACTTCCTCCAAACTTTGTCACTCATGAGATGACCACCTTGAATGGACATGGTGATCCTCAAGAGCATCTCCAAGTATTTCATGTGCCATGTCTAGATTATATAGATAATAATACTTTACTAGCAAAAACTAATCCATTTATTAATCCCACTCACATAAAAACTATTGTTAATGTTGTCTCTACTCCTGAAAAGCTTCAATGATAGCCTCTAAAGCATACATTCATGAAATTTCCCGTGCTCCACATATTCTATTGACACAAATTATTGACAATAATCTTATTACGATTCCTCCTCCAATTAATCTGGATCCATCTCTCCCTAAAGGCTGCAATTATAAAAAAATTAGATGTGACTATGATCAATGTGTTGGGCATTCTACTGATCGATTCTTCAAACTTATACATATTATTCAAGATATCATCAAAAGAAATGTAATCGATCTCCCGATACTTTGATATCTATGTCATCCAATGAAAACAAAAAGCTAAAAATATTTAATGATCCTCTCCTAAAGAATGACAAACAATATGTTGACTCTTAAGCTAATCATGCATATCATGTAGTGCCACCTTGTTCATCGAGGGATCTTGATTTTCTAATTGCTAATGTTGATACATCTCCACCATTCATTTGATTATATGATCATGATTATCATGCCACACTCTCTTCTTATACATTACATATTCATGCTTCTATCGACATCATGTTATTATTAATATAATGATTGATCCATCAATTCATATGGTTGTGTGCACTATTTCACTTCTCGTCACTATCAACTATCCACTCTCTTATATTGTGTATCCAACTCCCAAATCTTATTATTACATCAAGCTCCCAATTACATTCGGGCTTCTTACCATGCTTATTCCATTCATCATGGAACCTTAAATCAAAGGGTGTGACATGCTCTTAGGTATTACTTGGATTTTTTCCAGTCAAGCTATCATTTCCATGAATCACTTGTATCACAAGTTCATTCACAATAAGAAACTTATCACCATCAAAGGTGTTCGCCATGCACACCGTGGCCGTAGCCTCCTATTGAGGTTTCCATTTCACTTGCTATAATGTCTAGGTCCCCGAGACCTCTCAAAACTAAAGCGCAATCTTCTCCTATCTCTCCTCCTCCCTCTCTTGCATAGGTTTTCATCACCTTCTCTCTCTCTCCTTCACATAGTTATTCATCACCTCCTTTTTATCCTTCACATAGGTGTTCATCACCTCCTTGGTCTCCTTCACATAGGTTTTCATCACCTCATTGGTCTCCTTCACATAGGTGTTCATCACCTCCTAGGTATCATTCATTTATACATCATCTGTCTCATACATCACCGATCTCAAAGCATGGTCACATGCCTTTATCTCTAAAAGCATTGGGTGGAGGACCCTTTCCCATTAGTTTTTTTAGATATCTTACTCATCATTGTACACTTGGGGGCATCATGCTTATTTCCCCCTCTTAGAATTATCAGGTGTCTCACATTTCTAGTATTACTCTCTATGCTTCACAACTAGTTGTTCTAATGCTTCTTACACAACATGTATCATAATTACCCTATGAGGAACTCTCATGCTAAGGTTCACACTTGAATTTTGAGGGCATGTTACATCCATGAATCTTACACACTACACATTTAATGCTACACACTTCATGATACATCTTTCTAGCATTCTATTCTCACACATCACACTACCCTATGACACACTCTAGTTCCACGGTTCATACTCGAATGTTGAGGGTATAAATATGAAATGAACCTCACCACATTCACACTCTTTATGCTCTAGCTACATTTATCATATCTTTCCCGCACACATTTTCAAACCGTTCATTGATGACACACTCTTGTTCTCTAGTTCATTCTTGACTGTCGAGGGATATTTTATAAATGTACCTCATCTCATGCTTATTCACATTCAATTTAGGGGAACACTACTCTTATCACATTTACTTTGCATTCCATTCAATTCACACTCACAACATGTTGCATATCTTGGTTGTAATTATTCTTTTCTACTTATACTCACACATTACACTTTGCTTACTATTTTTGACGGATATCCAAAAGTATGTCATTATGTTCACTTGTTCTTTAATCATGGATGAAAAAATTCTACAAATCCTTACATGCAACAATCATGCTTAGCATTGTACCTCTTACCAGTCCCACCAAGGCTCCTGGGGGAATCTATATTCCTAATCTCACATACTACATGTGCTATTGTTTCATTTTCTACTACTTCCTATTCTTACTAACACATGAATTTACATTGATCTATACACGCTTTGAATGTCTTTTTATCTTTTTAACATGCTAATAGGTGCTTCATGTGAAGCACTAGTCTTGTAAGAAATATTTTCTACCATAGTTATTTGATACTTTACTTGCCACTATTTGTTATTATATGTCATTGTTTGCGACCTATGCCCTATGTCTTCCTTGTTCATTGCTTATATATTTTTGGCCTCTTTGGCACTGATTGTCTTGTGACATTGTGAGTGATGTACCATGTTTGAAACCCACTTTTTGATGTCCACTTTTTCGCACTATTGCTTGTTTACACTTGTCTTCTATAGTATGTTTGTCTCTTTTTCTAGCCATATTTTTGCATGTGACTTAGTTTCTACCATGCAAATTCCCCCCCTACAGGGAACCAATTTCAAATCAACATCTAGTCCCCTCCTTTGAGCCACATGATCATAACAATGTTGTAAGCACCCCAAATGAGGGAAGCATACATTAGGTCAATAAGTCACCCATATGGTATCTCAAAGATTCAATACATGCCTACACAATAAAGAACAAAAAGAGTTACAGACACATAACGACCCAAATTTTGAATTGGTTCCTCAATTTAGCAAAAACACCGATGCCCAGATACATACATAAGTGCTTGAATGATCCTAACTTTTCCAAGGAACCGTGACTAGGGGTAGTTAAAGTTACTTTCTCATATGAACACAGTTGGCAACAATCCACATAATGGTTTTCACAGTATAGGATAGTCCTCCAGTAATCAAAATGCATTATATCTCCTTTTTTCTATTTCCTTGGATCGAATTGGAACAATCACAAAGCAAAGCAGGATCACACCATATGTCGTTTTGTATAAATTTTGGGAATCAATCAGGGATGGAGAATAACACAAGACTTTTCTCCCCAACACTCTTCTATAGTGGCATGAGATCACAAAACAAAATTGTTCTTAGCATAAGATTACCCAAAAAATCACTCTTTTATAGAGGTTCAAGACATTTTATATCCTTTTCACTCATCACGGATTAGGTGCACACTTTCCTTTTACTACTTTTTCACATATTTTACATACTTTTAAAAGATTTTTCTAGAGTTTTCATAACACATGACTTTGACTACTCTTTCGCTCTTATTTTCTAGGTCCATCCTTAATATGAAACAAGAAGCATCCCTACATCAAGGATAATAGAAGGTAAAATATGATACAACACTCATACGCATCACCCCTAGGGTCACTTTGTCTCTTCCTTAGCTTCCACTCTTCATTTTTATCACTCCACTTTTTTTTTTTTTCTTCGCCATGATTTTTCCATCAATCTAAATGTTTATTCGGTACATATATTTTATTAGATACAAATATTTTATCTAATTTATATTCAATCAATAATATAAAGCGGGGTGAATCTAGACACAAAATACAAGTGCTTGGGCACATTTCTAGGTCCTAATAACATACTATTATTCATATGATTCCTAAGCAAGAAAACTAGTAATTGACTACCGTATTTGGCCTCTTTCTTGTCTTTCTTACTTTCTTTCTGGTCTTGTACACCCCACTTCCCAAAGTATGATCTTCATTTCCTTATCTATATTGAATCTAGACACTACCACCTAGCCAAGATGCTAGCGCCAGAGCCCGTATCCCCTCCGGGTGTCCCGACCTCTTTGTTTCTTACTAGTATCTTTTATCTTTTGGGCATCTTATTTTATCATGGGTTTTCCTTTTAGCTATCAATTATGAAATTAAAATATAAGGGAATAAAATAAATACAAAGCTATGTGACTATAATAAATGACCAAGCTCTAAGAAACTATTATCATCACTTAAGGTTACATCCAAATGCATTCTAAGAGAATCAAGGAATCCATGTAGAACTCACTCAAGGGACAAGGGACTACATTTTCTACATACATGCATAGGAGGGGAATTTCATTTTTCTATCCACACATATATTTACATTCTAAATATAGCTATCATTAGCTATCTAGAACATCTTTCGTAAGAGATTCCTAGGGCATGATTCTAGAAAAAAACACAAGAACTAAATGGAGTATGAGATTTAGTGTAGTGCTCGCTCATAAGTTCACTCTTTGGGCTGACCACCGGGGTTATTCTAAATCCCCATTTACATCTTTCTTTTCTAGAATTTGATGCAATTTAGGGTTTTGCATGATATAATTTGTTTTGAAGGTTACGGGTAAATTCTATGATCATCCAAAGACATACGAGAGGACCAACAAAAAGGTTAGCTACCATCTTGAAACACAATAAAATTCAATTTATGAGGTCTTGCATAGTTATAGGTGCCTACTAGTGGTCTACGGCACTTAAACGCCCTAGTCCTATCCTAGGCACCCTAGTCTTGGATCATCTAGCAGTTTAAGGATTTCGAGTTTAATTATGACAAGTATATTCCTCTTGTTCATCGATTTTCTACTTCAGAACACTTCAAGATTTATTGCAAAATCAATAGTCTTTTATTCCCTCTCTTGTATATAGGGTTTAATTTTTATATAGCTTATTACTTGTGTAAGATATGTGCTTTATCGTTTATTTATCATATGTAACTCTATAATAATAGGGTTTTAAAAATTCTATATTTGTTAAATCAAGTAAATTGTTTGGTCCTTTGGCCCATTGTCTCTCACAATTATGGACATGTACCAAAGGATTCTTACCATCATACTCATATACAAGAGAAGAAACATTACTCTAAGTAAATATTGTCAAAAAGGCTATCCTCACCTTACACCATCCTAACAAGATATCTCTGTTTGTCACCAACTAGTTTGATTTTTTTCTAAAAAAGGTATAAACCATCATATTCTATCTATCTCCCTCATTATTCCATGGCATGCATAAATGAGTCAATTTTTCTTCTCTAGTGTACCTTAGTAACCGATTTATGCCCAAACGCCTAATCATGCACGGCTTGATCATCCAAGTGACTCTTCTCTTGACCTCGCATTCGACCATTTCATGCGTTCCATGGGCCAAATGGTCACAAGAAACATTGGTAGTGTAATTTAAAGATTGTGCTTCTTCCAACTTAAGTACACATTCCTTAGAGGGTTCCACATTCTTAGGTTCGCAGACTATACATGTATATATCCTATTAATCTCCTCTTTACTCACATGGCTCAATGTAGGGTGTAACCTTCACGTCATCCAGGGGTATGACAACGTATTCCTCATTATTCTAAAAAATGATATATATATTTTTCAAGCATAAATCAACATTTTTACATAAAACCAAGGACTTATAAATAATGTGTAAAATTTGTCTTCCTCAACCATATATAATACCTCAAAATCACCTATAAAAGTTTCTCCTGAATAGTTATTGAAGCATCCTTGAGTACCCCAATAGGCACAACCCTTATTTTATTTTCCATATATAACACATTAGAATAATGCAATTGTTGTTTCCCCATCCGGTTCTAGGTATCCAAATTCGAACATTCACCTCGATGCCCGCATCAATAAAAATATTACTCACTAACCAACCTTCTATCACTATATCTAGAGTAATTTCCTTGTCATACTCATGGTTTTGCGGTGGCAAGTTTGCATGGAGGATTTGGAACTTGTGCTCAAATCTTCCGTGTGGTACCTCATAGCACAAAAATTATCCTAGCAATGGGATGATGTTCTCCTGTAACAAAATCCTAAAAACCTCTTTCAAATCATCTACATATTTTTGTGGAAGCTTAATGTTCTTCACACCTTCCCTATTGTGAACCTATTCCTCGAGCACTAGATCTCACCTTGCAAATATCTGATTACTACTATGGTTTTTTAATAGACCTCCTTCTGATGAGCCACATCTAGATAGTTAACATGCATAATATCCTCTCTACTAATATAGGACTTTCTTGTAAGAGGTTACCGTGCACGTTTCCTCTACTGTGTAGTGACTAACACTAGTTGTAGTTTTGGATCAGCCATCTTTTTAGGTTTCCATTGTTTGTTCTTTATGTGTTGTACCTTGATCATCCATGTTCCTTTGTCCTTATTTTTGTTGTTACACATATCTTCATATAGGTCTAGATAATCCTAAAAAAATTGCACTTTTCCATAGTTTGCACTGAGACCTAGTTCTTGGGTTGCTCACGCTGGTAATTATTTGGGGACTCAAAAGTATAACAATTCCCATGAATAAACCTTCCTCTACCACCATGACATCTGCTCCTATATCCACCTCAAATCCCACCATCTTCATTGTTGTTCCCTTCATTAGGTAAGGCTTCTTATTACTAAGAGCTACTAGCCATAGTGGTATGTCGTAATCTAGTCTTGAAAGCTTTGTGAATATGGTCTATCAAATGATAATCAATTATATCATGGGTATGTGCATCAAAAATATTGAAGTACATATAGACATTCTTCATTTTTGCACGTTGCAAGAGGGGGAAATTCAAGACATCATAATTCTTGTGGAAAATCACACAAGACGTAATAGTACATGTGCATTCCTACACAGATAAATATCCTTATTAATCCCTTCTACATGTCATTCGATGCACCATAACCCATTGCATGTATCATGTGTCGAATTGGCATAAATATTCTCCAACTGTTTAGCCATAACTACTATTTGTGACTCTACGAAAGGACTCACTCCATTTTCTACATTCCTAACTTCTTCACCATGTAGATATGCTTCCAAATCCTCACGTAGATCAATAAATGTTGTATATGATAAGTCCCTTAGAAATGGAGTCAGTAAGCCTCCAACAAACCAATGTTCATGTTGGCTCTAATAAATATCATAAGATTGTTTAGACAAGAGAGTTTTAAAATGCATATCATATTCCCTCTAACTTTTAGATAAACCATTCTTGATGTCTTTGAGTGCAATAATACTATGTTTCTCAAACTCATGAATGTGGAATTCAGCCAAAAATACAATATGCAAAGTGCATCATAATCCATCGCAACCTAATGTGGGTCATACTTTCTATACCGGATATGTGTGCGACCTTGCAATGTGGAGGAGAATTGAATCACATTTATATTAGAATCTATTATTTCCTTATCTCCTCATAATAATTTACACTTGTGTGTGAGCTCTACTACATCCTCCACACCTCTATACTATGGAAAGTGAAGAGAAATATCAAAGAAGACTTGAGGTGTTTGTTGTTGTGGTTGTTGAGGTGGTGTTTTTAATGGATGCTATGATGGTTTTGGCCCTTTTCCCGAGATGGGGATAGATCCCGAACTTGAACCTCCACTAGGATTTCATCCATTTAGTAGATTACCTAAACCTTTTGATCCTCTCACCAAGACCTTTGGTATAGTAGATGAAATTCCTTGTGTCCTAGTTGTTGTGATAATATGGAAACCTACCGTCTCGTGCTATAAATACACATATATGATTTCTTCTAATGGTTTGTGTGCCAACACTCGATCCTAATGATGTGCCTATAAAAATATCTCCAAAATGACTCCCAAACATTAGTACTTGTTGCACTACCATGTGCACATCTTTGATCTGTCACATTTTGTGAGAAGTAACTAAAACGTGTCTACCTGTTTCTCCTACCCAACGTGGAGATTCTACTTTCTTTCCTTCACTATGATGCTCTTCAACAACTACCTCTAGATTTAGAACACCTTGTACAAGTTGTAGGAGGCCGGGATGGGTTAGATTTGTGCTCACAGTTCTCATTATCTCCTCAAACTCACTCTCATCAGATGCCAATGGGGTCTCTCTACTATGCTTTCCCAAGGTCGAGAGGAAATGATACTACAATACCTTTTCTTCCATGGGGCTCTCATCACTTCCACCTGCCATCATTCTTCTCAACCTCAGTGCCTCATCAACTACTCCCTATCATGCCTCATTATATCCGAGCCATCCTTTCTCTCTCTTCCTATCTTCTAACAAGGCAAATGAAATCTTTCCAAAACCTTCTCTTTCCCATGCATGTGGTGGGGTTTTAGCTAGCCATAAGTAATTTTTCCATTCCCAATTCCACCATTAGGATCTTGATAACTAAGGGTATTGCATGCAAATATGATCCTCTTGGCTTAAGCAAGAAATAAAACTCTACTTCCTCTAGATAAGAATACGTCAAAATTGCATACTCTAAAGTATAGTTATACAATACACCTTCCCACCAATGATCCATAGATTTTTTCCACAACTCATCCGAATCAAAGAGATTTTTATAGTATTCCCGCATCCAAGCTTTATTTCTGGTCGAACACCTCTATGTACATTCACTAAATGATTTGAGAAAGAAATTGTTAGCAAAATTTCACAATTCACCTTTTTCTAGACACCTGGCATTACAAAAATGCTTATTGATATAAAACAACAATATTTATGGAAAGGGATGAAAAATTATGTTATAGACTTTGTGACACAATGCCTTGAATGTCAACGTGTTAAGGTAGAACATATGCACCTAGTCAGTTTTTGTATCCTCATACAAGCATACCACGATGCATAAGTGGCAAGTAATAAACATGGATTTTGTACAAGGGTTACCTATGCCGAGAAATAAACATGATGTTATTTTAGTAGTTATGGATAAAATAACAAAGGTATCACATTTTATCGTTGGGAATCTGAAGGATGATTCTCCTATTTTGGCAAGAAGATTTGTACACAAAATATTTAGATTACATGGAGTACCTAAATTAATAATTTTGGATAGAGATCCTAGAATGACGTCAAGATTTTGGAAAATGCTTAATGCAGCTTTAGGGACTAAGCTGAATTTCAGTTCTGTGTATCATCTAGAAATGGATGGATAGATTGAAAGAGTAAATCAAGTTTTAGAAGATATGTTACGGATGTATTGCATGGATCAATAGTATAAGTGGGAAGATTACCTTCCATTAGTTGAATTTGCATACAATAATACATATCATGCTTCTCTTAAGATGGCACCTTTCGAGGCATTATATGGAAGAAAATGCAGAACCCCTGTTAGTTGGGACAACATAGAGGATAGAGAGGTAATTGGACCTAAAATTCTTACTAAAATGGAACAACAAGTTAAATTGATTCATGAACGCTTGAAAGAAGCAGTAGATAGGCAAAAGAGTTATGCTGACTTAAAGAGGGTTGATAGGAAATTTGAACTTGGTGAGAAATTCTTTCTTTGGGCTAAACCGAAAAAGAGTTCTATAACTTTTAGTAAGGAATCCAAGTTATCACCTCATTATGTGGGACATTTTAAGATAGTTGAAGTAATCAAACCTATAGCTTATTGTTTAGCATTACCCTCGCTTTTCACGAATGCATGATGTTTTCCATATTTCTTTGCTTAAGAAATATGTTTCAGATTTATCACATGTGTTAAATTGGAATTCCTTGTAGGTCCAAGACCCAGGAATAATCGTGGTTAAACCCATATGAGTGCTTGAAACTTGCCAGTTGCATTTGAGAAATCGTGAGATAAGTCAATGCAAGGTCTAATGGGACCAATTTAATGAAGAAAGTGTAACTGGGAAAACCTTGAGGATATGAAAATTAATTTTCCATATCTATTTGAATAGGATTGATTCTGTTGACTGATAAAAACATGTGATTTTATCTTTTTAATACAATAAGTATGCTATTTTTGGGCAGATATTTATTTATTTCGAATAAAAAGCTATATAATGTTGATTTCTGGAACTAAATTAATGCTGATATGTTTTTGACATATGGTAAGAAAAGTGAATAGGATGATTTTTCCTTGATGCAATCTGTTAAAAATGAGATAATCATTGGGACAATGATTCTTTTTAGGAGGGAAGCATGTAACACCCTTGACAACTGAAATATTCCTCTTGCATTCAAGTGTTGACATGTGACTTTCTGGATAAAGATGTGTTCTTTTGACTGTTGAAGATCATGCTTGATAAGGATAAATCTTTTCTATTCTTAAAAATTATTAGACTGAAATTATATGGTTGTCAAGAATTCATTTTCACTTTGGAAAGATGAGCTTCAATATGGTTTTAAGAGTTGTAAACTTATTTCTTCTTATGAATCATACTTGGATCAATTTCAATGATCCAAGGAATGTTTCAAGTCTTCTTCATAGACTAAATGGTAAAATTGACATTCAAAGTAGTTTAAGGAACATAGAAGACTGAATTTTGTATGATACTAATTCTTGGTCTTGTTGCAATGTGTTTTTGTTCAGTTGTATGTTTGTGCCCGGGTCTTTGGTGATTGATCTTGGTAGGACATTAAGGACTTAATAAAAATTCAATTCTCTGAGGAGAAGTTCAGAGTCCTAAAATCTAAGGACTATCCTAACGGTAACCTAAGCTAGGTAAGAACAGCTATGTCCTAGCTATGTTTACTTATTTGAATATTGTTCTAACCTAAGCCTCTTATTCTATTGTTGGGTTGGCAACCTAACCTAAGTGTTATGCTAAGCAAATAAGGGAAGGGTTACTAAAGTGATACTAGGCTATTTTAGCTATTACCTAATAACTAAAGGGTTATGAATTGAACCTAACCTAAGGTGGGAATTCTAATGGCTAATGTTCTAAGACCTATGTTAGTAATTGTTAAACTAACCTAAGTCTATTTGAATCTAACCTAAACTATTAAAGGGAACCTAAAGGGGGTCGCATGACATAAGGGTAATGGTTCTAATGGAATTTAAATGATTTGAAAGGGGTTTAAATGATGAGGTACTACCAGATTTGGTAGGGGACCAGTAGACTTGGTGGAGGCCTACGTGGAAGCTCCACTAAAGGATGGAATTGTATTTTTGTGTTGAATTGGCATTCGCCAAATTTAGGAGGTGGTGGCAAGGAAATATAAGTGGGAATTTTGGATTGAATGGAATTTATGGCATTTATGAGCCTCGATCTTCGTGTGCAAACCATCTTGGAAACTTAGGAGGTGGGTTTATAGGAGGTCATTTGGTTTTTCTTGCATGGTAGATTTTACTCAGATGGAGCTAACTGGTTCTTTGAACCAACAGTTTGACCTTCACTTCAAAGCTATTTTTGGTTTCTTCAGCCTATTTTTGATCGAAGGAAAATATATGAGGCATAGGAGGAAAAGAAGTTTGATTGTTGATCTTTCGTGGAGGAGAAAAAGAGTTGGAAGCTTGGCTAGAAGTCTCCTTCGATTTGGTGGAAGCACTATCAGGCATGATAGGCTCTAACTATTAAAATTATTTACGTTCTTCTAAATGAATCATTAGAACAACTCTGCTCTCATGAGATTCTTGTTTTCATGCCTGTCTAGTTATTTTTTCTTGCTTGGGTTTGGTGAATCCTTGTGTGTTTGATTTGAATCCATGGAAAAATAGTATTGTTTGGAAACTGCCTTTCTGTGTGAGTTTTATGACTTGCATGCAAGTAAAAATGGTATTAGAAACTTGTTCTGTATATCTGTTTTTCTCTCTTGAGCTTGTATTTGAAATTAAGGTGCTTGAATTGACTGTCGTGAAAATATATGGATCTGAGCTTAAGGAAACTTGAGTTCTATTTTTATTTGATTCTGGGTTGTGTTTTCTTTTTGGACGTAGACCCATGTTGGAGCTTTGCTTTGTTTAGAACCAGTGTTTGGAAAACTCGTGCTTTGTTGAACTATTGCTTGGAGTTCATTTTTAGCACTATACTCACATTATTTTGTTAGTGTAGTTCTAAATGTTTGTGTTCAAGCTTGGGTTCATCTCTGTACTTCTATTTAACACTTGAGTGTTATGGACTTGTATTTGGGTCAATTCATTCGAATCTGTCCTGGTATTTTGTATTGGGTTATTCTTTTATTAATGACTAAGTTATAACTCTTTACTTGAGTGAATACTCACTAGGAACTGTGTGGGAACTTGTTTGAGTCGTTTAAAAATATCTTTGAGATTTGGAACTTTAAATGTCTGGCTTTAGAAACGTAGAACTTTAGTTCTATGATTGTAACAACTCCCTTGAGATGGTTTTGGTGTGAGAATAGAGTGGGATGTTTTTTCCCACTATTTGGAAGAAACCCGCATTCTGGGTTGATTGTATTGTTTGTACTAAGGCACCACTGTCGCAATTTCGTGGTTGTGAAGTTTTGTTTTGATATTCCATTCTTGTTGCTTGGGAAATTAAGACTGAGACAACTTCTGTATTGGGCATTTTGGGTTCTAACTCTCCCTCTCTTCTGTCTCTTTAAATAAATATAGGTCTTGTGGAAGATTTGGATTATTACCTTGGACACTGAAATAATTAGGAAGGATTCCTTCTCTATTTAGTTGTATTGAGTTTGATTATTTTGAATTACGAACTACTTACCTTTTGTATTTCATGGAGAGGCATTTGTAAGTCTCTAGTCTTGGGTTCGTAGGTAACTCTGAACCTTATCATTTTTTTATCTTGGGATGTTATTCTCGACTGATACAGTGAATAAGACTTTGGTTTCTCTTTGAGAAAGAAAAGTATGTGTGTGTGTGTGTGTATTCTTTTGTGAGTAGTATATTGGTTCGGGTTTGTAGTATGCTTTCAACCAGATTTAAATTGAAACTGGAACTTCTTTTGTTCAGTTGTATGAAACGATTTATTAAATGGACCTTTCCTTAGTAGAGTGACTTTTCTCTATCCTTGGATAGGCTCAATGTTTGAAATTTTCTATACTCGATTCCATTTCGAAATAGTGATTTCTCTTGACCTGTTGGTCTACCTTGTTTGAATCATTGATTGAAATAATGTTGAGAGCTAGTAGCCAGGAAGGTTCTTGCTATTAAGTACATTGATACTTATGGGTTTGACTGTTGTTGACTAGTCTTGCCTAGTTTATATGGAAAGGAGTAGGTTTGTCTCTTGTACTCTTTATCCTTTGTGAAGAACTTGAGTAGAGATTAACTCCTCTTCGGGGCTGCTTTGTTTGTGAACATTGTTTTATGATCTTTGATTGATAATTTCTACATGGAAAGTTGGAATTGGAGTTGCAGTTGGACTATTCTGGTTTTCCTTACCTTCTTGTTTGGTTATGGAATTCTATTTGATGTATATTCTAATGATTGAATGTGCAATATTGTTATCCTGGAAAGGAACAGGTAACTCATGTTATAATCTGGTCTATTTTTCTGATGTTATAGGTTTGGGTAGGGTATATAATGGTTCTTTTTATTCCTTACTTATAATTTAGATGAATCATCCTTGAAGGAACCATGTTGTATACATTTATTCTATCTCTTAGAAAAGATAATCATGGTATTCTATTAGGATAGAATTATGAGACAATGGGATGGCAAGATATATTGTTGTTTACAAGCCATTGATAGAATTATTAGAACTTTAAGATCTTAGGCTAGATATTGTTTATTATATTCTACTTTTCTCTTTAAAGTTGATCTAGATTTATTAATGAACTTCCTTTCTATTTGTTATCACTTATGTTGATTGTATGATGATTTAATTATCTCATTAAAGCAGTGTTGCTTTAATGAAACAATTAGTGGAATGCACTTTGTTTTAATGATTAGTGCTTATCATGCTTAGTTCATTGAACTAACCCGTGCTAGCTATTTTTGCAGATGGATGACTTAAGTGGTAAAAGAAGGCAAAAACTTATATGATGCATTGGCTGATATATGTATAATTCTTAGTAAAGAATTCTGATTCATTCTTTTGTTGTATTATAAAGAAAAGTTGTATACTTTATAGAATGAGGGTTGTTGTTATGCGGTTCCTAAAGAGCATAGTCTTGTAAATTTTATAAGTTGTAATGATGAATTGTGAGTTGTGTTTTATTTGCATGGGTTGTGAAAATTATCTCATACTTTTATAAAGAAGATGAAAGTTCCATCTTGTTGATATTCTTTATATTATGTTATGATTATCTTGTTATCTTTGATAAATGGATAATGGGAATTAGTTCAATTTCCCTATAATGAAGCAACTTGTTGAGTTGCATAATATGATGTGTTTTATCTAAACAATTTAACATAATAATGTGATGCATAATGAACATGCATTAAGAAATATGGATATTGGGAATGATATACCCTAATACTTAATCATGTAGAGAAAGACTCTTTCTCTCTCTCAATTGAATATAAACCTAAAAGGTTTGGAGGTATGATTAGTATGAAGTCTACTTTAATTGGATATATGCGGTTGTTAAACCTTCCTGAAAGTTAAAGAACATTTAAAATGAAACTTATGATATCGCATTGTCCTGTTTTGGTTAATTGTCGGTTTAACTGAGAAAACGAACATTAAAAGCAACCATAAGTTTAACAAAGTTCTTCATGGACTAAATGAAAAAAATTTAGGAAATAACTTATGGAGTGTTGGATTAGGGTTTAGCAGGTTTTTAATCAAGACTTAATCCAAATTAATAATTCATTAATGATCTCCTTGGGGTATGTACATCTTGATGAGGCAGTTTCTATAGGATGTTGGCACACGCCAACTACAGGGCTATACTTTCGAGAAGACTTGGGTCTTCTCGAGAATATAGTGTTGTAGTTGACATGTGGCATCACCCTTCCGCATTGATCATCCAGATCTACACACAATAAGAACTTGGACTTGAACTTAGTTTCTCTCTAGGTCAGGTTAGGGGCATATTTAGGATAGGAATTAGCTTCTAATGGCTCAGGGTACCTTGGCACATCTAGTTGACTTAGGTCAACTGAGTATGCCCATTTACCCTAAGCCATTGTGAGCGTCTTCCTATAATAAGTTATGTTCCTAACTAGGGCTAGGGTTAAACCTGGGACAAGTGGACTGACGGTAGTCAGTAAAGACCAATCAGGATAATAGAGGAGTGAGGTGAAGGATGTATTCCATTATGATGAGTATGTCATCTAGGAATAGTGACATACATGTATGTTGTAAATATTTGGCCAAAGTATTGCAAGCTTACTTGGTTGCGTTGTCCTATGTCACCAAGTTTAAAACAACATGATATCAGATGAATATTGGTAACAAATATTTAGATATGTTCATTAAAAGATCACTCAATACTCAAAGTGTAGGGTGGGAGCCCAAGTATACAAAGTATACAATATGTATTCAATACATAAGATAACATAAATAGATCGGTATCTTACCGAGTTATGAAATGAATAGATCGGTGGATCATTGAGTCATTATAGCTGCATATGGTTATCTATTTGAATTCGATTGGCATGGAATGTTTGTTCTAAATAATGATTTATTTAGAATAGTGAACATTATATAATTAAAAAAAAAATCCCTTGTTTCTAAAGTCTTAAAATGGGAATGTTACACCTTCCATTAAATTCTATTGAGGTTATTCTTCCAATTGAGGAGGTTTCAGCAAGTTGGATAACAATTAAAAAGATTCACTACCTAAATATATATACGATGGGTACTTTCCCTTCACCACTTTCATCTACTAGCCTAATAATAGGTATGCATACAAAATAGCTTGCTTGTTTTTTCCACAACATGTGCTAATAATAGAGTAGAATAAATATACAACAAATTTACATGCACTAATCCTATTATGAGCTCAATCCATGTATGGTTTTATCTCTTCCTTGCATGTGATTTTTCTAATTATATCTCCTTTGTGTGTGTCCCAAGCCATCCTTCCTTTTTCTATTTTTAAATCTTTCCTGGATGCTACTCTAAATGTGATCTACTATTTTTGTCTCGTGACTTGGAAAAACAACTAATTCCTAATCCTTTTATGCTCAGGAGAAAGCCTTTGTGCACTTATCCTTTCTACATACATGTGACCCTTTACACACCCCTTGCATGCTTTCCCCAACCTCCATGCTTGGATAGTACTTAGCCATTTTCTCCTCTCAAAAACATGCATCTAGATATTGTTTCTATGGGCCTTCAACGGTAACTAGGAGATTTCAAACTCCTATAGTGCAGGAGAAGAGGCAAGGAAGGTTATGGGAGCCTAGAGAAAATAACATCATTTCACCTAAAATAGATGTTGAAGTAAAACACATGTTTTCACGTATTTGATCAAAATAAATAAGGTAAAAATGAGTCACAAGTGTTAAATAGGGCATATGGCCTCTTCATCTTGTTTTTCTAGACTCCTCATGTAGTAGGATGTCTCTAATAGGATTCTTAGAGACATTTACCATTTGTATGAAGCATGGTGTTAAGGGGGAGCTTGAATGGTTTGAGGTATGATATTGTAGGAGTACAATCATGGTGTGAAGATGAGTTAGGAACTGGTTTAGGTGTTGTTATATGGCAAATATGCTAGATTCATAAATAAGAAATTCATTCATTTTATATGATGACTTGATCAGACCATCATAGGTGGGTGTAATGTTGCATTCTAGGTATGCCTGTGTTGGACCGGGTCTATATGTTGTGTCTTAATCCTTTATTCATGTTTTGATATTTCTTAAGTGTGTTCATGCATCATGGAGATAGTATGAAGAGTGTGAAGCAATGTAAGGTATGCCAAAGTCAAAAAGGTAAGTTCTTTAGTTGATGAGAATGGTTGCAAGTATTTGTATGAATGCTTGAGTCAGTTATTAATAAAGTATGAAATGAAAAGAGGTGTGCAATATATACAATATAGAGTAAAGTTTTGCATTCTTATTGATGGTCCATGGAAATTGTGCAAGTGAATAAAATCCAAGGTATATTTATGAGTTTTTTTTTTGTAGAGGTAAGCTGTGTAATAAGGAAAGCATGTCTTATGACTACATGTGTATGAGGAATCATGGTGTTGTGTGATCACATGAGATGAGGGGGATCATAAGTGATTGTGATTATTATCACACTAAATAAGGATAACTCACATAAAGTAGTGTGGATAGTCCACTTATGGTGACTAAGGATAAGTAGACATACTCAAATCGACTTACATCGATTCGGTGTGTTTACTCACCCTAAGTCAACATAAGTTGACGAATGTGCTAGGCTATGTGCCTATCACATTTTAGAGTACAATAGTGACCTGCAATTCCACTTTATGACAACCTGTGTTTAGAAGAGATAAGTAAAATTTCGTTCCATAGTGGTTTCTCTATAGTATCCATCTAGTTACCAGAGTCATTAAGTGTGTACTACGCAGCATTGAATATGTTGTGGCAGTCCACTTAGTTCTTACAAACTCTTTCATACTTACAAGTTCATTCATTAATTGATCTTAACTCGTTAATTGATTTAATTTAATGTTAAGCAAGCGTGCCTAGGGATCAACTATGTTTACAAGAATAATCATTTAAAAAAGGATCTCAATGCACCTTCACAAAATTTGAGGGTATGCATATCAATTTTGCATTCATCTTATGAACTCATTATTCACTTTCCATTAGTTCATTAAGCCTTATAATTCAACCTGATTTTAGTTAAGTATAGGTCATCAATTAATTATTATTACATAAGTCTATCAACAAATGTAAAACAAATTGTATAACTATTAAGTTAACTTTAATGACTTCTTAATGCCTTTACAAATTACCATGCAATAGTTCCTACTTAATTGAGATCTTATAAACTATAACTTTATAGATATAATTATCAAGCATAGTAAGGGTCATACACTATGCCCTTTTTAATCATGAAAATAAAGTCCCATTTTCTTCCACTTAAGGAATGTTTGTCTCATCTTATAAGTTCAATGACATAATAAAGTATAATCTGCTAAGGAACTCTAGATCTTTCAGCAATTCAATATTACTTATAGCCAAAATCCATTAAGGTGTACTATATTAGAATTATACTCAAATTAGGTATCATTATCTTTTAGATTAAATGGACATAGATATATAGTTTCTTAACCACCAACACCTAATCCCAAGGTATCTAATAAGTCATGTTTACTTAGACTTAGAATCATATAGAAAAATCGACATTAATCATATCGTAAAGATAAAATATCTCTCAATATACCAACCATACAATAAATCAATATGATAAATGTAGAATTCAATTTATTCCATAACTATGAATATTTCATAAATATTTCAGTCAACAAATGATATCATTCTTCAACAATTACAGAGTACAATGGCACTAGGCCTTCACGGTTCTTCAACATAATCATTTCAAAAAAATTAAAAACTTTCATGTATCCGAATAAAATGAACTTCATTAATAAAATAAATGCAACTTTCTATAAGTCTTTCTCCTTTCACTTTTCACGAAATCCATCTGTAAAATTTTTAGCATGTGTCAGTTCATGAGAACTGAGCATGATAAGAACTAAACCATTAGAACAGTATGCTTCTATCTATCAATTTCATGGAAGGATCCCTTCTATTTAATGAAATTGTTCTAAGTTCTCAGAGACACCTATAATTACGCCCAAGCAATTTAAATACTTAAATTGTGCTAATTATCCCCTTTCTCACAAATCAACAACATATCATCAAAGGCACTCATTTTCCCTCATATCATCATTAATTAATTACACTAAGCTAATTAATTAAGTTGCTTATCCAACAAATACCCTAATTAACGACCTTCCGTTAATAAATCACCCCTTCTACCTATACTAATTAATTATTATTAATTAATTAGCTTTCCTTCCATTTAACCAATAAATCAATATTTAATTGATTTAATCCCTTATAATAGCCTAAATCGTACTAATATTCCTTTAATTAGCTTCATAAGCTTACATCTACCTATTAATTAATCACCTTTGATTAATTAAAATACCCCCAACTCCCATGACTTGTTAAACATGTATTAAACCCTTCTAAAGTAAGGTTACCTTTAATAAAGCAACCTTATCCATTTCTAATCATTTTTTACCTTTATCCCACATTCATGAGAATGTGTTGAATCCTTTATCCTTTGGGCTATATAAAGAGCCCTCCACCTACCTTTTACTTACACCTAAACTTTCTAAGAGAGCAAATGCAAAGCATATAGCAAAGAGACTAAGAGCTTGCACCTTGTCCTTTTGAGAGTTCATCATCTTGAAGAGTTAAGCCTCTTTCTTAAAGTGCTTCGGTCATATGGGAGGTGTCAAAAGGGTCTTGAGCCCAACTTTGATTAACCCCCATTCATAGGTTCTTGGAGAATTAAGGACAACTATTTTGATAGCCATGGAGCTTACTTAGGTCCATTCATTTATTTGTTGTTAGAGAATAGAGGAGTTTAGATATTTATCATTGTTAGTTTCAAAGTTTGTATTGATGAATGCTAGCATCTAACCCTTGTTTAATTCTTATCATGATGGTGTTTATGCTTTGTTTTAGCTAAATTGTAGAACTATTTTAGGTGGTAGTTCTTGCTTCATTTGATTTAGCATTAAGCAAAGTATACATGCACACATTTGGCATGCCCGGTGGGACTTACTCCATTGTCCTTTGCACTTAATTTCAAGTTTTTGTAGTTAAGTTTTATTTTTGGTTACTAACCCTCTTTTACACATGTTGATCTAACTTGTTTTTTTAACATGTTTTGTTGAGTTTGCATGTGTTGGGTCTTCCTTGTAGGTATGAAGGAGGTGAAGTGCTGTCAAAATTGGAATTGAGGGGAAAATTTCAAGATTTCTCCATGTTTTCATTTTTAGAGCTTACTTTTTCAACATTCTACATGCTAGTTTTGTCAATTTCTTGAAGATTTTAAATTCTTGAGCATGTAGGTTAGTGTTTGATAGTGATGAGTCTTCTATTTACATATTAATGTGGTGGGTTGCTGTCAAAATTTAATCTTGGTGAGAAAATTTCAAGATTTCATCATGTTTTCATTTTTTGAGCTTACTTTTTCAACATTTTACATGCTAGTTTTGTCAATTTCTTGAAAATTTTCAATTCTTGAGCATGTAGGTTAGTGTTTGATAGTGCTGAGTCTTATATTTACATATTAATATGGTGGGTTGCTATCAAAATTTAATGTTGGTGAGAAAATTTCAAGATTTCATCATGTTTTCATTTTTAGAGCTTACTTTTTCATCATTCTACATGCTAGTTTTGTCAATTTCTTGAAAATCTTAAATTCTTGAGCATGTATGTTAATGTTTGATAGCGTTGAGTCTTCTATTCATATATTAATGTGATGGGTTGTTGTCAAAATTGAATCTTGGTTGGAAAAATTTGCCCATTTTGCATATTAAGGGACGTTTTTTTGACATTTTTTAAGTGCATGTCAAGTGCATACCCATGAGCATAAGAGCATATGCGTAACCCATCTTCCAAAGGCCATAACTTTTGCTCCCGACCTCTCCGAATGACTCCATTTTTTTTTATTTGGAAAGGTATTGAAGTTAACTATGCAATGAAAACATAAATTCAGGATTTATACTTATAGAAGTTACAGGTTTTTCTGTTATTTTAAAACTGGTCATTTTCTAACATGTCTAATGTTTTGATGAATGTTGTATTTCCATGCTTACTCGATTTAGACCAAAGCATGTGTATGCTCTTCTCTTGCACCTTTTGGTGATCTTGAGAATCAAAAACAACTTTGATCTCTATCTTGTTAACATTGGGATTAAACTTGGAAACTTGATTATTCATTTTGCTTAAGGGAATGAACCTTTTACAAAGCATTTTTCAATGGTCCTTTGATTTGAAGTTTTTCATTTCTATATAGTTGGGATAAATTTTATGTATGCTCTTCTCTTGTACCTTAGGGTGATCTTGAGAATCAAAAGCAACTTTAGTCTTCATTTTATAACATTTGGTAAATTGGAAACTTCATCTTTCACTTTTGGTTTAAAGGGAATGAACATTTATCAAGAATTTTGTATGGTTCATTGATCGAAAAGATTTTCTTTACTTTTTAGTTGGATTATTTGTTGTGTATGCTCTTCTCTTGCATCCTTGGATGATCTTGAGAATCAAAAGCAACTCTTAATCCTCTTTTAAATAATGTGTTTTCTTGGAGAACTACTAACGCTTGAGTGCAGGACCTAAAAACGCTTGTCAAAGAAAGGAGGAATCAAAACGAAATCAAAAACTACTAATACAGTTGTTATACAGGTTGCCAAAAGGTGTTCAAGCAAACCACACCTAATTAAACAAGATAAAAAGAACAACATATTCAAAACACTGTATTGCAGGTTTCGGAAAAGGGTACGTCCCTCTCCGCTCAACTGGAACATAACCCCTTTGGCATAACGCCTTAAGCTACAACAATGGGGGTGGTTCCAGGAACCCCAAAGTAGTCCACGCAAGAGGGAACCTTGTGGATGAAACGGGAAGTGCTCCACACTACCTACTTGACTAGTGATTCCTTTGTGAGATAGAGTTACAGGTTGTCCATTGTGGCGACCCCAGTGATAGTACACATAGAGACGCGCTAGTTGCCTACTATTCTTGAAGGGGGTAAAGTAAAGCCGAGATACTCCCAAACTAGTCGGTGTGACTTTTTGGGTAAATCACGCCGCTCATGGCAACTTTTGAATACACTAGGCGAGAGAACCACCTAGGAGAATATACTTTGGCCAGGAGCCCACTTTGACCACTTTAAAATAGTGTTGAGTTGTGAACCTTCTTTTTGAGAAACGTGTGACATATTACTTTCACCTAGTTTTTACTTGCCTTAGGGCGAGGCGAAACTCTGCCGAAGTAAGACTAGCATTTTTTGTCTTTTTTTCTTGATTTATTTCCTTCATATTCTTTTGACACTTTGTTGATCAAAAGAGGTGTGATTACCTTTGTGTTGCCATTCGACTGTTTCTCTCACTTTTATGTCCGTTTACGCCCATCCATGTTTGCGGCTGGGTTAGTTAAACGTCTAAAGTGAGTGGAGGCGTTTTCACGTCATTTGGTAGCCATTGTGATCTTGATACCCACGTCAAGATCGTCATTGTAGTTAGGCATGGTTCATCACTGCGGACTTCCATAGAGGAGTTAGTTTGTTTGTCTCGTATCATTACAATTTCGATATTTACGTCTTGTTTCTTGTAAACTCGACATAAATACCTATATTGTACGGTTACGCTGCACACATTCTTAACTATTCCTAGCTATACTTTGAGCTTTTTTGTTCAATTTTATTATTACCTCGATTTCAAAAGGTGTTAAGAACTACCATTTGTGCGTGTTATATCAATAACACCTCGATATCAATACTCCACTTTCTTGCAAAGTGGGTTAACATATCTTGGTGATATTGTTGTGTCATTCGCAAATCGTAATTGGCACTTTTTGAGATATAGGTCTTAATCAGACTTGAGCTTGCTCATCGTATATCTTGATTGGGAGATCGCATTTAACTTCATGTATTTACTTACGTCTTGTTCATTCCTTTGAACTTGGCATAAGTGGAGACATCTTGTTAATCATCTGGTATCACAAATTACTTTGAAACGTAGTCTAGGAAGTATTTCATTTGATTAGGTTTTGGTACCAAACGATTGTTTCATTGGTGACTTTATCACTCTATCACATTGGTATTCTCACACTGTTAATTTACTCTTAACACGTACATCTTGTGTTTCACTTAGGGGTAGACATTGAATTTTGAACAAATCTATAACTTACCTTAGTGAAATTTATCACGAAAACATGGCTCCCAAGACGCGTCTAGGGTTAAAGAAACAAACATATGAGGAACAACAGGCCCAAGCTTGGGAAACCTCTAACAGACAAGGGTCAAACCCATTTATCGGACACGATCTAGGACCACTATTTTCTGCAGAAAAGGAAACAGAAGAGATGGTCGATCATAGTGGAAATGAATTAGAATCACCACACGCAGACTTTGATTTTGACCCCACTCTACTAGATGAGTTTCTCCTTAGAAACAAAGATAGAGTTTTGGCATGGGTCATGGAATTAGGGGCCAAATTTCCCATTGAGAAGGAACCAATACTACAAAAAAATGACACTACTAAGGAGGAACACCCCCTTATCAATATGGAAGATATTTTAATAGGCGAGACATGCTTCCACTTCTTACGCAGAAAATGATAAAGTGGTAGGGCATAGAATACCCCTCATCAAAGTGCCATGAAGAAACAAGATAGAACATGAGACAGGGGAAGAACCTCCATAATATGAAGAGGAGGAACCTTTAGAAGAAGAAGAAGACACAAACCAAGTCACAATCCAACAACAACTCAGTAACTTAAGCCAACAACTAGCTTTGCTTACTTTCCAAGTACAGAAAGACACAAACAAGAACGTTCAAAAGTCAAAGCCTAAGTTTAGGATCCACGAACTCCATCGAGAAAACCAAGGAGAAGAAGACACAGGGTATCATCATGTACACATCCTCGCTTCTCCCACTAAAGAACAATTGCTCGCACAAGAAGTACAATCTATGAAAGCAACGCTTGTGAGCATACAAGAAAGCAATATAGGGAGTATTAGGAAATACCAATACGAAGAACTATGCCCCTATCCTTTTGACAAGACAATGACCCTTCAACCCTTTCCAAAGAAATTTGATATGCCAAATTTCAACAAATACAAACGAAAGGGAGACCCAAGGGATCATGTTAAAGATTTCTACATGGCATGTCAAGAGGTGTCTTATAGTGATAATTACCTCATCAGACTTTTTCCTAAGAGTCTCGGAGGTCAAGCATTAGAATGGTTTACGCGCTTGCCACGAGGATCAATTTTCACCTGGCCAGAATTGGCGGAAAGATTCGTGCGTCATTTCTCATATAACATAGAGAGTGACGTCACCATGGCAGACTTGTGCAGCACAAAACAATGCCCAAATGAGACCTTCGCCAGCTTCCTCCAACGATGGAGAGGGATAGCTAGTCGCTTCCCTTGCGCTTTCCCTGAGAAGCAGCTAGTCAGTATTTTCGTCCCTAATCTCAACCCAGATATAGCTTTCCACCTCCAAATGCATTGTGTCCGCACCTTTGAGGAGGTTATCGAGAAAGGGATTCAAATAGAAAAGGCTCTCATTGCCAAAGGCACCCTCAAAACCCAATCTAAAGACAACCAAAGTGTCAAACCCGCTGAAAATCCAAAGATCTTTAACAAAAACAAAAACGTGGTGGGAGACGGAATCACTGATTCCAAATGTGTTCAAACGGTCCAAACCAGTCAACCTTTTAAACTGACCAAGGGCCCAATTCAACCACCACCAAAGTGACGAACATTCACCTCCCTCAATGAACCATTGTCATCATACTAAAACAGTTGGATGCGGCCCACATGATGACCTATCCTACAATGCAACCGTTTGATGACAACACTCCTAAACCTTCATGGTATAAGGAGCATGAATACTGTGAAATGCATCACGTTAAAGGTCATAAAACAGACAAATGTTTGTGACTTCGCCACTATATTCAAGACCTCATTGACAACGGGGAGATAGAGGTGGATAACCCTAGCCACATGCAAACACCTAACGAGAAAATGGGGATTTATAAGGAACCATTCCCCAAGCATGATAAGTCGGAAAAGGCAAAACCGGATCGGGGAGAGTCATCCCAAACCTATAAAGCCACGAATTACTTGTATACCAAGAGAGATAACAATCATTACGATTCACTTATCGGATGTATTCACTCCCCTACTGACCGTGTCAATACCATCCGGATCAAGGGAAAGGACTACGCTACGGTAACAAGGTGTGCCCGCCTCGTGATTCCGGAACCCTCTCTGTTGACCCCACAAACTGGTAAATATAACCTTTTAGAACAACTTGAGAAGACACCTGCTAAGATCTTGATCTTAGATCTTCTCAAGATATCCAATGTGCATAAGGACATTTTGTATCAAACTCTTCAAGGGTCGGGAGTGCCTTTAGAAGTCGATCCTGCATACCTTCAAGCCGCGGTGGCAAATATTGCACCAAGTGAGCATCTCACTTTCAACCATAGGGAGGTCCCTACCGAGAATCCTACACATAATCTTCCCTTATACATTGAGGTAGTTGTTACCCGCAGGAAAATCAAACGGGTGCTTGTGGATAACGGATCTGGATTGAACATCTGGACGCTTAAATTAGTCAAACAATTGGGACATATGGAAGAAGATCTTGAGTCCCATATCATCACTATCACCGCATACAACAACGCGGAAAGAGAGTCAGCAGGCACCATTACGCTGCCAATGGAGGTGGGCCCCACTTACCATCAGACAAAGTTTCACATCTTAGACTTGGAACTTCCATATAATATGCTTCTAGGCCGACCATGGATCCATGCCATGCAAGCAGTGCCGTCAACATTTCATCAATGCATCAAGCTGAAGCATGAGGGACATACAGTAACAATACCAGGATACTCAAAGCCCTTTACTCATTGTAGAGCTCTTAATAGCTTTGCACGAAAGGGTACATACGCATGTCCCTCCACAGATATAGCTGTCCCTCTTCATTCTGAGGCCATGGAATCTCGAGTAGATTCAAATTCTCTTAGTTCTTGCACTCATGGGGCATCTACTTCAACATCTCCATTTAATTCATGGGAGATGAAAATTCTGGAATATGGCTGTGGGGAGTATAATGTACAACAAGCGCTCTTGGTTTCTAACCTCTCCTTGTCGCCCAAGACTAGAGGTCAACCCAACTACCACTTCAGGAGACCTAGAGAGGAACATACTATTGGGTCGTTCCTACCTGGAGGCTTGTTAGCTGAGGAAAAATTACTTGATCCACCTACTACTTGGGTCCCTGAGGACACTCAGCCATCTTGTTATCAAACCCCAGAATATGAAAAATCTAGCAGAATGATGTACTCCATGGGCTACAAAGGCCTAGGATGTGGGAGGAATGAACAAGGACAAAGAGAACCAGTCCCTCTTCCACATTTCAAAACAGAAAGATATGGCATTGGGATTCGCCCTTATGGAGCACACCCCAACGATCAAGATGCGACTTGTTCTGAGCATGAGGATAGCTCCGATTATCTAGACAGCGATACGGATTCCTGTTGTAGCCAATATGAGGATCTGGCCTCCACGAACCTTTTCATGAATAATGTTGTCCTAACCATCACCCCCACTGAACCAACCCTTGACCTTGTATACCCCTCCCTTGTTGAATGGGACCAACAACGTCACGTGCCACTAGATTTATTCGAGAATGACGAGGCTATTGCAGAGTTCATGGGCATAAGGGATACAATTCCCATTGGAGATCACAAGAAGGGTTTCTTTATCGACTTAGACACCTGCGCCTACTTCGGCGAGGAGGCTGAACTTCGTGGTCAGCAAAATTTAAAGAAAAGCGAGGGCAAGAGTTCTAAAGAAAAGCCTCGGCAAAAATCAAAGTCCAAGTCACACAGTGAAAACCTCTTTGAGGCATTGGCTGACAAACAAATAAGAAAATCAAAGGACAAACAAAGTGACCACGCCAAGGATGAAAATCTCGTAGAGACATCCTTGGATGAAGATCTCAACCTACCTCCCGATCCCACGCGTATGGAGGATTTATCAAAATTGTTAGTTGAAGAAACCATTGATGTCAATATTGGTACTGAAGAAGATCCCAAGATAGTAAAATTGGGAGCATCACTCTCAGCCAGAGAACAAAAGACGTTCACTATGCTACTGCGAGAGTTTATTGATGTGTTCGCATGGTCTTACAAAGACATGCCCGGCTTAGATCCAACTTTGGTCGTGCATAACTTGGTTGTGCACGCAGATGCTAAGCCTATCAAACAGAAGCTTTGAAAGATGCACCCAAGAGTGGCCTTGTTAGTTAAAGAAGAGTTGGAAAGGTTGCTTGCAGCAGGATTCATCAGGCCAATTGATTATTCTGAATGGATATCGAACATTGTTCCTGTCCAGAAGAAACCTATTGGTATCCGAATTTGCACAGATTTTAGGGACATCAATAAAGCTTGCCCTAAAGATGACTTTTTCGTTGCCCAACATTGACATGATTATTGACTCAACCGCAGGGTATGAAATGCTATCACTTATGGATGGCTTTTCGGGTTATAATCAAATTAAGATCGCTGAGGAAGACCAACACAAAACAGCTTTCACAACTCCTTGGGGCACCTTCTGTTATCAGGTGATGCCATTCAGCCTTAAGAATGCGGGAGCAACTTATCAGCGGGCCATGACAGTAATATTTCACGATATGATTCATGACATCATGGAAGACTATGTAGACGACATCCTGGGAAAGTCCAAAACAAGAGAGGAACATCCTATCATTTTGTGGCGTATCTTTGAACGCCTACGTGAATACAAAGTCAGGCTAAATCCAAAGAAGTGTGTCTTTGGTGTGCTATCTGGGAAACTATTAGGCTTCATCATGTCAAGATGAGGTATTGAGGTAGACCCTGCTAAAGTATCTGCCATCACAGAAATGCCTCCACCTGAGAATATCAAGCAACTGCGTAGCTTGCAAGGGAAAATTCAAGCCATTTGCCGCTTTATCTCCCAGCTTGCAGATAAATGTCACTCATTCACTCATTTTCTTAAGAAGGACATCACTTTCATCTGGGGACCTGAGCAACAACAAGCCTTTGCTTTGCTTAAACAATACCTGGCTAATCCACCTGTCCTCATGCCTCCCACTCCAGGAGAACCACTTTTGCTCTATATTTCCGCTACGCAATATGCTATTGGTGCACTGCTTGCCCAATATGACCTTAGCCATAAAGAGAAAGCAGTGTACTATCTGAGTCGCACCCTCATCGCCTATGAACGTAATTATCCCTCGATTGAGAAGGCTTGCTTGGTCGTTGTTTTTACCTTTCAGAAACTTCACCATTACCTGCTAAATACTAAGACCAAGCTCATATCCAAGGTCGACCCACTCAAGTATTTGTTTTCCAAACCCGCCCTCACAGGTAGAATGGCTAATTGGATCATTCTACTCAGTGAGTTTGATATAGAATTTGTCCATCAAAAATCAATTAAAGGACAAGTACTTGCTAACCAACTAGCGGAAGCACCTTTGCAAAGCACATAACCGTTGAGTCTGGATCTGGCGGATGCATCTTTGCTCTACATTGAAGAATCGTCGTATGGCGATACATTTTGATGGATCTTTTACGTTTCATGGTTCAAAGCAGAGTGGTCCTTATTACTCCTTCAGGTGATCCTATACCACAGGCTTTCTGCCTGGCCTTCCCTTGCATGAACAACATTGCAGAATATGAAGCACTCATTGTAAGGATGAAGCTAGCCATCAAGTGGAATATTCAACATGTGAAGGTTGTAGGTGATTCACAGCTAATCATCAAATAGGTTAATGATGAGTATAAAGTTAAGGATGACAAGCTTATACCTTATAAGAAGTTCGTGGAAACTCTGAAGGAGTATTTTGTGCGCATTACCTTTGAGCAAATCCCAAGAGCACAGAATATATCGGCAGATGCTATGGCAACGGTGGGATCTATGCTTCGTATTCCGCCAGGGAACAATGATATGCCATTCTTCGTAGAAAATCTACACCAGCCTGCGTATGACATGCCAGAATCTTGCTTGGCTTGTGAGGTTGTTGGTCCCCATTCACCATGGTATGAACCCATTTTCACCTATCTTAAGGACAGTACATTCCCTCCGAAATCTCCCGCTCTGAAAAGCAGAGCCTAATTCACCAGATAGCCCGTTACACCCTGTTAGGAGGTACACTTTATCGTCATGGCTACGATGGGAATTTGTTACGTTGTCTGGATGTGCCGAGTCAATCTAGGCAATTAAAGAAGTACACGAAGGAGTATGCGGAGCACATACAAATGGAATGGTCTTGGCTAAGAAACTGTTAAGAGTAGGTTACTATTGGCCCACCATGGAAACTGATTGTTGTAATTATGTTAGAAAATGTGTGCTATGCCAAAAGTATGGAAATTTCATCCATGCTCCATCGCAACCATTGCAACCAATCACTACCCCGTGGCCATTCTCCAAGTGGGGACTTGATCTAATAGGGAAGCTTACTCCTACCTCATCTGATGGTCATACACATATCATCACAGCTACAGAATACTTTACAAAATGGGTGGAGGCTGTCCCTTTAACCTATGTCACAGGAGCACAGATTTCTAAATTCATCATGAATCACATTATTTACCGATATGGTATCCCCTGCACCATATCACGAGATAATGGGAAGTCATTTAAGAACAAAACGTGAAATGTCTTTGCCAACGGTTCCAAATCAGATTGAAATGGTCCATGCCATATTACCCTCGGGGTAATGGACAAGCGAGGCAACAAACAAGACTTTGGTAAGGATAATGGGGAAGATGGTTAGCAAAACTGGTTGGCGGCACCTACAAATCCACCCAGCCCTCTGGACCTACCGAACATCAATTCGCACTCCTACGGGTGCGACGCCATATTCCCTCGTGTTCGGGATAGAATCTATCATCCCTTTAGAGATTGAACTCCCATCCCTGCGAATTTCTCTTCGGGACTATTTGGATAAGGATGAAGATTACCGAGTGGCGAGATTGGCTGAGTTAGAGCTCCTGAATGAGAGGCACATTCGCACTCTTAATCACCTGAAAGTATATCAACATAGAATCTCCCACAACTACAACAAGAGAATCATCCCTCGCCAGTTTGAGGTGGGTGATTTAGTTATGAAGGAGAACCAATTCAACACCAGAGCAGAGCGAGAAAAGAAAGGGAAGTTCGAACCACACTGGTTAGGACCCTATGTCATAGTTGCCAAGTATGGCACAGGGGCATACAAGTTGGCTCACCCCAATGGTGATGAGCTCCGGGAGCCCATGAATTCCATGCATCTTAAGAGGTTTTATGCCTAAACATGGCACAAGAAAGTCATAAAAATCAAAAAAATATAAAAACATCAAAAATAATAATAATAATATAAAAACATAAAAAAAAAAAAAAAAAAATATAAAAAGATAAAAAAAAAAAAACAAAAAATATTAAAACATCAAAAATATTATTAAAAAAAAAAAAAAAAATAAAAAAATATCAAAAATATCAAAAAAAAGAGAAAACATGTCGTCCACTAGTGAAAACCACGCATTGTGGCACTTTAGACAAGTCCTTGGGTGAAAACCGGTTTCGGCGCGCTTGGGAGGATTCGTTGTTGTTCACAAGCATTCGTATTAGAAGGGTAGTTGTCTTTGTCTGGACTCGGTTCTACCTTCGAGTTTCCTTGTGCACACCATCTAGTCCACTGATTCGGCTTTGCCTTCTTCTATTCATCCGTAAGGGACGTGGTCTTTCATTATTTCCCATCTTACTGGGGCAACTCAACGGCTTCACCTTCTTGTTCATAAGCGCGTGGCTTCGCTTCTTGTATATTCCCCACCTAGCATTTGGGGCATCCATGCTTTCTTGGTTACCTGCACATAGCTTTGGAAAACTGTTAAAAACACAAAAACAATAGAAAATTGTTTCACAAAACACAAAAACAATAGAAAATTGTTTGAGAAAACATAAAAACAATAGAAAATTGTTTCACCAAACACAAAAACAATAGAAAATTGTTTTGAGCACAACACAAAAATAATAGAACATTGTTTGAGAAAAACATAAAAACAATAGAAAATTGTTTCACCAAACACAAAAACAATAGAAAATTGTTTCCAGAAACACAAAAACAATAGAACATTGTTTCGAGAAAAACACAAAAACAATAGAACATTGTTTCGAGAAAACAACAAAAACAATATATATATATATATATATATAATCTAAAAACAAGGCAAAATTTTTCAAAAAATTCCTAAAAAGTAAAACACCCTACAAAATGGTAACTTGCTTCTTACGGCTGAAACTTGTGTCTTGCGCATGGTATTTTCTCCATATCCTATTGGTTTGTCTCACATCTTCCCCGATTAATACGACTCGCGGATCACTGGATTCACAACCATTCACAAAAGCTAGTTGCTTGCTTCGTCTGTACTCGGGGCACTTTTGGTTGCCTGGTGTTGTTTCGTTGCGCACAAATGCTTTTCATGGACCCCATGTCCATTTTCATTTCCCCTTGCATGTATCCTTGCTTGGGGCATCATTTTTAACCCTTGTCGTCAATCACGAACTTGTGGATCTCTTCAGCACTGATAACAAAACATTTGTACAACTGTCTTGACCGTTGTTGGGTTAGATATGTGTGTTCGTACTTGTTTTCCCTGTTATATGAGCTTGTTTCCTTCTCGTATTGCATTGCATTATTGTATGTTGTGTGGAGTTGGTACTTTCAGCAATGGACAATTGTTCGTAGTATGGCTTTTCATGTCATTCTACCTTTGTCGTATGCTTATATTTTTCATAAGGACCGATGATGTAGTTCCTATGGCAATATGATGACATCAAATTTGTTCCAAACAAATAAGCAGCTAGAGGCTAAGCTCTTCTCTCCCCTCATCCATATTTCTTCTACACGACTTCCCTTTCACCCCTAATTCTCCCTCTCCTCGGGGCATCCTGCCTCGTCCCCATTCTTCTGCCTACTTCTCACCTTTTTCGATCGTCGATCGAGTTCTTCTATCACCCCATCGACACTCGAGGGGGCATCTCTCCCTCCTACTAATTTTTCTTCCATCTCTTCAAAATCTCTTTTGTCTACTATCTTTGAAGTGGCATCACTTATGCCACCCCAAAGAGGGGCAAATGTAGACACCTATAATTACGCCCAAGCAATTTAAATACTTAAATTGTGCTAATTATCCCCTTTCTCGCAAATCAATGACATATCGTCAAAGGCACTCATTTTCCCTCATATCATCATTAATTAATTACACTAAGCTAATTAATTAAGTTGCTTATCCAACAAATACCCTAATTAACGACCTTCCGTTAATAAATCACCCCTTCTACCTAGACTAATTAATTATTATTAATTAATTAGTTTTCCTTCCATTTAACCAATAAATCAATATTTAATTGATTTAATCCCCTTATAATAGCCTAAATCGTACTAATATTCCTCTAATTAGCTTCTATAAGCTTACATCTACCTATTAATTAATCACCTTTGATTAATTAAAATACCCCCAACTCCCATGACTTGTTAAACATGTATTAAACCCTTCTAAAGTAAGGTTACCTTTAATAAAGCAACCTTATCCATTCCTAATCATGTTTTACCTTTATCCCACATTCATGAGAATGTGTTGAATCCTTTATCCTTTGGGCTATATAAAGAGCCCTCCACCTACCTTTTTACTTACACCTAAACTTTCTAAGAGAGCAAATGCAAAGCATATAAAAAGAGACTAAGAGCTTGCACCTTGCCCTTTTGAGAGTTCATCATCTTCAAGAGTTAAGCCTCTTTCTTAAAGTGCTTCGGTCATATGGGAGGTGTCAAAAGGGTCTTGAGCCCAACTTTGATTAACCCCATTCCTAGGTTCTTGGAGCATTAAGGACAACTATTTTGATAGCCATGGAGCTTACTTAGGTCCATTCATTTATTTGTTGTTAGATAATAGAGGAGTTTAGATATTTAGCATTGTTAGTTTCAAAGTTTGTATTGATGAATGCTAGTATCTAACCCTTGTTTAATTCTTATCCTGATGGTTTTTATGCTTTGTTTTAGCTAAATTGTAGAACTATTTTAGGTGGTAGTTCTTGCTTCATTTGATTTAGCATTAAGCAAAGTATACATGCACACAAGTTCCAAACCCCTAACAACTTATTTAAGCATGCTAAAAATTCCACAATGGAAAATTAAGAAAATAAGTCACATGTACCATTTATGAATCTTTTCTCTAAATAGAAAAAAGTTTAACAATCATACAGTGTTAAGGCCATTGGCCCTAAAATTCAAAAAATAGGATATCAAGTGTTTGGGATTTCAATCATGTAATCATATAAATTATATGATTGAAATCCAATACTCAGACCATCAATCAATATTTCCTTTTCCAACAAATTACTTCACACATTATAATAATAGTAAATGCTAAATAAATGGCAAATTTAGTTATTGCCTTGTAGCCAAATTATTTGATATACCAAAAGAAACTTTTCTAACTTAATTGGAAAACAAAAACAAGTCTCAAAACTACCCATGTATCAAATCAACAATCCAATGTATCTTGTCACAACAGTCAAGGTATTTTCCATTTCACACCTATCAACCAAGTTCTCTTCTCAAAGACTACTAAATAATACTAATTCAATCAAAGAAAATCAATATAAATTGAATACCATGTAATATTGGTCAAATTAAGGAATTAAGCAACTGCCAAGTGAATGAAAACTTATTGAACTCAAACCAACACCAAATCGAGGACTAATAAACAATGAAATAATCAGATAATTTCCTCTAAATTATTCTTCAATAACTTATCAACCAAGTTGGCCATATTATCCCAACTAGGCCATGCATAAAGTGTAACAACCCTAAATTTCAAAACCCAATTTAGTAGATTTTAAAAAAAAATTATTTAACAAAGATATAGACATTCCTCTCGCATTACAAAACAGATTACTAGCTTTAGCTAGTTAATGCAACAAGTCTTATTATATTAATAGTAAATAGACATTCCCCGCATAATTAAATCAGATAACTAGATAAGGCTAGCTCATACAGCATGTCATAATTAATTAATCCATCCTATAACATTGTGATAAACCTTATGCAATTGTAAGAGTTAATATATCCTTGATCTCCACGATCACCCTTAACATTCATTAGAATGTTCATACTTAGCCTCGCTTGGTTTTATTGCTCTGTGGTAGTGAGAACATGTGACTAATCCTCCAGTGTCTACCTAGAGTTTCACTTAGTAAACTCCATCCTGCATCCTACACTTTGGGATTTGAGGAATCACGGTGATTAGACAATTTACCTAATAAAACATTACTTTGGCCAAAGTTTTCAAGTTGTACTATTTATGCTTAGTATAAATGAGTGCACAACGATCCTTACATGTTAAATTATTTGATTGGAATGTTGTTGTGTGTGCAATAGCAATGGATCTGAAATAGTTCAGAAACCGGTGTTCCCCCATCAATAACATAACTAGCGATTAAAGAGGTGGAAGAAAAATATGCAGAGTGCACCTTTGGGGGCACTACACATATATTTCCGCTTCTCTTCTCTCACCATATTTGGGATTATGGGAGGAATTATAGCTCTAACTCATGTGGAAACATTGCTACTATGAGGTGAATAAGTTAGTTTCATAGACCAATCTTAATTAAGAGTCAAAACTTAGAGTAGTAAGTAGGATTACTCTTGCCAGTTCATTGAACTGACACCCCTCAAACTTACAAAGTGTCGCAGGTTAAATAAGGTTGGTTGGATCGTTTCACTCCGGCTTGAGGAAGTTTGCATTGATTGAATGTTGTAATACGGATCTTGGATCCAATTGTAAATGTATTGTTGGATATATGTATTTGCCTTGGAAAAGCATTCTTGTAATTTTCCTTAGTGGATGTAAGTTGTTAAGTATTAATAAAGTGAAGAATGGATTTGTACCAAATTCATGGCAGCATTGTGAATGTATTATTTATGTCCATGAGCGGTTAGCAAACGAAATGATTGTTATGTCAAGATAAGGAGACTTTCTATTAAATATTTTGTGCTTCTAATGATAATAGTTATGAACTAAAAATGGAGTTATTTATTAAGAAATCTCTCTATAAATTTATAACATTTCAGGTTATGATCTAACACAATATGATGGGAGGACCTTGAGATGATTAAATGAATCCCTTCAAAGAATCTATGGTTATTAAAACCTACATTTCATGAATCAATCTGGATGAGCTAGGATACTAAGATGTGTTATAAGAAAGTGTATAAATCTACTTCTGTATCAAGATAAATTGGGTCAAAACATATGGTTCAAAAATGAGTTTAAAGGTTGTTTCTAAATGGTCTAACTTGCAAAAATATTATTCTTGTCTCTTAAGTAAGAATGCTGAATATGAGTAATTGTCTTGGTATTTTCCTAAATCTCATAACGGGAAGTAAACTTGAAAGTAATGTAATCAAGATATGAACTGAAATAGTGCATTCCATAACTATAAATTTATTGGGTCTATAATATATGCTAAGGGTATGGAGGTCTAATCAAGCTAGGGAATTAGCCTCAAACAAGGAGTGATATTAATCCAGTCTATACTTAATAATGGCTATGATATTTTCTATTGATAACCATGCCAAGATATAAATCTGCCTCAATTGATTTTTGGGAATAATAAATAAGGGGTCACACATCTTGAACATTATAGTTGAAAGTCAAGTTCAATTTTAAAGGAAAGAGCTCTAAAGTAAAGAATGGTGAACTTAATATTTTATGGTAAATTACTACACCTAAGAAATAGGATCATAACCAAGAGGTTAATTACCTTACGGAGTAAGAGGTACAACTTAAGCAACATTACCTAGCCTAGAATAAATAAAGGTGAAAGGGACAATCCTAAAGATGTCAATAATGCCTTAACTAGGAGGGTAAAAACAAGTTAAGCTTGTTGCGATTAAATTAGTCTAGTAGGACCTATCGGGAATCTTGACTAAGGTTTTAATACACTTTATCTATCAAAATGTTAGAATGTATGAAAGGGGGAAGCAAGGTGATAATCACTTCGTGACTTTATCCTTATAACCTAGGTAGTTAAATGTGTGAACTATAATTCATTATGTTAATGGACTAAGAATAATGAATCTAGATAACTATGATGAGACATTTGTGAGGTGATGGGAAGAGGAGTTTATACAAAACGGAAATAAAATATAGTTGTATCAAACACTGTTTCAGTTTAGTTTCTCATAACATAAAATTCAAACATATATATTTTCACCCGAAAAAATGGCTAAGTATGGATTTCTGGAAAAAAAAAATTGCTTGATTTTCCCCTTGTATTTTTCAATTTTAAAAATTTCCAGCAATACAAATTAAATCATGTAGGTACACGAATGAAATAAATTCTTAAAAATAAAAGGTGTGGATCAAGTTATCCAACCCTCTTAGATGGAAAATATCGGGATATGAAAGGAAAATGAAATCTATCTAAACAAAGGAAATATATATATCTAGTTGATTTTATCAACATGATTTTACCTTTGCGCATGCTTATTTCATAATTATTTGTTCCTACAAGAGAGTTACCATTTTGACTGGATTATTAGCAATAATTTCATTTTCTTTCACTTCAAAACCAACAACGAGTTGAGTTACATACAACATTTAGAAGCAAAGTAAATCATTCCAACCCAACTCCTTCAAAATTTTCAACCGTCAGTAATACAACAGTCAAGAATATCACATTTTATTGAATTAAAATGTTTCAACACCAAGCAAAGAGCAACACTCGGCAAAGATAACAATCCCAAGTCAATTTTTACTTCCAACAATTAAATAAATTACCAAAATTGATATCATTCATAATCATCACTAATTTTTTTGCAAAAATCTCAAAAATAGAATTCCCACTTCGATATTTCATTTCTAGCAATTAAATAATTTACCCAAATCAATTTCATTCATAGCCAACACTTTTTTTTGTAAAAATATCAAAGATAGAATACCCAAATCAATTTTTCATTTCCAGTAGTTAAATAATTACCAAAATCAATTTCATTCACAACCAACACTTAGTTTTTTTACAAAAATCTCAAAGATAGAATACCCAAATTGATTTTTCATTTTCAGCAGTTAAATAATTTACCAAAATCGATTTCATTCATAGCCAACACTTTTTTATTGCAAAAATCTCAAAGATAGAATACCCAAATCAATTTTTTTATTTTCACTAATTAAATAATTTACCAAAACAATTTCATTCACATACATCACTTATGTTTTTGCAAAAATATCAAAGATAGAATACCCAAATCGATTTTTCATTTTCAGCAGTTAAATAATTACCAAAATCGATTTCATTCACAACCAAGACTTATTTTTGCAAAAATCTCAAAGATAGAATACCCAAATCAAATTTTTTTCAGCAGTTAAATAATTTACCAAAATAGATTTCATCCATTGCCAACACTTATTTTCTTACAAAAATATCAAATATAGAATACCCACTACCAACAAAAGTATGCGTCAAACAAATTCAGATAAGGAACTACGTTCCTACAATTTTCTTCACATTGCAACAACAAAGAAAAAATGAGAAAGAAGGGATACCCATAAAATTAGAAATAAAAAAAAGGGGAGCAAGGAAGAAAACCCTTGTCTGCAATTTATTTTTCTTTTGTTTGATTTTCCTCTAAACCAGCCTAAAAACCCTAGCCGATTTTTTCGGGTGCATAAGCTCCAACTTCTCCAACCCAATCACACTTCCACAATGCACACTTCAATTGAAATAAAAGGTTTCGAATAAAAATGCCTTCACCCTCACGTACAGAAAATTTTTTTGCAGAGTGTCTCCAAGATGGAAGCTCTCTCATAAGGTCGAATGCCAAATAAATTCCCAAACCCATCTTTTTCTTCTTTTCTCACCAATCTCCAAAAAAAACCTAATTCACATTTATTCTCCTTACCCACCATCTGCCAATTGGATGGAGAGAAGTCTCATGCCTTCGTGGGTGGGGACTCTCTTTTCTTTACTTTTTAAATCAAAATTTGCATATTCAAACAATAGTCTAAGTCTCCCCAAATATGTGTGGGTAGGAATTTTTTTAATATAACATTACTTTTCAAAAATTAAATTAAATCTCCCTCATCCACGGGAATGTCCACTATGGTGGATATATTATAATCATTTAAATTTTGACCACATTGTGGTATTTAATGTCATTTCCAACATGAGCTCCAAAACAAATTATATACATATATTGAATATTCGTGCTTTTACAGTGTTAAGTCACCACATTCCAATTTTTGTAGTCAAAACCATATAATCAAACATTACTTATCGATTCCCATGGTGTGACAATATGCCCCCGATATTCTAATGACGGTAATTTTAAAATAAGCCACAAATTAGTGTTATAATGTCATTCAACCAACTTATAAGCCTAAGATATTTTTGCCAAAATACTACATCTCAAAAACAATTTTTGTAGTCATGAAATAATTATAACAACGATGCAATCCGAACCGGACAATGAAGTTCCACAATTATAATCAATCTGCATTTAATACTTATAATATGTTCCATTATTCATATTTATCCAAATAATTTAAACATCGAATAAAAAGGGTTAATTAATGGGATGTTACACAAAGAGATTAAGATTACAAAAACAATTAATCTACAAATCAACTCCTACAAGAGGTGAACAAATGAATCATTGTAGTCCTTTAATTACATAATAGAACATGACTTCTATCCAAAAGATCAAGGATTCAAAGGCATTTTCCCAAAATAATACTGACTCATAGATCGATACACCAAGGCTCAATTAATGACCACAAGGAGAATATAAACTCATAAATAGAATTGCCAACACAAGACCAAGTAACTCAACCAAAATGGTGAGAATAAAAGTCCAGAATGGAACCACACAGAAATACAATGATTTCAGTCCTTACAAATAATATTCAATATTTACGCCATCCCTAAAAAGGGTAATCTTAAAAAAGGTTTATTTAATTAAAACCATAAAAGAAGACTGGGTTTCTCATTCTATTAAACTGATTTCTCCTCCATAGAAAGGATTTGCAATAATAAAAACTATACACACCCAGAAAGGGTTTTTATTAGTTTTTGATTCCTTTAAGCTCTGAATCAAGATTCACATAAGGGATGGTCAATAAGACCAATATAAGAACCTGCATTTAGTCTTCTCAAGAAACCACAAACAAACTTTTGTGTAACATTTAAACTTAGCAAGCAACAATACACCTAGGTCATTATTTCATATGGGTATCGACCCTATAACCGGTATCTTCCAACTTGACACCAAAAGAGATACATGCAACCATTATGATACGAATAATAGAAAGAATAAATACATTATCTTTTACAAAACCCATTCACATGTACCTATTTTGCAAACAGATTCATTATCAATTGACTTCAATCATGTATAGAGAGTATAACAGTTTTAAATACAAAGAAGTGGTTTTGATCAACCTAGAGTCAAACATTCATAGTATAAAAGATGAATAACCAATAAGATAAAAACAACAATATTTCAACCAAAAAACCCAACTCATAATGCAATTTCAGAAGATGAGAAGAGTTATTTTCATGAGATTGATAAATATAGCAGAATATCATAATGGGTTAGAGCCTATCATGTTTGGTAGGGCTCTCTACAAAACTCTTCCAAGCTCCTTGTGTTTCCCTTCAAGATTTCACAAAAAAATCCTCAAAAACTTTGCAACTAAATCCTTAGAAAACCCCATACTTTTTCTTTCCATTTTCATTTATAGATTCAACAATAAATTTCTTCCTTTATTTTTGCCATGCAATGACAAGATTGAATATGCAACAAAATTGAACTAATAGTTTGAAAAACATGAAATCAACATGCAGAGCCATTGAGCTTGAAAAATCCAAATGTAAATTAAAACGAACCTATTTCCTTTCCACCATTCCATCTTGGCACTTCCCAAGGTGTTTTTCCACTCTTTGATCAAGAACAATAAATGACAGGAAAGTTTAACATTCCTCCAAAAAATCTGCCAACCGCCTGATAATTCTAGCCACAACTAAAAGTTAAAAACCATGCACAATATTCTATCTAGCTAACTAGATTTCACTTCCCATCAAATTTATCTTGGATTTCTCCAAAGGTGGTGCAATGCCTTATTAAATGTCATTTAATTCTTAGTAAAATGTGGGTTGGCGCCCAATTAACCTTAGCTTAAACCCTTAGTTTTATTCACCATGGTTTAGTCTAAGGTTAAGTCTAATTCCCCACGTAGGTTTAGGTCCCTTTTCAAATAATGCTAACCTTAGCTTAGACTAAGGATATAAATGAATTCCTTTAGGTAGTTTAGGGATTAGGACCCCCTTACCGAAAATGTATTCAACTTAGCTAGGGCTGAAGATCATATAATGTATCTAGAATAATTAGGTTCTCACAAAGAATAATTATCACCTTAGTGTAGTTTGAGTTAGGTCATTTTAAATATTTAACATGAACATTACTTATAGAAACTAACATATCAAAGTAATTAGATCTCACAGAAAGAGTGCATTCACTGGATGCCACCAGGTGCTCTAGCGACATTGCCTCTTTGAGCCTAGACAAGATAATATTTTAGCAATAAAATGAAGTCAATTAGACTAACAAAATGATCGTAACAACATATCGATCAAAGGCATGCCTTGGATCACTAAAATTGATCCAAGGTATGACTATTCCTTCATAATAATGCAATAGATTAAGGAACAAGTTTAATAATGTAACTTGGATGCTCTTACCGACATAATCCCATAAAATTACATTACTTAATATCACCTGGATTCACAGATAGTACTTCAAATCTCAACATAATGAGTACATGAAACAATTCAAAATCCATTCAACATTGCCAAAGTATGATTACATCCAGTTTAGAAGATAAAACATATCATCTATAGCAAACATGATCACAGATTCAGAAGAGTATACCATCTCAAAACAAAAATCACCTATCAACGTTTGTAAACTCGATTCTAAAGCGAGTTAGGATATCGATCATGGCAGAGGCATTACACATAGGTGTAATATCACAAATTATTTGATCCTTATAGCTCCCTATTTAAAATTCTACCTTGCATTGTTCATTAACCAAAATTTGATGTCCTTTTTGTAACCATGACACTTTGTAAGGTGTAGGATGCATTACCTTTTCCAATCCAAGTTTCTCCACCATTTTTGTTGAGACAAGATTGTCTGTGCTCCCACTGTCTATGATTACTTTGCAGCATTTTCCCTTGCTCTTGCATGTAGTTCTAAATAAATTCTTCCTTTGAGGTGGTTCAATGACTTCCTTGTTTGGCTTGAGCAAAATCCTCTTCATCAAGAGTGATTCACCAACTTCTAGAAAGTCTTCATGAACCTCTGATTCTTCCATTTCTTCCTCTTCTTCACCTTGAGCCACATGAGCACCTCTTTCTTGGTTGGTTGAAGGATTTTCAAGACACTCATAAGACCTGTGACCTACATATTTATTACATTTAAATCATTTACGTAAGAATATTCCTCTACCTCTTTGATATGGCCTTCTTCCTCTTGGTGCATAACCTCCTCTAGTGCTCGTGAACTGATGCTCTCTTTTTGGGTTTTTATAGTTGTCTTCTTCCACTCTATTGACCTGCTCTACCTCTGAAAGTTCTGCCCCTTCCTCTTGAGAATGAACCACTCTTTCTTAATATTTTCTCTTCAGCCTTGAGTGCTAATTGATAGGCTTCATCCACTATCTTAGGTGATAGAATGTTGATCTCATCCAAAATTGCAAACTTCAAACCATTAAGGTATCTGGCTACCTTTTCCAAGTCATCTTCTATTTTTTCTACTCTTATGGTCAATCTATAAAATTCTTTTGTATAGTCTTTCCTGAGACATATCCTTCTTCCTCGATTTCAAGTGATCTAAATAAACTAGTTTGGTAATCCTTGGGTATGAATTTAGCTTTCAATTTTTCTACCATTCTATCCCAATCCTTGATTTTTTCTTTGTTCTTATTGATCCTTTCCTTCTGCACTCCATCCCACCAAATGGAGGCATGGCCCTTCAATCTAGTCACAGAAAATTTTACTTTCTTGTCATTATCCACCTCTTCATATTCAAAATATTTATCCATGACATCTATCCAAAATAAGCACCTCGGGATTTAAGCTTCCTTTATACATTGGAATTTCCATTTTGGTTGGAACTAACTCCCACAAATGCCTTGAGTATTTTATCTTCTACTCCCTCTGGAGGAGGTAAATCCACATCCAATTCTCTTGGTATTGGTTGTTCTTCATCACTGTCTTCTCCCAATTCAATGCCTCTTCTCTACGAGACAATTCCACATCTTCTAACCTTGCTCTAAGGCCTCTAACCTATTCTATCAACTGATTATTATTTTTATTTCCTCTAGTAATTGGGATTGTGTAATTCTTCCTCCAAATCCTCTTCCTCTACCTTTCATTGTCTATACTCTTTCTTGTTAATGCTTCTTGTAACTAATTCTCTTTCTTTCTTTGACTTTTTGACTTCCCGGACTTGATTAAGTCTTCATCTTCACTCGATACCAATAAATTGCTTCCAAAAAAATTAAGTTTCATCCTTTATTTTGATGTCCTTTTTGTTCTCTTATCAATCTAATTGCTTGTTAAAGCAATTCCTCTATTCATATACTTTCTCCAAATAAATGAAAACAAGAAATGATAAGTCTCTCTCCTTTCTCGGAGAATGAATAATTATGGAACTATTATTCTACCTCACCTATGTATCCAATTTAAGCTATAAACCTTCCATTATTTCATAGAAATCGATCACAAATTCTTTGGTATGCATTCAATATAAGATGTGTACTCTTTTAATATATTCTTTGTCTTTGATCATTGTCCCGAACCAAAAATTTATGGTAAAAATATATCTCCCGCATACTCGATCATTTGGTCTAAAATTTCATAGGCATCCTCTACTAGTCAAGGCAGAAAAATGGTGTAAGTTTTACCAAATTTCATTGGATAAATCTAAATAATTTTTATGCCATGGCTGAGAACAATAAAAAAGGAGCAGCAAATAAAAATAACTTGAATGAACATTTAATAAAATTGAAAGAAAATTTATATTTGTATTCTTGACTTCATAAAATTATTAACATAGGAATAATTTTCATGTATCTCTAGTACCAAATTTTTACCCTTAGCCTCTACAAGATTGTATTCTCATTCAATAAAAAGAGCACCGTAAATCTCATACATAATTGTTGTGTTTACTTTTTGCTCCCTATTATAATTCCTAGAATGGCTCAACCGACACTTAACTCCATAAATCATGTCATGATCTTCTCTAACAATTCTAACTTCACTTAACTTATCGTTGACTTAGCAAATTATAATAATATTATTTTTAACAACCTTCGTAAACTTGTACAAGTGACTCTAATTTTGTTTTCCTCGTGATATGGCTCAAAAATAGCCTTAACAACTCAGTAATCCCTATACATTACTTATTCACTCCTTTATAAACAAACTTCAGTCTTATTATAGGAAATTACATCAATTTGAATTCAAATACATTACATAGAAATGGAGAAAAATCACATCCATTATCTAAAACACCAACACTTAAAATAATCATGATATGCCAAAACAATGATGATCTTGCATCACTTCCCTCTGATCCAATTTAGAATTGAAAATCACACAAGTTAATTTATCCCTGAATCATGTACTTTATTGAAATAGAAGAATTTATTTTACAACAATGAAAACTAACTAACTCTACAATTCTACTACCAATGTTCTTTTATATCAAGAGAAGCCCTTATCACTCTAGAAGAGGACATGTTATTTACAATAACTACTACTTAACTAAGATATTTCTATGACAACAACTAATTGTTTGAGTTACAATTGTGGAAGAATAAGTGTATGCCACACTTAAATCAGATTCATCTTGTTAACTACAGATGAAGTCCTTAATTGACTCTTAGTTGAGATGATTAATCAACGCCAAAAGATGTCAAAGATCATGCATTGAATTCCTATAATCATGATGATTATAAGTTGTTTTGTTCATCTACTCCATGTCTTCAATTAATTGGGTGTTAAGTCAAGCTTGCATGATCCACATAAGTTGCATGATGGATTAAATGTTAGCCCATGTTTCATGCCCTTTGCACCATGTCAACTCATGTGTTGGTTGAATCAACTCGTCATATTTCCATTTGAGACATTTGTTTTCTTTGCATGAGTCCTACATTCCAAGTGATTCATGCGCTAGTGCTCGAGCGAGTCCTGCGCTAATGCATGGGTGAGTCTTACACTCCAAAGTGAATCCTACACTAGTGCACGATTGATTCCTACACTGGTCCATAGATGAGTCTTATGATGGCTTAAGATATGCTCTTCAAACACATTATTAATACACATAAATATCCATTTACACATTTTGAAGAAGCATGCACAAAATGAAAATAACAAGGTTATGCACAAAAATTCCTTTTAAAATATACTAAATTATTAATTACAAAATGATAATATCATCCTTAATGTAAAATGATGACATGAAAAAATGGGGGTTTACACAGGAACTAGGAGGGATCATTAGATGATCTTTGTCTCTTAGAATTTTTCAATGGAAAACATAAATGATTCGCATATCATGCATCTCAACCAACCCATTTTGGATTTTTTCCATGTTTAGATGACATTCTCAATGATCTCACATAGATATTTTTAGAATTCCCACTTGGGGCATCCTAATTCCCCCAACCCGCATGATGAAGCACTCTTGTTATTTGTTCGTACTTTGCTACAGATGAGGGATTTTTCACATGGACCTCACTTGTACACACACCATGCTAGGGGTATCCTTATTCCTTCCTTTTTGATGGGTTACTTTCACATATTTACAATTAAAAATAAAAAACCATTAGCTTAGATCTTGATTGGATACATTCTTCCTTGTTTATACTACTATATGTTGTACCTTTGCTTATCATGTTACTACGATTCATAGTATGCTTTATCATTTTTCATACACACATGTGTGTTCACATGGTATCTTGAGGTGAATACAGGTCACTTACAGAGTTGGTACATGATGTATGATGCTTGGACATGTCCATTACCAATCCCATTGAGGCTCCTGGGGCATATACCTTTTCCTCACTATCAGGTTCTTTCATTGTAATATTTCACATTTTCATTCTTATATTTAGATATTACATTGTCACATACTATTTATCTTTCCTAACATACTAACAGTGCTTCATGTGTAGCATTTTCCTTACAGGATTCCTTCCAACCATGATTCTCTAGTTTACTTATATCTCGTTTACCATTTTTGTGGGTTATGCCCTATGTTTTCTGGTTTCCTTGTTTACATGAGCCTTGATTACTCTAATTATCTTGTTACATCCTAAGTGGTCTCACATGTATACAAAAACTACTTGTTGAGTCCTTATTTTTTTATTTTCCTATATACCTTTGCTAGTTATTATTTTAGTGTTCATTTTCACTTACACTACTATGGTAGCATTTTCCCCTTGTTTTTCTTGCATCGTGGTACCTACCATGCGTAATCCCTATTCTCCCGCAAGATTCCTATATTATATGTGAACATCTATTTCATCCTTCCTTGTTTGAGCTCTATTCACATTTTTTCATCTCACACACCTCAAATGAGTGGGGAAAACATTGGGTGAACCTTTTTACCCTCCCATTAGTTACAGAAACACAAATAACATGACCAAAATAGGAATCAGTTATGGAACAGGGCCAAAAATAGACTTGGCCACAAACTTCAACATGGATAGAAGTGCCTAAAACAAATAGGAATGCCTGGGTGGTAGTGTCCCACATGGGTGCTCTTATTTTGGGGAAAAAAATAGTTACTTATCAATTTCAATAGTTTCATAGTTATAATTTTCTTGAATTTTACTAGTTACACAACCATTTTTAGACTGCAATTAGTTACTAATAGGAACTAACTACTAATTTAGAAACCAAAATAGGAACAAAATAAGGGAATGACACCTAGGGAATATGTAGGATAATGATATGCCTAGAGCCTTTGTGTTACCTGAGGAAAGTTATAAATCGGTTTTGTGATCATTTGTAGTGGCACTTATTTGTAGGGAAACATTAACGATTAGAGAGAAAAATAGACCGCTCTCCAAATAAAATTTCCCTTTGTGGTGATAGGATACCTAAATCTGAAGTTTAGCACTGGGATTCTTAAATCCCTAGTTTGGATAAAGGACACCCAAATCTTGTGTTATTCCATTCAGCTCCTAAGTAGCAAGTCTAGAGGTAAGAACAAATTTCTACCCCTTTCAATTTCAACAATCTATGTGTACTCTAACCCATTGGTTTAGCTTTTCCAATATGTGTTTCCAGTTTTAAATAATTTCTTATTTAAATTTCAATTGAATTTATCTATAGAATTTACTACACTTGTTTTCTTTTGTAGGTCCTCCTATCTCAATGAAGAAAAAGCACATAAGCAACCATGAATCAAATCTCAAACATGTTCCGAAAAAGGAGATATTCTAAGGAGCTGCGTGCACATAGCATTATCACTCCACACATGCAAAGGTCACCCCTAGGATCCTTATCCTTCCTTAGAATTTCATGATACACCTCTTGCACTATTCCATTTGGCACGATGAAACACTCATTCGACACATTATTGGGTATAATATTCATTTGAATATCTAAGGTACACTTTTATTTTATACTTTATGCTACCAAATCCTTATTCACCAGCATAAAGTGGGGAAATTTAGTCACTAAATCACACACTTAATATGTACATCAGGCATCTAAATACTTCATTTATATGCATGATTTAGAAGGAAGATAATTACTCATTAACACCTCTTTACTTTGCTTTGACATTACTTTTTATCCTTTTAATATTCATTTCTTGTTTCTTTTAATTGCTAACTTATAGTTTTTCATTCTAGGTGACATTATACTTAGCTTTGATTTCACTGTTTGACCTTTTGAGCACCTCATATAGGATCATTCATTAGGGACAAGAGTGTTCAGACACTATTTTCCTCTTTTGGTGCATGTTTCCTCTTCACCTCTTTTTCTAACCTTTCAAATGTTACTTCTTTCTTGTTTTCTTTTATCACTCTTGGTCAGCCTTTCACTTGTTAATGATGAAACTTAAGAAAGGGAATCATATATATACATGTCTTATTTAACCTCATTAAAGGGGAAAGCATTCAAGAGGCACATACTATTACAAGGAGCTAATATTTTCTATCTACTACATCAAGGACTACATTTTGGGACTGCATAATTCACTACATATGAGGGTTTATTCTAAATTCCATACCACACATTTGCATTGGGAAAAAGTAATTGTAGCTTGTTATTCTCTGTGTGACTGACACTAGGGCATCCTAGCTCAAGGGACAGTATTTTAGTCATACACACAAACTACATTGATTCTAAAATGTAGTGCAACACTCAATGAAAATTGCGTTGGGGTGACCATCAAGGTCGGATCAACTTAAGCATATCTATATTTTATTCATCTAATTTGTGCTTAAGTATTGTGCATGTAGCTAGGGTTTATTTTATAAGTACATGTGTGACACACACAAAATATGATGAAACATATAACAAATAAGAAATAGACATAGAAATAACTACATCCTGAGTATTTCCATAGACACCACCACCAAAATTAGACACTAGCACCTAAGCGGCTTTGTCCTAGTCTAGGAAATCTTATCCCACAGATCATACTCTAGTTTCATAATTAAAACTTACATAGTACAGTAATCATTTGTTCCATATCATCCATCAACCCATAATTAATCTAGATCTTTAATTATAAAATGAGTCACTCTCCAAACCCTATCTATCACTCTTGTTTGCATTTCCTTCATTTTTTTTTTTCTTGAATATTGTTATATTTATTTGATCAACATTGTCCTCATATAGATTTAAATTTACTTAAACCAGTTGGTTTCATCATGGAGCATGCCAACACCAAGCATAAAAATGCAACTACAATACAAACATTTGAGTAAAGGTAAAGTATGTTTACACACTCAGATGCACTTTCCTTTAAGTGTGTAATTTTCACTTTCACACTTAAAGGGGGATTTAAACACTCAAATTTGATAATTTACACTTTAGAAAACCTTGATTTGACTATACACTCTTGATATGATAAATGTTACTTTTCTATTCGTGTTTAGCTCTTTTTAAGGTTCATTTTTTAGCATGTTTATCCTTGCACAATAACATGTTGACACAATAAGATAATTGAATGCACAAAACCTATATAGAGACATCTATTTTTAACTCCAAAATTCATTTGGCATGTTCCTTGCTCTGGTCGGGACCGTCTTTGTTTGGTTAGGGCCGTACCATATGGTCCTTACCTATTTATATGATCTTAGACCAACATGTCTTCCAACTACACTTTCAAATTAAAATATTTTTTTGGGTCTTATACTTCATGTGGGTAGGCCTCTCTTAGAAAAATCATATACATAAACCTATATAGGCAAGTAAACATTAACTCATTTGCTAACATGGGACTCTTAAGTAAACTCACTAGAGCACTCACTTCTTACACTTGCAAAAGGCATCCAAAGCTCCCAAAAATTTGGAAATACACATTTATAGTCATTAGAGCAGCACCCACATCAGGTATGAAGTTACAAAGTAGGTCAAGGCAGCCATCTATGTCATCCAAAAGCATCCAAACATCCTCTCTCCAAATATTTTAGCAAGAGACAAGTCAAAAAAGCATAGTCAAAGAAATTACCAAATTTGATTGATCTATCTAGATATCACATGCTAGGTGGAGAATGATGTATGGTTTGAGGCATCTTCAGAGTAGTTCCAATGTCAGCGATGTGTTGGGTTTCCCATAATCCTTCTAATATTTGTTTTGCATGACTCTTCATCCATGGATAGGGTTTGAGGTAATTTTTAATCCATTCGGAGAGCTTTGCTACATGTGCAACAACTAGGGTTTAACAAGGGAAAACAAATCTAGGAATCGAGAAAACCAAAAAAGTTATAGAGTTAGGTTTAAAACATGTATAAGTTCATAGAAAATGGGCTAGACCATATGGTACAATCCTAACCTCATGGTATGGTTTTGAGATAGGTGCATTTACCGTTCCAGGTCCAATTTGTGACAATTTCTTAGATTTAGTTCTCCCAATTTATCTTTTACTCAATCCCAAATCTTTCTGAAAACATCAAGAATTATCTAAGTGATTTTATACCTCTACATTTTCCTTTCAATTACATGTTAGTTTAATTTGTGTATGCAAATTCTTCTTATCTAATCTCGAGTTTCAAATATGAATTAGTATTTGTATTGTATTGTGTTTGTTAGATTTGTAAATCAACTTTAATATACCCTACACATAATTAAATTGCCCTGAAATTTAATCAAGAGTTAAAAAATAGGCTCAAAGGGGAATGAATAAGATTTTACAATTGTTAAGGCTCCTTCCACATGTTAAAAATAATTTAAAAAATTTTCATTATCAATTTCAAGTTTAACAAGACCTAAGGTTGAACATGACATGACCTTACTTGAAATTACTTGCATAATCCTTTTTATAATGGAGAAAAATATGCAATTAATGATAAGACAAGTCCAAAGTAAGATATCACTTGAAAATATAGTTGAGGAAAAATTGATAAGAAGTTCATATTTGAATATTTTACAACCTACTTGAAACTTGATATTTATTCATAGAGATAGGAAATAGGTTTCTATGGAAATGCAAAGACATGTGACTTCACACAATTTTTAATTTTTAGAAATACAATAGGAATCATCATGAAAGATCTTAAAAAACAGTAAATCATGAACACAAAAATATTAAATTAAGATTTTAAAAATAAAATAAGGATTGCAAGAATGGAAATTGCAAATTATGAATCATTGTTTCCATAACACATGTTTTAATCTGGTAAATGATCTTTCAATAGTAATGTCCACGAGTTTGACGTCTAGATTATAAAGCTTCTATGAGTATTTTTATTGACAATGTCATGACTACAACTATATTGTACAAATTTAGGTTCACATTTGATTTTCTATATATGATAGAGTAAGTCAAGTGAATGAGATTCAACTTGTATTCAAATAAATTTGGAGTTAAAAATGTAAACTCCATTGAGTATATATTATACACTATACATGACATCAATTATAAAAATGAAAATTTCTATCCCTATGTCTGATATCAAGGATAAAAGAGGGAAAAAGAGGATTCTTGTAAATAGATCAATTTTTGTTATAAAGAAATACGTTGATGTGCAAATGGCTAGAGTAACATACAAAAATATATTGATGTGTAAATGACCTTAGTAACTTAATGGGACTGTAAAACTATAACTATCTCATAATAGTCCTAGAAAAGATCAAGTCTATATATTGGTTCCGTTAATCAAATTCTAAAATATGAATTATGGAAATATCTAGTTCTTGCAAAAATTTATTAATTTTGTAAATGTTAATTTTTACATTATCCTTTCTCAAATCACAAATACATCAAACCAAATAATTTCCAAAGATGAAACTAATAGTACTATTACAACAAAAGTAATAATAACTAATTTTATATACAATGGGAGAATGATTTGACTTTGCAGATGAAATTACATTATTTAAACTTCAAGGGCACATGTCTTCAACATGCAAGTGCATTACACGCTCCGTGCTGAAAATTAATAGTCTAAACACAATTGTGGAAGGTATTGAAAAACGTTTCCCAAAATCAAGAACAAGAATGTTAGATGAAGATGATTCATTTTAAGATGCATTTTTAGATTTAAATGGCTCTTATAATAGGTTTTTTTCTTACCAATAACCTAAGCTATTTATATGTCACACCAAGGGATTGGTCATGTGAAATTTTAAAGCTTCTATGAGTATTTCTACCGATAATGTCATGACACCCTCTACACCATTATTATATCTTAGAAATCTATATATACACTACTATAAGTATATTATACAAATTTAGGTTAATTGTTGTTTTGATGGATATAAAGAGTATGGTATCAAATTGAATTTGATACTAAAAAAACACTTGCAAGTTGTTCTTATGATAAAATAAGGTCTATATTTTGGGAGAAACAAATTAAAGGCCAAGTGAACCAAATTTATCTCATATGAGAAGAAATATGGAGTTTAAAATGTAATATTCTTTGAGTATATACTATACACTATATATGACATCAATCATGCCAAAATACAATATGTAAAATATTTTAAAACGATATCAAGGTTAAAAAAGGAAAAATGGATAGTTCCCACAACCAAATCAGTTTATCTTATAAAGAAATGCATTGATATGCAAATGAATAGAGTTACTTAATGGGACAACTGGAAAACAAAAATTTTACATGTGTGGATAGAGCTAGATGAAAAATACCATCCATTATAGACACAAGTCCATATATTGGTTCCGTAAATGAATCAAATACTACATATGCATTCCAAATAAAATACCAAAATATGAAATATGGAAATATCTAGTTCTTTTGTGGTCATTATAGGCTAGAAAAATAAAATGACAATCTAAAAATAATTGAGTAAGGTGTTGAAAAATGTTTCCCAGGATCAACAATAAGAATGTTAGGTGAAAATGATTCATTTAAAGATCTATTGTCAAATGTCAATGGCTCTTATGATAGCTCTTCTATCTTTCCAAAAACTTAAGTTATTTATATAGCGCACACGGTGGAATTCATCGTATAACTTTGTAACCCCAATCATGGATTATAATTATGGGATTTCCAATGGGGATTTAGCCCTAAGATAAAATAACCATGAAGAAAAATAAGTATATATTTTGTAAGCATTAAATTTGTTAATAGCGATCTGATTCTCCTAAACGCAATGGATCACACACCCATGTAATAGTTCATATTTTCAGGAAGTTTTGATTCCTAAATAAGTTTTCACCTAGTACCTAGTCTGAATTTGGAAGACCATGGGATGGAGTTGAATGAAAATTTTATGAGATGGAAAATAGAGTGAAATCAACTACAATTATATTTTACGGTCTCCATACGCACCGCCATTCACACAAATTTCAAGCAAGAATCCAAGTGTCTATTAGAAGCACTAGGGTGATGGGTTGAATCGTTCTATAAAAAATTTCCTTAAATTGTATTTAGCTTGTGTGAACCATTAACCATTCAATCATGCATCAATGTGAGATTATTAACATGAAACAACCATTCATAATAACATTAACCAAGAGAGATCACAAAAAAAGATATGAAGTGGGAAACCCTCAAAGGGAATAAAACCCACTCAAAATTTTTAATCTATTACTCAATCCAAAAGACTTGTATGAATATTACACATCACACAATTGTTACTCCTATAACAGATTGTGATCGTAATTTCATCTCCAACACCACAAAACCCTCTTAAACAACTCTCTCTTCTACTTCACTCAAACTTGCATCATATCATGTTGATTAGGTCTAATGACCTTGAATTCCTTATAATTTGACCTCATATCCTTCTCATGTTTATTCTTAGCTCTACTTTGGACCCCACTAATACTCTCTTTCACCTTCTCTAACTTGTTCACACTTCTATATACTCTACTTGCTCAAATGAGAAAATATATTCACGTTATATACATGACACAACTCATAAACACCTCTAGGTTAGCCAAGACCATTAATCTCAGTCATGATGACATGAAAAACTTTACTCCATCATATAAAATCACTCCAATATACCGTATAGGTTGGCATTAGACTAAGACACTCAACATGCACAATTGGGCCTAAAAGGCTAGTTCATCTCCAACAAATGTTTATAGCACTCTAAGGGCACAAGAAAACTCCATCATGGCTCCATAAGCTCCACATATGTTAGCTACAACATATAAACATGTTCTAAAAGCTCAGAACATTTTCACCATCCATCTTCTTCATGACACCAACAAGTAGGATTGTTTTTTACTCATTCAAGGCACCTTCAGGAGACCACTCTTCAAAGATGAAGACCAAGCTTCAACATAACCATGACATGTAACCACTCATTGTAAATCCACTAACCCAAGGAATGTCAGAACCCATTTTATCCTTCATGACTCATCCCATGGAATCATCAAAACATCTATGTCCTCAAGGATACACATGTTTCCTAGAAACCAATCTTGGAAACTTGATCTTCTCACACCTTTGTTGACACTTTCAAGACCTCTCAATGCATGGAATAGGATAGAATTTAACCCCTAATCATTCCCTAATAGCTAGATATCAAGAATCGTGCCAATATATTGGTCTTCTAAACCAATTACACCAAATTGTAGACACTAAATCACACACTTGGGTACATTTATAGGTCCTAATCACATAATACTATTCATATGATTCCTAAGTGAGAAAACTAGCAATTGAAACTATTTTTGGCCTTTTTTCTATGTTTTGTGTTTTATATTTGGCCTTCTACACCCCTGACCCTCATACAAGTATGTCATTTCTTTATCTTTCATGACATTGGAAACCAGCACCCAGATAGGATGTCAACGCCTAGGCGTCCCGTCCTTCTAGGCTCCCCCGACCTCTTTCTACTTTAATTTCTCTTTTTGGGCATCTTTTATCTTTTGGGAATCTTATTTTCTTATGGGTCATCCTTCCAGTTGTTAATTACGAAATTCAACCAAGGGAATCATATAAAACAAAGTTGTGTGACCAAAATTAAGGACCACACACTAAGAATCTATTATCATCACCTAAGGTTACATCCAAAGGCATTCTAAGAGCATCAAGGCATCCATCTATAACTCATTCAAGGGACAAGAGACTACATTTTATGCACACATGCATAGGGGGAATTTCATTTTACCATCCACACATCTATTTACATTGCTACATCTACTTATTGTTTGTTATTCAAGTACATCTTACATAAGAGCCACCTATGGGAAAGTTCTTACACACACACACACACACATGAGAACTACATGGTGTCTGGAAATGTAGTGTAGTGCTTGATCATAACTTCTCTCTGTCGGGTGACCTTTGGTGTCATTCCAACTCCCCATTTGCATATTTTTTTAGGATTTGATGTGTTTTGGGGTTTTCATGAGGTCTTTTGTTTTGTAAGTTACAGGAAAACTTGGTGATCTTCCAAAGAACCTACAAGTGATCAACAAGTAAATATTAGTGAACATCTTGTGCCACTACAAAATTTAGTTTCGAGGTTTTTCACGGTCATGGGTGCCAGAACCAATATCCAAAGCACCTACGTGCCCCTAACCTGAGAATATTAGACAATTGCAATATTTCGGGCTCTGTTACTGATGACATCTATCCTCATGTTCCATCATTTTCTCAACTCGTCACATCTCAAGATTTATTGAAAATAAAATAAGTCTCTTATTCCCTCTCTTGCACCTAGGATTTTTTTATCTAGCTTATTGCTTAGGTAAAATATATACTTTATTGCATTATCATTGTTTTGTGACTCGAAATATCTAGGGTTTTACAAATTCTAGATTTTTTAAATCATTTGGTGAACCCGACCTTCAATTAATCTCATCTTCTTCTTCCATCATGGCTCGACCTTATGAATAATTTATGAATCTCTCCTTTAAGAGCTCAATGATCATTTTGTTGAACATCCTCAAGATATAGATCTAATTTTATTCATTTTTCGTGTAGAGGCCACCAATCTGGAAGAGCTTAATGTTCCCTGCATCTATCCCCATTGTTATGCCTAGTGTTACTCAACCCCCTACTTTCACTCTTCCTCCTAATTTTATTGTTCCTATATCTATTCCTAATCCCACCAATCACTTCACTCTACCTCTTGTTTCTCAAACCCGACATCTCTCTTCCGCTGGCACTTAAGTCCTAGCCTCTCTTTATAGGATCTCCAAGTTCAAATCCATCAACTGCAGCAAGCTACTTCTTGTGCATCTCCATCTCTTGATTCCACTTTGCTTCTTCATAATCCTTTCACACCCGCCATTTCCACATATCCACTTCCTCCAAATTTCATCACCCCTAAGTTATCAACCTGCAAATGTCATGGTGATTCTTAAGAGCATTTCATACGGCATGTCGAGATTACATGGATGATCATACATTATTAGAAAATATCTTTATTTGAAGCCCTGTAAGATTATGCAATTTGTTGGTTTTATGATCTACCTATCCACTCAGTAACATCATTTACATGTTTATTTGATGCTTTTCCCACACACTTTTCAATAAAAATTGGTTCTAAGATGTCCTATTCTCAACTAGCGTAAATTAAACAAAGATTTAATGAAAATCTAGAGGATTATGTCTTACGATACAAAAATAACTTAGATAATATGTCTAATGTACTTGCGGACTCTTAACTTCAAGATTTATTCATCTTAATTCTATTATCACCTCTACATGAGAGTATCATCTTCAATAAATCTCCATCATTTGATCATTTATGTCATACTCTAAATCTATGCAAAATTAAACTATTATATATGAGCAAGCTGAAATATCATGAGAATCCTTCATCTTCAGCTCATTTTCAAATAAAATCACATTTCAAACCATCTACTAAGCCTATTAAAGAAAAATCAAGCTGTTAACTTTGTTACTACTCCTTAGAAGCTTTAATGGTAGCCTCTGAAGCATACATTTACAAAACTTCTTATTACTCCACATCTTTTATTGCCACTTTGCTTATTGATAGCAATCATATTATGCTTCCTCCACCACTCAATTTGGATCCATCTCACCCTAAAGGATGTAATTATAAAAAAGTTTCAGATTTGACTATCATTAGTATGTTGGAAATTCTACAGATCTATGTTTCAAACTCGGGCATCTCACTCAGGATCTTATCGACAACAATGTTATTAAGATCCTTGAGCCTATGGCTCTACATCGATCAATGAAAATCACAAGCTCAAGATCTTCAATAACCCTCTTCCTAAATATGACAAGTAAGTTGTTGACTCTTCATCCAATCATACATATCAAGCAGTTTCACCTCCTTCATCAGGGGCTCTTGATTTTCAAGTTTCTCACACTAATACATCTCCACCGCTCATTGCATTCTTTGATCATGACTATCATGTTACAATCTCTTCTCACACATTACATATCACTTCTTCTATCAGGCCTCGAGCTATCAATGACACAATTATTGATCCATTGATTCATGTGTGTGTGCTCTATTTCCCTTCATATTTCTATTGATTATCTCTGTTATCTCATATTTCATATCCACTTCCTAAATCTTATGGTTATGTCAAGCTTCCAGTCACATTTGGTCCTATTACCATGCTTGTGCCATTTCTTATGGAACCTTTAGTCAAAGGGTGTGACTTGCTCTTAGGTCTTCCCTAGATCTGTGTTACTCAAGATATCATTTTGAAGAATCACTTGTGTCTAAAGTTCATTCACAAAAGGAAATTCGTTACTATCAACGGTATTCCACCATGCACACTTTGTGGTTGTAGTCTCCTCTTGAGGTGGTTAATGCACTTTATAGATCATCTAGGTCCCTATGACCTCTCAAATATAAAGTGCAATCTACTCATAGCTCTCCTATTCGCACACAACCTACTCGGTCTCATTGGTCTACTAGACCATTTCATTAGTCTAGGTCCACCACTTGAGTGGATCCTTCACATAGGTGTTAATCACCTCCACGCTCTCCTTAACATATCTGTTAATTTTCTTTGTACTCTCCTTCACATATGTGTTCATCACCCCCGCGCTCTCCTTCACATAGGTGTTCATCACCTCCACACTCTCCTTCACATAGGTGTTCATCACCTCCATGCTCTCCTTCACATAGGTGTTCATCATCTCCACACTCTCCTTCACATAGGTGTTCATCACCTCCATATTCTCTTTCACATAGGTTTCCATCACCTCATAGGTCTCATGCACATAGATCTCATTCACCGATACATCATTTATCTCATACATCACCAATCTCAAATCATGGTCACACCTTTATCTCCACAAGAATCGGGTGGAGGACCCTTACACTTCACTTTTCTTGATAGTATATTCATTAGCATACACTTGGGGAGAATCATGTTTATTATCCCCCTTATAAAGCATTATCGGGTATCTCAAATTTCTACTTGTCCACTCTACAATTTGGATCTAGTCTTTCACGTGCATCTAACACATCCTTATACACTTGTATCGTCACTACCCTATGATCCACTCTAGTTACATGGGTCATACTTGACTACGAGGGTCTCAACTTGAAATTAACCTCACCACACTTTTTCACACTTCACGCTCTATGCCTCATTGATCATATCTTTCTAGAACATGCAATTCAAACCATTTCCTAATGACGCACTTTTGTTCGTGGTTCATTCTTGACTACCAAGTTGTCTTTTATAAATTAACCTCATCTCATACACATTCATGAAAATTCACTCGGGGGCATGCTACTCCTATCACACTCACATTGTATATCATCCCATCTCTCTCACTCATAGCATGTTGTATATCTTGGTTGCACATTTTTCTTGCTTACTTATACTCACATGTATACTTTTCTTACTATGATAGGAAAATATTCAGTATGTCATTATCTTTTATATATACACATGTGTGTTCACTTTCCTTCTAGTTGTGAATGAATACTTTTTATGGATCTTTACATGTAACATGAATTCTTAGCACTATACCTCTTACCAAACCCACAACAACTCACGGGAGAATCTACTTTCATACACTACATGTGTTATTTTCTCATTTTATACTACTTCATATTCTTCCTAGCACACTACTTCATATTGGAACATATGTGTCTTGACATAATTTTTATCTTTATAACATGATAACGAGTGCTTTATGTAAAAAAATCTTACAGAACTATTTACCACCATGGTTGTCTATTACTTTGCTTGCTACTGTTTGTCATTGTGAGCGATGTCCCATATTTGAAACCCAATTTTTGCACTCTAGATTGTCTTCTTGATTTCTAACTTACACTTTGTTTTCTACATGTGTATTTTTCTTAATTTCACTAACACATGTTTCTAGTCACTTTGTTTACATGTGCCTTGGTTTCTACTATGCATATGCCCTACAAGGAGTTAGTTTAATATCAAAATATTTTTCCTCTCTTTGTTCTCAGTTGTATGCTGAGTTTTCATTGATGTAAAAGGAAGATTAATGACAAAGCAGGATGTAGAAGAGCTAGAGAGAGCTTGAAATGACTTTGGCAAGGACAATCATGTCTATGGCTTGGGTACACCTAGTTCTAGGTATAAGCATGGTGATGATTTGAGAATACACCATGATGATATCATACATTTTTATCATCCATATGATGTGGAAATAGTTTCATTATGATGAATAAAGGGTCATGTGAGTGGAATTAGTAAAATTAACTCAATTCGGGATGCCTAATCCTTAGGCCTAGTTAGCAAAATGGCTTGGAAAGGTGAAGTGAAGGATTAAAGATGAAGGTGAATCATGATAAAGTCATAAAACACATGATAGGATATGTTCAAGTGGATACAAGGTGAATAACATGATATTCATGGTTAATTGCAGTGTAAACCAAACCTAAATTGGCATATTTCGGGCACCCGGCATGAGGGTGTCAAGAAAAATATGAATCATTCCAGTGAAGGAATTGGAAATGTGTAGGTACATTTTCAAGATTCCTCATATGAATTATTAGGTCATAATTCGGCACTTAGATGCATATTCAAAGTCATTAGTATGTTTTCCTTTCAGACAAGTAGGTTTGGCATACACAAATGATATTGGATTGGAATTTTTAGAGTACAACAAGACAAAATGCTTATTTTAGTTGATTTAAGAGGTATTCATGAAGTTTTGGTCCAAATTTTATGTCCTAAGGAGGATTTTTTCTCAAGATATTGCATTTTCTATAAAATTGGGTTAAGTAAAGTTACTAAAATAACACCCTGACTTCTTAGTTGTCAAGAAAAATTGTGGAGCCTTCTTTGGATAAGTCATAAGTTAAAAATTTGAATATATTTTGGATAAAAAAATATGGTGTAAAAACTCGAGGTCAAATGGATGTGAAATAAGAAAGTTCTATCTATTTTTGTGGACTTGTTCTAAGCCTTCCTCAAACTCGGTGAAATTGGTATGGAGAAATTTGATTGTTTATGCCCCAAAATTGAATTTTTGTCTTTAAAATGATTTTATAGTGCAGATAAATCATCGTATCATTGTCTCATGTTGGTTTGAGTTCATGACTCATGGTGGACCCCACAACAAAATAGGTTTTTGTGAGAAATTCGGTGTACAAACAAATTTTTCAAAGGAACCCAGACTAAAAATTTGGTGGATTATGTTGGGGGTGTGTTAGTGATGTTAATGAATTCATCTAGACTTTTACTATGGAGAAATTTTATAGTACATGCCTAGTTGTGCTCTATCGTTTGAGAATGCTAAATGTAAAAAATAGTCTCGAGAAATGGATGTGTAAATGTGTTTTTCTCCTTATAACCTATGAAAATTAGTACTTTATGTTGATGTAAAAGTTCGATGTGAATTTTTCCATTCCATGGTTCATCATGAAAATGATTTTGTTTTCATTTGGAATTACATTCTACAAGATTGATTGTTAGAGCTCGAAACTCAGTCTAGTTTGCCTCTAAGATGCACGTTTTTCCATGCTAAAATATTTGAATTGAAACTTGATGGTAAGGTTAAAATTTTTAAAATTTCAATATTTTTCCATGAAATTATTGCTTGATTCATGATTATGTGTTTATAGAAAGTTATGCCTTCTTTTGTGAAAACTATTTTTGATCCTCCGAGATTGTGAATGTCCAATCGAGAAGTATAGTTAAATGAAGGCCTTATGCCATGATTTTATGAAAAAATCATGTGGTGATGATTTATACATCTTTTATTGTTCATCATGAAGTTTTAAAGGCTTGATAATCCCTGAAGTGTAGTATCTACTCTCAAAATGTAGATTGGTATTGGAAATCTTAAAACTATGATATTCTTGATCTCTAATGGAGTTGTAGAGTCAAAGTGGCAAGTTACTAATCTCATAAAAATATTTTATAGAATTTTTTTAACCTTATTAACATACTTGTATGAATATAACACTTGTTACAATCCATATTAGCTAGAAGACAATATTTTACATGTTGGGAAGGAAGAAGTCAAAATCGAGACAGTAAAGCGATTCTAAAAGACAAGTCAAAAATGTTGAAGCAATTTATAGGAGGAATTTTCATATATGTAGATGAAATAATTGGTTTTTAACCCCCTCATATGATTCTATTCAACCTCTAATTCAAATTTAAGGCTTGGTATTTGAATATTTAAGTGGAAAATTATGTGTAAGGGTCATGTTTATGAATGTTGTTTTTTAAATCACTTCTATGTTTTTGTGTTGTTGAAGGATGATTTATTTTTTTGGTGTGAGTGGATCTTATTATTCATGAATGTGATGTAAATTATAAGTGGTGTGTGTTGATTTTTATGAAGATGTTGAATCAAGACTATTTTTACAGGTGTGAGAAGAGAGATGTATGAGTTGATAAAAGGTGATTGTTAGAGACAAGAATGTGTGTGAGAGAATAAGTTTATGATAGAGGTTTCTGTTGATTAGGTGAACAAAAAGAGGAAAAAAGAGGATATATATGATCTAATTTAGTTATCATAATCATTTTTAGAAGACAACATACAAGAAGTTATCAAAGCTTGTGAAGAAGACTGGGTAGATGCTCAGTAGTAAGGGAGTTTAAGCTTCCTTGTAAGTTGAAGCTTACAAAAGGTCAATGTGACTGAATTTGGGAGTTGAATATTCCATGCAAGTTTAAAAAAATTTAATATCATGTTTTAGCTTGATTAATTTTTGGATTTTATCTCCATGTTGAGTTGTAGCTCAGCTATAAAATCATTGTAACTTTGATAGGACAATTTTTCCAATTTATTTCTCTAGTTTCAGTGGGTTTTTCTCCCTTGAATGGTTTCCCACAATAAATTATGTGTCTCCTATGTGTGCTCTTTCATTTATATCTTGTGAATAGTTTTTGTGATTTCAATGTGTGTGTGTGTGTGTGTGTGTGTGTGTGTGTGTGTGTGTGTGTGTGTGTGTGTGTGTGTGTGTGTGTGTGTGTGTGTGTGTGTGTGTGTGTGTGTGTGTGTGTGTGTGTGTGTTAAGGAAATTAAATTGTGGGTCAAAGTTTGAGTAGACATTGATTCACCCCCTCTTAGTGTCCTAATTTCAAACAATTGGTTTCATAGTCTGGTGCTCTTGAATTGATTATAATAACTTGGTGTAGGTCCTTCCTAAAACATAAGCATAGTTATAGGGATAGTCCTTGGAAGTAGATCAAGATATAGGTATGTCAGTGAGGATGAAATCTCAGATGAATAGGAAGTTGAGGTAAATCTTGAAGCATAACTAATAAGTTCCCTATAAGAATTGAAACATCAAAGGAAAAATAACCAAACATTGAAGATAATAATGAAAGAGTATGAAGATCAGATCAAAATTATTGCGGAAAATAAGAAGAAAAAATATGAAGATGGAATCAAATAACTTGAAGCACAATTGGAGCTGATTTAATCATCTCTCAAAGACAAAGACAAAGAGCATCTCAAAATCAAAACAGAGCTGAAATCTCAAGTTGATACAGTGTTAAAATCTTTAAATTTCAAAGAAGACACATGGATGAGACATGAAGAAGATTTGATATCCTTGAGAGATGATTTAGAGGAACTAAAATAAATATCGAATATGTATGGCAAGATGGAAACTTTGAAGCCTTGAATGGAATGCTAGATAGAAAAAAGGAAGTAGGTGATAAGGTAGGACTAGGCTTCACAAAAGAACCTATAAATAATTTTGAAGATGGAAAATCTAGTTCAAGAATACAATTGGACATGAAGATGGACAAGTGAACAAATTCAAGAAGGTCTTTATCAGTTAGGAAACCAAATGCATTCAGGTATGAGAGAACATTTAATGGTTATTGATTTTCTTGTCACAACTTTAGACAGATACCTAAGGAATGCAAGAAGTGTGTCATGAAGGATCATCCATGGAGGGATAGTAGAGAAGAGAGAACAAATAATAGAGTGTGTTTCAATTGTAAATAGAAAGGTCACATAGTTAAATGTTTCCTTGAAGAGCCAGACAATCAATTTTGGAGAATAGAAGACTCAAGAGGTATGAATAAGATAGTTTTATATAATTTTAATAGGATTGGACATGTTTCTAGAAACTTTTATGATCATGAGAGTGCTAAGTATTGTTGGAATATCAGTCCATATCTATATAGAAGCAAGATTCAAGTTAGGTACTTCAATTTTCATAAACTTGGACACTTTGCAAAGAATTGTTGGAAAAATTAACCTCCTAGGCATAGTATCAGAACAAAAACATTCAAAAGGTAGGTTAAGAAGGTATATAAAGTGAAAACCAACCACAAGGAAGTGTTAGATAAATTCATGGGAGATACCAACTTAAACAATATATTCGGAAGTGGTGATCAGATTGAGAAAGCTAAGAGCAAGGCTAGTGCTAGTACTAAAAAGCCTCAAGTGATGGATAAGAGAAAATAAGTAAAATAAGTTCATCATTGTCTATTAGGAATACAAGAAGGATTAAGTGGTGAAACTATCACATTTAGCAGGACATCCAAGAAGATTGAGAAAGTGTCAAGAGAAAGAGGAGGAAATAATGGGCCATAAAGTTCCTTTGATGACTTCCTACTATTATAAGGTGATACCATGAGGTAATATACCTTCTCTAGGATTCTAGAAGGCATGTATCAGCTAGAAGAAGTAAAATATGGTCTTGAATCACTTTATCATCACTAAAAGTTGATCAAGGTGTGTCACAATGTTGTCAAGGTATGTATAATTCAATGAATGTTTTGCATGGTATTTTATTAAGGTTCTAGTGCTCATTGAAGTACCTGAAAAGACTTCTTGAGTATTCATGCAAAGATAGTACACATTCATTACGAGGTCTATCCTAGCTCGGTCTCTCAAGTCCATACTAAACTGATCATAGTAGTCAGGATGTCCACCCCTGTTATTGAAGCATAAGATCATGAGTAAAGTAACTCTTAGAAATCTTGTCAAGGTCAGTCCATATGTGATCCTAGTTGTTATATATGTGTGTAGCATTCAAAAGAATTGTTCCTTCAAGGGTATGTTAGTAATAAAATTGCTAAAATCTACTCCTAATCAGTCATGGTCATATGTTACATAATTGTCCATAACATTCACCAAGTCTTCAAAAGTGTAAAGGTGCTCTAGGAATTCATTGATGCTCTTGTCATGTGTTTTTGCAAATGTTATCAATCAGTTAAGTTTTTCAAGTGCCAAGTTGATTCCAATGAATTCATAAAATGAGTCATGACTAGTACACCCGGTATGCCATAGATGTGACTAATCCTCGAGAAAATTCCCTTGTTTGAAGAAGGGTCTAAGTGAGTACCATGGGTACATAAGAAATCAAAAGGTTTGAGTCAAATTTTTGAGAAGGAATCATCAAGGCTAGATCTGAATATCAACCAAAATCATGTCACAGTCAAAACAGTTCATTCTCAATCAAAATAGTCATCTAAAGCTTATGTGAGAAGCTTCGAGTAAAGTAAATCATAAAATTTTTGAATTCATGCCCTTGTGAATTTTTAGAGGTATATCATCAATAAATTATTTTAGTCCAGTAAACGTATCTCAAAATTCTCTATCTATAGTTCCTTGAAGAAGATGGAAGTCCAAAATGTCTTGATTTCATTAAAAACTATGAAAAGTTTAGTAAGTAGTCATGAGGAGAAAATGTTCCATTCAGTGTCTTATGCCAATCCATGATGATGTAAATCTTAATCTAAGTCTAATTAAGAATGAAAATAGATATTGGATCCTTATCATGATGGTAAACATTCAAAGTTATGATATCACCTAAATGCTTTGAATTCTCTCAAGTTTGTACATTGGCTTTGAGCTATCATAATTATAGTTTCAAAATGGGAGAAGGATTTGGTTGAATGTAATACAACATGCTTAAGTGGGATTCAAAATGAAACAGTATATAAGGTGTGTATCAAATTAGTATAGTAATTAAGAGAATGATTCTTTGTTAAAGGACGGTGATCTCGACTAAGTAAGTGTGTTGAAGACCCTACTCTCAAGGGTTTGAAACCAAGAAATCTATTACAAGTTAGAAACAAATCTAGCATGGTGACTCAAGTGGATAAATTGAGAGTTCACAAAGATGATAATTATTCACAAACACTTCAAGACATGTTGAGAGAGGTTCATGGCATTGAATGGTATGAAACAGTTTGATTTGTATTCCTAGACAATTATGAAAACTTGAAGTAAGAATTGTGGTTCATATGTACTCTAATACTATTTTGGGAGTGTCAAGGATACACTTTGTGATGTGAAGTTCATTCTTAGAAATTGAAGGCCTGATCATATACTTAATCGGTTATCTATCTACTTAAAATTCTAAGAACTTGGATGTTCACAAGACTCGTGTGACTATATGTTATAGTTTACTTGATGATGGTGGATGAAATAGATTGAATTTAAGAAAATAAATATGTTTAACAAATGGTCAAAAGGAAATAGGTGATCAGATGTGTAAATTGAGCTTAGGATACCAAAGAGGTTGATAAAGAAGACTAATTTAAGTTATGAAACCATAGGTTTCATGTAATCTAGTCTTTATTGTTGATTAAAAATTGATTTGTACTCTATTTGAAAGTTTCAAGAATCATTGACAACTAAAACTTTGGTATTATGAAGTAATAGCAACTCATTTAAAGTTGTGATTATGTTATGAAAGTGTGAATCAAGTGTGGAGTAAATGAGAAGATCATTTTAAGTTAAGTCTCTCTTAAACCATTGCAAAATTTGGTGACTAAACTGTATCTCTACCTTTAGGATGGATATTACATAGTATTTTATGGTATTGAAAGGTATCTAAGTGTTTTCAAGGGTAATAAAGATAACAAGAAGACTCCTAATTCTATTACCTTCATTGGAATAAACATATAAGATAGTTACGGTATGATTGTGTAAGAACAATACATTAAACCCGTGAATGCCATGTCTTAGGGAATGGATCCAGAATACATTGTAATAAGCTAAGGACTTAATAAAAATAACTCACCCATGTGATAAGGTGTGTTAATATGCTAGTTAGTGGTTGTGCCAAGTTTTAAACCGAGAAATGGATGATTTTTTCTACGCTTACTCAATTCTAATAAGATTATGTTGATACTCAGTGTTGAAGGGTTTGAAAACAAATTTGGTTTTAAAACTAGGAATCCATAATTCTAATTCTTGGTAATTATGTTGAAGGGATTATGATTTTTAGATGAAAGTAAGATATAAGGAATCAAGGATTCATAACCATTAGTGTTTGGGTCAGAATTTCAATAGTCATAAAGCAAGAGAAGGTACAAATGAATCCTAGACTCTCAAGACAGCTTAGCATGAGCTAAGAGATCATTTATTTGAGAAAAAATGATGAAGAAAAGGGTGTTTCAATATTTGTGAGGAAATTTTTGGAGTGTGATAGGATATTAAATATCATATGAACAAAGAAATGATCCCAAAGTGAAACAGATGAATGTTCATCACAGTCATGAGAAGAAGCATAAGGAGTGTATAAAGAAGTTTGAAAATAAGAGACTTTAGAAAATATTGTGACTAGATTAATAAAGAGGTGAAGTGATAGTAATTAAAGATAAATTAAGAAAAAACCAAGTCTCACAGAAGGTAAAACAGAGACTATGAGGACCGATAAAATCAAAGACCAAGCCAAGAAGACCTAATACCAAAACATGCAAAAGAGCACATTTCGAATCTAGTGAGTAGTGTGGATATTGAGAATGCCTTGAATGAGTTGGAATGAAGTAATGGAAAATGTTTAAAAGGTACAATCTTTGTTGAAAATTCAAACCCTAGAGAATGACCTTGAAACCCTAGCCAAGGCTTTCTAAACAAGATAAAAAAATGAAAACTTGACTTGGAAATGATAGAGAAGGAATTGGATTTTAAAAAATGGCAAAAAGCAAGAACTCAAAAATGGGTATCCAAAAATGTAAACATCTTCTTGTGAAATTTTGTGCATTGTTCCCAGTTTTGAGATTTGTCCTGCAGGAGGGTTAATTGGAGGACTAGTGCAAAATTGCAAAAAGAAGCATAACTTTTAATGGAGATGAATTAGGTCTTGCAACTTGGTATGCATTTTAATGGGAAATATGGGTAGCCAAAAAAATTCTAGTCAGGAAAGATGATTCAAATTGAAGGTTTTGTCATAGAAAATTAGTTTTTACAAGGTTGTTAGCCAAGTAGAAGGTTTGAAAAGAAAAACATGTAAATTGATGAGATGAAATTTATCGCTTGACTTAGACATGTTAGATAGTGTATCTTAATCATGTTGAAGTGAAATTTATCCTTTGACACATTCATTTTGTGTATTTTTACCATTTGAGAAAAAATTACCTACTAGAGCAAAGTGTGAATTCATTATTTTTGGGTCTAAAAAGAAGATCTACAGAGTTGAGAGTGGCACCCAAGGCATACTCAAAATATGGAAGATTTCTATGATCTTCAACATGAGGATCTAGGTGTTAAGGAGACCAAGAAAGGAATAATATAGGTACTTGTAAGGGGGAGCAAGCTTTCAAGCATGATCAGTTGAATTGACATAAATAAAGGTAAAGAACATTAAAGAATGGCTTCAGGATTGCATGGATAATATTAAGGAATCCTCATGACATAAGAGATAGAAATGAAAGATAAATATTTCATAGGAAATTGGATATATCACTTCGAGGGGGAGGTTGAAAGGATAATTTCATGAGACAAATCAGCCTCTACACATGTTAAAGATTGACCAAAATGTACTGAAAAGTTGCTTTAGGGAACTCAATCCTAAAGTTTCCTACAATGATGATATGGAGGAATTGTTCCTAGAATGATTTTTCTTGACTGAGATAGACATATATATGTACTAGAATGATGTTTTCACTCAAAATCATGTTTTTGGCAAGTGTGTGAGCTATGAAAGCATCTTCTGGGGAGAAACAGTGAACTTAATGCATGATGAAGACAAAAATTGAGTAAAGACAAGAGGAGGATCCTATAATTGTGATTTTGGTTGATTTTTTTGACCAAAAAGAGATCAAACAAGCTGATGCAAGAGCAGACAATGAGGAAAACTAGGTACTTTGTCATTAATGCCAAAGGTGGAGAATAATTCAAAGGTTTTGTCATCAACGACAAAGGGGAGATTGTTGACAGGTGTATGCTGAGTTTTAATTGATGTCAAATTCATATTAATGAAAAATTATGATGCAAGAGAGCTAAAGAGAGCTTGAAATGAAAGGAAGAACATGTCACTTTGGCTTGGGAACGCCTAGTGAAGAATAGACCTCTTGACGGGTATAATCTTTTTGATTATGTGATAACACACCAAGATGATTTCAAACATTTTTTAGAATTAATATGATGTGGAAACTAGTTTATGATGATGAATATATAGGGGCACATTATTGGAATTAGTCGGATTAGCTCGGTTCAGGATGCCTAATCCTTAGGCCTAGCTAGCACGGTGGCTTAGAAAGGTGAAGTGAAGGATTGAATTTGATGGTGAAGCATGTTAAAAGCATAAAACACATGATATTACATGTTAAAGTGGATAAAAGGTGAATAACATGACAGTCATGGTGAGTTACAAGTGTAAACTAGCCCAAATTTTCCTATTTCATGCACCCACCATGAGGGTATGAAGTAAAATAGTTGAATAAATACATTAAAGGCATGATAAATGTGTAAGTATATTGTCAAGAGTGCTTAGATGAATTATTAGGTCATAACTCACCAGTTAGAGGCATATTCAAAGTCATTAGTATGGTTTCCCTTCGGACAAGTATGTTTCGCATACAAAAATGAGATTGGATTGGAAGTTTCATAGAGTACCGGAAAAAAATTGTTATTATAGTTAATGGAGAAGGAATTCATGAAGGTTTGGTCCAAATTTAAGGTCCTAAAGAGGAGTTTTTCTCAAGACATTACATTTTATGTAAAATTGGGTTAAGTAAAGTTGCTAAAATAACACCCTGACTTCTTAGTTGTCAAGAAAATGTGTGGAGCCTTCTTCAGATAATTCATAAGATAAAAATTTGAATATAATTGGGATAAAATATGTTCTAAAAATTTTGAGGTCAAATTTATGTGAAATAAGAAATTTTTATCTATTTTTGTGGACCTATTTTAAGCCTTCCTCAAACTCGGTGAAATTGGTGTGGAGAAATTTGATTGTTTATGTCCCAAAATTGAATTAATTTATCTTGAAAATGATTTTATAGTACACGTAACTCATCAGAGCATCTTATCATGTGTGTTTTATTTCATGACTTATGGTGAACCCCACAAGAAAACAGGTTTTTGTGAGAAATTCAATGTATAGATAGATTTTGCAAAGGAACCCATGCTAAAAATTTTGGTGGATGATGTTGGGGGTGTGTTAGTGATTTTTATGAAGTCATATATCTTGGTATTTTGGATAAATTTTATTGTATATGTTTGTTTTTTCTCCTACTTGTTTGAGAATGCTAAAATGCAATCAATAGGTCGAGAAATGGAGGTGCAAATGTTTATTTCTCCTTATAACCTATGAAAATGAGTACTTTATGTTGCAATAAAGTTCCCATATGAAGTGTTACAAGGCTTGGTTCATCATGAAAATGAATTTTTTTCATTTGGAATTCCATTCTACAATATTTGTTATTGGAGTTCTAAAACTCAATCTAGTTTGCCTCGAGATGCACGTTCTTCCATGCTAAGATATTTGAATTGAAACTTGTTGGTAAGGTTAAAAATTTGACAAGGTCAAGATATTTCTAGAAATGTGTGGCTTGATTCATGATCAAGTGTTTAGAGAAAGTTATACCTCCTTTTGTGAAGACTAGTTTTTGATCCTCTAGGATTGTGAATGTCCAACTAAGAAGTATAGTGAAATGAAGGCATTATGCCCTGATTTGATGAAACCCAACATGTGCTGATGATGTATGCATATTTTAGTTTCCTCCATGAATTTTTAAATGCTTTATAAGACATGGAAGTGTATCAGCTACTCTCAAAATGTAGACTGGTATTGAAAAGCTTAAACCTATGATGTTCTTGAGCTCTAATGGAGTTATATAGTCAAAGTGGCGAGTTACTAAGATCATACAAAGTGTTTATATAATTTTTTGAGCCTTATCATCATACTTTCATGAATATAACACTTGGTACAAGCCATTTTAGCTAGAAGACAAGATTTTACATGTTGGGAAGGAAGAAGACAAAATCTAATAGGCAATTACAAAATATAATTCAGAAATATCAGATCAGTTTGTAGGAGGAATATGTCATATATGTAGATGAAATAATTCATTTGTAACCCCATCATATGATTATATTCAACCTCCAATTCGAATTTAAGGCTTGGGAGTTGAAGCGTTAAGTGGAAAATTAAGTGTAAGTGTCATTTTTATGAATGTTTGTTTTAAAAAATGACTTCTATGTTTTTTGTGTTGTTGTTTTACGATGAGTTGTTGTTGTTGGTGTGATTGGAGATGATTGTGCATGAATATGATGTAAATGATAAGTTTCTATTGAGGGGTATGAAGATGTTTAATTATGACTATTTTTTTAGGTGTGAAAATATAGATTTATGAATTGATAAAAGGTGATTGTTAGAAACGATAATGTGTGTGTGAGAAGTTTATGAGTGAGATTTCTATTGATTAGGTGATTAGAAAAGAGGATAAATGAGGAGAAAGATGATATAATTTAGTGATCATAATCAGTTGTGGAAGACAACACACCAGAAGTGATCAAAATTTGTGAAGAAGACTGAGTAGATGCTCAAGATTAAGGGAGTTGAAGCTTCCTTGTAAGTTAAAGCTTACAAAAGGTCAGTGTGACTGAATTTTGGAGTTGAAGGTAACTAAAGATCAGGTTTTAGCTTGATTGAATTTTTTGAGTTATCGCTCCATGTTGAGTTGTAGCTCAACTGTGAAATCATTGTAACTTTGATAGGACAATTTGTCCAAGTTAGTTCTCTAGTTTTAGTCAGTTTTCTCCTTGAAGGTTTTCCAACAATAAATTATGTGTCTCCTATGTGTGTTATTTAATTTATAGCTTTTGAATAATTTTTGTAATTTCAATATATATAAGTTAAGGAAATTAAATTTTGGGTCAAAGTTTGAGTAGACACTAATTCATCCCCCTCTCAGTGTCCTAATTTTCAACACTCTTTTGGGTCATATCCTCCTAGTGACATCACATGCACCCCAAATGAGGGGGGCATACATTGGATGAATCAATCACCCCATTCAACACTACACAGTCACAATTCAAACCTATACTGATACGAAACAGCAAATTCTATAGTTACTGAGATAGGGCTCATAATCTTACTTGGTTCCTCCACAAAATAATGACCTCGGTGAGCAGCTCTAAACACTAGCACTGGGCTCTCTTAACTTTTCTTGGGAACCTATGACCAGGGGAAGTTACAGATTTTTTCTCAAATTAGCATAGTTTTCATGAGTTTACATGGTGGTTTTCACAGAACATGCACAATCCTCCAAAGCAATCAAGCATGCGTGTTATCTTTTTTTCTATTTGTGTTAGATCAAAATAGATCGAAATTGAACAAAAGAAGATCATACCATCTACAAGTGGTGTATAAACCATCGAGAAGTAGTCGGGGTTGGAGAATAACACTATATATTTCTCCCAAAAACTTCTTCTATTATGGCATGAGATCACACAAAAACTTGCACTTGGCATGATATTTCCCAAAAACTCATTCTTGGTGTGAGATCACCCAAAAAAACTCGTCCTTTTACAGCGTTTCAGGACACTTTCTATCTTTTTACTCATCATGGATTAGGTGCACATGTTCCTTTTCACACTTTTACATACTCTTCACATATTTGGATCAAATTTTTCATATACACATATTTGACTACTCTTTTTCTCTTCTTGTTACTGGTTTGTCCTTATAATAAGTAGAAGTCTCAAGCATAACATAAATAGGAAAATGACAATAGGTATAACATGGTATAGCTCAATACACTTTTCACCCCTAGGTCAGTTCCTCTTCCTTATCTTCCACACTTTATTTTTATCACTCCATGCTTTTTCTTGTCTCTTCGGCATGATTTTTCCATCGATATAGTTATCAATTATGCATCTCTTATCTACTTTATTTTATTAAGTATTCACTCAACAACATAAAGTGGGGGAAATGTAGACACTAAATTACACACTCGAATACATTTCTAGATCCTAATCACATACTACTATTCATATGATTCTAGTGATAGAACTAGTAATTGACAACTATCTTTGGCCTTTGTTAGGAAATTTGTGTTGTAGTGTGAAAATATAGGTTTGAATATTATTATTATTTAATATTTAAATAATGCATGAGTGTGCAAATACTTGTAATGCACAACTCATAAGAGATAGGGGTGTGGGAGTAAGACTAGGGAGTTGAGTGAGAGATATGAGGGATGTAGAGATAAGTGGAGAGAATAGTGGGATTATTTGTAGATGAGGTTTGACTCCTACAAAATAGGATATCACTATTGTATAAATATCTCACAACATCAATGTAATTGGTAACTGGATGAATAAATTTTTATAATATTATTTTTGCATATTTTGTGGTGTTCTATTTTATTTTTTTCATAATTAAATACTATCCAAATATATCATCCGGTATTAGAGAAGGACAATCTATGGGATCCTTGCATGACGTGCCGCATCTTGAGTTGGAGATGGTGTGAATATTTAGGGACTTCATGTATGTAGTGCAAGCGAGTTTACTAGGTTGTGTTTTATGAGTTTTTGATCTAATAGTGTGCTGTGTAGTAATCCCTTTCATGTAGATATCAATTGGGTGATTATGAATAACACGGCTTCCGATTGTGTGTGAGGCATGACTAGTTGAATTTAAAACTAAATTATTTTTGTACAACTACAATATTCAAAAACATGTTCTTCATGGATCTACCTACCTACGGTTTATGACTTTGGTATTTGGTTAATAGTTTTATCAAATCCAACATGTTGTTTGGTAAGGTTCATCATTATTCATGCATATTTCCAACACCTTTCTTTAAAGACATCAAATATTTTCAAAGTCATATGCATCTTAGAATGCTTTTTTAATTTAATTTGGGAGCTTGATTTAATTAGCTAAGGAAAAGGAAAAGGATGAAAACCACTTTCAAATAATGTAAAACCGCCTTCCAAAACCACTTTCTATTTTTTTCCTTTGCTGGAAATTCTGTTTAAAACCACCTTTTAGCAAAACCATGGTTCTAAAAACAAGGTATGGATTAAGGTTTTGTTTTTAAGTGTTTAAATAGAATGTCACCTTAACATGTGCTACTTTGGTTTGGGTACCCAAGTGGCTAGATGATATTTTATAAGACTCTTCAATAAGAAGAGGTAAAAGGGTCAAATCCCCCTCCACATATCTTTTGGCACGAATATTGGTGGATTTGTTAAATTTAGCTAAAAACCCCTACTTAGACCAAAATTTTCAATGTGTTATTTTTGTAAATATTGTAAATATATATACATATATTTCCTCACTTTTAAAAAATTGGACGCATTTTCACTTTTATGTGACGTCCATAGTGAGGGGATGCATTATCGATTAAATCGACACCCAAGACAATTGTGTAATGAGCTTAAAAGATACATTTTCTAAATAAGTAGCATCATAGATGGAGGTTGGAGGAAACCGAGGAAGGATTCACTTTAGCGACCTCTCGTCGGGCACCATCAATGAGGCCACAGACTAATTTAGTGGCCATTTTTTTAGTTGTGTTTGGTTTGTTTTCTTCAAAGCATGTGTGGTAGTAAATAAAGAACCGAAAGATAATTCATGTTCATAATTAGGAAAATATTTTCATATATATATTGTTTTCTTTTTTAAAATGTGAGTAGGGAAACATTTACGTTGCTTTATGTAGTGGTTGGTGGTTCCACTAGAAAACCAATTTGTGAGTTTGTCGATCTCTTTGAAAAATACATACATATCAGTTGATTGTTCCACTTGAAAACCATTTTTGCGTTGGTGGTACTCTTTGAAAACCATCGTTTGTAGATCACGAGTAGGTACTAGACAGAACTCACCCATTTTCACACTAAGGGGTGAATGTTATAAAAAAATTCTCTAGTGTGAACGTATAGGTTTGAATATTACTATTATTTAATACTTAAATAATACATGAGTTTGTAAATAGTTATAATGCACAACTCATAAGAGATAGGGTTATGGGAGTAAGACTAGGGAGTTTAGTGAGAGATATGAGCAATGTAGAGATAAGTGGAGACAATAGTGGTATTATTGTAGACGAGGTTTGACTCCTAAAAATAGGAGATCACTATGTATAAATATCTCACAACATCAATGTAATTGGTATCCCGAATGAATAAAATTTGATAATATTATTTTTTCATATTTTGTGGTGTTCTATTTTATTGTTTTCAAAATTAAATCTCATCCAAATATATATGCCTTTTTCTCGTGTTTCCTATTTTCTATTTGGCCTTCTACACCCTACAACCCAGTTGGTATGTCACTACTTTATCTTTCATGACTCTAAAAACCAATTCCTAGACAGATGCAGCACCAAGTGCCCCCATCCTTTGGGCGCTGCCAACATCTTTCTACTTTACTCACTCTTTTTGGCTTTTTTTTTTTTTTCTTTTGGGAATCTTATTTTCTTATGGGTTGGCCTTCCAGATTTGTCAATAGTTAAATTTAACCAAGGGGATCATATAAATACAAATATCTCGTGACCAAAATAAAGGACCAACCACTAAGCATCTATTATCATCACCTAAGGTTGCATCCAAAGGAATTCTAAGAACATCAAAGGAATCCATCTAGCACTCATTCAAGGGATAAGGGACTACATTTTCTGCATACCCGCGTAGGAGGGGAAGCTCATTTTCCATCCATACATCTATTTATATTTCTACATCTAGTTATTGCTTGCTATTCAAGTACATATTACACAAGAAACCACCTAGTGCATGATTCTTGCACACACACACACACACACACACACACACACACACACACACACACACACACACACACACACACACACACACACACACACACACACACACACATGAGAATTACATGGAGTTTGAAATGTAGTCCAACACTCAATCGTAAGTTCACTCGTTAGGTGACCGATGGGTTCACGTTGACTCCCCATTTACATATTTTTATTTTGATCATTTTGATGTGTTTTTGGTTTTACATGAGGTATTTTTTTGTAGGTTACAAGTGAAATTGGAGATCTTCTAGTGACCTATAAGTGATCACAGTGAATATTAGTGAACATCTTGTGACACTACAAAATTTATTTTATGAGGTTTTTCACAATCGTAGGTGCCCAAAACTAGTCACCAACACCTAAAGCGGCCTTGACCTAGTCCATGCACCCCAAGTCGGCATATCCGACAGTTCTGAAATATTTTTGGGATTGATTACGATAGTCTATCCTCCTATTCCATCAATTTCTCACTTGGCACATCTCAGGATTTATTGTGAAACCAGTTAAGTCTCTTATTCCCCCCTCATGCACCTAGGATTTAATTTTTATCTAGCTTATTACTTAGGTTAGATCTCGTAGTTTATTGCATTATCATTGTGTTGTGACTCTGAAATATCTAGGGTTTTATGAATTCTATATTTTTTAAATCACAAAGAACCTTCATTGTCCTTAAACCCTGTCAAGTAGGTCAACTTGTGACCTCATCCTTGCCAACCAAACTGACCTGTAGAACTCAACCAAATCATGCATCATATCACATTGGATGTGTATAAAACCTTCATAGTCATTAGACACCTCCTCTTAGGCCACACATTCCCAAGAACCTCCTTTCTCCATGATTGTCAAAAACTACCTATTAGGCCTAAAACCAATCTTCACTTTTGGACTGTGTAGACCTCCAAATGGCTCTACCATGGTATGAAATCACCTCAAACATGTATCATATATTCCCTTATACTTATAACATCAATTTAGACAATAGGTCTAATGGAAAACCTAAGAGCAAACCAAACTTTCCAAAAAACATGCACATATGACTGGGCTCCACCTACTATAAAGACTCTAAATCACCACCACCAGAAAGCTAGGGAGAGTCATTTCCATCCTCCAATCATCACATTTGATGATCCAATGAATTTTTATCTCACACCAACAATTTTTCCTCCATCACTCATGAAGTAGGGTTTAGATAGGATTTTTGACCACCTTAGCTTCTTAGTGATTGTTCATGAAGCAAAAACATCATTTGATCTCATTCCAAATCTAAAACCTTCTTAGATCCATGAAAAACATCCTTGAAAGGCTCATGTCCCCATGAAAACTTTATATTTTCCAAATAATATGAAATATCTCATATCGAGCTAGGAAACTCACCTTCTTGATCTTGGTAGGGATAAAAACATCATATCGTGTAAAATATACATAATAAAAACTTGAAATTTAACCCACATCTTTAGGAAAACCTTTTTCAACTTCTCCAATTGTTATATGATCATAATTGGCTCTACATCATCTCAACCACCATGACTTGCCTAGCTAGGTCATTGAATTAGGTCTAGTTCATAACTAAACAGAGTAGGTAAACATCATACATGTGCTTCAAATCCCTTCAAAATTCCCTAAAATATTTAATAAAACATGTCTCATTCATTTTCATACCATTATGGGACCACATACCTTTGCAACTAACTTTCATGCTCCATTAGGCCACCAAGCACCTAGACTAGGTCTAGATGAAGACCTACAAACCATGCTCAAACCCTACATTCACCTTCTAAGACCTATATGAGTGTCTCATTATACTACCAATATGATATCCATGCCTCTGTCATGCTTCACAATCCTCCATACATCTCCATCCTTTATATGCCATTATTCATTCTAACTACACCTCATGATTAGGCCTACTTGACCAAATACCTCTCTAATTTTATAAAATATGAATATTATATTAAGATCTAATTTTGTAAATTGATACAATGATATACAATAAAATAAAAATTATCTAACACTTTTATAAATCTAACTATGTAAGAAAATGAAAGAGATAGGGCACTTATTTGATTTTTCACTTATCCCGAAGTGTATCCGAAGGCTGGAAGAACTGATGAAAAGGATGGGAAAAGTACTAGAACTACTTGATATAAATTCTAGAACCTACTGATTGGTTAGGATATGGGATCCTGTGCATGGGCGAGGTGCACAGGGCACCGAGAGACCTCTTCAAGGTGTTGGAGTCTGCGAGAAAATATTAGAACTTAATTTCTTCAAATGTCACTAGGGTTTTGCACTTGATGATAATCACTTGTAGGTTCTTTATAAGGAAAATTTTAGTGGTGAATATTTGTTAATTCATGAATATTCCATTTTTAAAATTTTAAATTGGTGAATTTTTTGGGAAGGGAGTAGGCTGGTTCACCAAAAATTTCTAGGTACAAGTTAATTTTAGGGGTTATTCGCCATCCCCGCGAAAGAGAAATTCACAATATTCACCTTAATATTCTTGGATGGTTCGCATAAATATATGTTTTCAACGTAGCATAAAATATGCTACCGGTCGATAGCATATATTTATGGTGTTGGTCAGTAGAATAAAATATGCTACGAGCTAGTAGCATATTTTATGCTATCGACTAACAAAGATAATTTATGATGGATCGGTTGGTAGCATAAAATATGCTATTGGTCGACAAAGCATATATTATGTTATCGTCAAGATAGCATACTTTATGCCATCGGCCGGTGCAGTAGCAAGTATGGGATTTTTTTGCTTGTGCCATATTTTGGGAGGACAGATTTCTCATTAAGACAATCATTTTAGCGATAAAGCATCAAAAAAATTTAAAAATCCCCATAAAAAATTAACGAAATTTGTATTTCTTTCAAAAAAATTACTTTTTTATTTTTTTGTTTGTGCCATATTTTATGAGGATAGATTTCTCATCGAGCCGATCATTTTAACTGTTATTGTCAAAAATAGTTTTTCAAAATTTACATATATTTTTGGCTGACATCATATACTATCAAACAAAGATAATATATGTTGTGGGTTGGTAGCATAAAAAATGTTATCGGCTGACAACATATTAGCATGAAATTCAATTTTCCTAGATTTTCCAATGAATTACTATGAATGTTTTTGGGGCTCTTAAAATTTTCCTGGTTTGTTGAAAGATCACTTGAATTTCTTTGGTAACCTACAAAATAGATAATATCCTACAAAACCCCAAAATACATCAAATCCTAAAAAGTAAAGATACAAATGGGGATTCAGATTGTCCTTGGTGGACACCCAAAATAGGGAACTTACAACCAAACATTGCACTACATCTCAGACTCTATGTAGTTTTATGTGCTTGTGTGTGTTATAGTGCTCTAGCTTTCCCTCACACCGGTGATTAAAAGATATCGGGTGATAACTAGATAGAATTCAAATGTGTGGGATGGAATTTAAAAACTTCCCCTTCCTATGCAATGTATATAGAGTAATAAGCCCAAAATGTAGTCCCTTTAATAGTATGTAGATAGATAGCCCTTGATAAGATTGTCCACCATTGTGATGGTATGTATGTTGTGTGTATATAGGGATCTCTTACTTGAATTTCAACATTAGTGACATGAAATCCCAACTAGGGCCTTGGGATGGGAGTAAGAAAACTAAAAAGGCAGACCAAAAATGTCAAAAGTGTGAAATAAACAAAGAGGAAAGGAGTGCCGGGTACTAGTGTCCAGTCATGGATGTTAGTGTCTTGAGACAACTAATTAAAAATGTGAGAAGATTGACAGACATTTATCCTTGTGACCTAACCAAACCGGGTGTAGAAGTGACAAGTGAGAGATAAAAACAATAGAAATAATAAATGAAAGTGGATGGACTAGGAAGTGTGTCGATAATGAATACTTTTCTTACTCAAGATCCATACATAAAACAACATACTTGGAAGTATATTAAATCATAGTATGTGCATGATTTTATGTCTACATTCCCCCTTATGTTATTTGAATGAAATTCAAGTAGCGTAAAGGAAGTAAGGAACATACCGTGAGAAGTTTGGAGAATCCTTGTTACTGAAGTATGTATAGAATATGATAACATATAGCATGGAAAACCATAGATCAGTTTGTTAATCTATGTGGCATAAATAGAGATGGTGAACCATTGTAAGGAGTTCTTGGAGAAATTAAAGATTATATTTTGAGTTATTTGGAGATTTCGAATTATTGTTGATGGAGATTTGAAGGAGTAGGGAGTGATCAGTTCCCAACCTGATTTTGTATGTGTTAAAAACTAAAGTATTTTGGCATCTTACTGCCAGAGGAAGAGTGTTAGGGAGAGAGGTATAGTTTTACCCTCCAACTATGACTACATCCTAAAATGTGCAATTGTTGTCGACAGACAAATACCAAATTTGTTCCAATTCAATCCAACATGAATAACCCATGTAGGAGTGGTATAGGAAAGGAAATGATGTCTAATTTCCCCACTTCATGGGTGTTGCGATGTGTATAGTTCTACATGTTAGGTCATTTGGAAGCAATGGAGAATATAAAGTGACTTCCCATGTTAGGTCATCTGGGAAAAATACGAAGTGATGCAACTCCCAAGTTAGGTCATCTGGGAGAAATAGTAAAATGTGTTGTGTTGTATTGATTGATTGATTTGATTTGAGTAGTAGAAAATAAAATTGAGATTGAATGTATACGATAGATTACTCATGGAGATATTTTTTTCTATGTCCCCAGATTAGGTCATTAGGGGGAATCGACAGTAAAGTAGTATAAAATGTCACAAATTATATGAGAAATTTTTGATAATGTTGAATTAGAAATGTGTAATGATCATATAGTAACCTTAGAGGGGTCATAGGGTGATACCAATTGTATTCCCCCTTTCGGTGAAAGGGAGAGTGGTAAAAAGAATGAACATTGAGCCGAAAGTATATGTGCAATGATGTAATAGCGAGTAAAATAAAGTATAGTATATGTCACAAACTTGTGTTTATATCGAGTTAAAAATATGCCAAATTATAATATAGCACTATGGGATGTGGACAATATAATAGTAGGTAGAATTCTAAATTGAATGGCATGGATAGTGAAGAAAATGGAGTAGCGAAGCTCAAGATATGAGGAAAATTGTGTAGCGAGTATTAGTTGGAAAATGAGCATGAATAATGACTATAGAAAATTAGGTATTGACAAATTTAATGCATTTTGGTTTTATGAACTGTCATTTTTTTGTGTATATGAGAATCTAATGTTATATTTTTCTAATGTTTTGTGTTGTGTAGAGGGATATCCATGCGAGGGAGCTCCATAGAGATCAACACTTGAGTAAATTATTGGGATTAGGCTTATCCAACGGCGAGTGGGATATACTAGACCATGTTGGCCTATGGAACATAGCGATAATGGGGGATGTACCCCATAATATGCCTATGATCATTGCATTATGCAAGAGGTAGAGTGTAGATACTTGTACATTTTGGTTTCCTATTATGGAGATGATTGTGACCCTAGAGGATATATATTGCATATTGTGGCTACCAGTTGTGGGTGAGAAAGTCCAGGTGATGATTGTAGAGGATTCTTAGAGGTAGATGAAGGCTTCTAGGAGATACTTTACAGGGACATGGGTATAGATAGAGACACATATTAGCTTAGATTCCATACTAATATCATGTGTTCCGTGATTATAGAAATTCATTACATTTGTTATTGCTTCATCAGTGGTAGTGGAGGGTGGTGGTGTAGGCATTTTGTATAATATGCATGATATCTCTCGGCGTATAGAAGAGGGTAGGAATATATTTGTATGGGCATGATGTATATTGGCACATTTTCTTGGGACATATAAAGTTCACGCAGAGGACCATGGGGACGGGCTTGGAGCCACTACATTATTACATGTATGGGCTTATGAGCATATTTTGATACTGAAGCCACTTAGTGGGATACAAACTAAATTGGAGAAGCTCAAGAGATTTACAAAGTGATGTGGAATGGTACGTATAGTAGGATACTAGATACTACTAACTATGTATATGTATATGTATATGTATATGTATATGTATATGTATATGTATATGTATATGTACATGTATATGTATATGTATATGTGTGTGTGTGTGTTAGATCACATGGGGCCAGGGGCCATTATATGGAGGCCATATTGAGCTTATGGAGGGTGACTCGAGGATGGAGTACACAGCTATGATGTATCGATGTACTATGTGTTTGGAGGATTGATTTCTGGGAGTGACCGAGCTATTTCGGGAAGAGTGTGTATCACGTTAGTTTGGTATTGCTCAAGATGTGCCCCTAGAGCCATATGTATGGGTTTGATCCACTAGATTTTCGAGGATACCAGCCCCACAGAGAGGCATGGATAGTTCCTCCTAGTTCGAATGAGGAAGATGCGGCTATAAATTCGATACAAGTGGATGATGCAGATATACCGAGGCATATAGTACATCATGGGTAGCACACCGATGGGTGATATTGTTTTCATTTGTTTTGGATGTAGCAATAGCACCACTAGTTATAGGAGTATAGGGGTAGGCACCTACCCCCGATGGTGATGGTATAACCTCACCGATAACATAATGTGAGTATTTGATAGTTCTAGATTGTTATTTAGTTATTTGATTGTGTATTTCGTGTGTAGTAACTAATGTTATGCATGGATGGTTACAGAGGATGTGTATTGGTCATTTATTTTTTATACATTGATTCACACATTGATGTGGAATGTTCCAAATAATGTGCTCGTGGTTGGTGGGATGTTAGAGCAAGTAGATGTTATTGCATGAAAGCCTTCCCATTTGTTTTATCTAATGGCGATAGTGGTTGCTACATGTAACATACTACCGAGTGAGCATGATGAGGTGCATGTAGAGACTCACCTGAGCTAGGTAGGAAGCAAGAGGAGGGTCTCTAGTGCAAGATGTGTTCACGAAGTATGTAGAGATATAGGAGCATTTTACGAGACTTGTAAATTGAGTTAGCAAAGTACTACATAAGAATATTGAGAGATATAGGGGCCACAACTAGTGGCATAGATTGAGTGGTGAAGCATCTAGTTATAGAGATCCCACAGTTTTATATAGTGATAGTGATGATGATGTATGAGATATATGGATTTAGCGATGCATGGGGATTTCCCCTAGCAATTGTAGTTTTGTAACTATGAGTGTTAACGATATATATATAGTGGTATGATTGGCATTAGTGTGTTGTGTTGATGTGTTATATATATGTGATTCGATGATTTTTGTTTAGATGTAGATGTGTGATTTACATTGCGTAGATGATTATATTGTCAAATGGATGATGATGTTGATTAGGACATAAATAGATATGTAAAGTATGAAAAATTAATTATATGGATAAAGATGTGATAAATAGCAATGATGTATGTATGAAATGAATAATTTGATTGAAATGATCATGTAAATTTATGTAATCACTTATAAGCATGATGAATAAAAGGGGGATACGAATGATTCCCCCAACGTATGTGTGAGAAGATGAGGTTCATTTATATAATACCCTCAGCAATTAATAATGAACCATGGAACAAGAGTGTGTCATCATGAAATGGTGTGATAGTGCACACTAGACAGATATATCAATGAAGTGTCGAGTGTAAATATGGAATAAAGTTCTTATTGTAACATATCCCTCAACATTCATATAATAATCATAAGAACACAAGTACGTCATTTGGTAGTGAGGTGAGAATAATCACCTACCAAAGATGCGAGAGCATAGTGCAGAGTGGTGAAAGCATGTGAAGTGTTTACAACATGAGTGTATGAGACAATCTAAATGTCGAATGATATGATGTCCATGATGGGAGATGTAATGATAAAAATCATAGATTTCAATGGATTAGGAAGTCAATGTGAAGTAGGAGCATTGTGCATTGGATGAGATGATGCAGCGGTGGATGAGTGAGGTAGAATTCATGTATGGATAATGACTTTAGGTGGTGGATGAATAATGACCTTATAAGTAGGAGGAGGAGATAAGTGAACTGGAGTAACAACATGCTTACACGGAATCAAAGAAACAAACTACTCACGAGAGCGAGAGGCAAGGGCAATGACACCATTTTCTTCTAATTATTGTAATTTTTCATGAAGGGCACAACAAGTCATTATCATAATTGCCATTAATGTAATGATAATTGTAATAAGGAAGATCACGTTGGAGATGCAAGTGATTTAGAGGATGATCCTTATTAGAAAGAAATTGGATTATATTTTTATCAAGAAGATAACACAACACATCATGAGGCTTAGCAAAATGTGAGAAATGTAATGGCTCCGAGTAGGAGATGGTGAAGAATTAGGTGGAGAGTGATGTGGTAGTGGGGATGGAGGATGCTTATGCGATGGAGGAGATGGAACATTCTTGCGAGGTGGAGGAGATGGAGACCTTGAAGGAATTTAAATAGATGGAAGAGTTGAAGAAGTAAAATATGCTAGCATGAAGAAGTAGAAGGAGGATCTATAACATGTGTAGTAATTAAATCTTGTTCTAGATCAATGACCTTATAGCATAAGAGTGTAAATGATTCACATGTATCATATTGTAAGTGTTATTTTAAAGAAGGAATCAAGCCATGAAAAAATATAAATTGCTTCTCTAGATCAATAGGCTAAAATACTAGTTGATGCATGCAAGTATTGAAGTGTAAAATGTAGTCCTAAATAGATTTTGTCTTTCCCTTATGTAAGCTAGGTAGATGATCATGTGTGAATGCAGGACCATTGTTTAGTATAAAGCATCTAATAAAATAATCTTCCATTTCACAATATGTAATAATAGATCCAAAAGGCAAATGATTGTACCATTGAAGATCTTCATCAACTAGATTATGGTGAAATGCTTTTAACAATAATAGATCATTCAAATAAGAAACCATAGCTAGACAATAATGCTTAAGATGCGAAAAAAAAAGATTGCCATTGTTGTCAAAACATGAAAATGTAGGCATGATAAATCCTTAGGATATGTTGAATTGTGAATTTTCTTCGGAATAAGATTGTCATGATGAGAATTATTATCAATATAAGCATAGTATGCTTTACTTTAAAGGGTGATAGATTGAACTTGAGATTGCAATTGACCAAAATCATGCATGAGTGATAAAATATCATGTGGAGGAATCATAAAAGATGTAAGAGGCACATTGAGAGGTTGAAGCTTTCCATTATGAGTGATCATAGGAATGTGAGAAGAAGAAGTGGAAGATGAAGATGTTATGGGCACACTAGATGTAGATGTAGAAGAAATGGGAGGTAGTATACTAGGAGAAGAGGCAACATGAACATCATCGAGAGATGAAGAAGAGGAAAGAAGTGGAGAAGAACATGGAATTGTAGTAGAAATACTAGCAATAGATCAAAAGAAACCATAAGAGGTGAGCTAGTAGGAATGGAAGAATCATCATGAATTCCATCAGAAGTAGATGAAAGTAGAGTGGAAAATTCACATTCAGTAGTCTTAAGAGAAGTAGAATCATTACTAACATGTTCATGCTCAGAAATATCATCAGTATCAGAAAAATTTCACATGCAAGTATTTCATCAAGTGAGTCATGAACATAAAATGAAGTAGGAGAAGAATTATCATAAGATATATCTTTATAATCATTAGAAACATTTTTAGAAATGGAAGAAGTATGAGATACACTCTTTAAATCCTCCTAACTAGTATGGGAAATAGCATCATGCACATATACATTTTCAACATGATTTTTGCTATAGTATCACAATCAAGACCAAGCATATAATCGATAATAGCACCATCAAGAGTTTCAACAAAAATAGAAGAAGGTGGAGTAGTCCTGGTGCCTATGGAATAACAAGGATTACATCTAGAAAATCTTCGAGCATTAGGCACAAGGCTAAGAGTAGAGTGTTCAAAACTAGTATGAATTTTGTGTTCATTAACATCAAGCAATCTTTGAACATTGACATCAAATTGAGCATAACAATAAATATCAAGAAATTCAGCCTCAATAACATCATCAAGGATAGGATTAACACTCACATGATGCATATATTTCCTAGGAGAGGAATATCTACTTTTATCCATTAGGGTTTAGTGGATCCTAGGGCAAGGAGTTATAATATACGGGTTCACCAAATTATTTAATAAAATCTGAATATTTTATTAAGATCTAATTTTGGCAATTGCTACAATGATATAAAATAAAATACAAATGATCTAACACTTTTATAATTGTTGATGGGTGTCATTATTCCCTTCATTTAATCAACTCTCTGTTGATGTCATATTCAAACCAGGGGTGTGTCTAAAGCTATATGCAACAAGAGGAATCTTGGAAATCTAGTAATTGATTGTAGGTATTTTGTATTTTATGGGGGATCTTTTCAATGTCTTAAGGACTTCTTGGTTAAAAACCTTATTGGAATCAAAATATGAAAGCATGCTGAAAGTAAACACACTTTACAAAAATGAATCACTGGAAATAAAAACACTTTTCCTTAGAAGTAAACACACTTTGCAGAAATGAATTGCTTGGAAATAAACACACTTTTCCTTGGAAGTAAACACACTTTGCATAAATGAAATAGATTTCTAAAAACAAACATTACATAAATAAACACATAATTGAGAATGCTTGGAAAATGATTGCAAAGAAATAAGAACTTAATCTAGAACACCTGCAGGGACAAGTCTACAATAGATTTTAAATTGAAAGTGATACAGAATTAACAGATCTAAACTATTTGCTTTAAAAAATATAAATACCAAAAAAAACGAGGATCCTAGTTCTTGGAGGAGTGGGCCCTTGCTCCGCCTTGAAACAAGATTGACAACTTAATTTTCTCTCAAAACAGGAATGGCTATTTTATTGATAAAATGTTCTGCATTACAAAAACTTGTTGGATCTGTGTATCAATCTATATCTATCTCATCCTATATCTATATTCCTCTATCTTCTCTATATATATATTAATCTATCTGCAGGTCTATATGTATATACTTCTTCCAGGGGTGCATTTATGGCCATAACTATTCCACTAACATGATGGAACTGAATCGAGCCCAAAATAGATGTTGAATTGGAACATGGCTAGACGTACAGTTGTGTGATAATTATCCTAGATCTACAAGTATGGAGAGTCGAAAGTCTTCTAATCTGCTCCTGATTGATAGGATCATTGATTTGACAAATCACCGGCTATTTGGAATATATTCTTATCAGTTCTAGAACTCTAGAAGAGTTCTAGAACTAAAGAAAATCATTCTAGGTTTAACCGAGAGAGTTCAGAAGCTATCTGCAGGAGTTACATCCTAACTCATATTAGATCAAACAAAAGTCACAAAATGCAATCGAGACTTAATCAAAAGAAGAGTAAGATGAGATCATTTATTGTACATTTATTGGGCATATGCTGGCCTCATCAAATGTAACTATGTAAGTAAATGAAATAGATAGGGCACTTGTCTAATTTTTTTCTTATCCTGAAGTGTATCCAAACCTGGAATAACTGATGAAAAGGTTGGGAAAAGTGTTGGAACTACTTGATATAAATTTTGGAACCTATAGATTGGTCAGGACACGGGCATTTGGGTAGAGTGAGGGCACTTGGGGCATCTGAGACCTCTCGGGTTTGCTAGAATCTGTAGAAAATCTCAAAACATGATTTCTTCAGTTTTTCTAGGGTTTCACACTTGTTCACTGTTGATCACATGTAGGTCACTAAAATATTATCTAATTCTTTAGTAACCTACAAAACTGATAATATCATGCAAAATCCTGAAAACACATCAAATCCTAAAAAAGAAAGATGTAAATGGGGATTCGGAGATCGCCTCGGAGGTCACCCAACAAAGTGAACTAACAATCGTGTGTTGCACTACATCTCAAACTCCATGTAGTTCTATGTGCTTGTGTTTGTAATAGTGCTCCTATATTTCCCTCTCACCGATGATGCTAAGATAGCAGACGATAACTAGATATAATGAAAATGTGTGGGATGGAATTCAAAAACTTCCCCTTTTTATGTAGTGTATGTAGATTAATAAGCCCAAAAATTATTCCTTGTATAGTATGTAGATATATAGCCCTTGATAACATTTCCTGCCATTGTAATGGTATGTATATTGTGTTTATATAGGGGTATCTTGCTTGAATTTCAACACTAGTGACATAAAATTATAACAAGGATCTCGGGATAGTGGTAATAAAACTAAAAAGGTTGACCAAAAATGTCAAAAGTGTGAATAAAAATATAGGACATGAGAACCTAGGTTGGACGGGAGCGGCTAGGCGCAGTGTCCAAACTTGGGTGCTAATGTCCTGAAACAACCGATGAAAAATGTGAGAAGAATTACAGAGAGGTATCCCTATGTCCTAACCAAAACCGGGTGTAGAATTGAAAGAAGTGGGAGATAAAAACAATAGAAACAATCAAATCAAGTGGATGGACTAGGAAGTGTCTCACCAAAGTGAACACTTTTCTTACTCAAGATCCATACACAAAACAACATACTTTGTGGTATAGTAAATAGTAGTATGTGCGTGATTTTTTTCTACACTCTCACATTTCCACTCTTATAGCCATGTCACTTCTTGTCTTCCCATGTCATCATCACTAAAAACTTCCTCTTGCACTCCTTGTTATCATCATTTTTCATTAATGTCCTTGTACCTTTTACATCAATGAAAAAACTAGCACACACATGTCAACAATATCCCCCTTTGTCATTGATGGAAAATAACCTGATACTTCCCCCATTTTTACATTAATGACAAAGGAACATACATGTACCATTTAGTATCCATCTTCAACAACATATTAGGAACATCTCTTGGTTGGAAAAATCATCAATCAAGCTCATGGTCCTATTACTCTTCTCTTAACTTTGTTTTGGCTTCATAACAAGCATTGTAGCTCCCCTTAGGTAGATGCACATCATAACATACATAGTTAAATATCTGAATTTTGAGAAAAACATCATTCTCTACACATACTTAGACCTACATCAGTTTAAGACACCCACAATCTAACTTAAACATGCTACATATATATTGGTAATATCTTTTAAGACCTAGAACCTGAAGCTCCCCTTCAAACCATTCTTGAAAATATTCTTCTTGATACAGAGCATACTAAACACATGAAACACTACCTTATTGCTCCCCCTGACAACATACCATCATCCTATAACTTCTTATGAAAACACAAGAGCACATACCTTGACCAAATGCCATAGAGATAGGTCATATCGATACCTCGCCCCTACAAGTAATTTCTCGGTGTTCTTTGTCTTATTTTCATGTCATTACAAATTTTTGGATCATATGACTAGCTCCTCCTTTCCAAATACCTACAAAAATAAATAGTTAATCCTAACACCCTTTCTTGACACCTTACACACATGTTTGAATATCATTATCATCTCTTCATGTCTTATGAGATCTTCATATGCCTCGTTATTCACCACTATAGTACACCATGCCATATTGTACCATGTCATGATGCATTTTTTAATGAGCACTCAAGCTCCCCCTCAACTCATGAACTTGTACAAAATACCATGAATCTTCATACCAAATCAGTAACAATACATGTTTTCCTTCTACACAGATTACTTCTATAAGGAAAACCTTAGAAACATAACTTGGCTTATGATTCATCTCCATACTCTCCATATAATTTCATCAAGGTTCAAATATTCATTATAAACATGTATATCCTTTCACACCATCTTGACATCACATACTCCTATTTGAGGCAACACTACAGACCCAAGCATCCATACACGAGACTTTGTAACAATACACATCAATCGAAGAGATCACCTTTTTACTTTCACGGACTTGACCTTATTTTACACTTCTTTATACTACCTCCATGATGCATGAACACACTTGATACATCTCAAAACATGAATCAAGGACTGAGATACAACATATAGATCCATTAAAATTCACAAACATACCTAGAATGCAACATTACACCATGCATTTGATGGTTTTATAAAGTAATCATACAAAATGATTTTCTTCTTCATGAATCCAACAACCTTGCTATATGACAACACCTAAACCAACTCTTAAGCTGATTTGAGACCTTAAAAACACAATGAAAATATCTTGACACCATTACTACAATCCTACAATATCATACCTCAAACCATTCAAGCTCCCCTTAACACCATGCTTCATATGGATGATAATGTTTATGAGAAGACTAGTAGAGACATCCTACAATATGAGGAGTCTAGAATAACAAGATAAATAGGTTTCATGACATACTTGACACCTTTGACTCACCTTTTCCTTATTTATTTTGATCAGTAGCCTAGGAATCCTCTTTCTTTGCATCAACATCTACTTTAGGTGAAATGACATGATTTACTCTTGGTTCCCATAGCCTACCTTGCCTATTTTCTTACACTCTAGGAGCCTGAAATATCTTGGTTTGTCTTGAAGGACCATAAAAACAGTCTCTAGAAACATTTTGAACATCATCACAGCTTAAAACATACCATTTTATTCTTACCTTTAGGACCTTAATTTCTCCAATTTTGACTAGAAGATTCATATAGGCAATATCTAGTAGTATGTCCTCTCTCATGACAATTATAGAAAACAATGTTCCTTGAATGATCATCTCTATTATCTCTCCATGGATGATCATATTTGATTATCCTTATACACTCTTTTACTATATAACCAAAACTATTACAAGTATAACATTACCAATTGAAATATTTATCATACCTTAATGGATTAGGCTTCTTGACTGACTTTTTCTTCACATTATCATTCAAGTTTCTATCATTCTTCTCTTCTTTGGTACTTGAACCTTAAATATCCTTGTTTAGAAAAATGTCTTCTTACATCACTTCTTTTCCCTTAAGGTATTCCTTGAGCCCAAAACTTGTTATGTTTATAGAAGATATTTGATTGTAGAAGAGATCATCAAGATCTTCATAGCTCTTTTCAAACTTCTAAAAAAATGTAGCTTTGTTAGTTTATTCATAAAACTCTCTCCCCTTAGAAATATCATCTCTTGTTTAAGCTTAATGCATTCTTCCTCTTTGGATTGTAAGCTTAAAGTCATGGAACTCGTCTACATTTCTAACCTTTGATTATCTCATCAAGCTTACATGTTTTAGACCAATGCTTCCCCTCAATATCATGAATATTTCCTTCATATTCTTTGACTTGTGCTCTCAACTTCTTGAAATTATTCTCAGCATGCTTTAGCTCTTTCTAATCACACATTAGCTCAGATTCTATGTTATCTCCTTCTTCTTCCTCAGATTGCATGGATTAATCAAATAATATAGAGTCTTCACACATAGATCTCATAGCATCCTTAGACATAAAAAAACTTCATCACCTACATCACCATGCTTAGACTCAGAGTTAGAGTTAGAAACATCATCATTGTTACTTTCCTCCTACGAACAACAAGTATTCTTTGGTAAATAAATTATTATTAGAATTCTTCTTGTTCTCAAACCTCTTGAAATTCTTCTTTCCCTTATCAGAACTTAGATTTCTCTTGTCATGATCTTCATCATGCTCTTCATCATCTTTATCATTGTGCTTATGAGGGCACTTGTTGGAAAAATGACCTATTTCACCATAGTTAAATCATTTAAAAGGAAACTTTCCTTTGTACTTACATGAACCAATTTTCAACCTTATATAAAACATGATAATTAGTTCATCATCATCAATCTCAGGAGTAGCATCATCATCATTAGTCTTCTTATCCTTTGAATTCTTCTTATCCTTGAAATAAATCTCCTTCTTAATAGGTTTTGAATCCATGATTCTCATCTCATATGTTGTCAAAATGCCATGTAGCTCATCCATCAACATGACCTTAAAATCCTTGGCTTCCTCAATGGTAGACACTTTAGGATCAAACTTGGGAGTGAGATATCTCAACACATTTTACACAACTACCTCTTCACCTAAACCTTTGATGGTGTTGACAACTTAATCAACTCTAAGTAGATATGCAGCAATAGATTCTTCTTCCTTCATCTTTAGGATTTCAAACTAATTTCTGAAAGTTTGGAGCTTTTCCATCCTTACCTTGGAATATCCTTCATAGATGACCTGAAGCTTCTCCCACATGGATTTAGCAGATGTACAATGCATAACCTTGACAAGTTCTTATTCTGCCAAACCACACAAAATTAAATTCATTTCTTTGGAGTTGTCATTACTAACCTTCTTATCTATAGTACTGGTTGGAGGATTTTAAGGAACTATATACCCATCTAACACATATTTCCAAATGTCACATCCTAAGGACATGATGTGATTCCTCATCCTGATACTCCAAAATGCATAGTTTGACCCATCAAACAAAGGAGCTTTTTGGTGGAAGTGTCAATCTATTGACTCACCATTTTAGTGCTTCAAAGGATCTCCTTCAAGTGATTAAACTTATTCAAAAGGACATTTCTATAATACTAATTGTTAGAAGCACTAGGACTTGGGGGTGAATCAGTCTATAAAAACTTTCCTTCAATTGTATTTAGCTTGTGTGAACCATTAACCATTCAATCATGCATAAATGTGAGATTATTAACATGAAACAACCAATCATAAGAACATGAACCAAGAGATATCACAATAACATAAGATATGAAGTGGGAAACCCTCAAGGGGAAGAAAACCACTAAATTTTTTGAATATATTACTCAATCCAAAATACTTGCATGAATATTACACATCACATAAGATTTATTTAGTGAAGCACCCACTTCACAAGGAGCACCCACCCCTATTTAGTATATCACCCACTATACAAGGAGGATACAAACCCCCAATATGATAAAACACCCACTAAACCACTTGATGATGAATACCACTTAAGTATTTTTCTCCTAAAATAGATTGTGATCACAATTTCAGCTCCAACACCTCAAAAGCCTCTCTTCTACTTCACTCAAACTTTCATTCATATCATGTGTATTAGGTTTAATGACCTTGAATACCTTCTTCTTTTACCTCTTCACTTTCTCATCCTTCTTATTATCTCTACTTTGGACCCCTCTAACACTCTCTTTCACCTTCTTTAACTCGCTCACACTTCGTATACTCCACATTCTCAAATGAGCAAATACATTCACTTTATATACATGACACAACTCATAAACACATCTCGGTTAGAATATACCATTAAGTTTAGTCATGATAACATGAAAAAACTTTACTACATCATATAAAATCACTCCAATATACCATATAGGTCGGCATTAGACTAAGACACTCAACATGCACAACTAGGCCTAAAAGGATAGTTCATCTCCCAGAATGCTTTTAGCACTCTAAGGGCACAAAGAAACTCCATCATGGATCAATAAGATCAAAACATGTAATATACAACCTATAAACATATTCTAAAATCTCGGGAATATCTTCACCGTCCATCTTCTTCATGACACCACCAAGTAGGATTGTTTCCTACTCATTTTGAGCACCTTCAGCAGACTAGTCTTCAAAGATGAAGACCAAGCTTCAACATACCACCTCAACCATGGCATGCAGTAACTCATTTGAAATAAACTAACCTAAGGAAAATCACAAACAAATTTTTCCTTCATTAATCAGCCCATAGAGTCATCAAAATATCTTTGTCCTTCAGATACACGTGTTGTCGAGAAACCATCTTGGAAACTTGATCTTCTCACACCTTTTCTAAAATTTTCAAGACCTATAAATGCATGGAATAGGATAAAATTTAAACCCTCATCACTCTCCAATAGCTATATATCATGAATCAATCCAATATATTGGTCTTCCATACAAATTGCACCAAAAACCTTTATCGTCCTTAAACCCTATCAAGTAGCTCAACTTGTAACCTCATCCTGCCAGCAGAAATAACTTGTAGAACTCAGAAAAAGCATGAATCATGTCACATTGGATGTGTAAAACACCTTCATATTAATTAGACACATCCTCTTAGGTCACACATTCCCAATAACCTCCTTTCTCCATGATCACAAAAATTTCTTATTAGGTCTAAAAACAAGTCTTCACTTTTGGACTTGTGCAAACCTCAAAATGGCTCTACCATGGTCTAAAATCACCTCAAACATGTATATTAGCTTCCATTATACTTAGTGCTTTTATTTAAATTTATATTAAATCTATATTTCATATTAATTATTGTAAATATTCATGTACAAATGTTAAAATACAAAGAATGACACAAGCATGGAAGCATGTAAATGTGAAACCCCGAGAAAGAGAGGGAGAGAGTAAGACTTAGTTGATTTTCAAGTGAAAAGGAAATGATCTAGGTAGGTGAAATTGTTAAACAGACTATAGATAGGTCTGTCACTACTCACACAGTAAATTCTAGAACTCAGAATAGATCGGGATAACGGTGCCCGGTGTAGGGAAGAGGTGTTGGTGATTGGATATAGGTGTTGGTGACTATGTAAAAGCTTAGAAAATAATTTCTTATGTGTCACAAGGTATTATCTATTGGCTCTTGTATTTCATTTTATATTAATTTCTTGATCATCGAGAGTACATGTAACATGTAAGAAAGAATTTTACATGTACATACCCACAAACCACATCAAACCTAAAAAGGAAAATGCATAATGGGGAGTCGGACTGACCCCAACAGTCACCCAAAGAGTGAACTTATGACTGATCATTGTACTACATCTTAGACTCCATGTAGTTATAGTGTGTGTCTATAAATGATGCCATAGTATACCCTTGTGTAAGTTACATAAATGATAGCAGACTAGATCTAGAATGTAGCAATGTAATAGTATGTGTGGATGGAATAAAATAGATTTCCCCTTCCTATGGTGTGTATGTAGAAGTATGCATCCCTTCTACCTTGAATTGATTTTATATAGATCACTTTGAAGTGATTTAGTTCCTTTGGATGCAATCTTATGTGATGATAGTAATGCTTAGTGCTTAGTCCTTCATTTTGAAAATATAACTATGTATTTATAGGTTTCCCTTGTTTGAATTTCATAATTAACAACCTGGAATGCTGACCCATAAGTGAAAAATATTACCAAAATATAAAGAGACCCAAAAAGAGTGATTAAAGGTAAAAGGGTCAATATCCCTAGTATGAATAGGAGTGCTTGGTGTAGACACTAATTCACACACTTGGGTACATTTCTAGGTCCTAAAAGCATACTAGAATTTACATGATTCCTAAGCAAGAAAACTAATTATTGAAAACTATCTTTGGCCTCTTTTCTTTGTCTCCTATTTTCTATTTGGTCTTGCACACACTATAGCCCAGTTAGAACTTTACTAATTTATTTTTATGGCTTTAGACACCAACGCCCATCCAGACAATAAAGACCCGTGTGCCCATGTCCCCTCTAGGTTCCCCTAACCCTTTTACCTTACTCACTCTTTTTGGGTCTCTTTTATCTTTTGGGAATATTTTGAATGTATAGTTTGTAATTCCAATTGTCAATTAAAAATGTAGACAAGGGAATCATATAAATACATAGTTATGTTTTCAAAATAAAGGACCAAGCTCTAAGCATTAATATCATCACCTAAAATTACATTCAAAAGGAATTAAAGCACTCTAAAAGGCATCCATCTAGTATCCATTCAAGGGGAAAAGGATACATACACATCATATGAAGGGTAAGTTCATTCTATTTCATTGACACATTCTACTACATTGGTACATTCTAGCTACAACACCCTATCAAGTGCAACTTACATAAGGGCATCATAGGGCACAATTTATGCATACACTCACAAGAACTACATGGAGTCCGAGATGAGGCGTATCACTCAGTTGTAAGTTCTCTCTTTGCGTGACCTTTGGGTTCATTCCAAATCCCCATTCTACATTTTCCTTTTAGGTTTGATGTGGTTTGTGGACTTGTGCAAGTGAACTTCTCTTTTACAGTTATAAGTACCTTTGGCGATCATAGTGAGAACATGAAACAATCAATAAGGAATAGTTGTGACACCCTTGTGACATAAAGATATAGAGCTTTTGCACGATCACGGGCACCTAGATCCTTTCATCATTGGCGCCCTGTGTGCCCCCTGTCCTACTGGTGGGCACCTATAACCGCTCTTGTTCATGAGCTCCAAAATTTACAATGGTAAAATACAATGTTTCTTACATCATGTTCAACACTTCTCCCTTCTCATATCACTTCCAGATTGTGTGTATATCAACTAAGTCTTCTTATCTCATCTTCTTGCTTAGGGTTTCAATACTTTACATCTTAGTTTGTTTGTGTCATTATCATATTGCAACATTTTTACATTGTTTATTTAAATAGTGACTCTATAATTAGATTTAATTCAAATTTAATTAAATCATTTAGTGAATCTAACCGCTCAAACCCTACCTTTTAAGAATGCATCGAAATATATCTCCTTCGAATTCATGAATCAATCTTCATATCCTTCTGCACTCCCACCAAGGTTTCTAACATGGATACTACTACTACTAATTTTATGAAATTTCATACTCAACATCCTCCTCACTTCATTACTCCAATTCCTAATCCAACCATCAATATAGTCACCACCGCCTCACTCATCCTCTTATGGCTCCACCTATCTCTTGTCCCACCACCTATCACTTCTACAGTTCCTACCACTACCTCTAAGGGTTATGACATCATTGAGAAACTTAAGAATACACCAAAAAAATATATCTTTATGATCTCTTGCATAGTGCACCCGATTGTCATCATACATTAGAGGTTGCCCTTTGTTCCATCCACATTAAAAGCAATAATTCACCTATTTCCTTTACTCACCTCATTCAATCCCTCAAAAATATACCACATGTTATATCTTTTAGTGATGAGGATATCCCTCCTCTTCTCGTTGACAATCCCTTTGCACCTTTGCTTATTACCACTACTATTGGCGCCATCTGTATTAAGCATGTACTCATTGATAATGGATCTACTATAAATCTATGTGCTCTATCCCTCCTCAAGAAAATTAGAATTACTGATGATTTAATTAATAAATCATCTTAATTCATTCATGACTATGATTCCACTACTCACACATGTATGGGCACTATCACCCTACCTCTACAAGTTGGACCTAAAATTGTTCCTATTTTATTATTTATTATTGATGCCACATTCCAGTTCAATTTCTTCCTTTGCAAACCCTTGATTTATGTAATGCATGTTGTTCCTCTACTGATTAATTAGTGCGTTAAATGTCTACATGATGGCTACCATTTTTGTGGACCTTGATCCATTCAATTTTTTTGCATCACCTCCATGCCCATCCCTCCATCAAATCATATTTTGTATCGAGAATAATATAACATATGAATTTAGTTAGTCTAGTACTTTACATCCTTCTTCTACCTCTACATGCATTTTGTCTATTCCTACTCATATTACTGATATCCTATCACCCACCATGTCTACCTATAAGGTTTCTAATCCAACTCTCATGGCTCCTCTCAATTCTACATCTGGTTTCATCCCTACTAATATCCTTTATAATGTTATCCAACAAGATAATTCCAGCACTGACGATTCTGATGATGAGGTTGATGTCACAGAGATTAATGATGACACATTGTACAATCTTAACTTTACTCTTATCAAAATCAATGAGTCTTACTTTCTGAATACGTTTATTTACTATTAACCCGGTGAATATCAATTCAATAAGCCTCCTTCATCCATTAATGTCATGATAACTTTTAGGTACTTTCCATACATTAGACATCATACCACCTCTTTCATCCCCCCAAGTTCACTCTACACCACAGATCGACCCCTTTACATGCACTCTTTTCATACATGACTCTTATTGGCCTCACATTCCATTTGACCCTACTTTCTCTCGACACTATTTGCATACATGATTATTTTCCTCAACTAGGATTCAAACTTGCTAATCTCATTCCTCCACCTCTCTCCTCACCTTTGTCATAGATGCATACTCATTACTACTACTTATAACCTCTCGTGTCTTTCATTTGTCGATTTCCTTGCACACACTCCTAATTCCTCTTTATTCACACTTAGATTGTCTTAGATTGATTACATTGGTGGCACATTGGATCCCAATCATACTGATATTACATTTCCCATGCCTTTTATCGCATCTCTATTTACAATGACTCATTCTTGGGCTATAATCAAAATCTAACTCATTGGTATGTGCACAATTTTCCTCAACCTCCTTTTATTGATGAATAATATGTAATGGGCATGTATAATTTATGCCATGTAGGCTCTTTATATGATAAACCCCACACTATTTCCTACCAATTCTCTAATCTAGATCCTTATCGGTTATGAACCTAACACTGATGATCTTATATATGAGTTTACTTTATCCTTCTCTACATTATACACTTGGGGGCATCACACTTTCTCCCCCATCCTAACATCATCAGTTTGTCTATAATATCTACTATCATGTTTCATGCTTCACACTTAATCCTTCTCAGTTTTCTTACACACCTTATATCATCATCACCCTATGATACACTCTAGTTCCACAGTTCATAATCAAGCTGTTGAGGTTCTATATCCGAGATGAACCTCACCGCATTCACTTTTCACACTCTATGCTTCATGATATATCTTTCTAGCACACATTCTCAAACCATTTCCGATGGCACACTCTTTTCTATGTTTCATTCTTGATTATTAAGGGGTATTTTATAAATGAACTTCATCTCATATACATCTATTTGGGGGCATTCTACTCCTATTATACCAGATATTTTTTCTTTCCAACTTTAACTTAATAAAATGAAATAACAAAAAAATTGACCTCAGAAGACAACAGGGTTTACTAATACCCATGATGATTGATATTGATGATTGATAGACAACATGTTCCTCCTTCTGTCGAGTGAAGATACCTACATATCATAGATAACTAAACAAAATTGATTAGATAAATGGGATTATTAGTTGCTCAAGAAAAGTTGATTCCATGAATCTAAAGGGAATTCCTTGGAGGATGTCTTGTCATTTTAATACAATTAAGCAGATTGAAAATAATGATAAGGATATACAGTGACAAAGATAGATGAATAATGGATAAGAAGCCTTAGAAATCAATATTGAATGATAAATCATGTGTAGCTTCAAATGTGGCTCAAGTAAGAGTAGAAGCAATATGGAAAGACTCAAAGTAATCATACCAAAATTCCTCTGTTTCTTGTTGAATCTTGTGGAGGAACTCAAATTCATCTTCGATGTCTTCAATGTTAGTAGTAAATCAAATTACACATAGTGTAAGTTCATGAAGGATGGTGTATTGTTCCTAGAAGAAGGGTTGCTAAACTATTGGGAAGTTGTAGATGCTTGTAATATGATGGGACTAGCCAGTACTACCATTTAAAGTAGATCCATGCTTAAAAAGGATAGGTTAAATCTAAAATATTGATAAAAATTGATACTAGACTAATAAATTGATTGAAAGATGTTGATTAACATAGATTACAAGTGATTCAAAGGAATAAAAACAATCATATCTTTAAATAATTATTTTTTTATTTTTTTAATGTTTTTATGAAATGAAAATGATGAAACTAAATAGAAGAGTATTTTATGATGTTGATATAAGCTGCAATATGTCTCCAAATGTTGGATGAAAGTGATTGAAATTGATGACAATTTGTTGGGATTCTTACGAAGATGATTGATGAAGAGGCTATCAAAATTATGTGTTACAAGAAATTCGAGGTTGATACAAGGATTTGATGATCTCTAGAGTGATGGAGATTTGTTTTTGGGTCTGAAAATAAAGTGCAAGATTGTGTAAAATAATTATGAAGATCCTTTAGAGATGAGCAAAAACTACCTTTTATAATGTCTAGCGATTTGTTAGAATCACGGCGATCCAAAATTTTGGGATAACATTTAGGAAATGGTTGAAACCACTTCCTAAATGAGGTTTTTGCGTAAATTGGGAGGAAAATCTTTGGGATGGGGCTAAGGTCAAGTTGGGGAGGTTAGGGTATTAGGGTAAAATAGGTTTGAGGTGGTTTTTAGATAGAAGGGGTTAAGGTAATTTAGGATGGGTAGATATTAATTTATGAGGGCGTAAAAATTAATTTTATGAAATGAGGGAGGTAACTTAGGATAATGATATAATGATAGGTTTTTACTAAATACCTGTGTGTGTATCGAAGGAATTAGGTGGGTGATAAAAACCCAATGTCAACATTTTCCCCTTTTTGTCAAGTAGTTTGTGACATCTAAACTATTGAAAAAAACAAAGTGAGATAGGTTGTTTTTTTCTTAGATGGGTGATCACCCCTCAAACCGGGATGATTTTGATGCGGTGCAAGGAACACTTGTTTGATTTAGTTAATTGGATAGTTTTGACATGTGTGTTTCATTTGAAGTTTCCCAAGATGAGGTATCGAAACAAGATGGATATCACCATGGAATCAAGTGATAGGGGAACCAAAGGGTTTGTGTCTTATATAGCTATGATTTGTAGATATTTTTGATAGAATTATAAATACCATAGAGCCAAGTGATAGGGGAACTAAACGGTTCATAGCCTACTGGACGTATGGCTTACCGATGGTTAAGGTTGTAAGATGAATCAATGAAGGATTTTCGGTTGCAAGGATTTTGGGATCCTCAAGATGAAGCACATTGTTGGTAAACGTGTTATGCAAGTGTGATTGATATTGAAAAATTTTGGTTTTGATGACCTAGAGAGTCACAAGTAATTTTTAATAATCATGGGTGATTGCGACTGAATCATTGGTGATTAGGGTGAATCATCGACAATTACGGGAATCGTTGATTATTCCTATGTAACATAATTGGTGCTTATAAATAGTCACTTTGGCTATAAAAAGTTTCATTTTAGTTGTGTGATTCACACGATTAGAATTCTAAATAAGTGATTTGTGAATGATAATTGAGTGATGGAGGCTACGGGAGCATCTAAAAGGAAAAGGAGGCCCACTCAAGTGGAGGTAGGTACCTTTTTTTGTCATTTTGTGTGTTTTTTAGTTATCATTTTTTTTAATGCATGTATGAGGGCATGTTTATCAAATCACTGGAATTGTTGATAATTTTGATGAATCTTCGGCGATTGGGGTGGATCACTAGCCATTATGATTTTTTGTGTAAATTTGATAAAATCTTGATTGAAACTCGTTCTAATCTATATTTTTATGCTTTATGGATCTAGGTGAGGGAAAATTTGACTATCAGGGAAAGGATTTCAGTGATACTAGAGGATGTGAGGGCATGGTTATATGATGAGGATTGGTTACATTTGGAGGATGTGGGTTTGGGGTGATGCATCATTAAAGATGCATCCACATGCATTGAGGGTTTTATTAGCTTTGATGGAGAGGTGGGATCCTACTTGTTGTTATAATTTTCTCATTTGATTCAAATTAATGATGTTAGCTACTAAATAAAGCTTAAAAACTCAGAATATGGAGGATTTAAGGTACCTCAAATGTGTGATATGGATGAACGAGGATGAAAGTAATTGATCCTCACTGCAATTGGATAACCTATAAATAAGAATGGCTAAAAAGGGGATGGATTGGATAATATATGCGGGGGTTTCCTGACAAATATGGTTCTAAGAAGTGTTACCTTCCTTTTACAAATGTCAACCCCCGTTTGATAAGAGAAAGCGAAGTAAATGAAAGATAATCTAACAGCATGCAGAAACTAGAGGAATACAGAATGTGAAAGTGATAAAGATTAATCTAAGTACTGATTTGAATGATTAAAATACAAATTAAATTATACATGGCTGGGTCGACGGTGACCCAGACTACACAAAGGTAGGTCGACGGTGACCTGGGTGGGTGATTCTCAGACAAGTAATGTAAATATGCATACCTACAGAGATCTAGATGCAAAGTGGATGTAGTAGAATCCTATAGATGTTATAAATGACTTTCGAAGGGAATCGAGGCACAAAACACCGAGAAAATGGTAGACAATATAGACTTGGATGGGTTGGTTGATAAACAAGACCCGTGTCGATGGCAACTAGGGTGAGGTAATGGTGATTGGGGTGCAAATAGGATATTTTTATACAAAAGAGGAGCATGATGATGGACATGGAAAAATGGAGAGAAAAAAATGAAGATATATACACAGAGGAAGGATCTTGAGACAGAAAAACACAGCGATAAAAGATTTGGTCAATGGCAATTAAGGTCGGGCAAGGGAAATCAGAGAGCGAGTTAGAACAAGGCTGAATAAAAATGGATGGAGGGGATGGCCTACAAGAAAATAAGCTAGAAGAACATGTATATAATGGATATCCGAATGTTGTTGAACCTGCAAGATGTTAGATCTATCAAGATAGTAATAAAAATAATGTAAGATAGCACCAAAAGTAATGTAAATCTCCAAAGTCACATGAGTGATGAAAACAATCTTTCAATGAGATCGAAGGTTGGCATAGCTATTGAGATGCTCTGGTTTGAAGATAGATTTGAATGCAAGAAAGCTAAGTGTTTGTCACACATGTGTTGTTTTGTGTCTTTTTGGAAAGGGAAAACTTAATCTTATAGGGTCAACGATGATGTCGGGCCAGTCACCACCGAATATGGGAAAACTTTCCCTAATGGGGTTGATTTTGTGTTTTTCAGTATTTTTGGTTTTTAAGAATGGGAAAAGTGCTTTAAAGCTTGTATGCAAGAAGAGGTTATTTAGGGATGTTTCATGGGTGGTTACAGAGATAAATATAGGTAGGATAAACACTAGAAAAACTTACACGGGATGTAGATTTAGAATAAAAGCATCCTAAAGGGAAAGTCCATTAGGGCTAGTGGATATTAATTAATTAATTAATGAAGATTAATTAATCAATGTTAATTAATGAGGATTAAAGGTGATGGGATAATAGGTGGGAATTTAATTAAATGAAGGGGGATGAATTAAATTAATGGGTTCTAGCTAGGACCATGGTGAAATACACACATGCAAGCACACAAGGGTAGGGATACCAAATTTAGGTGTCTACATTTTCCCCTTTTTGTCGAGTGGTTTGCATTAGCAAGCCATGAGATAAAAACTAGAAGAGACAAAGAGTAGGATGAAGAGTAACGAAGGATTAATGATGAGCTCCCCCTCAAACGAGGGATTGATAACACCAAGGGGAATCAATGACACGTTTGAAAAATTTAGATTATGAAAGGTAGGTGGGTAAATAAAAATGGGTAAAAGGATAAAGCGATGCAAGATTCCCAAGAAAAAAAGGATCGCAATAATAATAAAAACTATAGCGGTGAGTCCGATATCACGTGGGTAGGGGACATAGGGTAGTCTCAATGGAGACAGAGGAAATGCTCTATGAGCCAGTGAGTGGGATAATATCACTGCAAAATGGAGAGAATCCAATGGGAAACCTCTCAAATGGATGGGAGCTAAGACCAATGGGTCATAGGAAAACATCAAACTATGCGTAACTAAATGTGAAAATAATGTGAAATCCTTTGTACACGGGAATCGAGTGAAAAGGGTATGTGTTTATAAGGGACGAGGATGAAAATAATGGTGCCCCATTAAAGGGCACAAAAAATTGCCAAAAGGAAAATTGGAAAATGGGTGATGAAATAATATGCCCCAAGGGGAAATAAGTATGGCAACAAGGTGGACTTTGTGTGCGAGTTGGATAGAAGTGTAAACTAAAATACCCCAAGGAAAATAAATATGGCCACAAGGTGGACTTTGTGTGCAAGTTGGATAGAAGTGTAAAATAAAATTCCATAAGGGGAAATAAGTATTTCCATAAAGGTATACTTTGAGATGAGAATGGATAGGTAGATGGAAGATGATGGTGCCCCAGCAGAGGGCACAAATATAGCCAAAGAGGTAAAATAGAAAAATGTGAAATATGATGCCCCAAGAGGGAACACAAAGATGGCCACAAAATTAGAATTAAGATGAGATAGATTAGATAATATTGGATGAGATGAGTATACCAATAGATTGGATGAGATGATATAATAGATATTGATCAATACTAAATGGATAAGATAGGATAGATCGATGATATGTCGATTGGATGAGATTTCGATGAGATAAAAGATAGATGTGAAAGGGGTTTTAGGGTAAAACACAACTCGAAAATGGTGACCTATGGGTATGAACAATAACACATCATATCAAGGATTACATGAGGAAAATATTCCTCTAATCACATTAAAGGTAAACAAGAGGGGGATCTAGGTAACACAAGGCACATATGACCAAAACAGATGTTAGCATATAACCAACGATAGTTAGTTATACAAAATATCATTAGAGAAAGGTATGTAATGAACTCATGAACCTAATTTCAACACAAAACAGGTATTTGTAATGCAACTTGTATGCGGGAAGAGGGTTCTCCATGAATGGTGTTCGCTAAATATATGCCCTAGCTCGGGATGGGGAAAGAGAAAACGGATCAATGCGAGGAGTTTGTTGAGGATGCTAGTGGAATTTTGATCAATGTGGGAAGCCTTCAATGCCATAATGCAAAAGAGTAACCATCCTTTGAGGGTATGCTCTACTTTATACATATATGATATAGATAGAAATAATTATATACATGATAGCCATCCTTTGAGGGATTGGTCTATTTATTTGATTTGATTTGATTATATCTTTATTTTTTTCTTTTTCTTTTTTTTAATATGAACATTTTCCTTCGAGGAAGTATTCCTTTTTATAGCTTTTGACTTTGATAAGAGCATCCATGAATTTTGAATTTAACATGGGGAAGAGTTGGGACTAGCTAGGAAGACCACTTAGGAGGGGAAAATGAATGTACAAGAGACACATGTGAACCCTTTGCATGGTTTCAAAGAGTAAACAAAGGGGTCATGGATGTAATGATCATCGAGTTCTCACCAAAGGGGAGAACCTATCCATGAGGAAAATTCTATGGGAAAAGTCGTGGTTACCATATTTAAGTTCACATCTAGGAAAGTGATGGAAGACCACATAATTTCAAATCATTATGATGATAGATAGAAGAGGCTAATGATGGAGGGATAATCTAAAGATATGACTAAGTGCTCACTTTGGTAATGTGATCACAATAGAATGGTCACAAGTGCAATGCATTAAGAGGTTACACTTTTGGTTTACCATCGGGAGGCCAAACTTTCCATGGAGTATTCTACTTAAATTCACACTCGAGATAGGATGACAACTTACGAAGGATGGAATACAATGAGATAGATGAAGATAAATAACTATGTGTTACTCTTAAGGAAGTGATAAAATTATGCATCCCTAACAAGATGAGTAGATGGTCCTCCAAGAGAGGGATAAATATCATCACACAATGATCGATTTTGATGGGATAAAAGATTGAATAAGATGTTGTGAGATAGATAAGACAGAAACTATGCTCTACCTTTAAAAAGTGAGGAAGCGAGAAAATTATGCGTCCCTAACGAGGCGAAGAGATGGTCACAAGGGTGGACTTAAGATGATAAAATGGTGCCTCAAAGAGGCAAAATTCCATAAAGGTAGACTTTGATGAAACATGGTTCCCGAGAAGAGCACAAATATGGCCACAAAGGTGGACTTTGATGAGAATATGGTGCCCCAAGAGAGGCACAAATATGGCCACAAAGGTGGAATTTGGACAAGATAAGATAGTAGATAAATAAAATAGATAAGACTAGATGAGATGGATTTAGGTATGGTAAATAAAACAACGTCAAGGATGAAAAGGAACTAATAAGCAAATAGACCAATCCTAGAATGAAGTCCCTCATTGTTAGAGGAAGCCTTTGGATGGAGACAGAGATGAATTGATGTGGATAATATTTTAGGATGAGGAAAAATATGCGAGGATCGAAAATGAAAGGAAGGTGCTCCCCCTGTGGAAAAGACTATATTGGGAAATTTGGATATGGATGAGCTAGTGGATGTTGAAGGGGATTGGATGGGATTTTTATTATAACTTTAGATTTGGATTAGATAGATGGTTGGGGATCATAGGGGTGATCGGAAAGAAAAATAGTATTGATGAAGAAGGGAGGACCTTTTGTAGGAGGAGTGATATGCAAAGGAGATGTGATAGTGGAGGATGTGGATGAAGGAGGAGACTTAGTAATTTTGATGGATGGGGATGTAGGAATAGGTGGATTGGTTGTGATAGATGGATAAGGATGGCTTCTTTGAATGAGGAAGTCATCTTTCTTAGTAAGATAATGGAAAATAGTCTAAAAGGCCTTCCAATGCTCTCCGTCATGACTCGGGGTACGATGATAGGTGCAAATAAGATTGGGGTTGAACCATGAAGGTTTCCTACTATGAGAATTAAAAGTTCTGATGGGAGGAATCATAATGGTGGATATTCGAGTTAATTTTCAAAAGATGTCTTCATAAGACCCAACTAAAGTGTCAAGAGGAAGATAAATCTTATGGGTTTTAATAGGATGTTTGGGCTTAGGTGCGGATGTAGATTGGATGGGTAAATTAGGTATCTTGAAAGATGAATCAATTTTTGGAGGAGATTTAGATTGTTTATATGGGATTTATTATTATGAGATGACTTAGATGAAAGGGCTGGCCCCAAAATATATGAGGGTGTGTCTTCGATGGATTTTATGATGTTGGTTTGTTGAGGAGAAGTAACATCCAATTTCTTACAAGGATGCATGGGAGACTTTTTGGGGATGTTTACTAAGATTCTTATATTTTGATCTAGAAGATTTCCCTTGGTGAGGATAAATATAATATCAACCGGTGGATCTGAAGATTGTGGTGCCGATTTTGAAATGGTTGATGTAGAAATAGTTGATTTTATAGAGGGAGAACAAATCCCCTTCGTGTTTGTTTTAGGTGGAGGTGTTTTCTTCATAAATGTTGTGAGGGGTATCATTGATATATTTACAAATCAAGAAGATGTGATTGGTGTGGTAGTGGTTATAGATGTGGATATGGTTGATGTTGAAGGGTTAAGTGTAGGAGATTGGGATGAGATAGGTGATGTGGCCATAGGAAAATATGTAGGTATATGTGACGAAGATGTCAAGGTAGATGTAAGTGGGATTTTGATGTAGTATATATGGATGTAGTTGGGATTGACAAGGAGGTGGGTATAATTAGATCATTTAGGTATGTAGTGGTAGGTGTGTTTGATGCAGATGTGGGTATAGTCAAAGTCGGTGTGGTTGTGGTAAAGGTAGGGATAGATGTAGATGTGGAACAAGTGGTAGAAGTTAATGGGATAGGTGTGATGATCATGGACATGGTTGATGTGGATGTGGGGGTAGGTATTAAAGGATTCATAGGCACAATGTCTGAGAGAGGGGAAAATGATGAGGTAGATGAGATAAGTAAGGATGGAGACATTTTATGTATCATATTAATCACATGAGGATTGAATGTGTAAGATGTGGGAGGTGGAAATTGATTGGTTGGTGGTGGATTAGGAAAGGGTTGTTTGAAGATGGCAAGGGGTGGAGATTGCATTGTATGATGTTGGAAAGTAGGAAGGTAATAAGATGGTTGGGATTGGATGGGAAGGTTTGATTGTTGAGGTACATGAGGCATGGGAATGTCAAGATATTATGAAGGTTGAATAGGCATGGTAGATGAAGCAGGGATGACATTGATATAAGATGATGGGAGCGGAATAGGATTCATTGGTTGATATGATTGAGAGATGGATTTATAGATAAAGTATTCATACATGGAGCTATAAGGACAGGGGAAAACCAAGGGTGCTGATGAAATATCGGTCATGGTAGATGTTGAAGGAGTGGTAGTAGTTAATGTGATAGGTATGGGGATTGTAGTTATGGTTGATGTAAGTATAGGAGAAGTGTCGGATGGTTTTGGCTATACAACATGAGAAGTGGATGGATAAGGATGTAAAGAATATTGGTGTGTTAAATTCAAAGGGGATGTTTGATAGGATGTTTGGGGTTGGATTGAAATATTCAATTGTTGAAGCATATGAGAAGTGTGAATGTTGGTGGATTGGGATAATTGGATGGGAATTCTATTGGTAATACCAGATGAAGTAGGGATAGTGTTGATATAGGTGGAATAGGATCATCTACATGAGTGAGTTGATAGGATTGAGATATTTTAGGGGGTCTATGACATAGGAAGTCATAGATGGGGCTAGAGGGAGGCCCAGAGGTTTCTAAAGAGGCATGAGGTGGAGGTGTGGTTGGTCAAGGGGAAATGAGCTGATGGGAGATAGGAGAATTGGTTTCAAAGGAGGGTTAATTTGAAATTATTTTGTCTTTACAGGTTGAGAGATCCAATGTGGAATCTCAATATTACTAGATGAAGTAGTATTATCATTAGATATATTATAATGTTTCATTGTCTGATCTTGAAAGGAAGTAATACAAGTGTGAAATAAGAAAAAATTTGTTTATGAAATGTGTTAACAAACAAGTCAAGCAACAAATTTTTCATTATCTAGATTTAAGAAAGTGTGAAAAATAAAAATGGGATGGATAACGAGGTACCTAGGAAAAGGAAATCTAGATTTGGTTTCAGGTATTTATGGTTAAGGAGTCCTCGATATACATGAAGGTATGACGGTGTGAGTCTCGCATAGGATTTCTAACCTAGCCAAAACACCATGGGGGCTTTCTGTTGGGTGATGAAATCCTAATCAGTTCACTTGGTAGGATGATGTTTAGATGTGTGATTTGGATGCGTGAGTTTTGGTTGTGTGTGATAGATTGTGAGATGTAACAAGTTAAACCTTTACTTAAGCTATGTGACCAAGCAGGATGCAGAAAATAAAGGTTCTTTTTAAACCAAATCTAAATGTGATCTTTCGATGAGGACACACACAAGAAAAGGGAAATTATGATGCAAAAGGAGCAAATAGGGAAAAAAGGAATACTTTGATAGTGTTTTTCCTTAAAGGAACGATAACCAGATCGTACTAGCCAAGAACATAGATGCTAATCAAACACCACGATCAATAAGATGAAAGCAATTCACGTAATAACTTTACATAAACCTTTGTAAACAAATAAGAAGCAATATCATATATTATTATGAAACTCAATGCAATACATTGAAAATGGGCCTTGCTTAAATAGGCAAGGAATAACAATCTAAGATCCACTCAAGGTCATAAATCAAGCCATAAATCAAGGAAATAACTAGTCATCCAAGAACTAGTCAAGACCATAGATTTATGAGAGAACTAGACATCAAGGATCTAGTCAATACCATAGATCAAGGAAAGAACTAGTCAATACCATAGATCAAGGAAAGAACTATACCTAACAACTAGATAATATCTCCTAATATCTAAATAATATAAAAATATATCCACACACATAAGTGGGTGAGGATAAATACAATAAAGGTAAATAAAGTACCTAGGTGAACATGAGCTAAGGTAAATACCTACTCTAACACCCCCCTCAAGTGAAGCTAGGGGCAAAAATACAAGTGGCATGTCCATGATGAGTCCTGAAATTAGGCTCGATGGGGTACTCATGTACAATAATCGGGAAAAAAGGGACACCGAAAGGTACCCAAAACCAATAACAACAAAGTAAAGAGATTAAAAACCCGCTTTAAGGCATCCCAAGAAGCTTGGCTCAAAAAACTCATACAATGTGAAGAATTTTGGTGTGCACTGTGGTCTCAATCCACTTCTCGATCATAGAACTCAAAATCAAGCGACACGGGCTTCACTGAGAATAGCTCCATATAAGGAGATGTCAACGGAGTGATGTTGAAAGTGCTGAAAAAAACACCAAACATAATTCGATCAACTTCTTCAAATAGGTGTGCCACGATCCAAGAACAATAACCAAAGCAACAAGGTAAGGACACAAAATCCAGAGTGTCATGAACCAATAAAAGCTAAGGTAACAAGGCAAGGACACGAAACCCGAAGAAGCAGATCAACACCACACCCTCTCATACTACCGAATGGGTGGAGTGGCGCTACAAATATGTATAAGTTGTCAAAACAACTACTCGAACACTGAAAAACTAACACTGGGCTCCACCATAATAACTCCCCACAAGAGAGACCGTTAACATGCCAAAAGTGTCAAAAATACAGATACAAAATCTCTCAACAAATAAGAGAGATACACTACACCTGCTAAAGAAAAATGCTCAAAACAAGAAGCATCACAATGCAGAAGGTATAGAAAGTGGAGCAAGAGGTCAAATGGTGGACGAGCCATGCTTGTAGAGTCCTCTCAACAAATTCCTATTCTTTCACCATGAGTGATCAAATATCCACCCCAAATTAACACAGATGGATGAAGAAGATGCCTGCATATGACTTGGTGAAAAATACACAATGGGTGCATGCAAAAGAACATAAAAATGTGTGTCAGGTTGATCATGTCTGATAGTTGAAATCGGGGTTTCTCAAGCCCGAGTGAAGGTGCGTAACTCATGTGTTGCTCATGATTCTTATAAAAAGTCGAGCGAACAAAAAAAGCAGCTCTATTAATGTGTGATCTCAATGAAGTATCTACTTGAAAACCAATGTCATGACGAGAATTCCACTTAACATGTGGAATAGAGGAAACAATACCCTGTGAATGTCTGCAATGACTCTGCTAGTGAGACCCATAGAATGAAGCATGTGAGATCTGAATGCAGTGGTATGCTTCTCAAAAAATCCATGTTGCTGAGTAGAAGTAGGATACACAACATGTGGTATCTGTAATAGGCACAGATGTGGAAGAGCATGCAGAATAAGCCTCACAGTTTGGAAGCATCAAGATCGAAACATGCTCAAAGACTAACATATCGGTGTCGGTGGGTACATAAGCAATAGCTGCAAGTCGACTAGAGCATGGATATGGTTGTCCACAATATCATGGTGATGTTGTAGGCTAACAAGGTGTTCATTGTAGGGAGTGGGTTATTGTATCCTTATCATGAATGAGTGATTGCAGAAGATAATTTCACTTCTTGAGAAATCTATTTTCTTCCACAATTTTCATAATATCCTCTTGAAGTAGAATCCATGATAGATACAAAATGTAACTCCCAGAAGTTTAGGACGTCGAGCTCAACCGAAATTGCATCCACAATTGATTACAACACTCCTCCATATTTGGCACTTTATAATTATAGTGCAAGTCTCAAAATAAATATTTCCAATGGAAAGAGCATGAAAAAACAAGCACTTTTGCAAAAATGGCACTCAAAACCAAGTTACCGATCAAAAGTTACAAGCTTTTTAATATTTTGCTCTGTTATTTATTTTAGTTGCCACTAAAACAAAATAAATTGTTGTTGCCTTCACCACACAAATAAAATTAAAGGGGGCTGAAGTTAAGCACCTACTAGTAGGAATCACAAGCTTTAAGCCCTCATATGACCATACCATATGACCAAGGGCTAAGGATTTTAATGGGTGTGGCAAAAACGCACAGCATTCGTGGACTTTTGCATAAAACTGCACGTAGCAACAAAATATGGCTAAATCCCAAATATATGAATATACAATGAATTTATTTGCAAAATAAAACTTACAGATGGATGTCAACAACAATCTCCAGCTTTGATACCATGAAAGGAATGATAACCAAATCGTACCAAGCCAAGAACACAGATGCTAATCAAACACCACGATCAATAAGATGAAAGCAAGTCACCAGAATAACTTTACATAAACTTTTGCAAACAAATAAGCAGCAATATCATATATTATTATGGAACTCAATGCAATATAATGAGAATGGGCCTTGCTTAAATAGGCAAGGAATAAAAATCTAAGAACTAGTTAAGGTCGTAGATCAAGCCATAAATCAAGGAAATAACTAGTCATCAAAGAACTAGTCAAGACCATAGATTTAGGAGAGAACTAGACATCAAGAATCTAGTCAATACCATAGATCAAGGAAAGAATTATACCTAATAACTAGATAATATCTCATAATATCTAAATAATATAAAAGAAATATCCACACACATAAGTGGGTGAGGATAAATACAATAAAGGTAAATAAAGTACCTAGGTGAACATAAGCTAAGGTAAATACCTACCCTAACATTTCCTTTTTATCCGAACTTTTAAGTGAAGAGTGATCCAAGTATTTGAAACCAACATGAGCAAGAAAAAAGTGAAACCTTGTGTTGCAGTTGTTAAAAGAAGACCGAAAAATAGAAAATAGGAAGAAATGTAAAAATCACTTAAAGGGTGTTCCTACCAAGAGTGCCAAGAATGTTGTTATAATTTTCTTTTTTATTCAAATTAATGTTGTTAGCTACTAAATAAAGCTAAACAACTTGGAATATGGATGGTTTAAGGTACCTCAAATGTGTGATATAAATGAACAGGCGCAAAATTAATTGATCCTCGCTGCAACTTGATAACCTGCAAATAAGAATGACTAAAAAGGGATGGATTAGATAATATATACGGGGCTTCCAAAAAAACCGTCTCCAAGAAGTGTTACCTTCCTTTTGCAGATGTTAACCCTCATTTGAAAAGAGAAAGAGAAGTAAATGAAAGATAATATGATAGCATGCGTAAACTAGAGGAATACAAAATCTAAAAGTTATAAATATTGATCTAAGTACTGATTTAACTAATTAAAATGCAAATTAAATTATACATGGATAGGTTTACGGTGACCCGGACTACACAAAGGTGGGTTGATGGTGACCTCGGTGAGTGAATCTGGATAGCAATGTAAATATGTAGACCTACAGAGATCTAGATGCAAAATAGATGTAGCAGAAGCCAGTAGATGCTGGAAGTGACCTGCATAAGGGAATATGAGGCAAAAAAACCATAAAATGGAAGAAAATAGAGAATTGGATGGGTTGGTTTATAAACAAGACCCAAGTTGATGGTGACTAAGGTGAGGCAATGGCAACCGTGGTGCTGATATGCTAGTTTTGATGCAACAAAGGAGCAGGATGATGGACCGAAAATCAAGTAGAAACAGAATGAAGATAGACATAGAGGAAGGATCTAGAGACAGAAAACATAGTGACAGAAGGTTGGATTGACAGTGACCTAGGTTGGGTGATGGTGATTGTAGTAGGGTATAACAAGGCCAAAGATACATGGATGGAATGGATGACTTGCAAGCAAAGAAGTTGGAAGAACACATTGATAATGGAGCTATGAATGTTGTTGAACCTGAAAGATGTTAGATCTAACAAGGTAGTAATATAAATAATGTAATATATCACAAAAATCAATGTAAACCTCCCAAAGTCACACGAGTGCTGAAAAAAATATTCCAAGGACTGTAAGAAGGTTGGCATAGATGTTGAGATGCCGTGGTTTGAAGATAGATTCATAAAATGCAAGAAATCTCAGTGTTTTTCACGCATGTGAGTTTTTTTGTATTTTTAGAAATGGAAGAACTTAGTCTTATAGATTCGATGACGATGGTTGGGTCACCACCGACTACATGGAAACTTTCCCCAATGGGGTTGATTTTGTGTTTTTGTCGGGATTTTGGGTTTTTAAGAATGGGAAAAGCACTTTAAAGCTTATAGGCAGGAAGAGGTTATTTAAGGATGTGTCATGGGTAGTTAGGAGATAAAGATAGGTAGGATAAAAGCTATAAAAAGTGTAGGGATGTAGATTTAGAATAAAAGCATCCTAAAGGGAAATTCCATTAGGGCTAGTGGATATTAATTAATTAATTAATGAAGATTAATTAATGAGGATTAAAGGTAATGGGATAATAGGTGGGAATTTAATAAAATGAATTGGGATGAATTATTTTAATGGGGTCACCTAGGACCATGTTGAGATACACACACATGGGAAAACAAGGATAGGGATACCGAATTTAGGTGTCTACGCTAGTACTTGCACTTTTTTATTTTCGACGTGCGAGATGACTATCACCCCGGAGGATGTCCACCGAATTATGATATTTATTGTGCATGGAGAGGGTATATACTTGATTGATGATACGGAGAGGGTTGATGTGATGAGGATATTACATGGTGTGATGGAGATGGTGTGGATTTTACATCGAGTGGATTTTACTACCAGGATTTATATGCTCTTAAGACAAAGGGTCATGCCTTGATGACCCTTATGATGATTGTGATTACATGTTTTTTATTTTCCCAACTCGGTGGGGGTGGGGTTTCTTGGATGATGATGGGTGTTGTGTTTAAAATGATGGAGAGGAGGGTTGTGTTTGCACGGGCCTCTACATTCCTAACACGAGACTTATAGGGAGATTTGTTCATGGAGTATTAGGAAGAGGTTCATGATTGATATTGCTTTTCTACTGGAGTGTTGGGGTTTTGAGCATATTGTCATTACTTGTCCTAGGGGTTTTCCATGGGGATGTATGCATGTGTAAAGAAGCTAAGATAATCAATAGAAACTAACACCAATTAGTTTCAATAACTAATCTAATCTAAAAACATCATGATAAAGCTATTAAAAGAAAATGCTTAACTAATGCATCTAATATTAAAAACATGCAATGCAAACCATCCTTTGATGTTTTTTATGGGATTTTAGATTGTAGGTACTCCTTTAATGAGTTGAACATTGTTATGTGTGATCAAAGGAAATTATCCATGGAAGAGGAAGAGATATCACCAATATGGTCTAATTGACATGTTTGGTTCTTCTCTTACTACTCTTTCCAAGTATAAGCTAGGAATGGTTGCTTAATCAATAAGCCTTCCAACATTGAAATGATCTTATCATATGCATGTGTCTTACAAGGACGAGGTATACTAGGTTCTTTATATAGCTTTCCAGTTTTGGAGAAACTTAAAACCTAGTGAATGTGGGATAAAGGTAAAGTAGAATTAAAAAGGGATAAGTATGATTGGAAGATATTAATTAGAGATTAGATACTGTGGGAGTTGAAATTAATTTAATTAATCAACTTGGATTAATTAATAGGCCAAATCATTTGGAGATGATTTAGAAGGGAAAAGTAAATTTGAAGGGTTTAAAAGGAGGATTTAACCAATAAGAGGGTTTATTGATTAAATAGAATATTGAAAGGATTAATTAATTAATAATGGTTAATTAATTAATTAAAAGAGTATTATAACTAACGAAGTTTTGTTAATTGGGAAAGAGGATAAATAGTGCAATTTTAGTATTAAACTTATGAAGTCAAATTTAGGTGTAGTTGGGGAGAAAATTTGTCGGGTGGAAAAACTTATGGATTTCTTGCCAATGCTCGGGAATCTAAGTCCCTCTACTTAACCAGTCAATGGTAATTGTGATATGCATGCACGAGTAAAGGTGGATTTTTTTGGTGGCCTTTTGACTGGGGATCCAATAGGGGCACTCTATGGACCTATGAAGAAAGCTATTAATCTCTTTGCTAGGAAGACTTTTTCTAAAAATTTGGAAAGGGAGCCGAAAATACGTAGGAGAACTAATGTTACATGTAGAAAATCATATTCCTACACATGCTAGTTAGAATTTTCATCACATGTACTAAAATTACGAGGAAATAATTTTTCAAGTAATAATAAGACCAAATAGAATTTTTATCACCAAGTATCAAAAATACCTTAGTCAAAGAAAGCTAGAAAATCCTTCTTCTTGTATTAATTTCTCAAACAAAAGTTGTACATAGTGGAGAAATGGAGGAAATTTGAGAATGGGGGAATGGAAGAATTTGGCTATCTCCTTTGTTCTCTCAATGCACTCTTGAGTATACAAAATCAATCACCAACCCTTTGAAATGGGAATGGATTTACAATTTATAGGAAGAGAAATGAATCTTCACATACTCCCCAATGACTCTTTGTATGTCTCGACATGACTTAAGACTCTTCGCCTTCCTAGGAAAACATTAAGTCCTTTTTATAACATAAAGGTGACTTATTACATTAGAAACATTAAGACATACGAAAAAGTGCAACCCCAACACAAAATTAGAACATTGAGAGAGAGAGAGAAAGTTGGGGAGAGAGAGAGAGAGAGAGAGAGAGAGAATAGAAGTAGGAAGAATAATGTTGGTGAAAAAATATTTTGCCTCCGATAAAGCCCGTTGATCCTTCCAGATGACTCAATGAAATGCTCTAATGTGATGAACTTTGAATCTATGAATCCTTTGCACACTTGACAAACTTCCTTTGGATGACATGTGAACACCGTGAACTAAGTGTTTAAAAACATTGTCGAATGACTCATTCGATGGTCATGAGTATCACTCGTGAAGATCCTCCTCTAAAGGGACTGGTGCCTTGGAACGAATCTTTCCTTGACTCCCTGCAATGCTGCCGCATTGCTCAACTAATTTGGACATGATCCTAATGAAGCATCTTATGAATGATCTGACGGTTTTGATTTTGAATTCCACCTCTCTCATACCAATTGAAGCATGAAATGACTTTCAAAATACATCGTTGACATCCTCACTATCACCTAATTCTCATAACATGATGATAGAGGTTGTATTTTTTTCTATCTCTTACTCAGAAGTGAAAGGTTGTGCCCAGCCTTCCGCCCTATCCATTTATGCTTCATGATTTATTCAAAAAAAGTAACTTACTATTTAGAGTAATTATGAAAACTCACTCGCCTCAAACCTCAACTAGATGTTGTAACTCAAATTTACCTTTCTCCCTATGTTCCTCTAATCTTCTAGATCAATTTTCTAGTTTTGGTAGGTTCTCATGGGACCACATACTATTTTTAGTAAGTGTCAATTTTGGACCAAGACGACCATTTCGATGATCTCTCCTTGCAATACATCTTTTTGTTTAATGCCTCTTTCACAGTTTCTTTAATTGATGACTTTCTCGAAATGATAGTCCTCCATGTAGAAGACCTATTATTTTTGGAAAGTGAACCTCCGGTGGTCGGATCACTACAAAACAAAGTTTTCCAATATGGGTTTTTTCCCAATATCACCCCTTTGAAATCTTGGACCTATCCGCTCAATAGTTTGGGAGATTTTAAAGTTTTAAAATTTTGACTTGGCAGTGCTTCTAAGTGGCGCAGACCATTAATGAACTTCAAAATTGTAGTTTTTATTTTTCTTTTGTTTGCGATAAAATTTACATTTTTGTTGTGGGTTTTTTCTTCTTATTCTTTTGGTGAAATTTTACTTTGATTCTGCTGCTGGTTTGACAAGAAATTGAGATTTTTCTCCCATTGTGCAATGAAATAGGTTTTTTTACTGTGAATGTTTGTGTCTTGGAAGGAGGGTTTGAAGGTGTTTTTCTGCGGTTTTTATAGAGGAACAATTAGAAAAAAATGGTTTGTCAATTTGTGCATCTTTTTGCAAGATCTTTTCAAATTTCTATTTCACTGCCATGAAGGATTTCTCTGTTTCTTCTTCTTCATTCTTCATTTTTCTCCTTTATTTGGTAAAATTTTCTTATGGGACTGCGCATTATCATCATGCAATAGGATATTTCATTTCGTGAGGGAGCTCATTTGAGCTTGATCAGTGATGGTGGGAAGGTGTGTACGAGAGAGGTTAGATGTTAGAAGCAGGAAGTAGGAGGGGTTTTTTAATATTCAAAAAACTTTAAAGCATGGAGTAATGTGAAATTTCATGTATTTGATGTATCTTAATCATTAAAGGACATGAGAGATATCAAATTACATGCAGCACATGTTTGCAACACGTGGCGGAGATTCGACGGCAGGGGATTTGAGTAAAAAGTAGCTATAAAGCACTTAGGGGCTAGAAGTTAGTCACATGAGGAACTATGAGGCTTCTTGGAGGGGCTAGTTACATTTTTCATACCTTGATTTCCCTCAGCAAAAAGGGATTAGAGGAACATAAAATTACACAAAGGCTCTAGGTGATGACACGTTGTAATTGATCCGGTGGTTGAGAATGAAGGCCCGACAAGGACTCGGGGCTTCAAAATCGCACTCAAGGGGTCACATGGGTGACCAGGAGTCTCCTTAGGGGCTGGGCACATTTTTTAGACCTTTATTTCCCTCAGGAAAAAGGGACATGAGGGACATAAAATTACACGGTGTGATCAGAAGATTCCATGTGGCACTTGATCCGATGACAGGGGATGAAGGCTCCACTAGCTCCCGAGAGCTGAACTGGTGGTCCGAGAGGTCGCATGAGGATCTAGAGGGCTTATAGGGGCTGGGAGAATTTTTTTGACCTTTATGTCCCTTTTCTTGAGGGACGTAAGGGACATGAAATTACACCAGGATCTTAGAGCTGACACGTGTCTTGTTTAAAATTTGACTAACTCTTGAACTCGCTCCTAGAGGGAAACTTGAAATGGCGATAACTTGAGATCCCAATGAAATTTTTGATGAAATTGTATATGTTCTTAACTGAAAATTTCCTTAAGAATCCAATTATGGGGGTATCAGGTCTTGATTCCTCCATTTTATCTCTGAAAATTAGATTTTTTATCAAGCTCGTTAGTTGTGCATGGAAAAATCTAGTTATAAACCTATTGCACAAAGGTTTTATGAAAACTCTAATTTCACCATATTTTATGACATGGAATTCCCTTTCTAAATATGTCTTTTTTTCTCATAACTCAATCTAGACATCCCAGAATCACCTTCCGAAGCTCAGCACCTTTTTTTGGCATGTGCACTACCTAGGCATGTGAACCCAAATTTTAGTGAAACTACCCTAACATCTCCAAATCCTTCCTAAATATTCTTAAATCACTTCCATTATGTTTTAAGGCCTTTTATTCACTTCCATGTCTAGTTTTGATTCTTTGTTCCACTCCACGGGGTTGCTCCAGTCCTAGAAAGGCCAGTGATAGCCCTTCCCATATCTGCCCAAAGTTTGCATTTTTCAATGAGCTCCTAAAATCACCTAAGGGTTTTGAACTAACTTTCTTAAATCACCTAGGGTATTGATTTAACATCAATTGGGATGTCTTTGGATTGACTAGATAGACTCGGGTGTCTCGGAAGGGTAAAAGTTGTAATTTTTGACACAGGGGTATAGTTGTCATGCTTAGAAATTGACAATTTCCTTGTTACACATTTGCATGACAATAGCTGGCTCTAGCTTGGGAACATGACATGGATTGAGCACAGTGAATATATGACATAAATAATCCCGTAATCTCAACTTTAGACCATATAATCCATTGACCAGTGCCTTATCTATTGGGCCCTGTGGAGTCATGTATAACTTACAACAAGAGAGGGAGAAAGCGAATAAGGAAACACACACACACACACACACAAAACAACAAAAGGAATGACAAAACACAAGCGGAAAGGAAAAGATGCATACAATAGAAAGGGAAACAAATCTAGCAATCACATATGGTACAAGGTGGGGACAACCCGCTTTCACTAAAGTACTTTTCATTCCTCAAAAGTTACCCCTGAGTGGGCAACACTGAGTGGTGTTGTTCTATGAAGCCATTGACTAGTTCTAGAAAGTAGCCTTCTTTCCTTAACTGTTTATAAAATCCAGGTGCTTCCATGATTGTCTATGTACTTGGTAGGAGTGATTCTACATGAGCTTCTTGATGCTCATGCCTTCACTTAGAAATTTCATTTCCTTCACACTCTTTGAAATTGGTTTCACAGTGTCAGTTACCTTCCATGTTTATCCACATAGCTTATTCTTCATTGATCATCTCATTGCTACCCCGAAGCTTATTTTCATTCAAATTTGTTGAATATTTTGAGTTACTTTCTTTCCTATATCTATGCTCATTGACCTCTTTTCCAGGAGAAACCTAGAACTTATCCTTTTTCTCTACTCCACTATGAGGTGTTTGAGCACTGACGAGAGGATCGGAAGCAACTTGATACTTTTCATGTATTGCCATGGCACAAGTTAAGAGATCAAGAATCAACTTGAGGTATTCCACAACTTCTACTACATCCAATAGTGCTTGCACGGAGATATCCTTTGTTACTTCCTATGGTTTGTCTTTGTACTTCTTTGAAGAATATTAATTTTGAAGCTCTAGGCAACTATCTGGATGGATTAATTCATTTCCCTTAAGCTTATTACATTCTGCTACTTCTTTCTCAAGGGGATCTTCACCTTCAATGACCTCAACACCATCTATTTCATATTTTTCATCATGGAAAGAGTTTTCTTCTTCAAATGGGAAAGAAAATACCTCCATTTCGTCATTATATCCATCAACTATTAGCTTAGGAGAGATGTCAAATTTCTCATCTTGCTTTATTTCAACATGGCCAACCTTCATACTGATTGAGGCTTTCAAATCAGATTCACATTTTTTGTAGATTCATGGCTTGCATTAGGAGTTTGAGACTGAGCTCAAGATCTTTTGTTTCTTCGTGGCTCTTAGTAATTCTTGTATAGATGATTATTTCCCACTGTTCGAGGGCTCATTGTAGACTAGATTGGTCTCTTCCTGGGTGACATGATCAAGGGATTCCTCATCTTTGAATGGGAATGATAATATCTCCTCATCATGGATAAGCACATAAGCTGATTTTTCTTCTTGAAAATCATCAAGAACCATTTCCTATTCCTCGTGGTTTGCATCATCCGCCAATTCAAGCTTCCTCTCATAACTCAAATATCCTCATTGCTTCTTTTAAGCCCATACCTATATTGGTAGGAATGTTTGGCCCTATCAATATGGTAATATCATCTTCCTCCTCAGTTATCACAAAGTGATTCATCCACCTAGTATCTTGGTACAAGATGTCGGTTCTTGGACTTCTAGACTTTCACACTGTGTACCTCATCTTCTTCTCTGGAAATAATTTCTCCATGTCTCCCTTCATTGGTATGGTTACAAAAGACCAATTCATTTGAATTTTCCCTCCCAAGTCTTGGCAGAAGCTTCAACTTAGCAACATTCCAAATGAAGCCAGAATGTCTGCTCCCAAAATCATCATTGAAACCTTCTTTTTTGGAAATTTGGTGAGAGCCACCTATGCATCTATGACCTTCCCTACAAGTGGGACCTCTTCTAACTCCAAGGAGTAATAAGAGCCACCGAGTGGAGTAATGGGGAATTTGAGAGCCTTGGAGACCTTCAAAAGCATTACATTGCCGGAGGCACTACAATCTATTATGCATTGCTTGTTGAATACATAATCTCCAACAAGAAGAGAGACATAGAAAGGTTCAACCTTATTATTATTAGATGTACTCAATGAAAGCATGTTCTGTGATGGAGATGTAGGTGGCTTTGGTAGTATTTCTTTAGAATTTTGGTTCTTCAAAAGTGTACCCACATTTTGGATGTGGGAGAACCAAGTTATGGGACCTTGTGCACTTGAGACGGATCTTTGGAGAAGGTTGGTTCCTCTATCTACCTCTAACATTACTGCTACTCCTAAATCAGAAATCAAATCCCATACTAAACATGCCAAGGGACTAGGGATAGAAGGATGTGCATGAAGGGAAAATCCTAAGCTAAATAAGGTGATAGTTCCAAGAAAGGGTCACCACTCTCCATGAGTGGTGAAGGAGACAGAGAGGGTCCAGGATAAGAGGGAAGATGGAGCATGCCATAGATCAACACGCGGGCTCGGCCTTCCAGTGTGTGCAACACATGAACATGGGGACTATAAGTGGTTATACACAAAGCATGCTAGAAAATGTAAACAGAGAGGTGAGATGCAATGAAAATGAGAAAGGGAAGACAAGAGTTCCACAAAACATGATTTTATTGCTTAAGGGATGCACAGTCATTTACATTCACAAAGAAAAGGTGAGAATACATTACAGAGACCATGTCAAGGTCTGAAACCCATGGGAATTCAGCCACCATTTTGGCATGGTGTCATTACAACAAAGAGGGATCCTTTTTACAAAGTAGAACTATGCTATTTATAGAAAAAGAAGGAAAGAAAAGAAGGAGAAAAGGAGGGAAACTCATATTTAAATTTGTAACCACCAACAAAGCAAGTGATAAATTCCTGCAAGGCTATCAGATGCACTTCCCCATGTATGTTTAGCATGTGGAAGAAGGAAGAAAGAAAGATCTGATTGAAATATGGTGGTTGAGGTTGATTAGATGTGTGCATTAATGATCGAAATATATTTCCCTATTTTCCACCTACCAAATCCCACCTAGATTTGAATTTGAATATTCTTGCATGTATTTTGTGTTAGCATCTCTCTAACAAGCCCGGGCGCATGATAATCGGAACTCGTAGCATAATATATGGCTGTCAGAATATTTCAAACTCATGTGGGAATACAAGACACATGGCACGCATGGATTGATGAATAAATCAGCCAACCTGTTCATCCGATTTGTTATTTTTGTCATGTGTCACTAACTAGCTCGTTGTCGAGATTCGGTGCCCTATTGGCGCGCTTTGATAGGTTGCGTATGGAAAACTCAAGTCTGATAGTCAATTATGTGGCACATAATGGTGCAAAGGAAGGTATAAAGGCATGCATGTAGAAATAGGAGGCGCGAAAGGTAAACAGAGGGAAGGCACGTGAGCATTCAACTAAGGAAAGGCACGTGAAGGAGGAATGGGAGGAATACTTGGAGGAGACAAGTATGGGGAAGGGGCATGAGCATACAACCTGGGAATGGAGTGCAGCGGTAGAAATAAAAATGGGTGCCTCGAAGGAGATAAATATATACAAGTGCATGGGAGGAATCCAGGGACTTAGCCAATTTGTAAGGAAAGTCTGCAGAGGTGCGTACAAGGAGTGTATGACCAAAAATAATGAAATTGGCTGCGCCGAGGGAAAATGGAAGGAGATATCATAATGTGGAGAGGAGGGAAACAAGATTAAGAAGGAAGCAAGGCATGTGGGGCACTTGAGAATAACTACACCAAGAAAATTGTGCCAAGGAAAAAAGCTTGAGTGTGCGTAACCTGAAATGTGAAACATCAGAGTTGAGATAAAATATAAGTTATCTAAATAACTAGGAGAGTTATTTGGATAACAGTTTTGGCAAATTTCGGGGCCATCTACATGCTAGATGAAGAAACCAAGAACCTTAAAAGCATCCATTAGGAATGGAGTCTGTCATTTGACATAATCTAATCTCAAATTTGAAGAACACCCTTGGAGTCACCTAAAGCATGCCTAAACTCGAACCGAATAGTTGCTCTCATATGAAGATGTTTTGAATTGGATTGATGAGATTGAAAGCTATGCATTGACCGTTGGAACCACCTCTTCCAAAGTGGAACCGTCATCCTAGGAAGCAACAAAAAGGGGCACGTGGGTGCAATAGGAAAGGAATGTAGTGTGCAAAAAAGAAGCACAACATTATGTAAAATCAAAGCATACATGTCCTAAAGGGAACATACAGAGTGTGCATGAGAACTGGTGTTACTTAAAACAAATGTAAACTACCCTACACTAACCAGAGGAAAAGGGTGCTCAAGTGAAACCTACAACAGGAAGGGAGAAATAGCATCCCTTCCTCACAAATTGCGACCATGTAATTGATTTGGCGTTGAACACAATCCGAATAAGAGTGAAAAACCAAATTTTATAATATGTTTCACCCTCCTCAAAGTATCAACAAACAAAATATATACCTCCTTTACTTGTTCTTTGCTTAGATTTGGGAGGCGTTGTTCCTGACCTTTGACACGCTGAAGCTCAACCTCATGCTCTAAAATGAGCATGACTAATGGCAACTCTATCTTTGGCTCTAGACTAGCCAAATATCATATCAAACATGGCCGATCCTTGTGATTTTCCCATTACTTTGAAACTCAATCCCGTATATGGTATTTTCATGGAAATTGACCTTCTAAAGGGGATTGCTTGTAGGATATTTTATGCAAAGGTAGGGTGCGTGAAGTTCTACCTCTACAAGCAACCCGGTCTCCTTTAATATTACACCCTTTGGAACTAACTAATTTTCTTTTGAAATAGGCACTGTATGATTTTCTATTCCCAGTCAAATTCACATGAGTCATGCCATTATTCAATTATTCTACAGTCATCGAACATAATGACATTGGTTGGGAAAGGTGTGTTGGCAGGGGCTATTCATTTATGGTATAATTAGATAGAGGGGACTCGGAAGAAGGAGGTAGGATGGGTATGGAAGGCACTTGAACAGAGGAATGGAAGCACACACGGAGGGAGATATTGAAGAGAGGTAAAGGTGGAATGGAAGTGATAAGGGTGGAGTAATAAAATCCTTAGTGGGGAGTAGTGCATAAAAGTCGGGAACATGAGAAGCAGGATGTAATGATGTAATTTGGCACGAAGGAATGGGAGGGTTGTAGGATGGTATTTCATGGTTCCCCCATTGAAAGGATTGATCAGAACTAGGTTTATGATCCTTCATTTCTTCACCCTGTAATCCGAGGCAAAGATCTCAATGATAAAGCACATCTTCAACTCGGGTGTTAAACCAGCCTGGTCAGGACCGACCCATGGACAAGGGACCTTGTAGCCAACTCTAGTCTCCTTTATAGAGCACTTGAATCTGAGTTGCATCATGTCCATCTCCATATTTTGAACCTTCCTTTCAAATTTAGCATCCGCCATGGAGTTACCACCATCATCTCGCACAAATATGTTTTGCATAAATATTTTTGTTAGAAAAATAACCATATGGGTTAGTGGAGGGTGGGTTATATGTATATTCTTGATGGGGCTCAAAAAATGATTTGGAGGAGGATTTTGAAACTATGATAATGGAGAAAAATAGCTCACATCTGTAAATGGGAATTCCAAGAAGGAAAAAAATTCATGATTGCACAACTTCAAAAGGGGAAGGTGGAATGATGGAAATAGGAGAAATGAATGAAAGAAAGGAGGGGAAAATTGGTCTCGCAAATGAAATAATGGGTGTGTTTAGATCAAGAGAGTCGCCAGATGTGCTGAAAAATTCCTCCAAAGTCTAGATCTAAATAATACACATCGAATTTCGAGATGAAGATATATAGCTCTTCAAACTTGTCCCATCAGCATGCCATAAACTTTTGGTCATTCAAACATGGACCGTATCTTTGATATGGGATAATCAGGTTATTTGAGACAAAAATGGAACCATCCCCAAGTTGTCAGGACCTTGCACACTTGGGAAGGATCTCCAGAGAAGGCCGGTTCCTCTACCTACCTCTAACGCTACTATTACTCCTAATGTGGAAAGAAAATCCTCGACTAAACATGTCAAGGGACCAGGATACAAGGATGTGTAGAAATATAAAATCCTAAGCTAAGGAAGGTGATAGCACCAAAGAAAGGGTCAATCACTCTCCACAAGTGGCAAAGGAGATACAGAGGGCGCGAAAGAAGAGGGTGGATGGCGTGTGTCATAGATCAACACGCAGTGGTCAGCCTTCTAACACACACAACACATGAACATGGGACTTACAAGTGGAGGAGACACACATGGTAATGCTAGAAAACGTAAACAGAGAGGAAAGATGCAATGAAAATGAGAAAGGGAAGACAAGAGTTCCACAAAACATGATTTTATTTCTTAAGGGACACACAATCATTTAAATTCATGATGAAGGTGAGAATACATTGTAGAGACCATGTCAAGGTCTAAAACCCATGGGAAGTTAGCCACCATTTTGGCATGGTGCCATTACAACAAAGAGGGATCCTTTTTACAAAGCATAAATCTGCTATTTATAGAATAAAAAGGAGAGAAAAGAAGGAGAAAAGGAGGGAAACTCATATTCAAATCTGCAACCACCAATAGCAAGTGATAAATTCCTACAAATCCACCTACAAGGTTGTCAGATGCACTTCCCCATGTCTGTTTGGCATGTGGAAGAAGGAAGAAAGTAAGATCTGATTGAAATCTGGTGGTTGAGGTCGATTAGATGTGTGTATTGATGATCAGAAAGATGTTTCCTTATTTTTTGTCTATTAAATCCCACCTAGATTTGAATTTGAATAGTCCAACATGTAGCTTTTTTCAGCATCATCTCCGACAAGCCCAGCGACGCCGATCAAAGCTCAGCAGAAGACATGGTTGTCGAAGATGTCGAGCTTTCTCGGGTATGCAAGACACATCACGCACATGGATTGACTAAAGAAATAGGCCAATTGTTCATCTGATTTTTCATTTCTACCACGTGTCACTCACCTGGATTGTTGTCAAGAATTTGGCACCGTTGGCATTCTTGGATAGGTTGTGTATGGCACACTCAAGTCTAATAGTTGATGATGTGGCACATAATGACACAAAGGAGCAAAGGCATGTGTGTAGAAGCAAAAGCTGCGAAAGGGAAACAAAGAGAAGCTCGATCGAGCATTTAATTGAGGAAGGGCCTACAAGGAGGAATGGGAGGAATACTTGTAGGAGACAAGTATGGGGAAGGGGCATGAGTATTAAATCGAGGAAGGGCACATAGTGGCAAAAAGAAAATGGGTGTGTGAAGGAGCTAAATGTATGCAAGCAAGTGGGAGGAAGCAAGGGACTTAGCCATTTTGGAAGGCAATTTATAGAGGTGCATGAGGATTGCACGATAAAGAAGAATGAGAGCGGGTGTGCAGAGGAAAATGGAAGGAGATGGAGGATGAGGAGAGAAGGGGAACAGAAGAAAGAAGGAAGCAAGGCACGTGGGGTACGCAGAAGAACTACATCCAAGAAAATTGTGCCAAGGAATCAAAATTGAGTGTGCACAACCTAAAATGTGAAACATCAGAGTCAAGATAAAATATAAGTTATCCAGGTAACAAGGATATTTATTTGGATAACAAGAACTAAGAGCTACAGCATTGAGTGTTAAACTACCAACCCCGATGTATTGAACAAATGTCTTGAATTATTTGGAGTGAGTCCACAGATATTCAGTTTTTAGTAATATGCACCTTGGCTCTGTTCACATATTCTATGAAGTCAAAGGGAGAAGATGTGGAAAAGGGGAATGAAGGGACTTATTTTGGAGTTGGGATAGGTTTGGAAGCAAGGTTTGATGCTTGGGGAATGGAGGGAATTTTGAATGGTACATTAGGAGCTTTCAAAGTACTATATTTTATAGGAGTAGATTTAGATTTAGAATTGGAAGAGGCATTAGAAGACTTACTTGGAATTACGGGAGCCTTCTTACTTGCTATACAATCAAAGCTTCAAATATGAACTCCATGGAAGGTAGGAGTGGATATCCTCAACTAATTTTTTTGTAAAGTCGTCATAGTAGGATCATCAATCTTATTATTTTAAACAATAAAGTGGAGGAAGAGGCTCATTTCTCAAATTGAGAATGAATGAGTAGCGCACATGAGAAGTTGGGTGCATCTTCTTCATCATCTTCATCACCTCCAGAATACTCATAGAATTTGATTTGTGTATCATTCTCAAACTCATCACTTTCTAGGAAATCACCACCTTCACTTTCTTGTTCAAGATCCTCTTCATTCTCTTGACTCCTAAAACTTGCATTGATAGGTGGGGCCTCTAAGACAAGCCTTCAAGGTGCTCCTACAATTTTATTTTTGTTGCTTCTTTGGGAAGATACTCGTTCAAAAAATTCCCTCTTACACGACACCATCTCATTCACCAGTTTTTTCAGCAACGAATGTGTTCTCTCATCTCCAAGATGTTGAGCCTTACCCCTTGAGTGATTTTTTATCTTCCCCGAAAGGATGAGATTGACATCAAGTTCAATGGCCAATATTTGTGCTTCTACAATGTTCCTTGGTTGAAATCTTCATAGGAAAAATCCTACCTCCGGTGATTGAGCATTGATGAAGAATGTCTTGATATTGTTTTCAAATGGTGAATCTTATTTTGGTATCCTATAAAGAAACCATTTGAAACGAGCCACAAATTCTCTCATAGCTTCACTTTATCCTTTCTTTACTTGAGCCAACTCCACCAAGAAGTCCTAATAGTCTTCAGTTGATTTAAATCTTTCCTCGAAGGTAATCTTGATGTCGTTCCAACCAGTAATGGATCGGGCAGGTAGGAGGTGGAACCATTCTGTTGCTTTTTCTTGGAGAGATTCCACAAACAATCTCATGGCAACGTATTCATGTTTAACTCCAAGAATCTCGCATGATGTGTGAAAGCAAAGCAATCTGTTATTCAAGTATATGTGTCATCACCTTTGAACTTCGGAATTTTTTTGGAGGAACCTATTAGTACATCATGAAGAGGTGGTTTGAGAGCGAGCGGGCATGTATTTCTTCCCCATGGAACAATGGTTTGAGGTCTTTCTATTGTTTCTACCATTGTTGTTTATGTTTCTTCTTCAACTCCTATAAATTCTTCTTCCTCAAGGAACTCGGTGCTCACCGTTGGTCAAAAAATGGGAGAATTTGAAGGGGTAGTATAAACAGGAGTTTGGATGGGATTCCTAGGTGAACTACATGATGACCTGGATGGGAATGATGCTTGAGAAAAGTATTAGGGATTGTCTCTAACTCATTCTTGCTGATTTTTCAAAGCCTCAAAAGCAGGGTCGACAAATCCTCTTGATCTATTCAACTCCGGTGTATCTCCTTTCCCAAATTTTGGGAATTCTTGCAGTGGGAATACAAAAGGAAACTATAGAATGTGAAAGGTCACGTGCAGGGGATCGATGGTGAATCTTTCAAGAATGGATTTCCATGAACTCTCTATTTTTTTATTTTTTCAATTTTTTATTTTTTTATTTTTTTTGGACCTTGCAAACATAGTTTGGGTGCAGATGTCTTGCTAAATCTACCCCACGGTGAGCGCTAAAACTGTTGGTGAGAAAAATTTCAGGTGAATAAACTTGTGGATTTCTTGTCAACTTTCTCGGGAATATAAGCCCTCTACTTAACCAATGCATATGTCATCTATGCATGTATGAGTAAAGGTGTATTTTTGTGGTGGTATTTCGACCGGGATCTAACAAGGACACTCCACCGACCTGCGGAAAATCTATAAATCTCTCTGCTAGGAAGACTGTATTCGAAGAGTGTTAAAGGGGAGTGAGAAAATATGTAGGAGAACTAATGTTACAGGTATAAAATCAAATTCTTGCACACACTAGTTAGAAGTTTCATCACATACACTAAAATTAAGAGGAAACAACTCTACAAGTAGCAATAAGACCAAATAGAATTCATGATCACCAAGTATCAAGAAATACCTTAGTCAAAGAAAGATAGAAACTCCTTCTTGTATTAATTGCTCAAACAAAATTTGTACATATTGGAGAAATGGAGGAAATTTGAGAATGGGGGAATGGAAGAATTTGGCTATCTCCTTTGTTATCTCAATACACTCTTGAGTATACAAAATCAATCACCAACCCTTTGAAATGGGAATGGATTTACAATTTATAGGAAGATAAATGACTCTTCACATACTCCCCAATGACTCTTCGTATGTCTCGACATGACTTAAGACTCTTCACCTTCCTAGGAAAACATTAAGTCCCTTTTTATAACATAAAGGTGACTTATTACATTAGAAACATTAAGACATACAAAAAGTGCAACCCCAATGTAAAATTAGAACATTGAGAAGAGAGAGAAAGTTGGGGGAGAGAAGAGAGAGAGAGAGAGGAGTAGGAACAATGATGTTGACGACAAAATATTCCACCTTCGATAAAGCTCGTCAATCCTTTCAGATGACTCAATGAAATGCTCCAATGTGATGAAATCTAAATCTCTAAATCCTTTACACCTTGAGAAACTTCCTTTGGATGACATGTGAGCACTGTGAACTAAGTGTTTAAAAACACTGTCAAATGACTCATGTTGTGGCTGTGAGTATCACTCGTGAAGATCCTCCTTTGAAGGGACTGGATCCTTAGAACAAATCTTTCCCTGACTCCCTAAAATGCTATTGCATTGCTTGGCTTATTTGGACATGATCCTGATGAAGCATTTTATGAATGATCTGACAGTTTTGATTGTAAATTCCACCTCCCGTATACCAATTGAAGCATGAAATGAGTGTCGAAAGACACTATTGAGATCCTCACTATCACCTACTCTACATAGTATGATGATAAAGATTACACTTTTTCTATCTCTTACTCGAAAGTGAAAGGTTGTGTCGATTCTACCCTATCCATTTATGCTTCATGATTTCTTCAAAAAAACAACTTACTATTTTTAGTAAGTATGAAAATCAGCTACCTCGAACCTCAATTGGATGTTGCAACTCAAATTTCCCTTTCTCCCTACATTCCTCTCACCTTCTGGATCAATTTTCTATTTTTGGCGGTGCTCATGGGACCACTTACTATTTTTAGTAAGTGTCAATTTTGGACCAAGACGACCATTTCAACGATCTCTCCTTGTAATACATCTTCTATGTTTAATGCCTCTTTCGTAGTTTCTTTAATTGACGACTTTCTCAAAATGGCAGTCCTCCATGTAGAAGACCTGTTATTTTTGGAAAGTGAACCTACGGTGGTCGAGATCACTAATTAATAAAGTATTAAGATATTATTTTTCCTAATATCACCCCTCTGAAATCTTGGACCTATCTGCTCAATGGTTTGGGAGATTTAAAAGTTTTAAAATTCCGACACAGCAATGCTTCTAAATGCGGTAGCCATTAATGGACCTCAAAAATTGTAGGTCCTGTTTTTTTCTTTCGTTTTCAAAAAAATACATTTTATTTGTGGGTTTTTTCTTCTTATTTTTCCGGTGAATTTTTCTTTAATTCAATTTGGTTTGACGAGAAATTGAGCTTTTTCTCCGTTGTGCAAAGAAATGGAATTATTTGCTACAAATATTCTGTGTCATGGAAGGAGGGTTTGAAGGTGTGTTTCGATGTTTTTGATAGAGGAATGAACAAAAAAATTGTTTGTCAATCTGTGCATCTATTTGCAATATCTCTTCAAATTTCTATTTCACTACCATGAAGGATTTCTCTGTTTCTTCTTCTTTGTTCTTCATTTTATTCCTTTCTTTGGTCATGTTTTCTTCTCGAGACTTGTGAATTATCATGTAATATGATATTTAATTGATGTGAGGGATATTTTTGAGCTTCATTAATGATGGGAGGTGATAGGAAGTTTTAGAGGAAGTTACAGAGTAAGTTGTGCATGGAAAGGTTAGATGTTAGAAGCGAGAAGCATGAGGGGTTTTTAAATATTCAAAAAAATCAAAGCATGGAGTGAGGAAAAATTTCATGTCCCTAATTTACCTTAAGCATTAATGGATGTGAGGGACATAAAATTTCATGTGGCACATGGATACGACATGTGGTGGAGATTCGACGACAGGGGATTTGAGCAAAAATAGCTTTAAAGCACTAAGGGGCTGGAAGCTGGTCACATGAGGAACCATGAGGCTTCTTGGAGGGGCTAGGTGAATTTTTCAGAAATTTATTTCCCTCATCAAAAATGGATGAGAGGGACATCAAATTTCATAGCGTTTCAGGTGATAATACGTGGCACTTGATCCGATGGTTGAGAATGAAGGCCTAACAAGCACCTAGGGGCTGGAAAACTGCTCTTGAAGGGGTCACATGGGTGACCAGAGTCTCCTTAGGGGCTAGGTGCATTTTTAGACCTTGATTTCCATCATAAAAATGGAAATGAGGGACATCAAATTACATGGCATTCCAAAACTCGACACGTGGCACTTGATCCGACGAAAGTGGATGAAGGCTCCACTAGCTACCGGAAATTGTACTAGCGGTATGAGAGGTCGCATGAGGATCCAGAGGGATTACAGGGGTTGGGAACATTTTTTTTACCTTTATGTCCCTCTTCTTGAGGTTTTTAAGGGGCAATAAAGTGTTTCAAGCTCCTGGAGTTAACACGTGTCCTATTCAAAATTTGACTACTCCTGAACTCGCTCTTAGAGGGCAATTTGAAACAGTGATAACTTGAGCTCCCGATGGACTTTTTTGATAAAATTTTATATGATATTGATTTAAAATGGACTTATGAATCCAATTTTTAGTTCTTAGGTTTGTATTCCTCTATTGTATCCCTAAGAAAGAATATTTTTTATTAGGCTCGCTAGCTGTACATGGAAAAAACCAGTTATAAACCTATTGCGTCAAGGTGTTGTGAAAAATATGATTCCACCATATTGTAGGTCTTGGAATTACCTTTCCTAAAAAAAAAAAATTCTCCTAACTCAATCTGGAGCTCCCGAAATCACCTTCTGAAGCTCAATGACCTTTTTGGCCTATGCATTGCAAGGCCTCGTGAACCTTTATTTTAGTGAAACTACCACAACTTCTCTGAATCCTTCACGAATCTTCCTAAATAACTTCCATGATGTTCTCAGAATTTGATTCTCTTCCATGTCTTGTTTACCTTCTCCATTCCACTCCATGGGGTTTCTCCAGTCCTAGGAAGGCCAGTGATAGCCCTTCCCATAACTGCCCGAAGTTTTTATTTTTCAATGAAATCCTAAAATCACCTAAGGGTTTTGAATTGACTTTCCTAAATCACCTAGGGGAATGATTTAACATCAATTGGGAGGTCACTAGACTGACTAGGTAGACCCAAGGTGTCTCAGAAGGGTAAAACTTGTAATTTTTGACACAGGGGTATAGTTGTCATGCTTGGAAATTGACAGTTTACTTTTTATACATTTGCATGACAACATGTGTCTACATTTTCCACTCTTTGATTTGGTGTAGCACAAGTGACACCATTTCAAAGATAGTAGACAATTTTATACAATTTGAAGGAGTAGAAGAAAAACTTGTAGGAGGGATGATGTTGCCCCTCGAGTGTCAATGCGATGATAGAAGAGGGAGATTAACACCTGAAAAGAAGAAGAAAAATATCACAGAGAAGAATAAGGCACTACAACAACTAAGAGTGAAACTAGGTTTGCTTAGCCATTGCTTAATTTAATTGATTTAGAAACCAGGATCTCATGCCTCTTCATGCGGAAGAAAAAAGGGAGGGGAGGGAATAAAATGATAGATAAAAATTGAATTGGAATGGAAGATAAGATAGATGGAGAATGGGAAGATCACGACGTAGCTAACATACCATCTGGCTTGGAAGTAACTATTTATTTGATATAAGCATATAAGAAAAGTGTAGAATGACATGAAGAGCCATAATACTGGTTTTTTTTATTGTTAAAGGACTGACTCAAAGAAAAATACATGAAGCAATGTAGTATGAGAAAGTAAACAAGCAAACCAACAAATAAACAACATTCAAGAAAGTTACACCAATGTTTTTGTTATCCATCTTTGGCTCCCAAATGTTTAAGTTATACGAAAAGGGTGAAAATGGTGCCCTAAGAAAAGATACATGCAGGGGGAATAAACGAAGGACATAGAAATCCCATAAAAAAGAAACAAGCAACATGAAACTGCCTAAGCAATGATATATGTAAGGGAAGATAGACATAGCAAGAAAACTAGATTTGTTAATGAAGGAAGGTCAAGATGATCCGCATGTCATGCACTAGAACAAGCAAGCACTAAAGTAAGATGTTTTGTAGGATAATTTTTAATGTTTAAGGATGTTGTGTCCTATGAATGTTTAGGATGTTTTGATGCTTTACCAATTTTTTTGGATTTTTGATTGTTTTACTAATGTTTTGTATTTTGATGTTTTACTAATGTTTTTAGATTTTTGAAGTTTTACCAATGTTTTGGATTTTTGATGTTTTTCCAAAAAAATTACTTTGTGTTTTTGAATGTTTTACCAATGTTTTTGGATTTTGAATGGTGTACCATTGTTTTTTGGTTTTTTGAATATTTACCAATGTTTTAGATTTTGAAGGTTTTACCAATGTTTTTGGATTTTGAAGGTTTTACCAATGTTTTTTTATTTTTGAAGGGTTTTCTGATTTTTAGGGTTTTTTTAAAGTTTTCCAAAGCTATGTACATGAAAACAAAGATGCAAAGATGCCCCCAACGAGAGGTGAAAATTTACAAGGGTATATACAAGAGTAATATAAGTAGGTTCAAGGCCAATATGGATAGGTTCAACAACATGATGAACTCAAGCGTGTGAAGACATAAGAAGGAGCAAGCTTGCCCCCTAGTGCAAGATGGAAAAGAAACAAATGATAAAAAGAAGACAAGATTGTTAATTGAAAGAAGGTGTAGAAACCTAAATTCCTCTTATGTAGTGTTATTTCTAAAAGCACACTATTTACCCTCATTCTTACCATTTCCATTATAATTAGTGATTTTTGCTAATTAACTAATGTTTCCCTCTATTTTGGTTAATTAACAATGCTTTGTTGGTTAACTAACCTCCATCACATTATGGATGCCAATTGACAACACATCATTAGTTATTATCCTCTTTCGAGTAAACAATTAGCGATTATTAGCTAATTAAGCCTATTTACCCTTATTTTGATCAATAAACCCTATTATTGGTTAATACCCCTCTTCCAACCATTCAAAATCACCACTTTTCCCTCCAAGACATCTCAAAAGGATTTAAGAGCTTATCCTATCCTCTTAATTGACCCTAATTGGTTAATTAAGGCTCCTCACATGTTAATCACTTGTTAATTCACTAATCATGATTAACAAGCCTTAATCTACTTTATCCTTTTTAGTCCCACATGCACCAAGATGTAAGTTTTCCCCAAATAGAAAACTATAAAAAGGACTAAGCACCTACCTTTATACTTTACACCATGTTTTGAATAACATTAATCATATAAGACATATGATCTAGAGCCTTACTTCCATTGATAGGAATAGCTTGCTCAATCTTTGCATCCAATATTCATGTTGGTTAGTAGAGGAATATCTAATATGGCCTTGTAGCCATTGTTAGAGAGGTCCTTTCACCATTGTGGAGTAGCAATAACCCAATTTTATTTTCTAGTGGTCTTCATAGGTCCATTTTAATTAGAAATTCACACTAAGTAGGCATGCTTTAACTTAGATTGATTGATATCATGTTATTTTTCTTAAGCATTCCAATAAGCTAAGATCTTGATGTTATTATTGTTAATTCCTAGCTTTGTTAATAGACTATGTGGTGTTAGTCTAGTTATTTAGCCGCGCTATTTAGAGTTTTGGTAGTGCACATTTGGCATGCCCGATGGGAGCATACCCCATTGCATTCATTTTTAATCTTTCTAGATTAGTTTCAAGCTTTTTAGAGTAGTTTCAAAGTTTTCATTTACTAACCCTCTTTTTCATTAGTTTTGATAATTGTGAAGTTTCTTAGCTAGATTAGTTGTAGTTGCTTTTTTTTGTATTCCAGATAGGATTAAAGGAAGTGAGGTGTTATCAAATTTGGATCAAATTACCAAAGTTTGGAGCTTTTTTAGAATTTTTCCAAAAATCATCTGTTTTGATGAGCTAAAAAGTCTCACGCATACGCTAAAAGGTTCATGCATACACTAAAAGGGTCATGCATACACAAAAAGGGTAACGCATACGCTCTCGAAGTCACGCATACACCTCTTAGGTCACACATATGTAACTATGTTTTCAAACTAGTAATCTTCTCTTTCACCGGCCTGCTCATACGTGTTTTGGCTAGCGCATACACTCCTCAGTCAAGTATATGCAACACTTATTTTTGGCCTTCGTTACTCACTGTCACAGCTCACGCATATGCTCAACATGATGCACATATGCCTCTTAGGTCACGTGTATGTGACACTTACTGTGTTTTTAACACAGAGGCATGCATATGCAAAAACCATCACGTGTATGCTCACAGGATCATGTGTATACTCTTAGGGTCACGCATATGCTATCTATGGCACGCAGATGCATTCTACGTGTTATTTTTACACTTATTTCAAAGTTGGAGTTTCTAATTTTTGATTTTTTGTTGGTTGCATGTTCCTCTAACTATTTTTTGTAGGTTTTCAACATTTAAATTAGATTTTCTAACGAATTTCCTTAAGTTTTTGGTGAATGCTTTGATTTCCATGCTTTGTATGAGTTTGCAATAAAATTTAAGTATGCTCATCAAGAACCCGGTGTCATGCCTCTACTTCTGGATGATGGAATTATGAGGAGATACCTTTCAAAAATGATGGAGACTATCATATACCTATTGTCGAGTTCATTGTGAGGACCATGAAGAGCATGATCATCATGAGAAACCTTCTCCTCATGAAAATCATAAAGAAGTACCCACTCAAGAGGTAACTTTAGAGCAACAAGTGCAAGCTCTCACTCACCAATTGGAAATTTTGGATTTGCATGTAAACAATGAACAAACAAAACCTTTAAAACAAGCTATATTGAAAGCTAAGCCAAAAGCTTCATACCACGAATTCCATACTAGTACTCCTCATCGGAGGCACGTAAAGAACCTTATGAGGAATTTTATGTGGATAATAAATGTGGGGATAAAAATATATTTAACCATTTGTACAAGCCCACACCACCCACACAAGACCACCTCTTTAATCAAGAGTGGTCAACCATGAAAAATTCCCTTATAGCTTTACAAGAAGGCAAAGCAGTAAAGCAAAAAGTACCAATTTGAGGAGTTATGCCCATATCCCTTTGATAGGGCCATGTTGCAGGTACCTTTCCTACATCATTTTAATTGTCCAAAGTTTGAAAAATATAAGGGAAAAGGTGACCCCAGAGACCATATTAAGGACTTTTATATGGCGTGTCAAGAGGTCACGTATAGCGATAACTATCTCATTCACCTCTTCCCACAAAGTTTAGGAGGTCAAGCATTGGAATGGTTTTTACACATCCCTAAGGGATCTATCTCTACATGGCTAGAACTATCCGAACACTTTATACGTCACTTCTCATTTAATATAGAAAGTTATGTCACCATGTTATATTTATGTAATACAAAACAATGAAATAACAAGAACTTTGTTAGTTTCCTACAACGATGGCAAGGGTTAGCTAGTCACTTCCCTTGTTCTATATAAAGAAACATCTTATCAGTATATTTTTACCCAACCTCCACCCTGAAATTACATTCCACTTGTAAATGCATTGTGGTAACATGTTTGAAGAGGTGATAGAAAAGGGTAGTCAAATAGAGAAAGTGTTGTTAGCTAGAGGGACCTTAAAACCCTTTTTGTGTGATCATAATGATTCCAAACCTAGTGACAAGACAATTTTTTTCCCAATAAGAATAAAAACATCATAGGTGATGGAATAACAGACTCTAAATGAGTGCAAGCAGGTTTAAAACCATACTCCCTTGAAACTTGCAAAGGAACTCTGCCTATGAAGTACAAACATCGTGCCTTCACCCCTCTATCTAACTCTATGTCATCAATATTAAAATAATTAGAGGTGGTTAACATGGTTAGATATCCTAAAACTACACCTTATGGGGATGATGCACCTAAGCCATCATGGTTTAGGGAAAATGAATATTGTGGATTTCATCACGTCAAAGGTCATAAAATTGATAAGTGTTTGAAATTAAAGCACTATATTCAGGACTTAATTGATAGTGGCGATGTGGAAATGGATTCCACCGCCCTACCAAATCTCCCAACATAAACATGGGGATATTTAAAGAACCTTTCCCTAAGCACAAAAAGGAAATGAAAATTCAGATCGGGACAGATCGTCTCAAGCCAAGAGTACTAATTACGTTTCAAAGATGGACCATTTTGATGCCTTAATAGGTTGTGTCAATCCACCTGTTGAGTATATCAACACAATCAGTATAAAATCAAAGGATTGCACCATGGAAATGCAATGAGCTTGACTTGTTGTTTCAAAACCTCATCCCCCTACTCCTCAAGACAGTCATTATGACATGTTAGAACAATTAGAGAAAACTATGGCTAATATTTCAATCTTAGACCTTCTTAAAATTTCTAACATTCATAAAGACATCCTTTGTAAGACATTACAGGGATCAAGAGTGTCTGTTGATATTGACCCAACACACTTACAAGCAATGGTAGCACATATTGCTCCTATATATCATATAACCTTTAGTCCAACAGAAATCCCAGAAGAAAATCCCTCTCATAATTTACCCTTACATATTGAAGTCATAATCAAACGTAAGAAGGTAAAAAGAGTGCTTGTGGATGGTGGATTGGGTTTAAACATTTGTACTCTAAAGCTAGTTCAAAAACTAGGGTGTATTGAAGCTGATTTAGAAATAAAGGTCATCACCATAAAGGCATATGAAAATGAAGAGCAGCAATCAACCAAGATGATAACATCCTCAATAGAAGTAGGTCTTATCAATCATGATATGAAGTTATATTTATTATACTTGAGCTCCCCTACAACATATTGTGCCATATTCACGCTATGCAAGTCATTCCTTCAATGTATCATTCATGCTTAAATTTACATCATGAAGGGTAGACCCTCACTATTCATGGAGATCCTTAACCTTTTTCTCATTGCAGAGCATTGTCGGGCTATTTCCCCACCATTTATGAATGTCCTTCTACAAAGATAGTTGTTCCAATTCAATCAAATGTGCTCACTTCATGAGTGGATCCAGATACCTTGTCTCTCAATGATAATGGTGTGTCTACATCAGAATCTCCTTTTTCTATGTGGGAGATGAAGGTTATTGAAAATGGCTATGGAGAATATGATCTCCAACATGCCCTTCTAGTTTCTAACCTTCCCTATCACCCAAAGCATGTGGTAGGTCGTGTTACAAGTTTCAAAGATCCAGAAAAATTGTATTTTTAATGCTTTCACTCCTAGTGAATTATTAATAAATGAAAAGTTTCTCAACAATATTTTATCTCATCCTTTGGATGATTAAATGGCTCTATGATATCAATCACCCAAAAAATGATGTACATTATGGGATACTAAGGATGTGGCTATTGAATCAATAAACAAGGTACACTAGAATCTCTTCCAATGCCTCATCATAAAGTGTGTAATTATGGTATTGGCATTTGATCGTATGGGTCTAATCCCTAGAGGTCGAGGCTTCCTAATCGAGTGTGAATATAGTTCCTCTTAATGTGAAAGTGAAATAGACTCCCGATGTAGTCTTTACGAATTATTTTCCTCCACGAACCTATTTTCTGACATATTTTTCTTAACTATAACACCTGTCATATCCCTTACCACTTAGAAACTAAATCTTATTTAACCATCACTCATAAATTTGGACCAACAACAGCATGTACCAATAAACATCTTTTATAATAATGAAGCTATTAGTGATTTCTTTGGTATTCGTGACAAGATTTCAAAGTGGTTGATCATAAGAAAGGCTTCTCCATCAAGTTAAACACATACACATATTTCAGGAGGAGGATGAGTTATGTGGTCATCTAAGCAAAAAAATAAGCAAGGGAAAAATTTCCACATAAAATCCTTGCAAAAATAACAAGTCCAAGTCCTATAGTGAAAACCTCTTTGAGGTACTTGCAGACAAACAAAAAGAACAATCAATGGACAAAATAGTTGACCAGCCTAAAGGTGAAAATCTCTTTGAGCCAACTTTAGTAGAGGAATCTCTTAATCTCCCCTGATCCTATGCACATGGAGGATGAGTCCAAATTTGTCATAGAGGAGACAATAGATGTCAATATTGGCACGAAGGAATTTCCAAGAATAGTCAAGTTGCGAGCTTCGCTCTCCTCTCAAGAAAAAAAAAAAATTGTGTTATTTTTTAGAGAATTTCTAGATATCTTAACTTGGTCCTACACAAACATGTTAGGACTTGATCTTGCATTAATGGTACATAATTTTTTGTACACCTAGACGCCAATCCCATACAAAACAATGAAGGGATAAGATGACGAAGATGAATGATTAGGAAGTTGGGACTAAAAATATCACTCCGCGTGATAGGATCCAACAATGATGTTTATGATTTATTTAATGAGGGATACTAGGATTTGTTACTTATCAAGATTGATATTATCTCCAATCTCAATGATTGTGATGAGATCATACTTGATAAGTGACTGTGACTTTTTATTTTGTATGTGGGGATCTAATTCCATATCCATATATTTTTGCACTTTTTATCATACTTGATGGTTATGTTTGTGTGCATTCTTGAATTGCGTTTGATTTTTAGATTTGTGGGTGTTGGATTTTCTTGGATCTTTGGAGCTCTTCATAGTTTTTATCTTAGCTTGATGAAAAAATTGTTGGTGTTTCCTACAAGCTAATGTGTGATTTTGTTGATCCCAAGAAGTGGGAGAAGAAATTTTATGGTTAAGATTGATGATAGGAATGGTAGGGATGATGGTGGGCTTGCCACAGTTTTTGATAGAAGGATGATATGATGGACAAAGAGGATATGGTCCAAGGATTGAAGAGAATGGGATACCAGGAGGTGATCCATATATATAAGATGAAGGGCTACTAAGACGTGGCCCAAGGATAGAAGATAATGGGCTACCAAGAGGTGATGCAAAAATAGAAGATAAAGGGATATTAGGATGTGGCCCAAGTATAAAATATAATGGAATATGAGTAGGTGAGTTACATATATAAGATAATGGACTATTATGACGTGATCCAAGGGAAGACAAAGATGAGATACCAGGAGGTGGCCCACATATAGAAGAAGATGATGGGATACCAAGAGGTGACCCAAGGAGAGATTGTGATTGAGGAATTGTGATATGTAAGGAATGATTGGGTGATGAGAAGATAGGTCAGGGATCAATGATAGACCCAGGTGTTTCTCCATGTAATGGGAAATATGAAGATGGAAGAATAAGAGGAGGATCAAGTTTGATGATCTTAGGATCTTCCTCTATTTTCTAACAAAATGAATCAACCTATTCCCATAATATGTGAATGTATCAAGGTCAAAAGAGAATCCTTGCTCGTGATTCTTTAGAGGAATGTCATCGTGTAGCCCCATGAATTCTTTGATGGCTTCTTCATTTTGAAATAAATCAATTGGTATGGGTTGTTGTTGGTTGATGATAGTAGGTTGATTAGAAGAAAGGGGTCCAACAAGTGTGAAGCCTTTAAAAGATGTTTGATGATGGATATGATGGGAAGTTTTGACCTTATTGTGTCCACAAATGAATTGGATAGTGATTTAAAAATATATCTTAGCACATTGTATCTTGAGAATGGCTTAGCGTGGATGTAAACATCAATCTTTAGAAGATTGATGAATATAGAATAATGAATGATTAAAATTTCCAGGGGCCAAAGAGGGGTTAGATTTTGATGGCAAGAATTTGTGGTGACACAGATCCTTAGAGGAGGAAAACTTTATTTAGGTGACTGATTATTCCTTAGAAGAAATTCAATCAAATGAGGCTCAGGAGACTGAGGGGAATTAGAAGAATAACATGGATTAGAATAATCAAGAGAATAGGGATGACGTGGAGTATTAGAAGGATATGAATGATTAGGAGAATCAAAATCATACCATGTACTAGAAGCATAAGTAATCATACCACTGACTATGAGATGAAGTTGGGGAAAGGGTAACAGAATGGGTTCCCTCGTGTGAAGAACCAATCAAGGTTTAATCATGATGGGAATATTTTTATGTGAATGTTGAAACCTAGGTTCCCTATTGTTGTAAGTGTGAGGAACCATGTGATAGTTAGTCATGGTTGGCATTGTTGGGACTAAATTCCTAGACCTAGATTATATGATTGAACTCCTTCAAATGGAAGGAAGTTCCATGTCATTTCAAAAATGTAACGGTGACCAACTAGACATTTTGCAAATATGGGGATGCTTGTGTGATTTTTTAAGGGGATCTAAGGAAAACAAACATCATAATGACATAATTTTGATAATCCAACAAGGTTTGGACAATAAGTTGCAAGTGTAAATGTCAAAATGGTTGATGAAAATTTGACAGCATAATGACTACAAAGGAAAATTTTCCTAGATGTGAAGTGTATGATGAAGGTCACCAAGGAAAATATATGAAGTCTTAGACAAAGGAACGACCACAAAGGAAACTGTTTCCTATTATTCAAATTATCTCAAAAGTTGTTTGATAATGTAACAACACAATTTCAATATTTAAATTGAGTTTTGAACAAATAAGATATAAGTATTAAAAAGAGTTGAAGTGATTTTGATAACATAACAACACAAATTTCACACTTAAATTAGGTTTAATATAAACAAGCTTTAAGTTCCGAAAATGGTTGATACAAATGTGAGCAACATAATAATACAATTTCAATAATTATATCAATTCTAAGACAAAAAGATGTAAGTATTAAAAATGGATTGTCACAAGGCGAGCAGCATAACAAGGCATTTTCAACTCTCAATTCAAGTTTGAGAAAAATAAGGTTTAAGTATAGCAATGAGTTAATACAATGTGAGTAAGTGTAACAATACAATTTGGAAACTTAAATCAAGTTTAAGAAAACAAGATGTAAGTATCAAAAATGGATTGATATAATGTGGGAAGTGTAATGATGTAAAGTGAGATCAAGGTGAGATATCCTTCTACAATTGATACGTCTCAATGTTTTTTCAAGATAAAATACCACAATTTGAATATGTACCAACACACTTTCAACACTTAAATCAAGATCGTAAAGAGGAATGGATTTAAGTGGGTGTAAAAGTGGTGGACAAAATTTTAGAAGCACTTCGAGTTGTCTTCCTTTGACCATGATGGTTGGAAATTTGGTCTTTAGAAAAAGCAATAGTTTAGGAGACATCATCCCTTCCTCTTTATGGGAGAGGTTCCCTTAATCACCAAAAATGGGGAAAACTACTTATTTACAAATATACAATCTAATAATATCCAGACGAGGATTTTGGTGTAAAGAATGTTTCCATTTTTAATTATTCTCAATACGAGTAAGATGAGAAAGGTATAGAAGTTTTAGAAGAGAAAATAATAGTTTGAATGAGTAAGACTGGTAAAGAGAAACACAAATTTCATCTTATCCACCTCTCAAGAAGAATAGTATTTTTCTTTCTTATACAATATTACTCACTATTGTAAGAGAAAAGCCTTATATAGGCAAAAGGGTAGTTACAACCAACTTTATCTAATTCAATTTTCTTTTTAATTAAGTGTTGTCACTTAATTAATGAATTACATTTAGTTAGCCTTATTTATAATTTCATACTTTTCAAAATGGTAAAGCTAACTTTGAAATACAATGACTAGAAAGAAATACTTAATAACTAGAGGAAGGAGCACTTGTAGATGGTGTAGTTGGAGTCTTCACTTTGAGTACATGATTTCTTAATTTGACTAAGGCACCAACAATTTCCATTCCCTTTGGTATGGTTGTGTTTTCCATAGCATTCAACCAGATTTCCCAAGGAGTATTCCATTTCCTTTCTAATGCCTACATTTTACAATAAACCTTTAGTGGCCTCGATGACAACATTGTACGATTCGGTGATTTGTACCATCTTTTCCCTAGTCACAGCCTCTCGAGACTTGAACTAATATTCTTTGGTGAGTGCCCTAAATTGTGCTTTGATCTCATCTAATGGGTGCCTCTCTATAGATTTTTCTTATAGAAATGACACCTTTGTAGAGCCTAAAATTAAGTATCTCATATTTAAATTTCTCTCCTTTTTGCACCATGATCTTGAGTTTGGTGATTGCCTCTTCCAACACCTTGATTTTCCATTCAACACTAAATACCCATTTCCTAGAAAGATTATTCTTTGGATCATCAAAAAAATTGTGGGAGAGGAGGGTTTAGAGTGTTTTAGGAAAGTTAATTTGTTTAATTGATTCAAAATTGAATTTGTCCAACAAATGACAAAAAAGGTTGAGGAAGAGATTAAGCTCAATTTTGCAATGGTTCAAGATATTCTCTTAAATCTTCTTTGTCAATTGAGTACATTGCTAATATATCATGGTAAATTTTAAGGTTTCCAAGTTGATTGTTAAGTGCTGGTCCAAACTGTGCATTTTGTTTAAATTCACCAGTTTTAGAATTCACAATGCCAGTGATCAAATTTTTAAAGGAACTATTTATCAATTTTATCATATAGGTATGGTATTTGCTTCCTAAACTAATCCATTACATTCAGTTGATTCTAAACCATTCATTTCCATGTTAAATTACAAGTTTTGATTTCAAATTTAATATATTTTAAAGAGAAACAACACAATATAAGTCCCACCTACGTGTTTCTTCATCTTGCAATTAAACATAGATTACATTTACAATAGTAATTCAATTCCAAAGCAACAATGTGAGTTTGAGAAAGTAGAGTATTCCTTTATTGATTTCTAACAACAAATTTACAACTTATTCCTTTCTTTTAACTTCAAAATACAATATACAATACATGTAACATTCTTTCACATTCCTTTTCAAAACAGAGAATGGAATATAACTCTTTACATTTCTCATTTCAATTTCAATCTTTCATCATCAATACAAGTATCTTTTCATTTACAATAATTATACAAATCATCCACTTCAAAGTGGGAAGGAATACAATAAACTTTCTCACAAGAAGGGACTGTCAAACTGTACATTTCTCTTTGCTCCGGACAGCAACATGCTCAATTTCTTTTTTCTCCAAAATGATCACAACAAGAGAGGGGGAAAGGCAACGCTCTCCACCCAACCAAGACATCCAATGAAAGGAGAAGCCTTCCTTCATCATTGGCCCCCAAGCCCCAACCAGTACAATCAAAGGTGTAATTCAACCATGGCAACAACTGGCTTCCACAACACAAAGCATTCTTTCACATACACATTTATTTTTTTTGAAACACAATGCAACACAAAACAAACAATGCATTCACAACTACATTTAAAAACATTTCAAAATAGAACTCAGGCTTGATCTTGCAAGCCAAAGGAGCAAGGACTATGGGGGAAGCTACTTATGCCTCCCAATTGGGAATTGGGCATCCACCTATAATCATACCGCCAATATAACATATCATATCCCATAAACCTTATGCCTCCCAACCCCTCCTTATGCCCCCTACAAATTTTCCCTTATGCCCCCACAAGTAAGAAATGCAAGCTATTTATTTTCCATGGTGGATCCCAAGCCCAAAACTCCCTCCACAATGAAACTGATGCCACTGGCATTCCCTTATGCCCCCACATGGATTCCCCATAGCCTTCTCCTACACCTTCCCTAAGGTAGTCTACCCAACTAGCCAAAAAAAGTAATAAAACATTCTCCATACACACAACACAACAAGAAAATAACAGCACTAAAAGAAGGAATAAACTCCTACCTCTCCATGGAAGGATTTTCTCCACCCAGAAAGCTTTGAATGTCAAAAATACAGTCCCAAAACAGCAGTGCCAAAGTATGAAATGCTCTCCAATATCCTCCAAATCAACAAGATCTCTAATCATAGAAAAATGTGCCCCAAAGATGAATGCAAAGAGGTTCAATAACCAAGCAACAATCTTCACCAAAGCTTCTCCAAAGTAAGAGCTCCAATCACAAGAAAAATGCACCCAAGGAAGCATGCAAAATGTTTCAACAACCCCCAAAACAAGAAGAGAGTTTGAATTAAATAGAAGAGGGAGAGAAGAGGATGATGTGGATCCATGTAGGATGCCACACCAAACATCCACCAATTCAAACACAAAATAAAAAAATCCATTCTCCCAAGCACAATAAAGAGGTGGGTGAAAAATGACAAGTTACTTGCACACTCAAAAGAGCCCACACCTCAAGGGACAACAATTTAAATGAAATGTAAGAGAGTGCAATCCAAAACAAGCAACATGATGAATAAAATACATTTTAAAAGTCACAAATCACATCTCCATCCATAAGTATGGTTGGTATATTAAATTTAGAGGTATGGGACAAGTTTTTCTTGTCCCACAAGCCTCCAAAAACAGCTCCCAAGGACAATTTCGAATTTTTCATGGAGGTGGAGTGTTTCATACTCCAAAACAAACTTAAACATACTCTTACACAAACCAAAAACTTCCATTATTATTTTCCCATATCCCCATTTGATTTATTTAAATTTTAATCATAAGATTTCCACATTAATCTACCACAACTTTAATAAATTAAAGGAAGGAATACATTACTGATAAAATACATACAACAATAACATTTTACCACATTAATAAAATACACAAACCCATGGTCACATGTAAAGATGATCCCCCATGGGAATCTCTAACAAAATACAACACACACACAAAACAAGTTGCCATGGTGACCTTGTCGAATTCACCTAGAATTCCACTTTGGTTAGTCTCTAATCCCCGATGTTTGTTGTGATATTTTAAACCTACAAAACACAAATACCTCCTTTGGCCTCATGGCCATATCAGAACATCCAAAATGAATATATAACAAAATCACAAAATCATCTATACATATGAATCACAACAATCACCAAGGCAATCAACGAAATCATTTACAATTTATATCGACAACTATATCATCATCAAATAATTTTCCTTTTCTAGGTTTACTCATAATCTCCAAAATCACATGTCTGAATAACTTCCATTAAACATCCATGTCCAATAATATATCATCATCCACATGTAAGGTGTCTCTAATAATCATCTTGCATTGTAATCAAATCTAGATCAAGAATAATCCATGATCAAATGTCTAATCATCATACTAAATCCAACACTATAAGGATGTCCATCATAGAGTCTATAGTATCATGATTAGAATAAAAGTGTCAAAGGAAAGTGGGCACTACATCTTTGGTTCATGATTTGAGCTTGGGGATGCTCAAATTCCCAAAATCTGGTTCTATAATTTCCACCTTATCTTTTCATCTTCCTCTTTTTTAGTGCTCCCACCCTCATAGTTACTTTCTTCATGTTCCTATGTTTCCTTTTCTTCTTCTTCTTGAAGATGAATTATCTGTTCAATTTCTTGAATATTTTTTTGCTTCTTGAGAGGAGGGTTGTTCAGCTTATTTTTTAACTATCTCTTCAACTTTCTCAATATTCTCAGCTTTATCCTTCTTAGAGTACACCTTAATTGAAGAATTGACAGGCAGAGGAGAAGGAATTGATTGAGTCTTTACTTCAGAAATCAAACGAAACATCCTTCCGTGATGTAGATGTTCCTTGAGAAGAATGATGTGTCACACCTGTCCTGTATGCTTTCATCTTCTTGTCAAACCAAACCTTTTTCCTTACCAAGATTGGGTTAATTATTTCCAAAAGATCATCCTTCTCCTTTTGAAACCAATTTATGGTGAAAAGAGGTGTGTGTTGAATAGTTTTGACATATTCAAGAGAATACAGATCTTCATTGTCATCTGGAAACTCCTCTATTACTTTATATATGTTGAAGTCATGGATTTGTTGAGAGAAAGTCTGGCCAAAATACCTTATTTTCACTTCATATTGATTTGAGTAGTCCTAATAGTCTTATAGAATAAGTAAATGATAATAATTCATTCTGAGGTGATTGGAGATTAAACCTTCGATATCAAAATAGGATCTCTTATGGAATGTGTAAAAATTGAATGCAACAATTGTTCTTTCCACATTTTGAGCATCCAAAGTTGTTCTGCAAGTATAATTCCCCAAAGAGATTGGGAATTGGATACCTATGATATTTTTGTCTCTACATGTTCTATGCAACATGTCCAATTGTCTCTGAAAACCTCCTCCATAAGAACTATCTTGTCATTACAATACATGGGGATTTTTTTGGGCACCTTCAAACCCAAAGCTAACCTAATATAGAAAAATCTCTAAATTGAATGAACAAACTACCATATGTTGAAATTAGTTATTTGGCCTCAGCAGACACCCTCTCAACTGTATTTCCCTCTAAGAGTCTAAAAATATACATTGTAAAGGCATCATTGACTCTTCTAAAATGGTGTTTGTTGTTATCAAAGGTTAGTTGTGGGTAGAATTCATACACTAGTTCATTATTCTTATCATCCATTGGAGATAGACCCAAAGAAGACCATGTATGTTGCAATTGTGTACATTAGTTATGAGGTCATGTAGAATTTCTTGCTCTGTTGTAAAGTGGCTAGTTGTTCATTGAGGTTCTCACATATTATTTCTCCCCAATTCAAGCTTTGTTTGCCTTCACAGATGATGTTTATGTAAATACACATCCATAACAAAAATTCATTGGTAGAGGGAGGCCCTCTAAACTAGAAAATAAAGTGATTATATCGAGATAATTCTTCTTTTAAATATACTCTATATATGACTTTGGGTTGTTTGAGGCTCCTCTCTTTAGAATTTTAACTCATGATTTGGATATCATTGCCTTGTAATTTTCCTTTTCTTGCTAAAAGGATTTGAGCCTACACTAGTCGTGAGTATTAGATTCTTCAATGATGGGGATTCTAAAGGTAGCATTTATACAGTTGACATCTAATTTAGTAATTACTTGGAATTAGGGGTCTCTAATTTCTTTTGTCTGTAGATCAAAATAGGAGGCACACGCTATAATAGTATTTACACATTGTACAGGGAGAGGAAAACTAGTGGCATGAGCAATCCCACTATCTTTGATGCATTGAGCCATGGGAGTAGGGTTATCTCCAGAAATGTGGGCCTAGAATTCATTGAGGTCAATATGTCGGACATCGCTATCTCCAATATTAGATGCGATGTTTATAAATAGGATATGTTTCATAATCCTTGTATTAAAACTTCATGGTGACAAGGTGGCAAGACAAACCTCGAAGGATAGGGCTTTAACAAGGATTTTCAAGAGGAATAAAGTAATAGGGCATGACACTCAATTTGACACCAAATAAACATAGTGAGGATATTGAAATCACCTATCACAAGAAGAATGATAGTCTTTTTAGGATCCCAACGCAACTCAAATTTTTGAAAATGGTTGAGAAAATCAAGATTTATGGCTAGAAATGTCTTGGGGAATGGAGCACAACACACTGTTGAAATTCCCAACTTGAATGGTAAAAATAAATTCCTCAACCATTTATATACCTTCCCATTCAAAAAATGGCTTGTAAAATAGTCATTTTAGGGTTTTCAGTGTAATGCGGAGGATGGGAAAACATGTGGAACAATTTATCAATTTTCTCTATGATGTGGATATGATAGGTTTTTAAAGAAATAGAGACCCGAGGGAACATGGGACATGAGGGGCTTGAACTCCCCAATTACCCACAAAATACACAAAAGGCATACAAGTGTAGCAAAAGTGGGTATACAGGGAACAACAAGCTAAAAGGAATATGGGTCATAAGTGCCTCAAGTGTCTGCAAACCCCGCAATACAAGGAAACACTTAGTGAACTTGAAAATAAAATATTTTGGGATGAAGGCGAGTGTGGGGAAGATGGAAATGTGAGGGGGGTCAGTATAACATCAAGGGTCATGAATTCTTGAAATACTTGAAAAATCCGCAATATAAATGACATAAAGTAAAGTGCGGATACATTGGGCTTTCGGGAATGTAAGGCCTAGGGAATAAGGGACTCAAGGGATGCAAACATTCAAATCACCACAACACAAAGGAATCAAAATCAACCATTCCCCAAAACATCAAAACTCCCACACAAAAATAAAAAGAGCATTAAAAGCAAAGAAAGAGATGTGGGGAACAAAAGGCCCAAGAGAACATTTACGGCTTGTTCCACAAAAACTTGAAATAACCAAAATACAAAGGCCTTTGACCTAGAAACACCAAAAATGAATAATTGTTGGAAAATTTTCACTTTGAAGACTTCACAAAGGAAAACAATTTGACAAAAGAAACACTTGACCCAAAAATTTGAAAGTTTTTGAAAAATTACACATTTTCTAGGTAAGTGACAACAGCTGGCTTTATTTGAGGATTGGACTGACTTGACACATAGGAAAACAAGACAAAGAAAAGGACCCCAGAATCTCTGGTTTACAAAACAAGTGCTTTATCCATTGGGTGGATTATACAAAACAAGACAACATAGAAACACAAAGGACACCACACAGACCAAAAATAAAGACTATACAAGACTATTTACAGGACTATATACAAAAGGATTGTTTTTCACTTTCATGACTAAAAACTTCAAGTATTGACCACTATATGGTAATGGAAGTGAAGTTCCATCCATATATCTCAGATAATAGGAGTTTTCACCAAAAAATGATGATTTTGAAAGGACCAAGCCAGAGTGAATCAAACTTACCATGGCTTCCTCATGGTTCTCACCTCTTATCCAGAGTAGGACTATATCTCCCACTTGGAAATCCCTAGGTCTGGATTTCTTATCAAAAACAACTACTTTACCTTTCCGGTGTGTTTATATTTTTTCAACAACCTACAATCTTTCTTCATTCAACTTCTGCAGTACATCACTCTTTTTTCCATGGCACTTGAGAACTCTCCATCTTCTATGGATTTTGCAAGATGAAGTGTAGGAAACTCCATTGTTACTTAACTAAGATTCCATCCCATACACCAATTGGAATGGGACATCCCAATATCTCTCTTTAGTGTGATCATATCTTCCCAAAGAGCATCATAAAGCATTTTATGCCAATTTCTTAGTGATTCATCTATAATCTTTTTTATGATTGTTACCATATTTTTGTTGGTTGATTTAGCTTCCCATTCCCTTATGGATAGTAATCAAATGAATGTGCAAGGGAAATACCATATCCATAGCAAAAATCAATCACTCATGGGAAGAAAAGTTTGGGGCATTATCTATAACAATCTTGTTTAGAACCCTAAATCGACCAATATGTTTTCCTTGATGAAATCACATACTACCTCAGAAGTGGTCCTCTTTACTAGAATTTCCTCCACCCACTTTGTAAAATAATCGGTTGTTGTTAAAACATGAGTGTGTCCTGCACTTGAAGTTGGATTAAGAGTTCCAATGAAATCTAGCCCCCATTGTTAGAAGGGCTCTTCAATAACCACTGGTTTGAGAGGCAAGGTAGCTAACTTGGGTCCCACAAAGGTTTTTGACATGATTCACACTTTGACACCCACTTTGTTGCATTTTTGAAAAGTGTTGGCTAGTAATACCCAACATGAATAATTTTATGAGTTGTTACTGCTAAAGAAAAATGACCTCCACATGTCTGGTCATGAGAATCTTTCAACAATCTTATCACATCTAAGGAACCAACCATCAATTTCTCTCTTGAATAATGAATTGTCCTAGAGAACATATTTTTATATTCGAAGATTAATAGATCTCTTTCTCTTTGGCACTCAAGTTTTTTGAACATTCTCCATAAGTTAGGAAATGAGTGATGTCTACATACCACTCATCAATAGAACTAAGAAAGAGTATAGTTGGAACACTAGTAGTTTCATTTTCAATTAATTCACTCCTTAGACCATTAGCAAGCAATTCACATAAACCCTTACCTCAAACAAGTTTAGTGGGCTTGATATCGAGGTCATACTCCTAGACATTTACAACCCAATTACCTCATTTAGATCCAAATTCTTGTTGTGTGAGAATTGACTTGATTGTAATGGTATGGGCACAAACATGGTGGAATGAGAATTTAGGATGTAGAAATGAAACTACTTTACTACTTTTACCACATCAAAGGCATGTTTCTCCATTTGTGAATACTTCAACTCATGGCCTTCAAGGCATAGCTCATGAATGTTATAGGCACTTCACATCCCTGAAAATTCTTCTGCACCAAAATTGCTGCTAAGGTGTGTTTAGAGGAAAAACAATAGATTACAAAATATTTGTCATAATAGGGCATGAAAGAATAGGTGTTTTAGCAATAGCTTTCTTGATATTCTCAAAGGCATCCTTTCCTTCAAGCATTCAATGAAAATATTGATTCCCTTTCATCATGTGGGCTATGTTTCTTGTCAATTCTGCAAAACTAGGGATAAATCTTCTCAAGAAATTAATCTTTTCTAAAGAAAGAATGCACACCTTTCTTACTTGTTGGAAGTGGAATCTTCTAAATTTCGTGAACACATTTGGATCAATTTTGATTCCATCTTTTGAGACAATGTGCCCAAGAGTAACTTTCCTTTTGTCACACCAAAGATAGACTTCTTTGGATTCAAATAAATTCCATGGTCCCTACATCTCTGAAGTACTGATTTCAGGTGTTAAAAGTGATCTTCTCTTTTCTTTGAGAAAATAGTCAGATCATCAAGGTAGATCACTATACATTTTCCCTTCAAATCACCAAAGGCCAAATCCATTTCCCTTTGGAATGTTACACCTGTGTTAATGAGACCAAATGACATCCTTATAGGAAAATGTGCCCCAAGGAGTTGTAAAATTAGTTTTATGTTGGTCTTGTACATCCACTTCAATTTATTATAGCTCGAGAATCCATCGATCATGGAAAACATTTCAAACTAGTAATATCTTTCACTTGTAAAATCTCATCCATCATGGGAAGTGGATAATTATCTTTGAGAGAAGCTGATTCAAATTTTGAAAATCAACACAAATTCAATTTTCCATTTTTCTTTACTAGCACGATGTTGGCAACCCAAGTTGAATGATGAATGGGAAAAATTATTTAGCATTCAACAATTTTTGTATCTCTTGATGAATGGTGACAGCAATCTTCGGATTATATTGTCTCTGCTTCTAGAAAAATGGTTGAATGTCTGGCTTCAAGGGAATGTAATGATACATCTCCCTTGGTTTAAAATTTTTTAAATCATCATATGAGTAGGAAAAACATCTATGTACTTATTTAATAATTCAACCATTTTCTTTCTCTCTTCACGTAACAACATTTGCCAATATTGACAAATTTGGGCTCCTCATCACTTCCGATGTTGACTTTTTCAAATTCAGTTGATTAACGAACCTCTTGTGATACCTTTTCTTTGATATACCTGATCATGTTTTTCAAATAGATCTTCCAAACTTACCATAACCTTAGGTATCTTATTTCCTTTAAGCTTGATATAACCATCTTGGTCAGATTCTTCTTCAACTCCTTAAGATACAGAAGATGTAGTAGACTCTTGATAACCAGCTTTCACTTCCTCAAAATACAATTAACTAAAATTGTATTTTGATTCAAGAAATTAAATCAAGTTTTGATCATCATTGAACACTTTCTAGTTTTCTATTATCTGGGACACTAGGTCTAAAAATCATTTCTACCGTGAACTTGTCTTGATCAAAATTAGGGTGGGGAATAAGAAATGATCATAAAACTACTAGAGCATATGATCTAGTGTTTATTTCTCTTAGCACAACATTTATTGAAAATTCATCCAACAATTCAATCGAATCCCATACTAGGTTCTTGTAATGCTTCAACCTTTGATTCTTCACCTGAAAGGCTCCTCAAACTTTCTTAACAATCAATTTTTCATCTCCTTGAGCATGAAGGTTCTTTATTCCCATTTCTCTTGATATTGCTAGGCTAAGAAGGAGGGCCTCATCATACTCAATAGTGTTATTAGTATTAGAAAATTAGAGCTTATAAGAGAAAGGGTGTAGTTTACCATCAGGCGAGACCAAAACAACTCTTGCTCCAGAACTAGCTGTAGAGAAACTTCCATCAAAATCAAGGATCCAAATGCCATTGGGATCATCCTGAACCACCTTGGGAGTCTTAGCCTTAGTTTCTGACATCACCATATAGTTTTCATGACCAATATCTTCATACAAAATTTGAGCCTTGGGATCATCGGTTTTTTACAATGTATTTCTATCTCTGTGGAAATAACTTCTTCATCTTTCCATTGACTAGAATAAGAGCGTGAGACTAGTCCATTTGTATTTCACCTCCAAATTCCTTACAAAAGTTCCTACTCAAAAACATACCATAAGATGGAGGTATGTCTATAACCAAAATGGTGGCCTTAACTCTTTTCTTAGGAAATGCAAGCAAAAGCTACTTGAGCATCCTTAATTCTCCCAACTAGGGGCACCTCTTTAGTCTCCATTGAATAACATGAACCAAAGGTTTAGGTTAAGGTGAGGCCAAGGGCATGGGAAACTTTAGCAGGCATTACATTATCAAATGCTCCTAAGTCAATGACACAATTGTTGAGTTTATGGCCAGCTATTAGAAGTGTGACATAAAAATGATCGATCTTCTCAGAGGTGGAAGGTGTAGCAGCCATCAAATTCTGTGGAGAAGGAGAGATGGGAGTAGGAAAAAGGCCTTTAGAAGTTGTAGGATATTTATTTGGTTTGTTTTTTTACAAATTTGACTACTTAATCAAAGGCTTCAGGTTGATTCTAATAGAATTCAACCTCAAAAATCTAAATTTTGGTCTTTTAATATTGTCAATTATATCAAAAGACCCTGAGGTGGATGATACTTCTTGATTAAACATGGCAGAGGTTTGGGTTTATCATCCTTTGGGGCTGAGGGTACTTTTGACATAGGAGTAGAGGATGTATTTGTTTTAGGTACAAAAGTGGAAGAAGAAGAAGCATTAGATGAAGAGGTAGTACTCACCTTCTTAGCAGTAGTGGTAGGAATGGGTGTTCCTCTCCTCATGCAACTACTAGAATGGTGAGAACTTCATTTTTCTTTGTAGGTTATACCACTTCCTTATTCTTATTCAATTTTTCTCTTATCATGACAACATAAGATTCATTGTTCATATCTGCAACTACTTCATCATAGTCATCATCTTCATCATCTATTCCTTCAGTAGTAAGAAAGTTGACTTGAGAGTCATCTGCATCCTCTTGGACTTCTTTTAGTTCTTCCTTAGGTTCTTCCATCTCTTTTCTTCTATATCATCATCAGTCCTGGACTTCACAAGTTGCATTCACTGGAAATTTAATAGAGGAGCTTATATTTCCAATTTTGGTTGAGTAGGAGGTAGATGGTTTCTTGGCTAAAAATTCCTTCGTGGAATGTCCTTGTAGGGTACATTCTTGGAAAGCTAATTTTTAATTTCAATCAAATCATTAGATAAATTTTGGACCAATTGATCATAACTATATGCACTGAAGTAGAAGCCTTGGCCTTAGGTGGTTCCTTTCTCAACTTACCCAACATAATCAGGTCATCTTCATACTAATGGCCAATTCTTGATCCAGGTCCAGATTAGCAAGGTTTTCTCTCCTTAATGCATAACTCACCTCTAGTAAATGAAAAATTTAGAAGAAACATTTCAAAATTTGATCAACATGGTGAGTAGCATGGGATTTTATAACCAATTTATTGAATTTAGCAACAAATTCATGCATAGGTTCATAAGGCTCCTTCTTTATTTGAGAAATTTGTGCTAATAGAGCATGAATATCCTCAGTGGGTTTGAACATGTTTTCAAACTAAGTCTTCATAGTATTCTAATTGCTTATTTGTTCCATTTGGGAGATGATAGAACTAATATGCAGTGTTATCTTGTAGAGTCTCGATAGAAATTTTGATGGACACATCTTCGTGCTCCACTCCAAGAGCTCCACATGCCATGATAAAGGTTGGTATTTTCTCATCTAGGTGTACTTTACCATCACCCCTAAATTTAGGAAAATATTTCTATTTTCTTTAGGTAATTCATGTAGACGTTGTGGAAGAGTGAGAGGCACAACTTGTTGGCCCTAAGGCAAAGTTGCATCCATTTTAGGAAAGATAGTTTGTAAAGGGATAACATTACCCACTAAAATCAAAGCTTGAGCACTAGAACTTACTTGTGGTTGGGTGTTAACGTCTACTTGAGAGGATGGACCAGTTCTATATTTTGTAGGAGTTCTTGATGACATTTTACTTCTACCTCTTTTCTCTGGAGTTAATTAAAAACCCTATTGGTCTAAAAATGAAAATTAGGATCTTCCAAACCTTGGGCTCTTTGTCCTCATGTGTACCTCCTTTCCACTAGTGTGTTGTGACTACTGATTTGCTTGAAGTTTATCTAGTGGGAAAGACAATATGTGCCCCACTATGGGTGCCAAAAACTATTGATTAGTAATTTGATCTTTAGACGTCAACAACAGTTCAGGGGACAGCAATCCCTCCTCTTTATGGGAGAGGCTCCCTTATTCACTAAAAATGGAGAAAACTACTTATTTACAAATATAGAATCTAACATTATCCTGATGAGGATTTTGGTGCAAAGAATGTTTCCATTTTAAGTTATTCTCAATATAGAAGATGAGAAATGTATAGAATTTTTAGAAGAGAAAATAATAGTTTGAATGAGTAAGACTAGTAAAGAGAGACACAAAGTTCATCTTATCCACCTATCAAGAACACAAGTATTCTTCTTGCTTATGCAATATTACTCACTATTTTAAGAGAAAATGGGGAAGAAGGCAACATGTTTGGGTGTATATATTACATATTAACACCTTAGTTATGCATGCATGAAGTTTCAAGAACACATGAATTAGTATACCAAAAAATCCATCAAATATAGATACAAAAGACATAAATTTATTCACACTATAAACAAGATGAATTGAACACACAATTTCTGTATTCTAATATACCAAATTCACATTCATAAATACAAGGAATAGAAATGGGAAGTACATATATAGTAGAGGGAAACTTATTCTTTTGTATTGATCAAAAGTTCTATATCATTACATTCAAAACACCAAAATCCAACAACCCTTTTACAATGAGAGAAAAGCCTTATATAGGCAAAAGGGTGGTTGTAACCAAATTTCTCTAATTCAATTATCTTTTTAATTAAGTGTTGCCACTTAATTAATGAATTACATTTAGTTAGCCTTATTTACAATTTCATACTTTTCAAAATGGTAAAGCTAACTTTGAAATACAATGACTAGAAAGAAAGACTTAAGAACTAGAGGAAGGAGAACTTGTAGATGGTGTAGCTAGAGTCTTCACTTTGAGTATATGATTTCTAAATTTGACTAAGGCACCAAAAATTTCCATGCCCTTTGGGATGGTTTTGTTTTCCATAGCATTCAACCAACTTCCCAAGGATTCTTCCATTTCCCTTCCAATGCATGTATTCTAGTAATAAACCTTTGGTGGCCTCTATGACAACATTGTGCAATTCAGTGATTTCTTCCATCTTTTCCTTGGTCATAGTCTCAGACTTGAACAAATATTCTTTGATGAGTGCCCTAAATTTTTCTTTGATCTCATCTAATGGGTTCCTCTTTGTAGAGTTTTCTTTATAGAATTGACACCGTAGAGCTTGAAATTCAGCAAGTATCTCATATTTAAATTCCTCTCCTTTTTACACCATGCTCTTGAGTTTGGTGATTTCCTCTTCCAACACCTTGATTTTCCATTCAACACTGAATACCCATTTACTAGAAAGATTATTCTCTGGATCATCAAAAACTTTTTGGGAGAGGAGGATCTTCTTATCTATAGCCCTCGTGATCCTAAGATCCTAAATACATTCCAACCATAGTTGAAGCTCCTTCTTAGATACTAGAGATTAATGTATCAAATTGACTTTGAGCCAAGGAGATGTTATCATACACTTTATAAGCTTTACCATATGCTAGAAATACCAAGCATGTTTATGAATATCCTTGATTTCTTGAACATATTCATCAAATAGAATAGTGGGAGGAGGCATTAAGGAGAGAGGAGTAGGATCAAGCACTCTATCACTAGAGAGAAAATATTTGATGAAACTAGAAAGAACTTGTACCTGTTCTTCTAGTTGCTCCCTGTATTTGTTTACCCTTTTCTACCCTCTCAATGACTCTGGAGATTGTTTCTTTCAAATTATGCACTTCTCCCTCAGGAGTAGACTCACCAAGTGGAATTCTAGTTAGCTCGAGATTTTCAACAGTGATATCTCTTTCATCTTTCTCTCCTCTTGGTTTTATTATCTCTAGAAATTACACACCTCTAGAATCAAAAACTAGCCTAGAAGAAGTTTTGGCCTTTTTAGTTTGAGGGTCGGGAGTGGTACCAAAGAGGGTGGCTATAGCATCAAAACCTTGAGAAATGGATCAAGACGGTGTTTTCATCTTCCTACTATTAATCATGGGTTGAACCCATGTGAAGGAATCACTAGAATGTGGAGCAGAATGTGGTCCCAATGCAAGTGTGTTAAGAGAACCAAGAGTTTGTGCAATAGATACTTCTAGAGTGGGTGTCTCAATACTAGAAGAAGACACTTCCTTGGTTGGTGATTTGAGCTTGGGGATGCTCAACTTCCCAGAATCAGTTCTATAATTTCCACCTTATCTTCCTCATCTTCTTCTTTTTCAGTGCTCCCACCCTCATAATTACTTTCTTCATGTTCCTTTGTTTCCTTTTCTTATTCTTCTTCTAGAAGATGAATTATCTGTTCAATTTTTGAATCTTTTTGTTGCTTCTTGAGAGGAGGGATGTTCATCTTATTTTTCAACTATCTCTTAAATTTTGTCAATCTTCTCAGCTTTATCCTTCTTTGAGTACACCTATATTGAAGAATCCATGTGCAAAGGAGAAGAAATTGATTGATTTTGTACTTCAGGTAATGAAACAAAAACTTCCTTCTATGATGTAGATGCTCCTTGAGAAGAATGTTGTGTCACACCTTCCCTGTATGCTTTCATCTTCTTTTCAAACCAAACCTTTGTCCTTACCAAGATTGGGTTAATTATTTCAAAAGATCATCCTTCTCCTTTTGAAACCAATTTATGGTGAGAAGAGGTGTGTGTTGAATAGTTTTGACATATTCAAGAGAATACAGATCTTCATTGTCATCTAGAAAATCTTCTGGTACTTTATATATGTTGAAATCTTTAATCTATTATAGAGAAAGTCGGCCAAAATACCTTCTTCTCACCTCATATTCATTTGAACAGTCCTCCCAATAGTCTTCCAGAACAAGAAAATGATAATAACTCATTCTGAGGTGATTGGAGATAAAACCTTTGATATCAAAATAGGATCTCTTATGGAATGTGTACAAATTTTATGCAAGAATTATTCTTTCCACATTTTGGGCATCCAAATTTTTTTGCATGTTCAACTCCTAAAAGTGATTGGGAATTGGATACATGTGATCTTTTTGTCTCTACGAGTTCTATGTAACATGTCCAATTATCAATTCCTAAACCTTTTTTGGTGGCCAAAATGGTGGTTAGGTATGTTACCCTTGAAGGAATATTTGTGACTATACCTCAAAAGCATCTGATATTTCTAAATCACTTTCGTAGAAATAACATTATCAGCCTTTCCTCACTATTTGATTAACTCTCTAGAGAAATCTATAAGGGAAGTTCAGAGCCATTCTAGGTCCTGTCCCTTTGCACTGGGACTTATCCTCTTGATCCACCGCCACTACTCCAGCTACCCTCCCATGAATCCTACCCCACCTCCCTCCTCCATACCTCCACCTGCCCACACTGCTTCCACTCCCCCCTGCTAAAAAGAAAGAATGAAGATGTTGTTTCCAGCAAGAAAAGCAAGAGCCTTAAAGCTAAAATCCCTGCTTCCCAACGGGTCCTAAGGAGCCACAAAGACTTGGAACTTGCTGAAAACCTCCTACATATTAGCAAGCCGGTGGAGGAGCCCAAGGAGGAGGAATTGCTGGACAGGGTGGACAGACTAGAAAAGGAGATACAAGAGCTCAAAGGGGCTATAAAAAACATGGAAAGAGCTAAGGGTAAAAGAATCCTTCAAAGTGAGGAGGAAGAGGGGGTTATTGCTGAAGTCTTCAAGAAGCTACAGTCCTTAGATGGTAGATTGGGGAATGCTAAAAGCCGCAATGACTGCATATTGTCTGCCCTCAAAAGCATTTATAATTTCATTGAACAACATGTCCATAGTGTCTGCAGTTTAAGTGGGGTTAATGAGGACATTTGGGGCCCTAAAGAGAAAAGGGATATTGCAATTGCCCAAGCAGATTTGCAAGACTCCTCTCAGGCCACTGCCATTGCCTTCTTCATGTCATTGCAGGCTATCAAGACCAAGATTGACAGAGCCATCAAGTAACGGGTTGTTGTGATGTTGTTTTTTGGCTGCGATGTGGCTGTCATCTGGCGGTTCTGGAGCTGTTTTTTGGCGGAGCTCTATATGTTGTTTCTCTTTTGGTTTCTTTTTTATCTTTCCTTCTTATTTTTGGATCTTTGTATGTTTAGATCCTTTTTTCACTTATATTGTAATATTTGGTTGTTGAGCCCTCCTTGGTTGACTGTTTTCCCTTCTCTGGGTTGTTTCTCTCATCTTTACTATCTGGATTTTGAGCCCTTTTGTATACAGGGTATAGTCCCTTCAAAACTATTTTCCCTTAATAAAAAAAAAACATGTCCAATTATCTGCAAACCTCCATTAGAAATATCTTGTATTTGCAATACATGTGGGGTTTGTTTGGTGCACCTTCAAACCCTAGCTAACCTAATATAGGAAAATCTCCTGAATTAAATGAACAAATTGCCATATGTTGAAATTAGCTATTTGGCCTCAAAGCAAACACCCTCTCATCTATATTTCCCTCTAAGATTCTAACAATATACATTGTGAAAGCATCATTGACTCTTCTAAAATGGTGTTTGTTGTTATCAAAGGTTAGTTGTGGGTAGAATTCATACATTGGTTCATTCTTCTTATCATCCATTGGAGATAGACCCAACCAGACCCTGTATGTTGCAATTGTGTACATGAGGTATGAGGTCATGTAGAATGTCTTGCTCTATTGTAAATTGGCCAATTGTTCACTGAGGTTCTCACATATTATTTCTCCCCAGTTTAAGATTTTCTTCCCTTCACAGATGATGTTTATGTAAACACACATCCAAAACTGAAATTCATTGGTAGAGGGAGGCCCATTAATCTAGAAAACAAAGTGATTATATCAAACAATTCTTCTTTGAAATATGATCTGTACATGACTTTGGGCATTTTGGAGGCTCCTCTTTTTGGATTTTTAAGCCATGATTTGGCTATCATTGCCTTGTACTTTTCCTTGTCTTGCTCAAAAATATTTGAGCCTGCACCCTGGTCAGAGTATTGGAATCTTCAATGATGGGGATTTTAAAGGAAACATTTATACAGTTGACATATAATTTAGAAATTACTTGGCCTTGGGGGTCTCTAATTTCTTTTGTGTCTAGATCAAAACAGGAGGCACAAGCTAGAATAGTATCTGCACATTGTACAAATGAGAGGAAAATCAGCAAGAATGAGCAATCCCATTATATTTGATGCATTAATCCATGGGATTGGAGTTATCTCTAGAAATGCGGGCCCATAAGTCATTGAGGTCAACATGTCGACATCACTATCCCCAATATTGGGTACTGATGTTTCTAGAGAGGAAATGTGTTCATAACCCCCATACTGAAACTTCATGGTGGCAAGGTGGGAAGACAAACCTCGAAGGATAGGGTTTTAACAAGTAATTTTGGGAGGAATAAATCAAAGGTAGGTTATGAAATTCAATTTGACACAAAATAAACACATGGGGCTCTTGAATGGCATACCTCTATCACAAAAATAATGACATCTTTTCACGATTCCAACTCAACTCAAATTTTTGAAAATGGTTGAGAAAAGCAATAGCTATAGATAGAAATATCCTTGGGGCACTGAGCACAAAGACACACTATTGAAATTCCCTTCTTGAATAGTAAAAATGAATTATCTCAACCCCATTTTATACCTTCTCGTTCAACAAATGGCTTGTAAAAGCAGTCATTTTAGGTTTTCAATGTAACTGAGAAGACATGAAAACATGTGGAACAGTTTAGAAATTTTTTTCTACGATATGGATATGATGGGTTTTGAAGAAACAGAGACCCGAGGGAACATGGGACATGAGGGGCTAGAACTCTTGAAATACATGCAACATACACAAAAGGCTTACAAGTGCGGAAAAAGTGAGTATGTTGGGAATAACAAGCTAGAAGGAACATGGGTCACGACTACCTCAAATGTCTCGCTAAACCCCGTAATACAAGGAAATACTTAGTAAATTTGAAAACAAAATCTTGTGGGATGAAGGCAAGTGTGGGGAAGACATAAATGTGGGGAACAGAGGTCCGGATGACACAAGGGTCGTGAATTCACGAAATACCTGAAAACTCTGCAATTTAAATGACATAAAGGAAAGTGTGGATACATCGAGCTTTAATCAATGACCATTAAGTGCTTTTGAAAGATGACTTTTTGAACTACTTAAATGATGAATTTTTCCAAGTAACACACAATGTTAGAATGAAGATCAAGGTCACTTTTGATTCTCAAAATCACTCGAAAGTGCAGGAGAAGATCCTACATGACATTTGATCCAAGTTAAGAAAATGGAAAAACAAACATAATCAAAGCATTTAAATGTGTGATAAAATTTTGATTTTTAAATGACAACTCAAATGATTAGTTTTTCCATGAAAACTATCAAAATATAAAGTGTTATCCATATTTCTAAATGAAAACTAGAATGTTAAAATATCTTCCAAATTCATGTCCATTTTTTATCCTCTAGATCACTCAAAAGTGCAAGAGAAGAGCATACACGATTTCGATGAATTTATAACAAAAAGGAGATTTCCAACAAATATTTAAAATGCTAACACCATTTCTAAACAAATGATAACCATAATGTTAGACAAATATCCATAATCATATCCATTTCTAATTCTCAAGGTCTCCCAAAAGCACCGAGAGAAGAGCATACGCAGTGTTGATCAAATTAAAATGAATCTGACATGTAAAGAAAATGACCAGTTTCATAATAAAGGAAACCCTAAATTTTCTGTAAGTCTAAATCCTAAATTTATGTGTTCATTGCATAGTTCACCTCAATACCTTTTCATCACAAAAAAATGGAGTCATTTCAAGTTCGGGAGAAAAATTTATGGCCTTCGGAAGATAGGTTATGCATATGCTCTTATACTCACGGGTATGCACTTAACTTGTACTAAAAATGTCAAAACAAATGTCCCTTAATCTGTAAAATATTTTTAAAAATTCACCAAGATTCAATTTTTACATCAACCCATCTCCTTAATATGTGTAAAGAAGACTCAACACTATCAAAAATTAACATACATGCTCAAAAAATTAACATTTTCAACAAATTGACAAAACTAACATGTAAAATGATGAAAAATGAAGCTCTAAAAATGAAAACATGGAAAAAGCTTGAATTTTTCTCATCAAGATCCCATTTTGATAGTAACCCACCTCCTTAATATGTATAAAGAAGACTCAACACTATCAAACATTAATATACATGCTCAAAATTTTAACATTTTCAATGATTGATAAAACTAGCATGTAAAATGATGAAAATGAAGCTCTAAAAATAAAACTATGAAGAAAGCTTAAATTTTTCACATCAATATCCAATTTTGACAGCACTTCACCTCCTTTATACCTATAAGGAAGACTCAACACATGAAAACTCAACAAAACAAGTTAAGAAAGAAAAGTTATTTCAATATGTATTAAAAAGAAGTTAATGTGCAAAAAAGAAACTTAACAACAAAAATTAAAGAATGTGTGTGAGACAAAGGGGTGTCCCACCAAGCATGCCATATGTATGCATGTGTAAATAATCTAAGTTAATCAATAGAAACTAACACCAAGTAGTCTCAATAACAAAGCTAATCTAACAAACATCATGATAAAGCCATTAAAAGGAAAAGCTTAACTAATGCATCTAATATTAAAAACATGAAATGCAAACCATCCTTTGATGTTTTTGATGGGATTTTAGATTGTAGGTACTCCTTTAATGATTTGAATGTTGCTACGTGCAATCAAAGGAAATTCTCCATGGAAGAGGAAGAGATCTCACCAATATGGCTTAATTGTCATGTTTGGTTCTTCTCTTACTACTCTTTCCAAGTAGAAGATAGGAATGGTTACTTAATCAATAATCCTTTCAAGATTGAAATGTTCTTATCATATGCATATGTTTACAAATGACATGGTGTAAGTTTGGACAAGGTGTACTATGTTCTTTATATAGCTTTCCAGTTTTGGAGAAACTTGCAACCTAGTGAATGTGGAATAAAGGGAAAGTAGAATTAGAAAGGGATAAGTATGATTAGAAGAGATTAATTAGATATTAGAAACTCATGGGAGTTAGAGTTAATTCAATTAATCAACTATGATTAATTAATAGGCCAAATTAAGCTTATGTAAGCCATTTGGACATGATTTAGAAGGAAATTATTATAATTTGAAGGGTTTGAAAGGGGAATTCAACCAATAAGAGGGTTTATTGATTCAATAGAAGATTGAAAGGCTTAATTAATTTATAATAGGTAATTAATTGATTAAAATAGGATTATAACTAATGAAGTATCGTTAATTAACATCCAAGATGGGGGAAAGGCTAGTTAATTAACTAAGTGTCGTTAATTGATTGAAATGAAGGGGAATGTTAGCTAATTAGTGAGAAATCCCTAATTATAACAAAATGATGTGAAAGAGGATAAATAGTGTAATTTTAGTATTACAATTGCGTAGTCAAATTTAGGTGTCTACAGGGGAGACATTGAGTTTTTAAGCGAGATCAATTGTATTTTTTCGGTGGTGTTTGGATATGGGAGATGCGGGGATGATACAGAGTGAGGATTATTATAGACATCTCATATCGGGGTTACAAGCATGTGACATCGGTGGAAACCATACATTTAGCTTCCAAAGTGTGGGAGGGAGAGGAGGGAGAGCTTTGGGTTACCCAAAGAGGATTTATGGGTGTAAGGTCGATGGCCGTGTAAGTGGGAGCTTATTTGATTTAGTTATGTCAGAAATAGTTTGGTTTGATTTAGGATGTGACGGAGGCTACAATGGTGTATAAACATGAGGATGAGAATGTGGGGACTCTGTTACCAATATGTTCAATGCCTCGTGTTATGGTGACGCACGACGGGGCTATGGGTGTGGATGAGCAGGAGAACCGGTTGTTATATATGATGTCTTTTTCATGAAGGCATTCGATGCATGGTTGCGAGCTCGGCTTACTCGAGGATATAGAAAGGTGTGGGATCATGTGGAGGGTGCACCAAGGAGCCGATGGAGATGGTGGTGAGGGAGGCGGTGAGGGATGCGGTGGTGGAGCTGATAGAGCATCTCTTAATGCTAATATTTCACATTTGGAGGCCAAGAATGTTACATTACATGTTGAGCATGTTGTTGTGATCACATAGAAGGATGATTTGGTCGGATAGAGATAGTCTAATAAGTGAGATGTGTTGGTGCTCGATTTTAACCTCGCCCCTTTCGGACCAGTTAGTTTTTTCAAGTCTGTGTGGCTTGAGTTAATCTCTTTCTTCATGTGTGGATGCTTGAAGTTTTATATTTATCAGGTTATTGTCGTTAAACATTTCTCTATGGGCGTGAATCACGTTAAGCTCTATGTCGGTTGTAGTTTCTCCTTCCATGCATACCTATTGGTTGTTTGGTCGTAGATGGTGTTTTTTCCTTCTTTTATTTTCCATGATCATGCCTTCTTTGTTATTTTTGTCCCAGCATCCACAGACACATGGTCATCTTTAATTGGATGCGGTACGGCAGTCTATTTGGTGAACTTGTCACTTTTGTTACATTTGTAAAAAATGCCAAATTGGTCCCGTGGCTCTGATAGTTTCTAATTGGCTATTCAACAATATGAAGTGGCAAAGAAAATTTCTTACTTTGACCCCGAAGATGTACACATGTCATAAGACAAGCGGTTGCGGGAAGGCGGGCCCTTTTGGAATTTTGAGGCATTATGATGAAAGGTGTAAAAGTGTAAAAGGAATGCCTAGAGCCCGCAAATGGACACGTGGCCATTTTTAAGTTAAAAGCGGGAGGTGGGTTGCTAAAAGACTTTGGAACTTTTAGCCTTGTTTTGAAAAAGGGAGTAAGGTATAAAAGTGAAGCGCGACCGCAAGTGCCCAGATAAAGCCATGTGTTGAGTTTACATCAAATATGGGAAGGCAGGTCACTAGAGGTATTCTGGAATTTTTGGCTTTGTTTTGAAAAGGTAAAAAGGTGTAAAAATAAGTCGCGACTCCGCCAACGCCCTAGGAAAGCCACATGTTAAACCTATATTGAAACCAGTGGGCGGGCTAGAATGTTTAAAAGCACATAATTCTTCTGAGTGGCATAAAATGCAAAAGGCCCCTAGGCCCGCCTCAACTAAGATCTTTTCCACGTGGACGGCCCAAATTTGAAATTACAAAAAATAGAGTTAACGGTTGTAAAGCAATGCATTTAATCCTGCCGCCATTAACACTCTTATTGTAAATAAAGGACCTTGGGGGATGTGAATGTATTCATCTTTTATTACTAATTTGATGATATTTCATCATTTTTATCTGTGAAGTGCTTTTGAGATATTGTGGGGCTCAAATTTGTGAACCAGAAAAGTGCAAAAATTTCTGCGTCTTGAGATCAAGTGCTTAAGCACCCGCAGTAAAATCGGTAAGAGTTAAAAACTCCTGTGTTTTGTGTTTGTTTCCATCAAAAAATCGGTTGTAGTAAGGTTAGGGTTTTTAAATAAAGACTATGCCGCTTTCTTCCTTGGGTATGTCGGGGGTCACAAGTGACCTTGACAGGATAATAGATACAAACTTGATGAATTCTGACTTGAATGATTTTTGTCAATGATTGAGTAGTTCCCACATGAGTGAATCCTTGAAGGAAATTCATGATAATTATATTGCCTTAGTGGGTGTTATTCCACTTTGTGTCCAATGCCTAGAATTAGTATTGTATTGCATGATGAATTATGACTTTGAGAAGAGAAAGGTATTAGACGGGAGTGGGGATGTGGGGTTGACATTAACACCGGCAGTCATAAGGGTAATTCTGAAATTACCTGTGATTGCAAACCCCATTATTGTTAGTATCAAACTTTCCTTGGAGGATTATGAAGTAAATAAGAAGGAATTTGCAAAGATGATAAACGTAAAATGGCTCCTCATGATAGAAAGGCATCTGCCAAAATCCCCAAAAGACTGGTTAGGGCTCAATTCATTGAGGAGGTTGAAGATATCATTGTGCTCCTGAGTAGGATGGTTGGTTTGGAGACTACAAATGAATTTAAAGAATGGATGTCCACCTACATATGGATTATCTTGGAAAGAAAAGGAGATATTTGTTGGGCTACTTTCGTTTCTGATGCAATTCATGATCATATGGCCACCCTGATAGCTAAAATTGAAATGGGGGAAACTACAGACTTGGAGTTTTATATGATGACTTATCTGGTATACAATGTTGCAACACATAGGTGTTTCCGACATTATCACCACAAGCTAATGTTAAACAGGTTCCCAATGCATGAAATTTTCCCCAATTGCAATTAACTAATTTGAATGGAAATATCATATTAGTAAATGATGCTTTCATTGCACTAATTATTTTCTTGTTCAAACCAAAATGGGGGCAGTATAGAATTTATGAGCATGCAAGGCAAGCAATTATGGAGTATGGATGTTACTTCATTCAATACAAGAAGTTCACTTACATCAGAGTTAGTGGTTTTAAAGGAAAACCTTTCAAGTTTCCAAGGTATGTAGATGCCAATCTTTGTTTATGCGAATTGGCAATTAGTGCCTGTGCACAAGCTAATTGTTGGGAGGCACAAAACAAATGTTAAATTCCCTATTAGAATTGGTAAGTTTTCTTTCCCCTCCATTATAAAAGCTAGATTGATTGGAGAAGAAATGAAGAGCTTGGCCATGGAGACATTTGTAGCTAGGCCTAATTATGACATTCGGTGGGTGGTTAACAATGTGGCTAATACTTTCGAGCATGAGCCTCACTTTGAGGACTATTGGATGAATTGCAGAGATGAAGAAGATGTTAGGTTGAGAGATTTTTCAAGGATGAATTTGTCACAAGTTGTGGATTTCAAGATTGCCGTCATTCCAGAAGGACTTGTTGATGATTTAAATACAATAAGTAAATTCTATATTGATCAAAAGATAGAAAGTCAACCCATAGTTCCCCCAAGTTGGGATGAGGAAGAATCTGATGATCCTTATATAAGGATAACATATGTCATGAGAAGAACGGTGATTTGGTTGACCCAGATAAACATTGACTTATCAATACAAAACACAAAGATTCTAAATCACTTCAGAAATCTTGGAAACTTGGATGATGATCTCCCACATCTGAGGGAGGGTGCTGATAAAATTGACCCATTGGGAGGAAAATTCCTTTATTTCCCTCTAGGAGGCCTAATGTTGGGTTTATTGATGAATGGACAAAGCAGCCACAAGTGAGACAGTACGTCCATGTCCGCCTCGTGTAGAAAACTAAAAGAATGCTCTTGAAATCCATGTAAAATTCTCCAATTACTCCTGTAGTGCCACTCCAGGAAAAGGGAAAGGGTTTAGATTTGCATATGGTCTTCCCAAATGTTGTGCCAGAGTAGCATAGTACTGAGAAGTTAATGAGTGTAGCTATCATAAGTGGTCATAGTCAGCCCAAGCAACACAAAGAGGAAAAAAGGGCACCACCTGAATTGATGAAGTTTGAAAGGGCGCACAAGAAACCCAAAATTGTCCATCACCAAGTCTTGGTGAGGGTAGGTGCCCATACACCAAATAAATTCAAGCATAGAGATGGGGTAATTGATCCCCCAGAAATGGAAAGGACTGTTAACATCGAGAAACAACAGGATACATCATTTCCAGATATGAAGCAGTCAAGTCCTCTAATCCCTCATTCATTCTTTGTGGAGAAGGAAGTAAAGGACACTCAGAGTTCAGTTCCTCAAGGGGATGTTGCAGTCAATACAGTGGACAACCAATTTGTTACCTCAGGTATGGACATTCTTGAAGCTCTACTTGTTAGAGATATTAATACACCTCTAGTACAAATAATGAATAAATTTGAAAATGTGCAAACTGAGGTGATTGATTTAGATACTATTAAGGGATTTTCTATGTTGGATAAGCTCAAGTTATCCATGGAGGAACCATTTTTAACACCAATAGGTAGTATTGAAAAGGATAAGGGATCAGAAGGAGATACTCATGTGCTGGCAAGTGAAGAGATGGTTCAAAACACGGAAATTGTTTCTGTAACAATTATTGGCTGTATCAAGCAAATTTGAACTAGTGGTAGAAAAGGATATGGATATTGAATTAATGGTAGAAGAGATTGTTCCCACTCCTATTAACATTCACCAAGTAGAAAAAATGTCTTTTAAAGATAAACTAAAAATGGCACAAGACTTAATTGTTGATGAAGAAATCGTCATTAGTGGTGAATCACAGTTTTCAATGGGGAGTGTGGATCCATTTCCATTATATAAACCTACCATAACATTTCCGAGGTACCACTTGGAAAAGAGGATAGTGATTTGGAAAATCAGTCAATCATGGGATAAAAAGATCCCATCACCCAAATTTCAATACAAAAGGGCAATGAAGTGAAAGTTCATACCACTATGTTTTTAGCTGAAGAAACAAAGAAAGGAGGTCCCCTTGAAAATAGAGGTTGATTAGGTTAAGGATGACCAAACTGAAATGCCAAGGCATGAGGAGAAGCATCCAGAGGAATCAATAGCCTGGATTGAGACAAGTTCTCTAGAGAAGACAAAAATATTGACACCAAAGGAGCATGAAGTATCCATGTAGATGATAGTTGTACCTGACAAAATCTAGCAAGGATTGTAAGAAACAAAGGCTGAAACAGGTTTGAGGAAGGGTTTGATTAGTGAATTAATGTTAAGTGAAGAAATATCCCTTCCTATTCAAGTATTTGATCTCACTACCTTGTCTTTTCCAAAAACAATAAGAACTCCAAAGAAAGCGAACCATCACAAGAACCCTTAGTGATTCATCTGGGGCAAGAACTTTGGAAATAGTAACCTCTTTTGAGGTGAAGACAAGAAAAGATATAACTGATGACGATTACAGTATTCAGGTCATCCCTTGGGTAAACCATCAAGGGAACAATTAAAATAGGGAGTGTCTGAAGCTATAAGTGGTCTTCTACAAAAGGTAGATGAGGATGGAATAACAAAGAAACAACTTAAGGAGCAAGTTAGAGCCTTAAATTCATGTTTTCAATAGCTGACAAGGAAAACCAGTCAGGAGCTAGTAGGTGCCTCTATGAACACCCTTGAAGGTATGGAAAAATTGAATAGTGTTGTTAAAAAGGTCCAAGCAGTGGACACTTGGGTTGGGCGATTAACTGAGAAGGGAAAGGAAGTTATCACTGAAGCAAGGACAAGATATGAAGATCTCAAAAGTCACTTAGATGAAATTGATGGAGTAATTGAAGACTGTGACAATGAGATCTTTTACTTGGAAGGAATTCTCCCAATCTTGACTGTATAACAAGGCTCAGCGAGGAACTGGTTGAGCAAGAAGACATTGTACCAATAAAGCACAAAGGGATCCAAAGATGCTCTTGAAGAGCTGACAAAGATCGTATTGGATACCCTAAATGAAATCAAGAAAAAACATGAAGTCAAGAAGGACTGGGTTGATGATTTACTTTATGCCATTAATAGAAGGCTAGAAGACATGGCGGTGGATAAATTTAAAAAGAGTTATGGGGATTTAAAATTGGATTTCTTACTTAGTTCATTTGACGGTAATATCCAGGAAGATGAGTTCTCCTATGACACTATTGAAAAAATGATGAAAATTGAAAATAGGATTGAGGAGTTGAAAGAAAGGCCATTAGAATACAAGCAAAAAATGGCTCAATGTTTGGATGTAGTATCAAGACAAACATTGATTTTCTATCACCACCTGGGACTAGATGAGAATGAAATGAATGAATTGTTCAGAAGATATGATGTGTAGTGCCCACTTCCCTTTGACACCTTTTGATACTAATCTTGATATTGCTGATTACATTATGGACATTATTATAGTTTTGATTTAGTATGATGTTAGATATTGGATCATGGATTATATTTGATCTTGATTTAGTTATGATGCATGATGATTCTTAGAGACACTTCATATGTGGATGATGATATACTATTTGGCATGGATATATTATTAATGTTGTTCGGACTTGTGATATTTGGATATTGTGAGTAGACCTAGAAAATGGACATTATATGATGATGATATAGTTGTTGATATAAATTATAAGTGATATTGTTGATTACCTTGATGTTGTTGTGATTCATATGTATAGATGATTTTTGATTATGTAACACTCAAAATTACAAGAGCTGGAAAATGGGGATTTTTTTAAAACATAAAAACAAATTACACGATGGAATCATACTGATTTATTTAATCAAATTCATTAAATCAAATTGGTTCTTTTGATCTATCTGATAAAATCCATATAAGTCATGTGTGGCTGAGAAGGGTGTATCCAGATCTCCATGATCTCCCTTCATCACTACTTGAGTGACAATGCTTACCAAAGATTTTGGCTCAACCTTTTAAAGTTCATGGAAACTATGTGAAATTCCTTGGGTCTACCACGAAGCTAATTTCGACTTCGTATTCAGTATCCGAACATTGTCTACCTCATGTTCAGTTTTCAACTTCCCATGATCAAAGTTCTGAGCATAATTTTTATTTTAATTGGAGGACTTAGGTGATCGAGACAATGCACAACCATCAACGCATTACTTTGGCCAAATTTATCTTTGTTTTTGTAAGTTACGGCTAAACTCAAGATAGCATACTAGTCTTATGAGTTTTAATTCTTCTACCACCTCACAACTATCCCTTTCATAGTTATCTATATCTTTATAGTTTGTTTTTATTTTATTTCCAATTTAACCTGTCTTGCAAGAGTTTATATTAAAATAGATGTCAAAGGCCAACTAGGATCATTATGAGATAAGTACATTTGTTATCTTTGAAATGTAACTATATCAACATTCTCGCATGTACTTATCCCTTAATATGCCTAATGATTGTTTCATCTATTTACCATCCCATTTAGTCTCTCATCTATTTACATCCCATTTGTCTCTATTCTGACGTTTGATTCCTTAACCTTAAATTACCTCTTTACAACGATACTCTTCCATTCTTTATACAACAGATTTACAATCTTATCATAATAATACAAGTTTATCGAAAGGCTAACTTAAATATATACATTAATATATATATTTAATTATTCCTTTGATTAGCTACGCCACTAAATAGCTATTAAATTTAGAAATTAAAAGAAAAATGATTATTCAATAATTGGCCAATTATCGGCTTCATACATTGATTACTATCAAATAAATATATTTAACAATTTGTGAAAAGTAAGATTTCTCAACTCAAGTATTCATCATTTACTCATTTTGAGACATTATTACACACAAAGTAATTATCTCTTTATTAAAATCATAAATTACATATGCCATTAAGGTGAAATATATAACCGGTATAATAACTGTCACATAGTGAGGTTTAAATATTTACAATGGGTCCAAGATCCCAATAAATTCAGTCAAAATTATAGGATTTCATCCTTCTACAAATTGAAATCCAAGTATCTAATTTTGATCCATGCTATGATAAAACTTCACAAAACATGAGTTTCCACACATCCGAAAGTAACGGCTAATGGTCCTGCAAGACTGGAGTAGTGGTATGATGTCGATTCAAAATGAACTGGCATGAATATTAACTCCATTTTCTTATGATATGAAAGGATATACACGATGTTTTATCAACAAGCATATGGTAATACATCTGAAAATTATTTACCCCCGATTCCTATAAAGATACATCTATGGATGCATACAAATAGAACAACCAATCTCTATTTCAGCATAATCAAATCATAATCACTCAACCTCCAAATTCAAATTATGACCACAAGAAAATCATACTTTATTTGGTATAGATTTTAATACTATTTCTCTTATCTTCCAAATCAACAAGCAACTTAACAAAACTATCCAAAAATCATCATTACCAAAAACTAATCAAACATATTCTTTCTAGTTAATGAGCAGCTCATCATATTGTCCAAGAACATCATTACCAAGGAAATAAAACTTACTTCTTTTCATTCAATGAGCAGCTCTACAAATTAGCACAAATATCACCAAATTTACATCACTTTAACATGTTCTATCTGGTAAATAAACAGCCCCAACAAAACAATATAGAAGCACCCTGATTACATCATGTAAACATACTCTGTTTAGTAAAAGAACAACTAATTATTTATTTCATAAGATATCATTATATAAATCCCAATCATGCCACCAATTACTCCTTGGTGCATCTGGGTCAAGTTGTCTTGGCTTTCATGCCCTTACCAAGACAAGCAATTTATTTTTCACAGTTTTACAAAAATCCAAGTCATATTGTTAGGCTAGAAGTTACAGGTTAAATGCCTTTTTTTTACACATAACAACACACCCTCATTTATACATGATCTAATTTAGATGTCCATAAAGATAAAATTTTTGGAAAAACAGCCCCATGCAAGAGCTTTGACATCCACAATTATCATTCAAGAGATCACAATAAGTTAACAATCAGACCTGCATATAATGAAAAAAAAAGAAAAATACAAAACCCCAACTGGTTACATACCCATATCGATGGAGTTACCCAAATCGATTCATTTATGTAAATCGATTTGTATACCCAAATCAATTCATTTATGCAAATTGATTTGTATACCCAAATCGATTTGTTTACAGAAAACACACAACTAAATTCCAGTAAACCAAAATGAAAACCCACAAGTACAAATTGATTTTAAACACATAAATTCACAAAATGTTTTCCTTCTTCCAAGACAGAAAAACCCAACTCTTTTCTTCTCGCTGTACAATTTATCATAATGCAACGAAGGAATTTTTAACCTTTCTTCTACTTTATTTTTGCATATCAAAACCCAAAACCCCATCTGCATTTTTTCTAGGTTTAGTTAAAATCACACAAAGAAACTAAAAAGAATACAAAATCCATCAATTTCCTTTTCAAACTGCATCTCCAAATGATTAAATCAAAATATGTCCACAAATTCCTTGATTGCCATTAAAAATAGAATGTGTATTTCCTCATTTTTTACCAATAATGCAACAGAGAAAGGAGAAGATATTCATGCCTGAAATAAACCTAGAATTGGAAACCTTCTACTCTTCCAGCTCCAACAAGTTGAATCCTTCTTTCCTCCAAAACTCACATAGGTATTCCAGAAGGGGAGAATGAAAATAAACAAAGGAGAAATAACAGAAAAATATATAATGAAAGAACTATAGTTGGGTAGCATATTGGAGAATTTTGGGCTTCCCAATGTCGGTACGTGTACTAGTGCATGCCGCACACTTGTGCCATGTGAAGGTGTTTCACTTTATGAAACCCATAAATTTCAATATCTAAATAAAAAAATGTCTTACATTTCAAATCCCTCTAAAATATATATACTAATTAATATTTCATACACATTTTATTTACTTTAGTTGTTACCCAACTTAATGGTTAAGTTAAGATTAACCTTCATAATACAGGTCCAAATATTTCCAACAATATATTACCATAATAATTAGTTGAATTTCTAGGTTTATATAAAACATTCCAATAATGAAAATCATCAAGTCCATAAATAATAATTCAAATATTCTCATAAAGATGCCTTGATATAGCATTGTCAAATAAAACAGAGGCAGTGATCATCGCGGTCATTGCAAAAGTCAAACAAAACAAAAGATGACCAAACCGATTAAAATAAAGTAACCAAAATACAAATAACTGAAAGATTCACAATCATTTATGAACCATTTTACCTACGATTAAGGCCTAACCACGCTTTTTTTTAGGAAGGATCATAAAGGTGGGTGTGGGGTTATTCATTCAGATGTGTCATGCCCCGCAAAGAAAAGCCGTGGGTCATGACACGATGAACCAAATGAACTTTACACACAATGATGGTCTCGTCTAACTCGATTAGACTTATCCATAGTTAATTTAACTTACAAAAAAAATTGGATGTTACAGATTATATTTATATCATGTTGGATGTTCGATATGGCCATGAGGCCGAAGGAGGTATTTGTGTTTTGCAGGTTAAACTATCACAACAAACATCAGGGGATTATAGACCAACCACATTGGAATTCTAGATGAATTCAAAAAGGTCACCATGGCAACTGTATTTGTTGTGTGTGTTGTATTTTTGTTAGGGATTCCCATGGGGGGATTACCTTTGAATGTGACCAAGGGGCTTGTGTATTTTATTAATGTGGTTCCTTTTATTATTGTTTGCATGTGTTTATTTTGTGATGCATTTACCCCTTTCATTATTCTTTTAATTGTGGAGAATTAATGTGAGTAATCATATTTTTAAAATAAATAAATCAATCAAATTTGGGATATAAGAAAGTAATTATAGAAGTTTTGGCTCTTGTATTAAATGTGGTAAGTGATGTGTAAGTATGTGTAAGAGTTGTGTAAGTCAGATTTTGGAGTATGAAACACTCCACCTCCTTGGAAATTCGAATTTGTCCTTGGAGGCTGTTTTTGGAGGCTTGTGGGACAAGTAAAACTTGTCCCATACCTCTTAATTTTATTTACCAACCATACCTATGGTTGGAGGGTTAAATTTAGACTTTTATAATGCATTTTGGGAAGACAAATTATAAGTTTTAATTGCACTCTTCTTACATTTTATTAAATTCAGTCCTTTGGGGTGTGGGCTTTTGGAGTGTGTAAGTTTATTTGTCATATTATTCACCCACCTCTTTATTGTGCTTTGGAGAATGAATTTGACTTTTGTGTTGGAGTTGAGGATGTGTGATGTGGCATCCTACATGGATCCACCTCATCCTCTTCTCTTCCCTCTTCTATAAAATTGAAACTCCTTGCTTTGTTTTGGGTTGTTGAACTTTTGGAATGCTTCCTTGGGGTGAATTTTCCTTGGTTGTTTGGAGCTCTTGTTGATTTTGGAGGAGATTGGAGAGCATTTCATACTTGGGCATTGCTGATTTTGGGATTGTATTTTGGCATTGAAAGCTTGTGGTTTTGGAACAAAATCTACCATGGAGAGGTAGGAGCTTAGCTCTTCATATATGCTTTTATTTCTTTTTATGTTTGTGTGAATGGTGAATGTTTTGTGTGTTTGTTGGTTGGTTGGGTAGACTACCTAGGAATGGTGTAGGAGAAGGCTATGGGGAATCCATGTGGGGGCATAAGGGAATGCTAGTGGCATCAGAATTCTTGTGGAGGGAGTTTGGGATTGGGATCCACCATGGAAAATAAATAGCTTGCATTTCTTACTTTGTGGGGGCATAAGGAATTTTTGGGGGGCATAAGGATATATGGGAGATGTTTTATATTGGCAGTTTGTTACAGGTGGATACCCAATTCCCATTGGGAGGCATAAGCAGCTTCCCCATAGTTCTTACTCCTTTGGCTTGCATGGTGAAGCCTGAGTTTTGTTTGTTGTCTTTCATGTGGTTGCAAAACTACTATTTTTTTACTCTGTTTTTAATTTGAAATGTGCATGTTGAAATATTTTTGTGTGTTTTTGGAAGCCTGTTGTTGCCATGAGTTGAATCACACCATCCATTGCATTACGGTTGGGGCTCGAGGGCCAATGAAGAAGGATGGCTTCTCCTCTTCATTGGATGTCTTGGTTGGGTGGAGAGTGTTTCCTTTCCCCTACCTTTGTTGTGATCCAAAAGGAGAAATTCATGTTGTTGTTCTAGAGCAAAGGAGAAAGATAGTTTGATGTCCATGTGAAATGAAATCCCATTGTAACTTTTCCCACTTTGAAGTGGATGTATTGTAAATGTTTTGAAATGGAAAGAGGATGTATGGATTATGAAATTTGTAAAGTGAAATGAAAAAGAGATAGACTCTATTTTTGCTTTGAAAGAATGTGAAGGAAATGTAATTTGTATGATGAATTTTGGGAAGGAATTAAAAAAAAAAATTGAAATTTGAAATGTAATAGAGTTGTGCTCTGTATTCAGTTCTGTTATTAGAAAAGACTGACATGTATTCTATATGTTGTATTTTGAAAATATATATGAAAATAATTGTAAAAGATTCATTGAACTTATGGAATTTGCCTTACCTTGTTCAGAATGGCATTGTTATATTTAAAATTTAATATTTGAAATCCCTGGTTGGAAAACTGGAAGAAGGAAGTATGTATGAAGAAAATGCATTGTCCTGTCTTGTTGAAATGCATGATTGGAAAAGAATAGAATCTACATTTTTATTTCTACATTTTGATTGAAGGAAAAATATCTACTTTAAACGATCATGAAATGAATTCAATGTTGTTATAGTACAAAGCAAAAGGCATAGACTAATCCTTGTTTTGAATTGTATAAACTCCATCTTTATTCCACCGTATACTTGTAAAAAAATATCAAATATTAATCAGAACAACCCTACAAGCTGTAAAAGACAAATGAAATATTAAATTGATCTTAAGGTGATCAAAATGATTCCAAGTAGACTAAAACACTTAAGGAAATATTTTAAAACATTGCAAAATTGGGCCTAAACCTTTTCACAGTCTTTTAGCTGTCAGAAGTTGTAAAAATTCAAATTTGAAATCAATCAAGAAAAATTACCTTCCAATGCATCCTAAATCCTTCTTAGAATAATCCTCCATGTTTGTTTGGCATGTTGAGTGAAGGAGAAGATCAAATTTGAACAAAATTTTATAAGTTAAAATTTACCAATTTGCTTTTAAAAATCCTACAGAACATTTTCATGAAATTGACCCCTTAAACTTTATCAAAATCTAAAATTAATGACTCCGTGCAAAGAGGGAATCAAGGTCTTTCCAGAAAGTCATCATTTGCCCAAAACTGAGATCTCTATCAAAAGTTATGGCCTTCTAAAGTTTTCTTCGCTTGGCATTAAAATTTTGGGAAAATTTTCCTTGGGCCCACAGCCCAAATTTCTCCCTTGGGACTTAGGAAAAAATTTGGGAAAATTTTCAAAATTTTCTCTGCCATCCCGCAACCAATCAGAAGCTACCACGTGGCCTCATGAGGCAACGGTGGAGGCGCGACACTATTTTCTTCCTTGGTGCTTTTTAAAAATTTTGAAAAATTTCTTAGTTTCCTCCACTGCCTCTGCAATCCCACCCAATGAAAGTCCGACACGTGGCACAACAGAGGGGCGGAACCCTTGAAACTTTATCTTTTTTGAGAAAATTTGTTTTTGGAAAAAATTGTAATTATCTCCGCATGGCCCCGCACTCCCGCCCTTGCCTTGGAAAAATCATTTCCGCAGACGCGCGGGCCCACGCGTGCAACTTACCCCTTTTACCCCCTTTGGAAAATTCTCCCAAACATCTCCACCGCCCGCCTTCCCTTGTTTTTCCCCGCTTTGGTTTGGAGGGCTCCAGTGTCCCCTGGTGGACCCACGAGGCGCAGCGCAAAATCGCTTTTCACCCCGTGTAGGAAAATTTCAAAAAAATCTCCCCACGGCCCGCCAACCCGCCCTTTGGGCAAATTTTCACCTGGGCCCGCAGGCATGCTCTTGGGGAAAATTTTCACCCCAATTCCCGCCGGCCCATAACTTGAGTTTTATGAGGAGTTTAGGAGGACTTCTTTGTATCAATGGAAAGGTGAGGAAATTTCCTATCCAATGGGAATGATTTAGGAAATTTTTGAAGGCATTAAGTGTGAGAAAATCAAGTTGAAAATTTAATCCTGTTAGAGAGTGGGCATGGTGATAATCTACCCTCTGAACCTAATTGAAACTTCTAACCCTTAATTTTGGACTTTGTGACCTCTAATTATTGTTAATAAAAGAAAAGTATATTCGGGGATTAGAATTTATCGGAACTTGTTAGCGATAGCCATTGTCTTCGCAACTTGGTTGTTGGATCCTTTAAACAAAAAAAAAAAATTCCATAATTTTCCTAACTAATCCTAGGTTGTTTCTTAGGTCTCAAGTGGGTTGCTTTTAACTTGGGTGTTACATGATGCTTATGTTGCTAGATTTCTAGAGAAGTTGGATACGAGAGGAAAAAGATGAAGAGAAAGCGGGCTACAAATACAAAATAAGAGGAGCATGCTTGAACACTCTCTTCCTCATTTTATATTCTCTTTTCATACTTCATTGAACTGATACTATGAATTGATGTTTTTGCTACATTAAATGTAGTTATCTCTTTGAATTTTTATTGTTTCTTTGTTTTAATTGAAAGTAAAAAATGTAGTAGTTCATGATATATTTGATTAAAATTTCACATACATTTGGAAAATATATTTGAACTATTGACATACTTGTATTGATTGCAATTTGACCAAAAGACAAGACAGGGTTCTATAGGGGCCCTTTCCCATGAAAAAAATAGATGTACATACATCAGAGATCAAAACAGTGAAAAGACAATAGTACTCAAACAACCTTTAATCCTACTTCATACCTTCCCCTCAGCAGGGGAAGTCTATTCAAAAGTTTGTTCTTCCTAGGTACAAACTCATCGGTGCCATGTTCTATTTGTATAAAGATAATCGACCATGTTAGGTCCCTAGACATCTCCATACCCATTAATGACTCCAAATTCATCCTAGGATGACCCATAATCTCCTCAAGCTCGACTTTCTTTTGATAGGATGATACCCAATCTAGGAGGTCTAGACCACCTGAAAAGATAGTTGTTTTCCCATTTCCCTTAGAAGAGCCAACGTGCCTGGATTGCTCTTAAGAGGGGTGTTTGAAGGGTTGAGAGGGGAAGATGCTGCAGTTGGTGACTGAGAAAAATATGAGGTTTTGAACTGGTTCCTGTTTCCCACTTCCTAAGGAAGGGTAGATTTTCCATTGGAGAAGGAATTGGTTGAGGACCTCAAAGTTCTCATTCAGAATGAGGAGCAAAATGCATCAAACATGTGGATATCCGAGTTGCAAACCGCCCTATGCTATCCTGAGCTAAATAAATTTCTTCCCTCGAAGGGCAAGCAGAGATAGATTGGTCCTCTTCTCCATCCGAGATGATGATAGGAGAATGAATGTGTGTTTCACATTTCCTCTTACTCGAGGATGGTGTTGATACTAGACATGATGGAAAGGGCATATTTTCTTCATGTTTCTTTTCTAGGAATTGAACTCTCTTCTCCAATTCGCTTACTTTGTTGGAGATGGTAGGAACTATATCAATGGAGGTTTTTTCATACAATATGTATGACTCCTTAGGGATTTCTTTTGAAACAAACTCTTCATTACATAAAAAGGGACATTGAAAACTGGTTTTCCCAGAGACCTGAGGCCTCCTTTCAATCCAGTATATTTTCAAATCCTTGGGCATTTTCATGTGCTCCCATCTAAAAATATGGAAATACATGACTTGGAAGGAGGAAAACATAGGTTGATTTTGATCAACCTGGTTAAAAGTGCTATACAGACCCGTTGATATGTTAATGGTCCTTTGGTGTCTCCTGTACATTTCACTTTGAACAAGTCTCTAACAAAAGCTTCATCCTGGGCCCACAAAGTTGAAAATCTGATTCAAATCTTCTGAGGAAATCTCCTTCAAGTTGTGTGCCACAAGTTCTTTCACCATTTTTCCTGGTAGAATATTCTATACTCATATTTATGAAAGAAATACATAATTTCAAAGGAATAGAACTGATTTTTATAACCCAAAGGAGACACATATTTCAATTTGACAAAATCTTTCCCCTAAGGTAAGAGGGATCTTGCTCAGTTTAGACAAGCAAAATTTAAAGACTGAAGGAAAATATAAATGAGCAGAACTGGTAAATCATGGCAATTTGATAGACATCTTGTATAGCATTCAAGCCAGTAAGATGAGAAGTAAAGTGCACTGAGCTCGAGAAGGATTTCAAGAGATAAGCATAGGTGTGTGTCATGTCAACAAACATCTGGAAATGCTCAGTGATCATTTTAGATGATTGCTTAATCAAGATTTGAGGGGGACAGTTCAAGTAACCTGTTAGAAGCAATAACTAGACATCTCAGTCAAATACAAGTGGATCCCATCAAAATGACTTATGTTTGGACACCTGGTAGTATAAGATGAAGTGCATGAATACCATTTTTATAATGAACATGTAACAAAGAAGTATTCCCTTGAATACTCTTATTTTTGGGGGAAAGAGATTTGAATTGAAAAGGGTCATATAAAATCATGTAAAAGTGATGAGAGTAAGGGGGTGTTGTTTAATTTGTATGAAAAATTTTGAGAAAACCATCTTCTTGAGAAACCGTCTGAGAAACCCATTTATTTCATGTGCCCTTAAATTTAATCATGTCAAGCTGGTTACAAGTGTATAACCATTGATGAGCTCTGAGATTGTTACGAAACTTTCCCCAGTTGATGAATTTAATAGGTCTTGAATTAATCTGTGTTAATCATGGGCATTATTGTGTTTGTTTCATTTCAGAATGTTTTCAAATATTTTTTCTTGTTCTTGTTGCAATCTTATGTTAAAATATCTATAAGTCACACAAGATCTCGTCCGTGTGTTAGTATTGTGGCATTTGCAATTTCATTATGAGAAGATCTTTCATCTTGTGATGCAAATAAACAATTTAAAATCACTTTACTTTCATTATGTTGATAAAGATTGTTTGTTAGTCTATGAGTGTATCTTAGGCATGATGAACCAGGATTTCTAATGTTTAATTGAGTCTTTAACATGATCCTTTGTGTTAAATTCTTGAAGAATGTATGAAATCGTGCACCTCTGGGCTTCCATTGTTACACACCTTCTAGTTGAAGGAATATCTAGGTTGTCCTGAAGCATTATGTGTTGTGAATTTTCCAGTATTTGTGAAATGTTCTCAGAGATCTGAATAATCAACTTTATCCTACTTAACTTCCCACCAAAAACATCTTAAACAATGAATTCCACAAGAACTATCCCTGTTTGTACTGTGTATCCATAAATGAATAAATTCCAATGCCAAAATATGTAGAAACAATCAGGTTTCAATTAATGTCTCTAGTAACCTGAACCTTATCTAGAAAATATCTCCATTCTCTAGAAGTGACAACTCGTGAGAGTTAGATTGTGGTGTATTGATCATATTTTCTCAAGGTCATCCTAAAAACTATGCAAAGAAAGATTTATTGATATTCTTCATCAATATAGGTTACAAAATGGGTCCTCTCACCCTAGTTGAAGGCACAACCTAAAGCAGTGAGGGTAGATCAAACCCTTAATATGGTGCTATCCATTTTTTCAATGTCTGAGTGACAAAGAGTCAGTTGAATCTCATCCCCGGCTACAAAACAACTTATATTATGATTCATCTATCTCTTAGCATCCTGCTTGATCCGTGATGTTGCTCAGCACTTAAGGGAGAATCAATTTGGGTACCAACAAGATGGATGGGTTGAGAGGTGAGCATGACAACCTAAGTTAGCAACTAGTATAAGTTGTAGCTGATTGAGATCATTATAGAAAAAATGAGAGACCCTAATAATGGCTCTCGAGGATTATAGGTGCTTCAAAGTGACATGTGCCAAGCTATATATAACTAGGACTCGGGTTGGTGGTCGATGGGACCACTGGTATGGTTATCTTATCTAACTACCAAATCGGTGCATGATTATCTAGATTATTGCAAGGATGTAGTTTTATGGAGGCTACCTACTAAGCTTTGTTACATAGCATATCCGGTGTAGAGACGAGTGGAACCAAGTGTTAGTGTTACGAGTGTGGGTCAGCCATCTCAGAACTAGATAGAGGTGGTTTGATCATGGGTCTTAATGGGGAGGTTTTAGTATAAGATATGATAGAGGTGATGGTGGTGGCGGTGGTGTAATCATTGTGCTTAGGGAGTATTATTTGAGGGAGTACCTTTTATGGGTGTCCATTTTACCCAATAGAAATAATATTTTTGATGTATATGGCTCTTTGTGAAGCCTATATTTGATGTATAGTTTTTATATATAGATATTTTAAGACTCAGATGATGTATATAGACATTTTGATATGATTATGTGTGTGTGTGTGTGTGTGTGATGATGATGATTTTGATTCATGATTCATGTGTTGATTTTTATGTTAATGTGATGTGATTTTCTTATGATTGTATTCAATATTGATGGATTTTTATGTATAGATGTTTGATGGATGTTGATATTTTATGAATGTTTCGATAGATAATTTCATTATGTTGATGTGATGGGTTATGGATGTTTGACTCTAATGTGTTCTTTTATATATCAAAATGTATTTTAATTCTTCAACAAGAATCAAACATGGAATGATTTTTTATGTTGGATTTTATACATATGTGATGGGAATTAATATGGTAAAGGTGTGTGCACTTTTGGCCTTTACAAAAATGTTGACATATGACTAACAATGAGTAGTTACACGTAGGATCTTAGGTAAAGATAGAAGTGAAGAGTATACCTCCTTAAAACATGGAAAGGGTTAACACATGTAGGTTTTGTGGGAGAGTATGTTCTCCTTTCAATGGTTTCATAGAGAGATTCCCTGCTTTAATATTTTATTTTTACGCAAACCGATCGATGTGGGAAGTTTACTTTGATGGGAAAGTTGATCGATGTGAGAATCTTTCCTAGGATGTTTTTGATATTTGAATTTTGAAGGCTGATCAATGTGGGAATCCTTTTTATATGGGTATCCATTCTTTGAGGGAGTGGTCTATGATTTACTTTTTACTTTTGTATAGTCATCCTTTGAAGGATCACCATGATTTTGATGGTAGTTTTCCTTCAAGGATTGGTCTACTTTTCTTTTTTGATAATATGATTTTGATATTTGATAGTTGTCCTTCGAGGGATCAATATTTTTTTGACAATATGTATCCATATATATTTTTGAATTTTTTTATCTTTGAGAGCAAGTCTTACTAGACCAATTTGAGGAAGGAAAAAGATGTGTACACAAACTACATATGTGTGTCTCGGGACACATCTTGATTGGTAAAAAATGTGGATGGATGTAATGATACTGGGATTCTGCTAAGGAGGAACTCGTCCATGTGAAATAATTGATGAACAGGGTCGTGGTGCTTATATTTAAGGTTTATAAGGATAGTGACAGAAGACCACATGCTTTCAAATCATTACAATGATAATGTGGTTATTTGGTAGTTAAATAATATCTTTGATGTGACTCTGCCATGATGGTTGATGTGTTAACAATAGAAAGGCCACAAGTGTAAGGAATTTAGAGGTTCCTTTTTAGGTGTACCATCAATAAAGGCTAGATGATAAGCTCCGACCCATACTTTTGAGTGATGACGTATGGACCGATCCAATTAAGGGAAAACTTTCCATGTTTACTCCTTTCTAAAGTAGTGACATTTTGATTTTATTTGAGAATGAGGTCAACTATGTTAAAATAACTCTCTTTTACATGTTTTTATATGCACATTTGATGTTCTCTTGATATACATCATGATGTTCAAGATTTTTAAGCATTTTTCATCTAGCAATTATAATTGTGTTATATGGTCTTGTTGATAATCCTCGTCAAGGATAAAATCTCTTAGGGATACGCAGATTGATGGAATTTGAAATTCAAGGGATAATACTGCCTCCTAGCCATGGACTAGAGAAAGGGTGTGTAGCACACTGTAGGAGTATGAATGCTAGTTTGATAAGCCCAGAGAGAAAATGGGATTTGGAGATGCCAATTCTTGTCTTCTTTGTCGGGAGTTTTCATACAATTTTTTGAAGTGTTTTATTAGAAGCTTTGGCTTGTCCATTTTCTTTTGGATAATATGATGATGAAAATCTTATTTTGATGTTAAATATGTCACAAAGTTTCTTAACATATTTATTTTTAAATGACTTTCCATTTTCAATGACGATTTTATGGGGGATGTTAAGGTGACATATGATATGTTGATAAATGAAGTCAAATGTTTTATTAGCTTTAGTGGATGTTAATGGAATGGCCTCCACCCATTTAGTAAAATACTCGAGTATCTATGATGATAGAGTGATGTTGTTTTGATGAACGAGGGTTGATAGTGTCAATGATATCTAACCCCCTTGGGAGAAGGGCCATAGGTCTTGAGAGGGTTATAAGGCTTGACTGACGATGTGAGTGAGATTCAAGTGTTGTTGACATTTAAATCACTTCTTGACATACACACAATAATCTTGGTTGATAGTAGACCAATAAGAGCTGATTCGAAGGACACACTTAGCAATAGTTGTGTTGTTAAAATTTCCACCACATATACCATCGTGGACTTCCGAATGGTTGTAATAGACTCGTGAGATTTCGGGCATCTTAACTAGAGGCCATAAAATCGTGTTTGTACATGACACCTCCTACAATGACATATCGGTAACACATTGAAGGAATGATCGTTTAGCATTTCTATATAGATCAGGAGGGATTTTGGATTCCAAGAGATAGTCAAATATGTGAGCATACCAAAGGTCGATTGGATTATTTTCAATGGTCTTTGATAGAAGGTAGTTCATTTTTGTGGGATGGCTAATCAAATCTATGCACAACCACGAGCAATTCAAAATAATTAGTTGTTAAGGGAATGATAGACATGAGAGAAGCCATAGTGTTTGAGATTTTGTTAGATGACCACGTAATTGTTTGGATAGTGTAACTATCAAATGCCTTTAGGAGGAATTCAATAATGGTTTTCTATTTTTGTAGGATTTCATTTTTACATTGATAAATCTATTTGATTTGATTGATGACAAGTTTTGAGTCTCTATATATGTATAAGACTTAAACACCAAGCATGATGATGGTTTGGAAACCCATGATTAAAGCTTCGTATTCAGCCATGTTGTTAGTACATGTGAAGTTTAGTTTGGTAATAGAGGAATAGGAGTCCCCAAGGGAGGTATGATGACGATATCACCCCCTCCCCCTTGTTGGCACTTGGATCCTTCAAATAAGGGCATCATTTTGAGAGGGGTGTATTCTTGATTGATAATGATATTAATGGATTCATCAGGGAATTTCTCATGGGGTGTTTGATTGTTAGAGAGAGGGGCCTGGGGAGATGGTTGGTGATGCCTTTTCCTGTACATATTTTTGCGAGATAAATTCAAGATCAAACTTGGTCACGATCATGAGCCACCCAATAATTTGGTCACCTGCAATATGGTTTAAAATGCATGGTATTAAGTGGGTTGAAGCTAGTAATAATGTAAGTCTTGTGATTGAGTAGATAATGGCATAATTTAGAAGTTACGAAGTATAAGGCACAACACAAATTTTTGGTTTCAATATAATGGGTCTCATATTCATGGAGAGTGTGATTTATATAGTATATCGCTTATTCATGACCATGATCATCTTGATGAGTGAGAATGGCACCCAAGGCATGATTTTTACAAGATAGGTAGAGGTATAAAGGCTCCCCCTCGGGTGGAGGTGTGAGCATAGGTGGCGATAGGAGGTATTATTTGAGTTTGTTGAAGGCATTTTGGCAATTATGGTCCCATCTAAAGTTTACATCCTTTTGAAGGATATGATGAAAAGGTTGACAACCATCTGAAATTTGTGATATAAAGTGATGAATGGACTAAAGCTTACCTTGAAGGCTGTGAAGCTATTTGAGATTTTATGGAGGAATTTTGATAATATCTTTAATCTTAGTGGATCTACTTTAATGCGCCGGATAGACATGATGAATCTTAAAAGCTTACCATTGAGGTAATCGGACATGCATTTAGTGGGGTTAAGATAGAGAAAGTATTGTATAAGATGGGCGAAGATGACATCTAGGATAGCGAGATCATATTTACATTGCTTTGATTTTCGTAAAAGATCATCAACGTAGTCTTTTATGGTTTTGTGGATAAGGTCATGGAATATATATGTCATGGAACATTGATAAGTGGCCCCCACATATTTAAGTCCAAAGGGCATAACATGGTATCAGAAAGTCCCCCAAGGAGTGATGAAGGATGTTTTATGTTAATCGTAAATAGTGATAAGAATTTTATTATAACTATAGAATCCATCCATAAGGGAGATCATTTTGTGGTCAGTTGTAGTCACTTTTCCTAACCCTTTAATTCCCGTGCATGTCGACATATCACCGGCCTACACTAGGCCCTCACCCAATATGTGCAAAGGTGACAGACCCCTCTTCTATGTAATATTTTTCAATAATATTACCATGAATGGCAGAGTAATGCACGATAGTAAATGCATACATCTTATAACAAGAATAAAGAACTAGATCCAAGCATAGATGAACATTATTATGACTATGAACATCAAGAACATCAAGTAGTAATCAGATCTAAACCAAGAACACAATAAAGAACATAGATACTCGGAACAAAAACCATTATATTAATCCACCATTATTACAGTAGCCAAAAACATCACAAGATCCATAAACGGACCAGATACATCAAGAGAATAGCATTTTAACCCTATAATCACTCTTCTCAAGAAGCATTCTCATGCATCTCTCATCTGAGATCTCTCTCCCTCTCTCTCATCATGCAAATCAATACATCACAAGAGAACTATGGGAATATTCCCTTCACCACCTATTCATCACCCAAGAGAAAAATTGCATGCCCATGTCATCATGCTCCGCCATACTCAAGTACCCTAAACATGCAAAATTCTAGCTAAACCATAACTAACTCTACTTTACAGACTCTTAATCATATCATGATAATCATCTCATGATAATCATCTCCTAAATTATTCTTTTCTTGGGTTGCAAGTCTCCATGCTTTAACCTTATCCATAATCAATTTGGGTCACATCTCCATGTGTTCCTCATTGTAATCCCGACTTTGGTCCAAAATACGGATAAGTCCCGAGCTTGTTCTACTGAGCGTGAACCTCCATGCTCTTCCTAAAGTTACTTTGGTGTGAACCCTTGCGCCTGGCGACGTGCAATAAAAACCTTCGTGCCTCAGGTACTTAGTCTTCTTAGGGGCTCAACACCAGTTGTTAGATCGATGAGTTGATTGATGTTTGGAAGAGGAAAATCATCTTTAGGACAAGTGAGATTGAGATCTCGAGAGTTGGTGTAGATCCGTAACTTTCCTAAGTCTTTAGTTACGGGTACGATATTAAAGACCCATTGAGGATAATCAATGGGTATGATAAAATTAGCATAGAGCATATGTTGTAACGCTTCTTTGATAAGAAGAGCTATGCAGGGTGCATCCTACATTTTTATGGGTTTAGCATTAGGATAAGTGATGATATTGTGGACAATGATGTTGGGGTTGATACTTGGCATATCACTATATGACCAAGCAAAGGCTTGACTATATTTGGATAGGAAGGCGGTGAAGTCGTTTAACTCATGTGGATCTAAAGATTGGCTGAATTTAACTATGTGAGGTTCATGTGAAGTTCCTATGTTAACATCAATAGTGGATTCATTAAGAAGTGTCGATGTGTTGGGTGGTAAGGTTTTTTGAAGGAAATGGTCCTCTACTCCCATATGGGAGAGAATAGCTTGATCGTCTTGGCATTGAAGGATGTTGATGGTGGGTGAATATTCTTCTATCATTTTGGGCTAGATGAGAGGAAGTGTTTTAGTATCGTGATTAGTTTGGTAAGTCAATGGTCCTAATGTAATAGTATTAACTTAAAAAAGTTAGGTGGGATAAAAACAGTATCATCAGTATCCATGATATCATTGTGTGTAGATGAGGAGGATGGTTCAGGTTCCGTGATAGGTTTAGTTGTGGTGTATGTGGAGGATTCAAAAGATAGTTTCTCATAACCTAGCCCATATTTTTCATGTGGTTTGATGGGACATTTAATGATTAAATATTGGACACCATGTTCAAAACATCAAAACCCAAATTATTTCTAGGAACAACGATAGAGATACATATGTGTAAAGACTAGATTATACAGAAATATGAAGTTTGATATAAAAGGTTTGGCATGATGTTGATAAGTAGGACGTGTAGAGGGGTGGTCTATCCCTCTATAAACAAGATATTTTTTCAGATTTGGTGGGTTATAAGAGATGACATCTCCTACATTGGGTTCGTACATGGGTTTTTATAAGTTATTTTGTATGTCTTTGGTGTAGGAAGTGAATTAAATGTAAGGAGATGATACTCCCCCAGTGAAAGATGTTGCATAACATCATCAAAAGAGGTGTCATGTGGTAGTTTTAATGATGAAATGGATGTACTAGTGGAAGCCTCATTAGATGATCCTAAGTTTTATTTTAGGACAAGTACGTCATTCAGGTGATATGTCATGTGACAGATTTGAAAGGATTTGGATCTTTGGGAATCGTAAATATTTTTCCTTCATGTTCATATTTAATACATTGATGGAGTATATATTGTAACATTCCCAATTTAAGACTTTAGAAACAAGGAAAAAAATTTACAGAATGTTCTCTATTTTAAATAATCATAACTTAGAACACACATTCCATGCCAATCAATCTCATAACAGATAACCATATGCACCTGTAAATGACTTGGTGAGCTACCGATCCCTCATTTCATGACTCGATTAACAACTGATCTCTCATGTTACTTAAGTTTTGAATATTGTATGTATACCAAGTATACTTGGTTCTCTTACCACTGCTCAGTGCTACCGAGTGTTATGTTTAAGAAACCTATCTAAATATTTGTTACCAATATTCATCTGAAATCACATTCCTTAAACTAGGTGACATAGGACAATGCAACCAGTAGCTTGTGATACTTTGGCAAAAGATTTCCAACATACTTGTTCATGTTACTATTCCTAGACAAAGCATACTCGTCTAAATGGAATATGTCCTTCACCCCACTCCTGTTATCTAGAATGGTCTTCACCGACTTCAGTCAGTCCACTTGTCCAAGGTTTGACCCTAACGTAGGTTAGTGATATAATTTAGAATAGGGAGTCACTCGTGATGACCTAGGGTATATAGACATACCCTATCGACCTAAGTTGATTGGATGTGCCTAGTTATCCTAAATCATTGTGAGTCATTTCCTATGCTAGATCATAACTCTAAATTGTCCTAGAGAGAAACTAAGTTCAAGTCCAAGTTTGGGTAGGTCTAGATGAACCAATGTTGAAGGGTGTTGCAACATGTCAACTATAACCCTGTATCCTTGTGAAGACCCAAGTCTTCACAAAGGTATAGATCTGTAGTTGGTGTGTGCCAACATCCGGCAAGAACCACTTCATCTCGACGTACACACCCCAAGAGATCATTTCCACTTAATTAGTTTAGGATTAAGATTTAGATTAAAGAAACCTTACATAACCCTAAATCCAACAACCTTAAGGGTTTCCATCCCCATTTGAGTTGGTTAACTAATACGAGAACTTTAAAGACTAATGATTGCTTTATGTTCAATTAACTTTTTTCTTAACATTTAATTAATTGAAAATAACATCAGCATCTATCAAATGATCAAATTAATGTGTCTCAACCATTCAAGGAATGTATAAGAACCAAAACAGGTTCGATATAAAATACTTCATACCTATGAAGTCTAAATGGTTATCGAACCGTATATCATTAGTTTAATTTGCATCCTTTTTAGAAGAGGAGAACCTTCCTCAATATGGTTAAGTATTAGGGTTTATTATACCCATATCCAATTTACACATCCAGACATTATAGCAACACGTTCATAACATCATAATCAACCATTCAAGATTAGGTAAGGAACATTAATACATACAACTTAGTAAGTTGCATTAAAGTAAGGGAATTTGTACTAACTCCCCATTTATCCAGACAATTTATTGATATCAAGAATAAGGATCCAATTAGATATAATAACAACATCAAGGATAAGATTACATATTTTTCCTTCTTATTATGAGCAAGAGAATAGACTTAATCATGTTTAAGTAACCTCAGTCTTTCCAATTCATTGAAATAAAATACACAACTTACAAAACTATGCATTGCTGACATATTTCATGTCAACAGCATCAAGATCTTTTAGATTACAAATTTTCTTCCTTCAATACATTTCAATAATAACTCGAATTTCTCTATAATGGTCCAGACTTTTAATTCAACCAATACATCATAAAATTTATTGCCTTCCTTTATCACTTACGAAGTCCATCTGCAAAAATTGCTAGCAGACAGTCAATTCATTGAACTAAGCATTAAAATGAAATGCTTTCAACTAACTGTTTCATTAAACCAACTCTGCTTTAATGAAACAATGTGGTCAAGTAGACAAATAAATCATAGCAATAACAACCTTAAAAGAAGAACAATTAATCTTTTAAATAACATTCAAAGAAATGTCATGATGTAATCTACAATCTAAAACATGTTATCAGATAAATACCGTTCCATCCAATACATTTATCCATCTCCAATAAAAGTACTTTCTAATTATTTCCTTCACAAATCATCTTAATTTAGAAATACAAATGTAAATAAGTGTCTCACAAATCAGATGTGGCATCCTAATCCCAAATGCAAGGCATAGCCTAATTTATCAAGTTAGACCAAATATCAACATTAAGATAGAATTTACTCAATGTACAACATCTCACATTTTCCTTCTATCTCAAATATTAAAAGCCTTAACACTAGTCAAGAGAACAAGAAAGTAGCAATGATGACTACTCAAGACATTAAGGATAGTAGAGCAACTGATCCAAATAAATCAATGACCAGATTTACCCAAAAGAAGTACGACTGAGATGAAACAGTAGGAACTTCCTAAATAATTCGGTTAGCCTAAATCCCATACACAACTTCAGAGAAGAGAACACAACCCAAAACATCCTATTATTTCCAAAGACAGTGGTCAGGATTCACCTTAAAGACTAAAGAAGAAGGATTCAAAAGCCAAGATTAGAAGGGAACTCCAACATCTTAACATACGGGACGAAGGTCGCAAAGGACAATGCAGGCCTTCAATACTTCCCAAACTCCTTAAAAGAGAAAACACACAAAAGAAGAGATCAACAGAATGTGTGATTGTTGTGATAGAACAGAATTGAACATGATTTCCCTTCATAGACAACCAATGAATGAGACATTAAACCAGATCAAAAGGAGATGCAATGACAAAATTACAAAATGCCATGTGGGCACTTACAGTCCCAACAGTCACTCAAGGATGTTAAAATTTTAGTCAAGGTCCATAGTCTGACCAATTCCTCCAATGATAGAAACAAAACAATCAAAGTGAGACAAACTCTAAAATGAGTCCTCACAGAGGTGAAAGACATACATTAAATGAAAAGACAGAGGAGGTTCCTTCATGATTCCATTCCAAGAAGATACAGACCCCAAATTAACATAGCTTAGCACTACAGCGTACAACTTATCAACAAATTAATTCCCTCCAATCTCGTTCAAAGATCAAAGAATGGAAGAATCCCGAAGACTCCTTATTCAGAACCAATTTCGATAGTTCAAAATCAAGAAACGACAACCGTAAGTTCAAGGATCATCCTTAATGTTCTTGATATCCCAATCAGGAGGTTTTAACAAGTTTCCCGAGCAAGATACTTAGAGGTCAATCTAGTTCAAAGACAATTAAACAAAAACCAACAACATCTACTTCGGACGGCAAAGAAGAAAGAGCAAAGAAATCTCATCAGAGCTACTGAGAAAACCCAAAGATCGACTCTAACAAAGCCGATCCTCAACACGTCCCCAACCAACAAGCTCTCCCTCTATAACTTTTAGATCAGTACTCGAGATCTTTTAAGAAACAGTACTCAAAAAGATCATAATAAAGACTTCTAACACGGGAATCCCAAGCTCGAATGCCTCAAAAACAAAGTGCCCAGGAAACAAATAATCCAAAGTTTCCTAAGAAGGACCAAATTTGAGTACCCAGTTTAAACTGACAAGTTTAAAAAGTAATAAAACCTTCAATCTTGTTTCTATACAAGGAGAATCCAAAAAGAAAATAGAGATTCCAAACATTACAAAACTACCAGCTTCCATCACAGACTGAATCTGAAGAACAGATAGAGTATACAGAGAGTTCAAGAAGAAGGCACGCATTACTGTTTCAATAAAAAAATTCAAGCTCACACAACTCAGAATCCAATCATGCATATTCCTACAATTCCAACAGGAGAATTATAACTTCCACAAAACCAAGAAGCTACAAATGAAGGTATACTTTTACATTCTGCAACCCAAGCTAAAGCTTGGTTTGAAAACTGAAAGACACATATCATTTCCATAACCCATTTTCAAACAGATAAGCAAGAATCACGCATGTACTTCATTACTTATATCACCACAAGATTTAAGGTGAAATTCAACAACAAATAACCAAGAAAGCAATACAATGACTTCCTTTCCAAGTAGAGATTCCTCAATCAAGGAACACTAGAATTATTCAAGCAAGGAAACCAAATAACCATCACAGAAATAAAAACCCAATTATCTCAAGAGAGAAAAGTTGTTTTAATGAAGACACTTAGAGAAAAGTAGAGCAGCTTAATGGATAGAGCCTATCATGCCTGATAGTGCTTTTGTCTATTCAAAGAAGATTTCAGTGAGCCTTCACAACTCCCTCTTCTCCAAACGAAATCAACAACCAAAAACTTCTTCCTCAAATGCCTCATATACTTCCATTGGATCGAAAATAGTCCAAGAGAGTTAAAAATAGAAACAAACTAAAAGTAGAACTGCTGGTTCGAAGAACTAGATAGCTCCATGCAAAGCAAAAATCAAAATGCATGAAAGACCAAACAACTCCCAACAAATCCACTCGCATGGTTTCCAAGGCGGTTTTCTCACCAAAAACGATGACAATTAATGTCATTAATTCCCAATCTCCCACCTAAATCTCCATGCCACCGCCATCCAAAATTGGTGAGTCCAATTTCAAAAAGAACATGCATAGTTAAATTTAGAGATGGTGCCAGCTAGGATCACCTCCAAATTCCATGCCTCTGTCAAACTGACAGTACATAATGATCTTAAATTCAAAAATCAAATCAAATAAAATACTTAGGAACCGTCACCATCCCTCAACTTGCCATACGACCCCTTAGGTCCCCTTCTATCCCCACATTAGTTTAGGATAGATATCTTAGCTTAGGGTATGACCTTAGGTTAGTTTAGAAAATATTTACCTTAGGTTATTTGCCACCTTAGGATAGGTCATTCTTTCTACTAATGTAGTATTAGGTAATAGGTTAGAAATATACCTATTATCACCTTAGGTTAGAATCCCATTAGGATAGATCTTATAGATGTAGGACTTAGGCTTTACCCTCAATAGTCCTGAAGTAGGCCTCTTTCCAACTTACGTCATTTAGCGTTCTAGAGAAGTTGACAAGAAGATCTGAGCACACAACTTCAGCAGAATGCATAGCATGAACTTTCAAGAAGATCAATGAAATTGTAATCCTACAAAGGCTCAATCCTTTATTTCCTTCAACCTCTGAATGTCAGTTTTCCATACAGATCAAGTAAGAAGAATTAAAACATACCTTGGATCAATGGAATTGATCCAAGGTCTCATTATTATATAGAGATAAATTTGCAAACCACTTTACCAGTTTACAACCTCCAACAAAATGGATTCCTTGCAAGCAACAGTATTTTAGCAATTGAATCCAAGAAAATAAATAATTTATCCATGGAAAGCATGATTTCAAATGATCAAAAGAATACACCTTCTTGGGACAAATCACATGTCAACGCTTGCATTGCAAAGAGGAGAAGTTAATAGTTTATCATAGGTGTTACATAAATGGAATATAATGCATACCATGTATCCAAGGTTGGCCTAATAACACATTATATTGGAACTCTCCTTCTACCGGAGAGAATAGTTTGGGGAGATTTTTAATGTTGAATTTGACTAGTAAGATGATTATACCTAATGTGGGAGTGATGGTGTCATTTAAATCTCACAATATAGTTGGTGTTTGTGTGACAATGGTGTTATGTAATTGAAGATAATTGAATGTGTGTGATGATATGATGTTTATATTGGCTCCATTATCAATCATAACCCTCTTGATGAGGATTTCATTGATTTGGGAGATGATGAAGAGTGGGAGGTTGTGGTCCTCTTATTGTAGTGATGGTATTTCTGAATTGTCAAAGGATATTGTAGTGGATGTTTTGAGTGTGCCTACTAGATTCACTAAAGGTGTGGATCATCTGAGGGTACTGATAGGTATTAGAGTGCTTTGATCATGTATTTTCGATGTGAAGGTGAGGTTTGCACCAGCTCGTAAAGGGACATCTTGACTGGAGCTTGGTGAAGTTGTTTTATGACAATATTTTGAATTGCAATGGTGGCTTGTGTGCGAGGAGAGGTAAGGATGGAAACCATAGTCTTAGTATGCATTGTTGGATTTTATGACTCAAGAGTGAGTGGGATTAATACTTTAGAATTTCCTTGATGGTAGTGTTGAGATTTTGGAGTACGTGCTCTATTGGTTATGTGTACTACATTGATTTGATGAGGAGGGGTCTTATTAGGAGCATCCCCATGTTTAGTGGTCATAGGTGTAGATGATTATTTTGGTGTAGTGGTCATAGATGTCTTATGGGATGATTTTGATGTTTGTAAATATGTGGGGAGAAGGCCTTTACTTGTAAGGCTTTTGATAGAAACATGGACGGCTTTAGAATATTTTGTATGATGTCCTAGTATATGATGATAATCACAAAAGGCCTTGAAGTTATACCAAGAAGGCTTCCACCCTTGAGAGCCATATGTTTTAAGAGGTGGTAATGTTATGATGGATTGTTGAAGAATCCTTTCAAGGATCGATGTATAATGTCCTTTCGAGGTAGATGTCAAAGGAAGTGATGATTCTTTCAATTTGAGAGGTGTTGAAGGAACTACCTTTGGTGTAGTTTCTTTGGGTATGTGTTGAGGGATGGTTTTTGATTGTGTGATAGTGACAGGTAATTTGGATGAGGGATGCAGCCCTAAGATGGAAGGAAAGTGTTTTGGTTTTTATTTTTAAAATGTTGGATGGTTATGGGTTATGATCGTTGCTTTTTTAGAAGAAGGGGCACGTGACCATGTGATGGACTCCTCAAGGTTCCGTGTGTAATGTTGGGCAACGTGGTCATCATACAAGATTTTCACAATTTTTAAGATATATTACTTTTATAAACCTTGTGAAGAGCTTAGAGATGGTTTAGATGAGGATAAATCAAATGTAGATAAACTTATTTTTAATGGTAAGATCGAAGGTGTGACTAGTTTGGTGTTTTTTTCTCACGGCAGATCTACTAGTGGGAGGCTCGGATGGGGATTTTGTGATAGGCATCTCAGATGTTATAGGTGATTGATCTTTGACTGTATTTATAGTATGATGGGTATGAATGTGATTGGTTTGTGGTTGACTAGTAAATAAAGAGTGATTTGGGAAGGGTTGTTTAAAGATGTCCAAATTTTGATTTTGAGGTGCATTTGGATTATCTAATTGTAAATCACCTTTGTCAATTAGATCTTGAAGGAAATTTTGGAATGAATGACACATTTCAATGTCATGGCCTTTGACCCTATGGTATTTGCAATAATCATTGTCTTTTTACCAAGAGAGTTTTGAGATGGATGTATTGATGGGGCGGATAGGAGGATGAGTGGTCATGTTGGAAACAAGAATTTTATCAAATATGGCGCTATAAGATTTTTATAGGCATATAATTTCATTGAGGACAATAGAGTTTGGTGGTTGAACATTCTTTAGGAGTGGTCTTGACGATGACCTGTGTTGGTGGTGATTTAGATTTTTCATGACTAGAAAATGGTTTAGACGGAAACTTGGGTTTCAACTTATTTGACCTAAGTTTAACTCTACCATCTTCAAGATCACAAATCTCAAGCTTACGATCCATGGTGAAAGCTTCATCAAACATCTGGAAGGACTCAATTTGTAACGTGGATGATATATGTTTAGCATGAGAGTGAGAAAACAATTCTATTAGCTTATTCTCAGTAGGAGAGAAAATTATAATTTGTTAATAACGCACCTCCGGTGAGTGATAAAGTTGGTAATAGATTTGTCTTTAAATTTTTGATTGTGTATAGGTCGGTGATGGTGATTTTACATACGATATTGATTGAGAAATGTTATAGAAAATTTTGTAGGAGTTAGGTGAATGAGAAGAGCGGATATTAAGGTATGTTGTTATACCAGTCTAAATCAGGCCCAACTAGAGACATGGGAATGTCCTCAATATGAGGTCTTGGTCATGTACTATGAGATAACATGCATGTCGGAAGGCCCAGATGTGTTGTTGAGGGTATTATTTTCTATATAATTTGAGGAACTTAGGAAGTTCCCAGTGATGAGGATAGGCTTGACATGGTACGAGATGGGTGGATGGGTTTGTTGCATATTTGTTCATAAGATAATGTGTTTTTAGGACCCATAGAAGCACCTTCAAGGCTAGATATTTTGTTCATCAAATCCTCGCAGAGGGTCAATTTATCATTTTTATTGTATATTAGGTGAGGATGAACCGGATTTATTATATAAGAATTGATTTGGTTAATGATATGGTTCTGGGATATTTTTTTGAATAGGGGTACCAAGGGAATGTTATAAGTAGGTTGTGAAACTAAAGGTTGTGAAGGTTGGATGTACTGATATTGGAAGGGCATGGATGTGTTCATAAGAGGTTGTGATGGTTGAGGTATGTGTTGAAAAGGGGTGGATGTGTGGATGAATGATTGAGATTGTTGGGGTATGTGTTGGAAAGGAGTAGAGGAAGCAGATGAGTGGTCGGACATTTGCGGTATATATTGGAAAGGAGTAGAAGTGTGTATGAAGGGTTGAGATTGTTGAGGTATATGTTGAGAGGAAGTAGGGATAGTGGATGATTTTGTGAGGAAGTGAAAACAATGGAAATAGAGCTTGTATTAATGGGTGGTATTGATGTCGGGATAGACATAACTATGTTTTAGACAACTAATGTGGGTTGTTGGGATGAGATAGGCTGAGATATATTTAATGGAATGGATATTTAACTTATAGGAGGGGTCTGGATGGTGGAAGATACTAAGGGGCTTGACATGGAGGAGGATACATTGGTATTGTTTTGGGATGATGTGGAGCCGGATGAGAGGTCTGGTGAAGACGTAGGTTGTTGATTGGTCATCCTGTGAGGAGACCACATTAAGGTCAAAAGTGATGATAGGAGCCGAAGACATGACATTAAATGTTTCGATTGATTTCTAGTGTGATAAGGATGTATTTTTGGATGACCCGCTTGTGGTTAGAATCAAGAAGACAAATGAAATCATATGATGTGTTGGATACTGAGGGATAGTGGTTTACATGTGAATGGTTGAAGGTGAACACCCCAAACAACAAGATATGCATTGAGGGAAACAAGGTATGAGTTTAAGATCTCGTAAAAGACTTGTTGGGTAGGCAAAATTTCCTAAGTATTGAGAGGACACGCATAGGGGACACGTAGGCCCATGCAAACGTCAGTTTTAGAACTTAGTCAATTTTGCATTGTATGGGCAAAAATAGGAAAAGCGGTTGGAGTCTAGCCAAAGTAAAGATAAAAGAAAGAATACTTCATGGCTAAGCAAGAGATATTTTGGGACCAAAGTGGAAGATCAAAGGTTATGTATGAACCATGCTAATAATAGGACTAAAGTAGAGTTAATTTATAGGGTAATCTATTATTAGCCTTCTTGTAAAAAGCATGCAGATGTTAGCGCATGGCTATTTTGAGCATGCATTCTATTTTGAGGTGCATGGGCGGTGAAGGGAAAGCCTCCACCCCTATATATATTAGTTGATCTGCATAGTTTTAAACACCATGTATTACGATTTTTATTGTAATAGAGTTATGTTTCTCGATGTTCTAGTGTGCATGACTCTCTGGTGACTATTGTGATGTATTCAACTTCTATTATGTAATCTTTTGGTTATCAATGGATAATTGTGGTTGGATTCGATAATTGATGTATCTGAGTTTGGTACTTGTATGGTGAATTTGATCTTAGTTATTATCTGATCTGTTATGCTTTCTGGTTTATGCAATGGTGAATGTTATGATTTACACTTGATTATATGATCTATTGATGGTTATCTCAAACATGCATGTTAACATCTTGACAAGCTTTCATAAAGGAGGGACTGGTAGGTGTGTGCACTTCGAGTGAGTGTTTAGATCTATCCTGGATTAAGTTTCGGTGTGCCTAAGAATTTGAGTGGAAATAAAAGACTACATTTTGGTTTCATTGCTAAGACCTCTTTTCAAATTATCTGTCAAGATGTTGCATGTAGATGGTGTATCGATTGACTCTTGAGAGCATTGAAATTTGGGTAGAAGATGGATAAGATCAATTTTCATAAAGATATGGTTCTGGACCTAATTTCAATGTGCGTAAGTGGGTGGAAGATCATATCTATCATGAGCTCTATGAGATGTTTTTCATCCTTTTTCCAATAGAATTGTATGAGTGGTTATCAGCATACGCATCAAAGAAAAGTTGGGGATATAAACCGAGGGTTTGGATGCAGGAAGATTACCATAAATTTTTGATGTGGATGAAGCTTGGACTCATGTTGTAGATTGTTAGTAGGCTAGCGTATTGTGTAGTTATACTTTGGAGTATATTATCTCTACGTATTCATGTTTGGAAGTTGTTCGAGTTTAAATTTTTGCCCAATCCCAGAGGTTCTTACTTACGCGTTATTCCTTTGGAAATTAAGATCTTGATGGTGGTACTTATCTTAGAGCAACTACCTATGGCTATCTAAAAACACCACCGCACACACGGGTAGGAGCAGGTGTGGTGAAAGATGGAGGACCTAATGGAAGAAAGGTAGAGAGAGGAAAGGTGGCTTAGATATAATGAAGCGCGGGAAAGGGAGATTGTAAGAGAATTTTTGAGTCAATGGTGTTGAGGGAAGATATGGATTGTGAAGGATTTGAAGCCCTCATAGAAGATGAGGAGCCGCAGCATCTAGTTCTCCCCATATTGGGTAAGCTTAGTAGAGAATCCCCTTCGGCCTTGGATGAGATTGTGTCAGAGGAGAGAACAAGGACCGCAGTTGTACATCTGATCCCACCTGGCAACCTATCCCTTCCGCTTGGTGTTCCAGTTCTACAAGTATTCATTGAGAATCATGCGAGTGTAGGTAGGTAATACGGTAGATATGAGTAGTTCTTATTTTCCTTTGAATATAGAAGTTCATTAGATAACGTATATACTTATGGTAGCATAGACGACATCTTTTTTGGAGGTCCGATTGGAGGAATATTTTATGACACGTCATCGAGATGAGTATGGGTTTGTAGAATATTGGGAATACATCCGGAAGTACTATAAATTCACAGATTATGGGATTTCAACTTAGTACTATGGTTGGGACTCAAGGAATTACATACACTTTTTGGAGCTGTTGCGGGAGGGTTAGGTGGATCGGGGAGGATTGAGATCAAGAAAATCAGGCGATTACGGAGGTGGAGGAAATACTTTTTGGGGATATTGGTTCGAATACGGTGGGTAATGACCACACCCTCATTAGCCACATCAAGTTTACTATGAGATGTACCTTCATTTATTTGAGTATAGGGTCATTGAAGATGCAATAGTGTGCACAAGTGTGAGCTACTATGGCGCACTAAAGGAATTATAGCATCAAATAGAAAATCAATCTAGTTTACTACTACTCTTCAAGGGCACACTCATATTTGATACATAAAGTATGACCCGCATAAAAGTGCAGTGGACTATAATGCTTTGTGCTCTACATTTCTAGATGAGTTTTATATTCGAGTTGCGGCAAAAAAAAAGTATCAGTGCACTTAAGGACATTAAGAAAGGTCTATCAGAGAGTGTAAGGGAGTATGACGCACATTTCAAAACTTTCTTTTCAAATTTTTCATATGATATCCATCCCAATCAGAATGCACAGTGGTTTATTGGTGGATTTTTGACTCCCTTCAGAAGGGCGATATCTCATAAGACTTTTGTAGATCCACGCGATACATTAGAAGAAACTCTATGCACCGAGGCATTGGAAGTGTGAACACTATGGTAAGTCCGTTCTTAGAGGCACATATTGTAGCCGTGGAAAATAAGTTGGAAAATCTCTCTGTTAATTCATCTCATGAGATGCACATTGGGATATGGTGTAAAAATTACAAGGTTAAAGGACATACCAAGGATAGCTTCCCTCATAAGTCGGTAAAAGCGTCATGTTTTGGATTGTGAGATCTATCATTTGGACCATGATGTGAGTATATTCCCTCTCTTACGAAGTGTGCAATCCAAAAAAATATGTTTATGTATTGCAAGATTTGTAAAACCCATACTCGTGACACCCATGATTGCAGATTAATTAATCATATTCATGAGGCCATTGAGACTGGTGTGTGTCAAACTAGTGTGGCAAGTGGATCTAAGGAATAAGAAGGACAACATAATGAAGGGCATACTTTTTGGGGTGTGGAGCATGTTTTTGGTCTTCTTGAATCAGTGTTGAAGTGTTGGAGCTTGAACGGTTAAGTTTGGAGACTTCAGGAGCATTTTGCAGTTGTTTGCTATGACATTGTTGTGCAATCGTTGTGTCGTTGCTATGATGTTTCTGTTAACATGTTGTTAATTGGTTGTTAATGTCAGGACTGTTTTTCCAGTCGTGGGAAGTTGAAAGATCATGACTTTCAAAATTCTAGGGTCGGCTTTAGGACTTCTTAAGAGGATTTTAATCCTATAAATAGAGGTGTTAGGGTATCTTGAAGATATCTTGAGTGTTCAAGAGGTCTTGAGTCTTAATGATCAAGAGGTGATCAAGAGTGATCAAGGTTAAGCAATTGGGTGTCAATTGTGGTTTAGATGTGGTTTAGCATCTTTGGAATTCTGTTGTGAGTTCATAACTGAGAGAAGACTGTGAGAGTTGTTTTACTCTTGTTGATAATAAAATCTGAGCAAGTTCTTGGTGGATGTAGCCCACATTGGGTGAACCACATTAAATATTGTCTTGTCTTCTTTTGTGCATTATTTATTTATGTTGTTATATTTCTGTAAGTATAATTCTATGCTATATAGTTTCCTACTACTGTGGTTTGAGGAATTGTTTCTACATATTTGTTCTCTAATTCCTAACAACACTAATTAGGATAATAGAAATAGATGTTTTCATGGAGGATAGAGGTCAAGGTCGTAGCGATGAAAGAGGAGGATTTCCTCAAGGAGCTTGTTATACTTATGGATCTTTTGATCATTATCAATGCGAGTGCCCTCAGAATGTGGTTTTCTTTTGAGTCTAGAAAGCAACAAAAGTTTGAAGAATGGCATGAATTATATGAGCACATGAGCAAGCAAGACAAGGGTGTGGGAATGATTAAGGTACAAATTGTGCAGCCTAAAGATCAATAGATGTCAAAGGTAGCACCTACCCCTAAATAAAAATTAGTTTTAGTTATTACACACACTGAGGTTGTGCATGCACATGAACCTCTAAAGTATAAGCCAACTATAATAAAGAAAGAAGTGATAAATGCGAAGTATACAGATGTTGCATATCAGAAATAGGTTTACTAGGAGACTATGAATGTCATCAGGGATCTGCAAGGAGAGATTCAAATCTTGAAGGAGCAGGCGTGTGCTATGGATCGAGTAAATAAGATTGAACTCCCATAGAAGGACGTGGATGACTTAAAGGAGGTATGTCGAATGTTACGCCAGGAGAATATCATCCCTTTGTTAGGTGAATGGTTGTGAGAAAGCGTACCATGCACAAGATTTGAGTGTGAGAGGAAGATACTTCATGCAAATATGCCCCCACATAATCATGAATTTTACAAGGAAATTACACTTAATGTAGTCATTGACGGATGGATCTTGAGTAACATTCTGATAGATACATGTGTAGAGGTTAATGTACTCATGTTAGATATATGGAAGCAGATGGGATGACCACCATTAGAGCCTTATTCAAATGTGTTGTATATGGCAAACAAAACTAGGGTTGATCCTATTGCAGACTAAAGGATGCAACTATTATAATCCAAGGAGCCAAGTTTACTGGGGACTTTGAAGTATTAGAGCTAGTTGAAGCAGATAACTTCTCAACATTACTTGGGTGACCCTGGTGTTATGCCAATAATGATAATTTTCACTTTAATAAGGGGTACATTAGCTTTGAGAACAAGGAAGAGCACATCATTATACCTTTGATAGATACAAAAGTTGCTCCAGTATGTTAATCCTTTGAGCGAAGAGGATTTGAGCGGGATATATGCATGCACAATCAAAGACCCTAAGGTAATAGAGCCATCCGAGGAAGGACTGATATAGTGGTATAATGCTCAGTCATTTAGTGATACCACAAGTATCGCTTGTGATAACTGGGTGCATGGAACATATGAAGTGGTTGGGTGAGAGATAAAGAACACAATTACTCACATGATCAAGCCACACATGGTTAGGTACTTGGGGTACAACCAGGTACCTAGGTACAATGATGAGGGAAATCCGATGTATTTTTACGTGCCACATAATCCCAATAGACAAATGAAGGAGATAGAAGAAACATATTGGTTTATACTTTGCGCGGGATAGTAGTGCATTGGTGGGAAACACACAGAGGCAACTTACTGGAATGGAGAGAAGTAAGAATCACCTTTTCTACTAGGTTTCTAAGGAGCAATGCACCTTCTCAAATATGTAAATTTCATGGGAAGTCCCCTGCCTTGCATCACATCTAGAATTGTGAGATATTTAGATGGAGGGACATGAGGCCTTACCACCCTCACTCTAGGTGCATAAGTTCTACTCCACTTTAAGTAGTTGCGCTTGTGCATGGTATGTCCATGCAAAGTTAACAAGAGAAATAAATAATTGGCAGGATATGACCTTAGGTATGATTCATACTTTTGATTAATTTTATACTAAGCCTTTGGTCAATGAAGCACTACATATTATGAATCACCTTACTTTGGGAGATAGTGCAAAAGTTAAGGAACTCTTTTTAGATATGTTTGGAGAACTTGATCTAGAGGCATGCCTTGACCTTGAAGAGACAAAGGAAGAAGATATGGTTTGTACCTACGAACAAAAATAAAAGGGTAAACCAATGTACATGAGAGATATGAGGAAGTGGGTAATTTGGATGTTGACCACATAGAAGGTACACGTGAGGTGATGGACATTATAAATGAGAATGTGCAAGTGTATCTTGGCCCTATGAAAACAAATAAGGTAAACATTGGAATAGAATCAAAGCCAAAGGAGGTCATTATTGGTGATTACGGGTTAGAGAAAGAAGTGGTAAAGCTTATTAAATTATTGTGTGACTTTTAAGACTTATTTCCATGGGGTTATCATGAGTTACAGGGAGTACACCATTCTTTAGGTGAGATGAAGATCAATCTTAAAGAAGATGTGCACCCGATTAGGAAGAGACCTTACAGGATGAATCCTAATCTATACGTGAAGGTAAAGGAAGAAATTGACAAATTTCTCAAGTCTGGTATAATTGAACCCATTGAGGAATCTGAATGGGTTAGCCCCATGGTCATCAGTATTAAGAAGGATGAAAGGATAAGGATCTTTTTGGACTAAAAAGAATTGAATCCTTCATGTGTTGTTGATCCTTTTCCTACCCCATTCACGAGAGGAATTCTTGAGGGCAATGCTAGATGAGAGATATACTCTTTTACATATGGGTTTTCAGAGTCAACATCAGTGTGCATAGTGAAGGAAGATCAAGAAAATACAACTTTCACCACCGAGTGGGGAATTTTTCCATATACGGTTATGCCCTTTGGACTAAAGAATGCGCGCATGTGTTATCGCACATTGTTTTGTAGGCCTTTTAGTACTTTATTCATAAGTTCTTGCATATATATCTAGATGCATGGATAGTATATAGATTATTCATGGACCATTGTGAGAATTTAAGGCTTGTGTTTGAGAGATGAAAGCAATTGAGCATCTCAATTAACATTAATAACTGCATATTTGCAACAACTTTTGGCACTTTACTTGGGCATATAATTTTTAAGGAAGGTTTGTTGGTGGACCCGGCCCAAGATAGTTGTCATCTTGGGTTTAAAAGAACCTACAAATCAAAGTGAGGTATGCATATTCCTAGGACATATAGGCTATTATAGGAAGTTCATTAAGGGATATGTGAATATTTCCTTGCCCTTAGAGGAATTATTGAAAACTAAAGGAAAATTTTATTGGGGTGATGCGCAACAACAAGTGTTTGAAAAATTGAAGGAAAATCTTAGTACTACACATATTTTGCAATTACTTTCATGGGACAAACCCTTTCATGTTCATGTCAATTCTTATGGCATGGCAATTAGTGCAAAGATTGGCGCAACCGGGGAGAAGGAATAGTAGATCATCCTATTTGTTTTGCAAGCAAGAAGTTGACACCCACGAGAATAATTTTACAACTATTGAGCACGAGGCTTTGTCCATGATCTACGTGTTGTACAATTCGAGCATAAGTACTTATTGGCAACACCATTTATCTTCTTTATAGATCATATGGCACTCAAGTATTTTGTCGAAATCTTGAAAGGGTGCATTTACAAGTGGATACTTCTATTTTAGGAGTTCAAGTTTACTGATTGTTGTGAAACAAGGAAAGAGTAATCAAGGCCTAACCATTTATCATGGATCAATTCCAGTGAGGATGCAAAGAGCATAAATGACAATATGTCAAATGCACATCTATTTAGATTGAACCATATGCCCACTTTGAATTGGAGGAAATTGAATATTTTTTTGCGCAGACCGGGAAAGCACATAAAGGAATGAATACTTTAGAAAAGAAATAACTTGCAATACATGTGGCACCATATCATTTGATTGGTGAAGATTTACATAAGTTGGGTTGTGATGAAGTTTTACGTTGGTGTGTTGTGGATCATGAGCTGAGGCTATTATGAAAGAAGCTTGTGGTGGAATTATAGGAAGTCATTATGTTGGGGATGTAACCACACGCAAGATTTTGATGGCTGGAGTTTGGTGGGAAACCTTGTACAAGGATACTAAAGAATATTTCAATGTGTGTGATCATTTCCAGCACCTGGGAAGACTTGAACTAGAGATGAGATGCCTTTAAGGCATATTGAAAGTGATGAACCTTTTGAGAAATGGGTTACATACTTTGTAGGTCTTATTTCACTACCGCGTGTAGGACTAGTGTGTGCTATATTAAAACTTGTACAAATTATCTATTAAGGTGGGCAAAGAAGCACCCACAAAGGATTACACAGTGGGCTACAAAAGAAGATTTTTATGGGAAAACATTATAGTAGGTATGGATTCCCATTGAGTTTAACAAGTTATAGGGGAACTCATTTCTTAAATGAGACAATCATAATCCTTTTGGCTGATTTTAAGGTGGCACATCATAAGACTACACCTTATCACCCATAGGCTAATGGTATTGTTGAAGCTTTCAACAAGATTTTGGGGACAGAACATTGACAAAAATTTGTGATGTTGGAAGGAAATACCATGATGATAAAGTATCTATTGTACTTTAGGCATATAGGACAACTTATAAGAGGTTGAATAAGGTTGCACCCTTTCGGTTGGTGTTTAGCGCAGTTGTAAAGGCTATATTACCTATTGAATTTATGTTACCATCCATGCGACACGCACGTAGTAGGAGGACTGGTGATGAGCAAGCTATTGAGAAGCACATTGATAAATTGATGGAGTTACATGAGTGGCACATCATTTCACGTTGGAGTTAGAAGACTAAGAAGGTAAGAAAAATGGTGTGGCATGATAGGCAATTATGTAGAGTTCTTTTTGTATAAAACTCTTTAATGGCCACCATCTTTTGTCGCTCCGACCCTAGTTTATTTTGTTCTCTTGAGCCTAAAATCAACTAAGTATGAATTTGAATGTGGAAGGTGTCCATGTGTCCCTTTAGCGCACTCGAGGCATGAAGCGGAGAAGGAATGTTCTCAAACTTGCATCACATTATCCACGTGTCCCAGCCCAATAAAGTTTCCTCGGTGGGTTGAAAATTCAAAAACATAGTAGAAATGCACAGGGTCTCCACGTGTCGCTTGAGCGCAATTTCAAATAGAGAAAAAGAGGGAAGGCCCCGAGAAAAGTGTGCACCCCCTATGTCTCTCGAGGCACAGATTTGGAAGAAAAGGTCCAGGAAGGCCCCCAAACAAGTGCGCAACCTCCACGTGGTAGAAAAGGATCATCATTGACCGAAGGAGCACAAGTTGGATGAATTAAAGGAAATCGGAAATATCACCAACAGGCAGTTGAGATATTGACCCAAAAATGAAATATCTTGTAAGAAAATTGAATGTTGTCGGTGGAAGGTTTGATTTCAGACATTGAAGCAAGAGCCAAAAGGATCTATAAAGGGATGTTCAGATCTAGAAGCAAGGAGAAAAAAATATAGAAAAGAAAAGCAGTGGAGCCGCAAAAAGGATTCTAGGCTTAGTTATTGTATTGGCTAGCCTTAGCAAGACTCTGTTATAGAAGGAAGTTGTAATTTGTGCCATATCAGCCTTATGTATTATTTTCTCTATGAATAAAGAGTTATTGTTGTGTATCTTAGCTTTCAATATTATGTGTCTTTCTTCTTTCATTGCTAGTAGTTTTAGATAAATTTGAAGATCTATCATGCTTTATATACCCTTGGGTTTTCTTTATGTATCTATCATCTACATATTGTTATGTTTTACACCTTCTCGGCCTCTGATAATCTAAGATACTTCTAAAAATAGTAGATCATGCTAACACGCTCTTGAACAATTTTAAAAAGTTTTCAAAGATCCATCTCTATATCTTGAAGATCATTTGGCACATCACCTTAGTTAGTTTTGTGTTTTATTTTAGTTTTCCTCTAGCCTTATCTCACACCATAGAGAAGAGCCAACTTCCTTAAAATATGGAGGTTATCTTAAGGCGCACGTCCCACTTCCCTAAGGTATCCTAAGACTCTGATGGTTCATTCGCAAAGATAATCATCAATAGGCACATACTGAGAACAAAACATTTGAGTTAGGAAATATGGTCCTTCCGTATGATACCAAGTTTGCATGCCACCCAGGGAAATTGAAAGTACATTGGTTGGGATCTTTTGTAGTAACAAATATACTTGAATCAAGCACTTGTCAATTGTAGGCATTGAATGGAACTTTGTTTCCCAATTACTTCAATGGGAGTAGGTTGAAGCCCTACTATAAATAAAGTTTCTTGGTGTTTGTAATAAGGTAGTATTGCCACTTAGATTAGATTTCCCTTTTATGTGTTTCCTTTTATCGTTGATATGCTTTGTCAATTTTGGTTCATTTTTTGTTGTAATAATCGTGATTGTGTGCAAGAAGTTGATTACTATCTTTTGAGTTCATGCATAAAGCACCACACATACTTTTAGTGTGGGGTGGAGCAAATACAAGTATAGGTTGTGACATAGGTGTATAAATGGGTGGAATATGAACAATGTACTCTAAAATATTGGTGCATACAGAGAAAGGTATTACGCTTGTGCTCGAAAAAGATGTTTTAAGGAAATTTTCTTGGATTGAAGACCATGCATAGAAAGGGGTCGCACAACAGTGTAACACAAGGTAGGCAACAACATGGGAAACTACTTAGTATGAGGCACAAATGTTTATGTACTTTGGCGCATGGAGGTGTGTGTAAGGAGGTTTGTGGCCGAGAAGTAGTAGGTGGTGCAGAAGGTTATGGTGGGGTTCAAAAAAAAAAAAAGCAAAAAATGTGGAAAAAGTAGAAAAGCATAATTAAAGTTGAGTACGGTTGTAGGTGAGGAGTAATTAATGCAGAAAAATTGGAAAAATATATAAAATTGGTGCATACAAGTTCATTCTTACCTTGCATGTTTGATTTTTGAGTGATAAGTGTAAATTGAAGTGCAACCGAGGCATTAAGCGTGAGTGTTGAAGCAAAGAGCATCAAACTAAGTAAATTTGAGCATAGACATAGAAGAGATCCTTCATGGGAAGTTTTAGAGCAAGTGGAAGGCATGTGAAATAAGGGTTTGAGGAGTTAGGGTTTGGAGAGGGAAAAATTACAGCTAGGGCACGTGAGTTCAAGGTTATAGAGGAAGTAAAAGGTAATAAACAATGAGGATAAGTTATAGAAGTTGATATGGTACCAAAGAGAGTACCTAGAGCAACCACAAGGGGAAAGTAGAAGAATGAACCTAAAGTGGATTTCAAAGATGCACCTAAAAGCTGATTTCTTGAAATGTAATACCTTGAAGGCATGATTATGGGATTAGGACTCGGGAGTCTCATTTACAAAGGAGCAAGGTGAATTATTATAATCATGGCACCCAAGAAAATAAAGACTAGATCAACAAAGAGCTGGTGAAGAATACAAATTTGTGAACTGAAGATGATAAACCCATTTATGATCACGTTGGATAGAAGACTTTGGAGAAAGTTGGGGTTTTGTAGATATATGAGTTGTTATACTTTGGCAAGCTAGAGAGAATTTACTAGTGGTTAATGTCTAGAGTCCACAAGGACTTCTTTTATTTTTAGGACGATGGGTGCACCTCACCGCACCCTTGATCAGGAAATTAATAGGATTGAGGAGTTCATGGACTGAGATTACTAGCAACTTGGATGATGAAGTGGGTGTAGAAGTAACTTCTATTGAATTTTCATATCATAAAGGAGGTCATGCAATGGACATGGTGAAGATAGATGACCTTGTGGTTAAAATAGTCATGCACCTTATAATTAAGTTCAATAACCAAGAGCATTGGGGACAAGTGAATAAGAAGTGGCTCCACATTGTGAAGAAAATGGCGAGAGGGGACTGTGTATAAATTTTCTACATTCATATCCGAGAGTATTAATGAAGAGGCACATAAGGGAGATAATATAAGTTGGGGTGTTATTATTTTATCTATTGTATTTGTAGAGATTGGGGTCTGGATGGCCCTAAGGACAAGATATGGTAGTTCCCAAAGGAAAAGAGGTCATTGGAAGAGAGGTTTGTAAAATATACTTGTGAAGGCACTATGAGTGGCCCATACAAGCAAAGGCTAGAGCTTTGAGTACAGGCACATGTGCGAGACCTTTAAACAAGAGTGGAGAATACGTAAGGACTTACTCCGCCATATTGGATAAGTAGGCGAGTTTGTAGTATTTCAACACTACTACATTGGAAGGTTCAAAATGAAGGATGGTAAGTGGAGCCCTTGGTGCAAACTTCCTTATGCATTCATTGCGCGTTACTTTCAGTTTCTATTAACAGATTTTCAAATGCATGTAAGCTTAGGTTTGATGTAGAAAAAGTTTATTTTGATCATCATACCCTCCAAAAGACCTATGGTTATTTGGGTAAGTTTGCATACATTGAAACAATGATATTTGATGATATTTCTATCAGTTCTATGACTTTGGTGGTTGGAAAGGTAGGAGTGGCTAAGGTGTACCTTAACCTTAAGCCCAAGTTGGTGAATGGGAAATATATTGAGAATGAATTCAAACTCCTGAGATGCCAAAGGGAAAACACACAATTGGAACCATGCAAGGAGATCAACCCACTCCTTCTAAAATAGATAAGAAAGAACTTCGGGATGAAGAGGAGGAGATGGAAGACGGTGGTGCACTACATCATGGCACGAGAAGACAATTAACTACAAGTGTGAAGACATTGTGTGAGAGTACTCCTCCCAGGAAGGAAGAGGAAGAGGAAGTAAGGATGGAGACTAATGTTGAGAGACAAAGAAAGAAGAAGGTGGCACAAAAACTATGGGTTCAGGACTATAACACCAAGCACAAGCACAAAACCCTCTCAACCGTTGAGGAGGTCACCACGGATATCCCCATTAAACCAAGTCTACATGAGAAATTAAAGAGAAGGCGCAAGTATGTGCCCAGGAAAAACAATGAGGAAGAAATTTCAGATGAGGTTACACACACCGTGGAGGATACATCGGTGATTGAAGAAGGAGGAGAGGATCTTAGAGAAGAATAATCTCATAATGACATAGAGGCACATGCTTTGAGTGCAAGGAGGAAAACCACATAGGAGGAGATGAGGAAAGGAAACATAGTCTTTGGTGAGCCATCGGGCGAGCCTTCTGGAGAGCATGGGGATGCAACAGGTGAAGGCCCAATTTTGGGTACAGAGACACATATTCCCAAGGTAATATGAACTAGTAGGGGTAAAGGAGAAGAAATTTTGAAGATGTCGATTTGGGGTATGTTAATGATCCTTTAAATATCATCCATGTAAGGTTTCAAAGCACCCTTGCGCCTGAAAAGTTATATGGATGGGAGTTGATAGATACCTGGGTGTAAATATGTGCATGAGAAAGTAGTTTTTTGGAGTATGTAGATGCACATGGACAAACCTAAGTTCAACGTAAAGGAGGAAGCTTGCTTTAAGCGCGGGTGAAGAAAGCACATACCCCCACATGACAATAAAGGCAATAAATTTCATAGATGAGTAGGCTATCAATGCCTTGATGAAGATGGTGGGAGAAGTGACAAGAAGGAACTTGGAAAAAATAGTCATGCTCAGGACATTTCTTAAGGATAATTAGAACAAGACAAAGCATATTGAGCAACTAACTAAGGTATGCAGAAGGGTTGAGAAGTGGAAGAGGGATATTTTGGAATTTGTAGTAGAAATTGGAGGTGAAATTTTATAGGCGCGTCGAATTTGATGAACAGAAAAATAATAATTACCCTTAAACCTTGCACTTTACGCAAGATTATGTCAATCTTTTCTCAAGGAGAAGTCACCACACAAGAGAAGATGAAGAAAAATGAAGGATAAGAAAGAGAGGGCAAAGAAGACCATAGCGCGTCGTATTGTAGAGTAAGATTCCATACTCCAAACATTAAGAGATGAATTGAAGAAGATAAATTGGGTGTTGGGAAACCGTGAGGATCTCAAGAAGATCCTTAATGCATATATAGTAAAGGAAGAAAATGAGGTTATATCAGAAAGAAAGATGATTCCTTGGGCAGGGAAGAAAAAGTGGCCACTATAGCAAAGAAGTGCGATGCACTTAAGGCCATCAAGGACCCACATGAGATATGGATAAAGGAACTAGGGCGCTAGTCACACAAAGAATGGATTTCATGGATGGTATGATATCAGGGTTGGTTGGAGTAATAAGGGAATTGAAGCACAAGGGTTAGGATATGACTCTAGAAGAAATGGAGAAGATACTTGGAGATGTACTGCTTAAAGAAAAGAAGGGGCTAGGAGAATGGAATGAGTTGGAGGCTAATATAAACAAAGAGTATCCTAAACTCTTGCTCCTAGCTAAAGATTGAGGCAAACTGGTGATTCTTTCATTTGATACATTCTTTTATTATGGAATAACTTATTATTTATTATCTAATTCTTTGGAGAGATAATTTGTACAACCCCATTGTTGAGGGCGGAAATGTACTTAGTGTGGGGTAATGTTGTGTTGGCCAAATTTCCAAAGTATTGAGAGGGTTTCGTAGACATGTGCGAGTTTCAATGAAGTAGGGCACGCCTTGGGAAGATCAGTTTTAGGACTTAGCTGATTTTGCATCGTATAGGCTAAAAATAGGAAAAATGGTTGGAGTGCAGCCCAAGTAAAGATAAAAACAAGAAGACTTCATGGCTAAGCAAGAGCTATTTTGGGACCAAAGTGGAAGATCAAAGGTCATGCATGAACCGCACTAATAATAGGATTAAAGTAGAGTTTATTTATAGATTAATATATTATTATCCTTCTTGTAAAAGGATACAATTGTGAGCGCATGTCTATTTTGAGCATGTAGTCTAATTTGAGGTGTATGGGTGGTGAAGGAAAAGTCCCCACCCCTTTATATATTAGTTGATTTGCATAGTTTTAGACACCATGTATTATTATTCGTATTGTAATAGAGTTATGTTTCTCTGATGTTCTAGCGTGCATGAATTTCTGGTGACTATTGTGATGTATTCAGCTTCTGTTATGTACTCTTTTGGTTATCAATGGATAATTGTGGTTGGATTCGATAATTGATGTATCCGAGTTTGGTACTTGTATGGTGAATTTGATCTTAGTTTATGTATTTTTTTATACTTTCTAGTTTGTGCAAAGTGGTGAATGTTATGATTTACACTTGAGTATATGATCTCGTTGATGGTTATCTCAAACATACATGTTAACATCTTGACAAGATTTCATAAAGGAGGGACTGGTAGGATTCATGCGCTTTAGGTGAGCATTCGAGATCTGTCTGGATGAATTGTGTGCACCTAGGCATTTGATTGGAAATAAAATACTATAAGATTGGGTCCCCATTATCGAAGAAACAGAGGCTATGTGGATTAGATATTTTAGATGACTCAAATTGACTACTAGGGGAATGTGGAGGTTCTTGATCATGTGGTCGGGGTGATAGAGATGTTCGGTGTTGATTAATTAAATGTGAAGTGTCCTTGATGCGAGTTTGAATGTTTTTGATAGTTTGTTGGAAGTTTTCAGTCATATTGTCAGGATTTTGTAGACGGAATTGTTGTCTAGTAAGAACCATGAAAGAAAACAATCACTCAAAATAGAAAATGAAACTATATTATGAATTACAAACAACAAACAAATCATGCACAAGAATTTTTAATTATCTTGATTAATTTAAAAGATGAAATGTGAAAGATGGTTAATGGGGTCCTAAGAAATGGAAATACAAGGATGGTTTCGGGTGATGTTAAAGGTTGGAGTCCTCGATATATCGGAAGGTATGTGAGGCCCAAATCTCTGTTGGTGATGTTATTGGGCTTGGTATTGAGGCCTACCCCCTCACTTCATGACCCACAATGATAAGGGATTCGATTGCTTAGCTTAATATGCTGCCCACCATATTTTTTATACTTGACTGAACTTGAGCACCTTATCCCCTTGGTGATGAAATCCAAGTGGGTACACCTAGGTAGAAGTGTTTAGATGCAATTTGTATTTGATATGGTTTGGTTGTGTGTGAGGGAAATTAAGTGAATGCAATTCTTTAATTTCATAATTAAACTACATGATCAGCAGCAGATATGAAGGTTTATTTTAGACCCAAAATAAAATGTGGGTTCGATGAGGACAACGAGATAAAATGTAATGCTTGGAAAGAAGAAGAAAGGAAGATGACACACCTATAAATGCTTATCTTTTTAATTTTTAGTATTTTTATTTTTGATTTTTAGCACAACTACTGATGCACGTGAAGCAAAAGCTCCCAAGGAAGAAACCTATAATGGTTAGAAGAAGGCATAAAATTGAAAGAAGAATAGATGTTAAAGGTTTTCTAATTGAGTAATTAAAAATAATCACGAGAGATTGTCGGCGATTTGAAGGAATCGCAGGTGATTCACCAAAATCACCGATGTTTGACCAGGATCATTAGCGATTACAAGGCGAGAGAAACTAAAAGTGGAAATTAATTAATCTAAGATGAAATAAAATGAAAAAGGTCCCACCAGGTGTGCAAAAATTACAAGAGAGTTTTTTCTTTCAAACTTTAACTTAATAAAATGAAATGACAAAAACAAACTCACCTCAGAAGATGACAGGTTTACTAATACCCACAATGTGGTATTGATGATTAATGGACAACATGATCCTCCTTTTATCGAGTGAAGATACCTATAGATCATAAATAGTTAAACAAAATGGATTAATATATGGGATAATGAGTTGTTTAGTAAAGGTTGATTCTAGGAATCCAAAGGGACTTCCTTAGAGGATTTCAGCATGTGTTAATACAATTAAGTAGATTGACCATAATGATAAGGCTATATAAGTGACAAAGATAGATGAATAATGGATAAGAAGCTTTAGAACTCAAGATTGAAGGGTAAGTATTATGTAGCTTCAAATTTGACATAGGTGAGATTGGAAGTAATTTGGACAAACTTGAAGTAATCATACTAGAATTCCACTGTTTCTTGTTGAATCTCATGGAGGAACTCAAACTGGTCTTCAATGTCTTTGATGTCGGCGAGAAATTAAATACAATGTAAGTTCATGAAGGATGTTGTATTATTCCTAGAAGAAGGGCTTCGAACTATTGGGATATCGTAGATACTTGTAATAGGATGGGACCGGTCAGTACTACCATCTAAAGTAGAGCCATGCTTGAAAAGGACAAGTTAAATCCAAAATATTGATAAAAATTGATACTAGACTAATAAATTAATTGAAAGATGTTGATTAACAAAGATTCTAGGCAACTCAAAGGAATATCATGTAATTTTTCAGAATCTTAGGAGATTTAGGGAATCATGGGTGATTCATGTAATCATGGGTGATTCACGTAATTCTTTGCTAATGATTCATTGTGAAAAGGATCAATTTTCCTTAAAACAAAAAGTTATTAAAGACATAGTTTCTTAATAATTATTTTTTATTATTTTTATGTTTTTATGAAATGAAAATGAAGAAACAAAACAAAAGAGTATCTTGTGATGTTGAGATAAGTTGCAAGATGTCTCCAAACACTAGATGAAACTAATTGAAATTGATGACCAGTTGTTGAGATTCCTAGGAATATGATTGATGAAGAGGCTATTAAAATGATGTGTCATAAGATCTTTGAGGTTAATACGGGGCTTTGATGATCTCTAGACGATGGAGAATCAATTTTGGGTATGGAAACAAAGTGCAAGAGTGTGCAAAAGGATTAAGAAGATCCACGAGAGAGGAGTAAAAGCGCCTTTTATAATCACTAATGATTTGTTATAATCATCGGTGATTCAGAAATTTTAGGAAAATGTTTAGGAAATAGTTGAAACCACTTCCTAAATGGGGTTTTCGAGTAAATTGTGAGGGAAAATGGTTGGGATGAGGTTAAGGTCGAGTTGGGGAGGTTAGGGTGTTTTGAAAAAATAGGTTTGAGGTGGTTTTGAAATGGTTAAGTAGTTTTAAAGGGGTTAAGGTAATTTAGGATGGGTGGATAGTAATTTATGAGGGCGTAAAATTTGATTTTACGAAATAAGGAGGTGACTTAAGATAATTATATAATGATAGGTTTTAATTAAATAATGTGTGTATCGAAGGAAGTAGGTAGGTGACAAAAACTGGTATCTACACCTATCACATTCACACATTGCATACCATTCCATGACACTCATACTAATCGCATTTGCATATTTTGCTTGCACTTACTCTTACATGTTTATACTACTTACATGTTGCACTTTGCTTACTATGCTAGTCAAATACTTAGTATGTCATTATCATTCTATATATACACATGTGTGTTCACTTGGTCTCTAGTTGTGAATCCAACTCTCTTACAAGTTCTTACATACTGCAATGATGTTTGGAAATGTACCTTTTAACATTCCCACCAAGGCTCTAAAGCGCATCTACTTTTATTACTCTCACACATTACATGTGTTATTATTTCATCATTACTTTCCAACACATTACTTCTCGGTGATACACACATGCCTTAACATACTATTTATCTTTCTAACATGTTAATGGGTGTTTCATGTGTAGAATTTTTTTGCAAGACTATATGCCACCATGGTTATCTGACAAATTTTGCTTGATATTTTTTTCCATTATATGCTATTGTTTGTGGGATTTTCCCTATGTCTTGTTTGATCATTGTATGCCTTTGGCCACTTAGGCCCTTATTGTCTTGTGACATTCTAAGTGATGTCCCATGTTTGAAACCCACTTTTCATGGTATATCTTGTATACACATTTGTTTGTTCCATTAGTCTTCTATTGCATGCTTGCCACTTTTTCTACTAACACATGTTACTAGCCACATTGTTTACATGTGCCTTGGTTTCTACCATACACATCCCCTACCCCCGTAGGTATCATATTTAGATCAACATCAGGTCCTCTCTTTTGGGACGCACACTCCTATAGTCATCACATGTACCCTAAACGAGGGGTGACATACATTGGGTGAATAAATCACCCCTACAACAGCTCAAAGCTACAAGTATAGATATGCATAGTATAGAAACATAACAAAAATACAATCACGAAACAACCTAGAATCTAACTTGGGTCCTCAACACAACATAGACACCGAGTGCCCAACATCGAGAAAATAGTGCCTAGGTACTTGTGTCCTCCCCTAAGTGCTAATGTCATGGGGGCACACACAATCATCTTCTTAGATCAACACAATTCACATAAGCCTTGAGCAATTCTATAGTTACAAGCATAGTCCTTCAATTATATAATACATTATATTTCCTTTAATTACAACAACTCGAACTAATTTAGAATAATCATGACAAAGCATGAACAAATCATGGATGTACCATTTGTAGTAGTACTTATTGGGAAAATTCATGGAAGGAGAGTAACACTAGACCTATCTCTCCAACACTTGCTCTCTGGCGTGAGATTGCCCAAAAAACTCGTAGTTAGCATCATATCGCCCAAAAACTTACACTTGGTGTGAGATCGCCCAAAAACTCGTTATCGATGTGATATCACCTAACAAAATCATTCTTCACAATATTTCAGGACACTTTTCTTTCCTTTTACACTCTTTTAGATCGGGTGCACGCTTTCATTTACTACTAATTTTACATACTTTGATCAGATTTTTCATAAACAGGACTTTGACTACTCTTTCACTCTTCTTTTGTAGGTTCGTCCTTAATACACAACAAGAAGTAGCCTATAACAGTAAATACAAGCACAACAACATGTACAAGCAATGCATACACTTCACCCCTAGGGTCACTTTCCTTTCTTATTCTCCACGCTTCATTGTACATCATTTCATGCTTCACTTGTCCACTCGACATGTATTTCACCACACACTCTACAGGATCATAAGGTATGCATCTTCTATCTACTTTATGTTATTGATTATTCACTCAACAACATAAAGTGGGGAAAATGTAGACATTAAATCACACACTTGGGTACATTTCTAGGTCCTAAATGCATACTAGCATTTACATGATTCCTAAGCAATAAAACTAGTGATTGAAAACTATCTTTGGCCTCTTTTCTTTGTCTCATGTTTTCTCTTTGGTCTTGCACACCCTATAACTTAGTCAAAACTTTATTAATTTATCTTTTATGGCTTCAAACACACAGCACTCGGCCAAGATAAAGCAGCACCCAGGTGCCCCTGACCTTTTCTACCTTACTCATTCTTTTTGGGTATATTTTATCTTTTGGGCATATTTTACACTTATGGGTCAGCCTTCTAGTTGTCAATTACAAAATTTAAACAAGGGAATCATATAAATACATAGTTATTTTTTCAAAATAAAGGACCAAACACTAAGCATTACTATCATCGCCTAAGTTTGCATTCAAAATCCACTCAAGCAATCTAAAGGTGTCCATCTAGTATCCATTCAAGGGACAAGGGCTACATACTTCTACATACACAACACAAGAAGGGGAAGTTCATTCTATTTCATCCACACATTCTACTACATTGTTACATTCTAGCTACAACCCGCTATTAAGTGTAACTTGCATAAGGGCATCCTAGGGCACAATTTCTACACACACTCACAAGAACTACATGGATTTTGAGATGTAGTGCAGTGCTCATTGTAAGTTCACTCTCGGGGTGACCGTTGGGGTCAATTCAACTCCCCATTTTGCATTTTCATTTTTAGGTTTGATGTGGTTTGTGGGCTTGTGCAAGTGAACTTCTCTTTTGTAGGTTATAGGTAAATTTGGTAATCATATTACGAACATCAAACAATCAATGGGGATTAGTCACGACACCCTCGCGACACAAAAAAAAGTAGATCCAGAGATTTTAGCCAATCACGGCACCTAGATCTGATCATCGTTGTCTAAGTGTCCTTTTCCTTCTGTCGACATCTCCCGAACCCTGCCTTATTCGTAAGCTCCGAGAATTTTCAAAGGTCGAGATATGACATTACTTACATCTTATTCAACACTTCTCCCTACTTAGATCACTTCTAGATTGCACACATATTAGCTAAGTCTTCTTATCTCATATTCTTGCTTAGGGTTTCAATTCTTTACATCTTAGTTTGCTTGTGTCATTATTGTATTTCAGCATTTGTACATCATTTATTTCAATAGTGACTTTACAATTAGATTTAATTCAAATTAAATTAAATCACCTAGGCATTGATTTCCTAAGCTGGGTGCACCGTGTCTCGTGGCCATAAAAGATAAATCACTCGAGGTTTTGTTAGGGTTATAGGGTGTGTAAGACCAAATAAAAAACAAACAAAGAAAAGAGGCCAAAGATAGTTTTCAACCACTAGTTTTCTTACTTAGGAATCATATATACATTAATATGCTTTTGGACCTAGAAATATACCCAAGTGCATGATTTTGTGTCTAAATTTCCCCCACTTTATGTTGTTGAGTGAATACTCGATAACATAAAGTAGATAAAAGATGTGTACCTTATGATCTTGTAGAGAGTGTGGTGAATAGTGTCTTTGAGTGGATAAGTGAAGCATCAAGAGATCGTAATGTGAAGTGTAGAGACTAGGAAAAGGGGAGTGGCCCATACAAGTGAAGCGTATGCATTGTAGTTGTGTTGGTTTAGGTTGTGCGTGCTACTTATTGTAATGATGTGAGACCTGCAAAATAAGAGAAAAAGAGTAGTCAAAGTTTTGTATATGAAAAATCTGAATAAAGTATGTAAAAGTGTGTAAAAATGTGTAAAAAGGAAAGTGTGCACCTTATATGTAAGAGAGTAAAAGGTATAAAAGTGTCCTCGTTGCTTGAAGTTGCTAATCTGAATGTTGAAGGTGAGGTTTTTGGTGATCTCACACCAAGAGTGACTTTTTTGGGTGATCTCATGCCAAGCACGAGTTTTTCGGGTGATCTCAAGCCAAGTGTGAGTTTTTGGGTGATCTCATGCCAAGAGCGAGTGTTAGGGAGAGAGGTATAGTTTTAATCTCCTTCTATGACTCTACCCAATAAGTACCACTACAAATGATATGTCCTAATTTGTTTCAATTGACCAAATTTGTTTTGAATTAGTTCTTAATTATTCTGATTGTACCGATTGAAGGAGAGAGAATGTATTTTGTGATTAAAGACTAGTGCATGTTAATATAGATTTGTTTCAAGACTTTTGAAAGCTGTGTTGATCTAAGAAGATGATTTTTTGTGCCCCATGACATTAGCACCTAGGGGAGAACATAAGCACCCAAGTTTTATTGTCTAATATTGGGCGTTGGTGTTCACTCTGTGTCTTATACCCAAATCAGATTCTAGGTTGTTTTGTGATTGTGTTCCTATGTTGTTTTTGTACTATGTTGATTTGAACTCTAGCTCTGAGTTGTTGTAGGGGTGATTTTTTACCCAATGTATGCCCCCCTCTTTTAAGGTACATGGAAAAGCTGTAGGAGAATGTGACCCAAAGGAGAGGACCTGCTGTTGATCTAAAATGGATACCTACAAGGGTAGGGGATGTGCATGGTAGAAACCAATGCACATACAAACAAAGTGGGCTAGAAATATGTGTTAGTGCAAGCAAATCATGTAATAGAAAGTAATGTAATAAGCAAGTATGTAAGCAAGATAGACTGCAAAAATTAAGTTTTAAACATGGGACATCACTCACAATGTCACAAGACAATCGTAGGGCTGAAGCACCAAAAGCATACAAGACAAAGGGCACAACCCACAAACAATGGCATACAAGAGAAAGCAAGATCAAATAAAATGTATCAAATAGCCATGGTTGTATATAGTTCTGCAAGGTAAATTCTACACAAGAAGCACCCATTTGTATGTTATAAAGATAAATAATATGTCAAAATGTGTATATATCAATGAAAATTAGAGTAAATGTAATAAGAAGTAGTGAATAATGTAGCAATAGAACTGGAATATGTAGTATATGAGAGTAGTAAAATTAGATGCCCCAGGATCCTTTATGGGGTTGGTAAAGGTATAATGCCAAGCATCATTGTAGCGTCTAAAAACTTGTAAGAGATTTGTTGCACCTCAAAATACCAATGAACGTGCATGTGTATATATAGAAATATGATAACATACTAAGAATTTGTCTAGTATGGGAAAACAAAGTGTTACATGTAAATAGAATATGCTAGCACAAGTAAATGCAACCAAGATATGCAAATGTTATGTATGAGTGTGATGGTATGATATGCAAAGTGTGAAAATGGAAGGGGTAAGCGTGCTTCCCTCCGATGTGTATGAGATGAGGTTCAATTAAAGGAACCCTCAAAATCACTAATGAACCATAGAATATGAGTGCATCATCGAGAAATGAGTGTGTTTTGCAAATAGATGCTAGAAATATGTACCATGAAGCACAAAGCGTAGAATTTAGATTAAGTGATGTTCATTTCAAAATTAGACCCTCGACGATACCAAGTATGAACCATGGAACTAGAGTGCGTCATAGGGTGATGACAAGACAAATGTGTACCAAGAGGTGAGAATTCTTAGAAAATTTACATATGAAGCATGAAGTGTATAGTGTAGTAGTAGATACTAGAGACATCGATAGTGCTAAAGGGGGAAAGTGTGATGCCCCAAGTGTGCCAATGATAGAGATCTATGTGGTGACGTGAGAGATACCATGCCATCGGGAGAGCATTAGTTGTGTCATGAGAAGAGAGAGAGAGAGAGAGTCATCACAATGGTAGGCAAAAGAAATAATAGGACTATGGTTGGATGTTGGGTGGACATGAAATTTTTAAGGATGTTAGCTATGATAGGGTGAATTGGTTTGACTTACCTAGTTAGTGGTTGCAGATTTGGAATTGGTAATGATGTAGAAGACTTGATAAGAGGAGGGATGGAGGATGATTTTTAAAGGAGGTTGTTTTATGATTAAGCAAATATATAATTTATAGATGCCTAAATCTAATTGCAATGTAGAACTAAATGAATAAGCAGTGAAGTAAAAAAATTGACCCAAATAAATAAGAAATTAAGATTTAAAACCCTAAGTGCAAGTGAGGAGATAAAATGACTTAGTTTATTTATAGAGATCTCAAGGTGTGTAGGACTGAAAATTGGAAAATCCAAAGTGAAAATGTCACAATGAAGCTCGAGAAAAATGTAGAAATGTTGAAATATCTTTGGACTAGGGTGCCTATAGAGGGTCAGGGGCACTTGGGCCGCAAAGACCTATTCTGCAGGCAGCCATGATCTGTGTAAAATATCTAAAACCAATTTCATTGGGTCATGAGATGTTCGATGTCCTCACTTCTTATCACTAGTATGTCACATTAAGCCCGTAGATGTCATTTTTAATCTGAATGAAGAAATGACTTGCAAAACACTAAAATGCATCAAATCCTAAAAAAAAAATAATGCAAATGAGGGTTTGACTATCCTCAGTTTTCAAACGAGTGATCTTACGACTGAGCGTTGCACTATATCTCAGACCCAATGTAGTTCTATGTGTGTGTGTGTGGAATTGTGCCCTAGGTGGTTCTTTGTGTGCCGCACTTGAAAGCGCTTAAAGTAAGTGGTTAGGCGTAAGAAATGTAAATAGATGTGTGCATGAAAGAATGAACTTCCCCTCCTATGTGTGTATGCAGAAGTATCATTCCCTTGCCCTTGTGTGTGGATGCTAGATGGATGCTTGAGTGCTCTTATAATGGCCTTTGAATGTAACCTTAGGTGGTGATAGCTAATGCTTAGTGTTTGGTCCTTTATTATGATCACATAACTTTATATTTATATGATTCCCTTGCTTAAATTTCGTAATTAACCCGAAAATTCCGATTACCAAAAAGATAAGATGCCCAAACGACTAGAAAGGACCCAAAATATGTGAACAAAGTACAAAGAGGTCGGGGGCACCTAGAGGAAATGGGAACACCTAAGATCAAGGCCTAACTAGGCGTTGGTGTCTAGGATAAGAAATTTCAAGTGTGAAAAGATAGACTAGGCTAGAAGGAGTGTAAGATCAACAATAGAATCAAAAAGCAAGAAAATATGGCCAAAGACATGGGTTAATTAGTAATTTTCTTGCTTAGGAATCATAGGAATAGTAGTATGTGATCATGACTAGATAGATACCCAAAGTGTGTGATTTAGTGTCTAAATTTTCCCCCACTTTATGTTGTTAAGTGAAATCTCGATAACATAAAGTAGATAGAAGATTCATACCGATAACCATGTCGATCGATGGCAAAAAAAAGTGCTAAGTGACAAGGAAAAGCATGGAGTAATAAAAATAATAAAATTAAATGTGAAAACTAGAGAAGAGGAAGATAAAAGTGATGATGATGTCCCTAGGGCAAGAGCGTATGTGTATATATCACGATTATACCTATTTTTGATGTTAATTTTGATGTGATTGATATTATGATTGATGTTGTTGATGATGTGATGTGATTACCACTTCCCATAAGGACGGACCTACAAAAGAGAAGAATGATCAAGTAGTCAAATATGCAAGTATATGATCAAAACAAGTAAAAAGTATGTAAAGAAACATGTGAAAATGTAAAAAAATGAACATGTGCACCTCGACTGTGATGATAAAAAAGTGTATAAAGGATCTTGTAAATGATGTAGAACAATATTTTTTCGGACGATCTCACACCAATTGTATTGTGTGCACTTTTTTTTTGGGCGATTCACGTTAGGACATGGAAGAAGTGTAGGGAGAAAAGTTTTGTGTCATCCTCCAACCTTTAACTGCTTCCCTCAATTTTGAACACCACTGTAGATGGTGTGTAAAAATTTGATCGTTTTGAAACGATTCGATCCAACGTGAAAGTAGAAAAGTGCTTGTGTAGTACATACATGTTGAGTGTTAAATGATTGATGTCCTGTAAAATTTGTTGTGTGAAGTGTTATAAACTTTGTTTAACTAAAAAATGTTGTGTAACTTCCCCTAGTCACAGGCATCCATAAAGGGTAGGGGTTCTCATACACTAATGTTGGGTCTAGGCATTGGTGTTTGTGTTATGGTAAAGACCCAAGTTAGGATTTTGGTCATTGTTATGACCGATGATGTGTGCATGTACTGAGTACAGATAAAACTGTATTGTGTGATGATTGTGAACTATTGTTTGGGGTGACTGATTCACCCAAATGATGCCCCCCTCATTTTGGAGTGTATGCGACATCACTGAGGAGTATGTGGCCCAAAGGAGGATCGACCACTATGTTGAAATTGTGCCATGCACTGGGGAGGATGTGCTTGGTAGAAACTAAGGCACACGCAAACAAAGTGGCTAGGATAAAAGTGTTAGTGCAAGAAAGATAAACACGCATATAAAAGATAATTTGTAAGCTAAACAAACAATGTGTACGCTAAAAAAGACAAGTGTAAACATGTAAGAAGACAAATTAGACCACAAAAATGGCTTTTAACATGGGACATCACTCACGATGTCAAGACAATCAAGATCAAAGGCCGCAAGAATACAAGAAATCAAAGAGAACAAGCAAGATATAGGGCAAAGCCTACAAACAATGGCATACAACAAAAAGAAGCAAACAAAATAATATGGATGCACAACCATAGGGAAGCAAGTAGACCTACAAGATGAATGTTGCACATGAAGCACCCATTAGAATGTTAGAAAGATAGAAAGTATGTCAAAGCGTGTATAATCGATACAAGTAATGTGCTATGCAAAATGAAACAATAACACTTGGTAGTGTAGAAAAGTGGATGCCCTTATGAGCCATTGTGTGGGGATGGTAAGAGGTACGCCAAGCATCCATGTTGTGTGTATTGATCTGTAGAATCTATGATCATAACTAGAAATCAAATGAACACGTGCATGTGTATATGGAAAATATAATGACATAAAAAATATTTTTCTAGCATGTGTACTAAAGTGTACATGTAAGTCTAAGTAAGAAAGAGTAAATGCGACCAATATATGTAATATGTTGTAGAGGTGTGAGATAGAATGGAATGTAGAGTGAGTGTGATAGGAGCAACATGCCCCTTGGTTGAATGGGAATGAACATGTAAGTGATAAGGTTCATTTATACATGCCCCCTCATTAGTCAAGAATGAATCGTAGAACAAGAGTGCGTCATCGGGAAATGGTATGATAGTGCGCTAAAAAAGATGTGATCGTGAAGCATAGAGTGTAGAGAGTGAGTGAGTGTGTGAGTATGTGAGTGAGCACGTGAGTGTGGTGAGGTCCATTTGAGATGTAGACCCTCAGCAATGAGTATGGACCGTGGAACTAGAGTGTGTCATAGGGTAATGACCGCATCGTGTAGAAGTAGATGTCGAAAGATATGTCGTGAATGCGTAGAGTAGATGTTGCATAGGAAGAGATGAGCGCGTGAAATATGAAGTGTGTAATGTGTAATGTGTAGCATGTAACGTGTAGTGTAGGGTGTAGTGTGTGAGGTTCATGTGTATAGGATGCCCTCAACAGTCAAGTGTGAACCATAACACAAGAGTGCATCATCGAGTAATGATGAGACATGGGTGTATCAAAATGTGTAAGATCCATGTGAAAGACTAATGTGAAGTCACAATATGTGAGATGCGATATACATGTTAGGTAAGGGGGAATAAGTATGATGCCCCCAAGTGTGTAATGATAAGAGTGATCAAGTAACATCATCTATAAGATCATCATCGTCGTGGTCAAAACCGAAAGGTGATGCATCTGAGACCTGATAAGCAATAGTATGTGGATGATCAAGTAAAGATCCATTGAGATGTAAATTGTACATGCCCATTGCATATTCTCATCATTGGTGAAAGGTGGTAATGGACATCCATGTGCATACCAACAAGTGAGGTTTTGTGAATAGCCGAGAAATGAGTCATTGAAAATGAAAATGTGGCCAAAGGGCATGGGGAATGAAATTTCAATATGATCGGATCTAATGTACTGCTGATATAATCAAGCCAAGATTATCTTGAGTGTAAGTGGAGAAGTGTGAGGAGCACATGCAAGAAATATTTGAGATAGAATACATGAAGACCATAAGCAAGTAATGTGGATAAATCCATGGTAGAGATGAGGATCATGAGGTGGAGGAAAGATTTCGTCTATTGTAAATCCTAGCTGAGTCAATCCATCATGTGTGCATATAGTATCGGAGAAAGTAGGATCGAATGGAATGTGCTCCCAATAAGAGTCATTCATGAAAATTGTGCATGTAAATGGAGGGTGTACTAATGGAGGTTACATATGAGAAAGTGAAGTAGATGAAATGACGTCCAATGTTTGGATGCCCCGATGAAGTACCATAGCATTAGTAGAAGTAGGGGGCTCGGAAGCAGATGGAACAATGTCTAATGTGCAAATGGTTCCTTCGAGTGGAGGTAAATTATTTGATAATGTTCAGGTTGTGGATTAGTAGACGATTCAAAGTAGCAAAAAAGTAAGAACATATAATGTAATATTATGATTTACATTGTAATATTGGAATGGTGTACGATCAACAGGATCTCATATTCAAAGCCCTCATGCAAGAATCTAACACATTGGTGGACCGTAGAAGACATTGCTTGCATTCGATGAAGCCATGGTCTACTAAGTAAGCAATTATATGAAAGTGGGAGATCAATGACAAAAATGGAACGAGAATAGTCTTTATCCCAAATGTGAACGGTAATGTGACTGAGCCTAAGCATGGGCGTATAGTAGAGTCATATGCTCACACAGAAAGAGATGTCGGGTTAAGATCAATAACCAAAAGGCCTACTTCTGAATGAATGATAGAGGACAAAGATTAAGCTTAGATCTAGTGTCGACTAAAACATGCTTGATGCCTAAGTTGTTGATACATACTTGTATATAGAGAGGAGGATCATTATCATAAACAACAATATTTTCAGCTATAGCTGATGGAAAGGTAATCTATTGAGAAAATGCATTGACAAATGTTTGATAGACAACATTTGGATGAGTAGTAGTAGGAATATGAGTAGTAGCCAAAAGATTAATGATTTTAGTGTGACACTTAAGGATGGGCTAGTAAGAAATCATGGATAGAGATAACCATGATGAGAGGATCCTAGAAAATGAGAAAAATAGAAGTATGAGGACCCTAGGAATGTTTGAGTGTCGGGTTCACCAAATGATTAAGCAAATATAGAATTTATAGATGCCTAAATCTAATTGCAATGTAGCAGTAAATGAATAAGCAATGAAGTATAAAATATGACCCAAAAAATAAGCAATTAAGATTTAAAACCCTAAGTATAAGTGAGGAGATAAAATGACTTAGCTGATTTGCAAAGATCCTAAAGGTGTACAGGACTTGAAAACTAGAGAATCTGAAGTGAAAATTGTCGCAATGAAGTTCGAGAAAAATGTGAAGAGCATTGGAATATGTTGGATTGGGGCACCTACAGAGGGTCGAGGTGCTTGGGGTGCCAATACTTGATTTGGGTGCTTGTGACTATGAAAAATCTCTGAAAACAAGTTTTGTTAGGTCACGAGATGTTTTTTGTCCACCGCTTCTTGTCGCTAGTATGTCGCTACAAGCCCACAGATGTCGCTTGTAACCTGCAATGAAGAAATGACCTGCAAAACCCTAAAAGTGCATCATAACCTAAAAATAAAATAATTCAAATGAGAGGTCATATTGTCCTCGGTTGTCAAACGAGTGATCTTACAACCGAGTGTTGCACTACATCTAGACCCAATGTAGTTCTATGCATGTGTGTGGAATCGTGCCCTAGGTGGCTCTTGTGTGTGTTGAACTTGATAGCGAACAAGTAGCTAGATGTAAGAAATGTAAATAGATGTGTGCATGAAATAATGAGCTTCCCCTCCTATGCGTGTATGCAAAAGTATATCCCTTTGCCTTGTGTTGGATGTTAGATAGATGCTTAATGCTCATGTAATGGCCTTTAAATGCAACCTTAGGTGGTGATAGTTAATGCTTAGTGTTTGGTGCTTTATTATGATCACATAACTTTATATTTATATGATTCCCTTGCTTGAATTTAGTAACTAACCCCGAAAATGCCGACTACCAAAAAGATATGATGCCCAAACGACTAAAAAGGACCCAAAAGATGTCAACAAAGTACAAAGAGGTTAGGGATTCCCATAGGGGATGGTGGCCCCCAGTGGCGATGTCTTGGTTGGGCGCTAGTGTCTAGGATAAGAAATGTTGAAGTATGAAATGACAAACTAGGCTAGGAGTGTAAGATCAACAATCGAATCAAAAAACAAGTAAATATGGCCAAATACATGGGTTAATTGGTACTTTTCTTTCTTAGAATCATAGGAATATTAGTATGTGATCGGGACTAGATAGATACCCAAAGTGCATGATTTTTTGTCTACACTTAGTTAGAATTGTTTGGATAGGTGATACTTGACTAACCGAGGAAGGAACATTGGTGATTATGGAATGATGCTCATTAGATATAGAGGATCGATTTGGGAGCCCAATAGGATTTAGCAATGGAGATGTCACGAGAATGTTGTGTAGTAAATGAAATAAAACCCAGATGCTCAAGGTGCTTAATTCTTTGTTTTAAAGCATGGAAATCATTATCATGATGTCCATTAATTCTATGATAATTACAGAATGGTAGTCCCATGTTATTGGCAAGCCGATAAGGAGGGAAACAATGAGTAGTTGGAAATTTTATCAGCTGGTGATTGAGGATCTCATGAAGAATATCATGTTGTTTAGCATGTAAATCAAACTTGAGAGGTACTAGTAGCGCTAAGAATTGGGGTTCACTTATATGAGCACATGTAGAAGACATAAAATTAGGATGACATGTAGAAGAAGAACTAGAATGGGCCTTAAGATGTTGGATTTCATCTTTGAGAGATGTAATCATGATTTCAAGAGCTTGAAATTTTTCTTAAAAATCATGGTGTAAAGCTTGAATTGACGTTAAGATGGGATGATTAGATGGATTTTTTATCACCAAAAATAACACCCTCCAATTTTCTAGCATGTGTGTATGAGGCAATTGGTGTTTTTGGGAAACATTGAATTATCTATAAGTGTGGGACCATGAAATTGAGATAATTCTCCAAAGAAGGTTGGTTCCTCTTCCTAATCTAAGCACTAAACTACTCCTAATGTTGGAAATACACTTATCTAATCCTATCATATGATTCCAAGGGACCATGGAGAGAGGAAAATACATAAAAATGAAGAAATCCTACACTAAGGAGGTGATAACACCAAGAGAAGGGTGATTGGGACACTCTCTAATGAATGAAAATATGCAGAATGGAGATAAAGAGGGTATGTAGAACACCACAGTCTATAAACACACATTCACAACACTATTTCAATTAAACATAACCATTTAGAGTTTGCAAGAAATTATAAAATGCACAAAATACCTTCAAGTTGCAATGTAGAGGTAAGAGAATGCAATAAAACACAAGGGTTGAAGATTAGCCACAAAACTTGATTTTATTGCTTCATATAATTACACAGTCCATTACAATGAAAGATACAGCATTAATTTTTTTGCAAAAATACCCATAATGGAGGTTTGAATCTCACAACAATCTATAGAAGAATGGATGAGCAGATAGAGAATGTTCAACCCCTTAAAAAAACTTCCCTTTTACATATATAGAAGAAGAAAGAGATGGAGAAGAGGGAAAATCCCAAAATTTGGGCTTCACCCACCAAAAAAAGTCATTAAATGGTTGTAAGTCATCATGGGAACACTTGAAAATCCATCTCTTCATAATCTCTTGCTTTTTATAGAGGAAAAAAGATGCCATCCTTCATTAATGTCTTCTTTACCTACCCGGGCATTACATTTTAAATATGGGAGAGTTTTTGTATTTTTGGTCTACCAACCCCATCTACCTTCCCTATTTATAATTTCTAGGTGGAGATCTTGAAAATATACGAGCGAAAAAAACTAATTTTATAAAAATTGGTGCATTAGGGAATGAGTTGTAAATAATACGTGTTAAGGAGCTCTTTTTGTCTCGGGCTATGTCAACTGCTCAGATGTGAGCCATCTCTATGTCGGCCCACTCTACATTGCTTAGTGGCTCGCTCGAGCCATTTCACTACCTCCCTGCCTTATGTCTCTTGGTGACCCTTTACCTTTCCTCGAGCTTATCGGTGAGCTCATCACCTCCACCAACCTCGCACTACACCGGCCCACCTTGTGTTAGGTCGGCGAGTGACTCGCCCAAGCCCCTCGGCCTATCCCTTTTGCTTTGTGGACATATCAGTTTACAGAGGAACTCAAGTCCTATGATAACCCATTCATCCTAGGCCTTAAGTGTCTCGATTCCCCTGTCATGGCTGCACCGAGTTTATCGAGCACGTCATGTATTGTGGTTTTGACCACCTTGTGGGGAACTCACCCCACCATGGAACTTGTTCCATGCGGGCCTACCAAGCCCGCAACACACTTTCAGATCTGCAACACACTAAATCTTGTGCATTGTGGTAAATTCGGTCTTGCAGGAACTTACGTCCCCATGACCCAAGTTCATTCTAGGCCCCCCAAGCGTGCATTCCCCGATGCATCCACATACAACTCCTTGTCAGGCCCATCAATCGCTCAAGAAGCTTATTCCTAACATGACTGATCCTCTTACTCCATGCTCCGCATCCTCGATAACCCCAAGCTCCATTCTATCCCGTCAAGCCATTCGACCTACGTAGTAACCAACTCATCCATGGGCTCACCGAGGCCTTTTCACTACTTGTCAATTTTTAAATTTCTCAAATTTCTCTCCTAATTTTTTGAAATTTCCTCGAACTCGAGGGGCTAGGGAAGTAGACTATAACACTCCAAAAAACCATTTTTCTAATGTACCCATTTTATCCATTTTTCTTGCTAAGTTTGGGTGCAGGAGCGTATTCCTTCACCTTAGTCAATTGCCTGTGTCCACATTTTAAAGTTGTCCATTTTTACCAGTAGGAGGGTAAAAATGGATAACAATTTGGCAACTCAATGGGGCTACATGTGTGTCAGGTGAAGTGATTAGTATCCTTACTGCATCCATTAGGCATGGAGTCAGCTTGATGAAGTAAAATTTGATTTGAACCTTGAAGAAAACACCCCTAAGCCACATGAAACATTGTTTAGACCCGACACTAACATGTTGCTTGTTTGAATTGACCATCTCACACCATAAAAATCTTCTAAAATGGTTTTATGTGAGTGGAAAATTGTTCAAAATCTTGAAGTTTACCTCTTTCTCTTGTAAACTAACCTTAAACCTGAATTTTCCACTCTTGAATCTATCTAGAATACTAATGGCGCTGAATCTAACCTAAAACTACTTGAGCTGCTCGTAGTTTCATAAGATTTTCTCTTGCATAAGATCTAATGAGTGCAAAAATTGATTTGAGGTTGATCTTAATGCAACTGATCTGAAGAGATAAGAGGATGAGAGAACTGAAACTGTCTCTAAATCTAATTTTTAGTTGCTCTGCATTTAAGATTTCTTGAAGATGACAATTGTTCCATGAATGACACTTTGAAATTATTCCTCCCGTAACACCTTCTATAACCTCCATGAAAATGTGCAACAATACCATTCAGAAGTAATAAAACATGTGCAAAGCACTTAGGGAAGGGAAACCTACTCTACCAACAAAAAGTGTGCTAAAAGCACTTAGAGGAATTAAAAATCTAAACTAATATGTACAAAGATGAGATCTCACTTCAATAAAAATGTTTTGGATAGATTTCATCGACCGGTATCTACAGCTTCTTCACCATCTAGCTTTGACAACCGGAAAGCATTGTTACTCTTCCACCTATGATCATGTAAGGACCTCTCCATATGGAATCAAATTTCAAATGTTTACCTAGTTTAGCCCTGTCAGCATCCCACTTTAGAACCAAATCTCCCTCTTAGAAGCTCTTGGCTTTAGCTTTCTTGTCAAATGACCTCTTAATCAAAGCCTGGTCCTTTTCCATGGTTTGTATTTCTTGATCCCTCACCTGCTCCAATTCCTTGAGTTTAACATATCTATCTTTCATGGCTTCAAACTCGAGATAACTCCAACTCGCTTGAGAAGCTCCAACGCTGGCAATTAAAGAGATATGGGAAGCCTAGCTTCTTTTTCATAGACTAGATTATAGGGATGGTTGTCAGTTGACCTCTTTGGTGTGATTATATTAGCCCATAAGGTTGATTTTAGTTTCATGTGCCACATCCTCTGATTTTCTTCCAAATTCCTTCTTATAATCCTCAAAAAATTCTTGTTCGAGGACTCAACTTGTCCATTACCCTGAGTGTAATAGTTAGAGGAAGTGCTCAAATATATCTCATTCTTAACAACCCATTCATAGATTTTGATGTTGAGGAATGCTAGAGCATTTTTAGAAATGATAGTAGATGGTATGCCAAACCTAGTTACAATTCCCTCATAGAAATCCAAAGATGTTGGACTCATTCGCTTCCTTGAGTGCTATTGCTTCAGAGACACTTGGTGAAATAATCAGTTGTTATGAGAATCCACTTGTGGCCTTGGCTTGAATTTGGATTGATGACCTCAATGAAATCTAATTCCCACTACATGAATGGTTGATCAACTGAGATTGGATTGAGTAGAAGTGCTACCAAATTTTCTTTGCCTATAAAAAATGCATATTTCTTGCACTTCTTAATCTGTGAGTAGCAATAATTGAATAGATCAAGTCAATAGTAACCAGCCTTCATGATTTTTAGGGTTATTACTCATGGAGAAAATTGACCTCTAGCTTCTCCATTATGGAACTCATGCAACACTTTCTCAATCGAACAATCAGAACACATCTTAACAGTAACTCCATTCACACCCTTCTTAAACAAAATGCCATTAATAAGAACATATGGAATGGATTGAAGTCTAAAATGCATCCTTTTGGATTTACTTAATCCTTGAGGGCATATACCCATTTGGAGGAATTTGATTATAAATCAGGTCCAACAAGGATTGAATGTAGCATCGCCTACTTGTTCTTGATCATCTTGGAGAATTAGAACAACCCCTTCTTCATCCTTTGACTTTGCATGCTGATTTGAAGCTATTTGCTCACAAAATCCTCTGCCTCTAACCAATTCAAGATTACCTTGATATCTATATCATACTCCATGACTCGAGTAAACCAGCCAACTCTCTTCTCGTATAGATCTTTGTTAAGGAGGAAATCTTTAACTCCAAAGATGGGAAATTAATAAGTGGACTTTGTTACTTGAAACCAGATGTTCACATTTCTTTAAGCTCCTTATGATAGAAAGCACATACTTCTCAATGAATGAGTATCTTATCTCATAGTCCTTCGTGCTCGATCAAGAAAGCAATAGGTTTCTCATAGCCTTCCTTATTCAGTTTCACCAAAATTACATATATTGTGTCCGAGCCGCCAAAAGCGTAGAGAATGAAGTCTTTCAAGAAGTCTAGATTGATAAGAGTCGGGGCTTGTGATATTGCTTGCTTAATAGCCTCAAAACTCTATTTCCCCTTGATTTTCCACTTAAATGTTATGCTCTTTTTTAGCATCATCATTAGTGGTTTAACTAAATTAGCAAAATCAGGCACAAACCTTCTGACAAAATTGATCCTCCCCAAGATAGTTTGAAGAGCTTTCTTGTGACTTGGCAATGATAATGCTAGAATGGAATTGACTTTCTCTGGATCAATAGTTAATCCTTATTTTAAAACAATGTGACCCAATATCTTGCCCTCATGATCCAGAATATACATTTTTTCGATTCAAAGACACACCAAACTGCCTACATATCTCAAACACTTTCCTAAGATGGGAGAGGTGATTAGTTGTGTTCTTGGAAAATATTGTAATATCATCAAGGTAAACAAGAACCATCTTGTTAATTATCCCCTTGAACGCCATGTCCATGGCTCTCTAAAATGTTGCTCCAACATTGGATAAGCCAAATGGCATTTTCTGTAAGCATATGTACCCCATTTTATGGTGAAGGTTGTCTTAAAATGATCCTCCTCTTTCACCATGATCTTGGTTATAGCTTGAGTATCCATCTAGAAGTGAAAATCTCTCAGAACCAAGAATACTTGTAAAATTTTCTCCATAGAGGGAATTGGATTGTGATCTTGAGGGAAGCTCTATTCAATTATCGTTAATCCACACATAACCTGATTTTCCTATTTCTTTTCCGAACTGGCACAAGGTTTGCAACCCATCTTGAGTGCTTGATCAGGAAAATGATGTTTGCCTCAATCAACTTGTTTAGCTCTTTCTTCATGAGATGCTTTATGTGAGGATTCACTAGCCTTTGATTATGCTCAATGGGCTTAACTTCTAGGTCTAGCTAAATAATATACTAGGCTAAATTTGGATCAAATTCCCTTAAATATTCATAAATCCATGCAAATATGTCGGAAACACTTGTCAAAGTTGTATGAAATCATGTTTTTCTTGTTGAGTACTCACCTTGCTAATTTGGAGCATCTTTCCTTCCCCAACCGAAATGGACTTTGAATCTTCACCTTTAACCATGATATTTGCTTTCTCCTTCCGAATTGATCATTGGGATTGAAAATTGATTCAAGAGTCACTAGACCCTTTGGCATCTTGTTTGTTCTGAGTTGGACCACTTGATCCCCATATTGCTTCTCTAGCTTGTCCTAGTTTCTTGAAGAGAAATCAACCTCTTCTTGAAGGAATTTGATGATTTTTGGTCACTTTCGAACACTTGCCAACTTGTGTTATTATCTGGAATAACTGGTCTCACTACCACCTTGATATGAGGTTGTGTTTTGTCCTTCTTGATATCTTCAACAATGTCAAATGTTGCCCCAATTCATGTAAGCCCTGATTTAATCATCATTCTTCTTTCTTGGTATGGAATTGATGTTGAATGCTTCAAAATATTCAATGAGATCCCATACTTTATTCTTGTAGGCCTTGAGAAGATCATTTTTAGTAGCATTCAACCCTCTAACCTAATTTACAACCAGCTCATTGTCTCGGAATGCTTGTAAATTCTTGATGTTTCTCTTTCTTTCCCAATGTAATCCATGGATAAGTGCTTCATACTCTGTTGTGTTATCTAAACAACTGAATTGAAATTTTAAAGTGGAGTAGTATTTCATACCTTGGGAGACACAAGCATTGCTCCTCCTCCTACACCTTGTCTACTCCTTGAACCATCAAAGAACATTTTCCAAACTTCATTCTCATCTTCATCATCCGGTTTGGTGACACTAGGAAGAGGTGTATTTTCTTCATGTAGACAATAGATACCCAATTCGATTCTTCCATTTCTCTATAAGGATCATAGTCATGTCTCTTGTGTGCCCATTCATCAAGTGTCAAATATGGAATGTTTCCAATTTTAGTATCTACCTCTTGAGTGCTTGGGAAATATTCTTGGTCAAAGATGATACAATTGGCATTGATTGGTCTTAGATATAAGGCTCAATGTGAAACGCAACAATTGTTAAAACCTGATAGTAGGCTTGGCTCCATATCTTTTCCTAAAGAGTGTGTGGGAAAATCAATGACAAGTATTTGCCAATTTTAATAGTAAAGTCCTCGACAAGCATAGAGCAAAGAGGGGGTAGGTCAATCACAAATATATCTTATGGGACCGTGACAATTGGGACTACTTTTGAGCTACCAACTCCTTGAAGTGTGGTAGAAGGTTAAGAAGGAATGACATTTGATGGTTTCCCATCTTCTAGATTTATTTCATCGGATCTAGTGTTCACTGTTACACCATGAGAAGGAGATCGATTAATCCCACAAAATTCCCTTGTTTGTCAATTCAACAATGAAGTGTCATTTTGAGGTGCCTCCCGATTATTTGTTTGTTGTTGTAGTCATAAAATCAAGCACTTGCTATTATAAATTATGCTGCCAAATATGTTATTTTATATATGGATCTCGTGTAAGAAAAGTATTCACTAATGGCTCATCCCCTAGTCCACGTGCCAATTAGTTGTTCATCGTCAACATTTGTCTTCTGCATAGTTATCACTTATTTTCACGCTTCTAGTCATCTCTCATGGGGTCTTAGGTGTTGCTATTGGGTCATTTTTCATCTCTAGTCTTTGACTAGGGCACCTAGGGTAGTACTAGGGCACCCATTGGCACCTCGGTCCTTAATTTTAGGTGCCCTAGTCTCGGTAGCACGTAGACTTAATTTATATGTTAGAGGTCGGTCTTTGTCATGTTCCCTCTCTTTCCCCTAGGTACTAGTTGACATGTCGGGTCATTAGTGTCAAAATTTGAGCAAGATATCCCTATATAAACATATCATACTCACTATCTTATGGGCGGACTATCTACCATCAAGGGCTATCTATCTACTAAGGAAAGGGAATGCATTTGGGCATCATTACATCACACACACTACATAGGAAGGGTTGTATTCATTCTATTCCATCAACCATTTGCATTTTACATCTAGTTATTGCCCTAATATTTGTGTCATTGGTGCTAGGGCACCCTACACACACAATTGCACACATAAGCACACAAAACTACATGGAGTCCGGAATGTAGTGCATCGTTTAGTCAGTAAGTCCACCATTGTGGTAGGTAAGTTTAATTCAACCCCTTTATATGTATTTTTTTTTAGGGATTTGATGCTTTGTATGGAGTTTTGTAGGTAAATATGCATTCCGTGTTTTATGACATCATCGCAAGGATATTGCCACACTCACGCAATAAGGGTCAAGATATTGCAAAGATCTAACAACACTATCAAATTCAGATCCTGAGCTATTCGGCAGACTAGAGTGCCCATACTACAGACGGTGTGCCCACATACACCCCCATCCTCCTTCAGTGCCCCATCTGTGTAAATCACCATCTCTGCTACATTTTTTGGGTTGTTCCGTCACACTGTCCTTCATCTACACATCATTTTGTTTGGTCCCAAACACAACAAGGTAAGTTATTTTTAGGTTAGTATCTTACCCCTTTTATTTCATTTCATTTAAATATCAAAATAAAATATTTAGCATCAATATTTCAACTTATATCATTTATTGTATTTTTATACCTACTTAGATTAACTTAGAATATAGATATATATATCAATTTCATATTTTAGTTAATCATTTTGGTGAACCCATACTTTAGAATATTTTTCCCTAGGATCCATTTCAAACCCTAATGGCTAGGAATAGTTCATCTTCTTCGCCCATCATGTCTCACAACTCTCTCGTGGTAATCCTATTCCTACACCGGCTCATACTCAATAAGAACTCTTAGAGAGTCAATAATATGTGCCTACTCATTTTGAAGACTTTCCTATGAAGATCCTATAGCCTTCACTCATTGTACACCATGCTATACGGCTACTAGTGATCCTCCTTTTGATCTCTCTAAGGAAATTTTAGACGACTCTCTTATTGACTATTTACTTGGTATTGATCATCATCCACATGTGCATACTGGTTCTTCTCCTACTCAACATACTACTATAGTCCCATCTCACAATTCTCCAGCATCTGATATTACTACTCATCATTCATCACATACTCGCTCTCATTCACTTTTGCAGTATGTTGATGATCCTATTGATAAAGTGTCCTTAGTGATATTCCCATTTCTGAGTCTTTATCTGATCATGATCAAGTAAGTGATAGTCATGATTCTCCTTCTTTTCATATTGTTGAGTGTGACTCACCTATTCCATCACTACCTTCACCTGAGGTTGCATCTAGTACTATGCATGAGTCACCCCCATCTATCACTTCTTCATCTCCTACCATTTCATCTCCTCCTCTCACATCATCTACACCTATTAGGACATCTTCTCCTGTAGAGGTCTCTCCATCGGTCACCTCACCTATTAGGGATGTTTTCAATGCTAGTCCCACCATTGTTATACATATTCCATCTACATCATCTACTATAGCTCCTTCGACACCTACTCCTAGTGTGCCCTTAGCATCAGAGCCTCCTCTATCATCTCTTGATATTCCTATGATCATGCACAATGGAAAGTTACAACCTCTTAATACATTATTGTCATCTTCCACTATTCCTTCATAGGATATCATCTCTCTCATGCATGTCATAGGTCAATTACAATCTCATGTCCAGTCTCTCACTTTAGAAATTAGGGCTTACTATGATTTTATTGACAATAATTCATTACATGGTAACCTTGTCCCTAAGAAGATTCATAATTTGGCATTTCCTAAGGAATTTTTCATGCCTACATTCACATGTTTTGATGGTACTTGGTGACCCTCATGCCCATCTTCTACACTACCGCATGCTTATGACCTCTTATTCTAATGATATATTATTACTTAAGGCCTTTCAATATAATCTTATTGATGAGGCGTTGCAATGGTACACTCATCTTCCCTTTGGGTCCATTAGTACTTACTATGACATGGAGGACGTTTTCCTTCATCGGTTTATCATCAACAACGGCCCTAAGGTTACTTATGATCACTTACCTACTTTACATCAGGGCTCATCTGAACCTATCAAGGATTATATCTTACGGTTCAATGCTTGTATACATCAACTGATATTCCAACCTATTGATCTCAAAAAGCAATTTATTTTCTTGTCATGGTCTGATTCCCGCACTTAAGCAAAGATTGTAGTATGATACATGTGAGTCATTCATTCTTCTCTGCTACAAAGTCCTAGATCTAGAGCAAGATCTTCTTTCGAAAATTTCATTGACCCTCCACATACATCTACTTCTATTATATCATCTAGTCCTCCTCCATCAAAATTGGTTGAGCATCCTACACAGTCTCCACCTTTGCCTCACAAGCAAAGCAAGCAGGCTCAACCTACTCCACCACCACAACATACTTCTTCTCCTCCTCCATGATAGGTTACTTCTCATTCCACTCCATCTATGTCACGTGAGCCATTGCATTTCTCCCATCATGCTAGACCTCATGATGTATTATTTACCTTACTTGAAAAGCACCTAATTCACTTACCATCCAACCATCATCACCCACAACATAGGTTACAACGTCAACGTGATCAACCATATTGTAATTATCATCACATAAATGGCCATAGGGACAACAATTGTCTTTCCTTCGTGACAAATTGCAACAATTAGAGGAAAAGGGCATCATCTCCTTTGGCTCTCACTCACATGAGTGGTCTATTTCTCCTCTACCTCGACGGAAGAGGGTTTCTACTCCACTCGAGTCCTCTTCTCCATCAGGTTCTCAAGGCCATAGTTCATCCATCACCACCATATATCACTCATGCACACTTTCCACCACATCCATCCATCACTCCACTATCACATCCATCACATCTATTGCATCCATCGCATTCACGCTATCCACCACATCATGTTGCTTCTACACATTGGCTTCCACAACCCTATGTATTTGCACATTCCACCATAGCTCCATATGACATTCAGTTTGGCACATATTTACACATTGCTTCCATCCCACATGTTTCCATCGCCTATATGCCACCTCAGTCTCTGGTAGGCGATGTTTATCACCTTACCTCCAGATGACGCACTTGTGTTCTTACGATTCTTACACTATTGCTAAGGGATTTTTTTAAGAGCCTATCATCACATGCTTCATCATTTCATCTAGTGCACTCAATCATTTCCCGATGGCACACTCTTACTTACATGACTCAATCTTGACTGGTGAGGGGTCTTAACTAAATGAGTCCATTCATACAAGTTGGGGGCATCGCTAATCTTCCCCATTAGTTTCATCATACTAAAATTCTACGATCACATCCTATTATCATGTATCACAACACATTACTTTATTTTACAATTATACATCATCCATTTTTCTACTATCATCCTTACATTAACTATGCACTACCAATAAACATTTCATCAATCACGTTACATTCATCATCCATTATATCGCGAAATTTATACACAACAAAAAACTCATCATATAACCATAACATCCATACATATATATATATATATATATCAAATCCAAATCATCATTCCAAAACATTTCATCATGAGGGGAAAATCCCCTACATCATATACAATAGTACAAGTCAAATATCATCATCACTATCACTCTCGGTACTACGAGAGCCCTATAACTAGACGCTTCACCACCAACACCACGTCATTGTGACAACCTCGATACCTCTCAACTTGCTTCCATAATAGGGTAATCTTCATCTCCTGCTCATAACACTGATGTTGCACATCCACGTATCGTGCAAACACATCTTATGCTAGGGACTACCTCCTACCGCCTTTCGGGCTCATCGAGTCTCCTCGTGTGCCTCGTCCCTCTCACCTAGCAATACCATACATGTTGTCACTACTATGGCCACTGGCTCAAATAAATGGGCATGCTCACCCGTTATATCATTCACTCACTCAAATATACCTCCACCAAGCACGTTAGTCGACATGTTCCACGTTAATGTGCGGATGGGAGAGTTTTCTATCAAGGACCAATATGCATTGCCTACAAAATAAATAACACAAAACATTAGACAACCATTGTTATCACATAAGCCAACAAAAACACACACAACATAGATATCTATAAATACTCATGCTCAACTATAGTTATTGCTACATTGTCGGGGGCATGAGCTTCCCCTCTCCTACTCCTCCCTGTGGTAACCCGCTACACTGTAAATAATGGGAACAACAATACCCACCGATGAGCCACCCACCATGCACAATAATCCTCTGTGTAACCCACATCATCTGAGTCTATCAGCTTTATCGCCGCATCTACCTCATCTAGATCTTGCGGTACTAGTTGCTCTATTGTGGGCCCTAGTCTAGCTATGGCCCTTCTAGGTGCTCTGATGGCTCTTAACCATATATATGGATCTGGGGGCACGTCTTGAGCCATGTCAAACTATTATGATACTCTCTCTACCTAAAAATCTTGGCCACACCCGAGAATTGATCCTCCAACCACATAATCCTATGAATACAATGCAACTCTACATCATCATCGGGCCATCCTCCATAGTCGTGATATGGCCTCCATATAACTACCTCGAGGCCCATCCTATTTATCAGTGCCCTGTAGGTATCTGTATCCATCCTACGCCTACGAATATTAGTCAACCTCATCACATATATCACTAGCCTAGCCATGCCTAGCCACTCTCCTCGTGGAACTCTAATTGGTCTCAATATGTGTAATAGTGTAGTGGCTCTTATCCCACCACCATGTTCATCATGAGTAAATCGTTATAGATCTTTCTTTAGGTGGTCCAACACACATCGTGCCCACACGTATCTAGTATCCTCATCCTTTATCCAATGACATATATCATGCATCTTATACAAGATGCCTACACCTCCTCCATCCACTACTATAGATGAAGCAATCATAACTGCTATGAACTTCCGTAAATGTGGAACCCTGCACAGTAAAATAGCATCAGGACTAATATGGGCCTCGGCAGGTACTCGAATCCCCACAAAATATTGTCTCACTATGCACATATGTCTCTCCATATCCTCCAATGGCATCACTTGTACTCTCTCTCTAACAACTGGAAACCACAATATATGATACACATCCTCTAACATAATAGTCATCTCCCGTGATGCAACCAAAATGTACATGTATTCGCACACCACCTCTCACATGTAGTTAACATGAGCATATTATGGGGCACATCCCCATATGTGTTATGCACACAACAAACCGACTGACCCATCACATCTAAATCATCATCTGACAGGCCCAATCCAAGTAAAGTACTCATGTGACGCCCACCGCGAAACTCCCTCGAGTGAATGTCTCTCTGCATAACACAAACAAACAACAAACCCAACATTAGAATACCTTATAAGTACAAAAAAACTCACTCATCACATTACTATACATCAAAAATCACAAGTATACCATCTCGGACCAAATGCACACATTACGGACTAGGGCACCCAAGTGCGGGAATGGGGCACCCAGCAAGCAAGAAACTAGCGCCCGGATCTAGTCGCTCTTGTCCCAGAGGTCACTAGCGCCCTCACCACTCTTGTCTAGGCCTAAAACACTGAGAAACTCAAAATATCAAAATTGTAAAAATTCACCAGAAATGACTACTACACCATACATTTTTTAAAAAACAACACACATACCAACTCCGTGCAGTCGTACGTGATGCTACGAAGGTCACCACCATCTCAAACCGACTAGGACGTGTTGCTCTCACTTGCGGCATTTTTACTCACTTAGCACTCAATCTCACAATCACACAAAATACAAATGAAGTGATTAAACACTCTTTCACTTCACTACTTATAGTTACTTTTTCATCACCTACTTTACTATAGTCATTATTTCGCACTTATTAACACAACTAATACACACCACACCATTTTTGTCATATCTTGAGCGTTTCTACTCCGATTTACACCCTGTTTATGCGACATTATTTTTAGAATCCCACCTACTACCATATTGGACACATTTCGTGCACATTATCTCTCTTTGACATTGTTTTCCATTCAAATTACCCATATTTTCATGATTTTTACCACTTTCTACATATATCGTGCTTACTTTCGGCTCAACGTTCATTCTTCTCATCGCTTACCCTTTCACCGAAAGGGGGAATATCATTGGGGTCATCCTATAATCCCCCTTACATTACCACACAATTAAGAAACACTTCGATTCGACAATTTCAAACATTTACTAATTCACGATGTGACATTTCACCATTAACTCCCCCTAATGACCTAATATGGGGGCAAAAAATATACAAATATCTCTATGCAACATTCCATCAATTCCCCTAATGACCTAACCTAGGGGTGACAAGCATTAAAATTTATTCATACAATATTTCACCAATTTCTATCAATTCCCCTAATGACCTAATTTGGGGACAACTAGCATAAAATATCTCTACGAGTAACCAAACAATCAATCAATTTTTTAACGCATTCAAATTTCTAAAATCAAATTAATCAATCGTTATAATACAACACAAGCAACCTCTTAGATGACCTAACTTGGGATATTACATTTTTACTTTCCCAGATGACCTAACTTGGGAAGTTATTCTATAGTTTGCACTTACTTCTAGATGACTTATCTTGGAAGTTATCATACATTTTTGCGCTTGCTTCCAAATAACCTAACTTGGAAGCCTTTGTCCATTTCTCATTTGTTTCCAGATGACCTAACTTAGAAGCCATCACATTGCAACAACACCCATGGAGTGGGGGAAAGAGTGCCTTTCCTATACCACTCCTATATGGGTCAATTGTTTGATCAAAATTATTTGGATCCAAAAACAACAAATCTTTTATCTGAGTCCATCTACAGTGGCTAGATCTTAAGGATGTAGTTAGAGATTGGAGAATAACATATTTTTCTCCCTACACTCTTCCTCTAGTGACAGGACACCCAAATCCTCCGGTCATTTATTATATACATGTATTTGGGTTAGGAACTAATCACTCCCTTCCCCATCTTATCATCATTATACACATTTGAAATCATCATACATGGAATCATCACTCTCGCTTAGTGCACTTCATCATACTAGTACATTTTTCGTTACATTACATGGATCAACCCATTGATCCATGGTTTGGCAAGCTTTATAGCTCTTTCGCATGCTTTTACTACCACATTTGCGCATTCTATTTCAACATGGGCTTCTCCAGCTTTTCTCCCAGGTACGCATCTCTATCTACTTTATGTTACCGAGCTTTCCACTCACCAAAATAAAGTGGGGGAAAATGTAGTCACAAAATCATGCACTTTCTCTTACAAATTATACCATTGAGTATGTTATTTTATATTTAGATCTCGCGTGATAATATTATTCACTAATGGCTCATCCCCTAGTCTGTTGTCGTTAGTTAGTCATCATCATCGAGTTAGTTGGTCGTCATCGTCATTTGTCTTACATAGTCTTGATTATTTACTACGAGTTATGGTCGTCTCTCGGGGTCTTAAGTGTAATTATTTGGTCATTTGTTGTCTTTAGTCTTTGACTAGGGCACTGTAGGGTAATCTTGGGGTGCCCATGGGCACTCCAGTTCTTAAGTTTAAGCACCCTAGTCTTGACAACACTTAGATTTAATTTATCTGTTTGAGGTTGGCATTTTTAATTTTCCTCTCTTTTCCTAGGTACTAGTCGACATGTCAAGTCATTAGTGTCAAAATTTGAGCAAGATATCCCTATATAAACATAACATACTCATTATCTTATGGGCGGACTATCTACCATCAAGGGCTAGCTATCTACTAAGGTAAGGGACTACATTTGGGCATCATTACATCACACACACTACATAAGAAGGGTTGTATTCATTCTATTCCATCCACCATTTACATTTTACATCTAGCTATTGTCCTCTATCTCTGCATTATTGGTGCTTAGGGAACCCTAGGCACACAATTGCACACACAAGCACACATAACTACATTGGGTCTGGAATGTAGTGCAACGCTTAGTTATAAGTCCACCATTGTGGTAGTCGTTATCTAAATAACTCTCCTAATTATTTGGGTAGCTTGTATACATATTTTGGCTCTAACATAGTCATTACAAGGTTACACGTGCTCAAGTTCACTTGGCACATTCCCTTGGTCACATTTTCCCCATGCTCCCCCTTATTTTCCTCGTGCGCATCTCATACACATTCGCCTTCCTCCTGGAAGCTATTCATTCCACGTGCACCTCACCCTTGCTCTAATCAACCAAGTCCTTAGCCCTCTCACGCATCATGCCCATTACTTTGTAATAGTTGATCCTTGACCATTCGCCCCCCACTCACTAGCTTTTCACTTTCCCCATGCACATCGCACACACATTCCTCTGTGCCTTCCTCTATTTCTTCTGCACGCCCTTCCCTCATGCCCTCCTTTGCACCCTTATGTGCTAGGTCATCTTCTAACATGCTTGAGTGTGCCACACACAACAGTCAAAGTGCGCCAACATGGCATTGAATCGTTGTAACAAAGTAGTGAGTGACACATGGTAGAAATGATAAACATGTTGAACAGGTTGGCCATCCTTTAAGAAAATTCATGCATGCCACATATCTTGCATGTGTAGATAGATCTGACATCCTCTGACAACCATATCATTTGCTATAGAGCTCTGATCGACGTGTGCCTGGACTTGTCATGAGAGAGTTGTTGACATCATCCACAATGCTAGACATTTAAATTCAAATATTAGTGCACTGGTAGGTGAGAAATGGGAAAACATCTTTCGAGCATTAATGAAGTAGATTTTATTGCTCTAATCACTCGATTTAATTCGCCTCCCTTCTTCAATACGCCAAATAGGCTTGGGAAATGCATTTGAAAGATTTCCAAGTGGATTTGCAGGAATTCAATGCTTCTTGTTGGTGGTTGTGTTTCAAATTGATTTTCCCTCCTTCTCTTCTTCTTCCATGCATTCATCTATAAATGTAAGAGTTGGGCTCATTTGTTATGTTGGATACTCTGGATCCTTACGCTTTCGCTAAGGACTTCATATTTTTGCATTCGAGTTATAGACCTCTAGATCTGGCTCATGCATGTGGATATCGGCCTCTTTCACCATTGTAATAGCTCTGTGCATTTTTGGAAGTAATAGAAGCATTGTTTTGTGACTATTCTTTGTCCTAACATGTTTGCATTCCTTCTTCTTGCCTTTTCTTTTACATTGTGTGCTTGTTGTGCCACTTCATGTCCCTTGTAGTTATTTATTTAGTTGTGTTCCATGAGAATGATTTGGTAAATGTGTTTTCAGTTGTGCTTACTCATGCCTAGCCTCCTTTCACACATTCCCTTTTCATTCCCACTCATATGATTGCGTTCATCCCTCTTTTCCAGTCTTTATCGCCTTTTTAGTGTAGTTTATTTTCATGTTATCCTTTTATCCCCAGTCCCTTAGTATTTATTAGCTTAGTTTCCCCTTTCAGCATTAGGAGTAAAGTGTAGCAATAGAAATAGATCAAGGAAACAACCTTCTCGAAGATCCATCTCAAGCACGTAAGGTCCCACAATGTGGAGATGGTTCCATTGTGATCTCAAATAGTTCGAATCTTCCAGATCTGAGATGCGGGTGCAAGTTTGATGACCAATAGTTTCTGGCATGCTCGGTGGGATGAGAAATGAAAGCTTAAATTTCATATTGCTAAGTTCTAGTGCGTGGACTTAGTGTTTCAGCCTTTAGAGGCTCATTTCATCACATTTGGCGACTCCCAAGCATTTCCAGATCTCTATTTTAGCAGTCCTGAGCACCTTTCATGAAAAGAGTGCATATAAGAAAAAGTGCAGTAGCTAAAGATTCTTCGAGTACCTCCAGCCTATCCCTAAGAAGGGTTTGTTCAGAAAGTCTGCGCGCGTGCATGTCCATCTCCTACGCGTCGTGCCCATTCAAACTTCTCCTCAAAATAGACAACTGAGAGCACCCTGTAATGGCTCATCAACCACCTCCTCAACTAAGTAAACTTGTTAACTTCACCGGAGGAAGTCCCGGTTCTAGCCATGCAACATGATATTCCAAACAACGCGCTCAAAAGTATTCCATACTTCACTGGTGAGAATCAAGTCACCCTCGGGAGCATATCGAGGATGTAGCAAACACGTGTTCACTCTAGGTAGCGCAGTAAGGCTACTTGCAACCTCTCTCAAAGGTAAAGTGCTTCAATGAAACCGAGGCTTAAGACTTGGATCTATTTCCACCTGGGATGAGCTGTGAACAACTCTTTACAATTACTTTGAAGATAAGTCAGATCACCTATCTCTTGTGTAGCAACTGACAACAACAAGAAGGGCGTCAAATGAGCAGATGACTGATTTCAACATCAGATTTTAGAAGATTTGGGATAGAATCCCTCTTGTGGTAAGACCTATAGCCCAACACACTTTTCTGTATTATCTAAAGGCGTTGAACAATGATATCTCAGTCATGATTCAATCCATGGGAGGTAGGACCTTACCAACTATTTATAATATTGCAGTAATGGCATAAAATAGTTTTATTCAGGTAGGAAAAATAGCTCCTAGACCACCTATGCCCTTGTTCCCAAAAATTTCATAAATGCCTCAACCTTTTGTGGCCCCTATTCCTATTCCTGAACAAAGCGTGCAACTAGTTGCATCTACATCCTACTCCCTAGCTAATGCAACAAAAGGAGGATGAAGAATTAAAGGCTCTGATCATAAATTTATCAAACAAAGTCATATCATTAGAAAAGTAATCAGGCACAATCCTATAAAGGCAATTATAATCAAGTGCATAGCCAAAACAATCAGCCTTGGTGGAATCAATATGGAAACCAAAGATACACACCCAACTAGCAAAATGATAGATGGCATGCTAGTACACATTTGCCCTTGCAAGTTGTTCCTCCCACGCCCTCTCTTCCAAGTACCCAAGATAAGTTAGACGCTTGTTCCACTCGACGATTTAACACGAGAGTCGAATGGTGCTTCCCTTACAACATGCCTCATAATCAATATTACCGTGCAATGTTGTGCGTACCCAAGCTTATATGATCCGAATACTTTAGCTTATGAGCCTTCAACAAGTGCCTCTGAAGCAAAAAACCAAGGAAGACTAGAAGCTCCTTTAGAGGAAAATTTAATGTTCTTTGGTACTGAGGACTTCTGTGCAATCAACCAAGCAGCAGATGATACAAGTAGACTACATGCCCAAGTTGCAGACAACACAAAATATAAGAATAGAATGTTAGAGTTAGGCGCACGTGTCACACTCCGAGCAACACGAGATCAACCCTCAAAAGCAAAAAAAAGAAGCAACCAAGGCATCTAGTAGTAAGAGTGCTCAATTCCTACACAAGAGGCCTCATGCAAGGCTCTTAAAGTGGCGCTCACCCTCCTTTAGTAGGTCAAGCCTCTTCTTGGCTAAAACTCCTACCTGTGTTTCCACGCCCGAGTAGTCAAGAAAGGATGTTGTTCCTCGAGGCACAAGTCAAGGGGCCTTTCATTCAACATTGTTGACCGGATGAAGAAGAAAATATAAATGTCACAATGTGGGATGCCCGACTATTCCATCTCAGCGGGATCTATTACATGAAGCTCTAGTGCAACTCCCTTGCGTCAATCCAGCCATACAAAAGTTGCACGCTTCTATCAACATCTTCCAAGAAAAGGAGAAACAAGTAAGTAAGGTTGTTAAAACCCCACCCTTCTATATGTCCTTGATCATAGGCAAACATCTTGTCCATAATTGTATGATATACTTAGGCGCTAGTACCTCTGTTATGCCCAAGAAGATAGTTGATGTCCTAGGTCTTAGGTATAGCCCCTTATCTAGAGGATTATTGTAACTCGGCGGATCAACTTTCACTACCTTAAGAGTCATCAAGGATATTGAGTTGACCCTTCATGCATGTCAAAGTTTAACAATTACTTAAGATGTGTCAATCATTGACTTACCTCCTTTGTTTGCCCTATGTATGTCAAGATATTTCACTGCTCAAGTGGGTGGTTACTTTTCTTTTGATTGGTCTCATATGTTACTCAAGACAAGGTATGGTACCCGGTTTACCATATAAGCTAAGACTATATTTTCATATCATGTAGAGCCATATGTCTCATCCCCTCTCTAAGCCAATTGGCTAATCTAAGAACAAGCTTCAGTTCCTGAAGAGCAACCTCTTCCTCCCTTTGTTCCTAGCCTAGTACTTGATGAATGGGCAGAGAGGCACCATAAGTTTGATCCATATATCTTGAAGAAGCTGGAAGCTTATGAAATTGGGCTTGGTACTTACTGCATTCTTGAAGAATAAATTGTGTTGTCGTGCATGCTCAAGAAAGATCAAGTTAAACTGGTGTATGGAAGTTATATTTTGATTGTTCAGAGAAAAATCAACACGGGAGAGAGGAGTGGTTCTCATTTCCCCTAAGGATGAGAAATTATTCTCCGTGCATACGCTACAAATTACATGCTCCAACAATGTGGCGAGTATATACGAGGCACTAGTGCATGGTCTACCGATAACTAAAAAGAAGAAGATTAAGGCACCGCAAATATTTGGGGATATAGAGTTGGTTATCCATCGGAGTTACCAATAAGTGCTTAACAAACAATAAGCTTCTCAAAGCTTACAAATATAAATTTTGGGACCTCCTTGAGAGCTTTGATGTTCAAAACACCTGTAAGTGCCGCCACGCAAAATGAACAATGAAGCGACTAAATGGCCCCTCTTAGTTCACAGTTCTCTCTGTTGAGGACTTTGTCAAAAGAAACACTCAAAGACATTAAGACGATGGTCGACCATCCATTCGAATAACAATATCGGTTGGCAAGTGTTTGACAGTGATGCGTAAATCATCCAGTTCATCCAGAATGAAGTTGAGTTCTCATCAAACATGCAAGTTGACTTGCATGATAGTTATGGTGACCAAGTAATACAACTGAAGACAAACAAGTTGCCTAAAGGGCTGGTCACCTTAGAGAAAATGTTTATCCCTGATGATGAGTTCAAGGGTGAAGAAAAGTATATGCACACCGTGCAAGAAGACTGCTCCCTAGTCATTATTACGTGTGGAAAGGAGTTTCTACTCAACAAGACTTGTGTGCATAATGAAAAGCATGACTTCATCTCTCTCTGTGAAAAGATAGTGATATCTTCTCATGGGAGTATGAAGACCTCAAAGGTTTTGATTCAAGTGTTGCTCAACACTCCATCGACCTTGACCCCGATATCAAGCCCATCAAATAGAAAGCAATGACCAGTCAATCCAAAGATAGAGCCCCTCATGAGAAAGGAGTTATCAAAACTCATTAAGGCAAAAATTATTTTCCCCATCAAATACTCTACCTGGGTCATGAATCTAGGTCCGGTCTTGCAAGAAAAAAAGGTGAAATCAGACTCTGTGTTGATTTTAGAGATTTAAACAAAACATCTTTGAAGGATCATTATCCTTTGCCTTCAATGGAGCATATTTTACAAACTATGGTTGGCGCGCAAAGATTATTAATGTTAGATGGGTATTCAAGTTTCAATCAGATTTTGGTCAAGGAAGAGGATCAATTCAAAACAACATTTACAACCAAGTGGGGAACATATGCATATCAAAAGATGCCCTTTGGTCTATCAAAAATAGGCACTACATTTCAGCACACCATGGATATTGCCTTCAAAGGCTACATCAGTGAGTTCATCTTGGTTTACCTTGATGACATAAAAATCTTCTCAAAGCAGAGCGCAGATCATATGCACGCACCTGGAGAAAGTCTTTGAGAGATGCAGAAAGTATGGGGTGTCTCTTAACCACAAGAAGTGCAATTTTGTAGTGGCACAAGGCAAGCTCTTGGGCCATGTGGTTTCAAAGGATGGCATTGCATTGATCCGAGTGATTTTCAGCCATCCCGGCTCTTTCCCTTCCGATGCACAAGAAATCCCTACAGTCCTTCCTCAGTAAGATCATTTTTGTTAGGCGTTTATCCCTAACTTTGTAGGACTAGTTCGGCCCATCACCCTGATGCTCAGGAAGGGCATAACCTTCAAATGGACAGAAGAAGGAAGAGAAAGCTTCAACAAAATCAAGCAATAAATTACTTGTACATCAACACTCATCAACACAAATTATTCCAAGGATTTCATCTTTTATGCTTATAGCATTGATACTAGTGTTGTTGTTGTCCTAACACAAGAAAATGAACAAGGGCTAGAACAACCAGTGGCTTTCTTCAACCAGACGTTGAAGGATTATGAATTGAGCTACAATCACACAGAGAAGTAGGTCTTCACCATCATGTGTGCACTCAAGAAATTCAAAAGTATACTCACCATAAATCATATTAAGGTGTTAGTCTCCCACTCTTCGTTAGATACTTCATCATGGGAGCAGAGATCAATGAAAAGAGAGCACAATGGGTGACCAAAATCATGGAATATGATGTGACTATCAAAGCCACAAAACTAGTAAGAGGTAGTGTGATCTGTAGATAGATTGTTGAGGATGCACAAAATGAATGTGAGACTTCATTATTTCTATGGATGAAGGTCTCCCACGTGTAGAACTTGAGTAGAATATAGATCTGGCGCATGCGACTGGATGAAGGACATGATCACATTCCTTTCCGAGGGTGTATACCCTCTTGGTTTGAACAAGGCAAAGAGAAGACATCTGAGGTTACAATCCATCCCTTATGTTTTGATTGATGGACTTCTCTTCAAGAAAAATATTGATGGTGTGTTGTTAAGATGTATCAACAAGCAGACTGAAAAAGTGTTAGCAGAATTTCACGATGGATTCTCTAGTGAACACTTTTTTGCCAAAACTACAACAGTGAAGATCATAATGGAAGAAATCTTCCGGCCTAACTTTTTTTGCGAGATGCACACAAGTGGGTCACAAAATGCAAGGATTGCGCTTTCTTTGTAGGAAAAAAATTTGGCACCACTTCCCCCTTCGACCAATCCAAGTGGATCAATCTTTTACGCAATGGGGTCTTGATTTCATAGGCATGATCAACCCGCCTTAGTTTGTTGGACATAAGTGGGTGCTTGATAGCTATAAACTATTTCACTAGATGGACAAAAATTGTCACACTGGAAGAATCAACTAAATCAGTAATCCTTGACTTTCTCGAGTCATAGTCACAAGGTTTGACATTCCTCAAACCATTATCTTTGATAATGCAAAATCCTTCCTTGGTACTAAAATCACTTATTGGGTGCTAAATCTGAGCATCTACGAAGACTTCTTCCAACTATTACCCTCAAGGAAATGGTCTAGCAGAATCAACAAACAAGAACCCAATCAGGATCATGAAACACACAATGAACATCAACCAAAGACAGTGGCATACAAAGGTCTCACACGCACTCGGGCAGATATAATCATAGTAAAAAGGCAATAGGAACTTCACCTTACAATATTGTCTATAAAAAGGAGGCTACCATTCCTTATTTTGGAATTGAATTCATTAGCACTTGCCAAAGAACTAGAATTTCAAGGTGCAGACTGGGGAGAAATTAGAATGTCGAGTGGTAAATCTTGAAGAATCAAGAAACTCCATCATGATCAAGCTAGAATATCATCAACAATCAACAAAGAAATGGTTTGACAGAAATGCTAGGCCCAAGCTTTCAAAGTTGGGGATTTAGTTGTAAAAAGGGATCTTTGACAGAGCTAAACCAGGGCACCATTCAAATTTTGATGCACTTTGGAGTGGCCCATACATCATCAATTCATGTAAAGAGGCTAACTCTTTTGAGTTAACTCATCTTAATGGAGGCATGCTGCAAATCCCAGTAAATGGGATCTATCTCAAACCCTTCCATTAAGTTTATTGCATCATTATGTATATATTAGAGTAGTTTTATTCCTTTAAGAGCGTTGTGTGCACATTGTTTGTTTGAACATAGTTCTTTCCTCTCGTCTGCTTCCTACGCATGCTCTTCTATTGCTTCCAGAATGCAGATCTTCTTTCAGTAGTTGCAAGATTCAGAATAGAGTTAAGAAATGATCCTTTAAGTGACTTTAGGGGCAGTTCTTCAAAGATACAAATCAGATTTCATGGTTACATAGCAAACTCCATGCCCGATGGATGTTCCAGGCTACTGATCTCCTCCATCTAATAGGTAGATGGCCCCGAAAGTCACCAAAATTGTTATCCAAATAACTCTCCTAATTATTTGGGTAACTTGTATACATATTCTAGCTCTAAGATATTCATTAAAAGGTTACTCACACTCAAGTTCACTTAGCACATTCCCTTGGTCACAGTTTCCTCATGTTCCCCCTTCTTTTCCTCGCACGCATCTCCTGCGCATCCACCTTCTTCCTCGCAGATTATTCATCCTGTGCGTGCCTCACACTTTCTCCAATCAGCCAAGTCTATGGCCCTCTCGTGTGTCATGCCCATTACTTTATAATAGTTGTGCCTTGACCATTTTTCTCTCGCTTACCAAACTTGTCGATTTCCCCGCACACGTGTTCCTCTGCGCCTTCCTCTATTTCTTCAATGGTCCCTTCCCTCGTGCCCTCCTTTGTGCCCTTTTGTGTCAGGTCATCTTCTGACATGCTTGAGTGTGTCACACTGACCAGTCAAAGTGCGCCAATAGGGTGCTGAATCGTTACAACAAATCAATGAGTGACATGTGGCAAAAATGACAAACATGTTGAACAATTGGCCATCCTTTTAGCCAATTCGCGCATGCCATGTGTCTTGCGTGCATAGACGGCTTTGACATCCTCGGCAGTGTATCTTTTTCTACAAATCTCGATCAACGTGCACTGGACTTTTAGAGAGATGTTGACATCAGCCATAGTGCTAGACATTCAAATTCAAATTTTGGTGGACCTAGTAGGTGAGAAATGGGAAAACATCTTTCTGAGCATTAATGAAGCATATCTGATTGCTCCAAACACCTGATTTAATTCACCCTCCTTCCTTCTTCAACACACCAAACAGGCTTGGGGAAGCACATTTGACAGATTTCCAGGTGGATTTGCAAGCATTCAATGCTTCTTGGTAGGTGCATTTCAAATTCAAATTTTCCCTCCTTCTCTTCTTCTTCCATGCATTAATCTATAAATGTAAGAGCTGGGCTCATTTGTTACATTGAATACTCTGGATCCTTAAGCTTTTTTCTAAGGACTTCATATTTTCAAAGATTCGAGTTGTAGACCTTTAGATTTGGCTCATGCATGTGGATATCACCTCTTTCGTCATCATGTGACTATGTGCCTTTCGGAAGTAATAGAAGCATCATTTTGTGACTATTCTCTATCCTAACGTGTTTGCATTCCTTCTTCTTGCCTTTTCTTTTACATTGTGTGCTTGTTGTGCCACTTCACGTCCCTTGCAGTTCCTTATTTAGTTGTGTTCCATGAGAATGATATGGTAAATGCATTTTTAAAGTTGTGTTACTCATGCCTAGCCTCCTTTCACACGTTCCCTTTTCATTCCCGCTCAAAACAAATAGTGTTCATCCCTCTTTTTTTGGTGCTATCACCTTTTAGTGTAGTTTATTTTCATGTTATCCTTCTATCCCTGGTCCCTTGGCATTTATTAGCTTAGTTTCCCATTCAACATTAGGAGTAGTAAGTAGCAGTAGAAATAGATAGAGGAACCAACCTTCTCCAAAGATCTGTCTCAAGCGCGCAAGGTCCCACAACTTGGAGATGGTTCCATTGTGATCTCAAGCAGTTTGGAAAGTTTAATGACCAACAAAACTAAGGTCAATTTGACCTCTTTATATGCATCTTTCATTTTTAGGGATTTGATGCTTTGTACGAGGTTTTGCGGGTATATATTCATCGCAGTTTTCTTTGCATCATCAACGAGGATATTATGACACTCACATGACAAGGGTCAAGATATTGTGAAGATCTAGTGACACTGTCAAATTCAGATCCTGAGCTATTCGGTAGACAAGAGCGCCCATACTTTGCCCACATGTGCCCGGTCCTCCTCTAGGTGCCCCAGTATGTGCAAATCACCATATGCTACAATTTTTTGGGTTGTTCCGTCACTCTATCCTTCGTCTACACATCATTTTCTTTGGTCCCAACACATAGTGAGGTAAGTTATTTTCAGGTTAGTATCTTACCCCTTTTATTTCATTTCATTTAAATATCAAAATAAAGATTTAACATCAATATTTCAGCTTATATCGTTTACTGCATTTTTGTACTTACTTGGATTAACTTAGAATATAGATATCAATTTCATATTTTAGTTAATCGGCTACTTATTTTCTTCTTCATTTGTTTCTTGGGAAGCACCAACACTTTGCACCATCAAGGCCTGATTCAGACCCCGATGAAGCATGGTGTTTGGCCATGTGGTTGTCCTGAGGAAACACCCATCATAATCCTTTACAAGGTTATTCTAGACGGGAACCAATGCTTTGGATGATGATTTTGTATCAGGATTATAAGGTTGGAAAGGTCTAGCAACGAAGATTTGGCTTTGGTTTTGATTTACAGCTTAAAAAGGAGGTCTATCTAACTAATATAGTGGCTTGTTTGGTTAATACCGAGGTGATAAGGTCTAAAACTTTGGGCTTGTTGGCTCTTAATCGTCACCGACTCATTCCCTATATTTTTCAATTGTTTCATGACCTCTTGGAGCTCAATTGAGGAGTGCTAGAAGAGGTGGAAGTCTCACTAGAACTTTGATTTCTAGGAACAAGGATAAGAGCTAATTAAGGTGCTTGGCTAGAACTAGGATTTCCTATCTTTGGGTAAACAGCATAGGTGTCTTGGGGGCAAGTTTCTTGGATTTAAACAGTTCTTAGCTCTAATAGCTAGTGCATAAGCTCCTGGAAATGTTGTACCTCCCATAGATTACACCATAACATCAATATCATAATAAAGTTCTTTTAAGAAGCACATAATTACACCTTCAGCAGTTGGTCTTACAAGAATTGGAATTTTGTCCCATGTTCTCTGGAACCTGAAGTTAAAATCCATCATTAATTCATTTGGATCTCTCTTGATAGTGGCTACATTTGCTCTAATAGAGACGAGTTATCTCCCCTTTCTCTGAATTGACCACAAAGAGTTGTGTATAATTGATCCTGATCTCGGGCTTCGAACCACCGCAAATATTTTCCTTTGAATGAGGAGGATAGATTTTTTTATAACTACATCCATGTCAAAAATTTCATGGATTGCACACACCTTTGCAATGTTTTGGATATGATCAGTTGGAGTGGTGTGATTCTCTCCAGTAAAGTATGGAATGCTTTTCTAGGTTCATTTGGAATTGAATTTTGTACATTGAGGGCAAGTGGAAAACTACCAGTGAAATTGACAAATGGATTTTACTATTGTGCAACCATTTTGATAGGGCTACGGACTCTGGTGAATTGTGAGAATGGCCTACCAAGTGGAGGTGTTAAAAGAGTTTTGTTTGGTGGAGATGGTGATCTCTGAATTTGTCTTCCTCTTCTTCCTCTACCTGGTGATAGTTGTAGGTACTCAAATACTCCTTCTTCTCTTGTCCTTGACCTTATTTGGATACTTCTCATGAATTTGAAACACTTGGAATACTAAAACCGGTGCATTCGATGTTGTGGAGTTGTCGGATGTGTTGTCACTGCAGAGCCTCAAAAAAGGCTAGAGTTTTATCAAGATACACATCCAACCTTGATAAACTGGAAATATTGACTTTTGTGGTCCCATCAAGTGTGCGAATTGTTATCACCAAAAACATCACCCTCCGATTTTCTAAGTGTGCCATAATTGTTATCAAGTGTGTTTTTGGGAAATATGGAATTATCTCTAGGCGTGGGACCATGAAACCGAGATACTTCTCCAAAGAAGGATGGTTTCTTGTCCTAATCTAAGCACTAAACTACTCCTAATGCTAGAAATACACTTATCTAATCATATCTTATGATTCCAAGGGACTAGGGAGAGAGGAAAATACATAAAAATGAAGAAGTCCTATACTAAGGAGGTGATAACACCAAGAGAAGGGTGATTGGGACACTCTCTAATGAATGAAAATGTGTAGGAATAGAGACAGAGAAGGTATATAAAACACCACAGTCTATAAAAACACATTCACAACAATATTTCAATTAAACACAACCTTTTAGAGTTTGCAAGAAATTATAAAATGCACAAAATACCTTCAGCTGCAATGTAGAGGCAAGAGAATGCAATGAAACGCAAGAAAGGTTGAAGATTAGCCATATAACTTGATTTTATTGCTTCATAGAATCACACAGTCCATTACAATGAAAGATAGAGGCATGATTTTTATGTAAAAATACCCAGAATGGAGGCTTGAAGCTCACAACAACTTGTAGAAGAATGGAGGAGTAGATAGAGAATGTTCAACCCCTTAAAACAAGCTTCCCCTTTTTAATATATAAAAGAAGAAAGATAGGGAGAAGAGGAAAATCCTGAAATTTGGGCTTCACCCACCAACAAAAGTCATTAAATGGTTATAAATCATCATGGGGACCCCTGCAAATCCATCTCTTCATAATCTCTTGCTTTTTGTAGAAGAAAAAATACTCCATCCTTCATTAATGTCTTCTTTACCTACCTGGGCATTGCATTTTAAATATGGGAGAGTTTTTGTATTTTTTGGTCTACCAACCCCACCTACCTTCCCTATTTATAAATTTTGGTTTGAGATCTTGAAAATACGAGCCATAAAAACTATTTTTGTAAAAATTGGTGCATTGGGAATGAGTGTGACAATGCGGGCAAGGAGCTCTTCTCGGCTCGATTGTCAATTTGTTGTATGGATCGGCAAGCCATCTCTCGTGTCGGGCCGCTCTATAGGCTTAATGGCTCACTTGAGCCATTCCACTACCTCCATGCATTATGTCTCTCGGTGACCCTTTACCTTTTCCTTGAGCTCGTCGTCAGTGCGCACCTCCACCAACCCCACATTCGCAATGGTTCACCTTGTGTTAGGTCGGCGAGTGACTCGCCAAGCCCTCGGCCTATCCCCTTCGCTGCGAGACATATCGGGTCTGCGGAGAACTCAAGCCCTATGAAAACCCGTTCATCCTTGAACTTGAGTGCCCGAATCCCCATCGCGGCCGCACCGTGTTGGCCGAGCCCATCGTGTATTGCGGCTTTAAGCGCCTTGCAGGAACTCGCCCCACTTGTGGAACTTATTCCACACGGGCCCATCTTTCCTATAACACCCTTCACACTCACAACACACCGACTCCCATACATTATGGTAAATTTGGGATCACGAAACTCATGTCCCCATGACCAAAGTTCCTTCTAGGCCCCTCGAGTGCACATTCCCGATGCGGCGCATATAACTCCTCATGGTCCGTTGACTTACTCGGACGAGCTTATTCTTAACTCGACCGATCCGCTTACTCTATGCTTGCATCCTAGATAAACTCAAGCTATGTTCTATCCCACCGATCCGCTTGACCTACGTAGTGACCAACTCGCCCTTTAGCCCAACTCAAGAAGCTCATGGCCAACTCGCCCACGAGCTCGCCGAGCCTTTTTCACTCCTTGTCAAATTTTTGAATTTCTCGATTTCTCTCCTATTTTTTTAGAATTTCCTCGAACCAGGGGCGAGGAAGTAGATTATAACACTCCAAAAATTCATTTTTCCTGCTAAGTATGGGTCAAGGAGCCTATTCCTTCACCTTAGTCAATTGCCCGGGTCCAAGTTACGTAGTTGTCCATTTTTACTGGGAGGGTAAAAATGGATAACATGAGTATTAGGATCGATAGGGTCATTAGATAGACAATAAAAATGGCACTTACTTATGAAGGTGGCATATCACGAGTGAGGTACATAGTGTGTATGAATTTTTAAAGTTCCTCTTTGCGAGGTGAGTGCATTTGAAGTAATTGATACAAGGATACTTGAGAAACCTTATGAGCCATGAGAGAGAAATTGATAGAATAGGGATCGAATGACCGATCATGACCGGGTTCACCAAATGATTTAATTTAAATTTTGATTAAATCTATATTACAAAGCAACTATTGTAATAACTGATGTATAAATGCTAAAATACAATAATGAAACAAGTAAAGAAGCATGTAAATGTGAAACCCTAAGTAAGAGAGGAGATAGTAAGACTTAGCTGATTTTCGAGTGAACATGAAGTAATTTAGGGTGAAAGTGAAAGTCTTTGAACAATATGTAGACAAGGTCATCATTGCTCACTTTGTGAATTTTGGAACTCAGAACAAAGCTGCAGAAGGCGCCCAGTGTAGAGGCAGAGGTGCGTGGGCGATGGTGACTAGATATGGGCTTTGGTAGTTGCGTAAAAGCTCATAAACTACTTTCTTCTATGTCACAAGGTCTTCGTTGTTGGCTCCTATCTCTGCCGCTTGATATTCATTGTTTGATCACAGAGAGTAGTCAGAACTCTGTAAGAAAGAAGTTCACCTGCACATACCCACAAAACACATCAAACCTAAAAAGGAAAATGCAGAATGGGGAGTTGGACTGACCCCGACGGTCACCCGAAGAGTGAACTTACAACCGAGTACTGCACTACATCTCAGACTCCATGTAGTTTTGGTGTGTGTGTATAAATGATGCCTTAGGACGCCTCATGCAAGTTACACAAATGATAGCGGGACGAGATCTATAATGTAGCAATGTAATAGTATGCATGGATGGAATAGAACAAACTTCCCCTTCCTATGTTGTGTATGCGAAGTATGTAGCCCTTGTCCTTGAATGGATGCTAGATGGGTGCCTTTGAAGTGTTTTAGTTCCTTTAGATGCAAGCTTAGGTGATGATAGTAATGTTTAGTGCTTGGTCCTTCATTTTGAAAACATAACTATGCATTTATATGATTCCCTTGTTTGAAATTCGTAATTGACAACTGGAAGGCCGACCCATAAGTGAAAAAGATGCCCAAAATATAAAAGAGACCCAAAAAGAACGAGTAAAGATAAAAAAGGGTCAAGATCCCCCAGTATGGATAGGAGCACCTAGGCGTTGATGTCCTAACTGGACGCCATTGTCTGCGACCATCTGAGATAAATCGATTAGGTTTTTCGAGCTATAGGGTGTGTAAGACCAAAAAGAAAACAAGAAAAAAAGAAAAGAGGCCAAAGATAATTATCAACCACTAGTTTTCTTACTTAGGAATCATATATACACTAGTACACTTTTGGACCTAGAAATGTACCCAAGTGCGTGATTTTGTGTCTACCCTTAGAACATCAATTTAGATAATGGGTCCAATGGAAAACCTGAGAGCAAACCAAACTTTCCTGAAAACATGCAAATCTGAGTGGGCTCCACCTACTGTCAAGACTCCAAATCACCACCATTAAAAATATGGGAGAGTCCTTTCCATCCTCCAATCATCACATTTGATTATCCAATGCATTTTGAGCTCACACCAACAAGTTTTCCTCCATCGCTCATGAACTAGGGTTTAGGTAGGGTTTTTGACCACCTTAGCTTCTTAGTGATTGTTCATAAAGCACATGACATCATTTGATCTCATTCCAACTTTGAAACCTTCTTAGCTCCATGAAAAACATCCATGAAAGGATCAAATCCCCATGCAAACTTTACACATGCCAACCAATATGAAATATCTCATATTGAGCTAGGAAACTCACCTTCTTGAGCTCGGTAGGGCTAAAAACATCATATCATGCAAAATATTCAACACACAAACCTGCATTTTTTCACAAAGCTTTAGTACAACCTCTCTCAACTTCCCCAATGCTCATTTGATCATACTTGGCTCTGCATCATCTCAACCACCATAACTTGCCTAGTTAGGTCATGGAATTAGGTCTAGTTTAGACCTAAATAGAGTAGGTGAACATCATACATGTGCTTCAAATCCCTTCAAAAGGCCCTAACATACTTGAGACAACATGTCTCACTCCTCTGCATGCCCTCATGGGCCCACATACCTTTGCAATTGACTTTCATGCTCCATTAGGCCACCAAACACCTAGATTAGGTCTAGATGAAGACCTACAAACCATGTTCAAACCTTGCATTCACCTTCTGAGACCTATATGAGTGTCTCATCATACTACCAACATGCTCTCCATACCTCTACCATGCTTCACAAGCCTCCATACATCTATATCCTTCATATGTCATCACTCATGCTTGACTAGACCTTCTGATTAGGCCCACTTGACCAAACAACTCTCACCATTTCCACTCTTGTAGCCATGTCACTTCTTATCTTTCCACGTCATCATCACTACAAACTTCCTCTTGCACTCCTTGTTATCATCCTTTGTCATTAATGTCTCTATACCTTTTACATCAATGACATCACTAACACACACATGCCAACAATGTCAGGGGCATACGCAACAACACTCACCGAAATAAATACCAATGAAAAAAAAAATCAACAAAGTTGAGATGGTAGGCAATGAAACGAATAGCTTCAATCAATCAAACACAATATCAAAAAAACAATTGTATAGTAAAAATATATTTATTTACCAAATCTTCATTTCAACACTAGGTTTGCACATAACACCTATTCATCAAAGCAAAATAATTGCCAAACAAAAAAACCAATAGTACTATTGTTGCATTGAATATAAAAATGTTATTCTATATCTTTAAATTTACCATATTCAACACATTTGTTTTCAATATGTACATTAGACATTCGTATAACAATTTTAACATTATTGCTTAGAATAAAAGGTTATAAGTTGTTCATATTGGCGATGACATATGAGCGATTTCATATTCATAGTCATTCACTATTTTATTAAAAATAAATCAACTTTATTATCAACAAGTTAATGCAAATATTATAAATTGATAGATGTGTATACAAGGAAATTGTTGTGTGACTTTGTAACTTCAATCATGGATCCCAAATATGGGCTTTCTAATGGGGTTTTAGCCCTCAGGAGAAGATCAACGTGAAGAATAAGATACATTTAATAGTGCATCTTTTGAGTTTTTAATGCTTAAATATGTTTTCACTTAGTACTCAATATGCATTGGGAATAATAGGGGATGGTGTTGGTGACGAGTCTTATGAGAGGGAAAACAAATCGAAATCAAGGGAAAAAAATAAAATCAAGGGAAAACGAAGTTAGAATTGGGGATTTCTTACCAACTTTGTGTCTCTTGCCTCATCTCATATTGCCATGTTCTCAAACACTTATGCACAACAAAATGATCTCTATGTTCTCCCCTTGTAGCTTCGATGAGTGGGAGAAGGAAAAAGGATTTATGTTGAGGCTTTTGCCCACCACCAAAAAAGGGAAAATGAAATTGACCTATGTCTTCAAACCCTCAAATGAATGAAAACTTGCAAAAACAAATCCTCAACATTGGGTTGTGAGATGCAAACAAAGACCCATTTATTCATATAAAGAGAAAAACATTATCAATATAAATGCAAAATATATAACATAACAACACATGGAGAAAAACTTTGTATGTCCACCCCGTTCAATGTTACAATTGTGGACCTCTTGCAATTCTCGTTTTCTACTCGCCATGCACATCATCATCCACACAAACTTCAAATATGTAAGGCATGCAGCAACAATACTGACCGAAATTTTTAAAAAAAAAAAAATTGTTGACAAAATTGAGACGTTCGGGAATGAAACCAATAACTTTAAAACAATCAAACACAATCTCAACAAAACATATTTAGTATACAAATCTTCGTTTTAACATTAGAGTTAGACACGTCACCTATGCAAAATAAGAGGCAAAGACGAAACAGATAAAAAAATGAATGAAACCGATACCTTGTTTTTATTCCCCACACCAAACACCACGTTGATACCTGCCACCTCGGCACGTGATACAATATCTGAGCACATGCACATTCATCATTACTTATCCATCACCAACCATAGGTAAGCAATGTCCTCCTTTACTCTCACTTTCAGTTTCCATAAAATAATTGAATACGACATTGGTCGCTGTCCTGTTGCAGAGGCAGGGCACATGCTATGCTACTGACTACTGAAACTCAAGAACACATCCGCTGTTCTTCCTTTGCTGAGGAAATGCATTTGAAGTGAAGCTAGTAAACAGTAGATCCTCAAGGATTGAATGATGGAAGCCTTTCACCGGGGATAGATCGGCTCTTGTAATGCCCGTCTTTTTAAGTGTTTTTGTTTTTTGTTTTTATTTTTATTTGGAATCTTACTAGAGAGGGTCTAATGTGATCCAGTTAGTGACATTCGCTGTGATGCGTAGAGATAGGCAGGGGGTTACAACTATAGAGCAACAACTACTAATGGCTATGGATAGCATGGCGGCACCTTCTGAAATGCAGAATCCGATGATAGTGGGCGAGACAAGCTGTGGCTCCCTACTGCAGGAACTACAGGTCAGTGGTTTTCACCACTTAAGTTTCAACCAACAAACCTCACTGTTGATAAATAAACCCTGCAACAATGTTCGAACTTTATGTCAATTTTTTTTCCTCCTCTACTAGCTCCTTGCTATAGTTGCTTTTCAATGTGTTTTTAATACCCTGGCAGCTTCGTAGCTTTGTATGAGAGACACATATCTGTTGCTTCTAATTTATTGTTAAGCAGAATTTAGTCAAAGCGTCTTCTCAACTGGATTTGATTGGTTGGGGAAACAGCATATATGGGACGAAGTTGGAGAAACTGACGGGGAACGAGATATGATGCTGCTTCAGTTGGAGCAGGATTGCTTAGATGTGTACAAGCGTAAGGTGGATGAGGCCAGCCAGTCAAGAGCTCAATTGCTTCAAACCCTTGCGGATTCCAGATCGGAACTTGCAAATCTTCTTTCTGCTCTTGGAGACCGCTCTTTTCCTGGCCTTGTAAGCGTTTTCTATACAAGTCTAGTTATGGTAGACTGGCTAGGTTCCCCAAACTTTTAGTGCAGCTTGTCCGTGTAATGCCATATACACTCACCTTGCAAAGATTCAATGTGATTTGACCCTAATTTGTTCTAAATGCGTTTTTTCTGTTTTGATATGCTCCTGTTTTGTCAAATTTTTGTTTCCCAATCCTTTTCCCACTGTCTTTTCAGCCAGAAAAGCCTATTGGAACCCTGAAGGAACAACTTGCTGCAATTACACCAGTTTTGGAAAAGCTTTGGCAGCAAAAGGAAGAGAGGATCAAGCAGTTTCTGGATGTTCAAGTGCAAATTCAGAGGATTTGTGGGGAAGTAGCTGGAAAATTGCAGCTGAACGAGGCTTCAAAAACTCCCAAAGTTGATGATCAGGATCTGTCCATGAAAAGGCTTGATGAGTTTCACTTCCGGCTTCAAGAGCTTCAAAGAGAAAAAGTAATGAATTTTTCTCCACGTCTTTACTTCATGTAGTGAATGTTTAGTCTTGGAAATAATGCTCTTTGCTTGTTATATGCTCCTTTCGAGGCAGGACTTGTTCCGAGCCAATTGAAGTTAAGCCGCTGTTGATCATTTCAATATTTAATGACATAAATTGAAAATTTCATATGCTTCATTAGAAATTTCTTACCTGCTAGTGTATCACTTTATATCGGATGAACGTCACTGTCTTATGTTAACATTTTGATTGGAAAATTTGATTCTTGTCAGAATGATAGGCTCCACAAAGTTCTCGACTATGTGAGCACCGTACATGATCTTTGTGCTGTACTGGGGATAGACTTTTTAACATTGTTACCGAAGTTCATCCCACCTTAAGTGATTCAGTGAGTATTCAGTCAAAAGTATCAGCAATGACACTTTAGCCAAGCTAGCTAATACAGTGCAGTCTTTAAAAGAGGAAAAGAAGCAGAGGCTGCAAAAGGTAATCACTTTTACATTTTGAAATTTTATTTTCTATTTTATTTTTTATGGATGAAATACTTACTGTGGATTGAGCTTAGTAGTGTGTGAAATTTTAATACTTTAAATATCATGGTTGATGCTAGTTGACATCAAGGTTACAGCAACAAAATTTGACCTGGCAATATTTTCTTGGTTTATATGCTTTATATTTGTAGACAAACTGCTCACCAAACACCTTGAAACTGGATGTAACGTAGTGTTCATAGCCTAAGTCAGCAACTTAAAATTATGATTTGAGATGATAATTCACTTATTTGCATAGGCAGTCCAAAATATGTTCTTAGGAAGTAGTATTACTTTCCTCTGATGCATGAGCTTTGGCAGTATAGATTTCTGAAGTCTTGAACGAGGTTCTCTGCTGATGAATTAAATTGTGTACTCTCTATGGACATATGTTGTCCACCTAAATTTTCTAGAACTTATAAGTGAGTTGGCTACAAAAGAATAAAAAAATATGGCCGCACCACGCATGCATGTCGCAGATGCCCATTTTTCTAAAATATAACTATTCTTACCAAGTGGATTTGTCGAGAAGAGTTGGACTGTACAATCTGTAAGATGTCCTTGAAATGATGGACTTCATGGACCATATGTAAAGTGAGAAGCCAAGATGTTTTTATTCAAGAATTGAACAAGAGTGGAATTGAGCTTTAGTATACAATCTTACAAATTCCAGTTTATGGACGCTTGAATGCTTCATTTCTCAAAACACAAACTAGGTCATCATAACCAAAGGGAATTAGAAGCATCGGATGTATATAGGCTGACAAATTCATTCAAACCTATGGCGACATCGGATGTATATAGGCTGACAAATGTACAAAGCTGACAAATTTTCAACAAGTACAATCACCTCTCACAATGGTTATTTACATGGTTAAGAATCTTGCAAAGATTTCAAATAAGAAAGCTTTGGCTATATTTTCCTCAATGAGTTTCAAATGGAACTGAATGATTGCCAGGTATAACTGAATATCATACAGCTGAAACAATAGGTGTCTATCTCAGAGAACACCAGAACCTTCAGAGGCATATAAGAATGAATACCATTTTATAAGAATTTCTAGATAATATTCCAAAGACCGAATGGGGTGTCTAATCCCTTTTGTTTTTGGCTTGGGACCTTCTTTGTTCAACTATAACTACTTCAGTAGTTACTAACAGATCTGGACATACAAGTCGGAATTTCCCTGGATGTAGTTTCAGTCAAAATGTTACCATGTAGATAAGTTTACTTGTCAAAATCTGCAGTCATCTATAAGGAAAAATGCATTGTCTATATTTTAAAAGTTTACTGCTACTTTTGGGTTCCTTTTTTGAGTCATCTAATCTTGTGAAATTCTGCAGTTATAAGGAAAAATGCATTGTCTATATTTTAAAAGTTTGCAGATACTTTCAAGTTCCTTTTCGAGTCATCTAATCTGAGTTAAACCATGTAATATTACCATCCATATACATATGTGGCGATGTTTGATTTACATTTTGGAGTGTGCTAACCATGCTATCTGCCGTCAAATCACTTCATGCATTTGATGTTTAGGTTTAGTATTGTACAGTATCTGGAAAAACATCCATGGATACTAAATTTCTAGTTTTCTTATATGGAAAAAGTTGCAGATGTTATTAATTTTTCCCTTCTACTTTTCAGGTTATATATTTAATATCAAGAAACAAACATGCAATAAATATTTTTTCCTGTGAAGGGTAACTGGGAACATCACTGGGCCCAGACCAGTTCTATGGATGAACAGGCCCTAGTTCTAGATGTGTTATTACACATGCATGAATGCTGAGTTGTCGGTCACCTTATTATAATCTGAGGATTCAAACATGATTCACTCTCTTTATGAGTTTACCACTTTACTATTAGACCATAACCCCTTGGACAAACATGCAGTAAATACTAAATTTGCATGGTCAATAAGACTTATTCATGCATTCGAATCTGCATTATTCTCAAGAGAGAAACATCTACTGTGGCTTTCCAATGCTTACATTGAGGGCATCGATCTGACATGTTCACTGGTTAGTAATTTTTAGTTGGTCATGCCAATGTTGTTTGAGGCTTTGTTCAAAGAATTCTTTTTTCAATTATTTTATAGCCTTGAAGCTTTAGCCTTACTCTCAGGAGATGTGATTTCTATTTGATTAAGCTCTGCAAAATCTGTATCTCATATCAAACTATGATATGGATGTGCGTCAATGGCTTTTGATGTCTTCACTTGGACATGGGTTTCGCGTGTTTTCTTTATTTCACAAGTACTTGTTCAAATCTAATTCAAAATTTGCTGGCAAGGAGACTTAATTTTGTTTTAAAGAACAGTGACAGTATACATCTCCCTTCAATAAGAACCTATATTTCGTATAACAAAGATGTTTGTTGGGTACAGCACTTGTTGGATATGTAAATCCTTATCATGTTCATGCGCATTTCAGTCTAAACTTGTGGAGGACAAGGTGGAAGGCAATTTTTTTTAGCTGGACAGTCTCCTATCAGTTTAGGGGAGTAGAGATTCTTCAAGCAGGATTTAGCTTTTGTGAAAACCAGGTTTGATAATTTGCATTAGATATTAAGTCTTTGTGACTTATGGCACAGGTCCAGATGTTATCTTTTCTTCTAGGGAAGAGTTTTCCTTTTACCGTGCTGTTAAGCTGATATAATATTTCTTGTTCTCAGGTGTATAAGATACATTTCTTCACAAAAAAACATTGATAGTATTACACAGATAGCATCTTTTGTAATTTTCAAACATAAATTTTTGTAAGTCTATAACCCATTTGTATCTGGGGCCATGGTGTTAGGAGAAATGCAGATAAATCATAGTCAAATTAGGAGTCATGTTCACAAGGCAAATGCTTTTCTCAATTCTAAAATCGGCAGATATCAAGCAGGGTAGATGTTCAATGAAAGTCAATAATTTGCTCGAGTAAACAGACATGATTAAAGTTGGAGATAAAGTGCCTGTTTCATTAAGTACATCTGCATTGTGATTCCACGAGCAAACAAGTGCATGTGTAGTTTGTGGATATAGACAACAAATTATATGTTGTTTTTTTGTGACTTCAGTGCTAACATGCTATGTTTTTATTTATTTATATAAATATATATATTAAAACACTTAATGTAAATTCCTAGGAACTACACTGCCACACCATGGGCTGTAATAATAGGAATTTGTGAGGGTGTTTAATTGTGGAAAGGATGTTTTCCTGATTTCAAAAGCGTCACTCATAACTTGTTCATCAACCAACTATTATTGATCTGGAACCCAGGAGGAACCCTGTGGACAATGACACTTAACGGATTAAATGTACTACGGTTGAAGCACATATGTAATGATAAAGGTGCAAGATGTACGAAAATGCCATGAAACAAAGAGACACGAAGGAGAGATTTTTAGACACCTTATATTATGCAATAGTTATGTACAAGATCCCGGATGTTGGATGTGTTACAGGATGCTTAACTCTACTGTACTTCCTATTCTATCTGTGCTTGCTTGCCAGCCTAAACAAAGAATGGAAGAATACATAGATATGCAAGTGTAGAGGATGAAGAAATAGTTGAACAGCTACATGAATGATAACCATTCACTCTGTAACTGTTCTGACCTGTCATTTTGTCATTTTCTGTAAAGACTGCTGTGCAACTGCACGGAACAATATTAACATTGTCCGAGCTGTGGCATCAACAAAGGGAGTTACGACTTCATGTTGTAACCACGTGTGCTTGGGATGGTCTTGAAGTTGATGGTGAAGATGGCACATGGCATGGAGTACCGCCATTGTACTGTGAGTCACTTGAAGTCTTAGATACTCTTGAATCACTCACCCCTTCTTGAAGAGAAATGGTCGCCATTGCATGCAGTTGCAACAGGAGACATGGAAAGTTGTTGTCAGCGCAATTTGGTGAACCGTTTTCCTTGGCAAGGAACTTGACCTTTTTGATGGTCTAAAACTGAAAAGAGGAATCTCTTGTTGTTTTGTCTGTTTGACCCTGGCATCAATGATTCAGTCTGACATTTTTGAAATGCTGCAATCAGGATTGATCTCTGTCTGTTGGAGTGTCTCAAGTCTCAACAACATCTGAAGTGTCTGTTAAAGGTGGAAAATAATGGCACAAGAAAGCGACATTGAAGATTGGATGTAAAGCAAGGTAGTAAGGAAGATTGATTCCAAAAGTGTTATCTTCTACTTGCTTGGTGATGGTATAGGGCATATATTGAAGTGGACGTAGCTTGCGGTAAGGTCCTGTTAGTCTTTCCTTTCTACAAATGAAGTCATACTTGATCACCAACCTGGAAGGCATTCAATGTTTGAGGTTGATCATGTTATTACTAGTACTTAGCTAGCTTTTGCACAATTGTTTGTACTAGTTAGTGAATGTGTTCAATGAGTTTGACAACTTTGTCAACTTTCCTTTGAGCTGAAGCAGTTGTTGATGTAGGGGACGGCATAAGATAAGCTACATCAATGGGTACCAAAGGTTGGAAAGCCAAGTAGCCCTAAAAGGACTTATGCTGTAGAGCTTTGTGGAGCTCTATTGTAGCTATGCTAAAGCGAAAGGAAGACTTTCATCTCATGTGCATTACTTCTTGGAATGGTGCACTCTAAGAAGATGTAAGATCATCTTGTTTACCGTCATGCCCTAAAATTTAAGCACGATAAAACCACCAAAAAATAAGGTAATTTTTCATGTTCAAGGTGCAAGAGTACAAAATCCAAAAATGACACCAAAAGAAACATCAAGTAGGGAAATAAGTTCTGGTTTGATACCGAGGGTTATGTGATAAGAGGGTTCGTCGGAGCAAACAACAAGGGTGACGAAACTGTTGACAATCTAAATAACATCGTCAACAGCCTCCCAAGGTTGTGAAAGGAAAGCTGGGTTTACAGATGATTGAGCTAGCATGGAAAGCAGGGCGTGAACAATTGTGAGGTCACAAACTTTCAAGAAGCGTCCATCTTGACATGGTCAACGTCATTAGCCGTAACTAGTCTAAACGCGTCTAAGGGCCAAACAAGCAAAACAACCTAGTGGCCCCAACAGGTTAGGCTAGAAGATTGGAGTGAAAGGGGTATGTTGGTCATCAACAACACGATCTGCAAAAGTTTGGCAAGAGAATAAAATTCCACCTAGGTGTAAGTTAGAATTCGTCTTTAAAGTGAAGAGGGTCTCATGCTAGAATTTTAAGTTCACAAAGAATTTTATAAAAAGGTCACTTTAAAAATTAGATAACAAGATTAAAACAGAACTGCAACTCTTAGCAAGGATTAAAAGAGCTTTTTTAAACATCATTTTTATTATTATTTAATTTATTTCTCTTTCCACCCAAGAATGAGACAACCTGAAGAAGCCCTAAATCAGGAAAAATTAAAAGGACCCAAAGTAAAAGGAGACTCATTTCTAGTTTTACACGAATATTGAGGAGCTACAGAAACAGGAAATCCATAGTAGTTTGAAGAAGATATCCTTTGGGAGTAAATTCCTTTGATGTAAAATTCCATACTTTTGTTATCTTGTTTTTTTGACACAGTGCCCGTTGCTATTATTATTATTTGTTGTCTTGCATTTTCTGCAGGTAAAATTTCCCGTCCCCAAGCATTTGCAAGCGAAGCATGGCCATGACTTGGAGCCACAACCTTTCTTCACACCCTCCATGCCTAGTCTGGGCAAAAATACAGTGCAGGGCCATGGCATTTGCCACGACTTTTGTCACACAGATTTGCCCTGCACAAGCTTGAAAATCCCACAAGATAGCCATAGGTCTTGCCAAACCGCCAAAGGTCGTTGCCGATCAATTCAAGCCACATGCAAAACATAGGTCTGTAGTCATAACAATTTTTTTTGTTTTAAAAAATATATATACAGCTATGAGCCTTGATATTGCAAGTGTAATTTTTCTTATTTTGTCATTATCATTTATATATTTAAAACTTTATAATAATCTAATACTCTATCAAAACCTATAACTTTGTAAGTAATAGATTCTACCTTCACTTCACAATTGAATGTAAGAAGCAATGTAACAACTAATTTGTACAATAGGTTGGTTAACATTGTATTTCTAATCTAATCAACAGCCTACTCCAAATGCAACTTCACATAAAATCAAGTATGCCAACTAGTTGGTCATTTACCCAAGCTTGTACCAAACTATTCCTCAATAATCTTCATTCATTCAAGTGAGGGTGTAATAGACTAATTTAACAACATCAGCTTCCCCTTTTTGTAGAAATTGGTTCCTCTTAATGCACATGATAATCCATTCACACACAAGAACTACATACTTTTGTAAAGCAATTAATCTACATTAGCACTTGAATTCAAGGAAATTGCTCATTCACCAAGGCACCGCTTAATTTTTAAGCAAAGAGGAAAGAACCATTATGACATTCAAAATAATTCTCTCATTCACTTTAATTTAGAGAACAATATATGATTATATGCTTCAAGATGTCATTTACCACATTACCAAGCAAGGAGAAGGGATTCCAATTGCATTATTAAAGAGTCTTTTTATACAAATATAATTCACATACATAGCCTCAAAGGCATCAAGAAGCATGCTCAGTCAAGAGTCATTAAGCAACCTTTTCATAAACATTATGTTTACAATAATATCAAATGACAACAATGAAGGACACATTTCTAATGCCCAAAAAAATATCACAACTAAAATACTCTAATAAAAATGCTAATAATTTTTGTTAAGTTCTAATTGATGTTTGCGAGATGGTTAGGACACAAGACCCGACTTATGTTCAAGTGAATCATTATGGGTTCCCAATCACTTTAAGTTGGGGTTAGGCACTGGTGTGTGACTCAACCTCACGTCTAAGATTTAGTGATAAGATCTTCACATATAATAAATGAATAATTCAAACAATATGCAAAATATAACACAACACAAGAGATATTGATGGGCCAAGTTGCCCTAATATTCAATATATTCAGAAGTAGAAGAATAACTTTAAGGTAGGGAAACACCATACAATACTCCTTAAGGAAGGAATAACTCCACAATCTCCCAATATGGGAATTCCACTTCGAGGGGGATGCCTCAATATACTTCTACCAAGTAGAAGACTCAACTCATACATGACATATCTCATAATGATACTCATCTCCTTTATATAGGCATACATTACTCTTAATGGATGGGTAACACCTAATCCCAATGTAGGCTGACTCATTACCCAATATAACTAATTCCTATGTGACCCCATATATTATAAACATATAACTAACTAAAGGGATGTGTGCCACATGTTGGCATCTCCATCAACCCATATACATTATAATATCATATCCCAAGGTACTTGACATTTAACTTAAAATTGTAGTCTCATAATAGCAACAATAATCTCTTTAATAATTAATTACAATAATTAAATTCCCTCAAGGCTAACTCATTTAGTCTTTTAGCTATAATGCTAGGGCCGCTTAACTAATTTAATTAATTTCCAATTCCTTAAATACTTTCCAACTACTAATTTATTTAACATTCAACCCTTAGTTAACTCAACAACTAAATACAACGCACAACTTTAGTTTTAATAAAGGAGTCCACGAAATACATACATGGTGCTTTGAAGTCAATATTATAAAAATTAGGATTTAAAAGGCAACCCTCACTAAGTCATTTATTAGGGTTAAAAGAAAACCATCAGATCAAAATATCACAACCCTAGGATCTAGGTTTCCATCCAAGTTTGACCTAATTTCTCATTGGGCTAATATAGCCTATTTTCTTTTGTTTTCTGTTTTTATTTTCTGTTTTGGTTTTGTAGGTTGTTTGGATGAACATCAATGGGGATTTTCCCAAAGTTGTTAGCAGAGCTATTTAGGATGTATATACATCCTCCGATATGTTTTATTTATTTGTTTTGACATATTTCATTGAGATGGATGTATATACACACACTGCTTATGTGTATGTACTCCAAACCCTAGACTTAAGAATATATATATGCATATACACACACTATTTGTATATATATACATTATTTATTTTACTTAAATTTGAATATACAAATCCATGTGTATATGCACAATGTGTATATATACACACTTGTTCATATAATACATATGCCATATATAAAATTTGTCTAAAGGTTGGAAATAGGGGGTGACGGACTGTTTTATTTTGGACAGCCGAATAGTAAAAACAAATGGTGGATTCGGTGGCTAGGTCGCAACCCCTGGCCACCCCTATTTTTTTAACCCCAACCCTAAGTTGGGGTGGTCGACTCAGCCACCCCTATTTTTTTAACCCCAACCCTGAGTTGGGGTGGACGGCAATGCCATCCACTTCCTTTATATGCAGTTGGGTGGTGGGCAGTGCAACCCTCCTCCCCTCCCCTCAATACTATTCTTTTTGTTTTTATATAATATATAATATATAGTACATATTATAAATATATATGTTTATTTATTTATTAAATAAAAATTTCCTAATAAACTTTAATTAATCCTTTTTATTTTATATATATATATATATTATTTAGAAGGCACAATATTTACCTAATCCATTTAGTATTAAAAAAGGTAAAAGAAGCTTAAGAAGAAAGGCTTTAAACTATATAAAGACGTATATGTAGAAATATACATATATTCTAATGTAATATATAAGAGATAAAGAATAAATTTATTTTGTAGGATCTATTTGCAGCTAGTTATACAATTAATTCTAAATTCAAAAAAAGATGTAATGTACAGGGAAAATTCTTTTGAAACATAATTAATTACAGCCTTAAATTTCCTTCTTACACCCAAACATTTGCAGCTCAAAATTTGGTTTATTTCTTCATTCAGCTTTGAGAAGGAGAAAGGAAAGAGAGAGGAGTATTATTTTCATTCTTGTTTATTCTATGCAACTTAAGATTAAACTACAACAATCCATTTGCGCACACACACACACACACATACACGATATTTTCCTTTTCTTAATCATACTAAACAAGTATTTAATACATTATCTCAACCATTTCCTTTTCCTTTTCCAACTAAACAACACACTACTCCGATAAGGAGGTCAAACATCAAATTCCAAATCAAGCTTCAACACAACAAGACTTTTCAAGCTCCCACAATGCACTTTCTTCCACTTCAAGAGTCTCCAATAGTATGCTAACCTCCAGTTTCAAGCCAAGGACAAAAACAGGACAAGGACAAAATGCTCTCCTCTCAACCATCCAATGTAGGCATGGTTTCTCTCCTTGACATGGTAAGCCCCAACTCAAGAGAGATCAAGAACCAACAATCCAAACATGGAGACAAAAGGGATGACAACACAACTTTCATTCACAGCACATTCTGATTCATAAACAACTCTCAATTTAATCTTGCTTGGACACATGGAAGATGAAGTAGTCACTTAATTCAAAAATCATAATCAACACATTCAGAACAAACAAACGTAGTTTGCAAGGAGGGTAGAAATACCCACGAATCGTATACCTAAACTTTCCATCTATAGCCATGGAATACCCAACAGACCACTCTCTAATAACCTTCCGGGCACCTACATACACCCTCCTACAAGGCATGGAATACTGGCAATGGACCTGCTTTCTTTTCAACAGATACTATATAGATTTTATGTTTGTAGCAATGTCTTATCCCTCCATCAAATAGTAGGAGAAGAACTTCATGGGGCACCAACATCCTCATTCAAGAGGGTAAGAGGAGCGAAAGAGAGGAGTTTCTTGCAATTTTCATTCACATAAGTAATAAAATTGAATAAAGAGGCCTACCTCCTTCCCTCCATTGTCCAAGACTCGAGCAACAAGCAACTTCAAGTGAATCCAAACAAAATCCAATCAATTTCCAAGTAAAACTTCTCCAAATTCTAAAAATGAAATCAAATATAGAAATTGCATAACCCCCAAAATGGTTTTAAGGAAAGGAAATACACTGGAAAACAAATAAAAATCAAAAACCAAATGACAAGTAAACGAGCAGTATAATGGTGCCTGAATTTTGCACAATAAAAACAGAAAAATCAGCAACCTAAATGGTTGCAAAAAGTCCAAAAATGTCTAAAAATTCAAAGGAAAAACAAGTCACAATACTTCCAACAAATCCCCTTGAAAACTAGTCACCACTGGTTGCAAAAAGAAGCAAAACAAGCTAAGACAAGCATTTCAAGGGCAATACACACAAACGTTTTTAGAGTGAAACAAAACATAATGAAAGCATACTAACAGGGAAGTGATAGACTTACCTATAAGCCTCTTAGCTCTCTTTAAAACACTCATTCACAAGCTCCTACTAGCCCCTGCTCAAGCAAGAACTCATAAGTAAAAATTAGTAAACCCAAATCAAGCCAAAATCTGGCTTATAAAAGTAAAAGCTTTCCAAATCCTCAATCAATAAGGATTGAACAGATCACATCTGCTTTGCAAGTAACCTAATCAACGACCTTACAAGTCCATCATTTTTTCTTAACAAATGAATTACTTACACACTCACATGGATTTTCTTGCACAAGTAAACCCACTTATACATTTCTTACAAAACACACGAGCCTCCTCACTGTATTCATTTCAAGGCCATTAATGGAGGTCCTTGATGACCAAAAAGATAAATGAGTCCATAAAAAACTCACCTACCCTTAAGTTGCAGGTCTTTCTTGGGATTCAAAAAAGCTTGTATGAAAGGTCTAACTTGTCAAACACTCAAAGTTACAAGTCGGTGTATGTGCAATTTTAAATTTGCACTCATAGGTTGGGCTTGAGAGCCAATCCAACTTTACCCTAGCTAGGGTCGAATAGGTCTCTAGGATGGTTTAGAAGGTTTAAGTAAAATTCAAGAAAAAGTGTTTTAAGCCAAAAGGGTAAATAAAAAACAAAAACATATAAACTAGCTAGTCAAAATACTAGCAAACTAGTTAAGCAAAATTGTGAATTTTAAAAAGGTTGAACATGGTCAAGAAAGGTGGAGTGCATGTGAATGTGAAAGATTGTTTGATCCTTGCATACTCACCTTTGACTCCTTGTTGTCTGCACACTCATTGCAAACATTAAATGTGTCCATGGAAATAAATTAGTAACTAGTAATTGTAACCACATATCCATCAAGGTGAAGTAAATTATCCAATAAGGTTCAAATCAACACCAGAAACTCATGGTATTTTCGCAATAGTCATATATCAGTAATCTCGAGAACGACATAAACATCATGCAAAATATCCAAAAGATCAAATGTGTAATAAGCAACCAAGATGAACTGATGCATGTCTAGAATCAAATGAGACATCTACACATTTGGCACCATGTGCCTCAAACATAAGTAGAATATATCTGATGAGTACAAAATAGCAATATGCACGAGAGAGAATGTCAAAATTGGGCCTCACATTTACAACCTCCATCTACTTATTAGTGTAAGGATGGAATGCGATAGACTTGTTCAACTTTGTGTCCATCATAGACCAAAGTGCTTTCTAGAAATTACTCAAAAATCTTGTATCCCTATTAGAGACGATAGTGGTTGGTAGTCCAACATTGATCTAGACATGTTGGAAATACAGTTGAGCTGTTTCTAGAGATAAGATAGATTTCTTACAAGGTGTGAGAATTGCCATCTTTGAGAATCTATCCACTACTACATGAACATAATCACTGCCATGCTTGGTAGTAGGGTAGGCTGAGAGAAAGTCCATGGAAACAAATTCGCATGGTCTTGTTGGAACCTTGTTGATCAGTTTGGGAAGCGACACAGGTGGTACATGACATGATGTATTTGGCAACATCTGATCTGAGATGTTTCCAAAAAGTACTTAGTAAATATTGTGAGGGTTGTGTCATCTCTAAAATGTCTTGCAACCTTGTTGAAATGGGCTTCCCAAATGTGTCGATGACACCCTTCCTGGTGTGGTTATACGATTCCATCTCGCAAGTAAAAATCTGAAATTGACTTACTGTTAAGCAATGCCTGATAGATTTCTGCAAAGTCTAAAGTAGACACATACAATTCTGATCAAGTGTTATATGTCCATATGCATTAAGCACACTGAGGAGAGCTTGAACCGGAAGTTGACTCTAACAATTTGCATCTTGATTGACAGTTACCCTTTATGCTTGATGTTCAAATGGAATGGCTGAAGATATGAAGACCATTTTTAATGCTGTTCTTGCTGCAATTTGTTCTCTGTCTGCAGAATTATTAGCGGCTTGTAATTTGTGTGGATCATGGTCTCCTTTCCCAATATATAGTGCTTCCATTGCTTACACACTTGAACATTGCATACAATCCTTGGTCATATTTGAGGTATTTCCATACCATGACAGTGACAGTTTCATTGTAGTACGCCACTTGAATGAGGACTACTTCAACTACATATTTAGATGCATTCGACTCTATCTCAAATGGTTGTCGAAGATTAGGTCATGTGAGCACTGGTGTGGAAAAGTCTATTGGAATTCTTCAAATGCTTACTGTTGTGCAGATGATCGGGTGAAGGTTTCTTTGGCACCATGTTTGGTAACTTGATTCAAAGGCCAAGTTACGTGAAAGAAACCAAGTACAAATCTCTTGTAGAAATTTATTTATCTCATAAAGTTGGGAAGTTTTGTGAGACTCTTTGGTGTAGGCCATTTCGAGATGACATGAATTCTTGTTGTGTCCACATAACTCTTGGAGCATCCACAATGTATCCTAGATATTATATCTCTTGCATGACAGACAAACATTTTTCCATGTTAGCATACAACTTTTGTTGTTGCAAAGTCTGATGTACTCATTGAATATGGCACAATTGTTCCTCCCATGTTTTGTTGAAGATTAGGATGTCATCAAGGTAGACTACAACAAATGAGTTTGTGAAGGACTTGAGGATGTCATTCATCATCCCACATGAATGTTGTAGGTGCATTGTTAAAACTGAAAGGCATAACCAACCAAATACGAAGGGACCTATTCTTAACAAAAATGATAGGGACTCCCAAAGGGAAAGTATGGGTCGGATGAGACCTTTCTCTAACAAATCCTCTAGTTGCATCTTGAGCTCACAAAGCTCGGGGGTGGTCATATTGTATAGTGCTCGGAGATAGGTACTGACTCCTAGAACAAGTTCAATCTTGAAGTCCATCTTTGTTTGAGGTGGCAAACTTGGAAGCTCATTGGGAAACATGTTTGCCAACTCATGAAGAATGGGGTGAGCATTTGAAGAAACCCCATTTGATTAGTCCTTCGATCTGCTATTGACGAATATGACTAGCGATTGACAACCTTGTTGCATACATCGTTGAGTTGCATAGTAGAAATCATGCATAGGGAAATAAGTCCTTGAATTCCAGAGAGGATCGTCCTAACACCAAGATCATCACAACACTTGATAATTTTGTTTTAACAACCCAACTTGACTTGATGAACATCGATTCAATCCATGCCTAACAATATCGGTGGGATCCCAAAGGAATAATGTGAACATCCACGATGATAGTGAAGGCTTCCAAGCCCAAAACACAATTGCTTACAAAGGGCTGACATCCAGTGGGTCTCGAAGGTCAACTTGATTTCCCGATAGCTGCGCATAAAAGCCACCTACATACAAAGGTCAAAGCCTATAGAGTACTGATGAAAGAATCGAGACGCCACAAAGTCAAACAAGAAAGACACTTAAACACCATGAGTAATACTCGTGGTCTTAATGATGCATTGTCACCGATGCTATGCTTGGCACTTTTCCACAATCGCATACATCCGTTACGCACGACCCACATAGCCAATTGTCTACTCATTTTGGTGCCTTTTTACATTGAGTAATACGGGGTTTGTGTGGGAAATATCTAACATAGTGGTCTAAAGTATCGAAAATAAAACATGATCCACGGGTGTGCCCTTGTCTTGATGAGTTCCATCAACACTTTGAAAGTTTGTCCATGTGGAACTTGTAATATCAAAACTATAGTTATTCTAATTAATTTATTGCAATTAAGGTGTAATAAGATAATATAGAATAGTAAATACATAAATACAATAAATACAACAATCCTAAAATTTGAAAGTATGTAATGTTTGTTCAAGCACACTTCTAGAAAGTCGAGTATGGAAATTAGGGTTAGGCTTTGGAACATATTCACCTAAAGACGACTTAGGTTGTATGATAGTGATTTGAAATTGTATAAAGATCTTTGTCTAGGGTGTCATAAATTTGTTTGTGAAATCTGGGAGCCTGAAGCTGAGTGGAGGATAGGCTTGTCTGCTGGGATAGGTACCCTCGAATATGTCCTAGGGCTGCCAAATGTGTCGTTTGCTATTGTGACCTGCGATCTGCCTTTGGGCACCTATTTCAACTATATTTCTCAATCTCGGATTTGTGTTTGGATCTTCATGATAAATCTTATGTACCTGCAAATATCTTCTCTTTGTCTTCTAAACCTATTGGCTTGAGAAAGTGTTATTCGTCATATACGTTGGATTGTTTCAACGTGTCCCTAATGACAAGACGAGCGTTGTACTACATACCAATACACAAAAGTGGGATCAAGCCACACATTTTTCCAAATATTAGGGTGGAGTGGAGATTGAAAAATTGCAAATAAAGATGGAGCCCTAATTCGGCCCTCGATAGTTGGTGATGATGCTTGGCTCGACTTTTAGTGCATGATGTGATCTAGGAAGCAAAGGAGGAGAGGTATTCAAATTTGCATAGCTTGTTGTAATGTGCTCAAAAGGAGATATGCTTTAATGTTGGGCCCAAATACCTTCTTAGAGTGTGCGTGGATATGGGATCCCTAGATGCCCTTGATAGGTTAGGGTGTGCATGTTTATACTAGATGACTTGTGCGAATGATTTCCCGCTCAATCGATTCAAAGCCTAATAAGGTGACTTGTGCATTTGAATTTATGATGCTGCAAAGTACAACAAACAAGCTCGTTGGCCTCAAGACAAATTCATTCACCAAACCCATCTTAGGCCCATGAACCCATCCGGGGTTAGGATGGAATCTGATACGAGACATTCAAAGGATTGCGGGGAATTTGAAGATGTGTTCTGTATAAGGTGGATTGATTCCTAAAGTGCTATGATGAAGAAGTCATGACCTAGCGGACTCTAAATGTAGGATTGAACAAGATCCCTTTAACTTTGGTCAATTGGAATAATACTGGGATAAATGTCAAAAGGACTATTGCCAAGTACCATAGGACCAAAATTTGGGTACTACAATTGCCCCCTTTTAATCTAGTAATAAAATTGCTAGATTAAAAGTACAAAGGATAAGAAAATGCAAACCTCTCACTCCCTAACCTTAGGAGTGTGATGTGTATAAGTTGAAGAGTGTGCCCCCATGCCATAAATGTGAAACCTACAAATCACATGTCAAAGATGTGTATTAATACTTAAAAGAGATGTTTACAATTTGCAAATGAAAATTGAAATGTGTAACTGCTGTAAAAACATGAAATTACTACACCTGATTGCCCTCGATGTGCTTGTATAGGAAATGCGTGAACCAAGTGTTAGGTAGCTTGTGTCACCATCAAGTGCTAGATAGCTTATGTCACCATTGTATTGGTCATGAAGATCATTCATGCTGATATAATTGAGTAAATGTCATAAGTGTAACTAAATCTGTAAAGATGAAATTGTGTCAAATCAATGAAAATATGATATAAAACTTGTTATATGTACTGATAGACCATCCCAAATCTATATAAATCCGATATAAAACATGTATTGTGTCTGAATAGCGAGTGTATACCTTGTATGAATACCATCATGCTGTCTACCCTATGGCATTGTGGCCATGATTTGTGTGAAGTATTTGAAGAGCCCACAATATGACCCCCTTTGATATGATGGATGCTGCCATGTATCACTTAGCTCAAAAGAGAAAGTGTTAGTCATAAAAGTATATAACCAAAGCATCCAGGATGTGAACCATATATAGCATGTATACTAAACATGGTGATATGAGTAATTTGCATCAGATATGATCATTAGAGAACAAATAGATGATTTCATCTCACGGGTAGGTATATGGTAAACATATCCGATGATTGAGAGAAATCAATAGATAAGAGCGTAAAGGTGAATGGTAAAGTAGCATGAAAGTAGACATATTACTTGATGCCTAATGGATACATTGGGATCTATGACACGACACGACAAACCCGCCATAAAGTAGAGATAAGCGTGACAAGAAATGATTTGACTAGTGTTAATAGTAGTAGTGTGTGCGAAGCAAGTATGTGTTAACAATGTGTTATGAGCAAGTGTGTAAACCAAAAGATGTATCAATCAATGTCTTGTATGAGCAAGTTTGTCTAGATCAAGATATGTGTCAATCAATGTTCTATGAGCAAGATATGTATCAATCAATGTGCTCGAAAGCAAGTGTGTATAGATTAAGATATATGTTAACCAATGTGCTATGAATAAGTGTGTATTAACCAATGTACTATGAACAAAATATGTGTCAATCAACGTCACGATGAACAAGTATGTATCAACGAATGTGGTATGATTATGAATGTAGCAATCAATGTGCGATGAACAAGCGTGTATAAATCAAGATATTTGTCGACCAATGTGCTATGAGCAAGTGTGTTTATAAAGCGTGTTCTCAACAATGTTTGTCATATGCGATGTGTGTCATAAGCAATGAGTGCTATAAGAATTGTGTATCATGCACAATGTGTGTCTAAACAAAGTGGCTCAAGAACTATGTCATAGGAGTTGCGTTCGATCAATAGATGTATCGATTAATGTCTTTATGAAACAATATGGGTGGTAGGCACGTAATCAAGTGAGCATAAAGTACACAAGTAGTGAACAACCAATGTATAGAGCAAACCATAATTCGCCTATTCGTATTTTGGGAATATTCGACAAACCAATTTTTTTTTGACTCGGCAAAACTTCTGCGCAAGACTTAGCGAATATTCGAAATATTTTGACAACTTAAAAACTACTCAAATTTCTTTAAAAACATAAATTTTATGCAAAATATAGCTACAAAATGTATCAAATGAGTCCATAAAATGTTGGAGAAGTGTTTTCTATTAGATTTGAATACAAATACAATACAAAATCGCATCATCATGCAAATACAACAATCGATTGATAAGTGCTATGAATTTATGATGATTGTCATTGAAAAATATCATCATAAATTTCATATCTATGCAAGTTACAATATACAATAAGTTACATTTTCCTCTTCCCCGCTCTAGAGAAATATTGGGGAGAGGGTCTATTGCCTCTACTAGTCCCCACACTTCGGCTGCGTCTCCTCGCTTCTCCTAGAAGGCTGCGACTCTGGCTCCAACTTGGTAGTAGATGGTGGTGGCTCCTCATTGCATGTTGGAGATCACCGCTAAAGATGTCATCAATCCAATATCTCCTGCTAGTGCTTCTCCCTCCATAGCTTCCCTCTCGAAAGAAATAATGTCATCCTTTGTGAACGCAATGATTTCCTCCTCTTGCCCAGTCCACTCGCTGTATGGATCTATCTCATCCAAATCAATAAGCTCCTCGATGTGGCCTCCACTTTTTTTGTGCGAAGCTGAAGATTGTATTGCACAAAAACCAAGTTGTTGAGCCGTTTTTGAGTCAACTTGTTGTGCTTCTTCGTGTGAATGGCCTCAAACAAACTCCAGCTATGTTCACATCCTGGAGCGCTATAAGGTTGAGATAGAATTACGAGGGCTAGCTTTTGAAGATGCGGGGTATTTCCTCCCAATCCTTGCACCAAGAACCTACAAACAAGATAATCAAAAGTTTATAAGTAATTAATAAAATCAAATTTGTAACTAATAAGTAACTTAGTAAACATTCTAATTTTTATTACAGTGGTTTGCATGGTTCTCCCTCGGATAGCTAACCACGAAGAAAAGAGCCTTCCCCAAAGCATGTTTGTAATTTTGTAGTTCTAAAATGAGGCCCTTCGTCTCAACCTCAGTATCGTCCTCTCAATACATGTTGAAAGGCCCTCCATAACCTTTCCGTTCACATCTACGGAAGCCGTTGGAGAAGAAAAACTTGGGGTTGAGGCGAGGCGTTTCATACCTAAGCAACCTAGGCGGTTGCCTAGGGCACACGATGGGAGGAGCGCCATAATTTTCAAAAAAATTGGTAGGTCGGCCCAAGCGGTTGGCTCTGCAAATTGCAATTGTTTGCAAAAAAATTTAAACAAGTAACCACATGTATATAATTCAACCATGCCAATTTGAATTTTTCACTTGTATTCTTCTATACCCACATTTCTATAAATGAAAGCAAGGTTGTGGCTCTAGAGTCCAACAATGAGTCACGACTGTAAATATTAGGATTGTGTTGGTTGAATAAATGAGGCGGCGCATCCATGGAAGAAAGAGCGTATGAATCATTTGCGATATAAAATTCCTTACAGATTTTTCTTTTCTCAAAGCAATCCTTCGTGAATCTGATTTGTGGCGACATTTGTTCGTTATTATAATTGTTCTAGCATTCTAATTCTCCATCATCAACATCTTTGTTTTGTTCGCCTCCACATGAGATTTGCAGGGAATGGTGTTATTAAAACATGTCGAATCTGTGACAACAAAAATATTTTTCTGCTTCTGTTTATGCCTCTTTCTTTTCTTGTGTGCTTCGCTCTACCCGATGAGCTTCTGCACAAGCTGCATAAAGTTGTGAGCTTCCGTTTGAATGACTTTGGGAGAATAAGTGCGGATAATCACAGGTTTCCTGTAGCCAGGAGGCGGTGCGGGCTTGCTTCTTGATGTGGTAGGAATCCTTGTGCAAATTTCTTAAATTATTATCAGCGTGTAAAGATGAAACCTTTGAGGTGTTTGCACTGTTAAAATCTCCATCTACTTGATTCATAGTCATTGGAATGCCAAATGAGAAATAAATCACCGTCGAATGTTGTGTTCTGCGTGTGATGGGAGGAAAATAAATAGCTAAATAGGCAGTGTTTGGCTTCGTGTTGTGGTTTGTGACTCGTGCGCGGTTACAGAATGTCACAATTTTTGGTGGTAGCGTATTTATTTGCAACACATAAAATTATGAGAAGTGAGGAAATGTGACACGTGTAACGTGTGTATTTCTTGCGAGGAAGGATAGGCGGCCGCCTCCTTTGCACCAATGTTTTCACCGCTTCTTAGATCTCTTTCTCTTATCTTTTGCCAACTTTCCTCTATCATTATGATTCTCTACTATAACTCTATACTAGTTGACAATATAGTTGGATTGTTTGCCGTGTAGAGTATATTGTTTGGGGTGCTCGAAGCTAACTGCTGCAACAAATTAACAATGGAAGGGATTTAAGGAATTGATATAAGTGGTGAAAATTAGGTTATTTTTAGTAGTGACCACTTTTGTGACCACATTATCCCATTCACATGCTTGATAGTTTTCTCTGATAGTAAATTATGATGACGCGTCATTGATAGTTTTTGCTATGACAAAGGCAATAGAAAAGCTTTTATAACTTTAATTGAATGTGTTAAAAGTTATACTATAATTGTTTTAAAAACATGCACAAGCAAAGGTGGTGGTCCAGAAGGGGAGCGAGGCGTATGCTTGAAAGTCTTGCTAGGGTGCTCCTAAACCTTAATTCGGCCCCGGGTTGAGGTAGTACCTCATTTGCATGAATAGGTTGGTGGAGTTGATTGTTTCACCTCCGATCAATAATCTCCAAAAGGGACCATATCTGGTGATAATCCCCTTTAATAGTTTTGGATAAATTCTTTGGTCCTATGTATTGCCTCATAAATGTACCCCATAGGGTTTTGCTCCCCATCAACCAAACACAAAACCCTCATCAATGGCTCGACACTTTCACACAAGTTAAAATGTAAAGTTACAAACTTACAAATAAAGTAAAAGTAAATAATAATATATTTATAATTTAACAAATTAAAATAAAAGAATCAACTTGAAATACGAGATCAAAGTTTGAAATTACCTTGATGATCTCTATGGCTCTCTTTGCAAAGATATCATCAAAAAGTATCTTTGCAATCCTCTCTCCATCAACTTTCTTTGAATATTGTGAGTCTAGCCATGCTTGACTCACAAACATTTACTTCAATGATGTCAACAAACTAGAAATACTTTGCAACGTCAAGAAGTTAGTTGCAAACCTTGTGACACCGGCTCAAACAAACTCTTTCCCCTTTGTGTGTTCTTTCATCAAGCTCAGAACCCAAGGATGATTATATATGTACTTTGTTATGTTTCTTACATCTTCTACAACGGCCTCACCCAATCAATTTTGCCTATGTCCTCCAAAAGAAGGTCAAGGCAATGAGCCGCACAAGGAGTCCAAAAGAGTGATGGGCGTCTCTCCGGAGTAGTCTCTCCGGCCGCCACATATCTTTCTTTGCATTGTTTACGACAATTTGCACAACATTTTGTATACCCACCTCTAATACAATCGTCTCTAACATAACACTCAATTTCTCTGCATTTTTAATATGTTAGAGGCATCAATAGACTTCAAAAACACCATCTCACCATTTGAAGCCACTAAACAATTAATGAGGGCGCAATTCCTTCCATCCAGTCCACCCATCTGAAAGAGTGGTGCATCCGTATTTGTGCCATTGTTTCTTTTGATCTTCTAGAATTGTAGTGGCATCTGTAATTGCACTCTTGAGCAATTTCCCACTCAAATCTTTTGGAGAGGGTGCCTTATACCCTTTCCCTGCAATTGTCAATGCTGTCACCAAGTACTCCCAATACGGGCTCTTTGCCACATTGAATGGAAGGTTGTTGTAGTACCAGAAATTCGCACATGCTTTATCCGCTTCCTCGTGCATATCCTTGTTCAGTGTCTTGTACTTGTAATGAAGGTTGTGCTCAGGTATGTTCCAGCACAAAAAAATATGTATCCCTTTGCTTGAACTCGATGAAGCAGATGTGCCTCTTCTGGTTCGTATGCGTGGACCGCATGAGTAGAGCCCACAATTGTTGCTGCATCATCCTCTGAATCCTCTGTCATTCCAGCCCCAGGTCTAACAACTTCTGCTATGGCTGCATGCACCCTTTCCCTCTCTAGTTTTTTCTCCTCTAGCTCTACCAACTCTGCTTTCATCTCTCACTTTGCCTCTTCCGTAACATTGGGGCAAACCACAACATCCCGGCAAACAATACATGCAAGGTGATACTTCAGACAATTGATGCCTCTAGAAAATGTTTTGCCACAGAAATTGCAAACCACTGTTCCTGAATTGCTCCACGTACACCATACTTCCAAGCGAGGGTACAAGCATTTGTAGGAACGGTTCCTGCTAGTGATGTTGACCCAGATGTCAAACTTGATGCCGAGCCTGATGCCATTGTTAAGCTCTAATCTGCAACACAATGCACATTTAAAAAATAAAAAACGTAAGCTTAATTAAATTAAAAAAAAAACGTGCCTGAATAACCATATTTCACCGTAATTTAATAAAAATAACATACCTACGGTTGCAAATGAGTATTAAAAATTTAAAATGATTCGCAATCACATTGAACGCATTTAAAATTACAAAACATATTCGATGAATCAATTACAATATGAATATATAAAATTTAAATAATTTAGAATGAATTTGCATAAAAAAACCATACCTCCTGCTGAATGACTATTAAAAATTTAAAAGCATTCGCTTTTACATTAGATGTATTTAGAATTACAATATGAATATATAAAACTTAAATAATATATACCAAATTTGCAAAAACTTGAAAGAATTAAAAAAACTTACCTCCAAATGCAATTCTCCAAATTTCCTCTTCAAATTCACTCAAAAATCCGTTCAACTCATGCAATGCAAGCTCAAATGGTTGTGTGAATGAAAATGAAGTGCTTTGGGGCCTTATAAAGGAAAAAACCAAGTTTTTTTGAGTGTAAAAGACGTGTTTGTGTGTACAGTCCGTGTGGGCGAGTTATTAGCTCGAACTCGCCGAGTTTTGGCAAATATTCGCCAAAACTCGGTGAGCCCGAGTGGCGAGTTTTCCAGGCGAGTATTCGTTTTCATTTTTCTTTGGCGAGTACTCGTTGAGTATGCTAACCATGGAGCAAACAATGGCATAAAAACAAACAGAGCATAAAGCATACAATGGCATAGAGCAAATGATGACATAAAACAAAAAGAGCATAGTGAGCAAACAATGGCTTAAAAACAAACAAAGCTTAGAGCATACTGATAGCATAGAGCACATAGGGCATAGAACATACAATGACATAAAGCATACAAGTGCATAGTGTAAACAATGCATAGAGCATACAATGACATAAAACAAACAAAGCATATAACATCTGATGACACAAAACAAACAAAGCATAAAACATACAATGCCATAGAGCAAACAAGTGCATAGAACATACACGTGTATAGAGAAAATGAGTGCATGAAGCATACACGTGCATAGAAGTAAACAACATAGAGCACAAAATGGAATATAACAAACAAGTGCATGATGATTTAATGGCATAGAGCAAACAAAACATAAATGGAGACAACGACATAAAGCAAATATGTGCATAAAGTAATCAATCCAGAGAAGTGATCGTGAATCAGATAATGTGTAGCGTAAATGTGTATAGAGCAAGTGATGTATGAAGCAATGTGAAGTAGCCAAAAATATGAGCCTAGGTCCAATAATAGTGAAACAAACATAACAATGCACAACAAACAAGTGGTAAAGTAAGCGATTAGTGATACGTAGGCATGAAACATGTTAAAATGAGTACATAAAGGCATATTTCAAAAACTCGTACTCAGATATTACTCGGCAGCCCAAAATTTGACTCGTTACTCGGGGCTCGGGAGTTTCTTGGCAATTTCTCAACAACTTTATTGCTACTTTAAAAAACATATAAATTCATAAAATAAACTTAATAACATGAAAAAACACGATAATTGACATGAGAAATGAATGTAGAGAATGCATAAGTATATTTTCTATTAATTTTTGACCAAAAAAGAGTACAAAGTACAAATTACAATCATAGATTATAGTGAGAGTAGAGTATCAATGCACCAATAAAATATCAAATATGAAATATACAAATCATAATCATCTTCGCCTCCTAGAATAAGTTTGCTGTCTGGAAGTGGAAGGTAAAGATTCCTCCTTTGCAACAATATCATATGCAAAGATATCTTCATCCTCACCAACTCCTCTAGCGCTTGATGCCTCTACCGCCTCGATGACATCTGCTTGCCTACCCCCTTTCCAACCCTGCCATGTCCTCTTGGTAAACATGGGCTCCACATCATCAATAGTCCATTCAGCATATGGATCGATATCATCCAAGTCAATTGCCTTCATGACTCGCTACCCCCTCCACTTGTCTCATGCAAAGACGAAGATTGTATCACACAAAAACAAGGTCATTTAGGTATTGTGTTGTTAGTCTTGTAGTGCTTTGTGTGAACAAGATTCAAACATGCTCGATTTCATTCACATCTAAAATTTGTACACGGTTGCACACAAATGTGGATGGCTAGCTTTTGAAGATTTGGTGTTTTTGCACCATAATTTTCCCACCTACAAATCTACAAATAGGACATTTATAATTTTGTAAGTCAACTAGGCTTGAATAAATGAAAGAATTCTAGTATCTAGTTCATGTGTAATGAGACTAAAAACAAATGACTCAATTTGTTTTTACTTGGCCGAGCACTATTTTTCTTTTTCCATGTGTGAAGCCAAAGAAAAGAGCCTCCCTCTATAGTCTTGTAAATTTGTAGCTTATCAACAATTACATTACATCTCTAATTTTTCGTTAGGGATCATCCTCTCTATGCATGTATTAAAACCATCCATAACCTCCTCAGCGACCTTAAATGATGGGAATAGAAAAACTTGGGTTTAGGTAGTAGGCAGTTGCATGTATATGTTGATGGAGTTCTTGTTCCATCTCCTATCAATTATGCGCCAAATGGGTTTATATTTTCTTTGATTTTGGCCATAATATTTTGCTATGGCCTCCTTGGCCATGTCCATGGCCTCATACAAATAAGTCCATTGGTTTTTCTCTCCATCCACCAAACATAGTAGAACCTAACCAAAGTCTCTACCACCTAAAAGTTAAAACAAAAGAATGCACAATTTTAAATTCAAGAATCAAAATTAAATGAAATTTAAAATTTTAAGCTAAAACAATTATAACAAATAAATGATAAATAAAAATTTAGTTAAGTTTAAGGTTATTTTAATGATTTCTCAACATGCTTCGCAAACACATCATCAAAAACGGTTTTTCTGACCCTTTCCCCTTCGGGCTTCCTAGCATAGAAGACTCCAACCACCTTGTGTGCTTACAAACATCTACTTAAGAGATGTTAGTGAGGCTACAATGCTTTGTAATATGTGATGAAGGTGGTGGCGAATCGAGTGATTCTTGCTTACACAAGCTCCTTTTCGTTGGTGTGCTCTCTCATCAAGCTTAACACCCAAAGGGTGATTATAGATGAATTTTGTAATATTTCTTTACCTCTTCAACCACATTCTTCACCCATGTCATCTTACTGTGTTCTCAAGTAGGAGATCAATGCAATAGGCTGCACAAGGGGTTCAAAAAAGTATAGGGCGCCTCTCTTAAGAAGTCTCCCTGTGGCTACATATGTTATTGATTTGCTCGTCACAACTTGGACAACATTTTCCACACCAACTTCCATCACCACCTCATCCAACATATCACACAAAGTGTTGGCATTTTTCACTTGGTGGGATGCATCAATTGACTTCAAGAAGACCAACTACCCACTTGAAGCCACTAAAAAGTTAATCAATGTGGTTTTTGCCATTCATCCACCCATCAAACAAAATGGTGCAACCCTTCTTTTGCCATACTTTTTTTTGTTCTTCTACAATACCTTGTGTATGTTTGACAAAATCCTCCAACAACGGGCCACTCAAATCATGAGGAGTAGGATCCTTGAACCCTTCTGTGGACAATGGTCAATGCATTGACTAAATTCTCCTAGTATGGGCTTTTCGCCACATTGAATGGAATGTTGTAGTACCAAAAGTTTTTGCATCTATCCTTGCTTCCTTGTGCACTTTCTAGTTCCAAGTGATACCTTCGAGTGAAAGTGTGACCTAGGAGTACTTTGAGTAACAAAAAAACATTTGAACTACCTTGGTGGATGAGCCACGTCCCTATCCTTGACCCCCTGGAGGGGCAATAAAAGAGGCCTTAGTGTCATAATCATCTCTTGCTGCCCTCCTATTCACTAGGGCTTCAAGTGCTTAGCGTTTTCTTTTCTTTGCCTCCTTTTACTTTGCAAAACTTGCAAGGTATGTGGCCATCTCTCTTTGAGCCTCAAGAGGCACTTGCCTACACACTACCACATCTTTTCTTGGTATTTGAGCGACGTGGTATTTAAGGCGATTGCAACCTCCACTCATCTTCATCCCACAATAGTTGCATATCACACAATTATTCTCTACCCATTCACAATGCTTCCAGGAAGGGTCATTAGACTTAGGCTTGTTAAGTGTAGTTGAGCCTAAACTAGATGCCATTCTTGCAAATGTAAACAATAGAAAGTAGAAACCCTATAAAACAAAAAAGGTTTTAGATGGAAACCCTAGCTGTTAATAAATGGAAGAAGCAGAAGATTTTCATTTAAGCACTTGAATATGGAATGTTGAAAAGAAGACACTAAAAACTAGAGTTTAGAAACTTAGAAAAATGAACAATTTGCTATATACTCTGAAATTTGATCTCTGTTTCAGTTTCAAACTTGCTGTTTTTTTGCCAAGTTACAAGTTTGCTTGCTGTTATACACTCATGATTTCTTCAAACACTCAAAAGCCTAGCTCCAAACAATCACATTCACTTGACAAGTTGACTGTATAATGCAAGGCAGACCCTGTAATTTTATATTGCTCAAATGCTGAAAATTGTGGCTCAATCTTTGTTTCTAAATGTGCTATGTTGCTTTAATCCAGCTCCAATCAATGATTCAATCACGTTCACTTGATTGTATAATGTAGTCATTGTATTTTTAAATCAAAAATAAAAAAATCGTAGGGCCGGGCAAGTATAAAATGAAGTTTTTTTTGATTGGGCACTATATACATTCCCAATGAGTCAACATGGAAAACTTAGTGAGTTTCGCCAAGTAATGGCGAAATTATTTAAATTCGCGTAGTTTTCTCTCCTAACTCAACTTGATGAGTTTTGCACAATTTTTCAGCTAAGGTTTGCCTTGCTAGAAATCGTGAGTTATTAACAAATTTTGCTGAATTTTTGAACAAGGCATAAAGGTAAACAATGTGATCATTAGATGAAGCACAATATAGCACATGTCATAAGATGTAAGGTGGTGCAAGATAAACAAGATAAACTTTGTATCACCAATGCATTAGTGTGTAAATATATGATCGATATAAGCTCAGTAAGTGAGATGCCCCCTGTGTAGCTATGCCCTCAATATGGTAGATACCCCCTAGGGTATAGGGCTGTAAGTAGTTGTCACAACCGAGGAAGGTATGATCTAATTAGGATTAGTACGTAAGATGTCCCCAATATAGGTGTCCCCGTGTGGTAGGTTGCTGTAGGGAATATGGCTTAGGAAGTCATAAAGTGTTTGTATAATGTCCATGGATTAAGGATATCTGCAACCTGTCTTATTAGTACTATGAGGAGCAAGTGCACCGAGAATGTTGGGCATGTAGAGTGCTAAACTTGAGTAACCACAATGTCTAAATCTATGCAATGAGTGAGGAAGTCATATGCAGATCTTTGTTTTATCTTTTTGCTATATTATATTATTTTAGTTTTTACCATAAGAAAATGATATGAATAAAACTGCCAACTTGGATTTGTACTAAGGGCTCTGGGCCATAAGCTATAACAATTGAAGAAATGGGGTGGGGTCTTGGGTAACAATTGTTCCCTCGACAATCACTTTGAACCCCTAAAATGTGTTGCATTGTTGGCTTGTGCCTAGTCATGGACTAAAGATCGGTGACAAAGGATTGATAAACGTGTAAGAGCAAATGCCCTTTGGTTTGGATAGTAAAAGATATGTGTGTACAAGCGATTGGAAGAAGCTAGCACAATCACGAGTAAAGAAATCATAGGAGGCTATCCTATGATCCCATCTATGGGATGATTGTATAGATATACTATATCAAACATTATGGTGTGCGTAGGATGCAAAGGAGTGGTGCTCGAGATAGTGTAGCCATTGTGTGAATCTAAATTGTATCCATGTAGCGTGTGTGGACATAAGTTGCGTAAGTCACATGTAGTCGTAGTAACCTTAGGATCTCGATGTGTATGGGGAGAGTGCTTCGATGCCCCATGTGGGTCATGCTTTTGCAAGGCTATTACCTAACTATTGTGTATCGTGTAAGGCTAGGCAACATAGGGTGTACCTAAGGGGGCATAGATGTCAAAATGTGTTCATGATGAGGCTATATTGACATGTACCGCATAATCTGTCTAGGAACATAAACAAAACTTTGAATGAGCTGCGAAGGTTGTCTTGGTTGTATCAGATGACTCTTGTTGGGCCGGACTAGTAGCGGGCATGCGATATGACGAATATGGTATTCATAAGGAACACTAGGAATGGTAACTACCATGTTGTTGTGTACATACTATATGCATCTATGCAAGGTGGAGGGGATAGTGCGCATCTTGTGAGTCCAACCTATAAAGGTAATACTATACCCCTAAGTGGGTGTGTTGCTGGCCGTTAAAGCATTAAATTGTATTTGTGGTGCGGTTGAGGTCTTGCATGGTATAGCCTAGAGATGTAAGAAGTGCCATAATGCAAGGTTACGATTAGATACATTGTTTACCATCATGCTTTGGATCGGATGTGAATCGATATGTGCCCGAATGAGCAAAGGTATAGATGCTTCCTCATCATTGAGAGGAATCTCTCGAATCAACAAATGTAATCGGTAGTGTGAACTCTAATATCTCTATAATCAAACCAATAATGCCATCAATAGGATGGGGGTCAACAATGTAGGTCGGTTGAGGAGGTGCTGCATGATAAGCCATATGTACTTCATCACCTTTATGAGTCTCCACATGGTGTGGTAATGGAGCGGTAAACACTTTGTTGAATGTTTAGGGCATCTATGTTAGTCACAAGATGTATCAATCTCGTACTTTTGCGGTCTAGATGTATCAATCACGGTAGGTGGAGCTTAATCAAATTGCACTCAAGGAGTTTTTGCAATATCGTATGAGAAGGTTCTAGTAAATGGGTCCTTTGCTGTTTGGAGGTGAGGTAAGAACCTCGGTTGGTGCTTGTTGTGCAACATTATCGGTTTTGTCCTCAACTTTCTTATTGTCATTCGATTTGCCTTTATATGAGGGCTATGATTGGAATTTGTTTCGGCTGGATGCATGCGTATTTTTGCCATATTTTAACATGTTGGCTGAGGAGATCGGTCTTATAGATCTTGAGTATTCGACATAGGTCTTCAAAGGATGCGAAGGGAGTGAACATGGCCCTTTCCTTAAGTGGTGTGATAAGCGTAGCATTGAATACTTGATTAAGTCTCCCTCATCAATGTGCTTAGGCCTTCGAGAGAGTATAGCCTTATAGCACAAGCCCTAGTATGGTATCCTCTCGCTAAAATATTGCTTAACTTGGGTAACTTGGGCAAAGGAGAGGTGTTGACCAATGTTGATTGAGAAATGAGAAAGGAAGCTATCACCCAAAGTTTGGAATGAGTGTATTGAACTGAAGGAAGGGTATAAAACCAATCTAATGCATATTCTTTGAGACTACATGGAAAGAGCTTGGTTAGCAAGATATCGTTATCTATGTAGTCCATACATGAGGTTATAAAGGCACCGAGGTGTTGCTGTGGATTAGACTTGCCATCATAGAATGAGAACTTGGGTAAAGCAAATCCGGTGGTAATGGATAAGGACTTTAGGGTCTAACAAATTGTTAAGTAACCCTACAAAACTTGTAGTATTGGTCATCTACCTTGAGTGAGAAAGGCTATTTGTGCTCGTATGTCTTGAAGTTGTTGGATGTATGCATTAGGAATAAGATTTTGAACAACCTATGTAGTGTTAGGTCCGGTAGATGAAGCCATTCTTTGGCAATCACTTCATCGTGCGGCACAATCACTTTGCCGTCATGAATGACACACATTTTGCCGAAGCGGCACAATCACTTCGCCGTAGCGGCACAATCACTTCACCGTTCGGCACAATCAAGAGCGATCAACCAGATAGGGGGCCTCTCCCAGCTATATATATCTATATTCTATAGAGTAGGCCGTCGCCATATAGATATGATATGATATGATATGATATATAGGGTGGGGGTGCCACCAGTAGAATCGGGGCTCTTTCTCTATATGGGCCGGTCCCGAACCTGCCCTGCCTTATATACATAATATTTCTTTGGCGGTTATCGGTTCCAACCCAGCCAACTATGGATATACTATCTGGTCGTCCCCCATCTCGCCATCTAGCCATCTAAATAGAGAGGGGAGGGGAGGGGGGATGCCCTATCTGGTCTAACCTGGCCCAGACCTATCTGGTTCAACCCGGCCCCTTTCGGTATTTAGACCTATCTGTCCGGTTCCAACCCTAACCCGGCCCCTTTCGGCCCGGTCCCAGACGTTCCCAGACCTAACTGTCCGGGTCCTGTCGGGGCTATCTGTCCGATTCTGGCGACTATCTATATGCTTGTCCAACCGAGCCATATAGATAGTCCATATCTCTATCTGTATCTCTCTCTCTCTCTCTATATATATATATCTCTATCCGAATGAGACTACATAATGTGTATGAATAGGCATAGTAACTTGGGGACCCCTGTGTTACCCTCCCATAGTTGGAAAACTAGATGTAGGTAAAGCTTGGGTAAATGCATGGGTGGGGAGGAGAGCCTCAGAAGGTGAATTTATATCACTTTAGGGTTCAACACGAGGTTACCCCATCTTGGCTTTTTGTGAACAATGACTTATATGGGTTCTTAGTAATACTATTAGAACACTATCAATGTTGTTTGTTTTGTCTTTTAGAACTTGAGTGAATGTATCAATTGGAATCTTAGGTGTTATTTGTTGGATGAGAGGTGCTTGGTTATCATTAGTGTAATATTGGTCATTGTCATAGTCGTATATGGTCTCAATGACAATAGTGTCCTCTGTGATATGTGTAGCATTGCCATGAACATAAAGAGTGTCACCCTCATTTGTATTAGGAGTAACATCTATAGGAGAAGAAACATGGGTATCAATGATATGGACCATTTTCTTAGAATGATGTGGTACTAAGGGGTACTTGGATGTAGTCAATATGGGCACCACTCAATCGTGCATTTCGGTGGGTTGGGGTGGTAGATCTAACTTGTTTAGATGTCTTAATATATTAGCATTTGATTATGCACCAAAGGGTAGAAGAAGAGAAGAATTATCAGGTCTAAATTCAACAAGATTGAATTGAAATCTAAAATCCTAAGGGTAAGAAATTAAATCGCAGGTTGTATGTATTCATAAATTAGCTGGTTCACCAAAATGTAATATCAAAACTATAAGGTTAATCTAATTAAGGTTTTGAATAAATATGTAATAAAATAATCTAGAACAATAAATATAGAAATATAGTAAATACGATAGTCCTAAATCATGAAAGGATGTAATCAATCAAACACACTTCTTCTAGAATATAGAAATTAGGGTTAAGGTTTGGAACATATTCACCTAAGATGGGCTCACGTTATGTGACATTGGTATGAAATGGATAAGGATGCTATGCGGGGTGTCATAAATTGATCTATAAAATTAGGGAGCCTAGAAGTGAGTGGAGGACAATTTTGATTGCATGGGATAGGCTTGCCCGACAAAGATGTCCTACAGTTACCGATTGTGTCCTTAACTATTGTGATCTGCAATCTTCGTTAGGCATTTGCTTCGACTATATCAATGGATCTGGGATATGTGTTTGGATCTTTGTGATAAATCCTCTATATGTGCAAATATCATATCTTCGTCTTCTAGATCTATTGGCCTCGATAGAGTGTTATTCATCATATGCATCAAACTGATCTCAACGTGCCCCCACCGACACGAGGAGTGCTGCCCAAATTGGTTCAAGCTACCCATAGTTCTTTAAATCCTATGGTGGAGTGGAGGTTAGAAAAATGCAAATAAAGATGGAGCCCTTATTTGTAATATTTCTTTTCCTCCATTTTAATATTAAATTTATATATTAAAGAGAAATTTTCTTGTGATATGGAAACTTTAATTTTACTTTAGTTTGGTCTATAAATTTCTAAAAAAGAGTAAGAAGATAAATTAAGTAAATTAAGCACATTTCTCAAAGTAAATGTAAATTTTATTCATGCAAGAGGAGGTTTGTTGTTTAAATATAAGTTTATTAAATTAACAATAGTTACAAAGTAGTGTACATATCTGTTTAAAGCTGGATGGGGACTGCATGTTCCTCAAACGGCTTAGATGATATCAAAGATTCAACACCTCAAGCTATGGACAAAATATCGGGAGGAAAATATTTAATATATAGTCGTTTTGCCACTGGCCAAGAACCATCTTGGGTTATACTTAGTGTACCCTAGAATGCCCCTCTCCAATGCCCACCACTTGCCTTCACTCTTAACCACGCTAAGCCACTTCTTGGTTATTACAAAAAAACTCCATTTTTTTAATAAAAATTGGTAGTTATGAGTTCCCACCACAAGCTTTAAATAATATTCTCGGTAGGTTTTTCAACCAACCTTTGGTTCATATTATACATTAGTATCTTTTAATTAATAGTCACCCATAAATGGGGTCCATTTTAATCACATAATCCCTCTATTACAAATGAAAGAGTTCGAGAAGTAGTCTCTTATCCACCGCCCTATATTAAAGGGGTCTTCTTGTACATGGTATTCCTCCCTATATTAAAGGGGTCTTCAAATATACATAATTGCATTAATTCTTGAATAACTTTAGGACTTAATTTTATGTCTTTTCTCTTGATCAAATAACTTCGAATACATAATAATTAATTCATTTTATTTTGAGTAATCAATAACTTCTAGAACTTCAATACTTTCTCAAAGTGGGGAATTTGTCACATAACATTCCTCCTCTCCTTCATCATTTGCTGACTCGAGTAACTTTATCTTCTCTCGAAACATAAATAAAGAACACAAACCATTAGTCAAAATAAAGATGGATATTGTTCACGAATATATTCTTCTTTTTCCCATGTCGCACTATCCACATCACAAAAGGTCCATTTAATTTTCACTTCTTTTATTTCTCTATTCCTTAACTTTCTAGTTCTCTTTTCCAATAGTAATTCAGGTTCTATATTAAATTCACAATTAGGTTCTATAGTAATATTTTTCCAATCAATAACATGATTCACATTATACATATATTTCTTTAGCAAACTAACATGAAAAACATTATGAATCTTAGACAATTCAGGAGCTAAAACAAGTTTGTAAGGAGGTTCTCCTACTCTTTCTAACACTTCAAAAGGACCACAAAAGCAAGGAACTAACTTAGCATATTTTCCAAGTTTCAAAGTGAACTACGTTTAGGCTTAACTCTAAGGAAAACTTGGTCACCAATTTCAAATTCTCTAAATGATCGTTTAGAATCTGCCCAACTCTTATACCTTTGTTGAGCAACTTTCATGTTTGAGAAAGATAAAGTTACCGAGGTTAGTAGCTGATTAAGGAGGGAGGAATGTTATATGACAAATTCCCCACATTGAGAAAGTATTGAAATTCTAGAAGTTATTGATTAATCAAAATGAAATGAATTAATTATTATGTATTCTAAAGTTATTTGATCAAGATAAAAGACAAAAATTAAGTCCTAAAGTTATTCAAGAATTAACAGAGTATGTATATTTGAAGACCCCTTTAATATAGGGAGGAATACCATGTACATGAAGATCCCTTTAATATAGGGGGATAAGAGAATACTTCTCGAACTCTTTCATTTGTAATAGAGGGATTATGTGATTAAAAGTGGACCCCATTTATGGGTGACTATTAATTAAAAGATACTAATGTATATTATGAACCAGTGGGTTGGTTGAAAAACCTACCCAGAGAAGATTATTTAAAGCTTGGTGGTGGGGACTCAAAACTACCAATTTTTATAATTAAAACATCTGCTATGATACCAAATTGTAATATTTCTTTTCCCGATTTTAATGTTATATTTATTTATTAAAGAGAAATTTCACCTTTTTATGGAAACTTTAATTTTACTTTAGTTTGGTCAATAAATTTCTAAAAAAAAAGAAAGAAGATAAATTAAGTAAATTATGCACATTTCTCAAAGTAAATATAAATTTTATTTATGCAAGAGGAGGTTTGTTTTTAAATATAATTTTATTAAATTAACAATAGTTACAAAGTAGTGTACATATTTGTTTAAAGATGGATGGGGACCGCATGTTCCTCAAGAAAGGCTTAGATGATATCAGAGATTTAGCACCTCAAGCTATGGCTGCAATATCAAGAGGAAAATATTTAATATATAGTCTTTTTGCCCTAGCCAGAACCATCTTGGGTTATACTTAGTGTACCCTAGTTAGGAAACCCTAGAATGCCCCTCTCCAATGCCCACCACTTGCCTTCACTCTTAACCACACTAAGCCACTTCTTGGTTCTTAAAAAAAAAAAAACTCCCTTTTTAAAAATAAAAATTGGTAGTTTTGAGTCCCCACCACCAAGCTTTAAATAATCTTCTCCGGGTAGGGTTTTCAACCAACCCACTAGTTCATATTATACATTGGTATCTTTTAATTAATAGTCACCCATAAATGGGGTCCATTTTAATTGCACAATCCCCTATTTACTATTACAAATGAAAGAGTTTGAGAAGTGTTCTCTTATCCTCCGCTCTATATTAAAGGGGTCTTCATGTACATGGTATTCCTCCCTATATTAAAGGGGTCTTCAAATATACATACTCCGTTAATTCTTGAATAACTTTAGGACTTAATTTTATGTCTTTTCTCTTGATCAAATAACTTTAGAATACATAATAATTAATTCATTTCATTTTTATTAATCAATAACTTCTAGAACTTCAATACTTTCTCAATGTGGGGAATTTGTCACATAACATTATTCGACCCTCAACACTTGGCAATGATGTTGGACTTGGCTTTTAGTGCATGATGTGATCTAGGGAAGCAAAGGATGGATGTATTTAGATTTGCATAGCTTCTTTGTAATATGCTCCAATGAAGATATGCTTTAATGTTGGGCTTAAAGAGCTTAGATTGTGCTTGGATATGGGATCCTAGATGCCCCTAATAGGTTAGGGTGTGCATGTTATATAGATGACTTGCTTGTGAATGTTTTTTTTGCTAAATTGAACCTAATTTGACTAATGTTATTTGTGCATTTGAAATTACAACCATTACAAGAACAACAAACAAATTCATTGGCCTTGGGACAACTTCATTGGCTGAATCCGTCTTGGGCCTACGAACCTGTCCAAGCTTAGGATGGAATTTGATTTTAGACATGCGAGGGATTCGAGGGAGTCTGAAGATGTGTTTTGTATAAGGTGCAATGATTCCTAAGGTGCTATATCTTTGAATAACAAGTCATGACCTTGTGGGCCCAAAGTGTAGGATTGAGTAGGATGCCCGTAAGCTCAACTAATAAATGTTTAAATGGGATATTGCTGGGATAAATGTCAAATGATTATTGCCAAGTGCCACATGACCAAATTTCGGTATTAAAAACCTAAAGGTCCCGCTTTGGTGGACTTATGAGTCCGCATCAGCTCAATGTGCTATTTGTGTTGCCTCCTATCTTTGTTTTATCCCCGTGCCTTCTATGCTTGGCCCTTATCCCTTTATGCATCTTGTTGAGTGTGATGTCTCTGTAGTCTCTACTGATGTTGGGGATGATGAGGAGTAAAAGGTGGGGGCCAAAATCTTCCTCTTTGTGGGGGTGCTTTGAACTCATAAGGCTAGATTCTTGTCGTGCCTAAATGTGCCATTTAGTTTGATCCCCATCCTTTTGGATTTTACCCTAATTCTCCTCAAGGATATAGGCTTTCTCAACTTCGACCTCTAGGGTCTATGTAAAGAAGGCAGATTGCGTCAACATTATCTCGTATTAACGCCTCAAATTAGCTTGTTTTTTGACAACTTCTCGTCCTACAAGTGTTAACACTAAAGTAGATCCGAGAATCGGCCTTGATGGGACATTGTGTCATTGCCTTGACACAAATCTGGAACTCATCCATTGGCCTTTGTACAAAATGCTCAAAGATAACACACTTTAAAGCACTTTAAGAACAAATCCCATATCTTCTCTATAAGAACGCTATTATTTTCTCCTTGTGTTTCCACCATACTCCAACTGCCTCTCTCAATTGATGAATACAAAAACATGCTCAAATATTGCTCTCATGCTCTCGAGACTCCAAAGCATCGACCACTATTGACCAATCAATCCTTGGCCTCAAACCCATATGTATCACTTGTGAAGGTTGACGGATTAATCCTCGAGAGCTCTCTTATCACATCCCCTATCTCAAATTTGCAAGGGTGATGTTCCATGCATATATCCCCGTCTGCATGATGTGGAACAACACTTCGATACCTCTCACTAAGATTTTAAAACTCCCCATCATCAATGTGTGTCAATCTTTACTTCCATCATGACGGATGCTCTAATTGTTGAATCTCTTGGGAGGGCTATAGAGAATGTCTCTGAAAGTCTCATGTCCCCTAGGTAGCCTCTCTGAAGGACACCCATCATTAGTTGAAAGACGAAGAATTTGAGCTCCCATGACCACACGTGCCTCCCGATGTCTTAGTGGTGGGATCTCTATGGACTCATATGCCGAGAACGTTTACCTCCTTTGTGTGCCATGTTGCACGACAAAAGATATTAGTTAGCTCTAGCAGAAGGAAAAAGGCTAGAAAAACATTTCCCTAAGCTCCCATTATTGGAACCATGCCTTGATTTAAAGTGTCACGCCCTAAAATTTAAGCATGATAAAACCACCAAAAAATAGGTAATTTTTTTGTTCATAGTGCAAGAGTACACAACCCAAAAATGACACCAAATGAAACATTAAGCGTGCAAATAAGTTTGGGTTTGATACCATAGGTTATGTGATAATGAGGTTCATTGCAGCGAACAAGGGTGATGACGGGGTGAACAACATCGTTGATGGCCTCGACAATGGCATTGTTGAAGGTCTAGATGTTAGGACCTCAAATTTCTTAACTGTATATTATTTTTGCATTGTAATACTCATAGTTATCTTTTGGTTTGCGTGCCTATTTTGTGTGTGGCCAACCCTTGAGCATTAGGGTTAGGGTTTGTAATGAATAAGCTTTAGGGTTAGGGTTGTAATGCCTATTATTAATATTGCAAGAAATAAATAGAACATCTTTTTGGTATTATAAATGAGCTCTAATCAAAAGGAGGTTGCCCTCTCGAAGAGGCATGTGATATTTGAATAGAAGCAAGTTTGAAGCTATCTTTTGAGTTTGTTTAACATTTTAGTTCTTTTGCATTATGCTATTTTTGTTTTCACTAATATTTGGCAAGCGAGATCATAACAAGTGGTATCAAAGATCGTTTTAGGGCCGTGTTTGCACAACATCATCGGATTATGCTACTATTATGGCTATACATTGTATGCACTCACCTCGCTTGTCGTGGATCTTGGCGATTCGAAAGTGGTAATAGAAGTGGTGGTGCTATTAATTATTGGCCCCAAATTAGCCATTTTGTTTTTTGCAAGTAGTTTTAATTTTCTGTTTGTAGGTTAGAAACTGTGTTTTGGCAGTTCTAAAGCTCATAGAAAGCTGTCGTTTTGGGCTAAGTGATTATCAATTTTACTTGATCACGTGAAGTGAGGGTTACGCGGCACGCCCCAATGCTCATGCCATTAGACAATGTTGTATAGGGACCAGAGTTTCCATGTACCTTAGGGTATATTGGAAGACCCTTGTAGTTTTTTTCAAAGCTTAGCTATAGGAAGTTGTTGGCCCGCTATCATTTGTTGTGCACTGTTAATTAGTTAACCTTGGGAAGTTACTTGCATTGTACCTTAGAGACGAGATAATGGGTTATAGGAATAGTCATCCTCCATTGTTAGTGCTCTTAAACACTGGGTTGACACTAATTACAAACAAGATCAATATATCTGCAAGCCCACAAACTAGACACACCCTGCATCAAATGCTCCTTTACTATAATCCTAATTGTATAAACCCACCACTATCTGAATCTTTTGAAAGGCAGGTACAAAGGCAGTTACAAAGGACAACAAAGTAAAAAAAATTGTAATTGTTGAGCCCATCGGGTAATCAGTCAGGTTGGAAAAGAAAAAATGATAATTACTTTTTTGGGATCCCTTATATGATGGTAGTGACCCGCTTGAAAATAATGGACCAACTTATGGACAACATGAAAAATCTCCAAATCAAAAACTCCTTTATAATGGATACATTATCCAAACTGGATCTCATAGATGACTTGGACAGCAGATTGACAGGTTTGAATGCCAAGTACAACTCTATCCATAGTGACTTAGCTCTAGCACAGGATTCTGTGGTCACCACACCCACCGACAATTTAGGGGACAACCACTAACTCTCGATTAGATTTCCTGAAATTTTTTGGTGATGATCCTACAAACTGGCTCTATAAGGTAGAACAATTTTTTTGGTACACGAGGCTCCCACATATTATAAACTTCCTAGAGCTTCATTCAACTTGGAACATGAAGCAATTCAGTGGTACCAGTGGTTGGCAAAAACATACACTACACTCACATGGGCGGAGTTCAGTAAACACCTACTCCCCAGATTTGGCCCTAGTGAATATGAGAACTTCATAGCCACATTGACTAAATTTAGACCAAATCGATTTATCTGTGATTGCCAAACTGAATTTGAAAAATTGGCCAACTGAACAATGGGGTTGGGTGAGGTTTTTTTCAAAAGCGGCTGCATTAATGGATTGAAGGAAGATGTTTGGTGAAAGTAAAAATGTTCAAACACGCTATCTTGATGGAAGCAATTAGGTTGGCTAAATTACCAAAGACAAATATACAATGCAACAACGGCCATATAAACCATTACAAGTTAGGAATCCATAGCTATTTTAGCCGACATCCAATCCAAGCACCAGACCACCAATTGTCAAGCTCTTGACTTATGAAGAAATGGCCGCTCAAAGCCAAAGGGTTGTGCTATAATTGTGATTAAAAATATGGTCCAGTCCATGAATTTATGGAACAAAACCTATATATGTTGGATGTTGAGACACCTTCCACATTTGACATATTGTTCGACTCAGACAACAACTCATAAGATTAGCAACCTGATCATAGTAGTCTGAATGAAGACTGTGCCCCTGAAATTTCGATCCATGCCCTAGTTGGGACCACCATCCCCCAAACAATGGAAGGAGTAGGATGCTTCAAAGGTCATCGCTAACTGTCCTCATTGACTTGAGAAGCACTCATAAATCCATTGACACAAGGGTAGCCAAACAAGCAACTTGTTATGTATACCCATGCGACAACTTTGTAGTGATGGTAGCTAATGGAGGCACATTGGCTTGGAAGGAAAAATGCTGGAATGTCCTGGTTTCAATTGGTGATCACAAGCTCAAATCCAAAATGTTTGCACTTTCACTAGGTGGCTGTGACATCATTTTGGGCGCCCTTGTTTAGATCTTTAGGACCTATCCTATGGGAATTTTCTGAATTATGGATGGAATTAAGGGTTGCAAGACAATAATACACTTTAACAAGAATGGTAGTACCTACTCAGGTTATTGTTCTCATTGCACGGTGAAATTGGTCAAAAAGGGTTGCTTAAGTGTGGTGGCTTAACTATGTGCAGTTACCATGATAGAAATAGGGACATCTGCAACACCCGCAAAACTAAAACTCGTTCTTCACAACAACAGACAAGTGCTCCACAGATCCTTAGGGATTACCACCACAATGCTCCCATGACCACGGCATACAACTAGTCACGGGGAGTCCACCGCTAAACATCTGTCTGTACCATTACTTGTACATGCAAAAAAATGAAATTGAAAAGATGGTCAAGGAATAGCTAGTCACAAGGGTCATTTGGCCAAGTGTGAGTCCATATTCCTCTGTAGTGATCCTTTTTTGCAAGAAATATGGATCATGGTGGTTAGGTGTGCATTTCCAAGAATTAAACAAATTGTCAGTCAAGGAAAAATTCTGACTTCAGGTGATTGATGAATTATTAGATGAATTGCATGGGGCATGTTTCTTTTCTAAACTTGATTTTTGATCTGGTTGCCATCAGTTTCACTTATGGGAAGAGGATATCCCTAAGACAACTTTTTGGACCCATGTTGGCCACTATGAATCTTTGATGATGCCTTTTGGTCTTACTAATGTGCCGTCACCTTTCGGCCTTTGCTTCATAAGTTTATCTTGGTTTTTGATGACATCTTGATCTATAGCAAGACATGTGAAGAACACCTTGTCCACCTGGACCGCACCCGTGGCTTCTAGTTGAAAATCAATTGTTTGCCAAGTTCTCTTTTGGTATTTTAGAGGTGGAATATATTGGTCACATTGTCTCAGCCAAAGAGGTTAAAGCGGATCCCAAGAAAATTGAAGATAAGAAAAATTAGCCCAAACTTGAAACCCTCAACAGTCTTGAGGGTTTTTAGGTCTTATTGGCTATTACCACAAATTTGTCAATGACTATGGTAAGATTGTGGCTTGCTTGACCACCATGCTATGCAAAAATGCTTTCGTGTGGTCTACACAAGAAGAGCACATTATCCTTGTGATGCCAAGTTTCTTGAATCCTTTCATTATTGAAGAGATGCCTCAAGGATAGGAATTGGATCCACATTGATGTGAGACGACAAACCTTTGGTGTTTACTAGTAAGGTCTTGGCAGGAAAGAATCTAGCTAAATCCACTTATGAAAAGGAAATGCTAGCCATTCTTCATGTAGTAACTCATTAGTGACCATATCTGTTAAGTTGATGTTTCTGTATCAAAAACGATCATCACAACATGAAGTATTTATTGTAACAACATTTATCATTGCCACAACAACAAAAGTGGGTAAATATTGGGATATGACTATGAAATTATGTACAAAAAGGGCAAAGAAAATGTGGTGGCAGATGCCTTGTCAAGCAAATTTGAAGAACAAGGGACCTCGTGTGCCTTATCCTTACCAACCCTTAATTGGCAGCAAGAAGTCCAATAAGAATGGCAACAAGGTGCATTGGATCAACATCTTATTCAACAACTTACGATTGATCGTACAACTAAGAATAGATGCTTTTGGGATGGCAGTTACACTATCATGGCCGTTTAGTGCTCTTTGCAAAGTCAAAACTTCGAGAGAAATATTGCAAGAACATGTATCACCTTTTACAAGGCATTTTGGGTTTTGAACACCTATGCACGGGTCAAAAGCTACTTCTTTTGGGATGGCATGAAACTAGATATCAAACAATGTGTGATAGAAAGTGATACATGTCAACGTTATAAGTGAGAGACTATCTAGATTTCTGATACTCTACAACTACTACCAATTCCCATGGTAATATTGACAGATTTCTCCATGGACTTCATTGAGAGGTTGCCTAAGTCTAGGGGGAAATCAATGATCCTTGTTGTGGTTGACTACCTCTCCAAATATGCTTATTTCTGCTCATTGACCCATCCTTTCAATGCTTGTGTATCGACCCATCATTTCAATGATTCCACAGTGGCACAAATTTACATTGATCAAATTTTTACCTCCATGGCATGCCCTCTTCCATTGTTTCAGATTGTGATCCCACTTTCACTAGCAAATTTTGGCAGGAATTGTTTAAACAAGGGACAACTCAAAATGAGCTTAGCATACCACCCTCAAATTGATGGACAAACAGAGATTGTCAATAAATGCTTGGAGACCTACTTGCGCTATTTTGCCTCAAGACAACAAACTCGTTGGGCTAAGTGGCTCCCTTTTTTTTGTATGGTGGTACAACTCTTCTTACCACATTTTGACCAAGGTGATGCCGTATGACGCTGTATGCGGTGAACTGTCACCATCTCTCATATCTTACCTTCTAGGTATCCCCAAGGTGCAGGTTTAGATTCAACTGTATTTCACTAGGAACTTTACTATGGGTTCTAAAGGATAACTTGGTACATGGTCTGAACTGGATGAAGCAACAAGCTAATCAACACCATTTTGAAAGCACCTTTGCCATCGGAGACATGGTTTTGCTACGACTCCAACCCTGCAAACAAACTTCCTTGAAGCTCAAAGATAGTTAAAAAGCACCAAAATTTTATGGACCATACCAAGTGTTGTAACAAATCAGCAATACAACATATAAATTGGACCTACCCCCATCTTCCAAGATTCGTCATGTTTTTTCATGTTTTTTTCTTGAAGAAGTTCCTTGGGCAGCGAGTTCATGTGCAGATGACTCTCCTAGAGTTGGATGAAGAGAGCTCCATCCCGGAACTTGAGACTTGAGGCTATCTTGTACAAACAAATGTGCATACTCTGCAACCATACCATCACTAATGTTCTGTTCCAATCGCGGAACATTCAACCAAAAGATGCATCTTGGGAACTCTCCAAAGAGCTTGAACAATCGTTTCCACAACTCAAGCTTTGAGGACAACTTTTTGAAGGGGGAGGGCATGTTAGGACCTCGATGTCCTAATCATCTAGTATTTTTACATTGTAATAGTCATAGTTGTCTTTTGGCTTGGGTGCCTATTGTGTGTGTGGGGCTGACCCTTAAGCATTAAGGTTAGTGTTTGTAATGAAGCTTGGGTGTCTTGTGTTGTAAGGCTGACCCTTGAGCATTAAAGTTAGGGTTTGTAATGAAGCTTGGGTACTTGTGTCGTAAGGATGACCCTTGAGCATTATAGCTAGAATTGTAATGCCTATATATTGATATTGTAAGGAAGAGAGATCATCATTTTGGTATCGTGAATGAGCTCAACTCAAAGGAGGTTGCCCCCTCGAAGAGGCTTGCTGCACATGCATACAAGCAAGTTCGAAGCTATTTTCGGAGTTCATTTCACATTCTAGTTCATTTGCATTATGTTATTTTTTTGTTTTTACTAATATTTGGCAAGCAAGATCATAACACAAGATAATGACATTGTTGACGATTTCCCAAGATCATCAAAGGAAATCCAACATTACGGAGAATTGAGTTTGCATGGAAGGCGAGGGGAAAACCATCTCGAGGTCACAAACCTTCAAGCAACATGCACTTTGGCATGGTCAAATGACCCTCAAACAACGTAAACAAGGCTAAGGGCCAAACAAGCCAAACGACCTAGTGGCCTTAGTGGGTTAAGACAAGATTAACAAAGTGAAGAGGGTACATTGGTTACTAAGCGACGTGGTTTTACAAAGCTCAGTAAGAGAACAAAAATTCATTCTTGTGCAATTAGAATTTGTTTTTAATGCGGAGGAATTCTTGCTATTATTTCAAGTTCCCAAAGCATTCTATAAAAAAGGTGAAAAATTATATTATGGGATTACAAAATAACCGCAAATCTTAGAAAAGATTAAAAGAGATTTTGTAAACATCAATTTTATTATTATAAAATATATCTCTTTCCACCCAAGTGTAAGACACAACCCGAAGAAGTCCAAAATCCTTAAGGAAAGATACAGAGGGCCAAAAGCAAAAAAAGACTCACTTGTAGTTTTACGTGAATATGGAGTGAGGAGAGAGAAAAGAGGAAATCCATAGTGTTTTGAAGAAGTTTTCTATTAGGAATAAATTCCATCAATTCAAAGTTCCATGCTTTTCTTATTTGTTTTGTTTTTTACAAAGTGCCCACAACTATTATTATTATTTGTTGTTTTGTGTTTCTTTGTAGATAGGGTTTCAAGAAGAAGAGGGGATGGGGAGAGTGGGGTTTCCACCTCTCCACCGTGCCAAACCTCCACTAGGCTTCTGCGCCAACTTTCATTGGATTTTTGCTATTCACACAAAGTATGATTTTGCCCAAAGACCATGACCCTACACATTCTCCATGGCCTTTACAACCTTGCACCAACCACAAGCCCTAATGATGCCCTTCTCGCTCCCGCTCCCGTACTCCACAACCCTTCCCTTCAAGCTTTCCCTCAAGCTTTTGCTAAGCAAAGCATGGCCGTAAATTGGAGCCACTACCTTTCTTCTTGCCCTCCCACGTCTAGATTGGGTGAAAACACAACATAGGGTTGTGGCATTTGCCACAACCCTTCTCATGCCAAATTCGACTTGCATAGGTCTAAATTTCCCATGTGATGGCCATTAGGTCTCGCCAAACCGACACAAGTTGCCAACTACTTCAAGCAGCTCATGAAGCACATGCTTATGGTCAAAACAAACTCCATTTTCTTTTGGTTCAAAAATTAAATTTATATTACGACACACACATATGCTCTCTCTCTCTCTCTCACTATATATATATACACACACACACACATATATATATATATATATATATATATATATATATATATATATATATATATATATATATATATATATATATATATAAGCTCCTTGATATGTAGATGTAATTTTTCTTAAGTAATAGATTATACCTACACAATTGAGTTTAAGAAGCAAGGTAATACCTAATTTGTTGAGTAAGTTGGTTAACACCGCATTGGTAATCTAATGAACAACCTACTCTAAGAGTCTAAATGCAACCTCACATAAAACCAGTGTTGGATGAAGTCTCCGGGACGGGGGACTAGGGCCTAGGTTTGGGAATGACAGGGAATGAAGGCGCACACACACACACACATATATATATATATAATACTTAAAAAATTAGTTATAAAAATATATAAAGAATAACAAATGAAACTTGAACTATGAACACATTGCATTGAACAATGAAAATGCCAAATATCAATATATTAGTATTTATATTCAAAATGATGATTACATTCAAAATTCAAATACAATTGGCCAGTGGCTCAATGCCTCTAATCATCCCCAAAGTTTGCGCCAAACTCCTCATCACTCAAACTGTTAGACTCGTCAAGGTCAAGCTCCTTCAAACTAGTTCCAACCGTCTATGCCACATCATCATCAATCTGAGATGGCTCCTCTGGTTTTACATCCCATTGGGCTATTGGACTCTCTTGTACATAAGCATGTTGTGGCCAATGAGATGTAAGGCGCTATGTACAACTACAAGCTTTTTAGCCCTCCTAGAGGTGAGCTTGTACCTCTTCATGGAGTGGATGAAGCCATAAGTAGACGGTTCTCTCGTGAAGCATAAGAACTAAAAACTTGGGATAGCAAGCAAATGGCTAGTGTGGTTGTCAAAGAATTAGGCCCATGCATAGTCCACCACCAAATTGGGTCCTCATGTGCCATAGTCTCCCTATCAAGCTTGGCCTTTTTTGAATATCCCCTAATAGTGCCAAAAATGTCCACTCTATATGAATAGTGCTTGCATATGTAAAATTGTACATTTTTTGAATAGCCTTCATGAACCCCTTCTTCACCTCAACATCTTATAAAGGGGTAATTCAGTCGGGCCTTTGCATGTACCACTTTGGGGTCATTGCATAGGCAACCATGTGCAAGGGGGTGTTGAGCTTCTCCCATCTACAATGAATTATTGGCTGAATATGGTCATTGAGAACCGTAATGTAGGGTTTTTGGTCAGACAACGGCCTTCATTTGGCCAAGCATACTGTCAATGCACTCATACACCTCTCCAAGGCTAGGTGCATTAGAGTCCCCATATCTAATGACTTTAAAGACTGGAGTAATGAAAGAGACAATGTATTTTGCATCAGCCCAAAATGTGTCACTCTTCACCACCTCCTTCACCCTCTTCCCTTGCTTAGACTTAGAATCGGGCCACCGATTCCACTCTGCTGTCATGACCATTAGTTGCAATGCCTCTTGCAACTCAAGCATCCTCTCCAAGAGAATGAAATACGATGCATATCTAGTCTCTACAGGTTTCAAATCTCCTTAGAGAAGGTCCTGAAGAGTGCATGTGAAGTGTGGTGGTTGCAAATAAACATCTGCACATCTCTAGCATCATTAATGACCTCTTTGATCCAACCTATCTTTTCCATGTCCTTGAGTGCATTATTCATGGCATGCACACAACAAGGAGTCCACCAAATATGTTTGTAGGCCGCCTCAATCAACTTCCCTGCAACTCTACACATATAGGCCACATCTATCACTACTTGCACCACATTCTCTCGGTCCAACCTCCTTGATAGCATCTCTAAGGATTTGGAATTGAAAATCAACATCCTTGTGGTGCCCAAGGCCCTCTCGTACATGTGACCATGATGTTGATGAGTGGATGATGCCAAATGTCCATCCACCCATCCATGATTGAGCTGTATCTAGTAGTGACCCAAGTAGCCCTTAGTTTCTCCATTAGAATATTAATCTGGGAATAGTTCTTATCCAAGATTGTTGTCCTCAATTTTGTCTTCTCCGGTGGCACATATGATGGTCCTGCTCTTGTTATCTTTGCCACAATGTCCTTATAATAAGGAGAGCGAGCCACATGGAACGAAATCCCATAGCAAAGAAGAGTTTGCCAATGGCATCATCTGCATCATCCTTATTTTGCACATTGAATAACTCTGCCACTGTGTTTGCAACATCACTACTACTTGCCATTCAATGCTTCCCCGTAGGCTCTGCTGCCCCTGAACTAGATAGATAAGTAGGAAGTCACGCATCTTGGAAAGTTTTAGCACTAGGAGGAGTTGCACTCCTTGCTAGAAAAGTAGTAGATACAAGTTTTTCTTCTTCACTGCAACCGCACAATTTATTTATTTCAGCCCTTTCTTTTAGTGTCAACTTGTCACATACCTCCACACCTTTGCCTTAGATGTGAAGGAGGTCTGCATTAACTCTTGTAATGCTGCCTTGAAATTCAAGTTGACAAAAATGGCACTTCTACGTCCTAGTGCCCCCTGTTGCCCCAACTTTTGCTTGTAGTTTGATTGCAAATTGACTCAAAGGGGACTTACTATCAAGGGAACCTTTGCAAAAGGTTCCATAACTTGGAAGGGCAACTCAATTGTCCGATTGCACTCCCAATAGATCTACTTGCCTCAACCCCCTCATATTTGTACTTGCCTCAACCCCCATAGGCTCTTGCTTTCCCTCTTTGTCACCGAACTCCGGTGACATTGCAAGAAATAAAATTAATTGTTTAAAAATTAAATTTATTATTTTAACAATAATAAGTTAAATTTTGCAATGGCTCATGAAAAAGGTTTTTCTTACTTCAAGTTGCATTAAGCGCGAAGCAAAGGATACACAAAATAGGAATCCTTGTTCTTCAACCTTTGTCAAACAAGGATTTCACTTTTGTTTTTCTTACTTCAGGTTGCATGAAGTCCAAGTAGAGGATACACAAAAGACAAAATCCTAATTTGACTAGTATTAAACTATTAATCAATAATCAACTATTTAAATTTTTAATCCACATGCAATTTTGCAAATAAATATTTCAATATATTTTATTAAATGAATTTTAAAATAGTAAATAATGAATGTAAAGTTTAAATTTTAAAACTTTAACCTTATAAATGCGTTAAATGGAAACACCTAAATGCTGTTTTTAGGGTTGTGTAACTGCTGTTTTCAATAAAAAGTTAAAAACAACAGTTCAACAACCCTAAAATCAGCATTTAAATTAATTTAGTGAACAATTTATGATTCAAAATTTACATAAAAATTAACAAACCGAGCCATGGGTAATGGCTCACCTTGAAGGCTTGATTAATTTGTTGAAAACTTGAAAGTTGAATGGTTGATCAATGAAGACTTGGCACTTGCTCTAGCTCTTGTTGTTGCTAATGCTCTCCCTCTTGCTTGTTTTTGCTCTCACTCTTGTTTGCTAATGCTCCCACTCTTGCTTTGAATTTTTGATAGTGAGTTGGAGGAGGGCGCGCGGCTTATTTATAATTTTTTTTGGAGTGCTTAGGCGGTGGATATGCCTCATTAAGTATTATGGTTAGGGTTGGTGGCCAGAAATTCTAAAAAAAAGTGATTTAAAAAAACACTTTTTGAATAACTATGACACTGGGGATGGTCGGGAGTCTTCGTGACAGATCAAGAGACTTACAAAAGTCTCAAGTACCTCCCCAGGATGATCCCAACAGAGGGGGACGTCTTAGAGATACCCCCTCTGAGGGAGAAGATTCAGGGACATCCCGCTCCTACTCGGTGGTGGTGGGGGACATTTCCTACCGTCCCCAAGTCTTAGGGACGCCCCCCGTAGGAGATGTCATTTTTTTTGGGGGATGCATCCCATGGAACACAACATAAAACCAAGAATTCCAATTGATTGTTCATTAACCCAAGTTTGTACCAATGATAATTTTGATATTTTAAACAACTTTTCCTCAACAACCTTCATTCATTTAAGCAAGGGTGTATGAGGCTAACTACAACAATAGTTTCTCCGTTTGTAAAAACCGATTCCTCTTAATACACATGATAATCCATTCACATGCAAGAACTACATACTTTTGTGAATAGATTCATCCACACTAGCACTTGACTTCATGGGAAATTGCTCATTCACCAAGGCATCACTTAGTCCTTTAAGCAAAGAGGAAAGAGCCATTATAATATTCAGAATAATTCTCTCATTCACTTTCAGTTTAGAAGACAAAATGACTATATGCTTTGAGACGTCATTCACCCCATTACTAAGCAAGGAGAAGAGATTCCAATTATATTATTAGAGTTTCCTTTTAAACAAATAAAATCGACATATATAGCCTCAAAGGCATCAAGAAGCATACTTCCGGACAAGAGTCATTAGATAACTTTCTCATAAACATTTTGTTTACAACAATATTACAAGACAATAGTGAAGGACATATTGCAACATGGATCTTTCCGCATCTTTCTTATGGGTTTAAATTCATTTGACGAGGCTTCAATGCTCAAACGCACAAGCATAAATGAACGAGCCCCAACTCCCAAGCTCCACAAACAGAAATCTACAATACAAGACAAGCTCCAAGATGCTCCAAAATAGGCCAAAGAAGGGATGCTCATCTCCCATCCTTTTGGCATCATTACATGAGAACCATGCATAGCCAACCCCCAAGCCCAAGGGGAAGAGGGCATGCAATGCACTAAATGCACTTGTTAAGAAAAGTGAAGCGAGAGGGGGTGACATGAAGGACAAACAAAAAAACCACAAGAAAAAATAAGTTTCCAAGCATGTCCTCACCATAAAACACAATCACAAATACCCTTTTTGCCAACACAAGAGATGCCTCAAGACATCCAAACGGGAAAGAGGAGGGTTACATTTGCTCATTAGTAATACTTATCAAAGTCTCAATATAAGGGTTTTCCAAGCCATGAAAGTATGCTTGCCAAGCATCCTAGGCTCCCTACAAGGAAAAAAAAATGCGGCTTTTTAACCTATTTAAGGTTCCACATTCTTCATATAATATACCCATAACATGGTACTCAATGACGAATGGGGGCAGGGGAGGGTTGGCTTGTGAATGTCCATTGTTATGCTAATACAAACCCTCATACTCTTAAAGGCTTGTCCCACAAGCCATGAGCAAGTGCTCTACACCTCCCTCATTTCCCTTTTACTTGCACCTTATACCCAACCCAAACGTGCATGATAACGGTGCCCAAATTTCGCACCACAAAGACAGCAAAAACAGAAACCTAACTGGCTGCAAAAATCCTAAAAAGGTGAAAAACATTTAAGGGAAAAATAATTCCCAATACTTCCAACAAATCTCCTTGCAAACTAGTCACCACTAGTTGCAGAAACAAGCAAAACAAGCTAAGACAAGCATTTCAAAGGAAATTTACACAAACATTCTAAGAACAAAACAAAAACATAAGGAAAGGATAACGAGAAGGAAGTGAGAGGCTTAGCTTAAGCCGCTTACCTATTCTTCAAACTCCCCTTCACAAGCTCGTACTAGCTCCCTTCTTCTCCCTTAAGCAACAGCTCCCAAACAAAAATCAATAACGGGAAATCAAGCCAAAAACTGACATAAAAAGGGAAAAGCTCTCTAAATTCTCTCCAAATCTTCAATCATTGAGGATTGGACACCTCACATTGCTCACCCAAGGAACCCATCTAACCTTCTTACAAGCCCATATGCCCTTTTCTTACAAATGCATTAATTAGATATACACACCCACATGCATTTCTTGCACAAGTTAACCCACTTACACATTTCTTGCAAAACACATGGGTCTTCTTACCATATTCATTTCAAGGCCATTAATGAAGGTCCTTGATGACCCAAAAAGACAAATAATCCCATAGAAAATACCTACCCCCAAGGTATAGGTCTCGGGCTTCAAAAGAACTTGTACGAAAGGTCCGACTTGTCAAACACTTGATGTTACAAGTGGGTATATGCACAATTTCGATTTTTCACTCATGAGTTGGTTTGGAGTAATAACCCAACCTTACCCAAGGGTCAAATAGGTCTCTAGGATGGTTTATAAAGTTTGGGTAAAAATCAAGAAAAGGTTTGGTGAGCCCAAATGGTGAAAAAACAAAAACACATAAACTAGCTAGTCAAATACTAAGAAACTAGGTAAGCAAAATTTTGAATTTTAGAAAGGTTGAACATGGTCAATAAAGGTCTAGAAGTGCCTGAGAATGTGAATAGCATATCTAATCCCCTTATATACTTATTAGAGATAATAGTAGTTGGTAGTCCGAAATGGATCTAGACATTTTGGAAACACAGTTGAGCTGTTTCTAGAGGTGAGATGGATTTCTTACAAGGTGTGAGGATTGCTATCTGTTCAAATCTATCAACTACTACATAAATACAATCATCACCATGCTTGAGAGTAGGGTAGTCTAAGAGAAATTCCATGGAAACAAATTCCCATGGTCTTGTTAGAAGTGGCAGAGGTGTGCACATACGTTGCTTCTTTTTGACCAGTTTGGCAATGACACGAGTGGTACATGATTTGGTATATTTGGCAACATCTGACATGAGATGTGGCAAAAAATTACTTCTGGAATACTGCGATGGTCTTTTCGACTCCAAAGTGTCCTGCAACTTTGTTCAAATGGGGCTCCCATATTAGATGATGCCACCCTTTTTGGTGTGGTATACACAGGTTTCCAAGGTGTTATGGGAGTCGATCCTGCAAGTAAAAATTTGGAATTGACATACTGTTGAGCAATGCCTGATACATTTCTGCATATCAGACATCAAATTCTGATCAAGTGTTAGTCTCATGCCCACATACGTCAAGCACAACAAGGAAAGCTTGAACTGGAGTTTGACTCAAACAATATGCTATTGGATTGGCACTTACCTATTTATGCTTGATGTTCAAATGGAACTGCTGAAGATATGAAGACCATTTCTAATGCCATTCTCGCTGCAACTTGTTCTGTGTCTGCAGAAATTTTGAGCAGCTTGATCTGTGTGAATCATGGTCTCCTTTCCCAATATGTAGTGCTTCCAGTGCTTCCATGCCTGAACAATGGCATACAACTCTCAGAGCCATATATCTATGTGGGGTACTTCCTTACCATGAAAGTGAAGGTTTCACTATGGTAAGCGACTGAGTTACTATGCTGAGTGAGGATTGCTCCAAGAGCATTTTCAGATGCATCGGTCTCTATTTCAAATGGCTGCCCAATATCAGGTAGCCCGAGCATTATCAAGGAATAGAGTCTGCATTTGAATTCCTCAAATGCTTTATATTGTGCAAATTACTGGGTGAAGTTGCATTGGCTCCACGTCTGGTAATTTGATTCAAAGGCCAAGATACGTGAGAGAAACCATAGACAAATCTTTTGCAGGAATTTGCTAATCCCAAGAAGTTGTGAAGCTTTGTGAGATTATTTGGTGTAGGCCATTGTTGGATGATGGGGATTTTGGTCGGGTCCACATGAACTCCTTGAATGTCCACATTGTATCCTAGATATTATATCTCTCCCATGGAAAACAAACATTTTTTCATGTTGGCATACAGCTTTGGTGGATCTTGGTTGGGTTCACATGAACTCCTTGGGTGACCACATTGTATCCTAGATATTGTATCTCTCCCATGGAAAACAAACATTTTTTCCTGTTAGCATACAATTTTGCTTCTGTAAAGTGTGAAGTACTTGTTAAATATGGCTCAAATGTTCCTTCCATGTGTTGTTGAAGATTAGGATGTCGTCAAGGTAGACTGCAAAAAATGAGTTTGTGAAAAACCTGAGGATGCTATTCATCAACTGCACAAATGTTGCAGGGGCATTAGTTAAGTTGCCACTCAAACAAACCTTTCTAGGCTTTGAAGGCTGCCCTCTAGATGTTTGAAGGTTCAACAAGAATCTGATGATACCCAGATTTTAGATTGATTTTGGTGAATAGACTGCAAAAATGAGTTTGTGAAAAACTGAGGATGCTATTCATCAACTGCATGAATGTTGCAGGTGCACTAGTTAAGTTGCCACTCAAACAAACCTTTCTTGGCTTTGAAGGCTATCCTCTAGATGTTTGAAGTTTCAACAGGAATCTGATGATACTCATATTTTAGATTGATTTTGGTGAAGCATTTGGCACCACGGAGTTGGTCCAACAAGCTCTCAATCCCGGAAGAGGATATTAGTTCTTCACATTGATCTTGTCAAGAGCTTTGTAATCGATGCATAACCTTCATGTGCCAACCTTCTTTGGCACAAGCACAATGGGGCTACCACATGGCAATGAAATGGGTCTAATGTGTGCTTTAACCACAAGTTCATGGATCTGCCGCTTGATCTGTTCATTCTTAAGAAAAGATCTGCGGTATAAAGATGCTTTAAATAGAGGTAGTCCTAGTATCAAATCCATTTTGTGCTTTATTGTGTAGTATGTGGGAGCTTCTTTAGGCAACTGGGAGTTATGCCTGTATTTGTCTAGCATGCTATACAATTACTGCATGTTTGTTGAAGGAATGGTGGCATGCATTTGAGCCACAAGGACAGTCTTATGTTCAGGTATCACTATCAAGAACACAAACTTCTTGCTAGAACTGACCAACTTCTAGCACTACTTGGCACTGATTTGTGAAAGCTTAGGAACTACTTCCGTCATGTGGTATCTTTTGTCACCAACATCTATAATAAGTATTATAATATTATTAGATTTGTGTCATAGATTGCATGTAGATGAAAATGATATGGTTGCCTGAGTAAAACATCACATACCTCTAATGCCGCTACATCACAAAGAACTGCATCTCGAAAAGGCTTGATTTTGTACATTAGGTGGCATGTAGGAAGTATCGAAGATCAAAAGCTTCAAATGCCCAAAATATATCTTGAGGTAAGAATCTCCAATACTCGTCAATTTTTAGCCTTATACCAAAAACTATGTTTGGAAAACTTCAACATACATATGTTGTTGCATTCTGAAATTTAGTAACATATCAGACCATAATGCTGAGATCCTTGCTTGTTCACCAAACAAAAGCAAATGCTGTAATGATAACGTGCCTTACCGTTGGTTGTGAAATTTAGCGGTCTCAGCTACATGTATGTGATGGGCCTTCATATTCACATGGAGTGATCTTTAACATAATGGATTGCACTCTAAAATCATGGAAATATTATTAAGAAGGTAATATATTTTTCGTGATATTTTAATTTTTTGTTCCATTATGGAGCATCAACGATCATACTTACAAAATATTATTTAGAAATTTATTTAGTTTATATATCATTTATGTCTTTTCTCTGTTATGTGCATAGATGTTTTAAAATAAATGTATATTTATGTTTCCTAAATTATAAATCATGACATTTTTAAGGTGCGGGAGGATTGGTAAGACCCTATTTATTTTAAGCTATCTATTATGCAAATCCATGTAGAGATGTATCATAAACATATGAAAAATTTAAAAATTAATAAAGACCATATTGTGCTCATTCACATATTGGATAAAAACTGTTGTATATAATTGAGATTTCCTGCTGAGTGGTATGTTTCTTGGAGCTGGGGCTGAACCATCCAATGAAGTATGGCCGTGTGTTGTCCATTGATACACATTCGAGATTGGAACAATCTCTCTGCTTCCTTTGACTCCGAGTTGAAGGAAATAGTAATGTTTGTGGTACATACCATGGCATCAGGTTTAGAATCCATAATTTGCTTACCTTTATATGGTGCCGCAGTGATAGTAGCCACTGCCTGAAGCTGTGCAAATAGGGATTTCCTGGCGTGACACTCTTCATTGGAGTGGCTGCTACTGCTATGAACTGAAGACCATTTGCGAGTATTGGACTCCTTAGTTTGGTCATTTGACGACGTTGTCTTCTTTTGAGGATGGTGCAAAAATCCATTCCCTTGTTTGGGATTTTGCTTAATCCCAGGCTTAGGATTCTTGGACTTAGCTTCTCCTTCAACTTGAGATTGTTTTTCTTTGACTTAACTATTGCTTCGACATTGCAATCAAATCTGCAGGCCTCTCCTAGAGAAGAGATTTTGAGAAAATCCACATCAGATTGGATATATGGTCTCAAACTTGACCTATATTTTAGAATGATATTCTGCTTAGTTTCCTGAATGTTTTGTTCGCTAACCTATATGTTTCAATGATATTTTGCTACATTTCCTTGTCATGATAGTTCACGACAGGATAATAGGTAGCTTTTACAGATTATATTAAACCATTCCAGGAATCTGCAGATGAGTCTTAAGTCATCCTCACCAGTCATGCTGTAGCTGACCCACCATTTCATTACAGATAAAGAGACTTTCAAGTGAGCAAAAGTGAAATTTTCTGTCAGAAAAGTGATTTACCATGTAGTATGAAGAAACTAAGTTATCAAAGGCATCTGCATCTATTTGACGTTCAAACATAGGGATGTCTAGATTGGCTTTTAACTTGTATGGTGTTTAACAGCCCAAAGGTCTCTGTGAAACGGATGTGTTGGAAGGAGAGTGAACATGCTTGAGCAATTGAGAAATGTGATATACAATTCCCACTTGTTCATGTGCGCAATGTTCCACTGAATCCACTCGTTGCCTATTTAGAGCACCCTCTTATCAGTTTTTGGACCATTTATGAAGACAATATCTCTGAAGCTGAGAATGTGAAGGAAGGTATAATGAAGGGTCATGAGTTTTGAGTCCCAAGTTCCTATAATCAGACCTCGTGTGAGTGGGCATACTACTAGAGGACTCAAATGGGAACTTCAATACCATGAAAAATGATATGTGCATGCTCGGATACCTTTGATTCAGGACCCAGGAGTAATTCGGTGGATGACACTTAGCGGATTAATACTGCGGCGGAAGTGTATGGGTAATGATAAATATGCAAGATGTACCAGAGTGCTATGAGACATGGGGACATGAAGGAGAGAACAATAGACACCATACTAGAAATATAAACTGCAAAGTTACAGAATGCAATAGTTCTGTCAAAATTCAAGAGGTCGCGTGTGTTATATGATGTCTAACTCTACTGTACTTCATATTCTATCTCTGCTTGCTTGCCTACCTAAACAAAGAATGGAGTAATACAGTAATAGACAATTGCAGAGGACAAAGGAATGGTTGAACCATTACTTTGTGACTATCCTGACCTGCTGTTTTACTTTTTGGAAATGCCATTGCGCAGTTACTTGGAACAGTATTGACACTGTCAGAGCTGTGCAACGTCAATGAAAGAGAGTCAGGACTTCATGGTGTGACCGCATGTGCTTGGGAAGGTCCTGAAGCCAATGCAGAAGACACATGGCTTGGAGTACCGACGTGATATTACTAGTCACTTGAAGTCTTGGATACTCCTAGATCAACTATCGACAACTAATTCACATTATTTTTCCTTTTTGACCATTAAATAAATAATACAAATCGTTGAGCAAACAAGTCTCCTATTTATTTTCCCTTTGATCGATGACATACACATTTTAGCAACCAGGCAAAGTAGAAGTTGTCCCATATATTCCTTTAACATTCAAATTAAGAAAAAAATTAAAAGAATTGAGAATAGGTTAAGTGAAAGTGCTTGAATGTTGCTCAGCTTGGTGCTGCAAAACTGAATGGAAGGGTTGGATTCACCTCCAACTAAAATGGGTGCTCAATTCAAGCAAGGAGACACATTTATTCCTTCATGAGCATATTATATTACTGTGTACACTGCCTGCCCCAAAGCTTTTGCGTGCTTATGTCGTTTCTTTATTGTTGTGTAGAGTGATTGTTTTTAATTCTAAGACATGTAAACTCTAATTTTTCTCTTTGTAGAACTTAACTCGGCATTTATTGACTGATGTAAGATGACAGCTTTGTCTACATTCCAATGCCGACCACTTTCTTCCTCTATAATTCCCTATCTTCGTCTCGTCAAGACCTGGCCCAAGTGCTGCAGCAAATGTTCTCACAAAATCTTTGCCAACATGATTCAAAAATGCTCTCTGAGACCCCAAAGAGCAGCTATCCACAAAAGCTAGAAGTGAGAATAAGAATTATAGTCACTTCAAACTCTTCCAAGCCTCATTCCAAAATCACAAGTGGAGTTTCCCTGCTGACTTGCCATGTCATGCTATTTTCAAAATCTCAAGCTTTTCCTACCAACTTTTATTTTGTTTCCTGTTGTGCTCTCTTTTATTTACCGTGACATTTTTGGGCAGTGTGTGGTTTATGCAATTATTTATTTAAAGTTATTGAGATATTTCTTTTTGGGACAAACCTTGTGGTTTCTGTAATCTTCCTTATAGCTCTTGGTAAGTTTTCCCAACACAAATAAGTCTCCATTGCCAAAAATCTATGTTATGTGGACCAAACTGACAACCAACGCTCGGAGCACTCTGGTTCTGTCTTCCTGGAGGATTCTGTAAAAGTGGTTCCAGTGATACCGCCAAGCCAATTCTCATAGCTTGCAGTAATTGCCAATCTTGTTCAGTGGTTGGCGGTACTCTAGAACAACATCCAGAGGTTCATTATATGTCCAAGAGCATCAACCATCTCCACCAGAGGCCACACACACTTCTACAGTGGTACACTGCAATCTGGGAAGATTGGACATGGCACTGTCCATATGCGTGACAAAACTTATGCGGTTGCCATTGATGGCTTCCTTAAGGTCCTAGAGTCTTATAGGGCACACTGCTAGAGTTAACTCACATTGCCCAAAACTGCCAAGTGCTGATAGCATTGCTGGCTCCATTCCAGTGGGAGTAGATTTCGACTATGAGTCAAGGGGTTTCCCTTTCAGGCTGAGGGGCAGCATCCCCTTCTGCTGCTGCGAATTTTTCAATTGTCAACTTTTGATGCTGATAAGCTTGATTGTTAGAAGGTGAAGAGTCAGACATGGGAGCTCAAGCCTTTTGACTTCCATAATGGTTCTTTGAGCCTCTGTGGCTTTGTAATAAATGTATACACATCGGTAGCGTTAGATAGCAGTCAAATAATAGAGATCTCAGAGCATAAACTTAGCCTAGAAAGATATACAGCCATACATCTTACTCAAGATTATGCCATCTAGAGCACACATATTTTAATATAATATCTGTTTCAGTTCTATTATCTTTCCTGTATTTTTCCATCTGAATGTTCTTATCTGAGTAGTTCATTTGTATTGCTTCCGTGCACGCATACAACACAGATTCTCATTTAGTGTGTTGTCCCTCGGACATCTCATGGGATATGGATGACTACCATGGTTATAAAACTGAAAAATAATAACTCAAATCAAACAATGATGTCACCTGATTAAGAAGCACCAAAGAGGCTACTACTCTGTCATCAAACTGAAACACCTCTTTCACTTTGTCCCACAAAACCATCAATATTATCATGGCAATAAAAGTATGATGATATAGGATGTCCACAAATACAGTCATAACATGGGCCACATCAAAATGCCATGTCATCAAATAAAATAAAATATGTCAAGTACAAAACAACTTATAATCCAATAGAATAACGTCTAAAGGTGCAGCGTTGTGGGACACTGCATTTATAGTATAGATTTTGTATCTATTTGTCTGTAGGAATTAGAAGTATCCATCATCACAAATTAAATTGAGGACATAAGGAATATGTTTGCTAAGGTTTACATCTTTGGGGTGTTTATGCAATGTTCTGTATAAAGTTGTTCTACTTTAGTAATTTAATTCCTTCTATGCGCTGTTGAAACTGATAATATGTTCTCTACTCATAACTCTTCAAGTTTGCCATGTATATATATATATATATGTATATATATACATATCATGGAATATTGCTACGAACAGTCTCCAACATGTAAAATATATAATCTTTAAGTGTTGATAAATGCCATTGTAAGTAAGAATGGATGTGTGAAGAATTTTTTCCAACTACATTTGTCTGACATTAAATTCTCTGGTTTATTTACAGCTTCAAGAACTGGTAACTTCACTGACGGAATTATGGAATCTAATGGATACCCCTATGGATGAGCAAAGATTGTTTGATCACGTGACTTGCAACATTTCAGCTTCCGTCGATGAGGTCACAGTCCCGGTGCACTTGCCATTGATATTATTGAGCAGGTGAGCATTTTTTTAAACTTATATTAAGGAATTGGATTATATTCACAACTTTTCTATTCTCACATAGATAGCTCTCCATTCTGTTTCAATGAATACTAATAAGTAACATCATATATCTTCCTCTTTGTATAGGCTGAGGTTGAAGTTGAGAGATTGGATCAGCTAAAATCTAGCAAAATGAAGGAGCTCGCTCTTAAGAAACAACTAGAGCTTGAAGAGATATATAGACGGGCTCACATGGAAGTAGATTCCGAGTCTGCACAGGAGAAGCTAATGGCTTTGATTGATTCTGGTTTGTCTGCCTTGATCTCTTTGTGTTTGGAACTTATTTCGTTTATTTGTGTATAATATCTGCTGATTGCATCGGTCTTCTATGAAGGCAATATTGATCCTTCGGAGTTACTTGCTAGCATGGAAGACCAGATCTCCAAGGCAAAAGAAGAAGCACTTAGTAGAAAGGAAATAATGGAGAAGGTAGAGAAATGGATGTCAGCTTGCGAAGAGGAAAGCTGGCTTGAAGATTATAACAAGGTAATGTTGACTATATCTTCTGCATTTTCCGTTTTACCTATTTCTTTCAGAAGTTTGTGGCCTATTCTGTCTATATTTATGAATAAGGACTTTATGGATTAAAAAGTGGGGCTTCCAAGATCTTGGAAATGATCAGCCCAATCGTGAGTATATCAACTTTTTTATATGTTTCTGTCAGATATTTTGTCTTCCTCCGTTTGTCCATAATTATGACTGATTACTTTAAAAATAGACACTGAGGTTTGAATTCTAAACCTCTTGACAGGATGAGAATAGGTACAATTCCAGCAGAGGTGCTCATTTAAATCTAAAACGTGCAGAGAGAGCTCGGGTGCTGGTTAACAAAATACCTGGTATGTGCTAGTGGATGATTATGTTAGAATTCCTTATCACAGTCATAACTAACAACTATAATGCTCTTTGGGATGCAGCTCTTGTGGATACATTGATTGCAAAAACAAAGTCTTGGGAGGATGAAAGGAAGACCACATTTTTATATGATGGAGTACGTAACCATTGTTTTTTTCCTATATGATAGAGTTGAAGTACAGTCATAACCTCTGAAGGATCATTGCTAGAAATGATTAGATGTTATCACTGGTCAGTTAGCATTCCTTTTTCTTGTTGGAAAAATTGCGCAGGTACCCCTCTTGGCAATGATGGATGAATACACTATATTAAGGCAAGAGAGAGAAGAGGATAAACGGAGACTAAGGGTATGCGGCTTTATGGTTTTGTTACTCCCTTAGTACTTTTGATTTATCATTGATCTGTTGAAATGCTAAAGCAAACTCGACTTAATAGTTTTGTTACCTCCTTCAGTACTTTCAATTTATCATTGATCTGTTGAAATGCTAAAGCAAACTCTTGCATTGTTTAGGATCAAAACGTTTTCATGAACAGGTGACAAGTGAACAAGAAAGCTTGTTTGGCTCAAGGCCAAGTCCCAGCAGACAACATTCTTCAAAGAAAGGTGCTGGCCCACGAACCAATGGGAGCAGTGCAAATGGCACTCCTCTGAATCGACGTCTGTCACTTGGTGTGCAGCAAGCTGGAACAAATGGAGTGACTCCTGTTCGACAGTCTGCAAGTAAGGAGGGCAAAAGAGAGCATTCTAGGCCAGGGGTCCCTGCCAATTATGTAGCTCTTCCAAAAGAGGACTCGGTTTCACAAGTTTCTGAGAGTGAATCAGCTCTTTCCTCCCCATAACGGGAGGATCTCCTTTGGTGCAGTCTACACATTGAAGGCAATGAATTATTTAAGAGGTGTCTGCTTTGCCGAACTAAACATTGAGTACGGAAATTTCTTTAGTTACACAGTGAGTATTGCCGAGGACGTTCAATAGATAATCTATTCTGTTGAGCTTAGCTGATATGAACTGCAGTTGTATGCACATGGACCTTTCTCACATTCGAGTTGGATCCAGGCCTTGACCATAATTCTTGCAACTTTGTAAGGCATATTTCATTATTAGTTATTTCAATGATGGTGAATGTCACGGGTTCAGCTCATACACTTAATTCAAATGACTACAGGAAGTCTATTTCTAACTTAGGGTGTAGTAACTTGAAATTAACATCATGTATAAGTCCATACCGTTTTTGTTTCGTGTGATGGAATATTGTTCTCTGATTTTATGTTTTTCCTTTCACGTGGCATTTTTGATTGGGAGGTTCCAGGTTTCATACCATGTTATTGTTTTATTTAATGGAGCTTTTCTAACCATGCAAGGATATGATCAAATTTGTAGACTGATCATTTTGCAGAATGGATATCAGATTGAATGAAAAAGAAATTCAATTCAACTTTTGTCTCTGCATTGCAAGAACAAACTTCATATTTGTGATTTTAAGCTGCCCATATCTTTACTGAATTTATAGGGAATGGATTTTTTTGTTTTGTTTTCCCTTATGTTTTGCTGGAACAGATTTTATACCCATACTACCAGTTTGTAACCGTTCTTAAAATTACAGTCTCCATTTGGTGGTCAGTGTTGCAGGCATCATTGTTCCTTGCCTGCAACACATTTTGAATATTTTGATGCCCATTTTGTAAGTTTTTTTGTGTCTTTTACTTTCTATTTTCTTCACACACAATTGTTTCATCTTTGCTTCCAAGTATACTCGAATCTTTTGCTCCTTTCATGGTTTGTGCCATGTCTCCATGATTGTTGCCTCGTGGTGATGTGGATGCCAGTATGCCATAACCTTTGGAGGCTTTAGCTTTTTATTCTACTTATTTTGACTCCTATTTCTTATTTTCCACATGTTCCTTTGGCTCTTGGGTAGTGAAGGGCTAGGATTTTCTTCATGAGATCCGAAGTCCTTAGCTTGCTCTCCTTCCGATTCTTCTTTGAGCTCTCCAGATTCTTCTCTGGGCTGTCCTCAGGATTCTTCCTTATGTTCATTTGTAGATTCTTATTCATGCTTTTCAGATTTTTGATGTTTTTGCTCATACATGACTCTCCTTAATCCCAATTGGTTCCACATGCCTTGTAACACACTGCAAAAGGTCACCTTCTTTCTCATGAAACAAAATTTCATTTACTTTTTGGGGTTGCTGGTTCCCACAATTTATAACCATGGATATCCAATAACAATAATGAAACCATCCGAAGGCATATTATAGAAATTTGAATGTAAAAACATGTTTGTCCATAGTGACACTATTAACTCTAGTGAATTCTCACCAAAATGCATGTCTCGATATTCCTTGAACATTCAATTACTTAACCAAATCAATGTTGATGAAGTTATACTTGATACACCTTGAACATTCAAGCCTTTTTGGTTGTAAACATACTCTTGGACTTTGCTTTTCTTGATCAGCGGACATGGTTTCGTTTTCTTTTTCATTGTTTTGTTCTTCTTCATGTTTTGCTTCTTTTCCTCTTCTTTCAGTTCAACATGGTTTGGAGAAAAGCATTTTGTGTGCCCCATTTGCACATTGCTGCTTTAAAGCATTTGATAGTTTGTATGAGGCCCTCAACAGTTCGTTGGTTGGTCATTTGATGCCCATTCTAATTAGCTTGAACATAAGCATCCTTTGTAGCCTAACGAGTCTCCAAAAAATCATAAAGGCCAATAAACTTGAAATTTGTCTTAAAAATGACTTCAAATTTGCTGACACGGGTTGAAAGAATTGAATATTTACATCACTTGCCAGGGTTGTGATTGACAAAATAGCAATAGAATCTTGGAATTTTGATTTCTGTGGTACATTGCTTAATGGTGCTACGACGTGTATGACAACTTTTGGAAAAGTTATAAAATAGTACTTTCAAGTAGTGTGAGAAGTGCTTCAATTGGGAACTTTAGCTGAGACCAATTCTCAGTTTAAGATGATGGTATTTGTTGCGCTTAATTAACATAACCTATTGCTTCCACATGAAGTTAAATAAGCTCAACACAATAATACTCAATGTGTTCACATATCACTTAGATACCAGACCTAAACACTCGCTTGAGACACAAGCAAAGAGTCGCGGGATCCCGTTATGAGAAGACTAAGACTAGTTAAGTGCCACGACAAAGCATATTTTCCATACGATTGGGGTCTAAACCCTACAAGGTTGCATTAACATTAACCTATATGCCAAAGATAAGGCATATCACATCTAAATCTCATCACAATCTCTTGTATTCATACTAATACATCGGGTTGCAACATACACTTTCATCGTCTATCACAATATATCAAGCACATGAGTATCAACATGTTCCACACATCACAATGACTACCAAAACCCAACCAACTAACTACAAGCTTCTAATTTTGCTTTGATATCAAAAACTTCCACCATATAGGAATGTCCAAAGTGTGTCTTCTTAGCCTCTCCTAGAGGAGAGGTTGGGGGTTTATATGTAGGGGCACCTTGATCAACTAAAATTGGAAAAGAGATTGGAAGAAGTGGTAATCTTAATTGATCTAATTAGGAGGACTAAAACGTCGTATAAATGTAGTAAATTGTTAGGAAAACATTATTTAGTGCTCCACATGGTTTGTTAAATTACGGTGTGGTAATATGTAATAGAGTTGGTTGATTAACAACTCATAGATATTTAATATGTAAATAGGTTTGGTGGTTGTGTGAACACCCGTAGAATAGGTGTGAGAGATTCTAGGGTGGTTATGTAGTTGAGAGTTTATAGGAAGCTTGAGCTTAAGAATAGGATGTCCTAATCCTATATATGTGTAAACACTCTTGAATGAAAATAATGAAGTATTATTACTATGTATTCGTAGCTGCTCTTTCATCCGATATCAAAGCAAATTTGATTTCTGATGGAAGCATAATTTATTTTAAAGGGCAGATGCTATGTAATGCCCCGTGGATGAGAGATTCAAGTTCATGGAAAAGAGCATATATGGAAGTGTAGAATTTTAGTGTAGATTTCATTTCATCCATATATACTTTTGTACGTTCATTCTAACCTCCTCTACGTTTCTAAAGTTTTGGAGCTACTACGCTTTGAAGGATTTTTAACAAATTTGATCTCAGGCGGATGGATTTGGAGGTGAATGTCTGCCTTATCGGGAATTGCGGAGCTGCATACATAGTCTCCCACCGTTCATATATAATAATGACCCCACTCGGACATCGCCAACACGTAGCATGTGTATCTACCATGAGAAGGCTAGACATAAATGACAGATTTATTTTGTATGCCTCGAAGATCACTTTTTAAAATACATGTGACTAGTATGTATCTCTACTTTCATTGATTTGAGAGTTGCAGATCCTCCATTGACTCGGTTGTTGCATATTGAATCACCTCTAAAGTGGACTCCATTAGTTTTGTTCCCGCATTACATTCACACTTCCACATCGGGTTGGCACTCATCATATCTCCATTAGATCGTGTATAGGTATTTTGAGTCTTTTTGTTCTCGAGTCGAGTCATTTTAGTTTTGTTTTATATGGTGTGATTGTGTTATATATAGTCTTTTAGATTGTCTTATTTTAAGCTATCATTGCGTTCGTTAAATAGTGAAAAGCTATTTTTGAGATTGGTTTTTTGAATTCCTTAAGATGTGACTTAGTTGAAATATGTTTTATAGAATCTGTGTTTTACAAATTAAAAGAAAGTCATGTCGAGTTTTATCAAGTCGTATTTAGTTTGTTGGTTATGTTTATAGCCGTTCATATGTGTCAAGTTTATACTTCTTTATATAATCTTTGAGTTATAAAGTAAGTCTCTTTTTATGTGTCTTATTGTCAAAAGTGTCCTCCAAGTAATATGTTTCAAAATAATAGTCAAACGTCAAAAGTCGTGTGTCAATAAGTAAATATTTGTAAGCTGTCATATTAAAATTTTCAAAGTGTAGCCAATGGGGTTTGGGTGGATCGGTTAAGACGGATGGTTGTGTCCGAATCCACCCAGGTTCAAATCCGCTAGGCGCGATCCCTTCGGGGTGGTTATTGGTGGTGGCAGATGTTGCATTTGGTGGCTATGATCGACGATTATTCTTGGCGGTGGCGGACTTTGCATCGTCGACATTGGTGTTCGAGGCGGTTGGTGGCTCTAAAATGGCAAAGTGGCGAAATTGCATCGTCGGTGTGGGCTCACTGGTCGTGGTCTGGGTTGGTCTAATTGTAATATCTTGTCTCAGGACATTGGCTATAATGGGTGGGGTCCCAAGCAACCCTCCGGTTCATAGCTCCGGTCAAAAGCGTTTATCTATAAAAAAAAAAAAAAAATTTCAAAGTGTATGTTGCATCAAGAGTCAAAAAGAGGTGACTGTAAAAGTCCGTAAAATATTTTTTTTTCCCTCACTTTTCAATAATTGGATGCATTTTCGGTTGTACGACGTTCATCTTGTGGGGATAAATTATATAATGAGCTCCATGATCAAAGTCCGTTGAGCTAACAACATGACACTGGAGGCAGAAGGCAAACGGAGGTTGGAGGTCAATCAACATCCTCTCGTTAGTCACCTACGATGGGGCCACATTATTGGTTTCTTTGACATGTGTGTGCAATTTAATTTCAGTTGTGTGTTTGCTTCTAGTTGTGTGTTTTCTTCTAGTTGTGCGTGGTATGCTTGGTTTGTAGTGTCCTTGTTTTCAATAAGTAGAAATTTCACATTGAGGGGGAACATGATCCAATGTTCCATTTCTAGTTTTTAGTTTGTGTGTATGAGCAACAACATTCAACATATTTTCCTATGTTATTCCTTGCAGTGAGATAGTGATGAGAGCCGATGATACTACTGCAACATCATGATATTGTGGTTGTTAGTAATCCACTTGAAAAAACTATCCAAAGGTTGTTGGTATTGTCCTCAAAACCATCCGTTGTGTGGTTTATGGTTAACCACTTGGAAAACCATCCAGAGGTTGTTGGTGTTTTCCTTGAAACCATCCAGATCATGAGCAGACTATGTAGTGGCACGCTACAGTACAAGTCAAGTTTACCCCATGTTCGCACTAAGGGGGGAATGTTAGGAAAACATTATTTAGTGCTCCACATGGTTTGTTAAATTATAGTGTGGTATTATGTAATAGAGTTGGTTGATTAACAACTCATAGATATTTAATATGTAAATAGGTTTGGTGGTTGTGTGAACACCCGTAAAATATGTGTGAGAGATTCTAGGGTGGTTATGTAGTTGAGAGTTTATAGGAAGCTTGAGCTTAAGAATAGGATGTCCTAATCCTATACATGTGTAAACACTCTCGAATGAAAAGAATGAAGTATTATTGCTGTGCATTCAATGTAAATATGTAGTTGCTCTTTCATCAATAAATATGCTAAGTAAAATGAAACCCTAGATGTGTAAGAGAGTAGAGAGAAATGGCTTAGCTGATTGTTGTAGATGGTCGCATAGTGTTGCAGGTCTGAGAATACAATTTGGAAGTACAGACAAATACTTAGGGACCCCGCGAAGGGTAGATCTGGAAGATCTGAAGTGACCGAGGCACTTGGGAGTGTATTGGGGTGCCCTGGGTGCCTTGGTTTGCAATCTGGGCGCTCTGAACACTGTAAATGCTCAAAACTTGCAATTGGTATGGTCACAAGTTGGTTCCGAACCTTCCCTGTTTGTCGCGTTGGATCTGTCGGATGAGCTAGAAAATGACTTGCAATGTAAAGAGAAGTATCAAACCCTAGAAAAATAAAAGATGCATATGAATGGGTCGGATTGACCTCAGCCACCAAGCTAGTGGACTTATCACTGAGTGCTACACTACATTTCAGACCCGGATGTAGTTTTGGTGTGTGTGTGCATGTCGTGCCCTAGGTGCTCTCATGCCAGTCACACTTTGTGAAGTAGTGAGCAATAATAACTATAGAAAATGTAAATAGTATGTGTGCATGGAATAAAATAGAATCCCTCCCCCTATGAAGTGTGTGTGATGCAGATCTCCTAGCCTTGATGCATGACACTATGTGGATGCAAGTGATGCAATGGATGTAGCCCTAGATGGAGTGATAGTAATGTGTAATGTTATGACCTATGACCTTCATTATGGTCTTATAACTTTATATTTATAGGGATCTCAAGTTTAATTTCGTAATTAATCCCGACAAGGCCGATTGAGAAAAAGATAAAGATGACCAACTAAAAATGACCCAAAAAGGAGCGAAAAGGGGTTTCAGATAGATTGGGGCGCCTGGGGTGGGACCAAGGCACCTGGGCACCCCAAGATAGGTCAAGGCCCGATTTAGGGCTAGAATGTCAGGGTAGTTGCGAAATGGGAAAATAAGGCTTTGGAAAATACATGGGGACTACAACATAAAATATTAAACAAAGATGGCCAAAAGGTGGGATTAATTAATACTTTGTACACTTGAAAACCTTCTAAATAGTAGTATAAGACCAAAAGTGCATATTTTGTGACTACATTTTGCCCCACTTTATGTTGGTGAGCGAGAAGGCTTGGTAACATAAAGTAGATAGAGATGTGTAAACTGATATCCATGTAGAGTGTAGAAGAATACATGGATGGACTAGACTCAAGCGTGGAATGACAAAAAGAAAATGTGGAGCGTGGATTTTAAAGATGAAAAATGTGCATAAAAAGTGATGAGAGTCAACCTAGGGTGGAACGCGCGTGTGTAGTTGGTGTGGTGTGTAGTGTACTGCATGGTTAGTATGGCAAGTACCGTCATGGTGTGTTGTTGTCGCGTCATTGTTGTTGCCCCCAATTTGATTGCTTGTTTCTCATATGACAGACTTGTAAGGAGAAAACGATCAAGTAGTCAAATATATATGTATGTAAAAATGTTGTGTAAAATATGCATGTATATAGAAATGTGTAAAGTACGCAAATGTAAAATACACTAGAAAAAGTGTAAATGGAACATGTGCACTTGATCCATGTCGAGAAAAAGGGTGTAAAAATATATCCTGTCTTGTTGTGAGTTTTGGGCGATCTTATGCCACCCGCTGAAGAAGTGTAGGGAGGAAATGCTTTGTGTCCTCCAACTCTAACCGCTTCTGTTGAAATTTGTTGAAGAGATCTCTGATATTGTCTTGGTTTTTTGGGCGATACGATGCCACTGGACGGAGAAGTGTAGAGAGGCACACCCATTGTAACCCCTGAGCCTGTAACTACTCCATAGAATTGCCGAAGGACACCATGTCTTGTTAAGGCTATTGTGTATGGAGTTCGTAGACTAGTCTGAACTCACTCGTTGTGTCTGAACCGGTGGAAATACGTCGTGCTAGTAGAAAATCCTCAATGATGCCCCCTCTTTGGGGGTGCATGCGACAACCCTGTAAGGATAATGCGGCCCCAAAAGAGGACCAACCGCACTCTGACCTGTAGACTGTGCCTTGCAGGGGAAAGGGAAAACTCTTGGTAGATACCAAGTCACGCATAAAAGGGGATGGCTAGCCAATACAAGTGTTATTCCGAAAACACATGCATGTAATCAAGTGTAAAAGACGTAGAAAATGTAGAAAAAATACCAAGCATAGTAGTGTAAACACGTAAGAAACAACAAGAAGACCGCACACAGAAGGTTACAAACATGAGACATCACTCACGATATCGCAAGACACATAAGGCCATCATGGCCATAAACAATAAACAAGTGTGCACACAAGCAAAGGGAAAATCCCACATACAAAGGCAAACAAAGCAAACAAGTAGAAACAAAGAGGTAGTAATGGAAACATGTAATCTGCAAAACAAGTGCTACACATGGAACACCCATACACATGTTAGATTGATAACCACTATGTCAAAGCATGTATGAACAAGTAGTATAAGATGCTAAATACAAAATGAAACAATAACACCTATATGAGACGAATTTGGATGCCCCAGCGACTAGTATAGTAAGGGTAGAAGGAGAGCATCTATGCCACGTGTAAATGTCCTATATTTGCGATCACACTAGACAAAGGTGTGAACGCACATGTGTGTATGATAATGACATAGAAGAAAGAAATCTAACATGTGTAGTCAAGTGATGATGTAAAACACTAGTAAGTAAGAGTAAATGCTACCAAGACTATGCAGTATGTTGTAGATGGATGGAATAGAATGTAAGATGGAATGATAGGAACAATGTGCCCCCCGAGTGTATGGAAGTGTATGCAGTGAGGCTCATTTTGTTTTCCCCCTTTAGCAGTCAAGAATGAACTATAAATGAGAGTGCGTCATTGGGAAATGATCGAGTAGTATTGGTTGTGTCTAGTGCGGTGTGATGAATGTGTATATGTAGTGGCCATGAAATGTGACATGGGGAGAGATGTACGTGAACCCTGTAGCCAAAGCGTATATCATGACTTGGTTGAGTAGGTGAGTGATGGTTTAGCCCTAAGCGTATATCACTATAGAATGAGTGTATGAGAATGAGATATATGGAAAGATGCACGTGGACCTTATAGCCTAAGCGTATACCATGACTTGTTGAATAGAGGAGTGATGATTTAGCCCTAAGCGTATATCACTATGGGATGAGCAGTAGTAAGTGGTGATGAAGTATGTGATTGTATAGTGAATGTGCATGAACCATATAGCCGAGGCATATATCACGACTTGTTGAATGGGTGAGTGATGATTTAGCCTAAGCGTATATCACTACATGATGGAAGAAGAAGGTGACGATTTAGCCTATAGCGTATGTCACTACGAGATGGGTGATGAAGTCAAATGGAGCATAAATGAGTATATAGTGGATAACGGAAGGTGGTGGTTTAGCACTAAGCATGGACCACTACGTGATGAATAAGAATGAGGTGGTGATTTAGCCTAAAGCATATACCACTAAGTGATGAGTAGGATAAATGATGATGTAATATAATGACGTAGAATAAGATAATAGAATATGTGATGATAGGATGTAAGAGGATAATGAGAAATTGATGAAGAGAGTGGTGATTTAACCTAAGGTGTATACCACTACATGATGATTGAAGGCATGATAATGTAATGGAATAATTTTGGAATTGGAAAAAAAGTATAACGTAAGAGGATGATATAAGAGGAGATGATAGAATGTAATAGGATAATGTAGAATTGATGAAGGGAGTGGTGATTTAACCTAAGGTGTATACCACTATAGTATGTGATGATGAGTGTGGGTGACGATATAGCCTAGAGCGTTGGTCACTAGTTTGATGAATGTGGTATGATGACATGTCGCATGTAGGTAAGGTCCATTTTGTTGGGGTTAGCACAACGGTTATGCATAATATATCGATCTAACCATACATGCAAATAAAAGTGGATATTCTATCGAAGAAATATACAAAACAAGAGACATAAATCAACACTAGATTTAACGTGGTTCACCGGTGTGTGGGCTACGTACCAAGAAACAAGCCAATCTATTATCCAAAGCTTTGATAAGATATAAAATGAAGATTTGCAATCTTCCACACCTCTCAGATGTACAATACTTTCTTTCTCTCAAGATTTTGCTTCATCACCAATAATTCTCTCTCACACCAACTTTTGCAAGTTCATTCTAATTCTTGTTAATCATCTACATTCTTTTTCCGAACCCTAGCTTTTATGCTTATATAGTCATTTATATACTTAGGGCTCTTAGCCATGCAATTACAATCAATAGAAATACTTTAATGCTAAAAGTATATCTAATTCCCGAGAGTTAATTAAAACATCCTCGCACAGGTAACCGACACCTATAAAGTTAGCCCTAACCGCTGCCCGATTCCTCCCTAGCCTAACCGATGTAGGTCATACCCGACCGCTTCCGGTCTTGGGCGATCGATGCAAAGTTCCCCTTAACCGATGCGTTACTATATTTTCCAGCAAGTTTCTATTTCATGCTAAATCAAGTAATTGAGCTCCACAATTCAACAATCTCCCACTTGGAGATTAATTACCTTTGCACCATACCGTACAATGTCATTCGGATCCTTCCTTAGTTTTATTTCTTCCTCTTCAAGTCTCAAATTCGAAGACCAACATAAGTGGAGTGTAGCTCCAAATTCTCCTTTGCTAATGGCTTCGTTAGCATATCTCGCAGGTTCTTGCTTATATGAATATTTTTCGATTCAACTGTCCATCCTCCAATACCTGTCGTATGAAGTGATACCTCAACTAAATGTGTTTCATTCTTGAATGAAAGGCTGAGTTATTTGCCAAATGAATTACACTTTGACTGTCACTGAACAATTTACAATCACTTTTCTCCTTTCCCAACTCTTCCATGAGCCTACTCATCTATATAATCTTCTTGCTAGCCTCATGTAGCTGCAACATACTTTTCCTCTATAGTAGACAAAGCCACAACCTTCTCGTAATCATGAAATCCACTAAGCGCCGTTCCACCTCACTGTGAAAATATATCCAGAGTGCTTCTTCTACCATCCGGATCTCTAGCCATATCTCGAATCAATATAGCCACGTAATGAAATATCCGAACCTCCATAACATAACCGCATGCTAGATGTCCCTTTCAAATACCCAAGTATCCATTGGACAACTTTCCAATGCTCTTTACCCGGATTAACATATATCTACTCACAACTCCCTTTGCCTGCAATGTCTCGTCGATACAAACCATATCATACATGAGACTTCCAACTGTTGAAGCATATGACACTTGTGTCATGTATTTGACCTCCTCATGTGATGAAGGACACTGATCTTTGCTCAATTTGAAGTGTCCAACCATAGGTGTGCTAACATGTTTTTCATTACGCATGTTGAACCTTTCTAACACTTTGTAGATACAATTCTCCGAGACAAATACAATTTCTTGTTTTTCATGTCTCAATGTATTTGCATGTTAATGATTCTTTTTCAACTCCTAAATCTTTCATAATAAATGTGTAAGATAACTTTCTCTTAAGCTCACCAATGTCCCACATACTAGATCCTACAATAAGCATATCATCCACATATAATAACAAAATAATATAGCTCTCATTTTCAAGCTTCTTGAAATAAAAATAATGGTCGGATTCACATTTCAAGTAACCATGCTCATGCATAAAACTATCAAACCTCATGTACTATTGCCTTAGAGCTTGCTTGAACCCATATAGACTCTTTTTCAACCTACACACTAGTTTCTCCTTACCCTCGACTTCATACCCAAGCAGCCACTGCATATAAATAACTTCATCCAAATCACCATGAAGGAAAGCCTTCTTCACATCTAGTTTTTTTAAATGCAAATCTTCTACTGTAACTAAACTCAAAACAATACGAATATAAGTCATCTTAACAATAGGAGAATATATTTCACCAAAGTCAATACCTACTTTACGTGTAAATCCTTTTACTACAAGCCTTGCCTTGTACCTTTTATGTCCCCCTTCTTCTTACTTGATCCCGTAAACCCTCTTGTTCTCGCAATGTTCTCTTACTGCTGGCAACTTAATAAAATTCCAAGTCTAGTTCTGTTCCAAGGAGTCCATCTCCTCACCCATGCCATGCTCCCACTGAACATGAGTCTTATCCTGCATTACTTCTTCAAAGCTCTCTGGTTCACCACTATTAGTCAATAATAAATAAAATAGAGGTGTAAATATTTATGGAAGTTTACTTATGCTTTTTGACCTTCTCATAGGAGTTTGGGGTATCAGAGGCTTAATCTGGACCTCCTGGACATTCCTATCCAAATCGCGGTGACCGACGCTAGTCACACCGTGAATCGACATCGGTTTTACTAACCGATGCCAGTTTGGATCCTCTATAGCTGATATCGGTTCATCTGACCAAAGGTGCCGGTCAGGGGTCAACCGACACCGGTTACTGTGTAACCTGTCGGTAATTCTTTTAAATTTGAGAGTTCATTTTCATTCACAAAATTCTCAACCAGTTCATTATTGGGTATAAAAATTTGATCCCTGTACATTCTCTTTTCATTCCATTCAACATCACGACTCCTAATAATTTTAGAATTCTCTAAATCCCAAAAACGGAAACTGAAATCACCAGATCCATAACCAATGAAAGTACATCTCTTGAATTTTGCATCCAACTTTTTTATTTTCCTTATCAACATGCATAAAAGCTTCTAAACCAAAAAATTTAAGAAAAGAAAGATTTACCTCTTTTCCGGTCCAAGCGTCCTCTGGTATTCCTCCATTTAGTGAACTCTAAGGCCCACGGTTAATCAAATAAACCACTTGTATCAATGCTTTTACCCAAAGCGCAAGGGCAATCCGAATGTATCCTCATACTTCTAAAGACGTTCCATGATTGTCCTATTCATTCTTTCCGTAACACCATTTGATCCAAAAATAATCAGATTATTACGACCTGATCTCGGACCCTTATAGGCTTTAATTATTTGCCGATAATTTACTCCTTTTAAGTAATCAATTTAAAATAATGCAAGACAATAACGACAATTGCACACAGATTGATTACGGAGTTCGGCAATTGCCTACGTCTCCGGGTTCGTGGTCAAACCGTTCCACTAGTCAAAACTTGTAAGTTACAATAGTACTTTCACAAGAAAACCTAATGGAATTTTACTTGCCTATCAGTACACCAAACCTTCGGACGACAAGGGTGAAAAATAGCACCCGACTTCCACCTTCTTGATGCACAATCTCCTTCGGCTGTGATCAGCCTTCCCGACGCAAACAATGCGAAGCTAGCACTCCGGTCGACAATCTAGGATTTGCAAGTAATTGGTGTGGCTCAATGGGCCTATTGGGTAGTTTACATTTCACTCCCAATCACAAATATTCCATCTAATATTGCCTAAAATAATAGGCCAATAGACAATACCTATCGACACATCCCGCAAATAAGCTTAACAAATAATAAGCTCGGGATCGGTGTCTCCGTTGCACCGGTGTCCACTGTTCCGTGCTCTAGCAATGAGCTTCTCCATTGCACCAGTGTGTCTAATGTCTGTCCACAACAAGCTTAACAAATAATAAGCTCGTGTTGTGTGTCTTTACAATAGAATGGGTTCCCTATTTATACAAAATTAGGGCCCAAAAATAATGCACTCCATATAATCCTTAGGCTAATATTAGCCTCACCCGTACATAAAAAATGGGATTAAATCCCTATGTGGGCGGATTACACGTTTTAATGGGATTAAATATTCCCATTTTAGCCGATTGAATATTTTAATGAGGGATAAAATATATTCCTAAGGCTATTTTTAACCTTAGCCTTACCCGTGCATATTTAGGGGGATTTAATCCCATATGGAGCGGCTGTATTTTAAAATGGGTTAAAATCCCATGTGGATCGGTGTTATAAAAGCTTAGGCTTTATTTAAGCCTTTCCACGCATGAAGTGGTCAAAGACCACGTTGGGCTTATAACCGCCCCCCCTACCACCGCTTCACCTCCCTCTCCTCACGTGGAATCTTCCACGCATGACAATGCATGCCTTTACCACGTGGACATATGTTTGGCGGCTGTGTAGGAGTTAATATTAATGTATACACATTAATATATACATGTGGCTTTTGGAAAGTGGCCTTACCAAATAATATTATTTCGACCCATACAATGTGGAATAGAAATAATCCTGTAGTCCACTTGTCGTCTCCCGATAGGAAAATCGAGCAAATTCGACGAGTGTTTGGCAAGCCACGTGTCACAGTGCAATTCGGTCCAATATTGACTAGTTGACCATAGTTGACTTTCCTGTTGACTGAACTTTGACCGAACATATCTAGAGCTCCCGATGTCCGTTTGTCACGTTCTCATAGTCGTTGGAAAAATCTCGAGATGATCTTCTGCACTGACACCATTTAGAGATGTTTAGGGAACTTTCAGAAATGATCCCGATCACACCTCCTCCCATCGAGAAAAGCTTTTTGTCCCAAAAAGCTTCCATATTGTCCCGAATCAAAACTCTACTGCCTCCTCGGAAGTGCTGCTGTAGTAGACCCTTGGGTCTTCTCCTCCAACCTTCTCACTTCGAAAACTCTGTTCCGATCCTAAGACTTGTGGGTTATGGGTCCACGATGCTTCCGCTGCGCCACTCTAATATCCGAAGAAGACCTCGACGCCCGCTTTATGGTGCTAAGTTTCGAATGAAACCTCAACGCTCCTTCTATGCGGTGCTAAGCTTCTTGATATCGACAACAAGGATCTTTTTACTCTATAACACGCCTCCCGGCTCCGAGTTGATTCCGCATAATCCGAATTGGTTTCAAGGAACTCCATGTTACGTAGAGCTTTGATTGATCGATGTCAATGATGGACAATGCCTTGTCCCTTTACAGACCTCAACGCCTCGATGCATGATGCTAAGCCTCTTTCAAGACCTCGAGCCTCCGATGCATGATGCTAAGTCTCTATAGACCTCAAGCCTCCAATGCACGATGCTAAGTTTGTTGATCAGCTACCATTCGTATGTGTGGTCGCAATGCCTTGACACCGAATGATGTTCCGAGCTAATCCTTTGAGAGCTCTTCTTGTTGACATACAATATCAGGTACCACTCTGCTACACGGTCACAATGCCTCTACACAGAATGAAGTTCCGACCCGACGTCAATGCCAATGGTGATTCAGCTACCATCCTACCGCGGTCCACAATGCCTCTACACAGAATGAAGTTCCGAGCTGATCTCTGCGAACTCTACTGTCTGCACAAATGGCAGATCAATCTCCAAGCTTTATATGAGTCAAATCACCGTATCCAAGTCAGTAAAGTGTACTCACATGCTGATTAGGAGATATATTTGGAGCAATAATCAAATTTTCTAAGTAAGAAAATCCACTGAGTATTGTAAACCTTTCTCTCAGCATTTTCTCACAAAATCTAATCTCCAAACTTAATACTGTATACGATTCATCAATCTGAATTATGCAATATATAATTGAAAAATTGTTGACTTACCCATCTCAAAGGACTTTCACTTTCAGGTATTACCTGGTCCTGGGTTGAATTGTCAACTAGTGGTGGAGTAGAAACTTCTTCTGCCTTTGCAATAGGCCTCCATTCCATCTTTGGCTTGCCATTACTCGATGGCGAGATGCATGCGCTTCTAGCAATTTTCCACCCGATGCCCATCCTCCGGCAATGAGCACAAAAATTCCTCTTAATCTCCTTCTTTTAGGATGAGGAACTCTTTTGCCATTTCTCGACTCGCATGACGAGATTGGTCTTTCTCCACCGCATTCGCAATGTGGATTGACTTCATTTGTCTCCTCCTTACCGTAACAATGACTAAACAAGGAAAATATACTACATTTTATGGTGTTAGCAAAATCACCAAAATAATTGCCCTCTGGGGTCTTACTAATGCAAGTATAACAGAGTACAAACATTGCCCAAAATTGGGTCTTTAACTAATGTGCCATGTCTGGTTAGATGTATACAAATGTTGCCCTCAAAGGGGTCTTACCAATACATTCTACCCTACACAATAGTTTTCAGGTTTTATCTGCATATGAGATATAATGGATTCATCCAAATAGAAATGAGAAAATTACTGAGTATGTTAAACCTATCTCTCAGTCTATCCCACCAATCTGGAAATCCAGAAGTACAAGCCAATGCCATCCCTATCAAAGCAACCTGTACTGATTAACCTGCTCCATACCAACTTGCTTCGGAGATTAGTAAGTTTGCAGGTGTCGATTACCAGCTCTGATACCAAACATGATCCGAAAATAATCAGATTATTACGACCTGATCTCGGACCCTTATAGGCTTTAATTATTTTCCGATAATTTACTCCTTTTAAGTAATCAATTTAAAATAATGCAAGACAATAACGACAATTGCACATAGATTGATTACGGAGTTCGGAAATTGCCTACGTCTCCGGGTTCGTGGTCGAACCGTTCCACTAGTCAAAACTTGTAAGTTACAATAGTACTTTCACAAGAAAACCTAATGGAATTTTACTTGCCTATCAGTACACCAAACCTTCAGGACGACAAGGGTGAAAAATAGCACCGACTTCCACCTTCTTGATGCACAATCTCCTTCGGCTGTGATCGGCCTTCCCGACGCAAACAATGCGAAGCTAGCACTCCGGTCGACAATCCAGGATTTGCAAGTAATTGGTGTGGCTCAATGGGCCTATTGGGTAGTTTACATTTCACTCCCAATCACAAATATTCCATCTAATATTGCCTAAAATAATAGGCCAATAGACAATACTTGTCGACACATCCCAGTAAATAAGCTTAACAAATAATAAGCTCGGGATCGGTGTCTCCGTTGCACCGGTGTCCACTATTCCGTGCTCTAGCAATGAGCTTCTCCATTGCACCGGTGTGTCTAATGTACTGGCCCACAACAAGCTTAACAAATAATAAGCTCGTGTTGTGTGTCTCATTTACAATGAACGGGTTCCCTATTTATACAAAATTAGGGACCAAAAATACTGCACTCCATATGATCCTTAGGCTAATATTAGCCTCACCCGTACATAAAAAAATGGGATTAAATCCCTATGTGGGCAGATTACACGTTTTAATGGGATTAAATATTCCCATTTTAGCCGATTGAATATTTTAATGAGGGATAAAATATATTCCTAAGGCTATTTTTAACCTTAGCCTTACCGTGCATATTTAGGGGATTTAATCCCATATGGAGCGCCGTATTAAAAAATGGGTTAAAATCCCATGTGGATCGGTGTTATAAAAGCTTAGGCTTTATTTAAGCCTTTCCACGCATGAAGTGGTCAAAGACCACATTGGGCTTATAACCGCCCCCTACCACCGCTTCACCTCCCTCTCCTCACGTGGAATCTTCCATGCATGACAATGCATGCCTTTACCACATGGACATATGTTTGGCGGCTGTGTAGGAGTTACTATTAATGTATACACATTAATATATACACATTAATATATACATGTGGCTTTTGGAAAGTGGCCTTACCAAATAATATTATTTCGACCCATACAATGTGGAATAGAAATAATCCTGTAGTCCACTTGTCGTCTCCCGATAGGCAAATCGAGCGAATTCGACGAGTGTTTGGCAAGACACTTGTCACAGTGCAATTTGGTCCAATATTGACTAGTTGACCATAGTTGACTTTCCTGTTGACTGAACTTTGACCGAACATATCTAGAGCTCTCGATGTCCGTTTGTCACGTTCTCAAAGTCGTTGGAAAGATCTCGAGATGATCTTCTGCACTGACACCATTTAGAGATGTTTAGGGAAATTTCAAAAATAATCCTCTGATCACCATTCTCCTGTGGTGTTCTTGGAACCGTTCTTCCTCTACATATCCCATTCACTGAACAATAATCATTGAAAGCCTTGCTACAGTATTCACCACCATTGTTAGATCTAAGACACTTTAACTTAGAATTTGATTCATTCTCAATAAGGGCTTTCCATATTTTAAAAGTCTCAAAAACATCAAATTTACGTTGAATACAATAAACCCATACCTTTCTTGTAGCATCATCAATGAAAGTAACATAATCTGGGATCCACCATGAGAATCTAGCTAATTTGGTCCCCACACATATGAGTGTACGAGCTCCAATTTTTTCTCCTTCTTAGTTGCCCTAACTTTGAGAAATCTCACTCTCTTTTTCTTTCGGAGATATAATGCTCATAGAAATCAAGATCTAAATCTTTCAAATATGATAACTTACCCTTAGCCTTTAAGATCTGCATTACTTTTTGACTCATATGACCCAACCGATTATGCCAAATGCATACATCTAAATCTGAGGTAGATAATGCAAAAAAAGAATTAGTAATACAGGTAGATAAATATAATGTCCCTACCTTCTTACCTCTTGCTACAACAAAACACCCTTGGTGACTTTCCAAGAGTCTCCTGTAAAAGTAACCTTGCAACCAGATTCACCTAGTTGCCCTGTAGAAATAAGATTCCTCATGAGGCTTGGCACATGCCTCACATATTTCAATACTCATGTATTTCCATTATCCAATTTTAGATGAACTTCATCTTTACTAGTAATACTGCAAGGTTCATTATCACCCAAATAAAAATGCTTAAAATTTCCTCTGGACATAATTTCGAAATAACCCTTATTAGGGGTTGTATGGAAAGAAGCTCCTGAATCTAAAACCCATGATTCAATTCTACTATCTAAAGAAAGAATAAGAGCATCTTGCATTACCTATGATGCAACAAGATTTGCTTCTTTACCTTTATCTAGTTGTTGGTTCTCTTTATCCTTTGACCAACAATCTTTCTTTGCATGTCCTTTCTTTCCACATTTCCAACAAGTAATTCCCTTACTTCTGGATTTAGATATGCTATCCCTTGACTTTGATTTCCCATTACTCTTACTCTTGGATCTCTCTTTCTTCCCCCTTACTTTCTACATTCAAAACATTTCCAAATGATGATTCCTCCGTACTCTTCCCTACGGATTTCTTCATTCAAGATTATACTAACCACATCATCAAACTTTAAAATATTATTAGCAGATCTTGTAGACATCGACAACCATTACCAAGTTGTCCCAACTATTAGGCAAAGAACATAAGAATAAAAGTGCTTTTACTTCATCATCAAATGGTATAACAACCGATTTTAACTGATTTACAATAGATCGAAATCATTCAAATGACTAGATGTAGATTCACCTTCATGCATCTTAGAACTAAATAGTTTATTCATCAAATAAACTTTATTTGAAGCACTAGGTTTTTCATATAAATTAGCAAGAGATTTCATTAAGTCTACCGTAGAAGCCGCTTCTATAATATTGGAAGCCACGGATGTTGCTAGGCTCAATATTATAGATCCCAAAGCCTTTCTGTCAAGAATCTTCCATTCTTCATCAGTCATCTTCGTAGGTCTAGACTTCTCATCCAATGGTAAGTATAAATCTCTTTGATACAAATAATCCTCAATCTGCATCTTCCATAATTGATAATTTTGGCCATCAAATTTCTCTACCTTGTATTTATTATCTTCTGCCATTGCTATAGCTCCCACTCAATCAAGAAAACCCTCTGTGAGTAAATATGTCAACACACAAAACCCTCAAACAAAGCTCTGATACCAATTGTTGGGGTTAACACACCAGTTGTATAGACAATATATTAGATCTAAGCATACATGCAAATAAAAGCAGATATTCTACTAGAAGAAATATACAAAACAAGAGACATAAATCAACACCAGATTTAACGTGGTTCACCTAGTGTGGGCTACGTCCACCAAGAAACAAGCCAATCTATTATCCAAAGCTTTGACAAGATATACAATGAAGATTTACAATCTTCCACACCTCTCAGATGTACAATACTTTCTTTCTCTCAAGATTTTGCTTCATCACCAAGAATTCTCTCTCACACCTGCCTTTTGCAAGTTCATTATAATTTTTGTTAATCATCTACATTCTTTTTCTAAACCCTAGATTTTATGCTTATATAGTCATTTATAGACTTAGGGCACTTAGCCATGCAATTACAATCAATAGAAATATTTTAATGCTAAAAACAGATTTAATTCCTGAGAGTTAATTAAAACATCCTCACATAGGTAACCGACGCCGATTAGCCCTAATCGCTACAGTTCCTCCCTTCGTCGACCGATGTCGGTCATACTCGACCGCATTGTTGGTCTTAGGTGACCGATGACGGTTCCCCTTAACCGATGCGTTCTGCACATGTATTTTCTAGCAAGTTTCCATTACATGCTAAATCAAGTAATTGAGCTTCACAAATCAACACATTTGATTGGTAAACCCTCGACAATCGAGTTTGAAGCGAGGAACTAGAATGCGTCATAGGGTGGTGAGTGCAACGTATAGAAAAGGACGTGGTAGAAATGACCAAGGTATGTGAATGCGTGGTGTAGGAAATGCAATGTAGAATGTGTAATGGGTATGGAATGTGTAATGTGTGAAATGTAACAAGTGTGTAGATAGAAATAGATTTTGTAAGGATGACAGGTAAAACTAGACTCATGTGTAATGGAACCTAGTGTAGCGTGTAGAATAGAGATGATATAGGTATGTAGATGATGTATGTCATGGTGATAGGTGTAGATAGAATATGTAGTGATGAGATGTAAAGCTAGACCCATAGATAATGTGACCTAGCGTAAATATAGGATGTAAGAACATGATGCAAAACTAGATGCAAGTGAGATGATGACTAGTGTAGTATGTAAAAGATGGATGATGTATAAATGACTACTAGATGAGGTGTGGAGAGGATAATGTAGGATGTATCTTGTGATGATATAATGTAAGTGTGTAAGGCCTATAGTGTAGTGTGTGGGGTTTAGCGTAATGGTAATCCATCAACAATCCAAAGTGTGAACCGAAGCACAAGAGTGCGCCATCGTAACGATGGTCCTGCGATGTGTGAGATAAAAATGTTGATGAATGTAGGATGATACAAGTATGCTAGAATAGAGAAAGGGGGTGGGTTTGGATATAATTTTCTATGCCCCCCGAGTGTGTCATAAAGGATGGGTTAACCAATAAGGTTTAGGGATGGAGGTCCGAAAATTGGTGGCGAAGATGATGACACATGAGGACTATGGTCAAGAAAGGGTGGTATGTGAGACAAATCTGCGTGGGGAATGAAGGCGATATGCATGCGATGCGTGTAGTAAAGTGTGTGGGTGATGGCGAGCGAGGCAAGATCATATGTTGGGAAGTAAACGAGCCATGTGAGATAAAGCAAGGTGACGACTGTCGTGGGAGGTAGTAGTGGCCCTAAGAATAGGTTTATGGTGGTGTGGAGGACTAATAGAATGGAGTGGGCACATAGGGGTGGGTTGAGACGGTGTGGTAGGAAGAGGATGCATTGTAGGTGATGTCGAGGGCCGTGGGAGTAAGAGGGGAAGAAACACGAATATCAAAACGAGAAGGCACCGATAATGGAGGTGAAGGAGGAACATCGTTAATAGAAATAACTTGGTTATGGTATTCTCCTGTAACTTGTGAGGCATAAATGAGGATTAGAAATAATAGTTTGAGATTTACAAATCCAATCTAATCCAAGAAACATATAACATTGGTTAATGGTTTGAATAACAATGCAGGGGATGAGAAGAGTGAGAGGACCAACTGTGATAGGTAACTTAGCGACACCATAGGGTATCTTGAACGAAATGTCAATTTGGGATGCAGGTAGCCAATAGATCATAAGAAAGACAAGGAACATGTACTAATAGGAGAAGATGGATCAACCTTGGTGTTGTTGATAAAGGATGAGCCTATAGAGGCCTGTATATGTAAGTGGTCGGAGACGAACGTAGCGTGGTAGTCAACATTGGAGAAGGTAATAACCGGTGCTGAAGTGGCAGTGTGAGAAATGAGAAAGTCAAGAGGGCCATGGGGAGAAGACAATGTATGACAAACATAGTTAGAGGATGAATCGACTTGTTTAGTATCGTGTTTGGGCGGGGGTTGTTAAATATTTGGAGTTTGTGGTTATCATTGGTAGGGATGGATGCGGGGATTTTGGGAGCTCAAGATGGCCACCGTCGAGCAGGTCTTGGACAAGATGTTGGAGCTTAAAACAATGATCAGTGGAATGCCCAACACATTAATGATAATCACAATAAGAGCGGTCGTCAAATTTACGCCCTTTGGGTCAGGATGGGTCAAGCTATAAAGGTGGTGGCAGAGTAAGGAGATTACTATCAATGAGTTATGGAAATAAGACAGTTAACGAGGTGCTAAGTTTAGTAAAAGGACGTCGGTATGGCTGAGGGTGTAATTCCCTAGGAGTGGAGACCGCATTAACAATATTATGTGAATTACTAGATTGATGTGCAGGCACCTTAAATAGTGTCTTACTTGGCATGTGGGTGGAGGAAGAAGGGGCATCCTGATATTTGAGCTTGCCGATAGAGACCAGTTTAGTCTCACGCAGTTTCAGAGTGTGACAAAGTTGGTCGAATGATGGAAAAGTTTCAAAGAGCACACTATCGTGGAGAGGTGGCAAAAGACTATGGACAAATAAATCTTGTAGTTCGGAGTCGACGAGGACATTAGTCATCTGGGTGACACTATTCTTATATCGTAAGACGTAATCAGGGAAGCATTCGGTGGGGCCTTGTTTAAGTTGAGCGAGTTGGGCATAGGAGAGTGTGGAACTGATATTGATAGAAAAGTGCGTGAGAAAAGCATCGGCCAGATATGTAAATGAAACCACTGAGTGGAGGGGTAAGTCATAGAACCAACACATCGCATAATCCTATAGACTACGTGGAAACAACTTGGCGAGGATAGTAAGATCATCAGCGTAGTCGAGACAAACAACATGGAAAGCATGGAGATGCTCTTGTGGGTCATCATGGCCTTTAAAAATGGGTAGTTTAGGAGAGATGAAGTTAGATGGGAACGAGTAAGTAGAGATGGATGGTGCAAATGGAGAATGCAACAAGGAGGTGGAATTGAGTGGTAGGGGTCCTTTAGAAGTGGTGACTTATAACTAGTGGATTTGGTTTTGAAGATCTTGGTATAATGACACATAGTCAGGGGAATTAGAGGAGGAACCAAGCGGGATACTAGAAGCACCTTGATGGGTTGGAGGGTAGTAGTTGCAATAGGTGAAGTAGATACGGGTGGTGTATATACCATAGGAGCGGAAGAAACAAGTATGGATGCCTCACGAGCTCGCTTAGCCGTGAGTAGAGCATGCAGAACATGAGGGAGATGAGTGGGATTCTCACATAAAGCTGACGAAAATCCGTGAGAGTATCAAGTTGTTCTTGGTCAACATTGGTGTCCTCATCATAGGATTTTTCATTAACCACGGTTTCAATTTCGTGAAGGGGGACTTGGGTGGAGGTGTCTAAGGGGTTGTCAATTATAGAGGGAGGTATGTCAGCCATGGATCTAGAGGGATGGGGAAGAGAAGAAGGAAGCTCACAATAATGGAGAGGGCCAAAATGACCGCTATGAGTAATGGGCATAAACGAAAAATGGAAGTTGGGTTCACCAAAATGATTAACTAAAATTGGAAAAGAGATGGGAGGAAGTGGTAATCCTAGTTAATCTAATTAGGAGGACTAAAATGTCTGTATAAATGCAGTAAATAACATAAAGTAGATGTAAATAAATATGTTAAGTAAAATGAAACCCTAGATGTGCAAGAGAGTAGGGAGAAATGGCTTAGCTGATTGTTGTAGATGGTCGCACAATGTTGTAGGTCTGAGAATAAAATCTAGAAGTATAGACAAACACTCAGGGGCCTTGCGAAGGGTAGATCTAGAATATTTTAAGTGACTGAGGTGCTTGGGAGTGTATTAGGGCGCCTTGGTCTACAATCTTGGCACTCGAACACCGTTAAAGCTCAAAACCTGCAATTAGTATGGTTGCAAGTTGGTTCTAAACCTTCCCTATTTGTCACACTGGATCTATCAGATGAGTTGGAAAATGACATGTAATGTAAAGAAAACTATCAAACCCTAGAAAAATAAAAGATGCATATGAATGGGTCAGATTGACCTCATTCGCCAAGCTAGTGGACTTATCACTGAGCGCTACACTACATTTCAGACCCAGATGTAGTTCCGGTGTGTGTACATATCGTGCCCTAGGTTCTCTCATGTCAGTCACACTTTGTGAAGTAATGAGAAATAGTAACTATAGAAAATGTAAATAGTATGTGTGCATGGAATAGAATAGAACCGCCCTATGAAGTGTGTGTGATGCATATCTCCTAGCCTTGATGCATGGAATGATGTGGATGTAAGTGATGTAATGGATGCATCCCTAGATGGAGTGATAGTAGTGTGTAATGGTATGACCTAGGACCCTCATTATGGTCTTATAAATTTATATTTACAGGGCTCTCAAGCTTAATTTCGTAATTAATCCCGACAAGGCTGATTGAGAAAAAGATAAAGATGACAAACAACTAGAAATGACCCAAAAAGGAGTGGAAGGGGTTTGCGATAGATTGGGGTGCCCAAGGTGGGGCCGGGAACCCTGATTTAGGGCTAGAATGTTGGGGAAGTTGTAAAATGGGTGGATAAGTGCTAGAAAATACATGGGAACTACAAAATAAAATATAAAATAAAGATGGCCAAAATGTGGGATTAATTAGTACTTTTACACTTGAGAACCTTTTAAATAGTAGTATAAGACCTAGTGAAATTATGTGTAAAGTGCATAATTTTGTGTCTACGCACCCCATCGACATACTCTTTACAAATGGATCTAGTGGTATATTATAGATGGCTCTAGAAGATACCTTAAATCATCCCACACCCCAATCCTCATACCTCCTTTAGGATCATCCGCACTTGTAGTTCTCTTCATGACTTGTCACCTATTTAGGGGCACAAAATTTCCATATGCAGCTCTTTTGCACGATAGTCTTGGCCTTGTAGATATTCATTATCAACCTTCATATTTCTAGCTTGTCTTGGACAACCTTCTTGAATATGCCTCTTCACCCGCAAAACCTTTTATTCACCTTCCTTGGGTTATGTGGATATTAACCTTGCACATTACCTTGGCACTTCACTAAAACCTATGGTTTTAACACGGTGCACAAAACCTTGGGGTCGAAATTCTCCATTATTAGCTTTTCTTTCTCCTGACAAGTTTGTGTTATTGTCATTGGGTGCCTTTTCTTCGCCTCACACAAGAAAAATTCATGGAACCCTAGTTTGTGGCCCCATTCGAATTGAGTTTAGTGTTCAATGATTATGAGTAGTACCTTTTTCCTCTCTTTTGCAACTAAAATCATTTGCGTTCGTAGTTCTCTTAATGACTTGTCATATATTTATGGGCACATAATTTCCATATGCACTTCTTCTACACGATATCCTTGGCCTTGTAGATCTTCCTTTTAAATCTTCATCTTCCTAGCTCATCCTTTATGGTGCACTTCTTCGCAACAATATCCATTTCCTCTATTATATATCGTGCATAGTTGAACTTTTCCTTCCTCATACCCACTTGGTATGCAATATACAATTTCCTTGGACATTAATCCCAAAAGCATAGCAAATGTCAACTTTGAATTCCATGATTTGTTGAAGTCATAGTTAGAGGGACCAATGAAGGATTTTCTTATACCACACAACCTAAATAATTTTGAACATAAGTGGAAACACACAATAATGTGCTTGTGTACAACATGAAATAACAAGCTTCGTTTATTACTTCAACATAGGAATTACAATTAAATGCATAAAAAAGTGATAATCTTATTGTAATCTTGAAAATGACATCTATAAGAATCACATATGAGATGCACTACACGCACGTTATCACTATTTGGACTAGTAGGGTTTGTAAATATTTTCTTAAAAACAAATCCGACTTTCTCTTTTATAGGTGGTGAACCCTTTACATGAAGATATTCATGCTTTATATAGGTATTCAAAACAAGAAATTTGTACAAAGGAATGACTCCTTCCAATCGCGATATATGTTTTATATGATGCTTCAAATTTCAATAAGTTATGCCACAAGTAATCGGGACCATTAGGATTCCCCCCGCAAGCGTGACACTAATCACTAGGGACCAAACATGGATCACCACACCACATGTAGTGCGGTGGAGATTCCACTTCATAGTTATGGGCATGAGACTCTACACCTGTTGGCGTACAAGAATATTTCTCAAGTGACTGCGTAAGCAACACACATCACTTCATGTCGCATAAAGTTGTTCTAGAAAAACCTCAATGCAAGACTTAACTTAGCTCACAAGTCCAAATCCACCAAATGGAATGTGCGTAGAGTTTCACTCCAAATCATGTAGAACATGATCTTTGCCACTTCAATAAGCAAGTGTACAGAGCTTCCATGACTTCAAACATGTCCTTAAGTATGCACAATGCACAAGTTCCTAACCTATACAACCAAACGTTGCACAAAATAACTTTGAGAGACTTGCATAAAAATGTAAACCGCTTACTTCTACACTAAACATATAATTATGGGTGATGCAAGATTGCTTGTGAACTCGGATGCTTCTACGCATAATACAACTCGAGTAAGTGAAATGAACCATAAGCTCCTACTCATGTGAATTCTAAGAACTCTTCTAGCGGTATTCCACGTTTAACAACTTATAATGTGCTTAATAATGTCACATCCTCAATTTCTCAACCTCTTCATTTTACTAGATATTCTTTATAATATTTTTGTGCACCTCTTGCCAACAATTGAATCAATTACCACTTCGGGCTATTCACCAACCTTTTATATCAATTGGTGCCTCCAATCAATCTATCTAGGGTGTGTGCTATCACGATCTTAATCCATTTGTCCCCTCATGATATGGATACAAATCCATAACATCAAGAAAGGTATAATGTCTATGACCTAATGAAACTCTATTTGGTATGTATGGATGCAAACTCATGCAAGATGTTGCATGGTTCAATCCCTTTTCAATTTAGTTTATCATATGTTCCTCTTAGGAACCTCTCCTTATGCAAGTGTGCTAAGACCATGCCTCTCACTTAGTACTCCACTACTCTCCACTTCACATTTACATGATGCTTCTACTACATATCACTTTTCTCCAACTATTCTCACACTTGATGCAATTATCTCATGTACTTCACAAATTCTTATGTTTTTTCACTCCTTTCCCTTTCATCTACGATGTTGAACAACTTTGCGCATATGTCCATACACAATTCGAGAATGGTGTTTTTCTGATGCTTATGTTAATTGAATTTTTGTATGCAAATTCAACTTGCATGGGGAATGAATCCCATGACCTTATCTTCTCTCTAATTAATCACCACAACAAGTTACCTAGTTTTTTGTTGACTACCTCCATTTTCCCATCCATTTGGGGATGATGTGCAAAATTAAACTGTATCTTGGTGTTTAAATTTCTCCACAATGTTCTCCAAAATAAGTCCAACATAATTGGAGTTTCTATTAGACACAATGCTGCGCATAAATCTGCGTATCCTTGTAAATTCCCCTGAAAAACATATTTTCTTCATACGTAACATCATAAATATTTTTACAAGCAATAAAATGATCCATTTTAGAACATATATCTACCACAAAAATATAGAATCACAACTCTTCTACATTCTAGGAAAACCCAAAAAAACTCGATGTTTAATTGTTACCCATAGTTTCTCATGTATTGGTTGTGGTTGACACGACACTATATTCTTATTTCTTCTTTTACCAATGAAAAAACTCTTGCATCCTTGCACATACCCTTACACGTAAATAACAATCATAGGCCAAAGGTAATTCTCACTTAGCTCAACGTAGTTTCTTCAACATTAAACTAACCAACCATCCGGTATGTTTTTTTCTTGACCGAGTTGTCTTGCATAGATCCTCATAGTATGCATAGTTGCACTCCTTTGGAAAATACATTGCAAGTTTAATCTAATTAAAGCATTAAACAATTGTGTAAAGATGAAATAATATCATAATACAATAAATTTTAGCTAACATACAATACTAAATCATTTTTAGATAATAATGCAATCTCACTATCATATGTGAGCTAACTAAAGAAAGTACAAACTAGGGTTAGAGAGGATTGCACCAATTTTATGCTGAAACAAGGTGATAGTGATATGAAAATGTGTAGGACTATATAGGTTATTGTGGAGCTATAGTGATAATTTGGAAGTGTGAATATAAGGCAAGACAAAGTCACTTGGCTGCAAAACAAAATTACCTAGGTGATTTTTTCTAAGATGAACAGTTTTGTCCTTTCGCAAATCTTAGTCAGATATGGCCTCGACACAATATTTATGTGTCTGGAGATTTGATTTTTATGAATAAAATTAAGAGATCACACTTGTTCACATGATTAGGGCTCTTTCTTCTTATTTTCTTGGGGACCTAAAATGGGGTTAGTTTGATTTGGAATAAGTGGCCCTAACCATGCCTATGTAGCAACACTTTGAAGAGGCATCAAACCCTTGTAGCTCCTCACTTGATGCATGTGTGTGAAATGTATACTATATTATGTTTGGAAATGAAGACCCCAATACAAACTTGGTCTAAAAAAAAATAAAAAATCCAAAACTCACACTATGAGACCCAAGGATCTAATACCATGAAATGATGGCAGATGCTCAAGGATTATAGATCTTGTAGTATGAATCACACCAAGATGAAACTTAATATGCAAAGAGACAAAAATATATTTCCTTGAGAATGAATTGCAAAAATTATTTGTAAAAAGTAATCTACAATGTACATATGTGAGGGTATATATAGCTACAAAAAGAGTTATCTCCCATTTTCTTATTGGCCCCACTAAAGGTGGAGCCTCGACTTAAGGTGGCACTAAAGGTGGTATTCAAATAGATAACATTAATTATATGCCTATATTTATTTATTCTAAGCCTAGATATAATGTATTAAGTATGAAATCTAACTAAGTCAACTTAACAATTATGTACGAGATAGTATATTGCACCAACACATAGCATAAAAGTAACCATTATATTTTCCCATAATTTGATACAATAGTTTTCTTAAAATATTGGGTTGACTATATCTAGTATTGCCTTCATGTGATTATTTATTTTTCTAAATTATGTCAATTTGACGTTTTTTTTCATGCACACATAATTTATTGTTTTATTGTGGGAGAGAGATGATAATTTATTAATTGTGTTTTATTGTTTAATTATTTCTTTCTCCAAAATGAATTTCGTTAATGATTTTATTATTTATTATTTTAGTTATATTTTTTTACCTCTACCATAGTCTGTTGTTTCTATTTTTAGGTTTGATTTTATTGTCCCTTATAGTATCTCTTCGATAGAGTGACTTATTTTTCCTTCTTTTTTATGTTTTTCTTTACCAAGTAGAACATTTTTCAGAATTTTGAGCCAATTATTAATTGGGGTGTAAAACAATTCCTACAGAGTGCATATACTCCTCATGCACACTTGTGCCCCAACATAAAAAATATATTTTTTCCACTCTAGGTCTTTAGGGGCTTAAGATCTCACCTTGCAATTTTCAAGGTTTGAGATTTGATGATAAGTGTGGTTAGATTTCATTTTGTGGATGAGATATGAGGAGGTGCAAAGGAAGACATAGACACAAAAAGTAGAGGTTTAGAATCTAGAGAGAAGAGGAGATTAGAAATATTATTAGGAAATACATGATTTTTGTTGTGAGTTACAAGGAAAAAGAACATGAATATTTGATAAGTAGAGGAACAAGACTCATAAGATTTGAGTGGATTTTTTTGCCACAATTTTTCACATTTAGAAGATTAAATTTTGTGGATGGACATAACCTATAATTGTGTGTATTCCCAAATGTATGTATATATCACATTGCTCTAAGGTCAAATGAAGGTGGACATCTTACTCTTGGAATAGTTAAAACCCATTTATTCTTAAGAAAGTTTATTTTTTCTATCTCGAGAATGATATTTAAAATACAATGAAATTCCATTTGAAAATTATTAAAGATTTTAATGATGATTTTTATATTAAAGATTATAAAAGTTCCCTCAAAATATCTTACTTTTATTTAAGAACTAGAAATTAGAGGCAATTTATTGAGTTTGTGTGAGTACTTGTAATGGCCTCATTAATGATATAGTGAATCATATTATGATGTTAGACAATGACCTACTAGAGACATTACATGAAATATAAAAGGAGAGCCTAATAGATACTTATAAGAATATAAAAAAGGAGGTACTCTAATGAAATGTTATGAAAGAATCAAATTTTGATATTTTATCTAGTGAGCCTATTTAAAAGGATATGGGTTTGAATAAGAATTTGAATTGTTTTTATGATTTAAATCCTATAATAAAATTTTAAACAATTACCTTTTCATGAGGGACTAAAATTTTATTGGTGGTTGATGGATGAGTGAAAAATAGAGGAGGGACTGAGCCTTGGTTAAATAATTTGAACATAGAGTAGGTGGCCCCTATTCAATCAGTCTATGTGATATTAATTCAAGCATATAGAATAGACAGATGCCCATTTAAGGAGATCATGAAGTTACTTACACTTGAGTAATTTAAGAAATCTAACTAGAGAACTAGTGGTTCTGAACTATCTCTATTCACAACATGAAGGGTTAGTTTCACACTTGCGGGCTTCCTTTCCCTATCCCCCATATGCTAATCCCTAAAATTATGGAATTAGAGACCATTTAGGATTTCCAACTATTGCCTTGGGCCCAAGGTGAATTTATATGTAACATGCATCATCACTAGACTCTTGACGATTTTTAATTAATAATTGTTAAATACATAATTAATATGATGCTAGATCCAGATCTAGTTTTTGGAATCTTGATTTGGATATATATATATATATATATATATGTATGTATGTATATATATATAATGTATGTATATATATGTATGTATATATATAATGTATGTGGTATGTATATATATGTATGAATATGCATATATATATATATATATATATATATATATATATATATATATATATATATATATATATATATATATATATATATATATATATATATATATATATATATATATATATATATATATATATATATAATATGCACCAATGATAACAAAAATATTACTACTTGTTTTAGGTTTTGGCGGTGGGGTTAATTGAAAAATGGTTTTGGAGAATTTCCCATGAAGTAATGTTTCTCAATGTTTCAAAGCCAACTATGGGACCCATCATCAAGACAAAAAAATTTCTATTTCCACTTGACGAAAATTTGTTAAAATAAATAAGACCTTTATTATATATTAAGTAAAGTCTTATATATTGTAATACATTTTCTTTCTAGAAATAGATATATTTTTATCCCGACGATGGGTCCCACAATTGAACAGACCATCGAGAAACATTACTTCATGGGAAGTGTCTCCAAATACCAATTTTCAACAATATTAATATCAATTCTATTACATTATTGTATATTCTTTATATAAAGTGAAACAAATATATTTCACTCTATCAAGATTACATCAAATAGGAATAATATTGGTAGTAATGTATCTAATAGTGATGGTGCGAGATCTAGATCCAACTAAAGGAGATGAAATTATACTATGTGAGGCTTCATAAAAATTTTCATATAATTATATTACAAGTATTGCTAATGAGAGAGAGAGAGAGAGAGAGAGAGTCCCTAACTTTATTTTATTTCACAAATACATAGTGAGTGACCTCCCATATAGAGAAGAAGACACATACCCATGTGCGGTTCATGGAAGCAAAAGTTTTCCCATTAAGAAGAGTCAATCCTCTACCTATACAAATATATGTACATGAAAATGTTTTCTTTATATTGGACTTAATCTATGATTTAGATCTAATTTTATTATAAATATAAGGGAATATGTATACCCTTACATCAACAATGCATGATTGAATATAAAAAATATAATAAATGAATTCTATTAAATTTTGTGTTATTTGTTCATACATCTCCACCACTACCTTTTTCTCCCAAAAAAAAAAAAAGAAATAGTCATCCTTCTTCACCCAATAAAGTTATTTTTTTGTTTAGATATAATTTCATTAATAATGTGAATGACTAAGTATTTGTTAACATCATTTAAGAAAATGTGTTTACCCTTAATATATGTATTTATAAATAAATGGATATGAGATAATCTAATTCAAGGTTAAACTTAATAGATTTTTGGTGAATATTGAGTGGATGATTCACTTGAATGAAAACTTGAAGGCTCTTCCTAGAATTGGGTTTGACTATAAATCTCTTATTCTTCACCTCCATGAGGATGACAAGAAAGGTAACCATATCATTAGGTTTGAAAAAACATGGCTTCATCATCTGGATTTGAAAGGGAAAATCAAGGAATGGTGGAGTGAAGAGGTTCATGGGTCTAAAATGTTTATAGTGGAGCATAATTTGAATAATGTTAAGATTCACCTAAAAATTTCAAAACTATGGAATGAACAAAATCTATAATTCAAAAATATCTCCTAACTAGGTACCATAATATTAAAGTCAAGGAAGAGACTTTTTGGAAACAAAAATCTAGGAATATATGGCTAAAGGAAGGGGGTCATAACACTAAATTCTTCCATCTTTCAACTATTATTCATAGAAATAACAATCATGGTGAAAATGGATGGCATGATCTCTACTGAGATGAAGAAGAAATAATGGGGAAGCTATTATTTTTAAAGAGTTATTATTAAAAACCAAGTAGATGAACGGGGTGAAGGAGGAGGCAGTGTTGAACTTATTTCCAAGGGTCATTAATCAAGAGGAGAATGAGAACCTTATTAGCTATCCCTTTCTTGAGGAGGTCAATTCGGATAATTTTTCTATGGAAGGGGATAAAGGAATGGGGCCATATGGGTTCCAAAATTTCTTATTTCAACAGTAATGGGATATTGTTTAGGAAGATGTGGTGGACGAGGCCATTAGATTTTTTCAATTCGGAAGTATCCCAGAAGGAAATTAACAACACTTTCATTTTCATCATTCCTAAGAAGGTGAGAGAGACATTTTAAATACTTCAAGTTTATTAGTTTGTGCAATACTTTATATATAAAGATATTTTCTAAAATTTTGGCTATAAGAATATAAGGTCTCCTAACGAAATATATTTTTGGGCACCAAGGAGATTTTATGGAAGGTACACATATATTAGATATCATAGTAATGATCCATGAATCCATTATCTTTGTAGATAATTCCAAAAGATATGGAATTTTATTGAAAATCTATATGAACAAGGCATATGATAGAATATTATGGAGCTTCTTGGAAAAGGTTTTGACCAGAATTGGTTTGCATAGGACCTGATTGTGTCTTATATCTCTTCCCCCATATTCTCTATGTTGATTAATAGATCACAAGTGGGATTTTCTTGGTAAAGAGAGGAATAAGGAAAGGGAACCTATATCATTGTATCTCTTTCTTATTGTGATTGAGGCCCTTAGTAGAATTTTGAAAGTTTCAAGGGTAAAGGTAAACTAAAGGGACTTGTAGTGGCAGTGGGTATTAATGTTAATATTCATCAATTGTTTTTGGATGATATGATCATTTTAGGGAAGATTTAGTGAAAGAAGCCAAATATTAAAAATTTCTACAAGACTACGCTGATGTTTTTGGATAGTACATCAATATGATTAAGAGTAACTTATTTATTTTTATTAATGTCCTTAAAATAAGACAAAATGAATATATTTCATTATGGGGTACTTGATTCATAAATCAACCTCAAGATATTTAGGGATGCATTTTTAAAGGTGGGATGGCTGTAATCTATTGGAATTATTTACTAGGTGATTTCAACACAAGGTTTCGGTGGAAATGTGCTTTGCTAACCCATGCATGGAAGATTCAACTTATGAAGAGACCTATCCAACATTTTCTAATTTACATGATACCTATGTTCAAAGTCCTAAGGAAGGTACATAGAATAATTGAACAAATTCAAAAAAGTTCCTTTGGTCAAGCTATAAGGAAAGGAATAGGTTTCCCTTGATTTCTTGGGATAGAGTGACTCTCCCTAAAAAAATTGAGGGTTTGGGGTTTAGGAAATTGAAGGACATGAATAGATCTCTCATTGCTAAGGTAGGGTGGAGATTGTTAAAGGAAGAAATTTTTTGGATGAAAATAATTAGAGATATGTACTTGTCCAACAATAGCGAAGAGGATTATTTCCTATCCATTGAATATCATCCTATAGGATCTACCATTTTGAAATTTTATTGTCAAAAGTATAGAATTTTTCGAATAAAGGTAGTATATGGAACATTGTGGATGGAGAAAAATATATTTTTTAGAAATATGCTTAGTTATATAATGTTCCGCTTGAATATTTAGATCCATGGTAGGTGGAGGAATCCTATTTTAAGGAGATCACATGGGTGAAAGTTAAAGATTATTGGATACAAAATGGAGTGGGTTGGTCATTCAAGAGTTTGAAAATGTAATATATGAATCCAAACATTATGAGGGATATGGAACTCCTTAATCAAGATTTGAATATTTGTTGCCCCTTAAAAAGGATGAGTTGGTTTGGTTGAACTCTAAATATGGGGACTATAGTGTTAACTTTGGGTACTTGGTGAGTTGGACCCTAACGAGGATGTGTGTCATTGGTGGAAATTTGTGATAAAAATGTATTCCAAAGGTAAATATATTCTTCTAGTTGGTGGATCAAAACAAGGTCCTCACTATTGACAACCTCTTGAAATGGGGCATTCCATTCCCTAATAGACGTTCCCTTTGTGAAAGGGATTGTGAATTAGTAAGACAATTGTTCATGAGATGTCCCTTTGTACTTAGAATCATGGATACAATTATATCCTTATTTAAATTGAGTTGTGTGTTACCAAGATCCATCTTGGATCTCATAATCTACTGGAAATCCTCATTCTCTTCCCCATCCTTAAGAAGGTTTGGAGTTTGTATCTTCCTCACATCTTCTAGGGAGTGTGGAAGGAGAGAAATTTATGAATTTTATAAAATAGGAGTAACCCTGCAAGGGTTGGAGGGATGATTGTATAAGAAATAAAAGAAAATATAAAATGTTATAATCCTAAGGAGGGCCCCAACATCTATAGTACACGTATTCCAAGCTAGAAGTTGGAAGCTAGATATGGATACATATGGTAAATATAAGGGCATAAAGAAAGAAAAAACTAAGGTTAAGTGGACTACACCTCTTGATGTGTGGATTAAGAATGGTTTTTATGGAGTGTTGAAATGAAATCTAGGAAAAGCTTGAGGGGGAGAGCTGATAAGAGATAACAATGGTAGACTTGTGCCAGCGTATGCTAGTCTAATGGGTACCCAATCTAAGCATTGGGGAAGAATTTATGACTCTATGGGGTATTCAGTTAGATAAGAACATCAATGTTGAATAAATCATCATAGAGGGTTATTCTCTCAACATTATAAATCACCTCAAAGAGTGTCCAATCCCTAACAAGACTATTAGAAACATGGTGATTGATCTTAGAAAGTTGTTAAAGGATTATGAGAAATCATGAGTGTTCACATCTATAGGGAGGGTAATGAGTGTGCTGATTTTATTTCTAATAGAGGGGTAGTTAGTAAGGTATTAATTAATTGTACATGTCCATTATATATTTCAAATAATGTTACCATTAAAATCAATGATAAAGCTAGCCATACCAATTAAGGATGAAGAGGGTATTTATGTTTGGAGGTATGCCCTGAGATTTTATAAAATACATTTCATTTCATGGTATTGGAAAATTATAATGTTTTCCACCATTTATTTAAATGGGAGGAATATTAATGACATATATCATGTGAGAAGAATATTGCGAAGTGTGACATGCGTAGTGGTAAGTAGACCGCCATTACTTTGAATGGTTGTGTGAAGTGTGAGTTGAAGGTTTTTGTGCAAAGAAAGGGAAGTATTAAGGTTCACATTGAAACTAGGGGAAAGAGAGAATTAATTTATTAGTGATGGGAGGTGACCATTTATTTATAGATATAACTTCATGTCACTAATTGCAAAAAAATATTATTGTTTAGTCCATCCTAAAAGGGGATATATTAGTAGCATTTATATTAAATAGATTAAAAGAAATGATCCTAGCTTATTGATTTATTTTTGAAAGCATGGAAGTAGGGAATGATTATTGTTAAATGGGTTACTATTGAAGTATCAAATGAGGCTATTAGAGAGGTGTTGAGAATTAAATTAGAGGGTTTGAAGATTTTGAAAGATAAGCATAGGAAGAAATAAGAAGTGTAAACATTTTTAAGCCATTCGAGTACATACATGAGATGGAGGATACAATTATTAGGAATTCATTTCCTACTTTGTGGTCAGAAGTTTGTTTGCATATCTTGAAGTATATTACATTGGAAAAAAATTATTATTTTTTGTTCACACCACTTCTCTCTACTTAACTATTTCAAGCATGGTAGAACCATGAGCACCCCCTTCTTTCTTTTTATGTTGCTAGAAATGATAGTCAAGGATTAGCGGTTTGAAAAAATAAACAGGATTATGAGTATATTCCTTTATCCAATGAGGAATGTGAGGAAGATTATGAAGAGGAGTATGATTTAGAGGATAAAAGGCTAAGATAAAGGGTAAGAAATAGATAAGAGAAGCCAAATATGAGGGAAGGAAACAAAGTGAAGAAGCAATGGTTATGCTTAAGAATATGTCAATGATGGGTGGGCCCTTGAAGGACAAGGGAAAGGAGAATTTGGCCACAGAATATTTTTGAAGTTCTTTTGACGTGAGGGAGACACTCACGGGAGGGTGAGCATCATGGAAAAATAATTTGATATCCATTTGGGGGTGTGTAAAGGGCTGCCGGTGGAGGTCACGAAAACTAATAATTATAGATGGAGCTAAAGAAGGTTAAATATAACAATGCCATTTTGGAGAAGCGCTTGAAAATTATGGAAAATGTGTAGGCTGAGAGGGTGGTTCTAGAGGCTATATCGGAGGAGGAAGAAATAGACATGAGAGAAGAGAAGGGAAAGAAAATTAAAATGGTTAATGCTAAGAACAAAGCTTAGAAGATGTTAGGAAATAAGAGAGAATTTGGATAAGGTAGAAGGCTCTAACATGTGAAAAAGAGGACACTAGAGGAAGAAAAGAAGAGAAGATAGAAGATATTAAAGTGGATGAAAAGGATTCTAAGAAGTATGAGGAGGGAGAGGAATGGTGTCTCCCATATCCTGTTCGGCTTAGGTAGATTGTGTCTCGAGTTTTTGGTACTTTTTGTTGACTTTTTTGATGAATGTTGTCATAGTTTATAATGTAAAAAAATGTTAGTTAGTTGGTCCCTATTGGGTCATAATTTTTGAACCAATTTTTTGATTATTACATTTCCTCTTTCATGCTCTATCTCTTTCCTATTGTAAAAGGTTTTGGGAGCCTTTCAAAAACCTAACATTTTACCTAATAAAAAAGTATTCACACGTGTAATTTATTAACTTCTATCATATTTATGACATTAATGGAGATCATAGTAGAAGGTTTACTATTGTATTTTTCCATTGAGAAAATTGGTTTTACATCCACATAGATTTTACTTCAACATGGTATTAACCACACACTTATTACATTTCTCATAAAATTTTCCAATTTTATGTAGGGAGAAAGAAAAAGTTTTGAATCATGTTTTATTATTTCGACATGTCATTTTAAACAAATGAAATGATATTCAAGAGTTTAGTATTTTTCTTTCAACTTTGTAATTTTTATCTCCTACAGTTTATTCTTTCATTTTTAGGACGGTTTTTTTGTACTTTATAGAATTATTCTTGTATAGATAGATTATTTTTTCTATTATGATTTACGTATGTAAAAAAATTATTTATTTTTTTGAAATTACTTTTCCAAAAATTAATTGAGGACTAGACAAATCCTTTAGAGTGCATATATTTCTCATGACTAATAGTGACTGACATAAATATTAGTTCTAGATTCTACCTACCTACAAAATTCGTTTCTACTCTCCAATGTTATATTTTTCTAGAATAAGATTCAAGGAGATAAATGTACATTCTAGATTGCCAATGCATATCTTGTTGTATGAGTTAGAAAATATATGTACACTTAAATTTCTTTATATGGTACAAAACCTTCAAAATTTTTTTAGAATAAGAGAGTAGACATAAATGGTTATGCGGGAAATTTAGGCATAGAAAATGGGAGGAAACCCTTCAAGATATACACTGCAATTTACAAATTTAGAAGAGTCAATGTCTTAAACAATAAGGCACATTCATTCTCTATCCTTCTAGGGATTTGATTCCTATTGCTATAATTCTTTTGGTTTTTCTTGATTGTCCCTAATTATAGGAGCTCTGGTTATTATGATTTAGGGATTTGATTCCTATTGCTATGATTCTTTTGGTTGTTCTTGATTGTCCCTAATTATAAGAGCTTAGGTTATTATGATTAGTCATAGCTTGTAGGGAAAATGAATCAAGACACAAAGTCTTAGGTTGTTGTAAATGTATGCGTATTTTCCCTAAGGGCTACATATTCACGTGGAGTTTTTTTTTCTAAAATTTAAAAATAGAATTCTCAAATATAGCTATATGTGAATTTTTAATGCTTGGACGATTCAACCATATAATTACAATTTTTTTTTGGTGTCATGGCATGAACTTTTTTTTTTTGCAAGTTATGGATGAATACGCGCACCCTTTTCACATATAGAAATTTTGATTTTCTCCCCATGTATATTCTTCGTGTATTACAAAATATTTTACGTTTTGTTAACATTCTTGGTCTTATGAATGTTATGCTTGGCATAAAAATATGGTATGATCAACCATAACTTGTAGAAAAATGAATTAAGGCACAACCTCGTAGTTAATTGGAAATATATCAATGATTTTTTTGAGGAGTACAAATTAATAAAAACTATTAAAAAATCACTTTCTAATTAATTTTTTTAATGATATATAGCTATTTAATTTTTTTAACACTCAAGAAAGTCATAGATACAATCAAAATTATTTTAAGATAATGTGGCTTGAACTATTTTACCTACAAGAATTGGCATTCATAGGAACTAAAAACAAAAAGTATCATAACTTGAACACTAGACGTAGAAGTCAAAATTTGTGTGGGAAATTTACATGTATAGATTGGTAGACACCTATTCAAGGATAAGAATATGCACACACATTATGCATAATGTGGCATATGTAGTTAAAAAATTTAGACGAATCTCTAAAATTTGGTTATGACTAACTCAATAAAATCAAAGTGTGAACTCTATATTGAATTCTTATATGTAGTTTACAAATAGATAAGGGAACCAACCCCTACAAATAAGGAGGTTTCTATAACCTCTCTTCATAATATCTCCTATTCTATCTAAGTAAGTGGTTTTAACCATCCACTTACAATAAAAACATATTTATATTTAATTTTTACCATTATGAATAACATAACAATGAAGTACTAAATATTTGTTTCCTAACATTCCCCTTTAGTATGAACATGGGAGAAACATAGTCCACTTCTTCTATAGCGTGCCATCCCCATGTGCTCATGATCTTGGTACATAACTCAAAATGAAAGTAGGGAAGGAAATCATCAAATTCTCATCAACCATGTACTTTTAGGAACTTGTTTGATCGAACTAGTGTGGGAACCACAAACAAGAACCATCTCGCTTAGTAACCTTTCACTTTAGGGAACAAATTTGACCTATTCAACGTGATAACTCAAGCAAGAACCATTTTTACAACCTTTCAATAGTTTTGCAAAGGTTAGCCAAAAATCTAGGTATGAACCCCAATTTACCCTCTTCAAGTATCATGATATTACTTTTCACTTGTGCTAGATTTCCACTACGTTATTCCATCAAGGGATTACATCATTATTGTGCTCACGAACAATAATACCTTTATGCTCTTATTTCAATACCACACAAAACAAAACAAAATAATGAACACACCGCAAAACACATGCCACAACATCATTATTCGGCCTTGTCGCTTGTGGCTAGCGAGAGGAAGTTGATTATCCTCTTTCCTTTGTTACCTTCATCCTTTGATATCACACTCGCCCACTCAACAATTAACATTGAAGCTCATTAGTTTCCATAAATTACTTTATTTTTGTCTCTCCTGCAATGCAAAACACTTTATTTTATAAGACGTTAGGCTACACCAAAAATGCATTTGTGAGGTAATTTATTTTTTATTTTCGATACTATTGATGACTCAAAGGGACATTTAACAACAAATTTTAATGACACAAAAGTTAACTAATAAAAGAATGAACACACTACAAAAACACATGCCACAACATCATTGTTTGGCCTTGTCGCCATGGCTAGCGAGAGGAAGTTGATTATCCTCTTTCATCTGTTACCTCCATGCTCCAATATCACACTTGCTCACTCAACAAATTAACATTCAAGCCCATCGGTTTCCATAAATTACTTTATTTTTGTCTCCCTGCAATGCAAAACACTTTATTTTATAAGACGTTAGGCTACACCAAAAATGCATCGTGAGGTAATTTATTTTTATTTGTAGATACTATTGATGACTCAAAGGGACATTTAACAACAAATTTTAATGACACAAAAGTTAACTAATAAAAGAATGAACACACTACAAAAACACATGCCACAACATCATTGTTTGGCCTTGTCGCTTTGTGGCTAGCGAGAGGAAGTTGATTATCGTCTTTATCTCGTTACCTCCATGCTCCAATATCACGCTGCTCACTCAACAAATTAACATCAAGCTCATCGGTTTCCATAAATTACTTTATTTTTGTCTCCCCGCAATGCAAAACACTTTATTTTATAAGACGTTAGGCTACACCAAAAATGCATCTCGTGAGGTAATTTATTTTTATTTGTAGATACTATTGATGACTCAAAGGGACATTTAACAACAAATTTTAATGACACAAAAGTTAACTAATAAAAGAATGAACACACTACAAAAACACATGCCACAACATCATTGTTTGGCCTTGTCGCTTGTGGCTAAGCGAGAGGAAGTTGATTATCGTCTTTTATCTCATTACCTCCATGCTCCAATATCACGCTCACTCAACAAATTAACATCAAGCTCATCGGTTTCCATAAATTACTTTATTTTTGTCTCCCCGCAATGCAAAACACTTTATTTTATAAGACGTTAGGCTACACCAAAAATGCATCTGTGAGGTAATTTATTTTTTATTTTCGATACTATTGATGACTCAAAGTGACATTTAACAACAAATTTTAATGACACAAAAGTTAACTAATAAAAGAATGAACACACTACAAAAACACATGCCACAACATCATTGTTTGGCCTTGTCGCTTGTGGCTAGCGAGAGGAAGTTGATTATCCTCTTTCATCTGCTACCTCCATGCTCCAATATCACGCTGCTCACTCAACAAATTAACATCAAGCTCATCGGTTTCCATAAATTACTTTATTTTTGTCTCCCCGCAATGCGAAACACTTTATTTTATAAGACGTTAGGTTACACCAAAAATGCATCCGTGAGGTAATTTATTTTTTTATTTTCAGATACTATTCATGACTCAAAGTGACATTTAACAACAAATTTTAATGACACAAAACTTAACTAATGATATTAACTTTAACTTTTCTTTTTCTTTTTGATCGATCCCTTATTATAGTGCATCCCCGACTTCACTTTTAGCGAGAATTAGACCCGGTGGGCTCTTTAAGAGCCAAGCATCTTAACTTTGGAAAAACGATAAAAATGAAAACATCTAATATTTAATTATTTTAAAAGACAAGTGACTTTATGATTTGACTAATCATACAAGAGAACAAATGATAATGACTATAATGAGATACTCTACTTACACAAATAAAAGAACTTAATAAATTCTTAAAATATCGACTAATAATAAAACATGAAAATGATATACATTTATTTTGATGCTATTGAAAAGATAAAATTGGTGATATACATTGACTAACCGCTCAAGAACCATTAATAAGAACATTAAAAATAAAATAAAATCACAAATCTAAAACCACTGTATAAACCTAAAAATTATACGAGCTGATAAAACTAATAAGATTTACGCATGAAATAGAATTTGAAGACATGCACAGGATCAGTCTGCAAATGAGTTTCTTTACAGGAAATAAGGCATTGCCAATAGAAAAATGAAACCATGGTTAAACCAATTGGAGATGGGAATGGATCTGCAGATCCCAACATCACATAGCGGATGGAAAACTCAATGTAAAATCTTCCGCACTTGGCTCGTGAACAATACTAATATTAGGCCTCAAATCAAATGTATGTAGCTTTGAAGCCGTATTAGTATAGACCGATGGAGGTGTTTGAAGATCGAAATATGGATTAGATGCATAAACGCCATTCCCAGATGGAAAAGGCATTGTCAATTAGGAATTAATCAGCTGAAACATTTGCCAATGATAAGCCTTCCTCAACAAAACATTCATGCTCTTTTACTTGTTTCGCAATCTATGCATGCACCTGTTACAGATCTAATAATACTTTTATTAACTGGTTCAGATTAAAAACTCATTTCTTCCCTTGTACAAAAACCCGCTCTAATACTCAATTTAAAATTTGGTTCAGATTAACTCAATAAAATCACCCTCAACTCTATATTGAGCTTACAAATAAATAAGGAGGTTGCTATAGCCTCTCTATGTAAGTGGTTTCAACCACTCATTTACAATAACAAACATATTTATATTTAGTTTTTACCATTATCAATAACAAATAATAATAGAGCATTAAATATTATTTTCGTAATAAAATCAATATTTTTCCCGTGCATATCTTGCTTCCCATATTTTTTAATATATGTAAATAAAAATTAGAATGTGTGAGCAAACCTAGAACATTGTGTAAACAATTATGGCATAGAACATGGAACATAGTGTTTATATATGATTACTACTAAAGTATCGAGAAAATTTACAAAAAAACTAAGGGTTTTTTCCACGTTTCCTATCTTCCTCTACCTTCTCACCTAAAATATAAAAAATAAGAAGTGGACTCTTAGCAACTATTTTTGGGTGAGAAAGGCAAAGCCATATAAAATAGTAAATAAATTATTAAATTGAAAAATATATACACCCAATGTGTGCACCATGGCTTGAATAATAATAATTTATGTATAGTGATCAATTTTTTTGTCCATATAATAAAAATCTTATTAGAAATGTCGAGATTGTGGCTTGAATAATAATTTATTGAAAGAGTAGGAAACTAACTAGTTAAATAGTCATTTATGCATATAGAATAAATGACTCGCCCAACTAAGGAGATATTGATAGGAAATAAGAGATAGAATATGCAGAATAATCCCTTACAGAATCGCAACAAAAGAGAAACTAATATGTAGAAAATATTACGGATCTCAAATAAAAGTGCAGAATAAATAACACAACACACAGAGAGAGATGATTTAACGTGGTTCACTCAATTTGGGCTACGTCCACCAAGAATCACTAACTCAGATTTTATTACAAGCCTCCACTCTCTCAATACAATACCCAGATCCGTTTGAAGCTATGCTCAAAAAACTCTACAGAATTCACACCCGAATTCAAAGCACATATGCAATGCATTTGCTTGTATATGTATCATATGCATAAGACCATATAAATAGACAATTGCTTAAGCAGTTTGATACTAAATCGGGTATCAAAACCATGGGCAAAAACCGTGGGTATCAAAACCATGGGCAAAAATCGTGGGTATCAAAACAATGGGTATCGAAAAACCATGGGCCTAAAAACAACCCATAACGGTTACCCATTACACATGGGTTAATAAACCACCCATGAAAATTTGTTTAGGGGCTTCGCCCCGAACCCCATCAATTGGAGGGCTTCACCCTCACCGAACCCCCTCGACCCACTCACTAGCGAGCGGGACCGCCGTAAAAATACCCGAGTGTAACACATAGAAGGTGTACCACACTCTAACATGAAAATAGGCTCCACAAACATACCAATCTCCCACTGAGACCGATTTCCACCGAGCAAGCTTCTCAACCCTTCACCTGTCATCCGCGAAGGCTAACCAAAGTGAACATAACTTTAGTTTATCCTGTGACCACCTTGTCATCATCATGTCTGCGAGGATTCGAGTGGTATGAATCTTCTCCAACTTCAACTTATCTTCCTCTAAAGCTGTCCTGATGAAGTGATATCTCAACTGTATATGCTTCATCTTGGAGTGGAAAGCAGAGTTTTTAGCTAGGTGTATAACACTCTGACTATCACTATGCAGCTTACATTCCTCCTGCTTATGGCCCAACTCATGAAGCAATTGTTGTAACCAAATCATCTCTTTACTTGCCTCTGTGGCAACAACATACTCAACCTCCGTGGTTGACAAAGCCACCGGCTTTACGTAGTCGTGAAATCCACTTATGTTGTCCCACTTACGGTGTAAATATAACTCTGTTGTGCTCCTCATGTCGTTTACATCTCCACCATGTCCGAATCTCCACCATGTCTCGATCTACATAACCACGTAAAGTGGTGTCTGATCCATTGTAGCATAAAACTATCCCTATGGTCCCTCTCAAATACCGAAGGATCCACTTTATTGCTTGCCAATGCTCTTTACCTAGATCACTCATAAATCTACTCACAAATCCTACTGCATGGGCAATATCAGGTCTAGTGCATACCATAGCATACATCAAACTGCCAACCGCTGATGAGTAAGGTACCTTGGACATATGGTTTCTTTCCTGCTTTGTCTTGGGACATTGCTCCTTTGATAACTTAAAATGGCCTGCCAAAGGAGTCCCAACCGGTTTAGCATCCTGCATGTTAAACCTATCCAATACCTTCTTAATGTACTCTTCCTGAGATAAAGTCAGCTTCCATTCCTTCCTATCCCGAGTTATCCTCATACCAAGGATTTGTCTGGCAGCCCCCAAATCCTTCATATCAAAGGATTCACTTAGCTGTTTCTTGAGTACTTTTATTTCTTGCATGTTTTTACCTGCAACCAGCATGTCATCAACATACAAACACAAGATAATATAACTTCCATCATCAAATTTCTTTGTATACACGCAATGGAATGACATCGATATAACCTTGCTCCTTCATGAAGCTATCAAACTTCTTATACCATTGACATGGAGCTTGTTTGAGCCATACAAGCTCTTCTTCGCCTTTGCACACCATCTCCTCTTTACCTTGGACTTCATATCCTTCAGGCCGCTGCACATATAGCTCCTCCTCCAAATCACCATGGAGAAATGTAGTTTTTACATCTAACTATTCTAAGTGTAAGTCTTACATTGCCACTATTCCAAGAACAATTCTAATAGAAGTCATTTTTACTATAGGAGAAAAGATCTCATCAAAATCTATACCTTGTTTCTGTGTAAACCCCTTGACCACCAACTGGGCCTTATATCTTTTCTTTCCTCCTTCTTCGTCTTTAACTCGTACACCCACTTTTCTCGCAATGCTCTTTTGCCTTCCGGTAGCTTCACCAAATCCCAAGTCTCGGTTCTCTATGAGAGACTTATGCTCCTCATCCATGGCTTGCTCCCACTTTTCTTGGCATCTACCCGCATTGGTTCATCAAATCTCTTTGGCTCTCCACTATCAGTGAGTAATAAATAATAAAGAGAAGGAGAGAAAACGTTCGTGGTCTTTTCTTACCCTAGAATATCTCCTCACTGTAGGAGTTTGGGGTTCATGTTGAGTAGGTTCTTGAACTGATTCATGGGTCACTGTCCCATCCGGAAGATCCTCTACCACTGCATATTCTTTCTTGGATTCTTCCCTATTTTCCTGCAACTGTTGCTTATACATGACTTTCTCATTAAAGACCACATCCCTAGACCGAATGATTTTCTTGTCCTTAATACTCCAACATTTAAATCCAAAGTCATCACCACCATAACCAATAAAAGTGCATTTTTCTGATTTAGCCTCTAGCTTGGTCCTATCATCCTTGTCAATATGAACAAACACCTCACATCCAAAGACTCTAAGAAATGAGTAATCAAATTTCTTACCGTACCAAGCCTCCTCAGGTATGCCTCCATCCAAGGCACTTGAGGGTCCTTTGTTTATTAAGTACATAGCTATGCTCACTGCTTTTGCCCAAAAATAAAGAGGTAGTCCTGCATGTATCCTCATGCTCCTAGCACATTCCATTATTGTTCTGTTCATCCTTTCTGACACCCCATTCTGTTGTGGGGTTCCTGGAACTATCTTTTACCTGTGGATTCCATTCTTAGAACAATAATCATCAAATTCATTACTGCAATACTCCCCTCCATTATTTGACCTGAGACATTTTAATTTAAGACCTGTTTCATTCTCTACCAAGGAATTTCATTTAACAAAAGTATCAAATACATTAGATTTGTTTCTAATACAATAAACCCAAACTTTCCTTGTTGCATCATCAATAAAAGTAACATAATGACTTGAACCACCAAGAGATGATACCTAAGCTGGCCCCCACACATCAAAATGTACCGAATCTAACTTAGTCTCTTTCTTTGTAGGTCCAACCTTTAGAAACCTTACTTGCTTCTGTTTCTCATATATGCAGTTCTCACAAAAATCCAAACCTGTTTCTGTATATCTAGGAAAATTCTTCTTTATGATGTCCATGCCCTTATGGCTCATATGACCAAGCCTATAGTGCTATAATGTTGTATCTACATCCGAAGCCACAAGATTACAATCATTAATACTATCAAGTGGATAAATACAAGGTTCTAACCTTCTTACCTCTTGCCACCACAAGAGCACCCTTGGTAACCTATAATGAAATTACTTGTATAATTCAGATTAGAGTAACAATAGAACACCAAATAACATAATATTTCAGAATAATGATCTCAATATGCAATTAGAATAGTTTCTCCACTTCGAGGGGGCAACCTCCAAACCATATAATAAGACTCAAATGCTCAAATGATAATGAAATACTACCTATAATCCCCTATATATACTACTCATATGATATGGCCATCACTAAGGCCAACCTATTAAGCATGAGAAAGTATAAATGATATAATAAAATGATATGGTAAGCCACAAGTCGATTACTCACATCCTAATACAAGTAATAGATTAAGGGTGTAGCATGCCCTTCCCCTTCAAACCAACATTGTCCTCAACGGTGAATAATCCACGGATGTTGCTGCAGAAAACCTTCATCCTCTTAGGTGGGGTCTTCTATGCTCAGATTCTTCCACTTGATCAGATATTCCTTAATGTCTCTAGTTCTCATCCTCTTAAGTACGTGTTTTTAGAATCTTCTCTGGCTCCAAAATGATTCTTCCTTCCTCGTCAAGCTCTGGTAACTCGTCTGGGCATCAAATTTCTATCCAATAACCTTCTTTAGGCATGAAACATGGAAAACTAGGTGTATGTGTGAAGATGGAGGCAACTCTAGTTTATAAGCAACACTACCAATTTTCGTAGAACCCGATAAGGGCCATAACGAATGTAACACCTCAAATGAACACCAAATAACAATAGAACACCAAATAACACAATATTTCAGAATAATGATCTCAATATGTAATTCGAATAGCTTCGCCACTTCGAGGGGGCAACCTCCAAACCATATAATAAGACTCAAATGCTCAAATGATAATGAAATACTACCTTTAATCCCCTATATATACTATTCATATGTTATGGCCATCACCAAGGCCGATCTATTAAGCATGAGAAAGTATAAATGATATAATAAAATGATATGGTAATCCACAAGTCGGCTACTCATATCCTAATACAAGCAATAGATTAAGGGCGTAGCATAACCTTCCAAGAGTCAACCGTAAATATCACAAGACAACCATCACTTCCCAATTACCCTGTCGATATCAAATTTCTCCTTAATGTAGGCACATGTCTGACATCCTTCAATAGCCATGTATTCCCATTTTGCATCTTAACTTGAATATAACCTTTTCCAACTATACTACAAGGCTCATCATCACCAAGAAAAACATGCCCAAAATCCCCTTGAACATAATCAACAAAATAATGCCTATGTGGAGTAGCATGAAAAGAAGCCCCCGAATCTAAGACCCAAGATTCGGCAATATTATGCAAAGAAAGAATCAAAACATCCTGACATACATTACCCGATGCCACATTTTCCTCCTTGTTTTCTTCCCGTTGTTTCTTCTTGTCCCGACGCCGCAACAATCCTTCTTTGCATGCCCGGACTTTCCACAGTCCAACATACAATCTTGCTCTTAGATTTTGACCTTTCCTGATCTTTCGATTTTCCACGGTTTCCTCTATTCTTTTGTCTCCCTCTAGTTTCCACCTTTGTCAAAGCATTCCCCAAAGTAGAAGATTCCCGGTGTTTTTTTTTTTTTCACATTTCCTCACTTAGAATCACCCCTACAACATCCTCAAACTTCAACTTTGAGTTAGATGGAACCGAGTTGCTTACACCGCCATTATAAGGCTATTCCAACTTTTAGGTAAAGAGCTGAGAATTAATAAAGCCCTAACTTCTTCATCAAATTCTATTATTCTATGAAGCTAGCATATTTACAATCAGTATTGAAATCATTTAAATGATCTACTTAACTATTCTCGACATTTTCATATTCAACAACTTTTTCATTAAAAATATCTTGTTAGAGGCAGAGGGTTTTTCATACAACTTCCCTAATGCATCCATTAGATCTTTTGTAGTCTTTTCCTTTGAAACATTAAATAATACCGAAGATGCAAGACACAGCCGGATCATTCCAAGTGCCTTTCGATCCAACAAATCCCATTCCGCATCTGTCATACTCGAGGCTTTGTTCACCTTCTCAGACATCGGAGTATAAAGATCCTTTTGATAAAGGTAATCTTCCATCTGCATCTTGAAAGATTGAAATTCTGCCCGTTGAATTTATCAACCCTAGATCTTCCATCATCTGCCATAGCTCCCACTCAAGATAAAACTTTCCCTATGATTCAACACTTCAGCAAACCAAAACCAGGCTCTGATACCAATTGATAGGAAATAAGAGATAAAATATGTAGAATAATCCCTTATAGAATCACAACAGTAGAAACTAATATGCAGAAAATATTACAGATCTCAAATAAAAGTGTAGAATAAATAACACAACACAGAGAGAATATTTAACGTGGTTCACCCAATTTGGGCTACGTCCACCAAGAATCACTTGCTCATATTTTATTACAAGCCTCCACTCTCTCAATACAATACCCAGATTCATTTGAAGCTATGCTCACATGCAGACTCTACTGATTCACACCCGAATTCAAAGCACATCTGCAATGCATTTGCTTGTATATGTATCATATGCATAAGACCATATAAATAGACAATTGCTTAAGCAGTTTGATACAAAACCGTGGGTATCAAAACCATGGGCAAAAAACCGTGGGTATCAAAACAATGGGTACCGAAAAACCATGGGCCCAAAAACAACCCATAACGGTTACCCATTACCCATGGGTTAATAAACCACCCATGAAAATTTGCTTTGGGGGCTTTGCCCCAAACCCCATCGATCGGGGCTTCACCCCCCCGAACCCCCCTGACCCGCTCATCGGTGAGCGGGACCGCCGTAAAAATACCCGAGTGTAACACATAGAAGGTGTACCACACTCTAACATGAAAATAGGCTCCATAAACATAACAGGTATGAAGTAGAATGCATGTTATCCAAATAGGAAATTAGTAGCCCAACTATCTAAATATCCTAGTATCCATAGTTGGTGGTGTGGTTGACACTAAATCTTTTGGTGGTCAAAAAAAAAAATCTAAAGCATCATATAGTGTGAATATGAGTGTGTGAGGGAAATAGAAGTTTGTGTGGATAGTTTTGGCATAAGAAGGGGAAGCTATCCTTTTAAATAGAATAAATTATACATCATTATTTTTTTCATTATATTAGACAAAACTTGTATACACCATATTTTTGATGCATGGTAATATTTCTTTTGTGTAAGGGCTATGATGATGCATTGTCCTCTAGAGTAGGTGCCTTAAGGGGCTTGCCAAGATTAGGGTGTGATCAAAATTTGAGAGATGTCTCTATTTATCCTTAGTCACCATACCTTTGCCTTGTTTTTTACTTTTGTTCACATATTTCACAATTTACGTCTACTTGTCCCATTGTGTATACTCACTTCTTCTCATTGTGTTATTATCCATGCATTTGGTCACCTTGGACCTTCATCATTCACCTTTATTTAATTATTGTCCTCTATTCCTCATGTTTTTCACCTTTTGACCTTAGGGTTTTCCCTAAGGTCAATGGAATCACCCATGGGTTATGGCGTTTTGTTTGGCTTTCTATATATGATGTCATCACACATGGGAAATGGCATTAGATATATATGCTCGAACAAATTACCACAAAAACCAATTAAAAACCATATTATCATACCTATACTTTCTCTTTCTCACAATATTTCACACTATTTCACACTTATTTGTTGACTTGAAGCTTTGGAGCTTACCTCTTTTGTATTTTAGTGAACATAGTGAGTTAGGACTAGAGTTCTTGTTGCAGAGCTTTCCCTGGGTCTCCACCTATAGCGATTATCTCTTGGTGATATAGTATCCACATAATATTATGCATCAGTGGTCACACACATGCTATAGGTAAGTATTTATAACCCTCTTTAATCTATTCTTTTGTAAGTGCATGTTATATATTGATAATTCATTCGTATAGACTAGAGTAGATGTATGTTTTCTTTAATTTTTTACATTATCTTATTATACTATCCCATTGGATTATCCACCCCTTGGTTTCTCTTATTTTTGAATCTTAGTGGGATACCTATGTTTATCTTAGTTGTAGGCCTTGGAAACCTATAGATATCTTAAGGTGAGGGTCACTATCCTCTATAATTACAACATTAACGCTCCTACACACCTTTGTATCTCGTATGGTATGGCTAGTCTTAGATTAGATCCCTATATTTGAGAACCCAAACATGAACCTATATCTTACTCTCATACACTATGGTGAACCCGAAGTGAACCTTACTATGCTCCACATTGGGTTGCATACACTTTGTTATTACTTTTAAGAATGCAATTGACCCTTATGCAAAACCCTACTACACGACCGATCTGGTTTAAACCAAAAATAATTCTCCCTACACCATTAGCCCTTATGAAGACTTCATGCATGGCTAATCCTATTCAAAATATTCCATTTTTATAGTTAATTTCCTCTTGACACCATTGAGCCCTTTGTAAGCTAAGTACATGACCAATCTTATCAAGTAAAAAAATTCCAATTAGCCTCTTCTAGACATCTTTGTTTCACCATAGAGTATTTACTTGGTGATTCCACTACATCCTCATCTAATCCATTTATATGTGACCTTAATAATTCTCAACATGATGGCCTTCCTAATTTGGTTTCGATTTAACAAAAATAGACTTTTGTAAAACCCTAAGACATTACAAAGTAATATATGATAAATAAATGCTATAACACAAATTTGACACAATAAATAAGCTAATGAAATATGAAACCCTATGTGCAATAAAGAGGTTATAATACTTAGCTGAATTCACAATTGATCCCTAAGTGTTATGGACTGGAAGACTAATGAATAAGAGGAGGAGACTATCGTAACAAAACTCGAGAAAATTTTGTGATTTCCTAATAAGCCTTTGGACTAGGGTCAAGACGCTTAGGTACTGGAGACCTCTGTTGGGCACCTGTGACTACACAAGAGCTCAAAATCTGGTTTTTATTATGTCGCAAGGTGGTCGCTAACCTTTCTTTGTTGGTCTCAGTCTTGTGTGTGTCACACTATGTTCAAAAAATTCGCATGTAACCTGTAAAACCCCAAAACACATCAAATCCTAAAAAAAGAAAAAGATGCAAATGGGGAGGCATAGTGACCCGATGGCCACATGATAGAGTGAAATTATAACCGAGCACCGCACTACATCTCGACTCCATGCAATTATTGTGCATGTATAGAATCGTGCCCTAGGAATTTATTATGGAATATGCACTTAATAATGAGCAATAACTAGATGTAACAACGTAGATAAATGTTTGGATATCAAAATTAACTTCCCCTCCTATGCGTACATGCTAAAAATGTATTCCCTTATCCCTTGAGTGAATGCTAGATGGATGCCTCTACTATTAGAATACCTTTGGATGCAACCTTAGGTGATGATAATAGATTATTAGAGTTTAGTCCTTTATTATGGTCACATAGATTTGTATTTATATGATTCCTTTGTTTGAATTTCATAATTAAAAACTAAAAGGCTGACTTATAAGAAAGCAAGATTCTCAAAAGATAAAAGAGGTGCCAAAGAGGTGAGTAAGATACACAGAGGTTGGGGAGCTTAGAGGGAACGAGGGCACCTAGCACCGATGTCTTGGATGGGCGTTGGTTTCGAGTCAAGATAAATAAATGAAGATTAGAATGGGCAAAGTGGGGTGTGCAAGACCAAAAAGATAGCAAGAAATAAATAAAAGGGGCCAAAGATAGTATTCAATTACTAGTTTTCTCGCTTAGGAATCATATGAGTAGTAGTATGTGATTAGGACCTAGAAATGTACCCAAGTGCATGATTTTGTGTCTACATTTTCCCCACTTTATGTTTTTGAGTGAATACTTGATAACATAAAGTAGATAAGAGATCCATACCGATAAAGATGTAGATTGATGGCAAAAGAGTGCAGAAGAGACAAGAAAAAGCATGGAGTGATAAAAATGAAGCATGGAAGCTAAAGAAGAGGAAGTGACCCTAGGGGTGTGTTGGGATTTTGAGGATAGCGTAATAGTGCTATGATTTAATAACAAACAAAATCATGCACACATGATCCAAACAATTTACCCACAAAATCTACAACAGTGGAAGTATAAACTAGAATAATCCAAATCACACAAAAGTACACACACATAACAAGCATGTACCGTGGTTCACCTAATGTGGGATACACACACCTAAAATAGAGATCTCATATATATAATATAACAAGAGATTACAAACTAACTCTTCTGCACAAGAGTACATGTATCTCTACAAGAGTATCTCCTCCTCCTAGATCTCCAACCAGATCTGCCTAAGTACACTAAACCGTGCCTCCAAACTCCATCACAGATCTCACATAACCAGGAACTACTGCATCTCTGAACTGTGACCAAGTTCTCGTGGATCTATAAACAAGACCTCTCACATGGGTCTACCAGATGTGTAACTAAGACTATGCACCAAGAAGTAAGTCTGTCTCTCCATCACTACATAACCTGTGCAAACATGAAGACGACCTCCTCTACAATATCTAGATCTACATGGATCAACAATACAATATGATCTCATGGATCTATAATACAAGACTAGATCTACATAGATCTATAATACAAGACCTCACCAACATGTGGATCTACAAGAAGAAACACTATGTGCTTTGCATACTATGCAAGCCATTACAATGAGACAATAAATATACAAAGGAAATACAGTAATAGCCTGCTATTTCCTTTTGTCCAACTCCTCTCCATGGAGTCTCTGTCTTCATGTAACCTGTTCCTTTTTCCTCTTCTTCTTCTTCATCTTCATCCTCTCATTCTTAGAGAATCAAGGATCTAATCCGATCCTTCTCTTTTTATTCATCCCACTTCTAAACCCTAGCTTTCATGCTTATATAAGCGTATATAAACTTAGGGCACCTTAGCCATGCAATTACATCCAATAAATCTACTTTAATGCTAAAGATAGATTTAATTCCCGAGAGTTAATTAAAACATCATCGCACAGGTAATCGGCACCGGTTAGCCTTAACGCGGCCGGTTCCCACTGCTCGACCGATGTCCGTCTGTCTGACCGATGATGGGTTGTTGTATTTTCTAGCAAGTTTCCATTGCATGCTCCAGTGAAGCTATTTAGCTCCATAACATAACATGGTGAAGCATGTGTCATACCATGTCTTTGTACTTGTTTTCATTGTTGCTTGTTCTTAATGATGTGGGGTTGCTTCGTAAAAGAAGAGTGGAAGAGTAGTAAAAGTCATATATTACGAAAACTATGTAAATAACATGTAAAAGTATGTAAAAATGTGAAAAGGTAGTAAAAAGGAACACGTGCACTTGATCTCGTGACAAGTGAAAAGGATATAAACTGTAGAAGAATGATTTTTTGGGCAATCTCATGCCAAGATTGATTTTTTTGGCCAATCTCATGCCAAGAGTAAGTTTTTGGGTGATCTCATGCCAAGTCTACTTTTTTGGGTAATCTTAGACTATGATAGAAGAGCATTGAGGAGAAAAGTCTAGTTTTATTCTCCATCCCCGACTACTTCCCAAATTTATACATTGCTATAGATGGTGTGATCTTGCTTTGTTCCGTGTTTGATCCAAATAAATAGAATGCATTATGATTGCTAGAGGACAATGCATGTATTGAGAAAATGCTTTGTGAACTGTTAAAAATTGTGTTGATATGAGAAAGTGATTGAATCGCGCCTCGGTCATAGGCACCCATGAAAGGAAAGGAGTGCCTACATGCTAGTGTTAGTATATAGGTGTGGGTGTCTATGCTAAACTTATGACCCAAGTCGAATCTAGGATGTTCCTATAACTTAAGATTGTTCTATTCCTTTTATTGTGCACGTATGTATTGAAGCTTAGAGCTGATGTATGTGGTGATTCATTCACCCAATATATGCCCCCTCGTTTGGGGTGCACACGACCCGCTAGGAGGATATGGACCAAAGAGGAGGAAAAAATGTTGATCTAAAAATGATACCCTCTAGGAGGGAGGGAATGTGCTTGGTAGAAGCCAAGGAACATGCAAACAAATGGCCTAGTAACATGTGTTAGTACAAACAAGACAAATATGCATATAGAATAAAAATGTAATCTAACAAGTAAGAAGACAATGTAGACCGTGAAAAGTGGGTTGCAAACATGAGACATCACTCACAATGTCGCAAGAAAATTAGGGCCGAGGAGGGAAAAAAGCATATAAGAAATGAAAAAGCAATATATAGGAAAATCCCAAGAACAATGGCATACAATAGAAGACAAGAGCAAGCAAAGTGTAACAGATAACCATGGTGGAAAATAGTTCCTGTAAGGAAAATGTTGTACATGAAGCACCCATTAACATGTTAGAAAGATAAAAAGTATGTCAAGATGTGTATATATCGATAGAGTAGTGTGCTAGTAAGAATAGGAAATAGTATAAAATAAAACAATAACACCTGTAGTGTGTACAAAAGAATATGCACCAGAGCCTCGGTGGGACCGATAAAAGGTACAATACCAAACATCAATTATGTGTGTAAGGATCTATAGAAAGTCTACATTCAAAACTAGAGAACAAGTGAACACACATGTGTATATAGAAAATATAATGACATACTTGGATATATGTGTAAGCAAAGTGTACATGTAAGTAAAAACAAGCAAGAATAAGTGCAACCAAGATATGCAGTATGTAGTGAATGAGTGAGATAAAATGATATGTAATGTGAATGTGATAGGATCAACGTGCCCACCTGAGCATATGCGGATGAGTATGAGATGAGGTTCATTTATAAAATACCCCTTGATAGTCAAGAATGAACCATAGAACAAGAGTGCGTCATTGGGAAATGGTTTGAAATATGCACTAGATAGATAGATCAATGAAGCATAGAGCGTAAAGAGTGTGAATATGACAAGGTTCATTGATGTAGTATAACCTCAACGGAAATAATTGTGAACCTTAGCACAAGAGTGCGTCATAAGGTATTGATGATACAAGTTGTGTGTATCAATACATGTAGAATGAATGAGAAAGACTAAATATGAAGCACAAAGTGTGATAGTAGAAATGTGAGACACCTAATAATGCTAAGAGGGGGAAGTAAACATGATTCCCCCCAAGTGTATGATGTGAATAAGAATCAAGTAACATTATCTAAGAGATCATCATTGTCATGGTCGAAGCCAAATGGAGATGCGTCAGAGACTTGGTAAGAAATAGTATGTGGTTGATCATGTAAGGATCCATTGCGGTGTAAATTGTACATGCCCATTGCATATTCCTCATCAATGAAAGGTGGTAGTGGAAAACCATGTGCATACTAACAAGTAAGGTTTTGTGTATAGCCGAGAAATGAATAATTGCAAATAGAAACATGGTGAAAGGCATGGGAAATGTGATATCAATATGATCAAGATCCAGAGTGCCACCAATGTAGCTAAGCCAAGATTTCCCAAGAGTAAGTGGATTAATGCGAGGAGTGTGTGTAATAAATACTGATAGATGGAAGACGTGAAGGCCATAAAAATAGTTATGTGAACATATCCATGATATATACGAGGAGAATGAGATGAAAGGATAATATTAGTAAGTGTGAATCCAATCTAATCCAAACCATCATATGTGCAAACAATGTTAGAGAAAATGGGATCGAATAGAATGTATTGCCAATAAGAGTTATTCATGAAAAGAGTGCATGTGAAAGGAGGAAGCAAAAATGTAGATTTCTTATAAGAAGATGCGGAAGGTTGCACGATGTCCAGTGTATGGAAAGACCCTAAAAAATGTACCATAACATTAGTAGGAGGGGGTGAGGATGAAGCATAAGAGATTGTGCCCAATGTACAAACAATTCTTGCAAGTGAGGGTAAGATGGTAGGATATTTTGTGGGTTGTTGATCAACAACGAGATGCATATCAATAGCAGGAATTGGGATAATTAATGTAGTGGTTGGATCTAGATGGCAATATTTGAATGGGTCATAATCAATGATGATTTTATATTCAAAGCCCTTATGTAAGAATTTAACGCACCGGTGAACTGTAGAAGGCACTTCTTGCATGGTGTGAAGCCATGGCCTACCAAGTAAGTAGTTATATTGAAGTAGAGTATTGATAACAAAAAAATACAATAGGAATAGTTTTTGGCCCAACTGTGAGTGGTAAAGTGATAGTGCCTATGCACGGATGTGTAGAAGAATCATACACACAGAGAGAAATGGATGTTGGGTTTAAAAATATGAGGAAAGACTGATGTTTTGAAGGAGTGATAGAGTAAAAATATTGAACTCAGATCCATTATCGATTATTTTCTCGCTTGATACCCATGTTATAATGCTAGCCGATATATATAGGGATGATCATTATCATAAACAAAGAGATTATCAGCTATATCAGATGGGAAAGTAAGTTGTTGAGAAAATGCATCCACAAATGACTGATATACTATGTCCGGATGAGTAGTAGAAGGAATGCGAGTATTAGCTAAGAGAGAAATGATTTTAGCTCTACAATCAGGATTGGATAGCAAGAAATCATGAATGGAGATATCCATGATGAGAGGATCCTAGGAAAATGAAAGAAGTGATAATATGAGGACCCAAGAGTGTTTGAATGAGATGGGTTCACCAAATTATTTAACAAAAATAGAATTTTGTAAAACCCTAATATATTTCAGAGTCACATATGATAAATAAACGCTATAACAAAAATTTGACACAAACAATAAGCTAATGAAATATGAAACCCTAGGTGTAAGAAAGAGGGTAGAAGACTTAAATGATTTCACAATTGATATTGAAGTGTTATGGACTGGAAGCTTGATGAACATGAGAGGATGCTATTGTAACCACACTCATAAAATTATGACTACTTGATAATCCTAGACCAAGGAACCTAGACTGGGGCTAGGGTGCCTAGGCATTGGAGACCTCTATTGGAAGCCTGTGACTACGTAAGAGCTCAGAATCTAGTTTTTCTTATGTCGTAAGGTGGTTGCTAACCTTCATTGTTGGTCACTTGTGTGTTGCACTATGTCCACAAAATTCTCTTGTAACTCAGTAAAGAGAAGATAACCTACAAAACCCCAAAACACGTAAAATCCTAAAAATAAAAAGATGCAAATGGGGAGTCAGACTGACCTCAACGGTCACCCGAAAAAGTGAAATTACGACCAAGTGCTGCACTACATCTCATAATCCATGTAGTTCTTGTGTGTGTGTGTAGAAATATTTCCCTGGGAAGATCTTGTGTAAGATGCACTTGATAACGAGCAATAACTAGATGTAGCAATGTAGATAGATGTGTGGATGGAAAAATGAACTTCCCCTCCTATATGTATATGCATAAAAATTCACTCCCTTGTCCCTTGAGTGAATTCTATATGGATGATTTGATGCTCTTAGAATGCCTTTGGATACAACCTTAGGTGATGATAATATATGCTTAGAGTTTGGTCCTTTATTATGGTCAGATAGCTTTGTATTTATATGATTCTCTTGTTTGAATTTCACAATTGACAACTAAAATTCCAACCCATAAGAAAGTAAGATGCCCAAAATATAAAAGAGGCCCAAAAGAGGTGAGTAATATACAAATAGGGGCACCCAGAGGGGACAAGGGTGCCTTGGCGCCGCGTCCTAGCTAGGTGCTTTGGTGTCCAGAGTCAATAAAGATAAATAAATGAAGATCAGAATGGGGTGTGGGGTGTGCAAGACCAAAGAGAAATCAAGAAAGACAAAAAAGGGGCCAAAGATAGTAGTCAATTACTAGTTTTATCGCTTAGGAATCATATGAATAGTAGTATATGATTAGGACCTATAAATGTACACAAGTGAATGATTTTGTGTCTATAGTTTCACATCACAATGATTGTCTTGCCATATGATCTAATAATAAGAATTGAAAACCCCCATCTCGAAATATAAATACTAGATTTATCTTCAATATGAAGAATAAGGGGAGCAATAATATGTCCCTAAATATGATTATACCTTTTCTATGCAAAAATTCTTGTAACAATTCCTTGAGCACATATGAGAGTCACCCAAAATGTTAGGCGTATTAAGGATATATTTCTTACAAGTTTGATGTTGATATCAACCATAGTGAACCTCCTACAAATGGAGTAAATTATGATCCAACTAATAACACTAATTTACCTTCTAATGTTTCTTCCAATCAACTCATCATGAAACTCCTTGACCACCTACATTAGTAACAAACCATGACTACCAATCACTTTTGCAACTCTAAAATAATCTAGCTCATCTTGTTATCCATCCACAAATGATCTATTGGGGCATGGAAAATCAAGGTCAAACCTTTCCATTTCTAGTTAGACCCAATGAAATTCCCCTTACACAACCTCACATCCATAACAAGAACCTTTAAGCCATTCAAAGACAACCACTTTCTCTCTATATTTCTTTAATGGACATTGGTGATGTCATTCCTTCCATCACATATGATGGTTATATTGACCCTACTCTTCATATTAAGGAAGTTCAAAATATCTATAAAGATTGGGTCAAAAATAATTCATATGCTATAACTAACCTCTTATCCAAGACGCTTATAGGATATTCCTTGGATTGGTACTATATCCTCCTACCCAAATCCATTTTTAAGTTGGAAATCTTGGTGTCTACTCTAGTTAGTGAATTCCGATACAATGATATTTTGAAAACAACATTAACACCACCATCACTTACAAACAAATGGATAACGAATCTACCAAATATTTAATCAAACATTGGAAGACCTTATCCACTAGGGCTGAGCACAACATACCCTAGGAAGCTTGTTCCAAATATTCTTTAGAGCACTTAAGGCTCAACTTTAATAAAAGATCAAGTCATTATCTCCTACCTATTTGGAAGAAACATTTGAATAGGCCAATTTCCAAGATTTTTCATGAGATAATTTGAAAAGACTTCTCCAAAGAAGCATACACCTAAAAACATTCACCCTCACGTGTCCTATAAACAAGAATACCACCAATGAAAAATTCACATATAACCTTCCTCAATGCACTTCTTCCAATAGAACCATCCATAACATTGATCAATCTACTTCCAAATCATATAATAACTCTACTCCCTCCTATATTGGTGTCACTAACCTCTACCCAAGGAAAGTTACAACAACGTCTACCTCAACTATTTACTCTTGTTGTAGATACTTATTGACCTCTCATTTACTCGAATGATGAAAACAATTATTTTTGATGGCACACCAATTAGGGAAATTTATATGACAACTTTGGTACCCTTTGATATTTTTACTAAATATTTATTCTTGGCAACAAATTCAATCACAAAGCCATTACTCAAGAAAGGATATATGAAGCCTTTAAGGCATGTTATAAAGACCAACAACATGACTAACATGAAGTGATTCATAAATATAACTAATATAAAAATATAATGAACCCCTTCCCGATAAATCCAAATCTAAAAAATCCAATGCTGATCCATCAATAATGTGGCTTTCATTATTATCGATACCTCATATCCCTCTCTTGGTTCATCTAATTAAATTACATTTCATATGGATGGTGTTAAATGCATTAATTATTTTATGAATCCCTCTTACCCTTCCTTAGCTTAGGATAAATCATATAATATCATCTATCCCTATTATTCATGAAGAAAACATCATGAACAAGCACCCATCTCCAACTCCTTAGTCCAAGTACAAATACGTCTACTGATAGACCCGCCTACTTATGATTCTAAAGCTATCAAAGTAGTCGGACCACTCGTAAAAACACATCTACCATGGATAATCCCATAGTTATGACATTTATAACTCAAAGTAAAAATATTCTTCCAACCCATCTCCTTCAAAACCTTTTAGACTAACCGTCCCAAGGTTTAGACTTCTATACAACCCAACCTAGAAGATTGGGGCCTGTTGCACACATTTCTCACCTTCCTAGAGAAATCCCATTATTTGAAAACATTTGTACCTCACCCCAACATTGTGAGTATCTTATATCTAAACTCTTTACTGTGAATATTCCTTTTCCACCCACTTTGGGGCAACAACCTTCCCAAAGATGGTTTGAAAGAGAGCATCATACGTCATTGTGAAGAGTTATCCATTAACACCGATATTTCCACCGATTGTTCCTTATGCACCTATTTTATCTTTATTCCACGATTCCTAATGAACTTATATTTCATGTTAAAAACCCTCCCCTCTTTATCTTAGTCTAGATTGACCACACCATGGTAAAAAGATCCATCATAGATAAAGGTCATGGCACTTGTGTCGCCTATTTTGACTTCATTAAAACACTTGGTTACTCTATCAAAAATGTAAAATCCATTAGGAGCACATGTTAGTGCTCGATCATAGATAGATTACCCCTATGGGTTGTATATGTATCCCTATTATTGTCTCCCCCTTATACCATTTGCGCCAAAGTCACGGGCTTCAATTTCCCCTTATATTATAATATTCTCCTAGGAAGACCATGGGCTTATTACATATGTGTAGTCACGTCATCCACCTACCAATGTGTTAAGTTTTCACACCCATGAGATATTCATAAGGTATAAGGAGACACAAATATTTGGAACTTTGACCTATTTAAAAAATGTGGGACATTTAAGGTTCCTACTCTTGAAGAACTTCTTACCATCACATTTTAGGAATATCAATGCTTTAACTATCTATTCAATTATCTTTATGGATATAATGGTGGTCTTAAAGTTATGGGAATAATTTTACCAACCTTATTGATTATTATGATGATGAATGCAATGAAATCAACCTTTGAATTAATACCTCGATATTCCTAATGTAATTATCTCCTAAATACCTCTCAACTTATGATGATGCTCACGTAAGAAAAATACTAACCATGTCCCTAACACTATTACTCAAACTAAGAATCCTCATGTTGAACATATTTTCCAACCTACGACTATCATTGAATCATGTGCTATTGATTTTCCTACACCTGGTTACGATGATGATTACTCTATCCAGGATCCATTCTTAGAAGGTTATGCCAGTCAAGAATGCGGAAATATTTTTCTATCCCGACACTCTATGCTATTCCTTTAATACTAACATCAATAATATCACAAAGTATTCTCATAATATACACATCCTATCTTTTATCTAGAGGTAGATGATCTTATGGAAGATGATGACATATAATTTGATTTTTACTCTAATAACGAGCTTATGAACTAAAATCCCCTAATTAATGATCTAATTCTCAAGCCACATTATTATCCCTTAGTTAGCCCTTCTACAATTCCTTTTATGACATCTCCCCCTCCTTTCCATTTTCTTCTCCACATGTCACTAAAACTCTACCTTCTACAACACCACCACCAATTCTTCTTTCTATCATGGATCCTAGTCCTCGCATCGATTGACCCATAATACACTTGGCATGAGGATCTTGGACATGATGTTTCATATTTTATATCCTACTGATGAGATATGAAGAAAATAAAATAAGAATCAAGAAAGAAAAAAGGTCTCATCAAAGTCAATTCAAAGTCAAGGGATAGCATATCTAAATCCGTAGTAAAGGAATTACTTGTTGGAAATGTGGAAAGAAAGGAAATGCAAAAAGATTGTTGGTCAAAGAATAAAGAGAAACAACAACCAGAAAAAGGTAAAGAGGTGAATCTTGCGCATCAGAGGTAATGCAAGATTCTCTTATTCTTTCTTTAGATAGTAGAATTGAATCACGTGTTTTAGATTCAAGAGCTTCTTTCCATGTAACCCCTAATAAGGTTATTTCAGAAATTATGTCCAGGGCAATTTTGGGCATGTCTATTTGGGTGATGATGAACCTTGCAGTATTACTGGTAAAGGGGAAGTTCATCTAAAATTACAGAATGGAAATACATGGGTATTGAAAGATGTGAGGCATGTGCCAAGCCTCAGGAGGAATCTTATTTCTGCAGGGTAACTAGGTGAATCTGGTTGCATGGTTACTTTTACAGGAGACTCTTGGAAAGTCACCAAGGGTGCTTTTTTTGTGGAAAGAGGTAAGAAGGTAGGAACGTTATATTTATCTACCTGTATTACCGATTCCTTTTCTGCATTATCTACTTCAGATTCAGATGCATGCATGTGGCATAATCGGTTGGGTCATATGAGTCAAAAAGGAATGCAAATCTTAAAGGATAAGGGTAAGTTATCAGATTTGAAAGATTTAGATCTTGATTTCTGTGAGCATTGTATCTTTGGAAAGAAAAAGAGAGTGAGATTTCTCAAAGTTGGGGCAACTAAGAAGGAGTAGAAATTGGAGCTTGTACACTCAGATGTGTGGGGACCAGCTTAGGTAGCTTCTCATGGTGGATCCTAGTATTATGTTACTTTCATTGATGATGCTACAAGAAAGGTATGGGTTTATTGTATTAAACACAAATCTAATGTTTTTGAAACTTTTAAAAGATGGAAAGCCCTTGTTGAGAATGAATCAAATTCTAAGTTAAAGTGCCTTAGATCTGACAATGGTGGTGAATACTGTAGCAAGGCTTTCAATGATTATTTTTCAGTGAATGGGATACGTAGAGAAAGAACAGTTCCAAGAACACCATAGGAGAATGGTGTTGTAGAAAGAATGAATAGGACAATCATGGAATCTACTATAAGTATGAGGATACATTCTGGATTGCCCTTGAAGTTTTGGGTAGAAGCAATTGATACAACAATTTATTTGATTAATCTGTGGCCCTTAAAGTTCACTAGATGAAGGAATACTAGAGGAAGTACGGACCGGAAAAGAGGTAGATCTTTATTTTCTTAAAGTTTTTGGTTCAGAAGCTTTTGTGCATGTTGATAGAGAAAATAGAAAAAAGTTGGATGCAAAATCCAAGAGGTGCACTTTCATTGGTTATGGATCTGGTGATTTCGGTTTTGATTTTTGGGATTTAGAGAATTCTAAAATTGTTAGGAGTTGTGATGTTGAATGGAATGAAAAAATAATGTATAGGGATCAAATTTTGGTACCCAAGGATGAGAAAATTGAGAATTTTATTGATGAAAATGAACTCTTGGGTTTTAAAGAAACACCTTCAAAAATACATAGTAACCGTGGTCAGTTAGGCCTTGACCGACATCGGTCAGATGAACCGCCGATAGTTATAGAGGATCAGAACCGATGTCGGTTAGCTGAATCGACATCGGCCAGAGGTGACTGGCATCACCACCGCCGAAGTTGATACTAATGTCCAGGAGGTCCAGATTGAGCCTCCGGTACCCCAAACTCCTGTGAGAAGGTCATAAAGGGTAAGTAAACTTCCAGAAAGATTTTCACCTTCTCTATTTTATCTATTATTGACTGATAGTGGTGAACCAGAAAGCTTTGAAGAAGCAATGCAGGATAAAACTCATGTTTAGTGGGAGCATGGCATGGATGAGGAGATGAACTCTTTGGAACAGAACTAGACTTGGGATTTGGTTAAATTGCCAGTAGGAAAGAGAACATTGCAGAACAAGTGGGTTTATAGAATTAAGGAAGAAGAGGGTGGACAGAAAAGGTACAAGGAAAGGCTTGTAGTAAAGGGATTTACACAAAAGGCAAGTATTGAATTTGGTGAAATATTTTCTCCTGTTGTTAAGATGACTTCTATTTGTATTGTATTGAGTTTAGTTGTAGTAGAAGATTTGCATTTAGAGCAACTAGATGTGAAGATGGCTTTCCTTCATGGTGATTTGGATGAAGATATTTATATGTAGCAGCCGCTTGGGTATGAAGTCAAGGGTAAGGATAAATTAGTGTGCAAGTTGAAAAAGAGCCTATATGGGCTCAAGCAAGCTCCAAGGAAATGGTACATGAGGTTTGATAGTTTTATGCATGAGCATGGTTACTTGAGATGTGAATCTGACCATTGTGTTTATTTCAAGAAGCTTGAAAATGGGAGCTATATTATTTTTTTACTGTATGTGGATGATATTCTTATTGCAGGATCTAGTATGTAGGACATTGGTGAGCTTAAGAGAAAGATAGCTCACACATTTGTAATGAAGGATTTGGGAGCTGCAAAAAGAATTCTTGGCATGCAAATACATAGAGACAGGAAAAACAAGAAATTGTATTTGTCTCAGGAGGATTATATCTACAAGGTGTTAGAAAGGTTCAACATGCAAAATGCAAAACCTGTTAGCACACCTATGGCTAGACACTTCAAATTGAGTAAAGATCAATGTCCTTCATCACAAGAGGAGGTCAAATACATGACACAAGTACCATATGCTTCAGCAGTTGGAAGTCTCATGTATGCTATGGTTTGTACAAGACTAGACATTGCACAGGCAGTGGGAGTTGTGAGTAGATATATGGCTAATCCAGGTAAAGAGCATTGGAAAGCAGTCTAATGGATACTCAGGTATTTGAAAGGGACATCTAGCATGCAGTTATGCTATGGAGGTTTAGATATTTCATTACGTGGCTATGTTGATTCGGATATGGCTGGAGATCTGGATGGTAGGAGGAGCACTACTGGATATATTTTCATAGTAGGTGGAGCACATGATTAATGGATTTCGAGATTGCAAAAGGTTGTGGCTTTGTCTGCTACAAAGGCAGAGTATGTTGCAGCTACAAAGGGTAGTAAGGAGATGATATGGATGAGTAGGTTCATGGAAGAGTTGGGAAAGGAACAAAGTAATTGTAAACTATTCAGTGACAGTCAGAGTGTAATTCATTTGGAAAAGAACTCAACATTTCATTCGAGAACGAAACACATTCAGTTGAGATATCACTTCATACGGCAGGTATTAGAGGATGGAAAATTGAATCTGGAAAAGATTCATACAAGCAAGAACCCTACGGATATGCTAATGAATCCATTAGTAAAGGAGAAGTTGGAGCTACACTCCACTTCTGTTGGTCTTTGAGTTTGAAACTTGAAGAGGAAGAAACAAAGCTTAGGAGGATCCAAGAATGGCATTGTACAGGTATAGTGTGTAGTAATTAATCTCCAAGTGGGAGATTGTTGAGTATGGAGCTAAATTACTCATGTTTTAGCATGAAAATAGAACTTGCTGGAAGTTGATAGTAACTAGCATCGGTTAGAGTGTGACTGGCATTGGTCAGGGAAAGTTGGAACCAATGACGGTTGGGCAGAACCGACATTGGTTACCTATGTGATGAGTTTTTAATTAACTCTCAGGATTTATTTCTATTTTTAGCATTGGAATAGATTAAATGAATGTAATTGCATGGCTAAGTGCCCTAAAGTCTTAAAAAACTATTTAAAGCATAAAGCTAGGGTTTAGAATGAGAGGATTGATCATAATTACAAGATAATTATGTGAGAAAAAATTCTTGGTGATGAATCAAAAAGCTTGAAGGAAGAAAGTATTGAACATCGAGAAGTGTAGAAGATTGTAAATCTTCATTGTATATCTTATGAAAGCTTTGGATAATAGATTGGCTTGTTTCTTGGTGGACGTAGCCCACACTAGGTGAACCCTATTAAATGCGGTGTTGATTTATGTCTCTTGTTTTGTATAATTCTTACGGTAGAATATCCACTTTTATTTGTATGTATGCTTAGATATGATATATTATCATTCAGTACAACCGATGTGCTAACCCCAACAATAATAGCATGCGACCTATTTTGGGAATAGATAAGCGAGTGAAGGGAAAGTCCCCACCCTTTATATATGTAGTGAATTGTGTAGTAGATATAGAGATAGAGAGAGGTATGATGGTGAATACACACATAGATAGATATGTGTAGATACATAGAGATATAATGAGATTATCTTCGCTAAATATGTTATGCACATACTACGATATTGTAATGAAGCTTCGTATACTTATGATATTTAATATAATGAAGGATATTAGATGAATCTAAGTGTTATTTCTATGTGTATTTGAAACGGAATGTTTTTGATCTCATCATAGTTAATACTTATTTATATTATCCTCTAGGTATAGATCTACAGTATGCTCTTTAGAATGATGTGTTAGTAATGGAACTATATGTGTTAAGTCTTCATCATGATAACATCCTGTAATAAGTAACCCTAAAGAGGGACCTGGTACCTTTGTGCACTTTGGGTGAGCTCTCAGTCCAGGTTGAGTGATGTGCCAACATGACTAGGGTTTTTTGGATTTGTATCACTAAATTCTAGGCTGCATCATTGGTTCCATTGCCAAGACCCTCTTTTCAGTTGTTTTCAGGATGGTTCGCGATGAAGACATATCGGTTGACCTTAGAAAGTGTTGAAGAATGGATACATGATTTGGAAGAAGAATACACATGGTGATTCAGCACTGGATTTGAGTTTAACACACGCATGTGGGTGGAACAAAATCTATATGACAGTTTATATGAGAGCTTTTTTGCTATCTTTCCGGAGAGTTGTATCGTGGCGATTGATTATGCATCTAAGTGGAATTGGAGGTATCACGCACTTGTCTAGATGCAGGAATAATTCCAGGCCCTTTATGATGCTGATCTAATTTGGACTCGAGCTGTGGATATGTGGTTTCGTGGTGTCTTGAATAGTTATATCTTGGAATACTCAATTTCCACTTATTCGTGTCCAGTAGCTGAATTCCAATTTTTACGATATCCAAGGAGAACTTACCTACTAGGCATTCCTCCAATGATCAAGATCCTGATGGTAACCTTGAATATGGAGGGTAAACCGATGGCTAAGTAAACCTCACCACGTGCGGGGGTAGGAGTAGGTTTGGTGAAAGATGGCATACCTAGTGCTAGAAAGAAAGAGAGAGGAAAGGCAGCTTAAGTATAATGAGACGCGTAAGAGGGAGATAGAGAAGCAATGTTATATTGTGGAAACTATGGCATTGAGGAGAGAGATGGATCATAAAGGATTTGAAGCTCACGTAGAAGACATAAAGCCGAGCATCAAGAACTCCCCATCCGAGAAAGCATAATGAGGGATCCCCCTTAGCCTCACGTAGAAGTGCACCAAGCAGAGACTACCCGGGTTGCGGGTGCGCATCGAATCCATCTCGGTAACCTTGCCCTTATGTTTGGTTTTTAGCATCTAGTACAACAAGCAGTCAATAAGCTAGTTCAAGTAGTGGGAGAGTAGGAGTGAGTCTTATAAAAGGCACACCAATGTCGGTCTGCAAAAAAATTTGTTGTTATACGGGAGTACCTTTTTGGGTGTATCATCAACATAGAATACAAGCGCGCTAATTTTTGGATTAACTTTTGGGAGTAGTAAAGCTTCACAGAATGTTGGGGTACAGTTCAATTCTACTATTGGGTGATGATTACAGATGTGCATCATGGTAAAGAAAAAGGAGGTACGGCGAGATAGTGTGCCTCGCCACCCAAGAGATGCCTGTGCTTAGGGTTATGACGTGTGTGCTGGGGGGTAGCCAAAAGAGGTACTAAAAATCCAATAGTGTGCCTATGTCACCCGAGAGATGCCTGCGCCAGGGTTATGGTATGTGCGCCAGCCTGCAAGGTTTCTAGCTGCAGTGAAGGTACAATATGAACAGAGTGTCTGCGCCAGGTTTGATGTGCCTACGCCAGGGTTAGTGTGCTTGATCTAGGTTTAATGTGCATATGCTAGTGTTAGTGTGCTGTGCCAAGTACCTTACCCTAGGACTACTAGGTAACTTTGATTTAACTTTTTTATTAGGACTACTAGGTGTTAGTTCTAATTTTTTAACTTAGTTAAACAAAACCATGCACACATTTGGCACGCCCGGTGGGACATATCCTTAGTCCCTTAACATTCTAGCTTGAATTCTATTATTTTTGGCTAACCTTTGATATACACATATAGCAAATAATGTTCAATTTATTAGAATTTTTCTAGTATTATATGTGTAGGTTTTCATTTAGAGCTATCATTCTAATGGGTTGTTGTCAATTTCGAGCTAACTTACTAAAATTTGAAGTGTTGTGAGATTTTTGGTGTCTTTGGCTGTATTTTGACTGCAGGAGAGGGTGTAGGTGCACTAACCACGACATAGGCACATTAAACCCGACAAAAGCACACTAACCCTGGTGTAGGCACATTAAACCTAGTGCAAGCACACTAACCATGGCGTAGGCACATCAAACATGGCGCAGACACTCTATTCGTATTGTACCTTCACTGCATGGTGAAAACTTATCGAGGCTACCACACATACCATAACCTTGGTGTAGGCATCTCTTAGGTGGTGTAGTCACACTATTAGTGTTTTTCGTACCTCCTTTGGATACCCTAGTGCACATGCCATAGCCATGGTGCGAGGCATCTCTCGGGTGGCATGACACATTATTTGAGTTTCCGCACCTCCTTTTTGCTACCCTAGTGCACATATCATAATCCTAGTGCAAGTATCTCTCGGGTGGCGTAGAGACATTGTTTAATTTTCTGTAACTCCTTTAGTTACCTTGGCGTACATGCCTAAACCATGGCACATGTACCATCACCCTAGCGTAGGCCTCTCTTGGGTGGCACGGGTGCATCTGCGGATTTTGGTTTACACAGAGGGTGTAGATGCCCTAAACCATGCGCATGCACCCAAACCCATGCATAGGTGTCTCTGTAGGAGGCACACACATGCATAAAAGGGTGCGCACACACCCTGAGGGGTGTGCAGGTATATCTGTTTAATCCGGTTTTGTTTACCAATTTTTGGTGTCCCTTGTTTTGATCATATCTTTTGACCCGTTAACCCGTTTTCAGAGTTTGAATAGGCGTCAGAAAGAGAATGAAGCATAATTTGCGAGGGATATTCTAAAAGTAATATAAATTTGGTATCATTAATTATATCACAAAACTCCCAAAGTTCCCTGAAGACCTCCAAAAATGCAAAATACTAAAACTGTTAATTTTTTTTGCTAAAAATAGATTTCTAGAATTTTACGATTTTCTTGGTTTTCTAACTTTTGCAGGGTTCTAAAAGTGGTTTACAAGTTTCCTCTTCATTAATTTATTTTGTACTAACTTTTAAAAACATTTGCATCTTCATTTGTGAAAGTTTGAAATGCGTATGCTCTTCCTGTGCCTTTCTAGGTGATCTTGGGAATAAGAAACGTTTCACCACTTTCTTCATACTTGCAAAACGGTTTAATTAGATTTCAAAGTTGGTTAAAAGGAACTTATTTTTGCATTTTACTTAGGTATTTTCCATTCCTTGAAAAATTTGAGTAAGATACCTTGTTGCATACACTCTTTCCTTGCATCTTAGGATGATCTGGGAAAAAAAAAAACAACATCTTATCTCCTTTATATGAAGTTTTGGAAAATTACTAATCCATTGTGCAGAACCAAAAATGCTTGTCAAAGTAAAGGTGGATTTGAAACAAAATTAAACTACTAATATAGTTTCGTGTAGGTTTCCAAAAAGGTTTTCAAGAAAACTACATCTAATTAAAAAGGATAAAAAACACACCACATTCAAAACACTTTGTATTTACGAGTTCGATTAAAGGTCTTATGCGTACCCAAAATTGTAAGGGTGCACCATCGAACAACGTAACATGTACCCCAATGATGATTCAAGTCTCCTCTGAGGTGTTCGGGATCGTAAAAGTTACCCAATGTGCGTTAACATCCCGCATGCCCCGCTTTAGCCCCGCTTAGCCTCCGCGTTTTTTAAATTTCAATGTTTACCAGCTTTTTTTCACCGCCATGAGCTTGCATTAATGATTCTAGTTCCCTAGAATAGTGTTTTGCCATTGTTTATAGTTTAAGAGATCAATTTGGTTTTTACCTTGGGTAAATGCAAATGCTATAAATAGTTGGCTTGTGCTCAAGCAAATGGCCCCTCAAATTTGCCTCTGAATTTCTCATTGCAATAGATTAGTCTTTCATTTTACTTAGAATTCTTAGTTTCTTTTTCATCGCATGCTTAGTTAGTGTTGTTTTGTTGTTAGAAGCCACATATCCATCTTGTGCAAGTGTGTTGATATTTCATCCAATCCATTCGAGTAGAGTAGTTTGTTTTCAATAGGAAGCCATTAAAGTTACAGGTTTTGTTCTTCAAACAGGATAGTTTCAGGTTCTGGACGTTTTATGTTGCATGACTCGCAATAAATCCCGCTAGGAATTACATAAGCCAAGCTCTGTACTCTTGCGCTATCTCTCTCCTACTCGCATTGTATTCAGTCTGTATCCTAAGCTGCCTTTGTCCCAATATCTACTTCTGTTGATGCTAGCATTACATGCTTTTCTGGATCCACGTGAACACGAAGGAACGAGGAGATCACACTGAGGGGACAAGATCACACACACCATTGGATTCGCCACTGTTTTGCAGAATCTAGGTTCTAGCTTTCAAAGTTCTAATTAGAATCATATCAAATAGAGTAGTTAATTACTTTATTTCAGTCAATCTTACTTTCGATATTGCCAGGGAAGCTATGGGGATTGATAGTTTCTGAGAGACTATGATTCTTTCCTCACTTATGAGGTAGGATCGAGAGTCTTTCAAATAGATTAGATCAATTATTTCATTGTTTAGAATAGATTTACAAATCGCATGTAGTAGCTATACTCGGTTACTTTGTTTGTTTTAAAATTTGACACTAGGTTAATTGTCAATTTCTAGATATATTAAAATAGATGCTCTTTCAAATTCATTTATAAAATTCATCAGAAAATAACAAAAATATAGAAGTTATATATGTTATAGACATACTTCGCATAGTTAATTTTATTTTTCTGCATTTAGTTTACATTATTGCTTTTGTATGACAATCACGGGACCTAGAGAGCCCAGGGAATACGTATTCGAGCCAATCGTGCCCCAACCCAATCTCGTCACAGCCATAACTGATATAGATCAGAATCTTAGGATCCAAGTCTTCCAAACAATGGTAAACTTACAACAAATCAGTTTCCAACTGCACGGGTTAAACATAGAAGACGACCAAGCACACACATTTTGGTCAAATCAACCAAACTACAGATTACCCTAGATTCATATCCGCATGACTGTGGAAGGGTTTGAAAGAGAGTAGACCTTTGGTTGTGATCCTTTGGTCCCATAGCCAGACACAGGAGACACTCTCACAGATATAGATACCAGCTTGAGAATTCAGGTTGCACAAACGCCTGTAAGATATTCTGAGAAGATCGCACAATTATTAATTCTGAATATAAAAGTTGAAAAGGCATATGACTATTGGATACTAGGGATTAGGGATTGATTCCACACATGACCATAGTAGACCACAACAAATACGAATCTACGGTTGTGACCCACAAATCCCACAACCCAACGAGTCCATAGGTGAATCAGACATAGATGTTGGCCTACGTACACTAGTATTCAGATCTACTCCACTTCCACCTATCATCATCGAAACAGTTATCCTTGCTAGACACAAAAAGCTAACAAAGCTAAGGAGTTCTGGACTAGGCCAGAGAATCACCCATAGAGTCAATTATATTTACCATCCGCCCTATGACCTTATCTGGAGATATACACGAAACTATCCCAGGTCATTTTCCACGTATTCCACAACCTATAGACCGAATCACGCCAGAGCTCGATATTGATTGGAGCCTTCGAGCAGTCATCCTTGCTGATCGATCTATCACACTAGTTTAGGTTAGGAGGGCCTTCTTTTGCCTTAGATTCACAATTTCCACTAGTGCGCGTCGAAGACATTAGATTGCCCAATTAGCTTGTCTGCATCCCACACATATTTAATCCCCACCGGCTGTCTCGGCACGACCTCGGGAGGTCGGGGTGAGGAAAAGTTACTTGTAGATTCCTATGCTCGCTTGTCACTTTTCCATCGTACAAAATTGGTGAACCCGACGTGAACCTTTCTACTTTCTAGTCTGGAGTCAGATTTCTACTGGTTCTTTCAAATTAAAATGACTCTTTCATCTTTACTACCTCATTAGCTTTCACCATCACCTTCGCTCCTTCCCATTATTTTGTGGGTATTCATATACCCCCGAATATGTCGGGATTCGATGCATATGGTAGGCCTCTCTTAGGTCTTGAGGCATACTACGCTCAACTGAATAGACAATCATCACCCTCGCTCTCAGTATGGGGTGACAACTACTCAACTAACCAGTTGTCAACACAAACTCCAAGGGTCAGATATAGCCCATCTTTCCAAACAGAGGAGTTGGATCAATTCGCTCAAACACAACAAACAGAGCCTTCAGGCTCGAACAATATGACGCTCACAGGAGAATCTAGTTCATCTCCTCAGGTACTACTTAGACCACAAATTAGTAGACAAGTCGACCCATACCTGGTTTTAGATAATGAACATTCAACACATTATCCCAGGAATGAACAACGTTCCCAAGGTATGTACCCACCTATAGGGAATCTACAAATACAACCCGAGGTCTCTTTTCAAGGAAATACCTCCATGCCATTACATATAGGAAATGCCCTGGGAAACTTGGTAGGGAAGCGATCAATTCATAGCAGGATATCACATGCCTATACAACACCATGATATACAACAAACGCCGCTAAGGAAAAACACCGTGACTTCACCAAATGAAGTCATTTCAACATTAGTAGAAAAAGTGAGGGGGTTAGAACTTGCTCAGGAAAATCACCATTCTCAACTCATGCAGGCAGGAAATTCCAAACCTAGCCAAATAGACCTCCTCACAGGAATAGGTACGTTAGGTGTGACCCCTCAGTATTCACAACAAACGCCGACTAGAACCGTCATTTCTAACACCGATCTGACACCTCCCGGTCTAGTACAAAATAATCCATTCTTGGACAATACCCCTTCATACTTAAACATGTACTCCAAATCACCACAAGGGGATATGTTCTCCTCTCCCGGTATTTTTACTCAACCACAGGGGTTCCCTTATGCTCCTACCAATGCATATGCAACGCCATGTCAACAACCCATTCCACCACCGCTCCCTCAGCAGGCACCATCAATGGTCGAAACCTATGCGATAGGGACATATTCAGAATACTTGAAAGAGCCCTTAGATTTCACCATACGAAGTGTCATGCTTCCAAGACCTCTTCCCGATTTTCCCAAATACAAAGGTGAGGGAGATCCGAATGCACATATCAAAGCTTACGCTACAGCCATCCGAGAACTACTCCCATGGGATGGGGTTGTTGCTAAAATATTTCCCAAAACCTTGGAAGGTATCGCTCTCGATTGGTATTATAGAATACCTGAGGCTTCCATCCATTCATTCAAGCAACTCATTTCAGAGTTCATCAAGGCATTTGACATGAACAAACTATTAAGAACAGGAATCAGGAATTCTTGCACATTAAGCAAGAACACAATGAATCTGTCACCCATTTCATCCAGAGGTGGTGTACAGTTCTTTATTCTTCGGCAAGTGCTCCAAATATGGATCAAATGGAACTATGTGATTTATTCCTTCATTCTCTCAGCAGAGAAGTGAAGGAAGAAGTCTAGAAGTTCCCACTAAGAACTTATGATGAAGTACTTGAGAGTGCTCTCCGAATAGATCAAGTGGCAATTGATAGTGGTCGCAAAACATATGGAGCAAACGGGAGGTTAATCACCTCCAACCAAAACACTACAACTTATCCTACTATCACGAATGTCAATCAAGGACCTAAAATCCTTAATAAAAATCATGGAGTGACAACGGATGGAGTAACCGATCAGGCTAGAAAGGTAAATGTTGTGAATACTCCACCACAAATAAACAATCAACGAAACAATAACTTTACTCCAACAATCAATACAGTGGATTTTAATCATCCACAACAACAACAACAACAACAACGGTGAAGCCCTACACGGGATCCAAATCAAAATTCAACTAGGTATCAAAACCAGAATTCAAACCAAAAACAACAAACGCAAAACTTTAATAGGCAACGGTTTGATCAAAGTTTTAGGCCACAATATACACCGAGCCAACAAACTAGGAATTACAATCCTAACTCCTATTGTGGTTTTCACAAAATTCGAGGCCATGACACTAGAACGTGTCGTGACTACAATAAATTTATGCAACGTTTTCCAGAGGAACAAAGACAACTTTTTATAGATATGTTCTTGGCAGATCCTACGTCACCAGCACCAAATACTTTTACAGGGGCGTTTCCCCTCAAAATGCACCCCTCCAGATCTTCAATGATCCGCTTCCAAATCACAACAATAACAAGATAAATCCAAATGGGACAAACAAGGGTGTAATTACAGGAAACAATGATCATGAAGCCTCAACTTCACTGAATCCATTAGTTGCGCCACAACTAGGAAGTCAGCCATGACCTAAGATAGTTGGTTTAGTGGAGTTAGATGCCGAACTACCCATAGAAGCTGTAACAAGGACACGAGAGTATTCCTCTCAGCTAAGTCCAAGCTACCCGCTAGAAACAGACAATATCCAACAAGTATTAATAAAACCCGTGGGTGCTTACGACTTAATTAATGATCTAACAAAAACCTTCTCACACATCTCCTTTTTGGATTTATTGAAGAACTCCCCTACTCACAGGGCTGCTCTTTTAGAAGCATTGGGTTTAGGTCATCTAATTAGCATCACTCCACCTCCCGAAACACAGGTAAACCATATAGACTTTGATATCCATCCTCCGGGGCAGCCGGATAGGGACACCGAATTCATATTCGAAATAAACAAAATGCCAACAGACGCTGAGATTGCACGCCGAGGTGATCCGGCCTTACACTTGCAAGTGTGGGTTTATAACAATTATGTGAAACGCGCGATGGTTGACGATGGGGCAAGCTAGTTAACATAGTCCCTTTTTCTTTCCTTCAAAAGCTAGGGTATGGAGAAATGAATTGTTCCACAACCCGAAATACGCTAAGAGGCTATGACAGCCTTAAAGCCACTTCAATTGGAACTATAATACTACCGGTCACCTTAGGACCCAAAACAATCCTGACTGAGTTTTATATTATAGATCGGGAAACTAACTATAATATGATCCTCGGCCGACCATGGATACACCGTATGAAGGCAATCCCTTCTACGCTATTTCAAGAAGTAAGATTCTTGCATTTAGGAAAGGTGTTCATAGCCAAAGGTGATCCAAAACCATTCGATGTACACCTGGCTGACCTAAAGAAAAGACCAGGCATGCACTGAGTTTGAACTCCCAACGAACCAACTTAATAAACCTACCGACGTGAAACCAGAAGAAAAGTTGGTACCTACGACAGATCTTGAAACTATGAGCCTAGCCAAGGCAACCCCAGCCCCCAAAGATGAGGCTAACACTGTAGAAACAATATCATTAGGAACTACTGCAAAAATTGTTGAATTACTAGAACAGGATCTACCAATGTTCCTACCATTTGATTCTGTAGGCATGGGGTGCACCCTAGGTGTCGGTTCTCTCCCAAAGAAGAGATCTCTCGCATGGTAGAGGTAGAAGATGTTAACACAACAAATATCCCAAAGCACCCATATCCCCAACTAAGTATTGACTCTCCATTTCGATGGAGCTAAATGTCATTACGGAGTGGGGGCAGAGTAATCCTTACTTCTCCTGAAGGAAAAGTCCTACCATTTTCCTTTAAACTAAATTTGAATGCACAAACAATGGGCGCGAGTACGAAGCCCTCCTCCTTGGCCTCATCATAGCTAAGAGAATCGGTGTTGATAACATCAGAGTGTTAGGAGACTCGCAATTGGTAGCAAATCAAGTTGCTGAGATGTATGAAACCAAAGCCGAGCACTTACAACTCTACAAAATAGCTGTACTAAATTTAAGCAAAGAGTTTGACTTCATATCAATCGAAGCAATCCCGCGAGAACAAAATCTTCTCACCGATTCAATAGCAACCTCAGCATCACGCTTTACTCCAAATAGTAAGTTAGAGGATACCCATTTCATGGTATCCCTTCGTGATGAACCATTGATAAAAACAATGTCAAATCCTCTTTTAAATAGAAATGAAAACAAATCTACTATCCTAGACCACATCGATAGTGATACAACCACTCTTGATTTCTTAAACGCCTATGCGGCATTACATCTCACCCATCACGTAATAGATTTGTCTTTAATTCCACATTCATCTTCTTACTTCGGGAATCCCATGACAGAGCTTCCCCCACAAAAGGAACTCAACATATACACAATCGAGAATGGAGATGATCTAGAACTACCTCCAGCCCCGCCTGAGTTTGAAGAAGGTAACGCTTCTTTAATCGAAGAAACAATTGATATTAACATCGGAACGGAAGATGAACCAAGGATATTGAAGTTAGGATCCTCGTTAACTCCATTAGAAGTAGAAATACACACTCGGATCCTCAAGGAACATCAGAAGGATTTTGCATTTAATTATAAAGAAATGACAGGGTCGCACCACACATCATGTGCACAACCTCATCACTAAATCTGATGCAAAACCGATTAAACAAAAATCAAGACCAATGAAACCCAAGGTAGCTCTCATGGTGAAAGAGGAGGTAATGAAACTCCTCCAAGTAGGATTCATCAAACCAGTTGATTACTCAAGTGGGTATCTAATATCGCTCCTGCATTCTCAAAAAGAATGGGAAGATACGCATCTCGTGTAGACTTCGAGACATTAACAAGGCATGTCCTAAAGACGACTTCCCATTACCATCTATAGATGTCATCGTTGACGCAACAACTGGATTTGAGCTTTTATCTCTCATGGATGGATTCTCGGATACAATCAAATCAGAATATCCGAACAAGATCAAGCTAAAACCACGTTTATAACTCCTTGGGGAACCTATTGCTATGTTGTTATGCCATTCGGTCTCAAGAACGCCACGCTACATACCAACGGGCTATGACATATATATTTCATGATCTTATTCATAAAATTGTGGAATCCTACGTAGATGACTTGTTGGCTAAAGCCAAGAAATGTTGTGACCATCCAGAAGTGCTTCGCGTCATTCTTTCACGTCTGATAGAATACGGAGTCACGCTAAACCCTGAAAAATGTGTCTTTGGTGTGACAGGAGGGAAGCTCCTAGGTTACATTATATCATCACGTGGGATCGATGTTGACCCAACCAAAATTAAGGCTGTTCTCGAAATGGTCCCACCTTCGGATGAATCTGGAATCAGATCATTTCTCGGAAAACTTGGTGCGATCCGAGATTCATCCCGGACTTAAGTTTCGCCATTCATCCAATCAACAATCTACTCAAGAAAGATTATAGCATTGATTGGACCAAAGACTGCAATGAAGCTTTCAACGCAGTTAAGCATTTCTTGTTATCACCACCTACGCTAATGCCACCTAAGCCAGATCACCCGTTAATTTTATATTCGTGAGCCACCAATGTCTCGCTAGCCTGTATGTTGGCTCAAGAAGATGATGACAATAGAGAACGTGTGATCTATTTCATTAGCCAGACATTGCTCGACTATGAAACACGCTACACACAAGCAGAACGAGAATGCCTCGCCATAGTCTTTGCAACAAAATGCTTAAGACATTACATGTTAAATCAAGAAACAAAGGTCATTGTAAAAACAGAACATTTACGAACCTTCCTCACGCAAGGGTCCTTGTCTAAAAAGGCTGGACGCTTTATAACCTTAATGGGTGAATTTGAATTAAAGTTCATAAATCAGAAGTCGGTTAAAGGACAAATCATCGTGGATTGGTTAGCTGATAATCCATTAGATGGAGGTGATCTAGTAGATCTGGACTTTCCAGATGAGTGCGTATACTACATCGAAACCCGACCTTCTATCTCTGAGTGTCCTTGGTACACTGATATCATTAATTATATCATGGACCGTACATATCCAGAAGGTGCTACACCACAACGAAGAAGGTGGTTACGCATTATCGTAGCTAAATACGTCATCATAGAACAAGTGCTCTATCAAAAAGCATTCGATGGAATGCTTCTAAGATGCGTCGACACAGAAGAATCCAAGAAGATTCTCCATGAATCTCACAGTGGAATGTGTGGAGGCCACTTTGGTGGCCATGCCACCACTCATAAAATACATCGAATGGGCTATTTCTGGCCCACTCTAGAACACGACGCAGTAGAGTTTGTACGAAGGTGTCATAAATGCCAAGAATTCTCTCATGAGATTCACATGCCAGCACAAGCTCTACAACCAATCGCTACTCCATGGCCCTTTTCTACGTGGGGCCTAGATTTAATAGGGAAATTCTCTCCCTCATCTACAGATGGCCATAATTTCATAATCACGGCCACCGAATATTTTACCAAGTGGGTAGAGGCTATGCCTCTTACTACTGTGTACGGTTCTGTAATCGCCAAGTTCATTTTGAACCAAATCATTTGCAGGTATGGTGTCCCACAAGTCATTATCTCAGATAATGGGACTTCTTTTAAGAATGACGAAGTTCATGAATTATGCAATAAATTTAAAATAAGCCATCATATAGCCTCCTTGTATTACCCTCAAGCCAATGGACTAGGCTGAGGCGACAAACAAAACATTAAAAGCCATTCTCCTTAAAATGGTGAAAGAAAACAAATGAGATTGGCATTTGAAGTTATATCCGGCCTTATGGGCCCACCGAACCTCAATAAGGACACCAACAGGAGTGACTCCTTTCTCGCTAGTATTTGGGGCAGAAGTAGTTCTCCCACTTGAGGTTGAAATACCTAGTCTCCGTATTTCATTACAAGGGATCCTGGATGAAGACGCTTATAGAGAAGCACGTCTCTCCCAACTAGAAAGCCTAGATGAAGCTAGGTTAGATGCTGATGAACAAGGCACAAAATCTATGCTGACGGATGTGCCGGCAGTATAACAAGAAGGTCTATGAACGTGATATATATGAAGGTGATCTAGTTCTAAGGCTGGACAACCGGATCGACAAGAAGACCGATGAAGGAAGGAAGTTCCGCCCAAATGGTTGGGCCCATACCGAGTCATGAAGGACTATGGAAATGGTGCATATCTCCTATGTACGCTGGAAGGTGAGGAATTTGGTGAAACAGTCAATTCCCTACACCTCAAACGATTCTACGCGTAAGCAACTAGCACTACTTGTATAATTATATCTACATTGCATCTTCATATAGATTAGGATCATTTTGTCCGCTTGTTTCGTACAAAAATTGTGATCAAGGAATTTGTTCTCAAAGCAATTCATTACAAACTCATGATGTTGGCATAAACACTCTAATCATACTTCTCTATTTCCATGATATCATCAAACTATTTTGGAATCATTTCATCAAATAAAGCTAGATATGACAAGGTCTTAACGGTAACCATGCCAAGATCTGATGGGTTTATTCTCACTTTTGGTTTCTTCTTAGGATGGGTGTCTTGCCTATGGTCTGTTCTGAAGCTTCATGGTGTCACATCTATCCCGTATGTATATCTCTTTGGAAATAAGAACACACTGACATTTTTCTCAAGTAAACAAGTCAAATATAGATCAAACAGAAAATTTTAAATTTACACATTTCCTTGCCCCACCAACCTTTGGTGATGAGCTTGCATCTCTTACTAGTGACGTAGGGTTGGGAAAGGATGGAAATGCCCTTACTCACCTATGCCTTGCCTATGGTGATAAACCCACGCTTCTTACTAGTAGCATGGGGCAAGGTGTGGGGGGTCCTCTTGACAAGCAAATGCAAAAGGTCATAAACAAACAATTCAAATCTTGAAGTCTTGAGTCAAAAGCAAATGAATCGGATGTCCAAAATCCCAAGAGAATTAAGAATCCTAAAACCCAGATTTTGTCTACCATATGGCCATCTACGGATCTAAGTCTAGATAAACCGCAAAGCAAGTTGCATCCCAAAACTATGAAGTCACTCGAGTGGAGTAAGCTTGTAGCATCCTAATTTGATTCCGTCAAAGCTTTGTCTATCTTTCATCAATATCATTTCAACACATTTCATAACTTGTGCCCTTTTCAGCTCTCGGTGATGAGCCCTCGCATCTTACTAGTTGCGTGGGGTTAGGAGAGGGGCAAGTTTATCTACTTATCATACCAGCTTATCTTCACCACTTTGCCAAAACAAATATGAAGTATCCAAAATTGCTTACGTAAACTAAGATTCAAAATCACATCAGTATCTACATTATCATATATCAGCATCATAAAATACAAAAAGAAAGTAAACACTTGCATCATTTGTTCTCCATTGCATACATTCTAAAGAGCATATAAGCATAATATCATAGTTCACATGAGGAAATGGAAATGCAAGTAAGCCATAAATGCCAAAAGTCTGATCCAAAAAGAATATATATATATATATATATATATATATATATATATATCAAAATTCCTGTACAATGCCATCATGCGCTAAGCATGGTCAAAATGCTCAAAGAGCCCGAGATATACAAAAATATCATGCAAAAATCTAGGGAGCCAAGTGGCTTCTCAACCCCTATGAGACCCCTCTGAAGGTGCACGCCCACGCCTAGGACTCGGCTACGCCGGCGCTCTGAGTGCACGGAGGGCTCAGGATCCCGAGGGGCAGCCGCAGTCTCACCACGAGAATGACTCCTCATCAGGCGCTCGGCTGTCCTATACCCCGCTAACTCCGTACGGAGAGTCGATACCATCCTGGCCATGTGCCAGATAGGGGAAAAGATGTCAGTATGTCTGCCAGCTGCTGAGGGCTCCCTCCATCCACAGATAGCTCCGCACGGGTCCTCTCCATGGGAATCATCAGGGTATCGGTGCATACCCTGCGAATCAGGTCCCGCCACTCATCGGTGGTCTCTGCAAACAAAGGAGAAAACAAATTAGAAATGAAACAAGAGATAAAACACAAGTGTAAACAAAAGGAGAGATAGCAACTAAGGAAATCCTAACTAAAAACAAACATTAAAAGGAAGGGTGGTAACTTACTCGGATCACAGTGCCCAGATGGATCTCTAGTGGTCAAGCACCGCCCATGATGCCGCCGCCGACCGAGGTGCTCCCCCATGGTCGGGAGCAACGTAGCATCCTACAATGGACTCATCCTCCCCACCATGGCCCTGGGAGAGTGGCTCCTCTGAAACCAGAGTAACTCTCTCTGCACTCTGCTCGGCCCTCTCTGCCTGCATGATATCCTGAGTGTCACGCCACTCAGATCACCTGTCCTCCTAGCCTCCTCCTCTATCTCTCCCCGTAAACTCCCTGACTCGAGTCTATGTCGATGGGGTCATCGCTGCTATGGGCAGGACCCGCGGAAATCCAAAGCAAGGGTGCCCGAGGTGCACCTCTCCTCGGGCACGTACTACCCTCCCGGCCGCAATAGGAATGCCAAGAGTAACAACTGTCCAACCCCGGCCTCAGACCCTCCGGCCTCTCGAATCGACTCGTATACGGGCGCTACTGGGAAGCATGCCCATGTAGGGTAGGCCAAACCGCCGAGGAACTCGGCCAAAGGGGTGTATCTCCACTCGCCCCACTCATCAATAAGCTGCCCCCGTGGTGGAGCAGAGATCAAAGTAAGAGCCTCTCGCCCCATATACCGCCATGGTCTCGATATGGTGTGGCCTCCATGTCATCGGTGGTCGAGAAGCAATCGGGCCGATGAGGTGCTCGAGCACCGACATATCTCGTCCATCGCTGCCCTCACAGCCTCCGGGATCTCGTCACCTCTACACCTCTACCATAAGGAATGAAGTGCTCGTAAACCCAACTCATGACTGTGGTCGGGTGGCTCAAAGACTACCCCCTCGTAAATGGACTACCCTGTATAAGTCATGGTAGGTAGTCCCAAGTATGTCTGCTCCCCAGGTGTAAATCTGGCCATGGCCCTCGATCTGTGCAATGATGGGGGACCAACAATATAGTAATGTGTCTCCTCCCTTGTCCCCGATCAATCTCGAGGCAAGGATCCCCATAATAGCCTGGCGAAGCAAGGGGATGGGAAAACTAGGAATAGATCGAACTCTGACCCCCTTCTTCGAACCCATGGAGATGACTGCATCTCCCATGTAGGAAGCCCACTGTGCTATCTGGGCCCGTGAACCTGCTGTCTCGAGGGTGAGTCGTCTCCCGATGATCGGGACCCCCAGGATATGGTAAACATCCTCTAGTGTGATGGTCCACTCACCTGGACCCCTGGTAATCGGAAGGTGTTCCGATCAGCATCCCAGTAGGAAAATAAGTCACAGAGTATGTGACTGGATGGTGCAACATGGGGGACCCGTGATATACGTAGTATACCAGCCCTCTGGAGAGTATCCTGCTCATCCTGTGAAAGGGCATCTAACACTGCTGGGAGCCAGTCACACTCTCTCTCGGCTCCACCGAATGTACTCCTCTCTCACCTGCATACACCCAAAAACACACAAAACAAAGCAAGTTAGCATCCAAGTGACATTAGAAAAATCATGAAAACACATAGAAATGCTAAAAATGCAAAAACAATCTCAAACAGTGTTCTTTTGACATTCTGTGCAAAACCGCCGCCCTGAGCAGGGAGGTGGTTTCGTAACCACCGCCTTAAGGGTGGTGGTCTTGTAACCACCACCCTGAACAGGGCGGTGGTCATGTAACCGCCGCCCTGGGTAGGGCGGCGGTCGTGTCCCGAAAACCCATGCAGGTTTTATAACTTAAAAAGCCTAAAAACACCAAAAAAGGACCATTTTAGCTAAAAACAAAGCCTACCCAAAGTAGGCCCCTAGATGGACCTTTTCAACCTAACATTTTTGAAAATAACCCCCCCACGACAAAGATTTTAACATTTTAAAAATTTGAAGGTAAAAACGATAAATTGAGGAAAACTAACCTGTGATCTCGCGGGTCGATGATCTGCACGCAGGAGGCATGATCGCTATCTCGCCACGAACATTTTGACTCTACTCTCATAAGAAACCATCACCGTGGGTCCCAGAGCTCATAATCAATCAAATCAACACGCGCAAATGAATAGGAAAATGGGCCCACTTTCATATATATAGCAGCCTGACTTGTTTTGAATGTTTTTTTTTCGCAGGTTTGGAGCGCCGACGGAGGTAAGTTCTTACCCCGCACAAATGGTACGTCCTCATTTCCCATTATTTTAGTGTTTATTTTCCGATCTATCTTGTCTATCTGCACTTGAGTTCTCTTTTCATTTTGCAGGAAGCGGGAATTTTGGATGGCGTCATTTCGACACACGGACGTATACTCAGTATGACTCAACTTCCCATTTCGGGACCGCCATACTCGGACCCACCATTTTACGCCTCTTCATGGCTAAAACGCTTCTCCGAGGGGGCAATATGTACGTACCCAAAATTGTAGGGTACTGCACCATCGGAACAACGTAACACGTACCCCAATGATGATACAAGTCTCCTCGCAAGGTGTTCGGGATCCGAAAAGCTCCCCAAGTGTGCGTTAACATCCCGCATGCCCCGCTTAGCCCCCACATGCTTTTTTTTTCTCTTTTCCCCTTTTCTTGGCCTTTTGCTCTTCAGTTATGAAACCGCCCCTGCCTGGGCGGCGGTCTCGTGACCGCCGCCCTAAGCAGGGCGGCGGTCCTGTAACCGCCACCCTGCTCAGGTGGCGGTCCTTTACGCATTTTCCAGAATGCTCTTTTAACACGACTCACGTAAATTTCAATGTTTACCAGCTTTTTTCACCGCCATGAGCTTGCATTAATGATTCTGGTTCCCTGGAATAGTGTTTTGCCATTGTTTATAGTTTAAGAGATCAATTTGGTTTTTACCTTGGGTAAATGCAAATGCTATAAATAGATGGCTTGTGCTCAAGCAAATGGCCCCTCAAATTTGCCTCTGAATTTCTCATTGCAATAGATTAGTCTTTCATTTTACTTAGAATTCTTAGTTTCTTTCATCGCATGCTTAGTTAGTGTTGTTTTTGTTAGGAAGCCACATATCCATCTTGTGCAAGTGTTGTTGATATTTCATCCAATCCATTCGAGTAGAGTAGTTTTTTTCAATAGAAGCCATTAAAGTCAGCAGGTTTTGTTCTTCAAACAGATAGTTTCAGTGTTCGGGACGTTTTATGTTGCATGACTCTGCAATAAATCCCGCTAGGAATTGCATAATCCAAGCTCGTACTCTTGCGCTATCTCTCTCCTACTCGCATCAGTATTGGGCCCGTATCCTAAGCCTCCTTTGTCCCAATATCTACTTCTAGTTGATGCTAGCATTACACGCTTTTTTGGATCCACGTGAACACGAAGGAACGAGGAGATCACACTGAGGGGACAAGATCACACACACCATCGGATTCGCCACTGTTCTGCAGAATCCAGGTTCTAGCTTTCAAAGTTCTAATTAGAATCATATCAAATAGAGTAGTTAATTACTTTATTTCAGTCAATCTTACTTTCGATATTGCCAGGGAAGCTATGGGGATTGATAGTTTCTGAGAGACTATGATTCTTTCCTCACTTCTGAGGTAGGATCGAGAGTCTTTCAAATAGATTAGATCAGTTATTTCATTGTTTAGAATAGATTTACAACTGCACAGGCAAGTAGCTATACTCGGTTACTTTGTTTGTTTTAAAATTCGACACTAGGTTAATTGTCAATTTCTAGATATATTAAAATAGCTGCTCTTTCAAATTCATTTATAAAATTCATCAGAAAATAACAAAAATATAGAAGTTATATATGTTATAGACATACTTGCATAGTTAATTTTATTTTTCGCATTTAGTTTATATTATTGCTTTTGTATGACAATCACGGGACCTAGAGAGCCCAGGAATACGTATTCGAGCCAATCGTGCCCCAACCCAATCTCGTCACAGCCATAACTGATATAGATCAGAATCTTAGGATCCAAGTCTTCCGAACAATGGTAAACTTACAACAAATCAGTTTCCAACTGCACGGGTTAAACATAGAAGACGACCAAGCACACACATTTTGGTCAAATCAACCAAACTATAGATTACCCTAGATTCATATCCGCATGACTGTGGAAGGGTTTGAAAGAGAGCAGACCTTTGGTTGTGATCCTTTGGTCCCACAGCCAGATGCAGGAGACACTCTCACAGATATAGATACCAGCTTGAGAATTCAGGTTGCACAAACGCCTGTAAGATATTCTGAGAAGATCACACAATTATTAATTCTGAATATAGAAGCTGAAAAGGCATATGACTATTGGATACTAGGGATTAGGGATTGATTCCACACATGACCATAGTAGGACCACAACAAATACGAATCTACGGTAGTGACCCACAAATCCCACAGCCCAACGAGTCCATAGGTGAATCAGACATAGATGCTGGCCTACATACACTAGTATTCAGATCTACTCCACTTCCACCTATCATCATCGAACAGCAATTATCCTTGCTAGACACAACAGCTAACAAAGCTAAGGAGTTCTGGACTAGGCCAGAGAATCACCCATAGAGTCAATTATATTTACCATCCGCCCTATGACCTTATCTGGAGATATACACGAAACTATCCCAGGTCATTTTCCACGTATTCCACAACCTATAGACCGAATCACGCCAGAGCTCGATATTGATTGGAGCCTTTGAGCAGTCATCCTTGCTGATCGATCTATCACACTAGTTCAAGTTAGGAGGGCCTTCTTTGCCTTAGATTCAATTTCCACTAGTGCGCGGGTCGAAGACATCGATTGCTTTTCCAATTAGCTTGTCTCGCATCCCACACATATTTAATTAAATCGAGGGGGTATAGTAAATCGAGATACTCCCAAATTAGTCATTGTGACTTTTTGGGTAAATCGAAGGTCCTTAAGACAACTTTGTAACACCTAGTTGAGATAGCCACCTAGGAATATATCTTTGACAGGAGCCCACTTTGACCATTTAGCCACCAAAGCCAATTTTGAGTTAAGAGCTATTGTTCATCATGAAACATGTGAACCGTTACTTTTTCTTAGTTTTTCACTTGCCCTATGGTGAGGCAAAAATCTGCTGAAATGAGGCCAACATTTTTCAACCCTAATTGATCCACTTCATTTTCTTTTGACACTTTGTTGATCAAAAGAAGAGTGACTACCCTTGTGTTGCTAATTGATTGTATTCACCACTTTTGTGTCCGTTTACGCTCATCCATGTTTGCGGCTGAGTTGTTAAATGTCTAAAGTGTGTGGAGACATTTTCATATCATTGGTAGCCTTTTCGATCTTGATACCCAAGTCAAGATCATCGTCATAGTTAGGCTTGATTCATCACTTTAATCTCCTTTGAGGTGTTATCTTTCTTGTATCATATCACCACAATTTTTATACTTACATCTTGTTTCTTACAAACTCGACCTAAGTGTCTAGATTGTAATGTTATGCTACATGAATTATAACAATTCCTTGGTATACTTTAGCCTTAGTTTGCCTTCAAACATTACCTTGATTTTGGAAAGTGTTATTGTTACCTTTGTGCGCATCGTAATAATGTTATTTCGATACTAATACCTTACTTTTCCGTAAAGTTTGGTTAACATATCTTAGTGGTATTGTTGCGTCATTCATGTTTGTAACTTCTACTTTTTTGAGATTTAGGTCTTGATTGGATTTGAACTTGCTTTTAGTATACCTTGTTTGGAAATCGTATCAACCTTTAGTTATTACTTATGTCTCATTCATTTTTGAACTTGGCATAAGTGGTGACATTTTTTTGGTCATCTTACGCGTCAAACTATTGATTGATTGGACACTTAGGAATTATTCCATTTGATTTATTGGTTTAAAACAAACTTTGTGTGATTGTGTCTCATTTGTCACATCGACATATCCATTTTAGATAATCACTTTGGTCTGTTGATTCTTTGTCATTCATTATTCTTTGGTCATTAATTTGGCTATGTTTTGAACTTGCGTGATTTTCCCTTGTGTTTATCCATCTTATAAGTTCATTTCTAGGACAATATTTTGGGTCTTTGATCCTCTTGATATTCTTGTTTTTGCCTAAGTTCATGGTAATTTTTGAACATATCTTTCAAACCTTGGCAAAAACATTTCCTATCAAGAAAATTTTACATCAATTAAACATTGGAAATATTTCCTTTGTATCCTTTATGTCGCTAAAATTTTGATCCATCCTTTGGAATTTATGCCTCCAAACCTTGTTGGATTATCAATCTTGAGTCATCACGATATATGTTTTCCTTAGCTTCCTTTTGGAAAATCACACAAGCATCCCCATATTTGTGAAATGTCTAGTTGGTTGTCATTATGTTGCCCAAATCAACATGAAACCTTCTTCACTTTGAAGAAGTTTGATCATACAATTTAGGTCTAGACCTTTGAACCCAACACATGCTAAAAATGACTAATTATTGCAAGGTCCCTTATACATACGATAATAAGGAATCAAAGTTTTAGTGTTCACATCAAAATACGCCCATCATGACAAAACCTCATTTGGTTCTTCGCACTAGAGAACCCATTCGGGTAACTCATTTCCCACCTTCATCTCATAGTCGGTGGTATGATTTGGATGCTTTTGATCCAAATTATTATTCGATTTCTCCTACTCTTCTTCTAATTCTAATCCAAACATTTCATCTTTTTCTAAGGATTCCAATTCAAATATTTCCTCTGACTCTTCGATGATTAAGATCCAAACTACTATTTAGATCCAAACTACTATTCAGATTCATCTAATGTGAATCCTAAGTCATCTAATGCAACTCCTATGTCATGGTCCCTATCTTCACAGGACTCTCTTCATCATACATTTAATATGACTCCTACGTCGTGGTCCTCCCTTTCTTCACAGGACCCCTTTTATAAGTCACCTCAATGATGTCTTCTTCCTTTGAAGATACGTGTGACTCCAAATCCCTCCAATCACACATATAATAGGATTCTTGAATTACGGTCCTCTCTTTATTTATATGACCCTTGTTATTATTCATCCAATGTGATTCTTGAATCATAGTCCTCCCATTCTTCACAGGACCTTCTTCATCAATCAACCCCACTAAGTCTTCCTTCTTTAAAGATTCGTGTGAGTCAAAGTCCTTCAATTCAAACATATGAATTGACCCATGTGATGTAATATAAAGACTTTGGAATTAATCCTACTAGTTTATAGATGATATATCATTGTATAGGTAGGTCCACACCACCTTCTTATACTCCCAAGACATCTAGCTCCACATCTTCTTCGTCTCTCACGTCATCTTCTTCTATCAATCATCATCAAACATCTTCTAAGTCTTCCACACCAAGTGAACCTCTTTCTTCCAATCAACCCTTGGTGGTCGATCAACAACTCATACCGATTGATCTCTTTTAGAATGAAGAAACAATCAGGGCATTTATAGGGGCATATGAAGATATTCCTTTAGCAGATTACGAGAAAGGATTCTCTTTAGAATTTGATGTGTCTACGTATTGTGAGGAAAAGGTTGATTCCTTTTATCAAGAAACAAAGGAAGAGCCTCAGATCATACAACTTGATCCTCCTCTTATTCTTCCATCTTCACATTCTTCATTACATGAGGAAACTCCTAGGTCTTGCATTGATCCATGGCCTATCTTCTCATCACCCAATAACTCTTTGTCTATCATATTTCCTCAATCACAATCTCTTATGAGGTCAATGCCAAGTATCCCTTCATCTTCATCCAGGTGTGGGTCATCTTCTAGTAGCCCTCCTCTACTATTTGTGGGACATTTTCAAATAGTCCTTTATCTTCTATTCTTGGGAACATTTAACTAGACCCTTGTCTTCCATGTATGGATCACCCTTGTTTAGTCCATCATCTTCTATTGTTGGGCCACATCCTAGTATCCCGTCATCTTACATCTATGGGTCATGTCCTAGTAGCCCTTTCTATTCTATTCTTGGGACACATCCTAGTAGCCTTTCATCTTCTGTCTATGGCTTACCTCCCGGTAGCCCATCTTCTTCAATCCTTAGACCGTATCCTTTTCATCCATCACATTATTCTTCTACCAAAGATTATGGCAAGCCCACTTCCATTCCTCTCATCAATTCTAAATTTCCATGTTATTCTCTCACTTCTTAGGATCAGAAAAGTCAAGCATTAGCTTATAAGAAACCAGATATGTTCTTTATCAAGCCAAGATAAAAAATATGAAAAGATCCAAAGCTACCAACAACTCCAATGATCATAAAATCCAAAATCAAACATGATTCCATAATGCACACCAACGTACCCATCAAGTATGGCACAAAGTGTAGAAACCTATGGATAGGGAACTCAAACTCCCACATACGAAACCCATGTTTCAAAACAAATCATAGTCATTTGTTGAGTGTGAACTCACCACGATCATCGAGATCGGGGATAATATCACTCTTGATAAAAAAATGCACTTAGTCTCCCTTATCAAGGAAGTCACACACATTGTTGTTGGATCCTATCATACAGATTGACATTGTTGGTCCCAACTTCCAAAAAAAAAAAAATATCATAAAACAGTTCAAAAATAAAAAAATCATAAAACAATTCAGAAATAAAAAAATGAAAAAAATGAAAACATTAAAAAAACAAAATAAAAGGTATAAAGATCAAACATTGCAATTTGGTATTACGTACACATAGATGTTATTTCTTCCCTTTATTTCATATTCATCTGCAATTCATCTACGATTTTCATCCCTTTGATGTTATTGTGGTTAGCCTATTCACACACATTTTGTGACATTTATCTCTATGGTATCCGTTTGACCTTGGTCTTTCATAACCTTGGTAAATTAAAGAACGACTAACCTCTTAGAGATTCCTATCACTATTCTCATATAATAAACTTGTTGGGAAGAAATTTTGGGCGTATTTTTGACACTATCCAATGTCGTCATCACAAATCACTTCCACATCCTTCCATACAGCCATTAGTGGTTCTTAACCCCTTGTCAAATAAGAGAACTGAAATAAGTTTTTAGAAAGCAAAGACTCAAAATACATAAATCAAAAAGCAAAATCTACAAGAAAAAGCAAATTGATATATAACTCTCTCTTAGGGTATTTCCAATAATCTCTACCGAGGCTATGGACACCTGTGACAATAGAGAAATGTTGTGATTAGAATCAAATGCATCTCTGTCAGGGCTATGGATGCTTGGCTGGCAGTGGAGCAATGTACGGCTCTCCTTCCATAATCCATTCACAAATCACCTTTCAAACTAAATCATTCCTACACATTGACTAGTGTCTTCACTTGCTTTGTCTATCAACTCTTTCCTTCAAGAGGTAATTCATTTCCACGTGCACACACGGGATCGCGATGAGTAAAACAAGATTAGTATGTTATCAAGTGTTAATTTTTTGGACCTTGTTCAAACTCTTGCTTTAATGCATGTCTTATCTCATGATTTGTGCCTTGGGCTAATCACTTTTACATAGAATACCTTCTAAATATTTTCATAGCATCTTCTGTTCTTCAAAAATCGTTTAGAACATCCATGTGTATAGGATGACCTTTTTGCTATGTTTTTGGACACCTTTCTCCCCATTTAATAAATCAATCCCCACTTCATTTCTATCACGTGTTTCTTGGCCATCTTACATTAGGGGCATCCTTGCTCCCTCATGATTGAACTTATTTTATATATTGGCCTTAATTCCCCTTCTATCTGTGAAGATTTTGTCTTTGAATACTCCCACCTAACCACCTGGGGCATATCACATCTTCACTTTCTCGTATGCGTGATATTCGCCCTTGTACATCCCATCTAGCGTTGGGGGCATCCATGCCCCCACGCTTCTTTTTTCTTCCTGTACATAGCTTCAAAACTTATAGAAAATCACAAAAAACATTCAAATATATTTTGAGAAAAATAAAAGACAATATAAATTATCCTACAAAACATTTCTCTTCGGTTCTTGCCTCGAGCTTGTATGCGAATCGCGGATCATCTTGATCTAACTCCATTAAAAAATCTGGTTTTCTTACTATGTCTGTACTCTAGGGAAAAATGAGTTAGTTGGTACTATTTCATAGGACCCAAGTGTCCTCCGTTATTCCCCTTGCATGTATCCTTGCTTGGGGCACCATCTTTTAACCCTTGTCATTAATTCACACAGGTCAGAATCAAAGCTTGATAATAAAAACATTACATTATGTTTCTATGTTAGGTTAGCTTGTTTACTTTCTTGTATTGTATTACATTATGTATGTTGCAAGGAGTTAGAAATATTTTACTTTCTTGTATTGCATTACATTTCTTATGTTGCATGGAGTTGGTGTTTTTAGCAATGGACAATTGTTCATAGTATGGATTTTCATGTCATTCTACTTTTTTCGTATGCTTATATTTTTAATAAGGACCGATGATGTAGATATTTTGGCAATATGATGACACTGAAGTTGTTCCAATGCAAAGGATGAAAGCTAGTTCTTCTCTCTACTCCCCCATATTTCTTCTACATCACCCTCCTATCAACACTATTCTTCTGCTTCACCAGGGCATCCTTCTCCTCTCCTTTCTTCTATCCATTTCTCACCTTTTTCGATCGTCAATCGTCTTCCTTCATCACCCCATCGACACTCGAGGGGGCATCTCTCACTTCTACTAATTTTTCTTCTACCCCTTCAAAATTTTATCCATCTACTATCTTTGAAGTGGTGTCGTTTACGCCACCCCAAAGAGGGAAAATGTAGACACCTATAATTTAGCCTGAACAATTTAAATACTTAAATTGTGCTAATTATCCCTTTCTCACAAATTGATGACATATCATCAATAATGCTCATCTTCTCTTCTATCATCATTAATTAATTACAATAAGTAATTAATTAAGTCTTCTATTCAACAAATACCCTAATTAACGACCTTCGTTAATTAATCCTTCCTCCTATCTAGACTAATTAATTATTATTAATTAATTAGCTTCCCCTTTCATTAAATCAATAAACCTTTATTTATTGGATTTAATCCCCCTCTATGGTCTAAATCATACTAACTATTCCTCTAAAAAGCTTTAATAAGTTTGCACATCTATTAATTAATCTTCTTGGTTAATTAATAAACCCCCTTTATCCACATGAGTCACTAAAGGACAAGCTAAACTCTCCTAAAGTTAACTCAACCCTTCCTAAACCCCCTTATCCACAACTAATTCAACATCTCTATTATCCTACATACAAAGGGATGTAGAGATTCCTCTATCCATTGGGATATATAAATATCCCTCCTCCTACCTTTACACTTACATGTAATTCTTTAGAAACAAAAGAAAGCATATAGTATATACACTATAAGCCTTTTGTCATCCTTAAGCATTTCACCATTAGAAGAGCTAAGCCTCATTCTTGCATTTCATCCATCTAAGCTTTTGGGTCATATGGAAATAATCAAAGTGGTCTTGTAGCCATGCTTTGATGAGATTCCATTCCTAATCCCTTGAAGATAAAACAATCAACTTTGATTGCCATGAATCTACCTAGGTTCAATTTAGTTATTTTGGTGATCTAAAGAGTAGAGGTTTTAATAATTAACATGTTAGTTTGATTTCCATTTCAAATTTCTGATGCAATAATGTTGTTATTTAATCTTTCTTAGCTCTTAATGTGATGGTGTTTAGATTTTGATTTAACTTTGTTATTAGGACTACTAGGTGTTAGTTCTAATTTTCTTAACTTAGTTAAACAAAACCATGCACACAAATCGAAGTAATGGGTTTAGTTCTACTATTGGGGCACAAGGAATTACATCTTGTGGTATGACCCTATCTACAAGTTTGGGATCGGGAGGCATAGGTTGCTCTGATTCAGGTGGATCTGGTGGTTCTTGAGGTAGGAAAACATAGGAGGTTCTGGATCAGGTGGGCAAGGTCCACACCAACCCCAAAATATTTACATGGAAATGTATCTTTATCTTCTAGAGTATAGGGGCATAGAAGATGCTGTTGAACATGTGCACATGTGTGAAATATTGTGGCATGCAAAAGGAATCATAGCTTCTAAGCATAGGGCAAGCCAATTTTCTACTACGTTACAAGGGCACGCACACATATCGGTACAAAAAGTTTGACCCTAATCAGACTTGCATAGATTATACAACTTTAAAGGATGTATTCCTTAAAGAGTTTCATATCCCTGAGTTTGAGCAGAAGAGTATAAGTGTGCTCAAAGATATTAAGAAAGGAACTACTAAAAGTGTTAGAGAGTATGATGCATGGTTTAAAAATGTTATTATCAAATCTTTCTTATGACATACATGCAAGCCAACATGCACAATGGTTCATTGGGGGCTTGATTACCCCTTTTAGGAGGGCATTATCACATAAGACATACACTGATCCATGCAAAGCACTTGAAGAAGCCTTGCACGCTGAGGTAGTTGGAAGCATAGATACCGGGGTGAGCCCATTTTTAGAAGCACAAATAACAGCTATGGAAAAATAGTTGGAGAAACTATCAGCAAATTCAACACATGAGATGCACACAAGGATTTGGTGCACAAATTGTGAAGTAGAAGGTCACACAAAGGATAGTTTCCCTCACAGAATAGTATGCTCATTGCTGATGGATTGTGAAATATGCCACTTAAACCATGATGCTAGCCACTACCCATTATTACAATGCATGATAAGGAAGAATGTTTCAAGCTACTGTAAAATTTGTAGGTCCACGAATCATGACACGGAAGACTGTTGGCTGATTAGAAAGATCCATGATCGTTGTAGATATTGGTGTATGATAGACAAGAGTTTCAGATAACTCCAAGGGAAAGAATGAGCATTAGGACTAGGATCACAATTAGGTGTGCTATAATCGGAATGAGGGATTTTTAAGGTAGTCATAGAAGAGGTTGTGGATATCATGGTGGATTTGGAGGACAAGGCCGTGGTGGTGGGAGAAGTGAGTTTCCTCACAGAACATGCTAGACATGTAGATCTCCTGACCACTATAGGTGTGAATGTCCTTAGAATATTACATGTTCTTTCTATGGAAAGAACCATAGTTATGAAGAGTTCCCAAACTTATATGAGCATCTGAGTAAGCAACATAAACAAGAAAACAAAGGCACAAGGATGGTTAGGATACAACGCACTATGGACAATCAATGGATGCCCAAGATGGAAGCATAACCCGAGGCACTAAAAATGAAGATCACGACCGCTACCGAGGCAACACATGCCGGGAAGCATTACAATGAAAGCCTACCATCACTAAAGATGAGGTTATCCATGCACATTACCCGATTCTACCTATCGAAGGAGGTTTATCAGGAAACCATGGAATTTATAAGGAATCTTCAGGGTGAGATCCAATACTTAAAGGAGAAAAATAAAGCATCAGAGACAGTCCAAACTGATATAGATGACTTGAGGGAAGTGTGTAAAATGTCACATCAGGAAAAAATCATTCCATTATTAGGGAATTGGTTAAAAGGAAACACTCTATGTGCAAGTATTGAGAATGGACGGAAGATCCTGCATGCAAATATCCCTCCTCATAGCCTAGATTATGACAAGGAAATCACTTTGAATTTTGTTGTGGATGGGTGGCTATTGAGTAATATACTTATTGATACTGAGTGTGGAGGTCAATGTTCTTACCTTGGATGCATGTGTACAAATGGATAGACCCCATTGCAGCCATCCTCTAATGTATTATTCACGGCCAATCGGACTAAGGCCACTCCCATAGGAGTTTTTAAAGATGCATCCATTACCATACAAGGAGCCAAGTTCACTGGAGACTTTGAAGTTTTAGCATTGTGATTCGAGATAGCTTCCGATCTCTATTGGGGTGTCCTTGGTGTTATGCAAATAATGTTGATCTTTGCTTCAACAAGGGCTATATCAGTTTTGAAAATAAAGAGGAAAAGGTTATTATTCGTTAAGTGAAGAAGATCTGAATAGGATTTATGTACGTGCCATCTGAGATCCAAAGATAATTGAACCAACCAAAGAAGGACTAATTCATTTGGAGGATGCATAGTCTATTAGCGATACTATGAGTGTTGCTTGTGATAATTGGGCTCACAACACTTATGAGTTGGTAGGGCACGAAGTAAAGAGCATATTCCCTCGAAGCACAAAACCGCGTTATGTCAGGAGGATAGGAAATAACTTGGTACCTTGTTACATAGGTGTTGTCGCCCTCAAAATCGCCCCTCATTTTTAAAGTCAAATTCAAAAATTTTGAGCTCACACCCTCTAGAAGTGTTCAAGTAAAGTTGGAAGTCTGAAAAGATAGAGAAATTCATGCTTTGAAGTTGTTTAAACTCTCCAGTCTGCACATTTTGATAAATTTTCCATTTTCATGTCTAGATGCATGAAAATTTTATTGTTGTCCTCATTTGAATGAATTTTTCAATCTTTCTATGGTAATTGATTGTCAAACCTTGTATTGTTTTCAATTCCTTGGTTCATGAAAGATATTTGAAAATTGGGCACGAAATGGTGGATTTTTCTTCTTCTCTACATTTTTCCACAGTTGTGAATGATGGGCATCTTTTCCCCATCAAATATTGGTCCCAGTATCCATGTGTACGTGGAAATATCTAATTGGATGTGGCAAAACAGGTCCTTTTTGTGAACTTAACATTTTTGTTATTTTAGCAAAAAATGTCAATTTGGCCCCGCAACCCCAATCATGCTAAGGAAAAATTCAAAGTGGGTCGGTGGAGAACTTTGAGGTTTTTAGCCTCTTCGTAAAAAGGGTGAAAAATCATAGTGACCCTGACAACCCCGATCGTCTTATGAGGAAAAATTCAAATGTTGAGCCCATATTGAAAGTCAAAGCGAGGTAAGCGGGTTGGCGAGAGAACTTTAATGTTTTGATCCTCTTTGTAAAAAAGGTGAAAAGTCATAAAGTGACCTATAGCCCCGATCAAAAAAAAAGGTGAAAAGTTAAAAAGTGACCTGCGGCCCCGACCAAGCCAAGGAAAAAGTCAAATATTAAGCTCGCATCGAAGGTCAAAGTAGGTGGGCGGGCCGGTGGAGCAATTTGTGTTTTTGAGCCCACATTGAAAAAAGGTAAAATTATAAAAGTGGCCCGTGACACTGTCTCCATTCAAGTGAGGCCACATGTCAAGACCATATCAAAAGTGGGTGAGCGAGGCCAAAATGTTCCAAAATGCCACATCTCTATAAAGTCACGAAATGGAAAAGGAATCCTCCATGCCTACTCTAGAAAATCACTCCCACATGGGACGAATCTGGTTTAAAGTTTCAAATGTAAGATGAATGGTTCAAATTAAAAGTTACAAAATGAGTGTAATGGCTACATTATGAAAAGTCTAGTTTTTCTCGCCATTAGCGTTTCTTTGCGAATCAAGAATCGAATGGATGTGAATGATGGAAAAGAAATTATAAAGCTGTTTCTTGGTAAATAAGAAGAAGTTGTGACTATTTCTTGCAAGATATTTAATGGCTTCTTCACGCCATTGTAGGAGGTTGGCAATTGATCTTGTAAATTCACGAGTGCATTATACTTAGAGAAAACAAAGGAGATAGCCATTTTCATCTACTTTTCTCCATTCTCAAATTTCTTCCATTCCCACATTATGTACAACTTCTATTTAAGCATCAATACAAGAAGAAGGATTTTGTAGCCTCTTTGATGAGGATATTTTAGAAACTTTGAGTTTGTAATCTTATCTTGTCTTATTGCCATTTGCACGGTTATTTCTTCTCATAAATGCATGTGTTGAAGTTTTTAACTAGTGCGTGTAGGAATCTGATTTTCTACCTGCAACATTAGTTCTCCTACCTCTTTTCTCACTCCCTTTCCCACCTTCATAGAAAATCCCCCCTTTACTGAGATAGCGCATGAGCATTTTCCACGAGGGTCAGTGGAGTGCCCCTATTGGATCTCTGGCCAAATGGCCACCACGAAATGCACGCTTTCTCACGTATGCATACATGGAAGTGAACCGAGTTAAGTAGAGGGACTTAGATTCCTAGAGTGATGGCTAGGAATCCACAAGTTTGTCCACCTGAGAAATTTCCTTGCCAACATTTTTTGGTGCCCACTGTGGGGTAGATTTAGTAGCATCTGCACCTGAATGCGACCGCAAGGTTAGAAAATTCAAAATTCAAAAAAGAGAAAAAAATTCGGAATTTGAATGGCTATATGAGCCACATGGATTTAAATCATGGCTATTCGGGAAACCCTCCTATTGAAAGACCCAAATTGCTCTTCCATATCCAAGAAGACATTGCTTCAGATTTGAGGGAAGCTATCTGACATAATAGACAAAGTACTAATCACTACTTCATTACCACAAGAATTCTAGACCTTGAAGAAGAACACACTACTGAATTGGAGAGGCAAAGACAAATTCCTGCACCACAAAGAATAACATAGATTTTCAAGCTGGTAGATAGAAGATACACCCAGCAACGAGAGACAAGGAGGAAAAAATGATCACATTTTTAAGGAACTTGAAGGAGACAAGAGATACTTAGAATCCGAGGCTTCCTTCTAAAGCAACCGGTCATGTTGGAAAGCTGAGTATCACCAATCCTTTGGATGGTTAATTTCCATACATCAACGAGAACCTTGAAGATTTCACGACCGAGAGACCAAAGAAGAAGCTAGAGAAAGAGTGGCAAGAGTTGATGAAGAAATAACATCTCAACTCGAAGAAATTGAGAGACTTCAAGCCAAGCGAGGACGAAAGAGTAGCAAAGTAGAAGGCGTAGCCTTAGAAAGGTTGGAGGATAGAAACAAAAATAGAATGGGGGATCATGATCATGAGCATGAATCTGATCATGAGGCCCGTAGGCCTAATGTACCATGGGGAAGAAGCACCGGTCCACTGGCTCTTGCTCAATAACTCCATGAGCTACCGAGAGGCTCAAGAAAAACTTCCCCAAATTTTGAGGGGATGGTCATCAACTCCCCAAAGAGCATGTAGCAACATTTATCACTACTTGTGGTGTGTTGGGCGTTGAGGATGAAGATGTGTCAGTCTGACTCTTTGTGGATTCACTTCAAGAAAATGTTCTTTGAATGGTTCTACATGCTACCCTTGAGGTCTGTCACCTGTTGGGAAGATATAAGAAGTGCATTCGAACACAGGTTCAAGACCACAAAATATTGTTAGGATCTCTTGGTCCAATTGGTACAAATGAAAAAAGAAACCTCCGAGTCAATGAGAGACTTCATAGTAAGATATAACAGAGTGATAAGAAGAATCCCTAAAGATGTGGTGCCTCCTGAAAATAATTTGAAGAGATTCTTCATCAATTACCTTGCCATCAGAAGTAGGTTTCTTCCTTAGAAGAACCCAACCAAGAACATTAAGGGAAGCTCAAGACCATGCAATAGAAACCGATGATGATCTAATCTTGTCTGGTAAAGTGAAAGGCCCAAATGGGAAATAAAAGGGTCAGAATTCAAACTCTGTCACCACAGATCCGATGTTCTAAAAAATGGCAAATAACTTGGTTGCCTTGAAGAAGCAACTATCTCAGATCACAATGCATAATGCTTCAAAGAGACAAAACCCTCTAGATAGGCCAAGGATTTCTCTACCTCCTTGTCGGCTTGCTCTTGAAGCACCACTAGTTAATGCCATCTGTGACACTAAAGATTCGAGAGGAGGAAGTAGAAATTGATGGCGAAGAAGAAAGTATGGAATACTATGAAAACTATCTTGAGGTCAAGGAATTTTATATGCACAATGGCCTAATTGAGTACATTGATGATGAAGATGAGGATGATGAAGAAGCTCTAAGTTTCTCATGTGCTATTTTCACTCATGCACAATCTAGGAAAGGTGCTTCATCCTCAACGGTTGTGGTAAAGGATAAGAAGAATAAAGAAGATTCTCCTCCAGAGGTCACACAAAATAAAATCATCAGCAAAGGATCACCATTACCACCTTCTATGGAGTCGGCCAAAGAAAAACCAGACTCATTGGTTGTTAGGGATCATGCTAATATGCCAAGTAAGTCATCTAATTCTTCTCCCAGCTCAAAAGTTGCTAAGAACAATTCTCCTTTAAAGTTGTTCTGCAAAAACATTTAAGGTTCAATCAAAAGCTACACCCTCACCCCTTCCAAGCCAATTGCTACACTCAAAAGGAAAATTCAACACCCAAAGTACAAAAGCCTCTACAATGTAAATCTTCCTCCATTTTTGGAACCTCTTCCTCACTCACCATAACCCCATTTGACTTTGTGGAACATGCAAACAAAACCAAAGTCCAGCTCTTAGAAATAAAATACCTATAAACACACCCTTCCCAAATTGATAGGTCCATTAATGCAGTTCATGGTGGTAACCTTGTATCCTCGAGTCCTAATTCTAAAGGATTACTTCCCATGCCATCCACACCACCTTCCCAAAACATGCTAGCCCTTAGTGCCTCCAAAATCAACGGGGTAGAACCTTTCTACCTTTCACTCTTCATTAAAGGCTTCCAAACTAAATAATTGTATCATAGATTCCAGAGCCTTAGACAATGTGATGCCGGCCAAAGTTACAAATGCTCTAGGTCCCACCTTGACCACGATGAATGGCACCTACTACTTAATGGAATCCAAACAAGTGCTATTGGTAGGAAGAATCAAAGATGCATAGGTAGCTCTAGCTGATTTTCAGGACAAAAAGGTGTTCCTCAACATATCTTTGGTAGCGAGACATCCCAACATCCTTTGGTATGCTATTGAGTAGGAGTTTTTGTAGACACCTAGGTGGAGAGATAAAAATGGATTAGTCATATGCAACTATCCCAATAAAAGGGCAAATGAAGAAGTTGCTACCAGTAAGAAAGATGAAGTTCACGGTATGAAGGTTTGATGATCCGAAAGAAAACATTCTCTTTGAAGATTGTGGTCTAGGAAACTACTTCCTCACATCAAAGAAAGAGGAGAAATTGCCACTTCTCATGGATGAAGAGGAAGATCAAATTTGGACAATGGAATTTGATGGTAGTCATTCCAGTGCGGGCTCGAGGAACCGGTGTAGTATTTTACTCTCCTTCCAATGAGTTGTACCCATTTTCCTACAAGCTACAATTTGATAATAGAAATAACACTGCAAAGTATGAAGTAATAATCTTCGGCATGAGTGTAGCAAGGACATGGGAATCAAGAAACTAATATGCCAAGGTGATGCGAGAGGTTTTAGTAAAGCAGTGTCATCAACAATATCGGTGAAGAATCCAATACTCCGGCATTACGAAACACAAGTGTGGGACTGCATTGAATATTTTGATGCATTTTCCATTGAAGCTATTCCAATGGAACAAAATGAAAATGCTGATTCTCTTCTTACAGATTGTCGGCTTCCTAGTGACACCTCATCCTTCTTTTGGTAAATAAAAAGTGACCATTGAAATGGTATTTAGGCCTAGTGTACCAGAAAATGCAAATCATTGGCAAGTCTTCAATGATGATAACCAAATTCTAGCCTTTTTAGAGAAAAGGGATAATTTAAATAATATCTTCTTTAAAGGAGGTGAAAATCCACACCGAGAAGTAGTCCCGAAGAATAGAAAGAAATAATTGAAGGGATTGATGATGTGGGAGTAATCAAATTGAAAGGAAAAAAATTCCTAAAGGTCTAGTCTCTTTAGAAGACCTCTTTCACAAACATGACAGATTCATTCAAGAGAAAGAAAAGCAATCTTCTAGGTGCCCAGCTGATTTTTATAAAGAAAACATTGGTACCCCGGAGGAGCCAAGGGTGGTCAATATTGGAAAATGTTACTCTCTAAAGAAAAAAAAATGTTTGTTGCATTACTTAAGAAATGCTCGGATGTCTTGGCCTACTATTATGATGAACTCAAATCCTTCTAGCCAAAGGAAATGCATCACTCAATTCCTTTGAAGCATGGTTTTAAGCCTTTAGGGTAGAAATAAAGGTTGTACAATCCAAAGATTGTTGATACCATCAAGGAGGAGGTAAAGAAGATGGTTAATACAAGGATCATCTTTCCCATCCAACATTCAACGTGGGTGGCTAAAATTGTGCCAAGTATGGAAGAAGAATGGTGAAATAAGGATATGTGTAGATTTTCGCAACCTAAACCGGGCATCACTAAAGGATAATTATACTCTTCTTATCATGGACCATATCATGTAAGTAGTCATTGGATCTAAAATGCTTTCATTACTTGATGGATTCTAAAGATATAATCAAATCAAAGTGGCGAGAGGAGGACCGCACCAAGACAACCTTTACAACACCTTGGGGCACTTTTTCCTACAATAGAATGCCTTTTAGCCTAATCAACACAGGAGCTACATTCCAAAGGGTGATGGATTTGGCCTTCAAAGATCTGAAGCATTGCATTGTCATATATCTTGGTGATCTCACAATATTTTCAAAGAAGAGGGGAGATCATATCTATTACTTGGAACATCTACTTCAAGGTGTAGGAACATGGCATATCACTAAATCCAAAAAAGTTCATTTTTGGAGTCATAGAAGGAAATTTTTTGGGGCACATTGTGAATAAACATGGAGCACACATTGATCCTGAGAGGATTAGATCCATTCAAGTATTAGCCACCTTGCCCATAAGTGAGAAAGGATTTCATTCATTCTTTGGAAAGGTGAACTTTCTTCGTCATTTTGTGCCTGAGTTTGTTGAGTTGATGAATCACTTACATGATGAAACCAAAATAAAAATTCAAATGGAACAATGAAGGGAAGGAAACATTTGAAGAGATCAAGAAATCCATTGCCAAGGCTCCGACTCTTGTATCTCTAGATTTTAACAAAGAATTCATCATGTATTGTTATGCATCAGAACATACACTCTCTGTTGTTCTCATTCAGAAAAATGATGAAGGCATGGAAGCACCTATTTATTTCATGAGTTGTCCTTTGAAAAATCATGAGCTAAAATATAGCCAATTGGAGAAGCATGCCTATGCAGTGGTCAAGGCTGTAAAAAACTTTAGGTTTTACATCCTCAATTCCCATACGATGGTGATGGTCCCCTACAGTGTAATCAAGTCCATCTTGACACAGTAGGATCCCGAGCTAAAAGAGGAAATTGGATTGCAAAGACTCAAGAATATGACTTGGAGATTCGACCTTCCAATCTGGTAAGGGGAAGTGGCTTTTGTAAGTTATGGCTGAAGATGAAACACTCAAAGTTCAACATGGTGAATAAAACTGTGCTTACTCAACTTGTTCAGAAGACAACCCATAGGTTCTCTTTGTCACCACTACTGATGATTGGTATGCTAATATCACCTATTACCTGAATTATGGAGAATTCCCCCCATCTTGATTACAAGAAAAGGAGAACACTCAAGATGAAGGTAGCTAAATTTGTAATATGGAATCATGTGCTTTACAAAAGAGGCCTAGATAGTTGTTTCCTCAGGTGCGTAGATAAAGAGCAACAAGAAAAGTTGCTTAAAGCATACCATGATCAAACATGTGGTGGACATTTTTTAGCAATGGTCACTGCACACAAGATCCTTCGAGGAAGGTATTATTGGCCCACCATCTTTATAGACACTCAAGATTGGGTTTCTAAATGCAAAGCATGCCAACAGTTCGTTGGAAGACCACAACTAGCTGCATTACCACTCAAGCCTGTGGTTATTGAAGAACCATTTTAGCAATGGGGGCCAAACTTCATTGGTGTTATAAACCCTCAGTCAAGCACATGGCACACCTATGTACTCACAACAACAAACTACTTCACCAAATGGGTGGAAGCCATTCTGGCCAAACAAGCCAACACCGAAATAGTATGCAAATTCATCAAGGAGAATATCATAGTCCATTTCAGAGTGCCACTAAAGATGTAGAGAGATAATGCTACCTATTTCTCTTTAATAAAGCTGACCAAGTTCTACTATAGCTACAAAATCTCCCTATCTCATCTTATGACTACTATCCACAAGGAAACAAACTATACGAATCAAGCAACAAGAACATTGTGACCATTTTCTACAAGCTTGTAAATGAGAATAAAAGGAATTAGCACAAAAGGTTATACAATGCATTATGGTTGGATAGGATCACTCCCAAGAAGGCAATATGTATGTCACCATTCCGGATATTGTATGGAGTCAAAGAAGAAATTACTCTCATGATCAAGATGCGATCACTCAAGATGCTACATGCGATAGAATATGGTCAGACAAGGATTCCATTGACAAAACGATCCTCTTTCTTGAGAATTTGGAAAAAATAGAGTCCAAGTGGTGGATCACACTAAGGAGCATCAATTAAAAGTAAAGAATATTTTTGATAAGAAGGCCAAGGCAAGAGAATTCAAAGTTAGAGACTTCATCCTACTATGGGACAAGAGAAGAGAACCAAAAGATAGCCATGGAAATTTTGATTCATTATGGCTCAGCCCATTCTAGATTCGTGAAGCTTTTGGTGAGAATTCTTTTCTTCTCTCCTAATTGGATGGAATGCCTCTAGAATTTCCTCGAAGTGGGAAATACTTGAAATTATATCATCAGTGAAAGTGGATTATTCCCCTGCCTTGTACCATAGGTGTGTTTCCCTTTCCATTGTGTGGTTTTGTTTCCCCTTATGTTGTGTGGTTTTGTTACCCCTTCTATTGTGTGTCGTGTGTTTCCTTCCCATTGTGTGCTTATGTGTTTCCTTATTCTGACCTTTATTTCTCAAAGTTGTATATAACTCTGCAAGGCCCAATAGATAAGGCACTGGTCAACAAATTATAGGGTCTAGAGATTGAGATTCTAGATTCCCATGTCATGTCTTCACTATGCTCAGTCCATGTCATGTCCTCAAGATAGAGACAACTATTTTTGCCCTCAAAATCCCCCCATCATTTTAAAAATCAAATTCATAAAATTTTGAGCTCACGCCCTCTGAAGTGTTCAAGTAAAGTTGGAAGTCCGAAAAGATAGAGAAATTCATGCTTTGAAGTTGTTTAAACTCTTCAGTCTGCACGTAAATTTTCCATTTTCCTGTCTAGACACATGAAAATTTTATTGTTGTCCTCATTTGAATGAAATTTTCAATCTTTCTATGGCCATGGATCGTCGAACCTTGTATTTTTTTCAATTCCTTGGTTCGCGAAAGAAATTTGAAAATTGGGCGCAAAATGGTGGAGTTTTCTTCTTCTCTACATTTTTCCATAGTCGTGAATGACGGGCATATTTTCCCTATCAAATATTGGTCCCAATATCCATGTGTACGTGGACATATCTAATTGGATGTGGTGGAACGGGTCCTTTTTGCGAACTTAATGTTTTTTATTTTTGTGAAAAATGTCAATTTGGCCCTGCAACCCCGATCATGCTAAGGAAAAATTCAAAGTGGGTCGGCAGAGAACTTTGAGGTTTTTAGCCTCTTCGTAAAAATGGAAAAAAATCATAAAATGCTCCCACCCCAATCGTGCTATGAGGAAAAATTCAAATGTTGAGCCCACATTGAAAGTCAAAGCGGGGAAGCGGGTCAATGGAGAACTTTGAGGTTTTGAACCTCTTTGTAAAAATGTGAAAAGTCATAAAGTGACCCGCAACCCCGATCAAATAAAAAGGAAAAAAATTTAAAAAGTGCCCATGCAACCCCAACCAAGCCAAGGAAAAAGTCAAATATTAAGCCTGCATCGAAGGTCAAAACAGGTGGGCGGGCCGGCGGAGCAATTTTTGTTTTTGAGCCCACATGGAAAAAGGGTAAAATTATAAAAGTGGCCCAAGAATTTGTCTCTACTCAAGTGAGGCCACATGTCAAGACCATATCAAAAGCGGGTGAGCGAGGCCAAAATGTTCCAAAATGCCATATCTCTATAAAGTCACAAAATGCAAAAGGAATCATCCATGCCCACTCTAGTAAATATCTCCCACGTGAATGCCTTTGGTTTAAAATTTCAAAGGCAAGATGAACGATTCAAATTCAAAGTTACAAAATGAGTGTAACGACTGCATTATGAAAAGTCTAGTTTTTCTCACCATTGGCATTTCTTCTCGAATCAAGAATTTGAATGAATGTGAATGATTGAAAAGAAATTATAAACCATTTCTTGCTAAAAAGAAGAAGTTGAATAAGCTGTTTCATGCAAGATATTTAATGACTTCTTCATGCCATTATAAGAGGTTGCCAATTTATCTTGTAAACTCATGAGTGCATTATACTTAGAGAAAACAAAGGAGATAGCCATTTTCTTCTACTTTTCTCCATTCTCAAATTTCTTCCATTCCCACATTATGTATAACTTCTATTTAAGCATCAATACAAGAAGAAGGATTTTGTAGCCTCTTTGATGAGGAGATTTTAGAAACTTTGAGTTTGTAATCTTATCTTGTCTTGTTTCCATTTGCAAGGTTGTTTCTTCTCATAAATGCATGTGTTGAAGTTTCTAACTAGTGCGTGCAAGAATTTGATTTTCTACCTGTAACATTAGTTCTCCTACCTCTTTTCTCACTCCCTTTCCCACCTTCATAGAAAATTCCCCCTTGAGACAAGCTGTAAGCATTTTCTACTGGTGGTCGGTGGAGTGCCCTGTTGGATTCACGACCAAAAGGCCACCACAAAAATCCAAGATTTCTCACACATGCATACAAATTGCATTGGTTAAGTAGAGGATTTAGATTCCAAGAGCATTGGCTAGGAATCCACAAGTTTGTCCACCTGAAAAATTTCCTTGCCAACAATAGAGAAGGGGATCCCATGGTATTCCTGCGTGCCATGGAAGAAAAATGGATATACCCCGGAAAGAAGAAATATGCTAGCATATACACTATGTGGGACAACAACATGCTAGTGGATGGTCCAAAGGGATAATCTTGTCGGATGGAATGAAATTGGGATTGATCTTACTACTAGGTTCTTTAGGAGAAATGCACATAATCAAATTAGTACATATCACGGTAATCAACATGTTCAATTCCACATTTAGAAGTGTGAGAGAATCTAGACAGAAGGGCAGGAAGCTTTACCACCTTCACTATGGGTGCACCAGATTTTATGCTACTTTACAAGGCTATGTGCATGCTTGGTATTTCTATGCCAAACTCCATAGAGAAACTAGAAATTGGTAGAATTTAATTGTAGGAATGGCCCAGATGTTTGACTTCTTCTCTATGAAGCCTCCGGTGGAAGAATCATTAAAATTTATCGGTGCTTAACTATGGGGGATAGTGCAAGGCTAAATAACTCTTTCAGGAGTTATTAGATAAAGAAGACTCAAGAGCATGTCTTGATAAAGAACTAGAGGCTGATGCAACATTACTTCAACACGCTTTCCTTAAGAAAGAGAAAGGAAAAATGGTCTACCTAGTGGATGACAAAGAAGTAGATAATCTGGATGTAAACCATTCAACAAGAAGGTGTGAGGTATTGGACAATGTGGATAAGAGTACGCACACCTATCATGAACCCATGAAGACAAAATGGGTGAATATTAGAATAGATAATGAGCTTAAGGAAGCCATAATTAGAGACTATTGGTCAGACTATGAAGTGCAAAAAATCATAGAGTTATTAAGGGATTACCAAGACCTATTTCCTAGGGGGTACCATGAACTTAAAGGTGTGCATGAATCGTTAGGGGAGATGAAGATAAAGCTTAAAGAGGGTGTGTGCCTAGTTAGAAAGAGACCTTATAGAATGAACCCCAATTTATGTGAAAAGGTCAAAGAAGAGATTGATAACATGTTGAAATATGGAATTATCAAGCCCCTTGATGAGTCAAAATGGGTTAGTCCAATGGTGATCAGTATCAAGAAGGATGGATGGATTAGAATATGCATGGACTATAGGGAGCTGAATGTTGCATGTGTAATTGATCCATTCCCTACGCCATTCATTGAGGAAATACTAGGAGTTGTAGGGCATGAAATATATTCATTTACAGATGGGTTTATCGGGTACCATTAGGTTAGGATTGCCTAGGAGGATCAAGAAAAGACTACATTTACTACTGAATGGGGTAGCTTTTCCTATACTGTAATGCCCTTTGGTCCGAAAAAATGTGCCTGCTATATTTTCATGCATAGTTGTCCAAAAATTCAAGGAAGTCATTCACAAATTTTTACAGGTATATTTAGAATATTGGATGGTGTATGGATTAGTTAAGGATCATGTGACAATCTGCGCTTGATGTTGAATGGTATAGACAGTTGAGTATCTCGTTGAACATTAAGAAGTGCATATTTGATACAACATTTGGGATACTTTTAAGACACATAATCTACAAAGAGAGTTTGTTGGTTGATCCAACAAAGATTATAGTCATCATAGGCCTAAGGAATCCTATCAGTCATAATGAGGTGCACAAATTTTTGGGTCATACAAGATATTACAGAAAGTTTATCAAAGGCTATGCCAAAGTTGCCACACCATTAGAAGAGTTACTGAAAGGGAAAGGTACATTCTACTAGGGAGAACAACAATAACATGCATTCGAGACATTGAAGGAGAAACTTACTACTCGTGCCTATTTTGTGTTTTCCTTCATGGGACAAACCATTTCATGTACATGTTGACGCCTCTGGCATGGCCATTAGTGTGGTGTTGGCCCAACCTGGAGAAGGTATTGTAGATCATCCTATCTATTTTTCTAGTAGAAAGCTGACTCTATAGAACAAAATTACACAACTACAGAGTGTAAAGATTTGTCAATGATCTATGCGCTGCATAAATTCTGCCAATACCTACTAGCTACACCATTCGTCTTTTATACAGATCACATGACATTGAATTATTTGGTAAATAAACCTATTTTACAAGGGCACATATGTCGATGGGTGCTCTTATTTCAAGAATTTGATTTTACAATTGTGGTAAAACCAGGAAAAAGTAATTTTGGACTAGACCATCTATCAAGAATACAGTCAGGAGAAGAAGCACAGATAATTGAGGATACCATGCCAGATGCATAGTTATACAAGTTATAATGCACACCATCAGAACCAAAGGACATAGTTTTATTTCTACGCACAAGGATGACACCAAAAGGAATGACATCCTTGGAGAAGAAACAATTTGCTATACACTCCGCTCCTTAGATGTTAATCAGTGGTGACTTGTAAAAATTGGGCCAAGATGAAGTATTATGCCACCGTTGTGTATTGGAACATGAGCGCACGGGTATTATGGAAGAATCTCATGGTGGAATTGTAGGTGGCCACTATGCAGGTGATGCCACAACGTGCAAGATTCTACTCGTTGGATTATGGTGGGAGACCCTCTATAAAGACTATAAAAAATTTTGTAAGGCATGTGATCATTGTCAACATCTTGGAAGACTAGGTCAGCGAGATGAAATGCCTCTGAGAGACCTATTGCTAGTGTAAAATTGTTTGAGAAATGGGCTATAGATTTTGTGGGTCCCATTTCACCAGCCACGTGTAGAACTAGATCACGCTACATTATAACTTGCACAGACTATCTGACAAGATGGGTAGAAGCAACACCTATAAAGGACTATACAATGGCTACAACAACTCAATTTCTATGGGAAAATATTATTACAAGGTATGGATGTCCTTTGAGTTTGACCAATGATAGGGGCACACATTTTCTTAATGAGACAATCATAATTTTATTGGATGAGTTCATGATTGTACACCATAAGACTACACCCTATCATCCTCAAGAAAATGGAATTGTTGAAGCTTTCAAATTTTTGGGCCAGACATTGACAAAAATATGTGATGTTGGAAGAAAGGATATGGATGATAAAGTATATGCAATACTTTGGGCATATCAAACAACATATAAAAGGTTGAAAAAATAAACACCATTTCAGTTAGTGTTTAATGTAGAAGCCATTCTTCCTGTGAAATTTATGTTACCTTATTTACATATTGCATGCGCTAGAGGTCTAGCTTGATGAGAAATATTTAGAAGAAAGCATTGAAAAGATAATTCAGCTAGATGAATGACGAACCATAGCACGTTGGAGTCAAAATCAAGAAAAGGCTAAGCATAAATCATGGCATTATAGAAACATAAGGGATAAGAGTGAAGATTTTGCAAATGGTGCTTCTTCATAACTCTAAGTTATTATGCCATTTAGGAAAACTTAAGGTATATTGGTTGGGGACGTATGTTATCACTTATATCCTTGAAACATGTGCTTGCTGGTTAGAATCCCTTGATGGAACACAACTACCCAGTTACTTCAATGGGAGTAGGCTGAAGCCCTATTATAAATAAGTCTTCTTGGTGTTTGTAATAAGGCAATATTGCCATTTAGATTAGGTTTTCAATTCTATATTTCCTTAATGTGTTTCCTTCTTTGTTGCTATGCTTTGTCAATTTAGTTGGTGTGTTGTGTAATAAGCATGCTTACATGCATGAAGCTAATTACTATATGAAGCATGTTTATGCATAGAGGACTACACATACTTTTAGTGTGGGGTGGTTATCGATATTCAGGTACAAAATCATGGGAATTGAAAGGTGAAAGGAATAAGCTACTACAAGTTCTCTTCAAGTCAAAGGATTACTTCTAAAAAGTGACCAAAGATGGAGATGAATGAAGGGACAGTATAATGTGAGGTAAGCAGAGGCCATAACAACTACTAGTAGAAGGTGCAGTGACGAGGTACTCGGGCACAAGGAAGCATGCTAAAGAGAAGTCTGTGACCAGAGGGTAGGAAGGCGTGCTAGAAGGTTATAGCTGAGGCACGAAGATGTAACATGCGGAAAGGATGGAATTGGTCAATTAATGAGAGGATATTTGGTAGGTGAAGGAGTAATGAATGCATCAAAAATTTAAAAATCTATATAAGGATGGGATGCGAGTTCATTTTTACCATTGCGATTAAGAGTATTTGAAAAAGATCTAAGTGTGAAGAGCCGAGTGATCATATTGAGGTGCGAGAGGTGTGTAGCGTAAATCGTGACGAAGAGATCTATGTGCGTAAAGAGATTACATCCCAGTGGTGAAGGGTTTGAGAAAAGTAAGGTGAGAGAGAAGAGCAATGGCACATAATTTCACCTAAGGAAAGTTGAATCGATCTAGGGTTTGATTTGCACATTGCATAATTCAAGAGGTGAGGATCTACAAAGGATTGCAAGGTAGAAATGGCACCTAAGAAAGTAGTTGCAGTAGGAGTGAAGGGAAAGAAGAAGACGGTCGAAGAAGAAGAGGAGATGGCTCCCAAAATTAATTTTTCTGAAATGTAATATCTAAAGGGGATATCATAGGCCAAGAGTGGGATTCTCACATAAGGAAAAATAAGGTGAGTGAGTACAACCACCATACCATAGAGAATAAGAAGGAGCTTGATGCCTTATTGAACACAAAGACAAATAAATGCATGGTGGAAGACATGCTAGTGTATGACAATGTTGGTGAGAAGATCTTGAAGAAGATTGGAGTTTACCAGCTATATGAGCTCCCTTATTTTAGGAAATATGAGCCCTTGTACTAGTGGCTCATGAGTAGAGTGCATGAATATTTTTTCTACTTTGCAGGACACAGAGCTAGAATTTCAGCCACGCTCATCTCCATGGTAATGGGATTGAAGGGCACATGAGAATATTTAATGACAAGGCCACAATATTGGAGACTAGAAAGGAGTTGGGGTACAAAAATATTCCATGTAGTATGGACATAGATAAACTAAAGAAGTATCCAGTTGTACAAGTAGCCACACATCTTGTTACGAAGCTAAATGACCAGGAAAGGTGGTCACAAGTGAACACCATGTGGCTGCACATTGCTAAAAAGATGTCCGAGGGGGTGGTCTACAACATTTCACATTACATTATAGAAACTATCATTGAGGAAGCACACACAAGAGGAAATATCAGCTTTGGAGTTGTTCTATTGTCACTGGTGTTCATGGAGATTGGAGTACCTGATGGACCAAAAGAGAAGATATGGGAGTATCCCATGGAGCACAAGTCACCTGTAGAATGCTTCAAAAAGTACTTGTGTGAAGGATCCATGATAGAACAAGTCAAGAAAAGGGCTAAGAAGTGGTATGATAGGCTCCACGTGGCCTTTGAAGAAGAATGGCGCATCCCCAAGGACTTGCCTTGGTGGTTGGAAAGGTTGGTAAGCAAGTGTAATTCACTTGTATACAAGGACTTTTGTATAGTGTGGTTTTCCATGAAGGATGGAGCATGGAGCCCTTGGTGTAAGTTACCATATGCCTTCATAGCAAGGTACTTCCAGGTGTCAGTACATAGGTTCTCAGACGCATGATGCCTAATGTTCAATGTGGACAAGGTAGATTGTGACTACCACATGCTAAGGAAGAAATATGTGTATCCAAGATGGGGTGCATATATTGAAAGGCTCATTTCAGATGTATTGAGCATTAAACCAGTAAGTTTGGCTATGGGAGATGTTGGAGCAACACTGGTGTACCTTCAATTGAAGCCCAAGATGGAGAATAACAAGTATGTGGAAGATGATTTTGCACTTCTAACACCACCAAAGGGAAAGCATACAATGGAGAATATCCCAGTACCTAAGCCCACAGAGCCAATTGAAGTAGAGGATGAGGAGGATGAGTGCGAGGATAGTGGTGGTTTGGAACATAGAGGTAGAAGACATCCTACAAATAAGGATGAAGCTAAGCGTGCCACTACACCACCTCAACCACAAGAGGGGGATGATGAGGACTTGGATGTAGTCCAAGGAGAGCACATATTTAAGAGAGTGTTCAGGAGAACAAGGACCCAAGGTGCTACTCTGCAAATAGTGCACAAATCACCTAGACTCTCTCCATAGAAGGAGACAACCATAAAAAGGAGAAGGAAACTGAAGTTGAATGAGGAGGTGGAAGAATCAGAGGAAAGCATGCCTAATTCTCCTACACCTCAGAGAATGTAGAAGAATAGAAAGATGAAGAAATGAAGGAAGGAGAAGAGGAGGAAAAGGGAATAGATGAGATAGCTACAGAGACTACTCAAGACATGGAGACACAAGTCCCAAATCTGGAGGCTCAAGTTCCTAAGTAGCCTAGGTCAAGAAGAACAAGTGGGGAGCACATTCCACCAGCCATGGGTTATGCGAGAGGACATAGGTAAAATTTTCTATGCTTATTTCGAGTAGATTAATGCAAAAGGAATTATATGGTTGGGAATTAATGGATGATGATAAGGCAATAGTTTGCACAAGGAAAAAATGATCATGGTCCATGCACATGCACATGGATGAACCAGATTTTGATGTGTGTGAGCAGTCATGCATATCGAGGAGGTTGAAAAAGACACCTCAAGATAGACACATGATCAGTAAATCCTATTGTCATGTCAGATGAATAGGTGAGCAATGCATTGGTGAAAGTCTCAATAGAGGTGGCGAGGTGGAATATGGACAAGGTTGCCACAATTAGGGCACTCAGGGAAGAGATTAAGACTAAGGATGGGGAAATAACATTCCTAATGTAGGAAAAAGACTTAGCATAGAAAAAGAATGCTTTATTTATCAGCATCACAAAGGAAATTGGTGATAATATCATAAGAGCTAGGCCACACTTAGATCCAAAGGTACCAAAGACATTTCCTTTGGCAATACACTATGTAGGTACATTGGTGGACCTAGTGCTTGAAGATGAACCTATGCACATGCCAACACTAAAGGATCCAACACAAGATGCAGAATGAGAGAAGGTTTCAGTGATGCAGAAGATTACATCATATGAAGTACTCTTGCAAGAGCTACAAGAATAACTAAAGAAAGAAGACCAAGCCTTGAACATCTGCACATCTCCAGAGGCATTCATTAACATAAAAAACTTGGAGGAGAAAAATGAGGTACTGAAGAAAGTGATGACCACAGGCCACTTGGAAGATTATCAATGGTTAAATAGAAGCTCAAGGCCTTGACAGTAGCAAAAAACCACACAAGAAGTAGCTGAAAGAGCTTGGGAAACTCATTGTGCAGAAGATGGATCTGCTAGAGGGAAGGATGACTGCAATGTCCAACATTGTGTTGGTTTTGTAGAATGAGAAAGGAGAGATCGGGAAAGATGAACTAGAGTCCATTCGTTGTGGAAATTCTAGAAAAAGTAGAGGAAGCACTCACTGAGTGGCTAGACCTTGGAGGCAAAAATAAAATAGGAATATCTTGAATTAGTTGTTCAGGTTGTAGAAGAAGAGACTGCAAATTAAAAACATTCTTTCATTTATCAAAATTCTTTCCATTCTTCTATTCTTTACTTCAGTTTTGGAGATGACCATTATCGGGGTGACAATGAAATTAGTGTGGGGTAATGTTGATTAGAGAAAACTTGAAAAAAGCACGCAAGAAGTCCATTCGGGAAAGAATGTCATATTCAAAGGTGCAAACAGATAGGGAGAACATGTGTGTGGGGCATAAGTTTAGCTTTAAGAACTTAGCCATTTTCACTCATGAAGGTCTATTTTTAGAGATGGCATGCAGACCACACAAATGAGGAAGAGACATGTGTACCACACATTGGCTATTTTTGGAGGATTGGATACGAAGCACTTTGCATGGACATAGGCTGAAAATAGATCTACTATTGTTAGTTAGCTAGCAGTAGTCTATTGTTAGCGCACTTGCATGTGTGGCTAGTTTTGTAATGGTGCATGGCTAATAATAACATGTGACCTATTTTGGGAATAGATAAGTGGTGAAGGGAAAGTCCCCACCCTTATATATATGTAGTGAACTACGTAGTATATACATAGATAGAGAGAGGTATGATGGTGAATACACACATAAATAGATAAGTGCATACATAGAGAGATATAGTGAGATTATGTTGCTAAATCTATTACGCACATACTACTGATATTGTAATGAAGCTTCTGTATACTTATGATATTTAATATAATGAAGGATATTGGTTGAATCTAAGTGTTAGTTCTGTGTGTATCTGAATCTAGTATGTTTTTGATCTCATCATGGTTAATACTTAATTTGTTCTCCCTTAGGTATAGATCTGGTATGCTCTGTAGAATGATGTGTTAGTAATGGAACTATATGTGTTAAGTCTTCATCATGTTAGCATCCTACAACAACAACCCTAAAGAGGGACCTGGTACCTTTGTGCGCTTGGTGAGTGCTCAGTCTAGGTTGAGTGATGTACCAACGCGACTAGGGTTTTATTGGATTTGTATCACTTAATTTTAGGCTGCATCAAATAAAATGAACTAAGTAATCTAATCTATGAATATAAGGAAACCATGATGTGCAAGGAGAGTTAGAAAGAGATTAGCTGATTTGATGATGCCTCGGGACTATATAAAAATAAGTTGGTTAAACAGAATACGGGAATGAACACACATAAGCACCAAAAGACACAGATCTACAATAATAGGCTAGAATGGGGTGCTTGGTGAGGTACTGAGGGGCACTGTGGGCACCCTTGTCTAAAAGCTGGGTGCCCTAGTCTGCGAGAAATGACCCAAAACCCTCCTATGAGGTGTCTCTAAGTGATCCCATGTGTTTTCTTCCTATCGTACTAGTGTCACTAAAATCAGTTGTATGTCATTGGAAATTAGTGATGAAGGAGAGACATGCAAAATCCCAAGACAAGCACGTCAAACCCCCCTAAAAAATAAAGATGCATATGAAGAGATCAAATTGTCCTCAACAACCACAATGGTGGATTTACTAACGGAGTTACGCACTACATCTCGAGACCCAATGTAGTTATGTGTGTGTGTGTGTGTGTGTGTGCATGCGCGCTTGTGTGTGTGTGTAATCATGCCCTAGGCAATCTTGTGCAGTCACACTTTGTGAAAGTAGCGAGTAATAACTATGTGTATAAATGTAATAAAATGGTGGATGGAATAGAATAAACTTCCCTCCTATGTAATGTGATGCAGATGAACCAACCTTGTGCCTTGTGATGGAGCTAGATGGATGCAAATGGAGCCTTTGATGGATGAAACCTTAGGTGATGATAGTAGTGCTTAGTGCTTGGTCCCTCATTATGGTCTCATAACTTTATATTTATATGGTTCTTTTGTTCTAATTTCATAATTAACCCTAAAAAGGTTGACAACTAAAATATAGAAAGCTCAAATGGCTAAGAAGTGCCCAAAAGTGGCGGGAAAGTCTAAAGAGGATAAGTGATCCCCGGATGGGACCAGGGGTGCATGAGGTGCCCCGATCTTGGGCTAGCCACCGCAGACTAAAGATAAAATGATGCCAAGTGGTAAAAGCTCGATTGGGCAAGTAGACATGGGAGATTGATAAAGTGACAATGGCAACCAAAGTAAAATGGCCAAAGGACATGGGTTAATTAGCAATTTCTTCACTCAAAAACCATATGAATAGCGGTGATGAGACCATGAATAAATAATGTCTAAAGTGCATGATTTTTTGTCTACATTCGTATGAGACCATGAATAAATAATGTCTAAAGTGCATGATTTTGTGTCTACATTTCCCCCCACTTTATGTTAGTGAGAGGAACACTTGGTAATATAACGTAGATAGAGATGCGTACTTGATATCCATGTAGAGTGATGTAGAAAGCATGTTGATGGACTAGACAAAGTATGGAATGAGAAAATAATGGAGAGTGGAAACTAAAGATGCAAAAGTGAAAAAAGTGGTGAGAGTGAACCTAGGGTAGAAACACATGTGTAATTTCAATGTGTGTGATGCACCTACATGTTAGTATGAGGTGTGTGCTACTGCTGAGAATGTTGTTGTTGATGCCTTTGTTGTAGTTTCTTGTTGTTGACTACTTTCTTCCCATACTAGACAAACCTGCAAAGGAGAAGATGATCAAGTAGTCAAATACGCATGTATATATGTCAAAAACACATGTAAAGACACATGTATATAGTAAAAATAATGTAATGGAAATGAAAAATGTAAAAGGAACATGTGCACTTGATTTGTGATGAGAGAAAAGGGTGTAGAGAGGATATCCTGTATTACAAGTTTTTTGGGTGATCTCACGCCACCTTGGCCAAAGAAGTGTAGGGAGAAATATGTATTATTATCCAACCTGTAACTACTCCCGTGAATGCTAAGGAAAAATTTTATTAGTAAAATACACTCTGTCTGTGTACAGTGGTTTCATAGACTGGTCATCGAACCCACTTGCTATATAACCCACAATGTCAAGGATGGAAAACTAAACAGATCTGTACCAGTAGAGAGAACTGTGTAATGTGTAACACCCCAAATGATTCCCTCCCCCTTTGGGGGCACATATGACGTAAATGATAGGAAAATTTGGCCAAAAAGAGGACCAAACACATAAATTTGACTTGCAGGGGAAGGGAATGCACTTAGTAGAAACCAAGGCACACGTAAACAAGTGGCTAGAAACAAGTGTTAGTATGAACAAGAATGCATGTAAAAGATAAGTGTACGGCTACAAAAATAATGTATAAGACGGAATGCAATAAAAATGCAAGAAGACAATTATAGACCACCAAAGCGGGTTGCAAACATGGGACACCACCACGATGTCGCAAGACACTTAAGGCTGCAATGGACACATACAACAAAAAAATGTGCATACCAAATAAAGGAAAAGGTTAGCATACAATAGAAAACAAGAGACAAAAATATAAAATAAACAAATAGATAGCCATGGAAATCAAATCATCCTACAAAAAATGCTACGTATGGAGCACCGTTAACATGTTAGAAAGATAACCCATATGTCAAAGGCACGTATAAGCAAGAAACTTAGAGTGCTAAGTACAAAATGAAACAATAGAACCTGTAAGAGATGCATGTGGATGCCCCCAACAACCATTGTAGGAGTGGTAGGAGGCGAGCATCCATACTACATGTGAGATACATGTATCTACGATCAAAACTAGAAAAGGATGTGAACATGCATGTGTGTATGGTAAAGATAATGACATACAAGAGATCTAGCTAGCATGTGTAATAAGAGAACATGAACAAGCAAATGTAAGAAAGAGTAAAAGAAACCAAGATATGTAACATGTTGTGGATGGATGAAATGGAATGCAAGATGGATGATAGGAGCTGCATGCCCCTCAAGTGAATGGAAGTGTATGCAGTGAGGTTCATTTAGTATGCCCCCTCAGTAGTCAAGAATGAACCAAAAATGATAGTGTGTCATCTGGGAAATGGTTGAAGTGTGTATTGTGTCTAACACGTTGTGATGAGTGTGTATGTGTGTGATGATATGTGACCTAAAGATGAATGCATGATGATGTAGTGTAAAGCATATATTATGATGAGACAAATAGAGGGAGTGTGATGTAGCCTAAAGCATGTACCACTACAAGATGAAGGAATAGGTGACCATTTATCCTATAATGTATGTCACTAACCTAGTAATTTCACATGATAGAAGGTCAAGTGATGAATGTGTGTGTATGATAAGGTCCATTTGATTGGTAAACCCTCGGTAGTCAAGTATGGACCGAGGAACTAGAGTGTGTCATAGGGTAGTGAGTGCAATGTATAGAATATGATGTAGTATGTGCTATGATAAGAGACCTCCATGTGATGTACACGATGTGTAAAATGTAATGTATAGTGTGCAATGCAAGATGTGTAGATAGATGAATAATGTGAGAGTGCGCGTAATGTAGTATGTAAGATGAGTAGTAAAGCTATATTCATAGAAAATATGATTGTGACACATATGTGATGAATTCTAGCATGATGTGTAGAGTATGCATAATGTGAAATGGTTGAAATGATGTAGACAAAATGAAATATGTAAGGCATAGGAAATATGATGCGAGATGTATGACGCAACGTAATTTGTAATACCTATTGTGCAGTGTGTGGGGTTCATGTGTAGTATGCCCTCAATAGTCAAGTGTTAACCGAAGCACAAGAGTGTGTCATCGGGTAATGACGATGTATGCGGTGTGGATGAATGTGCCTATGCTATGAGAGTGATGTATGATAGTGCAAAAATGATAAATATGTCCAAGATAAGATGTGGGGGGAATGTGTTGGATGTTATGCCCCCCAAGTGTACATGAGTGAATGATCTATCTAATGATGTGAAGGATGAAAAATCCTTCATCCAATGAATGTGGTGATGAACGTGTATGACCATATGCTAGTAAGGGTGGTATAGTGGATAGACACCATGAGTGAAGCCTATGCACATGTGATGGATGAATATATGATGACTCTGTATGTGTAGGTGATGGAGATATGCGTAAATATGAATGTGGAGGTGATGAACACCCGCATTGAATGAAATGAGGTGGTGACCTACATTGAGATGTAGTAACTATCCTAGGAATGGCCCTATGCCAATGTGTAGGACTAACAGAGCAGTGAGGTCACACAGAAGGTGTATGAGTAGGTGAATTAGGAGTAGATTGTGCTTTTAGTAACATAGATTGAATGTGCTAGATGAAGTGTGAATCAATTCTTGATAAGATTAAAACCATGTATAGATGGGGTACACCTTTGTCAATAGAGATTACACTGATTGTTATGAATTAAATTAAGTCACAAATGATGCATAGAGATAATGGATTGAGACCTACAAATCTAGTTGAGTTTGAGTAACATGTCACAACCATCGACTGCTTGCACAATAAGGAAAGGGAAAAACAAAGTAAGGGGACCAAGCTGTGACATATAGTTTGATGACACTATATGGTTTTTTTAGAGGATATTTAATTTGTGATAGAGGATAACCGATGGCATGAAGAAATAGAATAGAACATGCATTGATAGAAAAATACGGGTCAAATTTAGTGTTATTGATGGTGATCAAGCTAATAGATTCTTTGATATGTAGGTGATTAAATGTAAAATTTTCATGATAGTCATGGTTAGAAAAAGAGATGACTAGTGGTGAAGCATCGATATGTGCAAATAAAAATTCAAGGGCCCCTGAAGCAAGAGGAGACACCGCGTGGTATGCATGATTAGTTGAAGATTCAGCTGCTTTCTTGTCACATTGTTGGGATTGGTTATTAGAGAGTTTGAGTTTACCCTTGTCAATATTAGGTGAAGATTCGGTAGGCTCTAGAAACTCAAGCTTGTTGTTATCAATAAGATCTTGGATGATTGTGGAGATCTTAAAACATTGATTCGTCGAGTTTCCCACACATATGTGATAGTCACATCGAGATTTGTCATTTTAATTCCTACCTTTTCATCATGATGGGTCTACTTTGAGTCGGGGAGGAAGCATGATAAGGTTACTCTTAAGAAGTTGTTGCAATATGAGATGTGGGGCCATAGGAAATTTAGTAAATATATGCCTAGGAGGTGGTGACTGAACCTCTTTAGGAGTAGTGAATACATTGACAGTAATTTTGGTGTCAGTTGGTTTAGTTGCAGATGGCTTGAATGGTGTCTTATTTGGAAAACAAGTAGAAGATGAGGCTTGTTCTTGATATTTAAGATTTCCTATGGATAGAAGTTTGGTTTCACAAAGCTTAAGAGTATGAAAAATTTGGTCGAATGAAGGAGAGGTATCAAAGAGAACACTCTCTGAAGTGGTGGTAAAAGACTTTAAATGAACAAGTCTTGAATATCATAGTTTGCTAGCACATTTGACATCTTAGCTAGATTGTTTTTATATCTCAACACATAATTGGTGAGGTGTTCATTAGAGCCATGTTTAATGTGTGATAATTGAGCATAAGAGATATTTGAGTGGATATTGATAGAAAATTGAGTAAGGAAGGAATCGACCAAATATGTAAATGAAGTTACCAAATGAATAGGCAGGTTGTAAAACCAATGCAATGCATAATCATGGAGACTCGGGGAAATATTTTAGCCAAAAGGATTTTGATCATACGAAAATTTAAGAAAAGCTATATGGAATGCCCTAAGATGCTCTTGTGGTCACTATGTGATGGGTCATTATATTCTCCAATCATTTAAGTAACAAATTCTTCTGCTAGTGTCATTATAAAACCAAGGCTATGCATCCAAGGCTATATACAATGAAGCTTTATGCAACTCAATTATTTGGTTTTTCCTTTTGGGGGGTTTTGGTTATATTTCTCTATGTCTCTGCTAATCTATAGAAATGTAATGCTAAACTACTAAAAGAACATTACTGTGATGAAATTCATTTAATGGAATTTTTTTTTGGAATTGAAATGCACACATCAAATCAATATAACAAAATTCAAATAACACACACTCAGAATTGAAATTACATGAAAGGAAATAACACACACTGAATAGAAATCATAGTAAAGGAAATAAGTAATTGCATTCAAACTGTAACTTATCAGAAACCATGAGGATGCATAAACATAAAAGCCTCTAGTCACCTTGGTCAAGTGGGCCCTTTCTCTTCCTTGGGATGGAGGTAATATCAACACAATAGGATATTAAAAAAACATATAATATAATTATTTATGAAATTTCCATAACATACTTAGTACATAAGCTGGAGAATAGATACTAAGCGTGATAAAATGTATTCCAGATTACCAACATCAACTAACTACTAAATTATTCTTCAAGGAGATGTATATATAGACATAGTTGGTTACACATCATGCCAAAATTGTAGGCAATGATTTCTTCCACTAACCACCCTATTAAAGTTCATTAAATCCTACATAACTACTAAAACCAAGATCCATGTTTATAGGTTGTCAATGGAAAAAGTATTCCATGACCGCACGACGGTCCGCACTCGAGACTCCTTGATTACATATCCTAGAAATGACAGTAAATGTCCACTATTATCCTACACATGTCACCACATTTTACTTAAAGAGGATATTAGTGGGAGGTTCTATGGTTAACAAGTTGCATGAAACAAAACAAGAGAAATACATTAAACTTACTAGGATATAACCATATAAATCATCCCTATGAACTAATTAATCATGTTTTATGACAAATCAATAATCAAATAGATGATATAAAAAAGTCAAATAATGCACTCATCATCTCCCATGCACTTTACCTATTGCATGTCTCTATGTAACTCATATTTTCCCTACCCTAAGGCCAAACAAGCTGTGCCATATCATATTCCTCAAAATGATCTCGCATATTGTTTCTGGTTCCTTTGCATCCCTAATTTTTGAAATAAATTCCATTTAAGCTATGAAACTATCATATGACTAGGAAACATTATTCATTGAGGTAGTAATCAAATTTAAGAGAAGAGGTGGCCTCACCTATGTTCCTACCCACTCATCACCATATTCCTTGTCATTTTTCTTAGACAACTACCAAATTATTGTAACCAATTCATCACCCCTCTGCATACACCAACTAAGATTCTAAAGGAAGACAATTTCCCTCCTTTTTAATGGAAAATTTAAGGTATCCCATATTCTATCACAAGCCTGTCTTGCTTCACCAAAATACTACCGACTATAGGCTTCAAAATATTGCACACATTTTAGTAGTATATTTAAAGCATTTTCCCCAACACTAGCCTGATAATAACGAGATCAATTTTTTTTCATGGCCACATCATTGTGATGGGTAGGCCTAATGTAGAAACATATGGTGGATTTGTTTGAGTGAAAATGTCTTTTTGTTTTCCCCATGTAATTTGGTTCCTAAGCAAGGAATGAAAGGCCTTTAACTGAAAATCTCCCACAAATAGATTAATAAAGAAATCAGGCACATTGGTGACCAACATGTTGTGGAGGTAAAATTCACACAGTTGATTTTGTATCTCAGGGGTACTGTTTTGATAAATTGACAAAAATGTTTTGCCATCAAGAGCTTCATGAGGTTCTTGACTACACATTTTCATTAATTTCCAAGCATAGAATTTCTCTTGGACAAACATGCTATAGACAGAAGAAGGTTTCCTACATAACCAGAAGATTATAAGCCAACATACAAACAGAGTATAAAATAGATTCTAACTTCTTCTTCTCATTTGCACTGGCCTCAATCTCCTCTTTTAACTTTTTTATTTTCCTTTTTAATGATTTATTCCAAAGAGATAACATATTTAAATCATCACATACTTTAAGGCCTATATCTCTTTGTCTCTTGAGACTGCTAACCTCTACCTTTAAAGCAGTAAATTCCCTCACTTTTTCTATAGTTCTCTTTGTAAATTTTAGTTTGCAAAGATAAGTTAGTTCTTGCACACCTTTTAAATTTTCCTTCGGAAGACAATTTTTTCCAGATACACCTCGGTACATCATCTCTATGTGATTCCTGGCTTCCAATCTCCATTCACAACATATTTTGGCACCGAGGTACAGTATCTCAGTGTCTGAAGGCATTTCTAGAGCTCGACTCGGTTTTACGTCTGTCAGAAATATCTAGACTCTATGTTTCAGGATAGTTGTTGTGAATATATCATCCTTAGATTTTTCATCAAGGACAGTCAAGGTACTAACCTCTTCCTTCTCCTCCATAATGGGAGTAGAATCTTCATGAAAAACTTCGACCAGGAAACTTTAGGTCTCTGCAAAGTACAAGACCTTCTTGGCCTCAACAAAATAGAAGAAGGAACTGGTAAAGTGATTTTACCCTTAGAATTTTGTGGCATAGAAGATGGACTATCTTGACTACCAAGTTTCTCCATAGTATCCTATGAAGGGTGAGGATCCAAATTGAGCTTAGGTCAAATAATGGGAGATGGTCCCTTCTTGATTTTATTTTGTTTGGAACTCTCCCTTGCACTTATTTGTTCGATCCTTCTCTTGGGTCTATAGAAAACCTGATGTGAACAGATCAATTGAATAAGCCTTGGGTGTTTCAATGCAGCCCTACCACCTCCATTTTTATATTTTTATCCCACTTTAATGACTACATCAGCTAAATATTCAGGTAAATTTACCCTAAGTGCAGGGTTTATGTGTTCTTTCTTCAAATGAATTAAAATCTTCAATGAATCCCCTCAAGTAAAGATGGATTTCCATCACAGATAAAGTACCCGTTGACCCATTCAACAACTTATTTCCAAATACTAGGAAAAATTCTGACTTAATCCCCTTATGAGTACCATATGAAGTGAGGATTACTTCTAGAAGAGCTTCGCCATCCTCATGAAATAGGGGAATTAGGTCTTTAAGAGGAGCATTTGTCATAACCTTGAGACCAAAGTCTGGTAAACCAGATAGGTCAGAAACAACTTGACTACTTATTTCTACTCTTTTTCCCCAAATTCATGATCGATGGCTTCAAAATTTATTAAAAACTCATCAACTAAATTTTCATCGAAGCCCTCAAATTTCCTAATAAATTCTAGCCAGCCAGCATCATAAAATACCTGGGAAATTGTAGCATTCTAGAAGGCAGTGGGTTTGGAGAGTTTGGTTCATATTTCTTCTTCTGCCCCATAGTATAGATGAATTTAGATAGTTGTGTAGAAGAATGATGTTGTGTTCAAACTCATAGAGCAATGACATGAAGTGTTTGGTGAGTGAAAATTTGAAATATACCACAATATTTTAATTGCCTTAGGTTAGTGCAAAATTAGCGACATGAAAATTTGACAAGACCAAGTATGCGTGGGAAGTTTTAATGCATGGTACGACACACACCCCATCATATTGAATAATAATGCCACATGTCCTTCTTATAAAACATCCCATCATTTTCTTAGAAATTTGACACATGTGGTATCATTGCTAATTATGATTCATTATGATTCATTACACCCCACTCCACATCACAAGATTTTGAATGATATTCCCAATAAATTCATTGAAAATTGTGTATTGATTTAATCATGCTAAGTAAATGTGATGGGGGAGTTATTTAAAATTTAATATCCACAGATAAGTAAAATGCACTTACCCTTGCTAGCTTAGCTTCCGATATCCATAGATTTCCACATCTTGTGCTCATAGAGAAAATGTGAGTAGTGTACATTCTAACAATAGACATTCCCACCTTTATTGAAATCATGAAACAAACAAAACAACTACAATCTAAGGGAAAGAAGATCAAAATCATGATCATCTTTCTTTATTCAAATTTAAAAATGACTACTCATGACAGGAAGAGCCAGGATCCTCCACTGAATCCATTTCCTTGAATAACAACATATCTTTGTTGAAGGTTTCTTTATCCAGAGGTAGTTGATACATCCTTAATTTATGTTCATTCACCAAAAAAGTTATTCTATCTCCATTAATTGGAATAATATCATAGATCCGTTATCAAACACTTGTTCGATCTAGTATGGTCCCAACCATCTTTTCCTCAACTTACCTTTGAACTATTGATACTTTGAGTTAAAAAATAAGATCCAATCTCCCTCATTGAACTTACTATATTTGATATGAGCATCGTGCCAAAATTTTATTTGATGTTGAAGAATATCAGTTTGTTGTTGTGCCTCCATCCTCATTTCATCCAACTCATTCAGTTGTATTACTCTCTCACGTTGTGCTTTGTCCAAATCGATGCCAACTTCCATTGTTGTCCTCCAAGTCTGTAATTTAAACTCAATGGGTAATAGTGGATTCTTCCCATACACCAGTTCATATGGGGAGAAACCAGTAGTGGTCTTCCAGGTTGTATTGTAGGCCCAAACCACTTTTGGGAGTTTTGGTACCCAGATTTTTTCTATCTGCATTGACAACTTTGGTTAAAATATTCTCAACTCTCTGTTTGTAACTTCTACCTACCCATTGGATTGGGGGTGATATGGTGATGAATTATGATGCTTGATTTGGTAGATCTCCAGGAAAGACTCAATCATGTTAGACACAAATTGAGGTCCCTGATCAGATACAATAGCTCTAGGGGCGCCAAATCTCAAAGCATAACCCCATTATACAAAATGTTTAGCTACAACATCTTCATTGGCAGATGCCAATGCTTGAACCTTGGCCCACTTTGTGACATAATCAGTGCACACCAACATGTACTCTTTCCCAAAGGATGGGGGATCAAAAGGTCCAATGAAATCAATACCCCACTTCTCAAATGGTCCTAAGACCAGCTGAGGATTGAGAGGCATTTCCATGGACAATGTAGGCTTTCCCATTCTTTGACATGCATCACACTACCACACGTACTTCTTGACAAACTTGTGAAGAGAAGGCCAATAATACCCAGCTCCAAGGACCTTGTGAATTGTCCTCTTCACTGAGTAATGTCCTCCTCTAGGCTCATCATGACAAGATCTCAAGTATGTCATATACTTCATCCTCATGAACACACTTGTGAAGAACCATATTAGGACAACATTTAAATAAAATTCCGTTACACCATTTATATGTTGAGTTGTTTTTTAACTAATCTCTTTTGTTCCTTATTGGTAAAGTAAGATGGAAACTTCCCTGTAGTTAGGTAATTTGCAAGATCAACAAACCATGGAGGTTGATTCAATATTACAAATAAGTTTTCATCTGGAAAATGATCCTAGATTGCTTCTTCTTCTCCTGAAACATTCAATCTTGAAAGGAAATCAACAACAACATTAGTCTTTCTGGCTTATCAATAATTGTTAAGTTAAATTCTTGCAACAAGAGTAACCATCTAATAATTTCCCCCCACTATTGGTTTATTCATCAAATACCTTATGGCTGAATGGTCAGTATAAACAAAGATTTTGTATCTAGTAATATAATGTCTGAATTTATTTAGAGAGTAAACAACAACTAAAAATTCTTTTTCCATAGTGGTGTAGTTTCTCTCTGTAGGGGTCAGATTCTTGTTGATAAAATAAATGGCATACATATGATCTTCTTCATCCTTTTGTCCAAGAACAACTCCCATTGCTATATTAGACACATCAGTGTGAATATGGAAAGGCTGCCCCTAGTTGGGTCCTCTCAAGACTGGAGCGGTGGTTAGCTTCTCTTTGATAATCTTGAAATCCTATTGACATTGAGGAGACCATTCAAAAACACAATATTTTTTCAGTAAAGAAAACATAGGTGTAAAAATTTTACTAAAGTATTTGATGAACCACCTATAATACCTTACATGTCCAAGGAAACTCTTGATATTAGTATGATTTTTTGGCATAGGAAGCTGAGTAATTACTTCAATATTTTTGGGTTCGACCTATATTCCTTTGGTAGAAATATGATGACCTAAGACAATTCCTTGATCAACCATAATCAGAAATTTTTCATGACTCAAGGAAAGTTGGTGTTGCACATATCTAGTTAATAATTTTTCAAGATTGTTTAGAGATTCATCAAAAGAGAAACAGTGGAAAGTGAATTCGTTCATGTAAACTTTGACACAGTCATTTGTAAAATCTGCAAAAATGGCTAAAAATGCTCTCTGAAAAGTAGCAGGTGCATTACAAAGCCTAAATGGTAGGAATATATATGAAAATGTACCCCAGGGACAAATGAAGGTGGTTTTATCCTGATCAACAACTGTAATACTAATTTTCTTATACCCACTAAACCCATCCAAGAAGGAGAAATATTTCTTACCTACAAGATTGTCCAGAACCTGCTCAATAAATGGCAGGGGAAAGTAGTCTTTCTTGGTGGCTTTATTAAGTTGCATATAACCCACATAGATTCTCCACTTACAATTTTCTTGGGTTCTATAACTAGTGGTGATACCCATTGACTATCAGATATAGGATAGATGAATCCTACCTTCAACAATTTTTCTATCTCATTTTTGACTATGTCTCTAAGTGCTAGATTAATTCTTTTTGGCTGTCTCAAAGGTTTAACATACTTGGTGTAGAGATGGGGAGTGCAGATGCTTGGTTGGATCCCTTTCATATCAAGTATAATCCCAAGAAAAATCTTGGGAATGCTTCCTCAATATTTCTACAACCCTAGTTTCTTGGCTAGCCTTTAAGTTATTACCAATGGTCAACTATTTTCCTATGTAAACAATCACTTTCTTGGTATCTTTCAAAATAGTGAGATCTGCATCAACAATTAAATAATTCAAGGGAAAAACATGAGGTTGAAGCATGTGCAAAATAGTCATATTTTCAAGAGACATAACCTTAGTTAAAGGACAATAGAAATAAGTGATTGCACATTCCTCATGATAAGCATAGGTTTATTTACAATTTTTATTGGAAATGTCACTTACCAAGGTAATATTATCTGCTATGTTGAGCAGAGATGGTTCCGTATCCTCGGCCCAGTTCTGATTTTTGTAGCCACAATGTCCTCTTCATCAGACATTGTGTATGACTCAACAATTTCTTCCATGTGATTTTTCACTGCAATGGTGGCTAGATAAGAAGAAATCAGATGATTAGTATCTGAATAATATACCCATACATGTTTACAAACATCAACATATGGCTAGGTAGGAGGATACAATGAAATATTCTTTGATTTTTTCCCATTTAAAATGTTCATTTTTCCTGACCTACAATCAATATATGCACTAACAGTAGCCAACGAGGGCCTTCCTAGATGACTGGTTGTCCCAAATTCTAATATTTAGGCTGTAAGACCATAAAATCAATGAGATACTCCCAAGATTCAACCATGAACATTACATCCTCAATCACTCCATCTGGTACACCAATAGATTGATCGCACTGAAGAATGGTATTGGTTGGCTACAATCATGTTAAATATAATAGATTGAACATATCTATTGTTATAACATTAATGGTAGCACCAAGATCCACCAAAACGTTATATATTAATTGACCATTTACAAAATAGTAATGATTGGACTCCCAATATCCCCATATTTTGGTGAAATAAGCTTTCCAACAACAAGATAAGCTAGATTCCCTTCCACTTTGACCATTTTTGGGTATTTCTTATTTCTTCCGGTGTCTTTATACACTAGTCTCTAATGGTTTGGTTTAATTCAAGAATGTCCCTTATTTCTCTTAGAAGTGGGACCTCAATGTTCATCTTTTCAACTCTTAAACTAGTTTTGTTTCTTCTACAATTTGAATTTCCTGTAATCATTTTGGAAAAGGAGCTGCATGTGCATTCTTATCTTTTCCTTGACCATTCCTAGTGGCTTACGTTTGTGGAACATGTTCAGTTTCTTAATTTTCCTTAGGTGTCTCTTCTTTCTCATTTTCCTCAAGTATTTTTGTGATAACAATAGGAGGATTATTCACTTTTCTCCTATACCTTATTCATATATTATTTATAGTATTAACCTACAATGTATCACTCTATCCCACTTCATTAATTTAAGATATCTGTTGATTTTTAGGGTTCGCTATAGGTTGGGTTGGAAGTTGAGTTTGTGTTGCTTTCCCATGTTGTTGATAGTTTTTGGTGGGGCCATTAAATCCTGATATGGTTGCTGGAACCTCCTCTGATGATTAGAATTATGTTGAGGTTCCCATTGTTGGTTTTTCCATGGATTTGAATTGGCTAGTTGTGTCTAACCCGCCGATTGTAGGGAGTCATCCATGGTGGTGGTTATGGGTAATGTTATCACCGAATCACAACACCCCTGGATGTTGATCAGATTTCTAGTTTGATCACTCTAAGCATCCAGTGTGATTGGATAACATGGGTACTATCTCCAAGTTGTGGGACTTGCTACTTGAGATAGACCTCTAGAGAGAAATGGTTCTTGCTCCTAAACTACCCGCCACAATCTACTCAATAAGGAGAAACTAGCTATTCTAACCTAAAATTCCAAGGGACCAGAGAGAGAGAATGCATAAAATGAAAGCCTACACTAAAGCGGTGATACACCAGAAAAAGAGGGTGTGAGAGTAATCTCCAAATGTGTGAAATACAGAGGCAAAGTGCACACTAGAAGAGGTGATGACAGTTCACCATAATCCAAAGAAATGCATTCTTGACAAAGAATTCCAAGCACACACAATGATAATGAATTCCTGCAAGAACATAATAAATAGACACAATATACTTGTAGAAAGATTAAAGGGGCAAGAAGAATGCAAGGAAACACAGCAGGGGAAGATATATCCACAAACTGATATTTTATTGCTTCATGATATGCACAGTTCAATCTATTACAAGATAAGGGCCTGGATCACCATGCAAGGAGTCCACTACAAGGGCCTGCAACACACTGGCTTCACAAAACAATTTTTACAGAGCTTTGTTACCCAAAAACTCTCCTCCTTTACAATGAGCCCAACACTCCAATTTATAGAAAAAGAGAAGGAAAAGAGAAGGGAAAATGGAAATCCCGAAATCTATCCTTCAACCACCTATAAGAGGCATTAAATTGAGTGGAATGGGTATACATTACTTTCAAAAGGCTCCCATCATTTGTCCCATGTGCTGCAGCAGAGAAGGAATGATGACCATGCCTCTTAATTGCACTCCCAAACTACCAAATAAAACAATGTTCGAACCCGGCCACGTTTCCTTAAAAACTCAATCAATTTCTAATCAAATATAGAATTTCTTGATTACTGTGCATCGGACTTGGAACCATGATTCCAGCGGTACCAATTTTGTGCGATTTCGTTGAGAAATGCAAAAGTTATGGCTTTACGAGTGCGCATTGTTTTGGGTCCGCGAGGCGTTTTGTCATTTGACGGGAATGAGCATTAATTGACTGGAGCCGAATATGTTTCCTTTATTTAAATATATCTACCCTCATTAAAAATAAGAAATCCAGGTTTTTGGCGTAGAGGGCGTCGTGCTTTCGTTCCAGAAAGTCCAATTTTGTGAAAATAGTAAGCTCGGAGTCAAAAGTTATGGCCGTTTGAAGTTTGGACCAAACATTGACTTTTCTTCCCCGCCTTGGACATTTCGGCTTTTGGGCGTCCCATGCGTCCCTTTGTCCCATTTGGTATAGTGCTGAAATTTCCCATTTCGGCCGAACCGGCCGGTTTGCGTACTCATGACCCATATGTCCCATTTGGTTTGGACAAATCAGGACAAATTCGCCTGTTCGGCGGTTCGCGCCTTTTGTCCCAAGTTTCTTCGGGACAAAAGTTCTCATTTTCGGCCGGTTCGAAAAGGAGTTACATGGCATTTCTTATGGCCCATGCATCCGTGCAGTGATTGTTTGGCTGCCTTGACTCATTTCGCCGGTTCGGCCGGTTCGCGTCTTTTTGTCCCGCTTGTCCCAAAGGCGACCCTCTCAGCAGTTAGCCAATTTTTCTCTCTTTTGGCCAGATCGGCTTTTCGCGCCCGCCGCGTACTTTTGTCCCAGATGTCCCAATTGCTTCCGGGGCCGCCTGTGCTCATTTCGGCCGATCCGCGCCTTTTTGTCCCACTTGTCCCAAATGCTTCTAGGACTAGGACTTAGCCATTTTTCGTGATTTTTCCTGGCCCGAGCTTGTTTTTGCAAATTTTTTCACATTTTCTCAGAACTTGCTCTCTTCTACTTGGACAGGGGAGTTAGAAAAATATGAGGGGACCCTAGAAACATGAATTTTTTGCCCTGACTCAATCTATTTGCCTGGGACTAAAGAATTTGATGTATGTTATCAAAATTACCTTGAGGGTGAATTTTGGATGTGGGTAAATCATCCAATTTGGTGGTGTCCACTCAAGTTGTCCCCAAGTAGCTGAGGAGTCTAACTTGGCCATGACATCATCAAAGGGTTATGAGAAGGTCTAGGGGCACACACAACCTGATTATTTGGCCTTTGAACAAAGTTTACCTCTGTATTTTATTGAGACATGACATTCAATATTTCTTTCAACTGAGGTAAGAAAGTGTAATGGTTAATATCGTGATTAGTGACATCACAGATCAAACACATGTCTGTGAAATCCATAAGACACTCTCTCAAAGGATGTCTCTTCCTACATTTAGGGAAGCAGTGGTATTGGCTTTCAACCCATCTATGGTTGATGTTAATTGTGATAAGATGTATTTTTTCATGTTATGCATTTCCTCAGAATTTCTGAGGTACCTAGGGTAGTCTTGGACGTTTTTATTTTCCTTTACCTCCTCGTGTTCTAGAGTAACTTATGTATAGCTTAGTGCTATATTCCATGCTAAGTTTGTGCATATCACCTCCTCCTATAAGATGGAGGGAATCCTTAGTTTCCTCATCAAGTCCTTTAAGGAAATTTGTCTTAGTGATTTCGCATATAACTCATAACCACTCCTCCGATGGAGGAAGATAAATCTATCCAGACAATCTTCTATATTTTCATCATCCTTTTGATTTATCGGAAGAAATCTTCTTTCCTATCTCTTCCCATGCAGTAGTCTTGATATTTTTCCAAAATTTTTGTCTCCATATTCTCCCAAGAATGAATAGAGTTAGGGGAAAATCCCATGAAACACCGCATAGTAGAGTCTTTGAGGGTGGAAGGAAATAATTTGATTTTTTGATTATTTGTTCTATAGTCATATGTTTGGCAAAGAACTTTGAATTAAATAGGAATTGATCCGGATTTTCTATAGACCTTCCTCAGAAGATAGGGAGGATGGATGGTGAGATATTTTTCATAGGTGCATCCTCATCTTTGTCTAAGAAAATGGGATAGGTAAAGGTTCTACCTAAGGGTCGGTTCTCATTATTCCCATTGTATCCCATTTCTGAAGGTTGTTCTGGTTCTAAATATGATGATGTAGAATGTTCGGAAGGGATTCTAGGGGGATGTAGATTGGATTCGAGTGTTCCCTACTAGTACTCTTTTGGAGATATTATTTGGATATTACGTGGTATAAATCTCCCTTGAATTTCCTGTGGCCTGTGCATCAAGGTTAGTTATGTAAATAAGGCTTAGGAATTCTACGGGTTGCATAGATCAACTTAATTAAGACCCATAACATGTAAAGTTAATAAAATGGTGTGTTGTGCTTATGGTGTCCACGAAATGGCACCAAAAATGATGGGTCATTGTATTCTCCAATCATTTAACTAACAAATTCTTCTACTAGTGTCATTATAAAACTAAGGTTGTGTGTCAAGGTTGTATGCAATGAAGCTTTATGCAACTCAATTGTTCGGTGGTTCCTTTTGGGGGTTTTTGTTGTTATGTTTCTCTCTGTCTCTGCTAATATATGGAAATGTAATGCTAAACTAATGAAATAACATTATTGTAATGAAATGTATTTAATGGAAATACTTTGCGGGAATTGAAATGCACACACCAAATCAATATAATAGAATTCAAATAACACACACTCTGAATTTAAATTGCAGAATTGAAATGACACACTTAGAATTGAAATTGTATGAAAGGAAATAACACACATTGAATAGAAATTGCAGTAAAGGAAATAAGTAATTGCATTCAAACTGTAACTTATTAGAAACCACGAGCATGCATAAACATAAAATCCTCTAGTCACCTTGGTCGAGTGGGCCCTTGCTCTTTCTCGGGACAGAGGTAATTTGAACACCATAGGATATTCAAAATATCATCTAATATATTTATTTATAAAAGTTCCATAACATACCCAATACATAACTAGAAAATAGATACTAACTGTGATAAACCTGTATTGCAAATTACCAACATCAACTAACTACTCGAATCATTCTTTAAGGAGATCTCTATATAGACATAGTCAGATTACACATCATGCCAAAATTGTAGGCACCAAATTATTCAACTAACAACCCTATTAAAGTTCATTAAATCCTACAAAACTACTAAAAACAAGATCCATGTTTATAGGTTGTCAATGGAAAAATTCTTCCATGACTACATGATGGCTCCAGACTCAAACTCCTTGATTACAATTCCCAGCATTGGTAGTAAATGTCCACTATTATCATGCACATGTCACCACATTTCACTCATAGAGGTGATTAGTGGGAGGTTCTACGGTTAACAAGTTGCATGAAACAAAACAAGAGAAATGCATTGAACTTACTAGGATATAACTATATAAAGCATCCCCATGCACTAATTAATCATGTTTAATGACAAATCAATAATCACATAGATGATATAAATAAGTCAAATAATTCACTCGTCATCATGCCCATTGAAAATGGGAAGCTTAGGGGTGACAAAACTAGAAGGAAGCGTGTAAGTGGAGATGGAAGGTGTGAATGGCATATGCAATAATAAGGTGGAATCTAAATATGGATAAACGTGAGAAATAACTTGTTGTAATTGATGAATATGCACTTGAAGGTCTTGATAGAGAGATGTTAAGTCTTGAGTGCCAACAAAGGAAACCTGCCATGTATGAGAGATAAGAGGTGGTGTGAAATGATTTGTAGGAGTAGTAACAGAAATAAGAATAGTAGAAATTGACAAAAAGGTGGAAACAAGTGGTTGGGAATCCATGGAAGTAGAGATGGCTGTGGAAGCATTAAGTTCCACCAAATTGGTAGCTTCCTCACGAGCAGCATGTAAAATTAATTCTAGATCTTGGGGATGCTTAGTGATATGGTCATTGATGGATTTAAGATGAGCCTTAGTAAAATTGTCAGAAGAGTGAGCCATAGTAAAGAAGAGAAAAAGAGCCCTAAGTGGAAGGTAGTGTCGAATGTGGGGTTCACTAAAATGATTAACTAAAATGTGGAATTTATTCTAATTCTATAGTTAATCTAATATTAAGGACAATAATGAATAATAGATAAATGAATAAAGAAAATGAACCAAACAATCTAAGTTATGAAAATATGGAAACCCTAATGTGCAAGGAGAGTTAGAAAGAACTTAACGATTTGACAATTCCTTGGGACCTGTGTCACATAATTAAATGGATGAAAAAATGCAAGAATGAACACACAAAAGATTTAGAAAACATAGATCTAAAACACTAAGTTGGATTGAGGCATTTGGAGAGGAACATGGGCTCATGTGGGTAACTCTGGTCTATGGAAATGACCCAAAACCCTCCTTTGAGGTGTCACTAAGTAATCACCTATTTTTTCTTCTGTCACACTAGTGTCATTAAACTCAGTTTGTATGTTGCTGCAAATTAGTGATGAAGGATAGATATGTAAAACCCCAAGACAAGCATCAAACCCCTAAAAAAGAAAGATACATATGAAGGGGTCATACTCTCTCAATGACAACAATGGTGGAATTACTAATCGAGTGCTACACTACATATAAGACCCAATGTAGTTATTTGTGTGTGTGTGTGTGTGTAATTATGCCGTAGGTGCTCTTATTTGAGTCACACTTTTTGAAAGTAACGAGTAATAACTATGTGTATAAATGTAATAAAATGGTGGATGGAATAGAATAAACTTCCCTCTAGCGGTGTAGCGTAGATGAACCAACCTCGTGCCTTGTGATGGAGCTAGATGGTTGTAAATGGATATTTTGATGGATACAACCTTAGGTGATGATAGTAGTTGTTAGTTCTTGGTCCCTCATTATGGTCTCATAACTTTATATTTATATGGTTCTCTTGTTCTAATTTTGTAATTAACCCGAAAATTTTGACCACTAAAAATATAGAAAGCTCAAATGGATAGAAAGTTCCCAAAAAGTGGTGGGAAAGTGTAAAAGGACCAGACACCCCAAATGGGACTAGGGCACTTGGGGTGCCCAATCAAAGATAAAATGACAACAAATGAAATAAATTTACTTGGGTGAGTAGATGTGGGAGGTTGGTAGTGACGACAACAAGAAAAGTAAAATGGCCAAAGGAAATGGGTTAATTAGTAATTTCTTCACTCAAAAACCATATGAATAGTAGTATGAGACCGAGACTAAATAATGTCTAAAGTGTATGAGTTTATGTCTATAATAACCAACTCGATTGTGAGCTTCATCTTAACAATGAGCTTGGTATCCTCACATTTTTGCATAAAAAGTTAATTTTTAGGATATTTAAAAATATATATATTTTTAGAAAAATTGAAAAAACAATTGTATTATTATTTTGTTTTTCAAAAATAAGTTATCATAAATTTTTTTATTATTAATATTATAATAGTTAGATATGCAAAAATGTCATAACCAGGGGTTTATTTCTCCTCTATTCAAAACTAGAAAAAGTTTCTTTTGAAAATAATGGAAATTATCGATAAATTGATATGTTTTTTGTAAGAATTAGTGACATGAAAATTTTGGCATGAAAGAGGAAAAAAACACCAATATTTGGTGTGTATTTTCACTTAATAATGACATGGGGATTTTCTAAAACCTTTTGTAATTTTTAACCTTTGTAAATACCTAATTTTTATCAAAAATTGAAGACTAAGGGTTTGAACATTCAATTGTCTTATTAAACTTGTATTTTGATCTTGATTTGAGTTTTTGAAATTTTTAAAATTAATTTTAATCACTCTAGTATTAAAAATATGTAGATGTTGAATGAGAAAAACTATAACATTTGGAAGATAAGATGGAACTCAAATTTTTGATTGTCGTAAATGGTACGGAGAGAAGACACCGACTGATGATAGGAAACAACAGACAACACATCGGTATTTCAGTAAAAGTGTAAGAAAAAATGTATGTCATAATTAGAAGTGTGCAAGATGACTTCTTAATCCATATTGGGAATCATGAAAACAGTGAAGCTTGAAAAATTTTAGAATCAATACACGAAGGTAAGTGTCTTTCAAATATTATAAAATTGATTCTTGAGTTAATGACAACTCCCATGAAGGAGATGAAAAATTAGTTAATTTTTAGCTAAAATTAAAGATATTAAATCTCAATTAGATGGATGTAATTGTAATTTGATTCAAGACAAGTTATTATACTTTATTATTCAAATGAACATCCATGAAAGATTTAAGAACTTCATTTCCATCTTAAACTCAAAATATCAAATTAAAAAATATATTTTAGACCTATCTAATTTGAGTACTCTCCTAATTTAGGAAGAACAAGGCATGTTGAAAGTTTATTAGAAGGAGAATTCCACTTTAGGTACTTCTCACTCAAAATATGAAGAATAAATTATCTAGGTTTAACAAGAATCAAAAGTTTAAATCAAAATTTACACCCTTTAATAAAGATAAGATATAAGATAATAATCACCTAAAAGTCATTTTTGATGGGAAATGTCACAATTGTGTGAAATTTGGTCATGAAAAGGAAGACCGTAGGGTAAAAAATAAATCCAAATTTAGAAAATCAGAAAGGGAAGAAACCAAATCAAAATCAAAATAAGAATCAAGAGAATAATAAAATTTGAATGTTGTTGCTTTATATACCACATTATTTACTGCAAAAGAAAACTAATTGATATTAGAAAATGATGCATCTAGGAACATGAATTATAGATATGATATTCTAACTGATATCAAATAATGTAATGATCAAATATATCTAGGTGATCATTCCATTCTTGATGTTCAAAGTCAAGGAAAAGCTAAAATTTTCAATGGTTTTATAAATGATGTTTTGTGTGTTCCTAAATTGAAAATGAATTTTCTTTCTTGTTCAAAACTAACTCAAAATATGAGGATAAGATCAAGAGTTTGGGGAAAATGGTGGAAAATACAGGAATTTTCCCGTGCCCTAACCCTAGCGGTGATGGCGGCGGCAGTGCTAAGAGTTCTATCTTGGTGGATTGCATGGGGTTTTCCTGGCTCAGAAGAAATTGGTTTCATTGGTGTCCCATGCCCTAATCCAAAATCCTATAGAAATGACTATGGTGGAGGCATTGGAAATAAATAGTTTGGCTTGGCGGGTGGGGTCTTTCGGCTTCATCTGTTCCTAGCCGTTCCCGGTTTCTACGGGTCGTGGGGTTTCTACTGTTGTTGGGGATGGATCGAATGATCTGGGTGGCCACAAAAGTTTCCTGGAAGCTACTAAATCCTTAGTACTCCCTCCTCCAAAGGCTATGTCACATGCCAAATCATCCCCCTCTGTGCATTTTGGACCTGCTGTTCTGACAACAAAGGCTTATTTCAAGGAAAAGGGCATTATTTGTAGATTCAACAAATTCTGTCCTGGACTGCCAGCTCTCCATGATTGGATATATTCTTCTTGGAAGCCATTAATGGATGGTAAAGTGGATATTTACCCTTTAACTAGAGGTTTTTTCATTGTTGTATTTGATATTACCTCTGATAGAGACTTAATTTTTGATAGATTGTGGGACTTCCAATCCCACTTTCTACTCATGAAGCCATGGTTCCCCTGTTTAATCCAGTCACTAAAAATTTCCAAATCAGACATGTCTGGGTTGATCTACCATATATTCCCATGCATTTCTGGGATGAGAAATGTTTAATCACCATTGGTAATACTCTGGGTAAAACCGTGGCTATTGACACAAAAACAACCTTGTATGAGTATACTATGTATGCTTGCATTTTAGTTGATATGAACACCTCAACGGATTTTCCTGCCTCTATTGATCTTATGGTGGAGGATCAAATTTGGACTCAAAACTTGGATTATGAAGGTTTCCCCTTCAGATGTAGAACCTACTTTTCACTTGGACATCTAGCTGTGGATTGCATTAATGGGAAGAAACATGCAAGTAAACACACTTCTTGGTGGAAGAATGCAGATCCAAGTTTGTTGGTTGTTGACATTATATTGATTGTGAATCTAAAGATGGATCTGTAAATGAGGAACTAGCTTCAGTGGAGGTGGAGGTTCCCCCTTTGTCTAACAAGGTAGAGGAGAGTTGTGAGGCTGGGACTTCACCCTCTCCTCTTAGTATTCATCTAGATAACAATAAAATGGAAATGAGCTTACCAGTTCACTCATCAGAAAATGTAAATTCGAATGCCGGTAATGGTTGGTCCACTGTGCATAGAAGAAAGAAAGGGAACATTGAATCCCTTAAGATGCACCTTCGATCCCATGGGAAGGGTTCAAAGGGATGAGCTTTTGGTTTTGTGTTTATGCTATTAGTTTGTATTGTTAGTTGTGTTGTCCTTGATTTTGGTGCCATTGGTAGAGGCTGCTTCTTTCTTTCCTCATTGTTATATCTTTTTCTCCTTATTGTACAGGGTAGGGCCCCTTAACCCGCTTTTACCTATAATAAAAAAACTAACTCAAAATAATTATAATGTAATTTTATTAAAAGATAAACGATTTATTAAGAATGAGTTAGATGTTACTATTGCTGAAGGCATACAAAAGAATGATTTATATGTTTTTAAAGGTTTTGCATATGCTTCATGTATTTCTATTCAAAATAGGAATGATAAAGAGTTATTACGTGAAATATTAGGTCATGTGAACTTTAGGAGCATGTATGACATGTCTCGACTTAATCTTGTTATTGGTATTACATCTATCTCTCATGCCCAGTAAACTTGGGAAGGGTTCTTATGTGGTAAGTAATTTGTAAATGTTGAAAGCACAATGGATTGAGGGGGCTGAATCAGTCCTTACAAAAATTTAAACAATTTCATATTTTCTTATTTAAACCATAAACCATTCATCCATTCATTAATGTGTGTAAAGTATTCAATCAAATACACATAACCATGCAAGAGACACAAGATATAAGTGGGAAAGCATCAAGCGGAAGAAAACCCACTAAAACTTCTGATTATATTACTTAAATAAAAAGTATTTAGTGAAGCACCAAATTTAAAAGGAGCACCAACCCCTATTTTAGTATAGCACTAACCTTACAAGGAGCATCAACCCCAGTTTAGTAGAGCACCAAACCTACAAGGAGTACCAATACCTAGTTTAGTGAAGTACCAACTCCATAGCGAGGCTATAACCCCTAAGAATCAAGATGATCAAGAAAAAAATAAACCACATTTATATGAAGATATCTGATGTATTGTTGCTAAAACAACCGATGGATATCAAAACTTCATCTCATAACCTTCAAACCCTCATTCACCTAGCTCATTATATCCCTTACTTTCAAAACTTGTCTTGGCTTCAAACCCTTGTACACACACTCTATAAAATTTCTCAACCAATTTCACACTTCCTCAGATATGAATAAATGAATTTATACCTATTAAAAACACACACACGAGTCACACTTTTTCCCTCTCTCACAACTAGTACAAATTTGAATTCAAACTTCACTTTTATATGCACTCCAACTCAAAAAAAAGGAGGTCAGTTATAAACCTTTATTTAGAACAATACATATTATACAAAAAAATCATTAGAAAATTAATATTGGGCCCATGTATGTTGGCCATGCATAAATGCACTCAAAAATCCCAAAAATGACTCAAAACCCCATCACTTGGATGAGAAAAAACCACTAACACAAAAACCATGATTAGTTAAGCCCCAAAAATCACCACACATGTAAAATATAACATAAAAAATCATACATGGTCATTAATTATCTTGCACTAATTAAATTATTAATAACACAACCATAAAGGTTCATATCCTTTGCTAAACAGATTGTTTCTAGGATCTTGTTTCCACCTTTGGACCTCAAGAAAACCAAAGAACAAATAAAATATGGAATGTAACCAATAAATGTAATCCCAAAGACCCGTATATCACATCTATTTATGCTAGATCTCATGAAACATCCATATGTGCAAACTACACCTACTTTCCTCTTCACCAAATCAAGCTTCCCAGAAAGAAGTTTTACAAACTCAACTAGTTTTCACCCTTTCTATCACTTCCAAGACCTCTAAAGGAATTCAATAGGAACACAATTCCTCCCTCTTAAATATACAACTAATATCAAACATAAAATAATCCATTACATGCCTCATCTATCTCATTCTTTCGTAAAAGAAATTGTCATGAGAAAAAAACAAACCTTCTTCTCTATAAATCAAGATGGATGACCCATCAAATATAAATATAGTAACTACATGGTCAATGGTGAACCCTAGTGATGGTGGTGATTTTGGCCATGGAAGTGGATCTGGTTTTGGGTGTGGACGTGGGTGGTGAGCAAGGGAGGTAGGGCACTTGATCAGCGTTGTTTAAGTGCCCCTGTAAATGCGTACGAGGCTTCTTGGGGTTCCTTTAATAATAAATTTTGTGGTTGCCTCTCTGATGGCCGCCATGGAGGTCTATGTTAGATCTACATAATGGCTATGAATCCAAGTCGGTATTTTTTACAGACGCAGAGGGCTCAATCCAGGACCCTGAGGATTTAAGGGTTCTCTCTACACCGAGTTCCCTAGTTCAAGTCAAAGGTTCTCCTATGCGCGGCTCTTTCGTGGTCTACGAACTATTGCAGGTGACAGCTCCGGCTCTCCCTATTGTGGGAGGAATAGGTGCGAATGATTTGATGCATGGGGATACACTGTTGGATGGAAATGATGCTACCCATATTGTTGTTAAATAGTCTCCCATTCGGGCATATTTTAAGGATGCCTTTGCGGTGATCTCGTAATGGAGTTAGGGGGTTAATGGATGCCAATCGTAAAAAGCCAATGGCTTATGCAAAATCAACCCCATCAGTTTGTTTTGGTAATGAGGTGGTTCAATCTGAAGCATCCTTTGAAAGGAATGGACTGATATGTAGATTCCTCAACTTCTGCCCTAGTCTTCTAGCACTTCATGCATGGATTTCGAGGCAATGGGCCCCCTTTTTGGAAGGTAGGTTGGATATTTTTCCCAGTGCTCGGGGTTTTTTTATTGTTGCTTTTTCTTCGGTTGCGGATAGAGATCTTATTTTTGGGAAAGTATGGGATTTTGAATCCCATATGCTTCTGATGAAACCATGGTTTCCTTTATTTAACCCAATCTCAGATGCCTTCCATGTTAGACCGGTGTGGATTTGTCTTCCATATCTACCTCTCCAATTTTGGATGGAAAGTTGTTTAACCACTATTGGCAATACTTTAGGGAAATGTTTATCTATTGATCGGAAAACTGATGATTTTGAGCATACTACGTATGCTAGAATCTTGGTTGATATGGATACTTTTGTTGATTTCCCTGCCGCACTATTGAACTCAAAGTGGAGGATCAAACTTGGTTATAAAATCTAGACTATGAAGGGTTTCCCTTTAGGTGTAGAAATTGTTTTTCTCTTGGCCATCTAGCTTCAAATTGTCATGTGATAAGGAAACATGCTAAAAGGAATAGCTCATGGTGGAAGAATTTTAATCCTAGACTCTTAGTGGTGAATGATCCTTCAGAAGGTGACTCGGATTCGAACCTATGTTGACTGATCTAGAAAAGGAGGATGCTTTAACTGTGCCTCTGACTCCTAAGGAACATATAGATGTTTCGGACCTTACCCATAAGGAAAATGTAAATCCAAATACATATGAGGTTTGGTCTATTGTGAGCAGGAAGAAGAAAGGGACTATCTCACCCCTCAAGATGTAGTTAAGATCCAAAGGGAAGGGGTTAAAAGTTTGAGATAGTTGCTGGTTTTTATGTTTTTGCTGTTAGTTTTTCATGGTTTTGCTGTTAGTTTATCTTTATGCCCTTTGGTAGAGGCTAATCAAGTAAGATCTTCATTGTTTTATCTTTCTCTCCTACTATTGTATGGGGTAGGGTCCCCTTAACCCTTATTTTACCTTCTAGCAAAAAAAAAAAAATCATATACCATTGGAAATATCTATCAATCCTATTTCCATAAAATATCATATTTCCTTCCCACTCCAAGTGGAAGGCATTCAACCAAGTTCATATCTGGAAATTGTTTGAAGCTGCCCCAAAACTACCTTATGACTAGTCATCATAAATAGGGCACACTTTTCCATTTAGAATAACCATCATTATCTTAAACCATCATGGATATCAATAAAAGATTCCATAGTAAAAACAATTTCAATTTATTTTGTAAATCCTTTGGAAAACCTTGTCCCAAACTGGACTTCTTAAGAAACTTGCATTTTCAGGAGGGGTCCACTCATCACTAGATGATCTATCATACCTTTTTGGATATCTGGAGGAGTAATCTACATAAAAAAAATCATCATACTATCAAAACCAATAAATTATGGGAACTTATTAAGAAAATATCTCCTACCAATTTTGAGCTAGGGTTTCAAGCAAATAAAAAGTTCTTTACCTTCTTAACATTCATTCATAAAAATGTGATGATGAAATGAATTCATTATTTTTATGAAACCTTCTTGACTCATGAAAAATAATCTCTAAAATCCACATGGACCCATGCAAATCACACAATTCATGGTGAGCATCATAAGGTGTGTTAGAAATATAATATTAAGTGTATCATAATATTTAGTTTATATTTAAATAATATAAAATAAACTATATTCTTAGTATTTAAATATAAACTTTATATTAGGTGGTTGGTTGATCTAATTAACTAAATAATTAAATCGGGGTGTGCCCCGTCACTTAAGAAGGACATAACCACTACAATTATTTAAATATGACCTTAGGTAATATATTCAGGATATCGATTATTGATCAAATAATATTCCAAGGAATATGAAAGTAAATCCTAGTAAATATAGGGAATAGAAGTGAGGAGGGAGTTATTGGACTAGTGGATGTAAAATTTTCTCGATAGTGGATTTATTCTCCATGGTTTTTACCCATTTAGGGGTTTTCCATGTTATATTTGTGTTCTGTGTTCAATGTGTTCATTTCATTTATTTATGTTATATAGTTACATTTACATTTATGTTATAATGTTTAACTTTACATTTAATTAACTTGGTGAATATATTTTACACCCCTCGTCCTGACATGGTACCAGAGTGGGATTAATAAATTAAATTAATCCTAAATAACCTAAGGTTGTAATGGTTGGGAATTTAGGTGGTTAAATTATTTGGGATGCTATTTAAGCCCCCATCCCTCCTTCGCATAGTCAAGTTTTGAATGTTGGTTGCATAGGTGAAAAGTTATTCGGGACTTTTTGTGTATGAAAAATTTAATTTCAAGAATTACTGAGGCCTAGAAATTAAGGTAAGGGTTATATATTTTTTTGAAATATTTATATAGTTTATATAGTGTTCAGGAATTCAAGAAATCAAAAGAAAAAGTAAAAATCTAAAGTGAAACTCGAGTTTATAGGGGAGACAAGATTCAAGAAAATAGGTCATTTAATGTTTTCCATTAGTTAAGTAAAATTATTGTCCCCTGGTAATACATATGTTTATTACTTTTTCACTATGAATTTGCATCCCTATTTATGTCTTGAGTAGGGCCTTTGTGAATTTTACACCTATAGTTTAAATACAAACTATAATAGTTGTATAGTTTTTATAAAATCTTCGTATTTTATAAAATAATATAATATATATATATATATATATATATATATATATATATATATATATATATATATATATATATATATATATATATATATATATATATATATATATATATAAGGTAATGGTTTATATAAACCTAAAACTAAATTATATAAAAAAAAGTACCTAAACCTATAGAAACTTAAATCTAACCAAACCTATCTATAAACCTAACCAACCACATATATTTAAACAAAAACATATATTAAAAATATATGAAAAATTTATTTGGGAAGGCCCCTCCAAATTTCCCCCTCCTTGCAGAGTGCCACTTGGCATGACTTGCTCACCACTGCGATCTCTCACCCATGCCCATCGTGTGTCCCTGCGGGACCCCCTCCACACCTGTCACCCGCGACCCCCTATCATATGCGGTGGGATTAGTCCCACATTGGGGATGACACAGTTGGTGGTAGGATTTATAAGCCTTACCACGTGGGTTTGGTGGTGTGACTTTGGTCACACCACCCATTTGGTTGGAAGCCCTTGCAGGCATAAATTGATATAGAGATTGGTTTCATTGTGAGTGGTTTGGCCACAGATGCATTCATAGACCCTTTGTGCAGCTCAACCACGGTGATTATGTGGCTCGATTGGTTAAGTGGCTCGGTTGGTTAATTCGATTTGCAATATAATTTGAAATGTGGTATTGATAGCTCGGTGAAATAACTCACCCAGTTGGCTAACCAACTCCATAGGAGTTGATAGAATATCCTACCTAATAAGGGGAAAAAAATCCAATTTTTTTTTAAAAGAAATTTTATTTTATTTTTTTTGAAAATGTATATATAAATTATTTATTTTTTCAAAAATATAAACAACTTATAATTTTTACGAAAAATAGTAAAATTTTCATTTTTATTTAAAAAATGATATGTTACGACGCTAACTTTTTGTCGTCATTTTGTTACAAAAGTATTTTTTTCACTTACATTTAAATTTGAGTTTTGATATCATTCTAACGTATTCATGTATAAGTTATTCAATTAACACGACCTCCTTTTTTTGGTATAAATCGATCATGTGTGATTACAAGGATTAAAATACGACATGGTGAATTTCTATAAAACTCTTATTTTAATATTTTTTTAGTTATTATTTTAAAAATGGGGTTTACTCAATTTTCAATTGATAAATATCAAATGGTGAATGGAAACAACTACAAAATTTGGAAGATTTGATTGAAGGCATAATTCATGGCTCAAAAATTATGGGCAGTTGTGAATGGAACTAAGAGAGCTCCTACCGGAAGACACACAATTGTTGACAATGTTGCTGCATATCAAAAAAGTATAAGAGGTGATGCCCATTATTTTTGAAGAAAAAAATTAAATTTTTGCTTCATATCAAGAATCAAGAAAGTTTGAGTGAGGCTTGGGATCAATTGGAATCGATGCATGAAGGTATGTATTTGTCAAAAATATTAAATTAATTTTAGAGATTATGACAACTCCTATGAAGGGAGATGAAAAAGTGATAAATTATTTAGCAAAATAAAAAATATTAAGTCACAATTAGATGGATGTGGCAGTAATTTAATTCAAGATAAATTACTTTATTTTATTATTCAATTGAATATTCATGAAAAATTTAGAAATTTCATTTCAATTTTGAATTCAAAATATCAAATAGAACAAGACATTCCAGATTTGTAAACCCTTAGTGCTCTTCTTATATAAGAAGAACAAGTAATGTAAAATTTTGATTCTAAGGAGAATAACACACATGCACTTCTCACTTAGAAATAAAAATGTAAAACCTCTAGATTCAACAAAAACCCAAAGCAAAATTTTAAATATCATAACAAGGATAAGAAACTTGGAAATCTAATAGTAGTATTTGATGGAAAATGTCACTATTGTGGTAAATTTGGACAAAAGAAAGAGGATTGTAAATTTAAAAATAATAGGCCAAATTTCAAAAACCAAAAGGGTAACAAATTTGACCAAAAGCAAAATCAAAATCAAATCAAAACAAGAATCAGAAAAATACCCAAAAATCAAATGTAATTGCTTTGTATGCCACTTTTGTCACTGCAATAGAAAATGAATGGATATTAGATAGTGGTGCCTATAGTCACATGAAATTTAGATATGATATCTTATATGAACTTAGTGAATATAATGATCGAATCTATTTGGGTGATCATTCCATTCTCGATGTTTGTTGTCACCTTAATTTTCCCCCCTTTTTTTTGAAATGCAATTTCGTGAAAATTAAAGTCTTGCCATGGATGAATTCGTGTTTGAGCCCTCAAATGCTCATTTTGATCCCCCATGACATTTTATGCATTTCCTTAGTCTCGTAGCCATTATAACGTTCTATCTATTTCTCATGGATGGGAGGGGGTTTATGATCTTCTTTTATGTATTTGAAGGACGTGGAAACTTGCATTCTTCACATATTAACTTTGTGTAGAAAGAAAATCTTCATCGGGTGCAAAAATGGCATTTTCCCATTCTCTGCAATTTTCTACGTTCTTTTCCCCATCAAATTCTTTCTCAGAAGGTGAAGCTATGCATTTGTTCTCATTGGATGCAGCCGGACGGGTTCTTTTTGAACTTATCACTTTTGGTGATTTTGGAAAAAATGTCAGATTTGCCCTACATCCTTGTGGGTCCCTGATTGGTTGGAGCAGTTTTGGCAGAAGTTCGGGGTGATGGATCCATTTTATTCTCTAAGGCATTATGGTGAAAGGGTGAAAAGTTCTAAAATGACTCGTGGCCCCGCTCATTCGAAGGGATAAATTCTGAGTTGAAGCCCGCAGCGAATCAGAAAGGGACACGTGGCCTACGTTGAAAAGTCAACAGCAGAGGCATGGAATTTCAGGGAAAACTTGCAAGTTTCCCCTTTTCAAAATAAATAAAGTATAAAAGTGAAGCACATCCCCACAACCAATCGAGTGATGCCATGTGTTGAAGAATGAAATTAGGACAATGAGCCGGCAGAGGAAAATGATAATTTAAGCTGCGACCCCATTTCCAATTAGGGTGTGTCTTTTTGAGCTCAAAGCGATGAAATATTTGCCTTTTTGAAAATTTGGTTTTCATGAGTATGTTTGTTTCATGTCACTTTCCAAAAACAGATCTACAACAAACATTATTCCTTTTGGATATTCTTTTCTTGGGGACAAAGTATGGATGTACACAAATTGTTATAAGAACATGTTTTGGCCATGGAAAAAGGATTCTAGTTTTCTAGGAACGTTGTAAATTTGGAAGTAATTCAATATAGAAGATTTCTTTCTCATTTCCTCTATTATATCTCTCTCTCCTTGCTCAATTCAATGGATCATTTGTCTTTGCATTCAAAATAAACTTTGTGTTCTTGTCTATGTAATCTTTAGAACTTTGTGTCTGCAGATTCGCATTGGTGATGAAGTGATTGATATTTTTCCTATATTTTCTTGGTTCAATGTGAGTAAGGATATATTTTGCTACCTATATCTCCTGAAAACATTGTTGTTTTCTTCCTTCTTCATCTCTCTACTCTTCCAATCCTTCGTATTGATAATATTTTAAGTATGAAAACATTCCAGAATATCAGGGTCCAAACATTGAGAGTTGTATATTTGTACATTTGTTTTTCCTACTTTCAATAAGGGAACCTCTCCCATTAAAGAGGAGGGACACGTTTGTCCCTTGACTGTGGTTTCTAGCCATGTTCCATTCTGAAACCCAACGTTTTTGGCGACTCCATTGGGGAATTCATTGCAAATGGATTCCAGTTTTTGAATAACAACTTCTTGATCATCTTTGATCTGGCGACTCCAAGATACACTCGGGGTAGAAGAACCCTTGGGGAAGAAGACCCTCATTTCCAACTTCTGGATCATTAAGGTTTCTCTCTCCCTTCATCAAGAAAAAGAATAAGAAAAATATCTCTGCAATCACTCCTCCTACTAGAGACAAAACTTTGGAAGTGACATCCCTCAAGATCAAATCATTCCTAATTTGCATGCTTTGATTCTCGTTGGTGTTTCAGTTCCTCTCCAAACAATATTTCCAAGGATGATAGCTCCTCTTCCTTAGGGCCAAAGGGTTGGGCCTCTTGCTCTTCCCCAACCATTGCATGAATTGCCTATAGGCAATAGAAAGAATTTCCCTAAATTCAGAGGTGATGGGAAGGTTCATCCAGATGAGCATATTGCGGCCTTCATTATTTCTTGTGGTGTTCTCAGAGTTGAACATGAGGATATCTCTATTAGAATTTTTATAGAGACATTACAAGATAATGCTGTTGATTAGTTTTATCATCTCCCTGCTAGATCCATCACCAATTGGAACACCATGAAGACCCAATTTGAGCAGTGTTTTAAACCTGCTGAGGATGTACATGACCTATTGGCCTAGATTTCTCAAATCAAGAAAGAGTCATATGAGTTGATGAGAGAATTTGTGGCCAAATTCAATAGGATAGTTAACAAGATCCCACAAAACACATGCCATGTGGATCATATTTATAAATGTTTCTTCCTTAATGCCCAACTTCCTGAAGTGAGCTATGTACTTAGAAGAGCTAATCTTGCCACTTTAGATGCTGATCAAAGATTTTCTATCAGTGTTGAAGATGATATGATCATGTCTAGAAAGATAAGGAGAGAATCATCCAAATCCAAAGCATCTTCTTCTTCCACATCTTCTCCTAGAGCTAATGCAGATCAATTGGTATAGAAACTTGCTAATGATCTCATTTCTCTCAAGAAGCAGTTAGCCCAACATGCTCCTTATCAGGATGTTCCTAGGAAGAAACTTTCAGCCCAAGAATCGTTGCCTTCTCCCGGACCAGATTGGTAATTGAAGGCCCATTTGTTAAAGTTTCAGTCAATACAAAATTTGAAGTGCTGAAGCTTTGATGATGAGGAGGAGAATCAAATATGTGAAGAACATGAAGAGGAAAGCGATGAAGAACTAGAAGAGTTGAGTGGATCTCATGTCCATTTTCTCACCATTAAAGGTATAGATGAAGAGGATGATTATGAAGAAAGAGTTGCAGAGATGAACAATGAATCATATGTTGTCATGACTCGTGAGCAAGCCAATAATAAGGAGAAAGTGGTGTAACCTACTAAAAGATCTAAGGAACCTCCTACAACCATTCCAGTGATTGCAAGGAGAGGAGATGCTATTCAAACTTCTTCCACACTTAAGGTAGGTCTTGCTGTTCATTCCTCCTCTGTTTTTGATCCTAAAAATTCTTGCCCTTTAAATGATAGAGTGCATAAGTCAAAATTTTCATCTACTCCTATTAATGATGCTCCATCTACCTCTAGTTCTTTTGACATTATTGACCATCTCAAGAAAACTAAGATCTAGATCTTAGAAGCTAAATTCTACCAAACCCATCCCAAGGCCTTTACTAAGATGGTAGACTTTGTAAATTCCAAATCCAAGCCTTCATCCCCTAGTTCTAAAGGTATCTTGCCCACTCCTTCTCATTCATCTCAACCAAGCCTTGTGGCAGTAGTCACTTCATCTGATGAGAAGATCAAACCATTTTATGTCACTCTCCTCATAGCTGGCCACAAACTTAGCAATTGTGTTATTGATTCTGGTGCTTCAGATAATGTGATGCATGCTAAGGTAGCTCATGCCCTAGGCTTAACCCTAACCTGCACTTTTGGTTCATGTTACTCAATGGAAATTAGAGAAGTTCTATTGGTTGGGAGGATTAAGGATTAACAAGTAACCTTTGCTACTTTTCTAGAGAAGAGAGTTTTAGCCACCATTTTAGTAGTTGATATTCCCCATTCCTACGATATGACTTTGTTGAGTAGAAATTTTTGCAAAGATGTTGGAGGAGAAATCTTGATCAATTGGTCACATGCTTTTATTCCAATGAATGGGAAAATGAAAAAGCTACTACACGAGAAAAAACTGAATATATCGTGTAAAAAACAAATGACCCAAAGGCACAAATACTTTATGAGGACATTGGTCATGGTAACTACATTTTCATGTCACAAGATGAGGCTAACCATCATAAGGAAGTGCTTCTTGATCCTAATGGCGTTTAGATTTTGGAATTTGATGGGAGATGCTCCTCAGTTGGTTCTAGAGCTGGTGTGGTACTTATTTCTCCTGAAGGGAAAATTCATCCTTTCTCCTTCAAGATCCAATTCGAAAACATAAATAATACAACTAAGTATGAGGCTCTCATCCTCGGTTTAAGCATGGAAAAAGAGATGGGGATCAAGAATATCCATGCTTATGGAGATGTAGAGTTGATTGTAAAATAGGTCAGAGATCTCTTTCAAGTGAAGAATAAAAGGTTGAAACATTACAAGAATCTGGTTTGGGATTCCATTAAGTTCCTTGATGCCTTTTCTATTGATGCCATGACAAGGGAAAGAAACACCGGGGTTAATTCCTTGGGTCTGTCTTGGGGTCTCTAATGATCCCTCATCCAGATTTCTCCCAAGATAAATTCACCATTGAGATGATTCGTATGCCTAGTGTGCTTGACAATGAAAAAAATTGACATATCTTTAATGATGATCAACGCTTTCTTTCCTACCTTGAAATCATAGATAAATTTGACCAGATGTACGTTGAAGGAAGTGGAATTCTTCCTAGAGAGTGTGTGTCCCCAAATGAAGAAGATAACAAAGAAGAAATGGATCATGATGGCTGCATAAAATTGAAAGGTAATAAGATACCTAAAGGGTTGGTAAGTTTGGAAGAGTTATTTGATAAACATGATAGGTACATCAAGTCCAAAAATTCCAAAGGAGCTCAACAGTTTGCTAACTATGAAAAGATAAAAATTGAGAGTCTTGATGAACCCATGTTGGTAAACATTGCAAAGTGATGCACACAAGAGAGGGATACAGAGCGAATTTGTTGAAAAGGTATGCTGATGTTCTTGCATATTCTTATGATGATCTCAAGAATTTTTAACCAAAAGAGATGTAACATTTCATTCCTCTAAAACTCGGGATCAAGCTCTTTGGAAAAGCCGGAGGTGTTATAACCCTAAAATTGTTGATACAATCTTTCAAGAGATCCAAAAGTTATTGAAGGCTAAGATCATTTTTCCCATTCACCATTTAACGTGGATTGCTAATATTGTGCATTTCAGGAAGAAGAATGGTGAGATCTAGATTTTTGTTGATTTTAAGAATTTGAATCAAGCCTCTTTGAAGGATAATTATCCTCTCCCCATAATGGATCAAGTGTTGCAAGTTGTTACGGGTTGAAATACTGTCCATGCTTGATGGATTCTCTGATATAATCAAGTAGAAGTAAGTCTTTGTAGATCAACATAAAAGCGCCTTTACCACTTCTTGGGAACCTTTTCTTATAGGAGAATGCCTTTTGGCCTCATCAATGCTGGTGCCACCTTTTAGAGAGCAATAAACCTGGCCTTTGGCAATCTTAAGGAAAATACATAGTTGTATACCTTGATGATCTGATTGTGTTTTCAAAAACTAGAGATGATCATTTACAACACCTTGAAACTATCCTCCAAAAGTGTAGAGAGAATGGAATCTCCTTGAATCCCAAGAAATCTATCTTTTGTGTCACTGAGGGAAAATTATTGGGACACATTGTTTCCAAGGAGGGAATCAAGATTGATCTAGAAAGAGTCCAGTAATTCAATGATCCCTCTCCCCACAAGCAAGAAGGGTGTGCACTCTTTCTTTGGAAAGATCAACTTCTTAAGAAGATTCATACTTGATTTTGCTGAACTTAATTTGAATATATACCACATAATGAAAGGGAAGAAGACTTTTGTTAGTCCTCTAAAGGAAAGGTTTAATTCGAAGACATCAAGAGAGCTATAAAAAGACTCCAATCTTGGCATGCCCCGATTATAAAAAGACTTCATTACCTATTGATATTATCTTGAAAGTACTCTAGATGATATTTTAATCCAGGAGAATGTTGAAGGTCATGAACTCCCATAGTATTCATGAGTTATATTTTGAAAGCCCATGAGCTGAAGTACACCATGATGGAGAAACATGCCTTTGCGGTGGTCGAAGTTGTGAAGCGATTTCATTTTACATCCTCAACTCTCTATTGTGCTTGTTCATGATACAACTATTAAATCCATTCTTACACAACAAGAATTTGGAACCAAGAGAGGAAATTGGGTAGCCAAAGTTTAGGAGTATGATTTTGACATCAAACCCACCAAGCTAGTTTTAGGAAAGGGCTTATTGTTGGAATATAATGATTAAGTGGTCTAGTCGGGCGCTTAATGTATATGGGTCTATCACTAATATATAGGTTAATATTTAATAATATGAAATATTTATATTTCTATTATTAAATATGTTAACCTAAGTATATACTTTAGGTTAAATATTTAATATCATGAAATGCTTATATTTCTAATATTAAATATTATAAACCTAGGTGTATGTGTCACCATTTTAAGTTGAAAAAGTGGATCGGGAGACATACGTGATCGCCTTATATAAAAATGAATTTACGTCCTCATTTGATATATTCAGAAATATATCAAAGGTGTGCAAATCAAGTGATTTGGTTTTACCCTTGGTGAATAGGGTTTCAAAGGAGGAGGTGATCTTATTGGATGTAAAATAAGTTCTCTGAAGTAAAAGGTTATTTTTAAAGTAGTTTTTACCCTATTGGGGTTTTTCACTATAAATATTATGTCACGTGTGTTATTTATTTCATGTAAGTATTTCTTTATTTAATTATGTTATAATGTAATATTTATCGTAACATTATGTAATATGTAAGTTGATTAAATCGTATTTATTAGAATCCTCAAATTCGGCATGGTAGCAGGCGAGGTAAATTAAATAAATTAAGATCAAATGTTGTGTATTTTATTTATTTCATTTATACGGGTTTTTTCAACCAACCCAAAAGGGTATTTAAAAGTATCTTTTTTCCCCAATTTATTTTGGCATTACATTTGTGCAATTAAACTCTCAGTAATTTTTTAGGGTTTTTCAATTTTAAATCCCTAATTTTTTGAGGAGATGTAATATGATATGATTATTACTTTCATTTACATTTTATAAATTATATGGAATTAATGTTTGTTTGGAGATTGATTTGTGCACAGGTGAAAGGGGCTTGAAATATTTACCGCATGAAAATCACATAAAGAAAAAGAAAGAATTTATTAATATATGAAATAATTTTCATATTTTCTATAATTTTAAATGTTTGCAGGTTAAATATTTCGAGAAGATAAATTCATACCCGTATTCTTTGGTCCCCTCTAAAAGGATTCAATTTGAAAAATATAGTTTATAGTTAATCTATAACTATATCCTATATAATTTGAAAACTATATTATTATTTTTAAATAAAAATATATATAATATAGAATAAGGTTTATATAATAATTTATATAAACATCATATTAAAATTTATATAGTTTTAGAAAAAAACTATATATTAAAAGCCTTTAACCATATTAAAATTACATGAGATTGAGGGAAGAGTCAACACACCATATTCTAAGCCTAAGTTTAAATAATATTTAAACTTAACTTATAAATTTAGGCATATATAGTTTTTAAAAAATAAAAGAAACAAACCTAAGTTTGAATCATATTTTATATATATGGTTAGTTTAAACCACTTAAAATATAAATTTTATTAGATTTGGTTTATATATGTTTTAAAAAAAAACCCTATGTGCTTATTTTTTTTTAGTAAGGGGGCTCGTGTTTATTGCTTGGCCATGAAGGGATTACTTTTTAAATCTTAATACTTATTAAATAAAACCTAACATGTGTCCCTGACCATTTATATTATCCATGTAAGGGGTGGCCCCATTCATTTATATCTTATAGTTTATAAAAACTATATAAATAAACATATTTAAAGATTTTTTTATATAAGAGTGGGAGTGGAGAATAAAATGAGATAATATCTCGAGGGTATAAATGTAGAATTTTTAAGTATAAATAGAAAATTAAAAAAGGGGGCTAGTTTATTGGTGACCCATGTGAAGTGTGGTAAATATTTATTAAAATATTAGTAGTTATAGCCACATTATTTTAAAGTTTTTAGCTTACAGAAATTATATAAAATATTTTCCAATATTTCCATAGTTTTAAATGTGTGCGGGGTAAAATTAAGAGTAAATGAAAGGAGGAGACATTTATTTCATTGGTCGGGTGAAATTACTTTTCCCCTTTGTAAAATATGCGAGTTAATCTATATTTTCATAAATCTACTTGTACACTGTAAAATTATTTTAACTGGTTTATGTCCTTTAAACCCCTTTAATAAAGGTTTGTGTTTTTTTATATATAAAAATATAGTTATAATTTTTATGAACTATATGTTGTTTTTTATTTACATTCTATAAACTATATACCTTTTTTTTAAAAAAATGTCTATATTTTTACATTATAAATTATAATAGGTTATTATAATGTGTTAAAATATAACCTCCTAATATTATACAGAAGAAGAAATTATGGAATTTCACATTCTGGAAATACATATCAAGTTTTAGCTTCATTCAATTTGACGGTCAAATGACCATCACGATAAACCAAACATAAGACAATATGATGGTCATTTAGACGTCAAATTTAAGCTCATAGGTTCTAGGAAACTTTCATTGTGTTAAAATTGATGGTCAAATGACCGTCACAATAGACCAAAAATAAGCCATTATGACGGTCATTTAGATGTCAAATTTAAGCTGGCCAAATTTTTGTCTACATTAATTTTTTTCAGAAATTTGAAGTTATGCATTCTTAGGGGTCTCTTCTTCACTTCTATATGGTGAAATATTTTTATATAAATCTAGGGTATAATACAGAGCCCTTTATATTGTAGGTTATTATTTTGATCATGGGAGGTTAATTAGTATGCATTGTAATGACAGAATTAGTTATGATCAAATAGTTTATTTAGATCTATAAAATTTAGATTTGATTCTATTAAAAGTGTTTTTTTTTATAAATATGTATCTAACTCTATGGTACATTGTATATTATAATGGGGTGTGTTTTATAAGTTTAGTAAAACAATGACATCTAACTATTTCTGTCTTGACAAAACCCAAATCTTGAATGAAACCAACTACAATATTTGGGTCAAAACAAAATTTATAGCGAAAAAATTCTAGATGATTTTTTTCTGGATCTGAGGTTACTCCCATTGGTCGTCAAAAATTGTAGATAACATGAATGCATTATTACAATGAATGCATGAGGCTCTTTATATGATTTTGTGCAATATGAACGATGAGTATCTTCTACATATTGGTAATATCAAACATCCGAAAGAGGTATGGACACAACTAGAATCCATGCATGAAGAATACTTGGTATATCAAGGATAGTAATGAGAGTAAAATAGCTGAAGGAATTCAAATAAAATTTCTATATATTTTTGATGATTTCTCTTCTGCATCTTGTTTTATATCTCAAAGTTTGAATAATTCAAAACTATGGCATGAAAGGTTAGGACATGTTAATGATCAAATCTTATATTAAATGTTTAGATATAATCTAGTGAAAAGTTTACATGTGTTGTCTTCTCTTGAAGTTACTTCATTAAATGCTTCTAAATGATGGTTTTGATTCCGATTTAGTAATGGTCATGATGATGTTTTGATTTATAGATGTTTCGAAACTCTTATCTTTCTAGATAATAAATTAATTTGGGCTCAATCTATGTTAGAAAGTTCAAATCCTATTAACCTTAGGAAAATGACTAGAAGCCATCATATGTACATGCATTAATTACCTTGTATGAACCTGATCCGTGAAGTATTTAGGGTCTAAGTGGATATATAAAGTAAAATATAATACTGATGGTAGTATTAACACACATAAAGCTAGATTTGTCACTAGAAGTTTCACTCGAAACTTGGTATTGATTATGTTGAAACATTTCCTATAACTAAAATGAGTATTGTTAAGGCCTTATTTGCAATTGCCACTCAATTTGGGTGGGAAATCCACCAAATGGATAAGAAAAATACTTTTTTAAATGTAATTTAAAAGAAGAACTTTACATGTTTCAACCTAAAGGATTTGAAGAAACTGGTAAAGAAAACTATGATTATAAGTTGAGAAATCCTTGTATGGTTTAAAACAAGCTCTTAGAGCTTGGTATGTGAAAATTGTTTCCTTCTTTAAGCTATTAGGTTTTGTTAATTGTTCTTGTAATAATGATATATTCATCAAGTAATAAGGCTCACATATTATCATTATATGTATATATGTTGATGATTTGCTTATGTTTGATGATAATTATGATTTAATCCATAGGATTAAAGAGAAATTGAAGCAATAATTTGAAATGAATGAGTTAGGTCTCTCACATCATGTTATTTATATGATTGTATTTCATTCTATTGTTATTTTTTAAAACACAATATGTAACCATTGTATTGAAAACATTTCTTATGATTGATTGTAAACCATTTTCTACTTTAATGGAAGTTGGAATAAATATTGATCCTAAATCTACATATGAAAAAATTTGATCCTATTTTATTTACGTTGTTAGTTGATAGTTTAATTTATCTTACTATAACTAGATAAGATATTTCCTATACAGAGGAATTACTTCAAGGTTTATGTAGGAATCTTTTTTAGAGATCATTAGAATCTTGCAAAAATAATTTTTAGATATTTGAAAGGAACAATCAATTATGGGTTGCATTATAATAAGAATGAAAATGCTATCTTATATAGATTTTGTGATTCTAACCATACTGATGTTGTGTTATAAAATATCTTTGGATGTGTTCAAGTTTTTGGTGTAGGAACCATTACTTGGAACAAAAATATAATCATGATCTCTATTTCTTTTACTAAGGCAAGAGAACTACAACAAAAGAAGTAAAGAAGCCATATGGCTACAACAATTGTGTTGGTAGAGATACAAATGTAAGCTAAAGGAAGTATTTCTCTTTTATGTGGTAGTCGAGTTGTAATAATCTTGATTAAGAACCCAGTTTAACATCATAGGATGAAGAACACCGAGATACATATACGCTTCACTGTGAGAAGGTGTAAAGTGATGAGATAAATCTCAAGTTCATGTTGGTGAAGAGCAAAGTTGCACGAAAGTTTTGTCACTTTTGTGAAAATATTGGATTTGGGGTTGCCACCGAGGGGGAGTGTGCATGACAATGTCACCTCCTAATGGAACTTGGTTTTTTTAAAAGACCTTAGACATATGTAAAAAACCTTTAGGCAAGTGTAAAAAAATACCTTCGGGAAAGTGTAAAAATACCTTCGGGCATGTATACCTCCTCGGATTATTTTTTAGAAAGAAGTGTAGAAAGATCTTAAAGGAGGTCTTCAGTAAACTCTTTAGTGTTATTGAGTTTATTATTAAATATCCAGTACAAGCATATTATTAAGGAGGTCCTTGGTTGTAAAAGGATCCTATATGCTTGGGTTCAATAACCTTTTATGAGAACCTGTGAGAACATGTAAAACTCACAAATCATACTTAACCACTGATCATGGGATGATCTTTGGGATTCCAAATCGTTTTGGACCAAAATGTAATCGAGTATGATGAAGGTGCTATAATTCGTTAAGGTGATATGCTAGCCTAAAACCTTTATGGTTTAAGGATTGTAAATCGTGTAGTGTACCACGGATAGGTAATCTATTGGCATATGTTATGTTATCACACTTAACATTAAGGGGGAGTGTTGGAACATAATGATTAAGTGGTCTGACCAACCCTTAATTTATATGGGTCTATCACTAATATATAGGTTAATATTTAATAATATGAAATATTTATATTTCTATTATTAAATATGCTAACCTAGGTATATACTTTAGGTTAAATATTTAATATTATGAAATAATTATATTTATAATATTAAATATTATAAACCTAGGTGTATGTGTCAACCACTTTAAGTTGAAAAGGTGGGTCAGGAGACATATCCGATCACCTTATATAAAAATGACTTTAGGTCCTCATTTGATATATTCGGAAATATATCAAAGGTGTGCAAATCAAGTGATTTGGTTTTACCCTTGGTAAATAGGGTTTCAAAGGAGGAGGTGATCTTACTGGATGTAAAATAAGTTCTCTGAAGTAAAAGGTTATTTTCAAAGTGGTTTTTACCCTATTGGGGTTTTTCACTATAAATATTGTGTCACCTGTGTTATTTATTTCTGTAAGTATTTATTTATTTACTTATGTTATGATGTAATCTTTATTTAAATATTTATTATAACATTATGTAATATGTAATTTGATTAAATCCATATTTATTAGAATCCTCAAATTTTGACACTTATGTGAACTCATTCTTTGAAGGAGTGATGCCAAAATTGTCCAAGGAGGAAGTTGATTTCCCTGTTGTTCTTTTCCTTAGCTCAACCGACGAATGGTATGCTTTGGCATTGCACACTTTCTTACTTATGGAGAATGTCCATCCCATTTGAGTGCCAAGGATAAGAGATCCATCAAATTAAGGTTTACGCAATATGTATTGTGGGAAAATTCATTGTTCAAACGAGGCATAGATGGAAGGTTTTTGAAATGTGTTTACAAAGAGTAGTAAAAGAAATTGTTCTCAACCTTTCATGACCAAGCTTGTGGAGGTCATTTCTCTATTATTGTCATAGCCCACAATTTCTTCGTGATGGATATTATTGGCCTACGTTGTTCAAAGATGGATCAAATTGGGTAGGCAAGTGTGAAGCATGTATAACCTTTGTTGGAAGACCCAAATTAGCTGCTTTACCTCTCAAACTAGTGGTGATTGAGGAACCTTTTCAACCATGGGGTTTGGACTTCATTGGGACACTTAATCCACCTTCAAGTGTAGGGCATACTCATGTTTTGAATGCCACCGATTATTTCACCAAGTGGGTGGAAGCCATTCCGATTAAAAGTACTACTTCAAGTAGTATGAAACTTCATAAAGAGCACATGTTAATAAGGTTTGGGATACTAAAAATATTGTCCTTGACAATGCTTCTAATTTTCTTTTTCTAAGAAGATAGATTTTTGCTATGGCTATGGCATTTCCGTTGCCTACTCTTTAGATTACTATCCCTAAGGGAATGGGAAAGCAGAATCAACTAACAAGAACTTGGTCACCATTGTTTGGAAACTTGTTAATGACTCTCAGTGGAATTGGCATAAGAAAATATATGATGCTTTATGGACAGATAGGATTACTCCTAAGAGAGCCATTGTAATGCCTCCTTTTCAAGTGGTATATGGAGTTGAAGCTCAGTTGCCAGTGACATTGGAACTGCCAACCTTACATTTGATGAAGGCCATTGAGGATGCCAACTTTACCAATTCATTGGAAAAAATAATTATGTACCTCCAGAAGTTGAATGAAGATAGATTGCAAGTGGTTGACATAATATTAGCTCATCAACTCAAGGTAAAAGTTCTGTTTGATAAAAAGGCTAAACCCGAGAAATTTTCGGTGGGAGACAATATTCTTCTTTGGGAAAAAGGCATGAACCTCAAGGCAACCATGGTAAATTTGATTCCCTTTGGCTTGGTCCTTTTAAAATTAGACATTTTTCTAGTGAGAACTCTTTTTACCTGGATTACATGGATGGTTCTCCTCTCCCACTTCCTTATAGTGGGAAATTTTTGAAGTTGTTCAAAACCTAGGAGTTTTGGTAGTCCCTATGTACATTTTGTATAGCGTTTTGTTTATGGTTTTTCTTGTTTTTGCTTGTTTCCTTGTGTGCGTTGTCTTCTGTGTTGATATTGATTTTTGACTCCGTTGCCCAATGGATAAGGCATTGATCATTCATCCCTGAATTTTCTATGGTTCTTGATTTTAGATCTTTCCTCTGCCAAATCATCCCCAGAAGGAGCTAGTTGTTGTCCCTTCAATTTTCTCCCCTTTTTCGAAATCCAATTTCGTGAAAATTGAAATCTTTCCATTGAGGAATTCGTGTTTGAGCCCCCTAAAGTGCTCATTTTGATCCCCCATGACGTTTTATGCATTTCCTCGATCACTCAAGTCATTATAATGTTCTATCTATTTCTCATGGATGGGAGGGGGTTTATGATCTTCTTTTATGCATTTGAAGGATGTGGAAACTTGCATTCTTTGCATATTAACTTTGTGCAGAAAGAAAATATTCATCAGTGCAAAAATGGTGTTTTCCCATTCTCTGCAATTTTCTACATTCTTTTCCCATCAAATTATTTCTCGAAGGTGAAGCTACGCATTTTCTTCTCATTGGATGTGACCTGGACGGGTTCCTTTTTGAACTTATCACTTTTGGTGATTTTGGAAAAAATGTCAGATTTGCCTTGCATCCCCGTGGGTCCCTGATTGGCTGGAGCAATTTTGGTAGAAGTTCGGGGCGATGGATCCATTTTATTCTCTAAGGCATTATGGTGAAAGGGTGAAAAGTTCTAAAATGACTTGTGGCCCTGCTCATTCGAAGGGATAAATTCTGAGTTGAAGCCCGCAATGAATTAGAAAGGGACACGTGGCCTATGTTGAAAAGTCAATGGGCAGAGGCATGAAATTTCAAGGGAAAAGTTAGAATTTTCCCCTTTTCAAAATAAATAAAGTATAAAAGTGAAGCACATCCCCACAACCAATCGGGTGATGCCATGTGTTGAAGAATGAAATCGGGATAGCAGGCCGGTAGAGGAAAATGAGAATTTGAGCCACGACCCCATTTCCAATTAGGGTGTGCCACATGTCTGACCTTTGGCGAGGGGATGTAGAGGGGTGGAGAAAAATGAGAAATTGTGTTTTTCTCCCAAATGTCTTAAAATGTGGATTTTTTTCCCAGGTTCATCGTTGCTTGGAGCTTGCCACATGTAGGGTCCAATTTCAAAGCTGACAAAGGGAAAGAGTGGCCAAAATGCACTCATATGGTTTTGATGCCATTAACAAACTAGAGCTCCAAAGAATACAAATGTGAACCATTCTTCATTCTTCTCTCTTTGTTTCCTTATCGTTTATTCATGAGATGCATTTTTGGTTTGTTGTGGAGCCAAATCGATAAGTTTAAAGAGATGTAAAGTTTGATTATTAGAATTTTTTTTTATCGGGCATACACAATAAAAAAGGGGGAAAACTTACCAGTAAGCACTTGAGTGCTATGAAAGTGGTTAAAATGTGGAAATGGCAGGACCACATAAATAAGAAAATCATGAGATGCCCCTGCTAAAGTAATCATGCTCAAACTGATGAAATATTTTCCTTTTTGAACCTCTAGTTTTCATGAGTGTGTTTGTTTCATGTCACTTTCCAAAAAATAGATCTACAACAAACATTATTCCTTTTGGATATTATTTTCTTGGGGACAAAGTATGGATGTACACAAATTTTTATAAGAACATGTTTTGGCCATGGAAAAAAGGATTCTGGTTTTCTGGGAATGTTGTAAATTTGGAAGTAATTCAATACAGAAGCTTTCTTTCTCATTTCCTCTGTTATATATCTCTCTCTCCTTGCTTGATTCAATGGATCATTTGTCTTTGCATTCAAAAGAAACTTTGTGTTCTTGTCTATGTAATCTTTAGAAATTTGTGTCTGTAGATTCACATTGGTGATGAAGTGATTGATATTTTTCCTATATTTTCTTGGTTCAATGTGAGTAAGGATATATTATGCTACCTATATCTCCTAAAAACATTGTTGTTTTCTTCCTTCTTCATCTCTCTACTCTTCCAATCCTTCATATTGATAATATTTTAAGTATGAAAACATTCCAAAATATCAGGGTCCAAACATTGAGAGTTGTATATTTGTACATTTGTTTTTCTTGCTTTCAATAAGGGAACCTCTCCCATTAAAGAGGAGGGACATGTTTGTCCCCTAACTATGGTTTCTAGCCATGTTCCATTCTAAAAGTCAACAATGTTCAGGGGTTAGGGAAAAGAAAAAGTTGTAAATTGTTTTATTAACAATGTGTTGTTAGTACCTAAACATAAAATAAATTTTATTTCTTGTTCTCAGTTAACTCAACATAACTATAGTGTAACATTATTAAAAGATAAATGGTTTATTAAAAATGAACATAATGTTATTATAGTTGTAGGTAATCAAAGATATTTCTTTTCGTGTTTTACGGCTTTCCTTGAGCGTCTTGTTTGACAACTCAAAGAAGTGACATGCAATTGTGGCATGAGAGAATAAGTCATGTAAATTTTAGGAGCATGTATGACATGTCTCAACTAAACCTAGTTATTGGTTTGCCACCCATTTCCCAAAATCATGAAACTTGTGAAGGATGCTTACATGGTAAGAAATCTGCTAATCCTTTTCATAGTCATCATGATGATAACTCTTCTAAACCTTTAGATATTGTTCATAGTGATGTTAGAGGACCCCTAGAAGTTCCTTCTCTTAATGGTTCTCTATATGCTATCACTTTCATTGATGATTTCACTCATATGATTTGGTCATATTTCATTAAAAAGAAATCAGATGTATTGTTAAAATTTAAAGAATTTAAAGCTTTAGTTGAAAACTCTTCTAGGTATAAAATTAAGAGGCTTATAACTAATAATGGGGGAGAGTACGTGAGTTAAGAATTTGACTCATTTTTGTGTTGAATGTGGCATTCAAAGGGAACTGATTACTCCTTTTTCCCTAATAGATTGAGACCGGGAAAGGAAAAACCACACCATTTTAGAAATGGATAGAACCATGATGCATTCTTCTCAAGTTCCTAAGTTCCTCTGGGATGAAGCTATGAACACTGCTATTCATATCTTGAATAGAGTTCCCACTAAAGCCTTAGTAAATTCAACTCCTTTGGAAAAGTGGTCAAACCAAAAACCTAGTGTATCTCATTTGAGAATCTTTGGTAGCCTAGCTTCCCTCTTCATTCGAAATCAAAATGGAAGAATCTTGATCAAACCTCTTTTCCTTGTATCTTTGTAGGATACAATGTAAAAAATAAAGGTCTTAGGATCTTTGATCCATCAAAAAGAGAAGTTATAGAAAATGGAATGTTAAAACCTTGGAAATGACTTTTTTTTTCTTCTACTTCATCTTCTGTTATTTATGATGATTCTAATGAAAATAAAAATGAATTTGAAAATGAAAATTGTGAAAATAATGTATGTGATGAAGAAACTAGTGTTGAACCTATAGTTGAAAATGAGTTTTTTCCTGTTTCCTCTGTAACTAAAAGACCTAGATGAGATGAGTATATTATTCAAGACTCTAATCCTAAAAATCTTGAGAAAATGACTAGAATTCATCATACATATCATGCTTTGATGAATTTGTATGAACTTGAAACCCAATCTTTTGAAGAAGCTTCTTCTGACGAAAGATGGATAGATGCTACAAAATCTGGATATTTTTCTTTGATTAAACAAAAACTTGGGTGTTAGTCCCACCTCTTGAAAAATGAATTTTATTCAGACCTAGATGGCTATACAATATTAAATACAAAGTAGATGATAGTGTAGATAAATTCAAAGCTAGATTATTAGCTCAAGGGTTTACTCAAAAATCTGATATCAACTACGTAGAAACATTTTCACCAGTTGCAAAAATGAGCACAATAAGGATTTTGATTTCCTTAACTACTCAATATGGTTGGGAAATCCATCAAATGGATGTCAAAAATACTTTTTTGAATGGTGATTTAAAAGAAGAAATTTATATGACCCAACCTAAAGGCTTTGAAGAACCAAGAAAATAAATGTATGTTTGTAAATTGAAAAAATATTTATATGGTTTGAAACAAGCTCCTAGAGCTTGGTATTCTAAAATTAACAATTTCTTTAATGAAGTTGGTTTTTCTAACTATTCATCTGATAATGATTTATTTTTTAAAATTGAAGAAAATGCTATTATTCTCATTGTATTATATGTAGATGATTTACTTATCACTAGTAATTCTAACAATATAATTATAAAAATTACAGCAAATAATGCAATATTTTGAGATGTCATACTTAGGATTATTGCATCATTTTTAGGCATGACTATATTTTAGGATAAAACTTCTATTGTAGTATCTCAATCACAATATGCAACTACATTGCTTAAAAGGTTTACTATGCTTGATTGAAAACTAGTTGTTATTACTATATAAGTAGGATGTAAACTTGATCATAAAATTTCATGTGAAAAAGCTAATCCTACTTTGTACAGGAATATTGTAGGTAGTTTGATTTATCTAACTATTACTAGACCTGACATTTCTTATGCAGTAGGGATTGCTTCAAGGTTTATATAGGAACCTTATCGGGATCACTGGAAGATAGCAAAAAGAATTTTGTGTTATATAAAGGGAAAAATTAATTATGGTTTACATTATATTTCATCTAACAATGCATATTTATATGGATATTAAGATTTTGACCATGCTGGTGATGTGATAAATCGTAAATCTACAACTGGATATATATTAAAGTTTGGTGTAGGTGCCCTTATTTGAAGCGGTAAAAATCAGCCAAAAATTTCCATTTCTTCTACTGAGGAAAAATATAGAAGTTCAATGGAAGGAGAAAAAGAAGCCATGTGGCTGAAGAGGCTATTGGAAGAGATGCACATGGAATATAAAGGCAGTACTCATCTTCTGTGTGATATCCAAAGTTGCATTTATATTTCTGAGAATCTAATTCAACATCAAAGAATGAAGCATATCAAGATACATATGCAATTTATTTATGATAAGGTTCTCAACAGTGATATATATCTCCCACACTTCCCGACTGAAGGTCAATTTGAAAACTTGTTCACAAAGCCATTGTGTGTTGCTAAGTTTTACAAGTTAAAGTGTAATGTTTGACATTTTAGAGTTTCCATTGAGGGGGAGTGTGCATCACAATGTCACCTCCTAACGGCTGGCTGGTTGATTGAATCCTTCTCATATATACTTCTATTATGGTTTAAAAGCATTGTACAAAGATCTTGTGTGATCTAAGTAAACTAATAGAGTTTACAAGTAAACTAATAGAGTTTACAGTAAAATACGGTCCAATGTGCATATATTTTGTAAAGGAGATCCTTGTGCTATAAAATGCTCCTACATATGTGGTATAATAATATTTCCATGAGAAACAATGAGATTTAGTCTCACAAATACATGTGCTAGCCTAAACCTTTAGGGTTTATGGATTTGTAAATCTTGTTGTACAAATAAGTAATGTTGGCATATGGATCCCCACTTAATATTAAGGGGGAGTGTTAGAACTATAATATTAAGTGTATCATAATATTTTGTTTATATTTAAATAATATAGAATAAACTATATTCTTATTATTTAAATATAAAATTTATATTAGGTGGTTGGTTAATCTAATTAACTAACTAATTAAATCGGGTGTGCCCCGTCACTTAAGAAGGACATAACCCTTTGGGTTATTTAAATATGACCTTAGGTCATATATTTAGGATATCGATTATTATATCGAATATTGATCAAATAATATTCAAAGGGAATATGAAGGTAAAATCTGGTAAATACAACGAATAGAAGTGAAGAGAGAGTTATTGGGTGGTGGATGTAAAAGTTTCTTGATAGTGGATTTATTTTCTGTGGTTTTTACCTTTTTAAGGGTTTTCCACATTATATATGTGTTCTATGTTCAATGTGTTCATTTAATTTATTTATGTTATATAGTTACATTTACAATTATTTTATAATGTTAACTTTTCATGTAATTAACTTGGTGAATACATTCTACACCCCTCATCCCGACAAGGTGCAACTTGAGCTAGAAAACACCTTCTTCTTGACCCTGTTTGACAAAAAACAACGTACATTACAAAATATTCTTCATAATGACTCAATTGTTTTGTCACACCTATAAGTCACCAATGTGCATCATCTATAATCATCAAAATAGCTAAAATAACTCTCCATATTCTCATCCCATCTCATTTACATGACTAGCCCTTGGGGTTTTACATAGTTTAGGTTAGGGTCAACTGAAACAACAATATAAATCATTATAAAAACTCTCAAAAAGGTCATAAAAACTTAATAAATAATTAATCACTCACATAAATGCATCATCCATAAGCTCACATGGATCTATAACTCATCCTCATGCCTCCAAGCACCTGCAATTGCTTCTTCAACCTATACCGCACACTGAAATTCATGTGAGTGCCTAAACACTCAAAAAAAATATCTCCATGCTACCACCATGCTAATTTTGCCACAAAAACTCTAACTATCATGCACCATCACCTAGGCTAGTTATGCCACATGATTAGGCTTGTTAGACCAAGCCAATCTCACTGAATCACCTCATGCCATTGTGAAACCATCAAAATATCTATGTCATATACCTATCTAGTATTCTATGACACTTTACCATTATAATCTTTGTCATTAATGGGTTCTTACATCAATAACAACACCAAGAACTCAACATGCCAACAATCCCCCTTTTATCATTGATGGAAAACCAACTAATCTTCTCCCCTTTTTACATTAACAAAAATATTACATGTACCTACATGTTATTCATCTTTCTATTCTTCATAAGGACACCTCTTGGTTGGAAACATTAAAAAAAGACTTCATACTAGCTCAAAACTATTGATTTCTCACAAAAATCTGATTTAGTCCTTTTCAAAGCATTATGACTATAACCCCCTAGGAAAGAGCATACACAACACCTACTCATGCAAAAATATCGATTTTGGTCCAAAAAAACAATTCTTACCTTCTTTCTTGAGTGAATATCATCACACATATTCATAATTCATCACACATATTCACAATTTGAGCTCACAAACCTATTTTCTTCACCATATACCCTATTTTTGACCTTTTTTAACCTATTATAGCACTCAGTATCAGTCCTTGGAAGATGTGCATGCCTCATTCATTTTCTAATAAAACATCACACTTACCTCTTACTTGTCCTATCATTACTTCAAACTAGTTCTTTCTCAAACTTGCTACAACTCTTTCATAGCTTCACATCATACTTCCTCACGGTTTGAAATCACGATCTAACTCTTGAGTGTAATTTGAAATAACTTTGAAAAGCTCTAAAAACTCACTAATACAATGACATGAATTATCATAGCCCCTAGACTTATGAAGCCATTATCTAGTTGAAAACACAAAATTTTTGCTTCTTACCTTGATCTCTTGCTTAAGAGAGATGTCAACCACTTCAACTCTTCCCTAAAACCCCTTCTCATTCTTTTCAACCTCCTTTCATGCTATCATGATCTTCTTGAATCAAGAGGACTCTTACCTTTGGAGTATATTATCACACCATCCTTCATATAGCTATTAAGGCCATTTAGATACCCCCGTACATCAATTTTTAGATCTAACATGAACTCCCCGATTAAATGAGCATACATTGACATGTGGGTCTTCATTTTGGAGAAAAGATGACCATATACATTCATAATAGATACCGCTTAATTCATTTAGAAACCATGAATAGTTCTTCATTATTCATATAGCCCTTTCTTCTTGAGATAGAGACCACTTAAGGTTATTTTTAACATGTGTCACTATAGGACATCACAAAACCTTCATACATTGACCAAAACAAATAATCTAAACTTTTGAAAAATAAGACAAATTCAACCAAAAAAATCATACCTTGATACATTTCTTGCACAATTCACTGTTATACTTGCCTTCACAACTTTCATGGAATCCAGGACCCTAAGTAGATACCTCATATACTTGATCAAGGATCAAATGAGCTCCCCTTGTCTCAGTACACTACTTCACACTTGTCATGACAATGTCATTTTCTCTTCACATAGTCTTGACATTGTTAGTGTGAGTTATCCTATGTGTCCTCCTCTCATATTGGAGGTCATCTCACATGGGTTAGGTTTATGGTTTCATGTGTGTCATGCACTAGGGTTACTCAACACCCTATATGTACCCTTTACTATTCATTTATGAGCATGCCAAGACACTCCAATTGTCTTTCCTCTATATGCAAGCTTTATTTCTGTTGAACAAGTTCTTCCATTACTGATCAATTTTTTCTTGCAATTACGTTGTAGTTATCATGATTCTATGGAGTGCAACTACTTCATGGTGCCTTGTTTCCGATTCGATTCTCACAAAATCTTTTCATGGTATCAGAGCTGAGATTGGGTAAACGTGCACTCATTATTTTTTAGTTGCGATTACTCTTTCTTGGTTTCATTCTTTTACTCTGCATGCAAGTTTTTCGATCACTATTTTTGGAATTATTTTGCTAATCTCTCTAACAAGCTTTCTCAGAAAGTTGTGTTAGTTTTTGTGCCTATTTTCTATACTTGTGCAGGTATTCCTGGAGGTTTTAGGGTATTTACAGCCACATTTAGCTATCTACAGCTAAATCTAGCTTTTCAGCCAAAATAGAGATTATTTCATTTTTAAATAAAATTATTAAAATAGAAGTGAATTTTTTTTAGATCTCTGTGTTTTTGGCTCTCTATTTTCCTGGTATTTTGTAGAATATAGGTTTTCGCGGCTTGGAGTTCATTTGAAAGGTTTTCCACCTCCCCAAGCTCGTGTTCTCATCGACACTAAAATTTTCCTCCGTAATTTCTATTTCATTAATGTATGATGTTGTTAAGTATAATTAGTAGTAGCATCTGATAGAAGATAACGACGCCGTCAGTACGGTGCCGCCAATAATGTGGAGTATGGTAACTTGAGGTTAAAGTACAATAGAGATGTTGTAAAAAGTAAATATTTATCGTAAGTGGTCCGGTAATGTTAAAATGTCAAAGTTTGGGTAATTAGAGAAGTAGGGTCTATGTGATTAGGAATTAGAAATATTATATTGGTAATAAGGACAAGGAGTGAGGTCATAAATATTTTGTGTATTTTATTTGTAAAAAGTCTAAAAATGTGGAACCCATGTAAAATGATAAGGTTTATCTTATCTTATAAGATAAGCTTACATGTACAGATAAGAGTTAAGGTATAGAATATGATTCGTCAGAGTGGATTTCTTATCCTATCTTAGAGATAAGATGGATAAGCCTGGAAGTTCTATAAATAGAGAGGCTACCCCCCTCATTTAGCATAGAAAGAAGTAGTGAGAAATATTGTAGGAAGTGTGCAAAGGAAGCCATCAGTTAAAGGTGTGTTGAAGAAGCCATCAAGAGGTGTAATTGTAAAGTTTCTCCCATAGTCTTGTTGAAGTACCTCATGGGTGAGATTGTAACAATTTCGTGTTAATATTATAATTTAATTTGATATTTCAGATTTGTCATCATTTCGTCTTATCATAGTTGATGGTATTCTTGTGTTCGGTTGTTGTTTTGTTTCCAGATTACATCCACCAAACTAAAGGCTGTGCATTAGTAAATAATCATAGCACGAGGAGTTCCTGGTGAAGAATTATCATAGTGCCGGATTGGTGATGACATTTTGGTTCCGTTCTAAGGACCATTCCTTGTTGGTGGATTTTACGGAGAGATATTCCCACTTAGTCAAAAATCAATTAGAAGGTAACCTTGTTTTTACTGTGCATAGTAGTTACCATGGTAAAGTCATTTTTACCGTGAATAGTAGTTACCATGATAAAGTCATTTTTCTTTGTGAATAGTATTTATCACAAGTAAAGTCACTTTTTACCATGAATAGTATTTACATGAAGAACTTCACTTTTCTTGTGAATAGTGTTTACCACAAGAAAAATCAGTTTTTACCGCATGATAAGTCAAGTTTTACCATAGTTTACCATGGTCATTTCTATAGTAATTCCAATTATTTGTGCACATAAGTCTTGTTGATTGTACTTGTGGGTTGGTATTTCACGGTGGTTACTTTTGAAAATGGGAAAGATTCCTGTTTTTTCAGCTCAATCTAATGAAGATGCTTCTTCTTTCATTCAAGAGTTTAAGCGATCTTGTATTTCAGAATAATGGCCTTATAAGAAGGGAACAATGGACTGAATTTTTTCTACCTTTTTGGATGGTTCAAGCACTTAGGTGGTTTGAAACACTAGGTGATAATGTGAAAAATTCATGGGATTTATTAACCGAAAGTTTTCTTGAAGAATTCGATGAACAACGAGAGATATGCAGATCTCATGATTGATATCACAAAGCTATCCCAAGGAGAGAAGGAGAAGATAAGGGATTATCATGCTCATGTTCTAGAGCTAAGGAGGAAGCTCGATGCCCAGATCTGGAAGGAAGGACTAGTGGATGGGTTGATGAATGGCATGGATAATCTCCTCTGTAAGCACTTCATTCTTGGGATGAAGCCAGAGATCAGACAACGAGTGAAGTATGACCACCCGGCTACCATTGAACAAGCAAATGAGATTGCAAGAAGGCAAGAAGAAATCATGGAAGAGGAGCCTAAAGAAATTGTTGCTAAAGTAGAGCTTACACCAAAGCACCTTTGGTCCGAATCCACAACCACTCCCGGTGAGCACAAATATTTCTCCTAGTACATCTACCGAGTATGAAGATCTCGCTTAGGAAGATGGGCAGTTCACTATTAATCTTCTTCAAGGAAAGGAATTTAGTTCTCGGGGAGGAGATAGAGGTCCAAAAAAATATTTTGAAGTTGTTTGTTATGGTTGTTATAAAAGGGTCATTATAAGTATAATTGTCTAGATAGAGCTTCTACATCCGGTACAAGAGATAATGATAAAGGAAAAGCACGTGAATTCTCTTGATGTAGTAGATAAGAGTAGAAATAATGAAGTAGACGTGTTTGTAACAAAAAAAGAAAGAAAGAAAAAGATAATCAAGATGGGCTGATCCTAAGAAGATGAAAGGAGAAATTAGTAAGAAACATAGGAGAAGAAAGGCTGGGTGTGTAGGATTTTACGATTGTGACAGGGCAAGGACCATACTCCATCTTGGAAGATCTATCCAAAAGGCTGCAAATATTACATATGGTCAACTCTTGGCTATGTCTTCTGAGAAGAGGCGGGAGTTGCGAGGTGGACTCAATGCTCGAAGAAGGAAGGAGGTTGAGGTCCCTGTTTTGGAGGTAGAGGCAGATCCCTATGCTCCACAAGCTGAGGTATTATGTAATGGTATTTCAATTCATGATGTCTTAATTGATGGAGGTGTTGCAGTTAATGTAATGACCGAGTTTGTAATGAATATGTTGGGTTTAAAAATTGATCGCCCTTCAACACTTATGTTAAGGTCATTAAATAAGGGAAAAACTAAACCAGAAGGTGTAGTTTCAAATGTGGCAATATCTGTTATGGGTGTTGTATGTGTGGTAGACTTTCAGGTGATGAAAAATGGTATTGTTGTGTACCCAATGCTGCTGGGAAGACCATGGCTAAGGAGAGTTCATGCAAGAAACTACTGGAATGAAGGTTTCATGACACTTAGACGTGGTAGAGAGAGGGTGAAGATAAACGTGATCCCTCAACATCATAAAGCAGAACCTGTGGATTCAAGTGATGAAACTGATGATTGGGCATCCTCTGATTACTCTAGTACCAGTGAAGTGGACACTGAAGATGAAGAAAGTGAGGTGGATGTTTCAGTCATGGATATCCTTACAGTCACACCAACTCATGACCCCATAAAATTATCTGAAGAAGAAGTTGATGATCGTCTCCAATAAGTAAAGATTGGTGATGCTGTGATGGAGAGTGATAAGGAATCCTACCTCCGGCTCTTTCAAGGTACATACACATATTCACTTTTGATTACAAGTAACTCCGTCAAGTAAGTTGGGTAGAACATTCTATTGAGTGGTAGATGGTGCTAAGCCCATAAAGCAAATGCCATATAGAATGAATCCTAATTTTTCCAAGACTGTAAAAGAAGAAATAGATAAGTTGCTTGATGCAGGATTCATATTTGTTGTGGAGAATTCAGAATGGGTTTCTCCCATTGTGATCTCAATAAAAAAAGAATGGGAAGCTACACATTTGTGTTGACTACAGGAAGCTCAATAAGGCAACAAAGAAGGATCATTACCCTCTTCCATTTTCAGATCAGATCTTGGACAAAGTAGCTGGCCAGGAGTGCTATAGTTTTGCTGATGGATATAGTGGCTACAACCAAGTTCAGATAGCGAGAGAAAGATCAGCTGAAGACCACGTTCACCACTCCTTGGGGAAGGTTTTCTTATAGAGCTATGCCTTTTGGGTTGTGTAATGCTCTAGCAACATTCCAGTGTTTGATGAATAGGGTGTTCGAACCCTACATTGGGACCTTCATCAGAGTATTTCTAGATGATTTTTACATCTATGGGAGCAAGTTGGACCACCTGCACCAAATGGAGACAGCATTTCAAAGGTTAGATGAAGCACAAGCCTCACTAAACCCTACAAAGTGTGTCTTTGGATGTTCTAAAGGTGTTTTGTTAGGGCATGTTGTATCCAGAGATGGTATTGGTACTGATCCTGATAAAGTTTCAAAAATCAAAGATTTACCATTTCCTATGAATAGAAGTAAGTTGAGATCATTTTTAGGCCATGTGGGTTACTATAGAAGGTTCATCAAGAATTTCTCAAAGATTGCCTGACCACTAACCCTTGATTCTTGAAGAAGGATGTTACTTATGAACCAGAAATAAGGCGCATGAAGCTTTTGGACAATCAAGGAAGCCCCGGTGTCTTCACCTATTTTGAAGAATCCAGATTGGAGCAAGCCATTCATTGTGTACACGATGCCTCGGATGCAGCACTAGGAAGTAATTTGAGCCAAAAGGATGAAAATGGGAATGAACAACCAATTTACTTTGGGAGCGAGACAAATGAGCGAAGGCTTGAGGTAAACTATATCAGAATCGAAAAAAAGAGGCTCGCTATCATTTTCTTTGTAAAGAAGTTTAGAAATTACTTGCTAGGGCAGAAATTTATAGTTGTAAACAGATCATCGAGTGCTCAAATATATTGTCAATAAGCCTAACCCATCGGGAGGATAGCAAGATGGATAATTTTGCTACAAGAATTCGAATTTGATATTATAGATAGGCGGGAAAGAAGCATGTCAATGCAGATGCACTCTCTCGAGCCTATGATGGTTTAGGATCATCTTGTGATGATGATGATTTTCCGATGCAAACATTGTTCTCCTTGACATAATCCCTAGTGAATACATAGATATTTGGAATTATCGAATGAATTCAAGTTTCCGATGGTGCCAATGCGAAGACTAAGAGAAAGATTACTCAAGCCAGTCATCCATATTCTATTCTGCATGGAGCATTATTTCGAATAGGACTTGATGGACAGTACAAGAGGGCAGTTGGACGTGATCAAGGAAAGGAGCTGCTAGAAGAATTCCACAATGGTACATGTGGAGGGCACTTCTCTGGACAACTTACAGCAAAAAGGATCCGAGATGCGAGTTATCACCGCCCACTCTTTTTAAAGATTGTTATAATTATTGTAAGACATGTGATATTTATCAAACGCATGGTAACCGTAAGACTTCATCAGCTCCATTATGTCCTATTCTTCCACTTGGTCCCTTGGAAAAGTGGGGAATAGACATTGTAGGTCCACTTCCAACTACATCACATCAAAATAAGTATATTGTAGTTGCCACAGATTATTTAACCAAGTGGGTTGAAGCTAGGCCATTGAAAACAGCTTCTACGGATGAAGTGGCAAGGTTCATAAATGAACGCATTGTCACTAGATTTGGTTGTCCATTAGAAATTGTAACAGATCAAGGAGGCCACTTCATTAATGAGGTGGTATAAGCCCTAGTCAATAAGTTTTCTATTAAGCATAGGAAGGCAACAACATACAAGCCAAGCACAAATGGACAGGTGGAACGAACAAATTTTGTGTTGTGTCAAATTCTAGCAAAAGATGCAGCCTTGTAGGTACATAAATGGGATAAAAGGACTCATGCAAACATTGTAGGCATATAGGGCAACACCAAAGTCAGCAACAGGATACTCCCCATTTTAGTTGGCCTATGGCATTGATCCAGTTCTTCCTATTGAGTTTGATATTCCCACTGTGAGAGTTATGAAAAATGAAAGGATGGATGAAAGTGATTCAGTAAAAGAAAGGTTGGTACATCTTCATTTGCTGGAGGAAATGAGAGAAATAGCAAAGGATACAAGCCATAAGAAGAAAATGAAGCAGAAGGAATACTTTGATCAAAAGATCCGGTGGTCTCCATTTCATGTGAATGACTTGGTTCTAGTATATGATTCCAGATACAAAAAAAGAAGACAGAGAAAATTTCTTCCAAAATGGATGGGGCCCTACAAAATAGCAGTTGTGCATAAAAATGGTACGTCATCGTTGGAGGAATTGGATGGCACTCCCATTACGAAATGGGTCAACCACGACAAGTTGAAGATTTTCCAAGCACCAGAATAGTCTACTCCGAGGACGGAGTAGAAGCTAGGAAGGGGGAAGATGTCGACACTAAAATTTTCCTCCGTAATTTCTATTTCATTAATGTATGATGTTGTTAAGTATAATTAGTAGTAGCGTCTGATAGAAGATAACGGCGCCATCAGTACGGTGCCGCCAATAATGTGGAGTACGGTAACAGTCAAAGTACAATAGGAATGTTGTAAAAAGTAAATATTTGTCGTAAGTGGTCCGGTAATGTTAAAATGTCAAAGTTTGGGTAATTAGAGAAGTAGGGTCTATGTGATTAGGAATTAGAAATATTATATTGGTAATAAGGACAAGGAGTGAGGTCATAAATATTTTGTGTATTTTATTTGTAAAAAGTCTAAAAATGTGGAACCCATGTAAAATGATAAGGTTTATCTTATCTTAGAAGATAAGCTTACATGTACAGATAAGAGTTAAGGTATGGAATATGATTCATCAGAGTGGATTTCTTATCCTATCTTAGAGATAAGATGGATAAGCCTGGAAGTTCTATAAATAGAGAGGCTACCCCCCTCATTTAGCATAGAAAGAAGTAGTGAGAAATATTGTAGGAAGTGTGCAAAGGAAGCCATCAGTTAAAGGTGTGTTGAAGAAGCCATCAAGAGGTGTAATTGTAAAGTTTCTCCCATAGTCTTGTTGAAGTACCTCATGGGTGAGATTGTAACAATTTCGTGTTAATATTATAATTTACTTTGATATTTCAGATTTGTCATCATTTCGTCTTATCATAGTCGATGGTATTCTTGTGTTCGGTTGTTGTTTTGTTTCCAGATTACATCCACCAAACTAAAGGCATGTGCATTAGTAAATAATCATAAGAGGAGTTCCCGGTGAAGAATTATCATAGTTCCGGATTGGTGATGATAGTTCTTCCCTGGCCGTAATGTGTTTGTTGGCTGCCCTCCAAAACAAAAACCTACATTTTTTCTACAAGCCGCGCCTTTTTGGTAAAGAGGAAAGTATTATTCTTACTAAATTTTTTGGTAAGTGCGTTTTTTTTGTAAACCATTCCATTTAAAGTATTATTCCGTTTAAGTGCATTTTCACGTGCTACCCGACCTCGCTTATTTTTTCCTAGCTATTTTTTTTTCCATATTGCTTTTTCCTACTGATGCCACGGTAAATCATTTTTGGTAAGTGCCTTTTTTCATTTGGTAAGTTTTTTTAGTAAGTTTTAAAAACACATTAAAAAAAAATCATGTCTTTTAAAATCAAAATGCAAAAAGTTCCTTTCATAAGCTTTTTAAAAAAATACGTAAGCTTTTAAAAAGTTCCTTTCATAAGCTTTTTAATAATAGAACTTTTTAAATACGTATGCCTTTTAATAATAGAATTTTTTTCTTCTTTTATTAATCAAAACTTATGATAAGTTTTTTAAAAAACAAATCATTTTCTATTAATAGATCTAAATTAAATTAAATTTAATAGATCTTATTTAAATATTTAATTAGGATTTTTTTAACAAATTAGATCTTAATTTCTTCGTAATTAATTAGATTTAATTGTAATTAAATCTATTTTTTATTACGATCATCTCATTTACGATTTATAGTAAATTAAAAATCGTTCTTTCAATAACCCTTTTTTATCGTTTAAAAACAAACTCCAATAGCTCTAAAAATAGCAAAATTGGGCATTTCCAAATGGTAAAATTTAGGCGTTCTTGTCAAAAATTTTTTTCACTAATCATGTGCTCAAGTGTGCAGCCTCACTGAGCACCTTTTTTCCTTCCGAGCTCTTTTCCGGCGTTCTAAAGATTCTCTGAACTCCTTGAGTTCATTCAAAACCTTGTATTTCACCCTTATTATTACTTGTGACTAGTGAGCATGTCCGCCACACATTGTTGCAGTTTCAAAGCAAGGGGTTTTATTTTAAGACATGAGATATTTTTTTCTCACCACTGTGGTTTGGTTTCACCTACTTTTTGTTTTTTGCTTGTGTTTGTTTACGGTGTCTTTTTTTTGCGCTCCATGAAACACTATTGCGGTCTCCTCTCTTGCGCGTTATTATGCTGATTACAAGATGAGTTACCAAGTGTTTCAAACCACACGGACAAACCCGATTGTAATCAACGCACTAAACTATAAAGTGCCGAAAGAAGGGGGTTGTTATTGTCCTGGGTGGTTGTGTTTATTTTCTGCATTTCTTTCTCTCTCTCTCTCTCACTATGGATGCACTTTCAATTCCCTTGCTTACGCCATTCAACTTTTTCGAATGGAGATCAAAAATAATAATGAAACTAAGGGGTAAATGGTTATTCCACATCACCATGGGAACTGAGACTGAACCAGACGATGAACTTGAAAAATCTAAGTGGTTAAACCGTAGTGATGAAGCTTTAGGTCTTCTTTGCATGTCCGTTTCTCCTGATTTTCTCTTCCACATTGAGGTGTCCGAAACACCTAAATCTGTGTGGAAAATGTTGGATGTGATGTTTGTTAAACTAGATGACATGAGAGTGCATCAGTTGGAATATGAACTACTAGGGTTAAATCCTAGTGAATTTGAAAACCTACAAGCCTTCTTCTCAAAATTTGTTCACATTAGATTATTGTTAAAAGGATGTCAAGTAGAGAAGACAGATTCTCAACCGATCTTGTCAATTCTCTCTAAGCTAGGTCCCGAATATTTTGTCTTCATGTCAACTTTCTACGCTATAAAAGCTGCCTTGAGCGATACTTGGACTATGCCCTCATTTGACTATTTTTCATCCCAATTCATTTGAGAACAGGAAAAACTCATTCAAATGGGGTCTCTCAAGTCCAAGTCACATGCCCTTGTAGTAAGTACTAGCAAGGGAAAGAAGACTGAAAAGAAGAAAGAAACAAAGGATCAACCTAAGAAAGAAACCAAGACCAAACCTAAAAATGACACAAACACTTCGACTTCTGAGCCTAAGGCATAGAAAAACAAGTATCTATGTTCCTATTGCAAGAAGTATGGTCATGACGAGAAACACTATTTTCAGAAATAGATTGATTACTTATCTCATTTACTTGAGAAGAATAAAATAAGTGTTCCTGAATCCATAAAACAAAGTGCTCCGAAGGTCGAGTCATCTACTTGTAAAAGGTGTTAAAATGATAAGAAGAAAAGGTGTTAAAAATGATAAGAAGAAATGAAATGCCCTTGTAGCCAAAGTTGCTCCTTCATTGACATGGATTATAGATTCCAGTGCCTCGCACCACATGGGTTCTTCGCATGTTGAGTTTTCCAACATCTAACCTTGTGGAATGTCCCAAATCACGATGGGTAATGACATGACAGTGTTAGTTTTCGGTAGTGGATTGGTAGAGATGGATGGGGGAACATTTAACCAAGTGTTGAGTGTTCCTAATCTCTCTACCATTCTCCTATCAGTTTACCAAATTACTCAACTTGGTGGAGGAATGTGAGTGGAGTTTGGTCCTAACTCGGTGATTATTTGTGAGCTTAACAATGACACTACAGTGGCTGAGGGAAAGGCAGATCACCGTTCATATTTGTACACCTTCTCCCACTTTATTTCTAATTCTACGCCCACCTTTGCCTTTCTCATTCATACAAATGAGGCTAGTAAGCTATGGCATGAGCATTTTGGACATTTAAATTATCGTTACCTTTAACAATTGAGCCAAAATGAAATGGTCAATGGGTTGCCTCGCATCAAGTTTTCTAAGGGTCTTTATGAGGGTTATACCCTTGGAAAGCATCCTGAAAATAAATTTGACAAAGGAGAAGCCTGAAGAGCCACTCGTCCTTTGGATCTTGTTCACAACGATGTTTCTAGTCCATTTCCTTCTCCTTCATTTACTAGAGCTCTTTATGTGCTAACCTTCATTGATGAATATTCATGATATACTTGGGTATATTTTCTTAAGCTTGAGTCTAAAGTCTTTAAACATTTTCAAGACTTTAAGGCTCTTGTTGAGAAATAGGCGGAACAGTCTATCAAGGTTCTTGAACCAAAATGGAGGTGAATATGTAAACAATAGGTTCATGGATTTATGTACTTCTAAAGGGATCTCTTTACAACATAAAATTTCTTATAGCCCTTCATAGAATGAAGTTGTAGAAAGAAAGAACTGTACTCTTAAGGAGATGGCCACTTATATGATTCACTCCAAGTCTCTTCCTCCGTAGTATTGGGCCAAAGCAGTGAATTGTGAAAATTACATTTAGAACCATGTTCCACACAAGGCAGTAAGAGGGATGACACCCTTTGAAGCCTGGTTTGGATGCAAGCCTGATGTTGAACACTTTCGAGTCTTCGGTCCAAAGCTATGGCTCGGATTTCCAAGAAGAAACGTAAGGCTTTGGAACCACAATCCAAACCTTATATCTTTGTAGAATATCCTAATGGCATGAAGGGATATTGATTGATGAATCCTACTTCTCATGAGCTGTATATTGAGAGAAGTGTTAAGTTTGATGAGTCTTATTCAACTTCTACTTCTCCACCTATTGAGGTTCTTCAGCTCACTGATTCGGATTCTAACTCATCAGATGATGATAGTGTTGAGCGTGCTCCTCTTTCGGATCCTCCCGACCATCAAATCTTTGAGTCTTCTAATTCGACAAGTAGTGATGATGAGGACTATGTCCCTTCTCACTCAAGTGAAGAATCTTCCGACTCTGAGCCTGATCCTCTTGGTCCTCTTTGGGCCAAGAAAACTTTGCAAAGTGCTAGAGATTTAGTTGGAGATACTTCGGATATGAGACATACTCACTCAGATTTTGTTAGACCCCACTCTTTCTTCACCTCTGCTTCTGATCCATAGTCTTTTCGGGAGGCTTCTGGTATTCCTGAGTGGGATTCTGCCATGGATGAGGAGTATTCCTCTCTCATGAAGAACGATACTTGGGATCTCACCACTCTTCCGAAAGGAAGAAAAATTGTTTGGTGTAAGTGGGTGTTCCAAAAAAATATGGAGTAGATGAAGACGTCGAAAAGTTTAAAGTATGATTAGTAGCTAAGGGTTTCTCCCAGATAGCTGGGGTTGACTATACTGAAACCTTTTCTCCGGTTGTGAAGATGACTTCTATTCGACTGACCTTAGCCATTGTTGCAGCGAACAGATGGAAAGTCCATCAAATGGACATTAAGAGTGCCTTCCTTCATGGTGACCTAGAGGAAGAGATCTATATGGAACAACCTTCGGTTATGTCCAAGATCCCTCCCTCATTTGTAAGTTAAAGAAGTCTCTTTATGGCCTTAAACAAGCCCCTCGGGCTTGGTATGCCAAGATGGACTCCTTTTTACTTACATCAGGGTTTACTAGGTGTCATTCTGATCCAATTATTTATATTCTACAACTAGATGACTCAATACTCATTATTTTTCTCTATGTTGATGAATTGTTCATCACAGAAACTCTTCCTCTATTATTGATTCTGTGAAGATTGCCTTGGCCAACAAGTTTTCCATGAATGACTTAGGTCTGCTTCATTACTTCCTTGGGATCCAGATTTCACAATCTAACTCAGGAATCTTGATTTCACAACCTAAGTATGCTCTTGATTTGCTAGCTCATTTTCAAATGTCCGATTGCAAGTCTTCTCCTACTCCTTTTCTTTCCATGGTTAAGTTAGTTTGAATTCTCTACTCCTTTGGTTGATGGTACTCTTTATTGTGATTGGTGGGGAGCTTGATTTATTTGACTCACACTCGACCAAGTTTATCGTATGCTATTGGGATTGTGTCCAGATTCATGTAGGAGCCACATGAGCTACATTGGAAAGTAGCTAAATGGATCCTTCATTATGTTCGTGGCACCTATGCTGATGGCATTCACTATCATGGAGGGGTAGATATTGACTTGATTGGGTTCATAGATTTTGATTGGGCGGTGACTTAGATCATCGAAATCTACTTCTGGCTATAGTTTCTCTCTTGGTTTGGGTCCCATTAGTTGGTCTAGTAAGAAGCAGAATGCAATTGCGATATCATCTACAGAGGTAGAATACAGAGGAGTAGTTAACACTGCCACATAAGCTATTTGGCTACAGGGTATTCTGACAGAGTTTGGCATCCACTTTCGGCGGCCTACCATTATCTACTGTGATAACACGAGCACAATCTCTATTTGTATAAATCTAGTTCAACATCAGCGGATGAAGCACATTGAGATCCATATGCACTTCATACGAGAGCTTATTCATGATGGTATCATCGACATTTAGTACATTCAGACAGCTGATCAAATTGCATATTTATTCACCAAGCCCTACACTGAGATGAAGTTTCTTCACTTATAGTCTCTTCTTAGGTTGAGGTCTTCTGTAGCTTCTCATCTTCTTCGGGCTATGTAGTCCTTCTTTTCTTCTTCTTCTTCTAGGAAGATTGTGTTTGTATATGGACACCTTATCAGGCCTTTAGTTTGTCAGCATCATTGACACATCTTTCTTAGTTGTTTAGGAGTGTCTTCCCTTTCCGTCTGACTCATCATAGCCACTACCCCAGCTTCGATGAAGGGGGTGTTAGTGTGAGTTATCCTATGTGTCCTCCTCTCATATTGGAGGGTCATCTCACATGGGTTAGGTTTAGGGTTTCATGTGTGTCATGCACTAGGGTTACTCAGCACCCTATATGTACCCCTTTACTATTCATTTATGAGCATGCCAAGACACTCTGCTATCTTTCCTCTATATGCAAGCTTTGTTTCTATTGAGAAAGTTCTTCCATTACTGATCAATTCTTTCTTGCAATTACGCTGGAGCTATCATGATTCTCGTTGGAGTGCAACTACTTTGTGGTGCCTCATTTCCGATTCGATTCTCGCAAACTCTACTTTTATTGGAATCTTAGATGCAATATTCTATATACACATGAAACCTTAATATATCTTTTTATATAAGTCATCTAAACCTATTATGATTCTAAATAGATGGAAAATGTAGCTCTCTCTTTCTTGGAAACTTCCATAGACCTATGACACCAAATCTTGCCTACAATGGCTACCTACAACATCCTCGATGAAGTATGGCGTTACCTAAACCATGAAATCATTTATATAGATAATTTCAGGCATCAATCATACTTATTGACACCTTTCATACCTTATCCACTATCACACCTTCAAGCTTATCTTCTTTAGCCTTAAAAGACCTTTTTCGCACCTGTAAGTTACTATTTATAGTCCAACATAACATTTTGTGATCTATCAAAGCATAGATAAAGAAATTTTTTCCTACAATCATGAAGATATATGTCACACTAGTTTCCTTAAATCATTAAGATACCTTTAAAGGTTAGAATTAACTTCAAATCCCTTGAGACACTACTTGGATCCTCGACAATCTTCTTTAGTCATAATCATCCTTCATATATTGACCTCATGAGTATACTATCAAAGATATCACCTTCTTAATTTGTAACCTAGATACTTTCCTTCCTATTCATACCCTTATGATGAATAATTGTATCACATGTAGCATTATATTCCCTCATACACATACCACTTAAAGCAATTGGTATGCCTACTAATCCGTAACTTGCCTTTTTATCCCCGATTGAGATAATGAGATTTATTTTACTTAGAAGTCCATCACATATTTATTCAAGTAACCTTCATAGATCCTAAAATTCTAGATTTATTACACATTAGACTCAAATCCTCAAACTTCAATTGATGGCAAAAATTCAAGCTAAGAACTTTTATACCTCTTTCACTTATCTATCCTACTCATACATGCTATTATCCATATTACAAGAAGAAATCACTCCTAAAATTTCATTTACTCACTTTCACAGAAGAAAATTGCTTGATTTTACCACTCATTTTCCCATTTTATCTTCCCAAAAATCTTGTAGTATGACCATGAAGAATATCTCGTCATTTTCAAAATACCCTTATTAATTAGGCCACCAAAGCACTATTTTAGATCTGTCAAGAAAATAGGTGACCGTACGACAAAGGTCGAACACCCTAAAACTCTCAAATCTCTCTCCTCAACATGTAAAGATCATATGGTGAAAATTTCACATGATTTCATTCACTTGATCTCGATCTATAGCATTTTTCTCATAAACCCTAGGTTAGGGTTTCCATGAGCCCTAAAATATCCTTTAGCAATATCCCACCTATACTATGGTTTCAAATCCTCAAACTAACATTAAAATATTTGTAAGAACTTGAGGAAACTCTCTCCTTTAGATATATTTACATGAAACAATGGGAATACATTCCAATCTTATTATTTTCTTCAGAATCAAGTATTACTACTCTGATATGGATTGTAAACCTCCTTTGTGACTTGTAGCACTTTACCTTAACAAGGACAACTTACCCACACCAAAAACATACTCCAACTGATGACACTTATTTTAATTTGAAAACATAACATGACCGAATGTATGGAAAATGAAGACTCATTAGAGTAATTGCTTCATCCTTTACACTTGACTCAAATTTACACAATAAGCTTGACAAAGAAAAGTATCATGATAGAATTCTATTGATACCATACTATGAAACTTAAAAATATGACTCTTTGACATATTGACAACATTTCATACTTAGAAAAAATACTTAACCTCTCTTGATACACATTTTCTCATACTTTACAAACCTTGAGCATTATTTACGAGACATATCTTGGTTTATCAACCCATAAATTTAATTAACATGACTTATACATGGATTAAGACCAAATCAAAAATCATAACCATACCTTAAAGGACCAAGACAAGACTTCATACTAACTTCAATAATCAATACTCCATAACATGACATATACAAACTCAAAGCATGAGAATACATCTCTTAGAAAGACTCCTTGACCAATAACACTCACTTTTATTGCTTAAACAATTACTAACAACAACATATGACTACAATACATACCTCAAAACCATGAAGACACATCCTTTAGTAGAATCTTAGATCAATCAGCTCCCCCTTTCTCCAATGCTTCATATGGATTAATACACCTCTAAGAAGCCTAGTGGAGGCATAAAACTTCATGATGAAATTAAAAGAATTACTTAAAGAGGTCCTATCCCCTCTTAGACAACTAAAAGACACTATTTAACCAATTTTATTATAATTTTTTTAGATTAGTGAAATTGTAAAAAATAAAATGAGTAACACCAAATATGAGAGGGTTTAAGGTACCTCTAGATGGAATGATAATGGATGCATGTGCAAAAGAGAACTCCTCTCACATCAAGCTAGATGAAGCGCACAAAAAAAGGGAAAATCAACACAAAAATGAATTATTAGATAGATGGGTGGGATTCTGAAAATTATTATCCCAAGAAGTGAAAAATTCCTAGGATGGATGTCAACCCATGTTTTGATAAAGATAAATAAAGTAAATGATGGATCTGATATAATGCAACAAAATATGAAATGAGATAGATAAAGTAGAAATGCAGATCTGATCTAAGTAAATATAAACCAAATCAAACCTGGGTGGTCGACGGTGACCTAAGGTGAAGATCCTAGTCGATGATGAATGGAGAAGAAAAATTCAAAACATGTAGATATGAAGGCTTTGTAGGTAGATCGGGAATGAGATGGAATGAGAACACTGCAAGAAGATATAAATTCAAATATGATACAAATAATGCAAAAAAGTTAATGGAAGATGAGAACTACTTGACAATGTTGACAACAACCGATCCCGATTGGTGGCGACTAGATTTGAAGCTACCAAAGTGTGTAGAATGGAAAGATCGAGAGGATATGGAAGGCTATGGGATAAGAAAATAGATGACTGACATAATAAATGAAAAAATCAAACAAAGGACAACTGGGTCTGCGAAAAAATGGATAGGGTTGATGTTGAATGAGATTGATCTAGGGTTTGATGAAAAATAAAAATTTGAAGATGGGAATGAAGATGAAAAAATGTAGAGATAGGGCTTAGGGATGATTTATGATCCTAAAAAAGGTTGATAAAGAAAAAGTGATGAAATGGAAATGATGGATTCAAACATGCAAATAGAGAAAGAGACTCCAACTCTTTAAATGTGGGGCATAAGGTCCCTGAAATAGCTCTAAGATAGTTATAACAGATGCAAATAAGAGAAAGAGATGAAGGAAAAATCACAAGAAAGCTCAAAGTCTCCAAAGTTGCATCCCTAAAAAGTGATGGGTATGGTCATATTTATATTGTCGATGACAACCTAGATGGATCACTACCAATTGTGGAGTTTTTTCTATTTGGGTGGTGGAAGGGTGAAAAGATCCAAATAATGAGCCTTTGTGAGTTGGGATTAGGGTTTTAAGTGGTAAGTATGAGTTAGGGTTGTTTAGGATGGATAAATGGGTAGGTGGGAGGTGGAAAATATTAAATAAAGGTAAAGGGGAGGTGAAATCATTAAATGAGGGTCTAGGGATGGTGAAAAGAGACATTTAGGGAGGGTAGACGAATTATATGGTGATTTTAGGATCAATTAATGGTGATTAGGGATGATTAGGGTAGATGGATTAAGGGTGTGATTAAGATGAGATTAAGGTGTAAAATAACAATTAAATGGGAAAGTACATTTCAGGGGGAAAGAGGGATTTAAATGGGAAGATAGGTATGCATGCAAATAATGATGATGAAGGTGAGTGAATGCAAGATGAGGGACAAGGGATACCGAAAATTGGTGTCTAAATTTTCCCCTTTTTATCGAATGGTTTGCATTGGGAAAGCCATAAGAAAAAATGAGAAGAGATGAAAGATGAGGGATGAGGTGCTCCCTCTCAAATTATGGATCGATGGCATGAAGGGAATTCGATCATGAGTTTGAAAGAGATAGATGAAGGGAGAAAGAGTGGAAAGGATGAGAAAAATAAGAATGTTACTAGAAAATGCCTAAGGAGAGGAGAATCAAAAACAAAAACTAAAAAAATATGGCAATGATTTTGGAATCACTTTTGTAGGGAACAAAGAACAGTCTCAATGGAGATGATGGAAATGTCCTACGGACAGTGCTACCGGTGAAAAATCCACTATAAGATGGAGTGAATCCAATGGGAATATATTCAAATTAATGTGTGAGCCGTGGGACCAACAGGTCAAAGGAAGACATCAAATATGCATAAAAAAATGTGAGGATGGCCAAGACAAAGGTTTGATAAGGTGTGGAGAAAAATTATACGATATCCTTCATACATGAGGAATCGAGAAAATATGCCTCTAGGTAGGATGAGGATGAAGAAGAGAAAAATAATGGTGCCTCAATAAGTAACATGAAGATGGCACTAAAGGTGAGATGGGAAAATAGGAAAGCCACACAAGGCAATAAATACTATGTTATAGGTGACACACAAGGAAGAAGAGTCAAAGAAAAGATAATTTAATGAAGAAATAGGGTGAAACAATAAAATGATTGAAAATTAGGGATGGATTGATGGAGACCTAATAGGGTTAGCGGTGACTAGGTTTGGGGCGGTGGTGACCAAAAGGAGTTAGCAATGAACAGGGTTGGTGGGCTATATAAGCGGTTGGGTCGGTCGACCGACTAAGCTCATTTTCACTATGCAACGTTTTCGATTGAGAGATCTAAGCAAGAGATATATTTGAGATTTAAGAGTGATGGAGGCCAACGAAGTAGCTAGGAAGTGCCACATGATGTGGAGGTGGTAAGTGCCCAAGCTTTAGCTTTGTTTTAAGTTTTTAATGTGTTTTATTATTTTTTAGATTTTGACTGGGCGCTAAGTGCATTCGGTGGTGAATGGACATAACAATTGTCGACATGGGGACTTTTAGGGTGGTGAACTAGGTTGGGAGGCGTTGACCTAGTATGGGTTGGTGTCAACTAAGGATAAGATGATAGAGTGTTGATTTTTGATGTTGATTTATACATATATAGAGCTTAATGATTGATTGTTTGATATGCTTTACGAGGCCGTGGAAACATTATATCTTTGAGACAGAGTGCCGGTCTTGTATGATTGGATCAGAGGAGATGTGACTGACACAGAGTGGTATCACTTAGCTGTAGTGGGGTTGGGTGGATTATAACATTAATAGAGGATATAAAGGGATGTCTGTTTGATGATTGCTTTGATTGAGAGATGGGATGTGTGGACTAACACATTATGGCTCAGGACGGGAGAGATGATGGTCACTCTGGAGGATGTGTACCGTATATTGAGGTTACCATTATAGGGGAGCCCATAGAGCTGATTACTGTTGATAGTATATTAGGTGTATTGATGGGGATATTTTGAGTTGATGCCCCACAAATGAAATTTACGTCTGGGGATTTTTAGTATGAAACTTGATATGAGCCTGGGGTAGCTAGGAAGAGATTGCTATTTTTAGTGATGATGGCTATCTCATGTTACACACTACTAAATTCCGAGGAAGATAAATTTTCATGGGTAATAACATGAGTTCTTACAAATATCGTAAAGCATAAGTGAGTGTTTTCATTTAGAAAAAAACTATTGGCTCAGGTATACCATGAGCTTTGGATGTACTTGAAAGAGAGGAGACCAGGATTGGAAGTTGAATTCTTACTACACGCCTAGGCCAATGAACACATTGTTGTGATTAAGTCACCAGGATTCCATGGGTTACTAGAAACCACATTGAGCTATCAAATAGATTCTTGAGGTGGAGAACTGACTAGGCTCACGGTGACAGAGGAGAGAGAGGTGAGGAGTGGTTTGCTGAGAGATTGGGGAGCTTGGATGTGGATTAGGTCAAATGGAGGTCATACCATGATTTTCCTACATGGCGTGAGGTATATATTGAGTTAGTTGGTATGAGGAGAATTGGAAGGGTTTAGGGACAAAGACCAGATATGGTGGAGTTAGTATAATTTCCACGAGTGATGCTAAAATTTGGGGTGATTCAGATAGTTCCTAGTGATCCGATTATTTATAGATGGGATGAGGCAAAGAGAGACCTAACTAGCCCTATGGTGGCTGATCTAATGGAGGAGGTAGGGGATCTATGGGATGAGGATGATGATATAAGAGTAGGGGTTATATTTTTAGAGTGGATTATGGAGGCATGGGAAGCCTATGCGAGAAGAGGAGAGGATGAGTTTTGATTGGATAAATGGGAGAAGGAGGTGCCAGTAGGAGACAAGGATGTAGTACATTATGGAGATGAGGTTGGAGATGGAGGGACAATAGAGGAGATATCCCATCTATGTGTGGAGCGAGATACAACCCTATAAGAGAGAGATACAATGTGCTATGAGAGAGAGGCAACTTGCTAGGAGGTGACAAGATTGCATCAAGAGAGATACCTAAATATTCAGCAAAGAGATAGATATCGGTGGTAGAGGGAGGCCTATAGGGATAGATTTGGAAATCTAGGTCTTATTGTAGCTGAAAATTTAAGGAGTGAGGCACTCGATAGCTTTACATGGAGTGGTCGATGGCTCCTTCATGTACTATCCCTTTAGAATTGTATAAAGCACAAGGGGTAGAGTCATGCTATTATGAGAACATTGTGAAATTGAGGATTCCACATGTGTCTTGAGATACATGACATACCTAGTGAGAAACACAGAGTAGGGGCTTAGTGCACCAACACCATCCTGGGATCACGACTAACATGGCACAGCCTAGGTGAGACCTAGGCCTTGATGGAGGAGATGATGGCTAGAGAGATGTAGAGGCACCTTCCCTAGGGGGAAAGATTTGAGATTGTTGGATGTTCATTTCATGATTTTGATGATGTATAATTTTAAGATAGATTCCTTAGCGACCTATCACATATGTATGGATGCTTTGATTATGATATATTTATATACAATTTTTTCATGACTTATCATGTGTTGTATGATGATTTATGGATTTGATTATGCTTATGTTAGATTTAGATGTTGGATTATGATTATGGTTATGATGGAATTTTGTGGTTTAGAGATTGGAGTATAATATGGATTTGATAAATGTGATGCGATACTTTTTGATGCATGTATAAATGATAAATAATTGTGATGGAAATAGATATATATCTAATAGACATGAATATGGCATAGATAATGGATGTAAATGATGTGATGGATTTAGACATGTGTTAGATATAGATGATATTTCATACACACTTGTGATATACAAACATGGTAGATTTTATTTGGAAAATTACAATGGATTTAGAAATATATACGTAATGTTAAGGATTCATATTAATGAGATTATGATTAGAGTAATAGATAGCGAATGAATGATATGAGCATATTATATGTGAGAGAAGGGATGCTACTTGATAGAAGGTGAAAAAAAGGGATGAATGATACTTCATCATAATAAGGAGCGCACGAAGAATCGAATCTTCACACTAGATTGGAGGTAAACAAGAAGAGGAACCAATAAGACAATGCACTTGCAACTAATAGTAGGTGTTAACACATAACCATTGATAATTATTTATTCCAAGGATTATGAGGGAAAGTATGGAAGATGAACTTTTGGACCTAATTTCAAAACGAAAAATGGGTTTATATGTAACTCGTACGTGGGAAAATAAGTTCTCCTTAAGTGGTTGTTCCTAGGTGTATGCCTGAGTGTGAGCGAGTATGGTGTAAACTAATCAATGCGATAAGTTTTCTATAGATGAGAAAGATGATCAATGCAGGAATTTTTCTTAGGATGATTGATTTTGAACTTCATGATTTTGATTTTGAATGTATAGAAGGATGATCAATGCAGGAAACATTTACTGCCATAAAATAATATGGTAACCATCCTTTGAGGTAGTGGTCTACATTTTTATTTTTGCTTTGGGATATTTAGAATTTTACATTTTTAGATGGCAGGATATATGATAGCTGTCATTCGAGGGAACATTCTATGATTCTGAAATTTTTTCTTTATGAACAAATTTCCTTTGAGGGAGAAGTCTATTTTTTTAATAAGATAGATTTTAATACGAGCATCTAGAAATTGTGACTTTTTCTTATGATAGAGCTAGGGATAGCTAGGCAAACCACTTAGGAGGGGATGAAAAATATATAAGTGAAACTTGTAGACCCTTAGCGTGGTTCTAGTAGGTAGATAATAAGGAGATGGATGCAATAATCATGGGGTTCCCTCCTAGAAGGATGAACTTTTCCATAAGGAATATTCCATGGGCAGAGCCGTGGTGCCCATGTTCAAGTTCATGGATAGGAAAGTGATGGTAGACCACATAATTCCAAATCATTACAATGAGAGATGGAAGAGGCTAATGATGGATGTATGATCATTGAGATGACTAAGTTCACATTGGTAGGTATGTTAACAATAGAAAATCCACAAGTGAAATGTGTTAAGAGGTTCTATTTCTAGTTTACCATCAATATCATCCAAATGATAGGATCCAGATCCATATATATGCATGATAATATAAGGTCCAATCCAGTTGGGAGATTTTTTTTTGCGTTGGATCCTTTTTACATTAGTGACATTATGATTTTATTTAAGGACAAGGTCATCGATATTAAAGTCATGTTCCTTGAGATGTTTGTTAGAAACACATTTGATGCAATTTTGATAAAAATAATGATGCTCAAGAATGAGAAGGATATGCTCATCTAATAACTCAAGTGCTGTGCCAAATGCTCTTGGTGATAGTCTTCATCAGGGATGAAGTCATGAAGAGAAACATGCAAGGATGGGATTTAGAATTCAAGAGGAAGGATGGCCTCTGAGTTGTAGATGAGATAGAAAGGAGTAACACTTGTAGAGGCGCAGATTGTCACATCTTTTGATTTGAGTTTGTTTTGTAAAAAAAAATAATTCGTCAATGGGGAGTGAGTTATGAGAGCTGTAAGACAATCTCTCATTACGTAGCTCTATAGGAAGCCACACAATCATGTGATAACCTGAAAGGATGTACACATTCACGTGAAGTTGCTTATACAACCGCACAATGACAATGGCACTTGTCATTAAACACTCACAACACACTCAGTAGTTACGACATATTCCTTTTTGGATTTAAGGGTTTTATGTTTTGTCACTTTGTGTGTGAAGTACTATTTGATTCTTGTCTAAGCAATAAATATTATTGTGGACTATACTAGTGAGGGTGTTAAGGGACAAGGACATGGCAGAAAGTAATAATTTAATATGTTGATATATATATATATAGTGTGATTTTGGTTTGGAGTAATTTAATGGTTGTCTATTTGACTGAATATCTTGACTTGCAAACATGATGAAGGTATACTTGAATCTAATAAAAACTTCATAATTACAATAACTGAAAGATGAATAACCATCTTCATGTTCATTGGGATGGTCATGGGAATTATTGCATGATAAAAACTCCCTTTTGGATCAGGTAATGGTTATTTATCGTTATCTTGCTCTACAATTGTATATAACCTCAAATTTATTCTATAGGTTGTAATCTGTGGTTGTAAACCATACTACCTTTTCCCTAGAAATTGGAAAGGGGGATTTGTTAAATATGACCATAAGCCATTAATATGGCAAGTGTGGTAAGCTAGTTTTGGGTGATGAACCATTTAGCATGACATTTGATTATCATAACGATAATAGTGGCCAAGGGAGACTATAAGAAAATTGGTTGATTTTATAAAAAAGGTGTTTCGACCTTGTACCTATTATTCTACTTATTTCAGAGTAACCATACAAGTAATTCCATGAGGCTTTAGACCCATGAAAATCATAGATATCTAATTGTTTATTGATCAAATCGAGACCAATCGATAGATTTATCTCCATACAATTTGTGGTTAATATGGAAGATAAAAGACGTTTTATGGTAAAGGGAACATGCAATTTTTATACTACCCTATCATGCAAGTAATGATTATTATTTAAATTTTTTTCAAACCACCAAATATGGTGGGAGATGGAATGAAAATGGGTAAAAATAAATAGCCACCACATGGTGAAATGGTATTAATGACCATTAAGGTCCTTCGAGAAGCTTAAGACTCCCTCGAGAAGTAGACACCATACAAATATTGGAGGGTTTTTGTGTTAGTTATTTTATTAAACTTCTCTCTCCATGCACATGATGAGTGGTAGTGGCCAAAATTTGTGTGGAAAGCCTCTACGGATATAAAATCAAAAATCTGTGGTCAATTGACGGTTTGCAATATAAAAGTAGTCACTTTTATGGAGGCTTTCGTAATGATCCGAGGTAGTCCTCTTTGAGTGAAGCTGGAATAGTTGGCAAGAAATATTGAATAAGGATTTAGAGTATTTTGAGCACCGATTCGTGAATGGAAAATCTAAACTTGGCTTGTGTTTAATGGTTTGAACTAGACTCTCAAACATGGGAAATTTCTCTCTTCCCTTGATATTTCCTTTTGTAGCAATAAAATATTTGTTGGGTTTTATGGTTGATGAATTTAGTCACTTGGTTTGTAAAATCAAATATTTGTAAGCTATTTATGGTTGATGAATGAGTAACAATGGCTTACTATAATACTACGAAATTTGTGTGTGCTGATTATGGTTGACAAATCAAACCCTTTTTGGATTTTGTGGATTTTATTTTTGTGAATAATTAGTTCATATTTTGGGTATACTCTTGGTTTTAACATTTTGGTATGAGTTATATATAAGTTCATTTGATGACCTAATTGAGTCAAATTTGTAGTATATTGGAATCTGTTCATATTTGTGAATTTTGGGAAGCTACAATAATAACCATAATTGATATTATAATACTATACTTTGATATATGCATTTAATTCACTCTCTATGAAGTTTGAGACTTTTATTTTCCGAACACCCAATGATTTTGGGGTTTCCATTGCTTTTATTACACCGAACCCTATGGGTTCAAACGTGGGTATGCTTTGGTTTATCATTTTGGGGGTTATCCTGTGTATAAAATTTGAACTATGCTTTTAATGTGGTGTGGACACTATACGCACCCAAAATTACACGTGTTAAGTTTTCGGGAAAATAGTTACAAAAGTCCCAGTGATGATTCAAAATCCTTTCGAGAAGGTTTTGAGCTCCCAAAACCCATTTGCAGTATATATTTGTGGCCTAGATATCCTTACTTATATTTTCCCTACATTTTTCCCATTTCCCCTTTCATTATGTGCTTGTTTTGGCCTCTAGTGTCGGGACCGCCGCCTTGCCTAGGCGGTGGTTTGCAAATTACCTCCATGACCGAGGCGGTGGTCCTAAAACCACCACCCGCAGGCGGTGGTCCTGATCAATTTTTCCAAAATATTCACATGAGAAATTACATGCGATGATTCACTTAAGTTTATCTTTTGAATGCATCTGTGAGTCAAATTGGCTAAAAATAGCTTCGTTTGCTTGGTTCTCCTAGTTAATTCTATTTAAATAGATTTAATGAGTGGAGCTGCCTCTTCAATTCCTTGTGCATTAAGTAATCTTCTAGCCTCCATTCCTATATATTCCATGCTTGTATTCAAGCAAAGGGCCTGAGAATTTTGTGTATCTTACATTGTTGTTCTGTAATAATCTTGCTAGGAATTACATAGCCAAGTTTAGATCTCTTGTGCTATCTTTCTTCTACCTACATTACACCCAGATTGCTTCCAAGCTGCCATCGATCAAGCACCATCCTCTTGTTGCTGTTCTTTGCATTCCCATCGTTAGAATCACATGAACACTCAGAGAAAGAAAGGAAAGAACTGAGGGGACATATACTCATACTTCCAGATTTGCCAAAGCTCTTGCTCTTCCAGTTGGATTTGTGTATTTGTTTGCTTTGTTTTGTGAAATTGCATACCAAATAGAGTTTATAAACAACTCATTTCAATTAATCGAGATAGTTACAAGTAGATCAAGTGAATAGGAAGTTTTCTCTTCAATATTTCCAGGAAATAGTGGGTGAATGATAGCTGTTAGAGTCATGATTTATTCTTCACTTTTGAGGTAGAGTTAGAGAGATTTTATTTGAATTAGAGTAGATATTATATTTAGATTCACACATCTACACGAGATAGCTAGCTACATCCGGCCCCTACTTGTTTTCTTTAAATTGTTGGTTAGATTAGATGCATTGTATGAAAGGTTAGAAAAGTAAAAAATATTTATTTCCATATATTAGCTTGTTTATTGTTTTGATCTTATATATTGAGAAAACACCAAAAATATAGTTTAGATTTCATTTGATAGATAGTTTATTCACCAAAAATGAATCAAATTCAATTTGTATGACCATCAACAGTCCATAGTAGGAAAATACCTATGGTTGTGATCCTCTGGTCCCACAACCCAACACTGCGAGTTAGTAACTGACATTGACACAAGTATACGCTTAACAATCTTACGCACTCCTACCACATAAATAGAGAAAATAAGACAATTAGAGATTTTAAACATAGCTACTAACAAGGCCTATGACTTTTGGACTACTCCTAGGAATAGGATTTGAATGCATGTATGACCATTCTAGGGCCTCAGCCTCAACGAGTCTTTGGTTGTGACCTAAAGGTCATGCAACCAAATGGACCTACTACTCAGTTAGATATCGACACTAGCCTATGCACACATGTATTTATATCCTCACCGCTTCCACCTGATATCATCACACAACTTTCATTGTTAAACATAGTAGTCGATCAAGCTAAGAATTTTCTAGATGAGACTAGAGAATCGCCCTTAGTTCCTACAACTCCACTACATCTCTTGTCTCAATTTCCATGACCTTGTTTGGAAACCCATACGAGGCACCTGCAAGCTACTTTCCACGTATTCCACAACCCACCAATAGAATCTCGGTTGAGCTAGACATCGATTGGAGTCTCTGAGTAGCTATCATATCAGACCCCACCATTACACCCCTTCAGGTTAGGAGAGCATTCTTTGCCTTAGATTTGCAGATTCCGTTATTGCATGTCGAAGACATAAGGTTGCCCAATTAGCTTGGTCATCATCATCACTTTCACTCCCATTTCAAATTCCACATCGGTTGTCTCCGTATGACCTCAGGAGGTCAGGTGCGCAGAAGGTCACGTGTTGATTTTCTCGTCGTATAAATTGGTGAACTCGATGTGAAGAGGTAGTCTCTAAATGTTTCCACTTATGTCCATCATTTATTCTGCGAGTATTATTATATCCCCCAAATATGTAGGGATATGATGAGTATGGTCGACCCATCCCAGGTTTCAACTTATACCAACACCATTCAAACATACCACAGTGGTCACCTTCACTTTCAACATGGGAAAAAAATCACTCATCCACTAAAAATCCTCTGCTTCAGGGAACCAATGTTGGTTCTTACGTGTTCATTAGAGAACTAGATCAGATCACTTAGACTTACCCCTTGAACAATCAAGTTTAAATAACTTGAAATTTCTTGAGAAACTAGTTCATCTCCTTGGGTATTGTTTCGATGACCCATCACCGTGTAATCTAATCCACTCCCCCATTTTGATGAGGAGTTTTTAGCATGATATGCTAGGAGTGAGCAGAAATTTCAACAAATGAACCAATATTTTGATAGGTTGCAAGGGCAAGGTAGTGTCCCGCTTCAAAACAATAATGCTACCCCACCACCAACTGACAATACAACCAATGAGGGGTGGAAACATCGTGAACAATTCATAACAGGACACCATATTCCTCCACAACCTTTGAGGTTTCAACCAAAGGAGTCTAAGTAGGGCACCGCCCTGTCAATGGGCAATGTTATTTCAGATTTGGTTGATAAAGTCAGGGAGTTAGAGCTTTCCCAGAATACACAAAATTCATACATAGGGTAAGTGTGGACTCCTTCTTACCCACAAAACCATGGGCAAATCACGACTACCCGTACTCAGAACCATGAGTCTACATGAATATTCCGAACCATGTAGACTTGTTAAATGAGACGAGTACCTTGGGTATGCCTCCTCAAGACACATATGGTCATCTACAATAGTTTCCAAATGAAGTGCATTCTCAAATGCTATACCTGCTTAATTGTGATGTTCCCTAGCTTTGCGCCTTTAGCTCCATATCAAGGAAGTCAACCCCCATATATAAACATGTATTCCAAATATCCATAGGGGGACATGTACACCTACTTAGGTCCATATGGAAAAATGCAAGGGATGTCATACGCCCCACCAAATATTTATCGTTGTCACATTTCAACAACCAATGCAGCCCCCACCTCCCAAAAAGGGTCTTCAATGGTGGAAACATATGTAATGGGGACTTATTTTGAATATCTCAAAGAACCCCTAGATTTCTCCATTCGGGAAGTCATGCTCCCGAGACCCTTGCCTAATCTCCAGAAGTTCAAGGGGGAGGGTGATCCAAATGCTCACATCAAAGCTTATGCAATGGCCATTCGAGAGCTACTCCCATGGGATGCAGGCGTTGTAAAGATTTTCCCTAAGACACTTGAAGGTATTGCTCTCGACTGGTATTATAGGATACTAGAGGCTTCGATACACTCGTTCAAGCAACTAGTGTCAGAGTTTATCAAAGCCTTTGATATGAACAAGCTTTTGCAAACAGGAATCAGATAATTTCTTCATATCAAACAAGAACATAACGAGTCTATAGCTCACTTCATTCAGAGGTGGTGACATGTTCTCTACTCTTCCGCAAGTGCTCCAAACATGGACCAAATGGAACTTTGTGATTTGTTCCTCCACTCCCTCAACAAAGAGACAAAGGAAGAGGTTCAAAATTTCCGCTAAGGAGATATGAAGAGGTGCTAGAGGGTGCTCTTTAGATCGACCAAGCGGCCATCGACAGTGGTCATAAGACCTATGGAGAAAATGGGAAGTTAGTCCAACAATACACTCCTAGCTACTCCAACAATACAAATAATAATCAAGGACCAAATATCCTTAACAAGAATCATGGAGTGACGACCAATGGTGTGACCGACTAGCCCAAAATGCCAAATGTTGTTAGTCCCACTACAAATGCAGTGTACAATGAATAACAACAAAAATGGGAATAACAATGATAGCAATCAGAGGAGAAACAATTTCTCACCCTCAGTAAACGCTATGGATTTTAATCATCCCCAACAACAAAGAACAACCTCAGCCACAAAGATAAATGCCGACCCCAAGCCCTAGTCAATACCCCAACCAATTCTAGAACTAGGGGCAAGGGTTCTAATGTGTTAACAAATCAACAACCAAACAATAACTATGGTTTTGGACCTCAACAAGGAACCAACCAAAGGCCTCGTGATTATGATCCCGACTTGTACTGTGGTTTCCATAGGGTCCATGGGCATGACATAAAAACTTACCATGATTGTAATAAGTTTTTGCAACATTTCGAAGACAAAAGCGATTGTTTGTTGACATGTTTCTCGCCAATCCAAGCTGCGCCTAATAAAAACACCTATATGGGACTAGTGTCTCCACAAAACACACCGTTGGGAATCTTCAATGATCCTCTCCCCACACATCCGAAGGATGGGAGACTAGATCCTAATGGTTTGAATAAAGGCATTGTAATAGGGACTCATGATCATGAAGCCTTAACTTCGTCAAATCCACAGGTGGCACCTCCTTTGGATGGTTGCGAGAAAAAAAATATCATTGGTTTGGTTGAGTTGGATCTTTGAGCTCCAAATTAACGCTGCAACAAGAGCTAGAGACTATTCATCGCAGCCAATCCCAATTTACCCAGTTGTCTCAAATAATGCTCATGACACGTTAAGCAAGCCAATAGGGGCTTATGACTTGATCAGTGATCTAACCAAGACCTTTTCACACATTTCCTTCTTAGATCTACTGAAGAATTCTCCCACTCATCGAGCCACTCTCTTGGAAGCACTCGGTCTCGCCATTTGGCTAATGTTACCCCACCACCAGAGGTGTAGATAAACCATATAGACTTTGATGTTTGCCCTCCAGGACAGCCGAAAGGGATATTGGGTTTGTATTTGACATAAGAAAAATTCCTACAGATGCCAAAATAGCTCGTAGAGGTAATCTAGCCTTATTTTTACAATTCGGATCTATAACAACTATGTGAAGCATGTGATGATTGATGATGGGGCAACAGTTAACATCATCCCCTTCTCTTTTCTTCAGAAGTTAGGATATGGGGAGACTAATTGCTCCTCGATGTGAAACACATTAAGAGGCTATGATAGTCTCAAGGTGACCTCGATCGGGACCATAGTATTACCGGTCACTCTTGGACCCAAGATAGTGCTTACTGAGTTTTATATTATAGATCGGGAAACCAACTATAATATGATTCTTGGTTGCCCTTGGATACACCGCATGAAAGCAATCCCATCCACCTTGTTCCAAGAAGTCAGATTCCTACATTTAGGGAAAGTCTTTATCGCTTAGGGTGATCCAAAGCCCTTTGACATACACCTGGCCAACTTGAAGAAAAGGCCAGGGGTCCACTCTAAATTCGAGCTTCCCACCAACCAGTTAAACAAACTAGTAAGCATGTTACCAGAAGAAAAGTTGGTTCCCACGACGAAATTAGAGGTTATAGGTTTGATCGAGGGTATTCCGGCCTTCAAGGATGAAAGTGTTGTTGTAGAGACAATTTCACTAGGAACTATAAAAATATTGTTGAATTGTTAGAAAAGGATTTTCCTATCCTTCTTCCCTTCGATTCCATGGGTATGGGACGTGCTTTGGGACCTGGTTCCCTTCCAGCAGATGAGGTTTACATGGTAGATGTAACCGAAATAAAATAAGAACTTACAAAGGATGACTCAACATCTATCTTTCCAAGTGATTGCTGGAATCTCCACATTGATGGGGCCAAGTTTCACTTTAGTCTTTGAGGCAGAGTGTAATCCTTACCTCGCTTTGAAGGAAGGGTCTTACCTTTTTCTTTCAAGTTGAATTTTGAATGCACAAATAATGGAGCTGAGTATGAAGCTCTTCTATTAGGTATCATTATAGCCAAGAGAATGGGCATCCGCAATATTAGGGTGTTGGGAAATTCACAACTAGTCATAAATTAGGTATCCGAGGTATACGAGACTAGGGTTGAACACTTACAACTCTATAAAACTACCATGTTGGACCTAACCAAGGGATTTGATTTCATATCAATCGAGGTAGTTCCACATGAATAGAACCTTCTGGTAGACTCTATAGTGACTTCCACCTCACGCTTCACCCCAAGTAATGATTTAGAGGACACCAACTTCACGGTTTCACTCCGCATTGAATCCTTGATTCGCAAAGCACTAGTGGCATCAATGTTGACATACATGGAAGCTGAGGGCCAGTTTGACTCTTCGTACCCTGTCGATGGGGATGAGTCAACCTTAACTTATTTAAACGCTTTGGCGGAATTGCATCTTACTTGTCAAGAGGTAGAATTTTCCTTAATTCCATGTTCCTCCTCTTATTTTGGGAATCCAATGATTGAGTCATCTCACGGGAAGAGATATTGAAATTTACGAGGTAGAAGAGGAAGGGGACTTGGAGTTTCCACCAGCCCCGCCTGAGTTTGAGGAGGGTAATGCCTCCTTAATTGAGGGAACAATTGATGTAAACATCAGAACGGAGGAGGAACCAAAATCTTAAAACTAGGGTCCTCTTTAACTCCAGAGGAAGTAGAAATTCATACCCAAGTCCTTAAGGAACATCGAGAAGGCCTTCACATTTAGTTATAAGGAAATGAAGGGAATCGCACCACACATCGTAGTTCACAATCTTGTTACTAAGCCGGATGCCAAACCAATTAAGCAGAAATCAAGACCTATGAAGCCAAAGGTAGCCCTTATGGTAAAAGAAGAAGTAACGAAGCTTCTCCAAGTAGGATTTATCAAGCCAGTTGATTATTCACAATGGGTATCTAACATTTTCCCCATTCTAAAAAAAAATGGAAAGATCCATATTTACATAGACTTCCGGGACATCAATAAGGCTTGTCCCAAGGATGATTTCTTGCTACCATCCATTGATGTTATCATCGATGCAACGGCTAGATTTGAGTTATTGTCCCTCATGGAAGGGTTTTCAAGATATAATCAAATCAAAATATCGGTGAGGATCACGCTAAAACTATGTTTATAACTCCTTGGGAACTTATTGTTATGCCATCATGCCATTTGGTCTTAAGAATGTTGGTGCTACATACCAATGAGCAATGACCTACATATTCCATGATCTTATTCATAAGATTGTGGAATCCTACATGGATGACCTACTGGCCAAGGCTAGGAAGCATTGCGATCACCTAGAGGTGCTTCGTATCATTCTCTCCACTTGATTGAGTATGGAGTCACATTGAATCCAGAGAAATGTGTATTTGGTGTAACAGAGAAAGCTCCTAGGCTACATTATATCTTCACGAGGAATTGATGTTGACCCGGCCAAAATCAGGCTATGTTAGAAATGGTTCCACCATCGGACGAGTCTGGTATTAGATCTTTCCTTGGGAAAATCAGTGCAATCTAAAGGTTCATCCTTGACTTGACATTTTTCTGTTCATCCAGTCAACAATTTTTAAAGAAATATTATAGCTTTGGACTAGACAAAGTAATGTGATGAGGCCTTCAAGGCAGTTAAGAAATTTTTGTTATCCCCTCCCACGCTAATGCCACTAAGGTCAGATCACCCTTTGATCTTATATTCGTGAGCTATAGATGTTTTCTGGCTTTGTATGTGGCACAAGAGGATGATGACAAATGAGAACGAGCTGTTTATTTTATCAGTTGGATGTTACTCGATTACGAGACATGCTACATATAGGTAGAAAAGGAATTCCTTGCCATAGTTTTCACAACCAAGTGCTTAACACATTACATGCTTAATCAAGGGACAAGGGCCATCCTCAAGTCAGACCACTTACGGACATTCCTCATACAAGGATCCTTGTCTAAAAAGGTTGGGTGCTTCTTTACATTAATGAGTGAGTTCAAGCTAACATTTGTAAATCAAAAATCAGTTAAGGGTCAAATCATCATAGATTGGTTGGCTGATAATCCATTAGACGGGGTGATTTGGTAGATTTGGACTTTCCCGATGAGTGCGTATACTTCATTGAAACTAGGCCCCCTATCTCTTCATGTCCTTAGTACATTGACATCATGAATTTCATCATGGACCACACGTACCCAGAAGTTGCAACAAAGAAGGTGGTTACGCATAATTACCACTAAGTATGTCATCCTAAAACAGTGCTTTATCACGAGCCTTTGCTGATGAATGCTATTGAGATGTGTTGATTCGAAGAGTCTGAAAAGATTCTTTATGAGTTACATAGCAGGGTATGTGGAGGTCACTTCAATGTACCACACTACTACTCAAAGATACATCGATGGGCTATTTTTGGCCCACCCTCAAACATGATGCGGTAGATTTTGTGCTCGGATGCCACAAGTTTCAATAGTTTTCCCATGAAATCCACATATCAGCATAAGCTTTACAACCGATCACAACTCCATGGCCCTTCTCCACATGGGGCCTAGATCTGATAAAGAAATTCTCTCCCTTGTCAACATGAGATGGCCATAATTTCATAATTATAGACACGGAGTACTTTACCAAGTGGGTGGATGCCATGCCCTTACCACTATCCTTGGCTCTATAATAGCTAAGTTCATCTTGAACCGAGATCATTTTTAGGTACGGGGTGCCACGAGGTCATTATTTATGATAATGGCATGTCTTTTAAAAATGACGAGGTGCGTGAGTTGTGTGCAAAGCTCAAAATAATTCATCACACAACTTCTCTCTATTGCCCTCAAGCTAATGGACAAGCCAAGGATACCAATAAGACTTTAAAGTTGATTCTTCTAAAACTCAGTAAAGGAGAATAAATGAGTTTGGTGTCATCGAAGATTTTTCTGTCCTTTTGGGCCTTCCGAATGTTGGTTATAACACCAATGGGAGCGAATCCCTTTTCTTTAGTGTTCGGTGTTGAGGCAGTTCTACCACTGGAGGTCGAACTACCTAACCTATGCATTTCGTTACATGGGATCCAAGGGGAAGAGGGTTATCGAGAATCTCGTCTCTCCCAATTAGAAATCCTTGATGAAGTTAGATTGAATGCTGAGCAATGACATAGTGTATACGCTAACGGCATGGCTCAAAAATACAATAAAAAGGTATATGAATGTGAGATATATGAAGGAGATTTGGTGTTAATGCTCAATAGCTGAATTGACAAGAAGGTGGCGAGGAAGAAAGTTTAGACCTAGGTGGATAGGTCCATATTGAGTGGTGGAAGATTATAAAACTAGCACATTCCATGTGTGTACTCTAGAAGGTGAGGAGTTTAGTGAATCCATGAATTCCCTTCACCTAAAGAGATACTATGCATGATCCATCAATATTCCCATATGTACATTATTGCATCGCATTGCATTTCATTTCATTTGTTCATTCATTTTGTAAAAGGTGTGATCAAGGAGCTTATCCTTATAGCAATCCCCAAGAACTTTTGAAAATATTGGCAAAAAATTTGAATCATGTCTCTTCAAATATTCATTGTATCATTAACTATTTATGCATCAATTCATCAGTTCCAGCAGGATAAGATGAAGTTTTGACAATAACCATACCAAGGCCTGCATACTTGGTTCTACTTTTGGTTTCTTCTTAGGATAGGTGTCTTTTGTTCATGGTCTATTCTAGAAGCTTCATGGTGTCACATCTATCCCACATACATCTCCTTGGAAATAAGAACATTCTAAACATTTTTCTCAAATAAGTAAGTCAAATGCAAATCAATAGAAAATTTTTATTTTACACATTTCTTTTCCCTACCAACCTTTGGTGTTGATCTTGCATCTCTTACTAGTGACGTAGGGTTGGGAAAGGAAGGAAATTCCCTTACTTTCCTATGCTTTGTCCATGGTGATAAGCTCGTGCTTCCTATTGGTAGCATGGGGTAAGGTGTAGGGGTCTCTTTGACAAACCTAAAAGTCATAAACAATTAAATAAATTACTGTGAAATCTTAAGTAAAAAAAGTGAATTAGATGTTCAAAATTCCAAGAAGAATTCAAAACCTTAAAACCATATTTTGTCAACCAAGTGGCCATCTATGGATCCAAGTCTAGATAAACTGCAGAGCAATTCACATTCTAAACTATGAGGTAGCATTAGTGGGGTAAGGTTATAGAGTCCCAATTTGGCTTTGTCAAACCTCTGTCTTCATCTCACCATTACCATTCAACAAATTTCATGGCTTGTTCCCTTTCTAACTCTCGGTGTTGAGCCCTCACATCTTACTAGTTGTGTGGGGTTAGGAGTGGGGAAAGCATATCTATTCATCATATCATTATGTCATCACATTTTTCAAGACAAATACGAAGTACCAAAGATTGTAAAATAAACTAAGTTTAAGATCACATTGTGTTTGCATCATCATATATCAACATTATGAAATACAAAAAGAAAGCATTCTGTTATCATTCATATCCACTACATACATTTTGAAAAGCATAAAAATAAGAAATTATAAAAATCTAAGAGTACACACGTGAATCAAATCATCAATGTAAGACAACTCTATGCAAGGAATAACCAAGCCAAAATAGATATATGTACATATCATGGTGTTTCATAGTTTTGTACAATTCCATCGTGTACTAGGTGCGGTCAAAACACTCACAATGAGCATGAAATACCAAAACATCACATATGCCTCACAAAATGGAGACTAAGCAATAAAGGCACTCTGCCTATCCGCCCCTTTGAGGCCCCTTATGACCACTCTAGTTATGAATTTCTTAGGAGTTATTCTCAAAAGTATTCAAAAAGCAAAGGGGCAAGCCTAACGCAAATCCATTCCAATTCAACCATTCTTAAAAATGAAAAAATGGTCACCGTGGGCTCAGAGCTCAAAAATCACCAAGTCAGTATGTGCAAATGAATTTGAAAATGAGTTTGTTTAGATATATATATATATATATATATATATATATATATATATATATATGTTGTTATAACTTTGTTTTGAGTGTATGTGTTCATAGGGATGGAGTGTTGGCGCATGTATATTTCTATATCCCCACACAGATGGTAAGTCCTCTTGTCATTTTAATTTAGTGTTTATTTTTCAATATTTTATCTATCTGCACTTGAGTCTTCTTTTTCTCTTGCAGGTAGTGGGAGTTTGGACAACAAGATTTTGACACATGGGCGTGTCAAGTATAGCTTCTAACTCCCCATTTCAGAACACCATACTCGGACTCTACATTTTACACCTCTTCATGGCTAAAACACTTCTCCGAGGGGGCAATATGTATGCACCCAAAATTACACGTGCTACATTTTCGGGAAAATGGTTACAAAAGTCCCCAGTGATGATTCAAAATCCTTTTAAGAAGGTGTTCGAGCTCAAAAACCCATTTGTAGTATATATTTGTGGCCTAGATAACCTTACTTATCTTTTCCCTACATTTTTCCCTTTTCCCCTTTCATTATGTGCTTGTTTTGGCCTTTAGTGCCAAGACCACCGCCCTGCCTGGGTGGTAGTTTGCAAACCGTAGCCTTGACGGGGTGGCGGTACTAAAACCGCCACCCTACATAGGGTGGTAAGTGCCTCCTAATCGATTTTTCTAGAATCTTCACGTGAGAAATTACATGCGATGATTCACTTAAGTTTATCTTTTAAACATTTCCATGTGTCGAATTGGCTAAAAATAGTGTCATTTGCTTGGTTTTCCTAGTTCCTTCTATTTTAAATAGATTTAATGAGGGAACCGCCTCTTCAATTCCTTGTGCATGAAGTAACCTTCTAGCCTCCATTCCTATATATTCCATGCTTGTATTCAAGCAAAGGGCCTGAGAATTTTGTGTATCTTGCATTGTTGTGTTGTAATAATCTTGCTAGGAATTGCATAGCCAAGTTCAGATCTCTTGTTCTATCTTTCTTCTACTTGTATTACACCTAGATTGCTTCCAAGCTGCCATCGCTCAAGTGTCATCCTCTTGTTGCTGTTATTTGCATTCCCATCCTTGGACTCACATGAATGCTCAGAGAAAGAAAGGAAATAACCGAGGGACAAATACTCATAATCCCTAATTTGCCAAAGCTCTTGCTCTTCCAGTTGGAGTTATGTATTTGTTTGCTTTGTTTTTTCAAATTGCATACCAAATAGAGTAGAGAAACAATTCATTTCAATTAATCAAATAGTTACAAGTAGATCAATTCAATAGGAAGTTTTCTCTTCAATATTACTAGGGAAATAGTGGGTGAATGATAGCTCTGTTAGAGTCATGATTTATTCTTCACTTTTGAGGTAGTGTTAGAGAGATTTTATTTGAATTAGAGTAGATCTTAGATTTAGATTCACAAATCTACACAGATAGCTAGCTACATCCAGCTAGCTATTTGTTTTCTTTAAATTATTGGTTAGATTAGATGCATTGTTTGAAAGGTTAGAAAAGCACCAAAATATTTATTTCCATAGATTAGCTTGTTTATTGTTTTGTTCTTATATATTGAAAAAACACCAAAAATATAGTTTAGATTTCATTTGATAGATAGTTTATTCACCGAAAATGAATCAAATTCACTTTGTATGACCATCAACGGTCCACAATAGGAAAATACCTATGGTTGTGATCCTCTGGTCCCACAACCCAATGGGCCAAAGTTAGTAACTGACATTGACACAAGTTTGTGCTTAACAATCTTACGCACACCTACCACATACATAGAGAAAATAAGATAGTTAGAGACTTTAAACATAGCTGCTAACAAGGCCTATGACTTTTGGACTACTCCTAGGAATAGGATTTGACTACATGTATGACCATTCTAGGGCCTCAGCCTCAACGAGTCTTTGGTTGTGACCCACAAGTCCCGCAACCCAACGGACCTACTAGTCAGTTAGATATCGAGACTAGCCTATGCACGCAAGTATTTATATCCTCTCCACTTCCATCGATATCATCACATAGATTTCATTGTTAAACATAGTAGCTGATCAGGCTAAGACTTTCTGGATGAGACCAAAGAATCACCCTTAGTTCCTGCAGCTCCGCTACATCTCTTGTCTCAATTTCCATGACCTTGTCTAGAAACCCATACAAGGCACCTGCAAGATACTTTCCACATATTCCACAACCAAGCAATATAATCTCGGGCATCTGAGATAGACATCGATTGGAGTCTCCGAGTAGCTATCATATCAGACCCCACCATTACACCCCTTTAGGTTAGGAGAACATTCTTTGCCTTAGATTTGTAGATTTCGTTATTACGTGTTGAAGACATAAGGTTACCCAATTATCTTGGTCATCGTCATCACTTTCACTCCCATTTCAAATCCCACACTAGCATTTGTCTTAGCACGACCTTGGGAGTTCAAAGTGCGCAAAAGGTCACTTGTTGATTTTCTCTGTCATATAGACACTTCCTCATTGGGCTCACTACCTACAACTTGACCTTGGGACTTGGGCTCAGTGGTTGGTTTGTTTGACCGACGGGTTGGGTTGAATAGTATGCCTTGAACATGGAACAAGGGATGGCGAGCTTGGATAGAATAGAACTTGATGAACTAGTGGTGAGTTATCTTTCCCATCTTAGCACCGAGATAGCTCGGTCCTAACTCATTATGGAGCTTAGTCTCCTAACTTGCAAGTGTGAGTGGTTTGTAATGATTCATTCTTGAGATAAATTATAATGGTATACCTTGTGAAGGTCGTGTGTGTGGAGTTGAACTTGGGTAAAGTCATGGAAATATGATTGGTTAGAGTGTGATTGTATCCTCCCAATATTTGTAGGCTTGATAGATGTAGGGAAATTCTATTTCTATTACAATGTCTACCCATAAGTATCATCTATTATTCTCGTCTTAAAATAAAAATTTGTTACTTCAAGGAAAATCGATATAGGTGAGTTATGATATCCCATTCAATGGTTATACAAGTTCATATAAAATATATAATATTATTATTGTTATGAAACTTAATATATCATGTTGAGAATGAATGGATTTTATTAAAAATTTAGGTAATGTAAATGGGTGTGATTGTTTATTTGAGGATCAAGTGATGAGTAAAGAAAAATTAATTCTATTTTTGGATTAGTTATTGAAGCTCCATAATTGATAGTGGATAGTAGTTCCATTTGAATTTAAGATTTTAGTATTGTTATGGTTTTGTTTTAAAAAAATTAAGTTATAACAACTTGGGTATAAACTTTTGCAATATAATGATTTTTACTAAATATCTTGGATCTTTTTTATTCTTTGTGGCAATGTTTGGAATTTGGATGTCTTGAGCTATATTATTGATTCTCGTTAGTAGATATTTTATTGTTTCAAAATAAAATTTCTAGGAAAAGGAGAGCTAGTCCATGCCAATCATAGGAAGAATCGACCCTTGGAAATATGTTGTATTTCCCAAATTGTAGGAGCGAGATCAGATTATCCATTGAAAAAATAAAGGAAAGAATGGTTTCCTTCCTTTGGATATCTGTACCTATTTCATAAATGGAAATGTTGTATTATTTTTTTATTAGGGGTAAATAGTTTTGAAGGGACTATACCCTGTTACAAAAAGCTCAAAAGCTAGAAAGTGCATCAAAAGTATACCAAAGTATTAAAGGGACTAAGCCCTAATACAAGAAGGCTCAAAATACAAAAAGAGTAGTAAAATCATAAAAAGGATCAAAATCCAAGATAACTATGAGAACTAGCTATAGCTTGAACAAAAACTATAAAGAGGGAGCAAAAAGAGTCAAATCTACAACAAAGTAGCATGAACACAACAACTATACAACATCAAAATAGGAATCTGGAAGTAGTAACAATCCACATTACTTTACTACTTTATCAATCTTATCTTTTATCTTCTCGTAGAGAGGTGAATAATGCTAGGGTTGTGACATGGGAGGGGTTTTTTTTATCTAGCTGAGAGAGAACCAGGTCCCTTTGAATCTAACTCCCAGATGATAGTAGGAATGTCGCTCAAGACGTAGACACTTTTGACATGTTGCTCCATGAAGTTGTATATATCCTTGAGTACAGAAATAGTGAAGTCATGCCTGCCTTTTGTCAAACCCAGTCTATTGTCCATAGAATTAAGTTTTTTTATATAATTTTCACAGTATGCTCATTATCCGTATCTAGGTCATCATTCATCTTCCTTTTACCTTCTCTCTTACCCATCTATTTGAGCTCTTCTTTCAGGTCGCTAACTTCCTTTTCTAACTTGGAAATTATGTTGAGAATTCCTTCCTCCTTTTCAATAGAAAAAGATTCAAAGAAGGTTGTTAATATGGAGCATTTTTTTGTCGATTCGATATCTTTACAACTCGCAAGGACCCTTTGAGAGGGGAGGGGTTGGGTGATGGGGTAAAGAGGATTTTTGGTTTTGATTTTTCTATGCCAAGGAGCGGTGGTGGGGGTAGTGGAGTCGGGGCAAGGGGGCAGGGGAAGTTGGGATTGTATGAAGCTGGGAAAGACAACGACGATACAACAATAAAATGAGACCTTAATGGAGGGGCTGATGTGGGTGTGGTTTTGAAACTCAAGGATATAATGCTCCAAGGAATTTAAAAGATAATGTGAAAAAATAACCTATAAATTCCTTCTAAAGTGATTCAAGGAAAACCAGATGTTTAAGAGGAACCATCACATATTTGCCTTCCAAAGTTACATACCTAAAAATCATCCTTGCAATTTCATCAAAGGGTTCAGGAATGGAGGCCACTTTTACACCTGCCATAACAAATTCAATATTTTCCCCTTCTACAAGGAATTTCTTGGCTTCAACATTCTTGTCAACCCTTTTACTGAAAAATATAGCCCCATCTAGGCTCAGACCCGTAACCTCCGCAATAAGTTCTTCAGTAATTTTGACGCTGATCTCCCCATATTCAACCATCCTCTATTTCCATCCAGCCTACAAATTTAATAGATACATCTTGATCGTGACCTTGAATTTTCTCAATTAGGTTAGAGACCCCACCCATTTGTAAATAATTCCATAAAATCACATCATCCTTCCAAGCCGGGTTGAATATGGGTTCCGTTTTGCATGGAGGTCCACCCATTTTGCTGTTATTTTTCTATTGTTTCAAACTGCAATGCTCTCTTCTCCAAATCCACTTCTCAACAACTTCTTCACATACCCAAAAAGCATGCGAAATGGGAGTGGTATTAATTACCCTACATGCAAAGGAGATAATCACTTTCAAATTGGCAAAGGGGGCTCATTAATGATGATTTTGTATATCATATTTATCCTTAATAATTTCATTGTGTACCATGCTAGGAAGAATGTCATCATTAAACCAATTTTGCATGTTATTACTAACACCATAGTTAGCCAGACTATCCACCACTTTGTTTCCTTCACGGTAGGTGTGTATGATTTTAAAGTTTGCAAAGGATTTACAAATCTCAATAGCTTCATAAATGAAGTCCCTAATAGTCCAACTAGGGGATTGAACTTGATTTAGGAGGTTTATTATGTTCAAAGAGTCCCCTTCAATTATAATATTGGAAATGTTGCAATCCCTAACAAGCCTTATCCCCCATAATGTTGCTAGGGATTCAGAATAGTGGTTTGTTTGGTGGCCCATTTTACCTACCAAAGCAACAACAAGACAACCTCTGTGATCCCTGATTATTCCACCTCCTCCTGATGCCCCAGGATTTCCTTTAGAAGCTCCATCAAAATTTAGCTTGTACCATAAATTGGGAGGTTGAGTCCAATGTATTGTCGATCTGTCAATTTTATTTGGATCAGTCCTATGAAGATTACCAGTGTCAATCTTCCAGGAAACAAGTATATGTTCTTATACCTTTGGATAAGGTTTATTTTTAGGAGGCCTAAACCTTTCAATGTTATCCTTGACTGCAATAACAATTTCCTTAAAGATCTTATTGCATACATGTCTGTTGTTCTGAAAATTATATCATTTTTGGTTTTCCACAATCTCCATATGGTATGAGGTAGAACCAAATTCCATAATATTATTATCATGCTATGTTTATAAGGTGGATCCCATTGCTCCTAGGTCTACAAGAAGGTGTTAGGAAGAACCTAGTTAAGATTAAAATTTGTAAAGATAAGACTCCAAATATTTGCAAAGCATAATCACAATGCAAGAAAATATGTTTGATGTCTTCAACCTCTTTTTACACATACAACATCTGTTGGGCATGATGAAACCATTTTTAATTATATTATCATTAGTAATAATATTTCCTTTTAACACAAGCCACATAAAAATTAACTTTAGGAGTTAACTCAGGCATCCATATTTTACTCCAATTTAAACCAGTTTGATTGCTATCAAAAAGGCATTGTATCCTCGATTTAACAATATAGTCCCCATTAAAATAATCAACCCAAAGGAGATCATCTTTGCTATCTTTTTGATTAAGAGGAATGAGAGAAAGTTGTTGTAAAGAGGAGATATCAAGTTGTAGGTTATCAAATTTAAGCCATTTCCAATCTTCTTATTACCAGCCTCTTCAATGTAATCTTTTACTTTACTACCATATTTCTCACATAGACTGTCTTTGAGGGAACCAAATTTATCACTCATCTTTAAATCAGTCCGATTGTCTTGTCAAATAAGAATATCTTGACCATTGCCCAGTTTCCATGTACACCCTTTGACAAGAATATGTTTGATTTGAAGCAGGTTGTTCTAGAAAATGGAACCAATGGGAAGTTGTTGTTCAAAAAGGAATGAATTCACATTTTGTTGTGCCAAGTATTTAATCCTAATAAGTTCAGTCCAAGGTTGATTTTCCTTAAGAAGTCTCCATCCAAGTTTGGAAATAAGAGCAACATTCATCTTTATGATATCCTTAATTCCCATCCACCAATATTTTTGGTATACAAACTTGATCCCAAGCCACTAAATGGTATCTAAATCTTTCTTCAGTCCCATGCCATAGAAAGTGCCTTTGGATTCTCTCAATGTTGTCCACAATTGTTGCTGGAATGTTGTACATTGACATGATATATATGGGTACATTCTGAAGTGTACTTTTGATTAATAAAAATTTTCTAGCACTCGAGATAATATCCACTTTCCATCCAGCCAATTTCCTATGAAATCTATCTAAAAGGGAGTTCCAAATAGTGTTTCCTTGTAATGTAAGGGGAAAATATATATTTTTCACTTTCCTTGTAATCAAGAAAAATGAAATGTAAATAAGGCTAGATAGTCTATTATGATAAATATAAATGAGCCCGATCTAATATGGCACCCATGACTTCAATTGAGAATTTCTTTTGTATTGTAAATGAAAGACTTATTCAGTTGTATATGAATATGAAATTTAATGAGTTGGCTTAATATATATGGGTACTTGAGACATTTGTATTGTTGCACCAAAAACGTATCCTTTTATTATTTACAATATAGGTGATATAATATTATTATAACTATTTTAAGATATGTGAAGGTGAATTCATATATTTATTCTTTAATAATCTTTTACCTGTTCATTTGGATGATTAGGTTGATATAGCTCAACCTTTTGATTAAATTATTTCAAGTGAATTAGTTGTTTCTTGTAGCAACAATAGTTTCATTCCAAAGAATTAAGTCATGACAGTATGTAAATACATACAATAAACTATGACTTAAGAATATAAAGAACAATGATTAATCAACTGTTGATTGATTAATCACGTGGAAGTTCTTAGTGACCTATTGCTGCATTATTGTGAAGTAGATAGTATTAAACAATGATATCTCGTAGCTGATATCATTTTCAACTCAACACTTGTAAGGTTGAGGTATCCAACATAATGAGATTATAGTGTAATCAAGAACTAAGGATTACCTAATAGGCTATAGCCAAACAAAATGGTCTAAAAGAAAATAATATGGTTTACCAACACAACTATGACGTTGTATTCTAATAAAGCTACTTACACTTATGTGGAAAGAAATGTCGTCGTAGGACCAACCTAAGTCCATTATATGACACTAGGTAGTAAGTACCATGTTACCTTATAATCAAATTTGTAGATCTACCCTAAATAAGTCAATGAGTATTGATGAAGCTTTTAAATGCTATGAACTGCAATCAATTATATGAAAACTAATGTGGACATTTATAGTCCTCTATATCCGATGGCATTGGATTTGGGGTTCTTGAAATAATGAATCCCTTGGGTGGTATGGGACATCTAAGGAAGTTGTGATTTCTTTCGTCCTACTCATGGTTTTATTTGTTTTGTATAAATGTCCTCTTTAAAAGGAATATTAATGAATGCTTAATTTGTCAAATATGAACATAATAAGATGGACAATAATTTGTGTAACTGAACTAGGTGAAGGACAAGTTCCTAATGGAAAATGTGCCATCACGTAATTGAACATGGAATACATGTCTCTATAAATTTGGCTGAAGTATTGTAAGCTACCGATTACATTGTTCCGCATTCACAAAGGATCTAAGATGTTAGATGCCGATGGGATTCAAGTGATTGAGTTCTAGGTATGCACTTAGAAAACATTACTTGATTTTCAATACTTGAAAAAGGAAACCAAATGATACACTTGGTGTATTGGCTTGTAAAGAGTGTTTGAGGGGGATCGAGTAGGATATGTATACCTCGCAATCGCACACGCTTTAGGATAGTTATTGGATGGATTCAATTTTAGATTTATGCTGGAATTTAAATACTAGGTATTTAAATCAGTGAAGCATGAAGTTAATATATATATATTTTTTTCCGAGTATGAGAAGCGTAATAATGATGATGTTACATGGATGCTATTATGAAAATCCCAAAGGGAAAAAGGGATATGAAGATGTCAATTATGACTTGATTTATCAATAGTCTTGGCAAGGATATTACAAAGGTTTTTTTAGTTTCTTCACTTTTGTCTGTTAGCTTAAGGATACTACGAATAAGATAAGTTAAGATTAATATTGAAAGAATCACAAATATTCTTGAGATATTTATTTTTTAAGGAATTTCCATTATCTGTGACAATTTTTTAGGGAATGCGAAAGAGGTAAATGATGTGCTATTAGATAAAACTAATGATCCGGTTAGCTTTGGTGGATGTAAGTGGAATTTCTTCCACCCATTTGGTGAAATAATCAGTAGTAGTGATGATAGAATGAAAATGTTGAGAGGAACGTGGATTAATGAGACCAATGAGGCCAAGTCCCCATTGTGAAAAGGTCTAAAGGTCCCGAGTGGCTATAAGGCTGCATAGGAATGTAGATGAGATTAGAATGCTATTGGAATTTTATGCATTTATTGACATAGTCACAAAAATATTTATTGAGAAAGGGCCAATAATAACCCATGTAAAGGACACACTTGGTGACAACCAAACCACTAAAATTTCCACCATAGTTATTGTCATGGAATTCTTGGATAGTGCGAGATAGACTCATGATATTTAAGGCACCATAGAAGAATGCCGTCAAACCCACATTTGTAGAGGATGCCACCAAGGATGACATAGTGGTTAGCACATTGAAGAAATTATGTTATTCCATTTTTATATAGGCCGGAGGGGATGATGGATTGAGAGAGGTAATCAAATATTTGAGAATACCAAAGATTAGAAGGATTAGATTCAAAAATTTGACGTGAGGGAGCTCATTGATGTGAGATGGTTTGTCAATGCGATGAATAATAATGTAGAGTTTATATTCCTCTGTAGTCCAAGGGATAAGAGACATGATATATTCCATAGTGTTTGGAAAGTGATTGGATGAACGAGGAATAATTTGAAGGGTTTATAAATAAAATTTCTTGAGGATAAATATGATGACATCCTTATATTTTTAAGGAATTCATTATTACATTGATAACCCTCTTTGAATTTATTAATGATGAGATGAGAATCCCCATATATGTCAAGGATTTGGATGCTAAGTAAAATAACAGTTTGAAGAACTAATATGAGAGATTCATACTCAGCCATATTATTTGTGCATTCAAAATTAAGCTTATAGGAAATGGAAATAAGATCATCCTAAGGAGGAATAATAATTATTCTAGCACCTCTATCTTACCGACACTTGGATCCATTAAAGAAGAGCATCATCTTAAGTGGAGTAAACTCATGATCAATAGTGTTGATAGATTTTTCTGGAAATTACTCGTAAGGAAGGTAACTATCGCAAGAGGAGCATCAACTAGTTGATACGCAATATCCTAGCCCTTGATTGAAATCTAGGAGATGAACTCTATGTAAAACTCGGTCATGAGCATGAGCCATCGAGTGATGCGATAATTATGATAAGGCTTAGAATGCATGGTTTTGAGAAGATGAAAGATAGTGATGACATAGGTTTTATGATTAATAAGATAATGGTGAAGCTTGTTAGTGGCGAAGAAAAGAACACACCACATATTTTCAGCTACATTCAGTAGTGGGTCTTATACTCATGAAAGGTGCAACTAATGTAATAAATTTTTTTCTCAATTACTTTCTCATCATGGTATGCCAACATGGAACCTAGAGTATGATCAAAGGCATAAACATAGAGATAGAAAGGCCCGCCTCGCACAAAGGTGTAAGCAAAAGTGGGGATAGGAGATAATTATTGAGATATTCAAATATCTGTTTGGAAATTACCATCCTAGTGGAAATCAAAGTCTTTGTGAAGAAGATGGTGAAAAGGTTGGCTATGGTTAGAAATATGCAAGATGAAGTAACAGATGGATTGAAGTCAACCTAGACCGCAAAGATGATTTAGATTAGGAGGGGGTATCTCAAGGATGGATTTGATTTTTTCTGTGGTCAACTTCAATACCCCGATAGATACTATGAAGCCAAGGAGTTTTCCCATTAGCACTCCAAACACAAAGTCAAGCGGTATTGAGATAGAGGAAGGAATGGAAAAGACACTCGAAAAGGACTTCAAGGACATAACGGTGATCACGTCGATGCTTGGATTTACCAAAGAGGTCATCAACATAGTCCTCTACTATCTTATGGATGAGATCATGAAATATGTAGGTCATAGATCGATGGTAGATGGCTCGATGTTTTTCAAATCAAGGGCATGACATGATAACATAAATTCCCCTAAGGAGTGAGAAAAGAGGTCTTATGTTGCTCTTTTTGGTGCGATGAGGATTTTATTGTAAAAAAATCCATACATAAGAGAAAACATCTCATGGCTAGTGGTAAGGTCCACGAGTTGGTCAATATTGGGAAGAGGAAAGTCATCTTTAGGATAAGCTAGGTTTAAATATCGAAAGTCAAGACAAATGCAAAGCTTTCAAAAATATTTGGAAATGGGTAAAATATTAGAAACCCATTGTGGATAGTTCATAGGAATAATTCAATTAGCTGAAAGAAGGCATTACAAATCCTCTTTGACAAGGAGGGAAACTCGAGGGTGCATGTGGCGAAGATTTTTCTTAACTGGCTTAACATTGGGGAAGGTAACGATGTTATGAAAAATATGGAAGGATTGAGGTCTAGAGTGTTGGTGTAAAACCATGTAAAGGATTGGATATGTCTAGGAAGGAATACGGTGAAAGGCTCAAGATCTTGTGGATTAAGAGATTGACCCACTTTAAGGATGTGGGGCTCTTGTAGAGTCCCTGTGTTGATGTCAACGGTGGATTCATTAAGAAGGGTGAATTTTCTTGGCAAGAAGGTATTATGAAGTTAGAAATATTTTTCCCCATATAAGAACAGATGGAATCATCATTGGTACATCAAGAATGTTAATGGTATGGGAATATTCCTCTATCATATTAGGAAATTGAAGAGGGAGGGACCTAGTTTCACCTTCACACTAATAAATTATCGGTCCCAAGATAATGGTGGAGATTAAAAAGTCATAGGAGATGGATACAACATCATCTATATCCATAGGCTCGTGGGATGGAAAAGATGGGGGATAAATGATCATGAAAGATGAGGATGAAGAAGGTATAAGAGAGTCGGTAGGATGTTCCCTAAAACCCAATCCAAACTTCTCATGGGGATTGCAATATTGGTTGATGATGAGGTCATGTATGCCTTATTCATAATGCCCCATTCCAAATCCTTTCCATGTGTAATGATAAAGATAAGCATGGAAAAAGAAAATTTTGTAAATAAAGTCAAATCCATTAGTGTAAGGCTTGGTGTGAGGTTGAGCATCAATGTGAGAGGAAGGGCGATTGATGCCACCATAGATGAGATTAGTGCAAAGATGGGGGAATAGAGGAAAAATATCCCTGATATCATGTTGATACATTAGAGCTTTATTGGGTTTGCCAAGTCTATGAGGTGTGTGAAGGGCATTAATTGTGAGAAGGAAATACTCCCCAGGTGATATCCAATCCATCACTTTATCTAAATATTCGTCAATAGGAAGCTTAGACATGGAGATAGATGAGTTGGTGGATGGTTCAGAAGAGACTTATTTGGGAAGAAGCACACCATTAGGTTGATAAGTCATGTGACATACTTTAAATGGAGGAGTGTCTTCGAGGGAGTTATGATTTTCCCTCATGTTCATATTTGATACATTGATGAAGGGTGGAAGGAACATAACACATGGCATGAATCCATGGTCGTCTAAGTAGGATATTATATTTAAAATCCCCTTCTCCAATATAGAAGGCCTCACGGAGGATATTTCCACCAATAATTGTGACCAAAGAGGGAAAAACAACATCATAAAATGTGTGAAGAACTACAAGTGGTTAGACGATACTAGAATTAGGGAGCTTGAGCTGATCAAACGTGTGGGATGAGATGATGTTTTTGATAATTCCATTGTCTATCATGGAATAGAAAGTGAAATGTGTCATTGATATGCACAATGATGAAAATGGTAAGGTCATGCTCTTCGGGTGATATGTTGGGAATTTTGGTATTATAAAAATTATTGCGGAAGAAGAAGCAAGTTCTCCAAAAGGGATGCAAAAGGATGAGTCTCATTGATAGGGGTAGGGATACACTTGAGAGCTTTAATTAGAAATTTTATATTATCGGGAGCTTTGGATGATATCATAAAGTGACATATTGACCGGGGCATGATGAAGTTGTTTGAGAATAATTTTTCAATGGAAACATGCCATGGGAAGCTAAGATAGACACTTTAAGTTTTGATGAAGAAGGGGGAGGAGCATACTCACTAGTGTTGTGGAGCCTATTTTCTTGTGAGAAAGTGTTGAATACTATACACTTCCCACAATTGTCTTCTTTGGGGTTCAAGGCCGAGCCAGCCCCTAAGTAGGGGTCTAGGGGGTGGTAACCCCAGTAGCAGGGTTTGGGGGCACATCCCCCAAATATTGTTTTGGCCTTAAAATGTGCTTGATATATTGGGAAACAGGATTTTCTCATATGGGTGGGATTTTTGACCCATAGGTTTATGGGATGGTTTTGGCCCATGGTTTTGATACCCATGGTTTTGTAAAACTACTAAAGCAATTGTCTATTTATATGGTTTTGTGCATATGGTAGGTATAATGTAACATTACAGATGTGTTTTAAATTTGGGTGTGAATTCTATAGAGTTTGTTGAGTATAGCTCCAAACAGATCTGGGTATTGTATTGAGAGAGCGGTGGCTTGTAATAAAATCTGAGCAAGTGATTCTTGGTGGACGTAGCCCAAATTAGGTGAACCATGTTAAATACTGTCTCTTTTTGTTGTGTTATTTTATCCTACACTTTTATTTAAGATCTTTAACATTTTTCTGCATACTAGTTTCTACTATTACGATTCTATGAGGGATTACTCCACATATTTTATCCCTTATTTCCAAATAACTAGAGGGAGTGGTGACAAGAAATTTTGATTTAGATTGAGTAGGTGGTTGGAAATCATGTGGGTGAGATCAAGTGGCAATCCAAACAACATTTATAAAAAGAGGAGGACTTTCTTTAGGATAGGTCGTGTTTGGAGGAGGGATGTCGATGAAGGTCCTGGATGAATGAGGAGATTTAGAGACCTTGGTGGATGATGATTTGGGTGGAGAAAAGAGATTGGTTAATGGAATAGGGGATCCCCTTCGATGATAAGATCATAGTCCTCAATAATATTATAGATAATAGTTTAGAGGGCCTTATAATGTTTGGTATGATGTCCTGGATTACGATGATATCCACAAATGATATTAGAATAGAACCATGAGGGTCTTGGGCCATATGAATAAAAATAATTAATGGGGGAAGGGTGATTGCAGATGCTTGAAGTAAGTGGTGGAATATTTTTATGTAGGAACCGATGGGGGTTTTTGAAGAAGATGTTGTAGATGGGGTGGTTTTGAGAATGATGGATGAAGGTAAGAGGGATGATTTACTTCAATGAGGATTTATGGGAGCCTTTGGTTCCATTTTGGACTTAGAAAAATAAGAATGTGATTGTGTCTTGGTTTCAATTTTGATGATTGGTGACTTAGATGTCTTGGATTCGTATTTGATAATTGGGGATGTGGATGATTTTTAAGGGAGATCATATTTGGAAGAAGAATTAGATTGTGTTGAATTGGATTTGTTGATAATGAGGGTCTTAGAGGGAGGGCCTGGCCTTAAGAAGGATGAAGATTCTCCTAAGAGTGATGATGTGAAATTATATTTCTTATGAGGGTAGCATTAGGAGGAGGGAGCTCCAATTTTTGTGTGGATGTGAGAGGGGGTATTGAATGGGTACACCAAGATTCTTAGACTTTGGTTGTGAGGATTGTTTGATGAGGTCCTATAGGTGTTTTCATTGATGAAAAACCACATTAATAACAAATTAGATGATTGTGTAGTGTCAAAGAATGATGTGGATGATGTTTACATGATGGTTCGATGTGTTCAAGATGATAGAAGAAGATTCAAAGTGAGGATTGCTTACTCTTACAAGCCCATTCAGGTGCCTAGGTGATGTTGCATGGTAGTATGAGATTATTGGTTTATTGAGAATCATGTTAGAATGATGGATAACATGTTTGGATAGTGTTTGGCACTCACATTACTTTCAAGGTACAAATATAATTGATGGACTATGTTTTAGGTGCTCATTTGGAACTGGTATGGATGTTAGGAGGTATGAGGATGTGATTTAGAGCTACATGGGATCATTTAAGTATGTATGGAGGTTTATTATGATGTACCAGGTATTTTTGGATCATTTTGGGTGCACTCATTATGTGTGTGTTGCAGTGTTAGTTCAATTGACCTTGACCTTTACAATGTAAAACCCTAAGGGGTAACTATGTAAGTCTTAGTTTCTGGAGAGTTTGAGAGATGGTGATTAATTTATGATGTTTTGAGATGTTAGTGTGATATTCATGGATATTTAAGAAAAATTCAAGATGTTAGGATTTTAATTTTGCAAGCTATTCCAGTTTTGGTGAGACAGGGTCAAGAAATAGTGCATTTCCAACTTGAATTAGAACTTCTGATGCTCACCCTGAATTGTGTGATTTACATGGGACCTTGTGGATTTCAAGGATTTTTCTATAGTGATTCTAGAAGGTTTAAAAAAAATAATGAGGTCATTTCATTTTCACATTTTTATGAACAAATGTTAAGAAGGTAAATAATTTTTTATGAGTTTGACACCATATCATGAAAGTGGTTTGAGATATTTTATTCCTAATTAGACATAATTATTTCCTAGTGAATGGATGATGATTGAAACATGTATAGGACTCATTTAGATTTCAAGAAAGGTATGGTAGAGGTTATGGTGATGAGTGGACCCCACTTAAACATGTAAGTTTATGAAGAAGATTGTTTTAGGAAAAGTTTGTCTAAAAGATTTGAAATATAAATTGTTATTACATGATGTATATGAGTTTTTATTGATGTAAAAATATGTTTCAGGACATGTTGGTGTGGTTTCATGGTCAAATTAGCTCCATTTAGGTTGACTGGTCAAAGGGTAGTTTTGAGACAATCAAAATAAGTCTTCAATGAAATGAGAATAACAAGAGATAAAAGAGGATTTGGGAGGTGATTCAAGTTGTATAGCAAAGAGGATTCAGAGATGTTTCTAGTGATATAATTTTTTTTCTCATTATTATGAGTTTTATATGGTTTCTAGGTCAGTTTGTGGTCAGAAATATTTTTGCCAAAGTGCAGGATATGACAAGATTTATTGGATGTTTTGAGTTTATTAGAGCATGAGATGGATTAGGTGATGTTTTATATCACCTATAGTGTGAATAGGGATGAATCAGGCATCCAATGAATCCATTTATAGGTATTTAATGTTCCAATAAAGGTGTTAATTATCTTATCTTTGAAAATAATGTTTTGGGCAAAGGTTGATTTGGTGAAGACAAACATTTCTATGGTTTGGGCAAAGGTGATTGTTTCATGAATTATAACTTTTTTATATTTTTTCTAAAGGTTATTAAATTTCCATTGAGTTGTCACATGAAATAGTTGGGATGTTTTAAAGTGATATAGTGGCATAAATAGGTTTTCGTGGTCCTCAAGGGTGTAGAAAACAATCTGTTTTGAGAAGTACAAAGAGCAAGTGGTCCCATTAAATTTAAAATATTATGATTATTTGAGACAAATTTCGACCATGTATTATGTTTAAATGTTAATTTAAACATTTTTGGTGATTTATGGGTCATTAATAAGTATGGTTTTGATGTTAGGGTATTTTCTCTTTATTCCCATGGGGATTTAAGTCTTTTTGGAGCATGTAATGATGTTTTTGGATAGGACAAACTACTGGGTAGCTTGTGACTATTATTATTTGAATTTGGGATGGTTTCATGATGCATGGGTTGAGAAAAAATAGGTGAAAAGTTTTTTTGAATTTTAAATGAGAAGGAGCTTATAAAAGCATTATTTTTAGTGCTTTATGGAGTTAGTTGTGTTTGTGTACAAGAAGTACAACCTAGGTGAGAGATATTTGCAGGTGTTGAATCATGAATTGAGGTTAGATAAAGTGTGTTACAGGTTGAATAATATCATAAAGCATGTGTGAATTTTTTTGAAGAATTGGGAAGTGAAGGAAGAGCTAGTTTGTGAAGGATTCGACACCTAGGGTTTAATTAAGGGTTTGAAGAAGTGTGAGATGAACTATTGATCTATATCAGTTGTGGAAAAATATTTATGAGACCAGACCATCATAAGCTGGTTGAGTCAGTGATTAATCATCTTGGGGGTTTTAGCCTCCTTTTGGAGTTGGTGCTTCACAAAATTAGGGGTTGGTGCTCCTTGTAGGGTTGTAGCTCTACTAAACTAGGGGTTGGTGCTCCTTGTGGGGTTGGTGCCTCACTAAATTTGAAACATATAAATATAAGGACCATGTTTTAGTGGGGTTTCTTCCCCTAAAGGGTTTCCCACTTATGTCTTGTGTTAATCATCTTGCTTATGGTTTCTTGCACATGTGATAATTTATTGTATGCACACATTAATGGATGGTTAAATGTTTGTGAGTTTTGAATAAGAAAATCTGAAATATGAATTGAAATTTATTAAGGACTGATTCACCCCCTCTTAGCTCATTTTTCTTCTAACAAGGATTTGCATTTGGAAGGAATGATGATGATTTCAACTGGGGGTATATAGAGGTAGAACTAGGTAATGAAGATTGTGTTGTAGAGGTGTATATGAAGGTGGTAGTGGATTTTTATGATGCACTTGATGAGATAAAAATGGGTTGTAGATTTTTCAAGTCTATATTTTTGGTGTAGGAGTGCTTGGACTTGTAGATGGGGAGAGAGTATCATTTGTAGTTATATTAAGTGGGGGTGTCTGTGTAGTAGATTTTTCTAAGGATGTTATGGATGTGGATGTAGATTTGGATGTTGATGTGGGAATGTTCACAGTAGCATATATTATTTATGTGGAAGTGGGTGTGGATGTAGGAATGTGTGATGAATATGTTATGTGGATTTTGGGGTAGATATAGGTGAAGGGATATATGTGATATGTGGGGATGTGGTAGATATGGATGGGGAAGTCGATGTAATTCGGATCGATGTGGATGTGGTAGTTATGGTCATAGTAGATGTATATATAATAGGCATAGGGATACGTGTATATATTGATGAAGTTGTGGGTGTGGGAGAAGAGTCTAAAATAGACATGGTTGTAATGGATGATGAGATGATGGGTGTCGGTGATGGTGTTGGTTCTTGATTTATAGTATTTATCATGTGGCCATTAGGTGTCCGTGATGTGGGGAGTGAAGTTTTATTATTTGATGAGATGATTAAGGAAAGGTTTTTGAAAATGTCGAGAGGTGGACTAGGTGGTGTGTTAGGATTATCCACTTGGAGGTCATCATAGTATATGACTGTTTACAAAAGGTCTTTAAAAGTGTGACACTTCTTAATGTCATGAACACATACTTGATGATACTTATAATAATAATCCTTGTGATACCATGCTGGTTTAAGTCATGATTCATATAAAATTTGGATGGGAGGAAGTAAAATAAGATAGACCACCATCAACTTTTTGAGTAGGGAACTATTGGATTCCTCTAGAGGGGTATAATTAGGAGGTGGTCTAGGAGATATTTGTGGAGGCTTCATATGAGAAGTGGATGTGGAGAAATATTTAACCATGATGGCATTAATGACATTCTAATATTTTCCAACATGAGTAGAAGATTTAGTGAATTCTGGATTAGGGTTGTTGGATAAAAGTTTGAAATGGCCTTGCTCAAGGGAACGAAGTTCAATTTTACGAGCCATGATAAATGCCTCTTCAAAGTTTTGGAATGATTTTATTTCAAGAGTTAAGGAAATATGCTTCACACAAGACCATGAGAACTTTTTTATTAATTTAGTCTATGAAAGAGAGAATGATAGTTGGTTAATTATGCCACACCATCATATGATGAAATCCATGATAGATTCATCATCAAATTTGTATAATTCCATAGAAATATGTGATAGTGATATTATGTGCAATATTGATTGAAAAGTGTTCTAAGAATAATTACGTGAGTTGTGTAAAAGAAAATAATGAATGTTAGGGAATTCCATTATACCAATCCAACGCATGTTTAGATAATGACATTGGGAATGTACAAAACATAAGGTCTTGATCATGGGAAATGAGATAGCATGCATGACTAAAGGCAAAAAGATGCTATTGGGGATCCTTCTTGCTATTGAACTTAGATAATTTTGGGATATCCCAATGTGGGGAATAAGGCTTTACGTAGACCGATGGATTGATAGGTTCATTACAAATATACTCATATGAGAAAGTGGTTTTGGATCCCAACATAAGCGGCTTTAAGATTAGCCATTATACTAAATAAAGAATGCATGGGATGGTTAGATGCATGGGGATGAGAATTTTAAGGATGTGGTTATGGAATATATGAAGTATATAGGTTAGGCTAGTAAAGGGGTTGATATGTTTGAGGATGAGTAGGTGTTTGTGGAGGTGGTTGATAAGGGGGAATGTAATTGAATGGTTGTGATTGAATGGGTTGAGATATAGGTTATTGTTGGGAGATGGGGATGTGGTAATATTGATGATATTTTTGTTGTTGTTGAGTGATGGGGACATTATATTGGTTTGGTATAGGATGAGTTGGGATGTAGGTAATGGGTGGTTGGGATGCTTGAGTGGATTGATTGGGAAGTAATGGAAAATAACTTAAAGAGGAGGTTGATGGGTTTGGGTTGATTCATAAGTATGGAGTTGTGAAGAGATCACATTCACATTTGTATGGGAATGGAAATAAAGGGTAAAGGCAGGTTATGACATTATGTTGTTCGGATGGAGGAGGAAGAAAATGAGACTCTTGTGATGATTGGATGTGAGCACTAATAGCCAAAGTGGATGAAGAGGTGTTGGGGATAGAAGGTATTAATGTGAGACAAATTAGGGGAATGGGGACCAAAAATTGAGTGGTTTGGTGATTTTGATGGATTTTGGAGGAAGATTGGTGAGGATCAAGCTCATGTTATGCCATGACAAGTTCATTCATAGATCTAGGAAGAATACAATGAGTTGTGATGTGAGGACTTGAGTGGATTCAGGATGGGAATGATAAGCATAATTTTTTTGAATAGGGGGTCCATCAAGAGGGAGGTTGGTATATTTTCAAAGAAGGTAATCATGAAGAGCAAACTGGATTAGCATCGAGAATCTCTTAGAATTTTGTACATCTACAAGGGATGGTAGGAGGCCCAAAATCTTTGATAGAGGTGGTGGAAGGGGGTGTAGCTGGTCTAGATGGGATGGAGTGATGATAAAGAAAGGGGTTGGTTTCAACATGGGTGTTAGGTTGGATGATTTGAAACTCTTGAAGAGGGGGAATGGGAACCATTGGTTGAGTAACCATGGAAGAGGCAACCAAAGGGGTGGAAGAAATGATAGAAAGGGTGGAAGTTTGTTGGGAGGAAATAGTGGAAATATGAATGTTGTTCGATGACATGGTTTTCTCTATTTTTATTGCTTGGGAACATGTAATAATGAGAATGAAACTAACAACAATAAAAGAAATTATGCTGATTTTTAATTACTTCAAAAAATTCACGTAACCAAGTTTTTATTATCTGGATTATTAAAGATGTGAGAAGAAAAGAAAAATGGGCTTGAAGGGAGCCTAGGAAATGGCCAAACTATGGATGGTTTTAGGTAGTTTTAGATGGAGTCCTCGATATACCTAAAGGTATGTGAGGTACAAATCTGTGATGACTATCGGTATGGGGCTTGATATTTGGGGCTTCCCCGCACGTCATACACCACAACGATAAGGGTGTTAGGTGCTTAGCTAATATACTGATAGCCTAAAACTTTATAATGTGGAAAGAACACCGCAATGATTTCCTATTAGGTGATGAAATCCCAATAGTTCCACATGTGAGGAGATGTTTAAGATATGTAGTTTTGATGCGTGTGTTTTGGATGTGTATGGTAAAAGTGTATGCAAAGAGTTAACCCCTAATTAGACTAAATTACAAAGAAAATATGAAGGTTTTTTTAGATCAAAAATGAAGTGTTATGTTTGATGAAGAAAATCAAGCAAGGAAGGGAAAAAGGACACAAAAATGAGAAAATAGAGAAAAATAAAGAATTCTGGATTATGCATTTTCTTTTTCTTTTTATTTTAAAGAAAGCAAATTGATCCAAGAAAAGAAACCCACAAACGCAAGTAAGCAAGAAAATATCCTACCTACAAGGTTAGTAGAATATGGAAAAATAAAATGGAAATGAAAGATAAATGAAAAGATTCACGAAGGAAGGGTAGGTCCCACTGTGCATGCCAAAATATTGATACAATTTTCTTGTACCTATTTCAGATTAGTGAAATCATAACAAATAAAATGAGTAATACCAAAGATGACAGGGTTTAAGGTACCTTTGGATGGGATGATAATGGATGTGGGTGCGTAAGAGAACTCCTCCTCACATCAAGCTAGATGGCCTGCACAACAAAAGAGAAATTCAACATGAAAAATATATTAGTAGATAGATGGGCGGTTTTCTGACAATTTCAGTCGATAGAAGTGAAAAATTCTTAGGATATATGTCAAGTAGCATTTTGATAAAGATAAGTAACATAAATTATGGATATGATATAATGCAAAGTATAATATGAGATAAAACAAAAATCGAAATGAAAAAGATAACAAAGAAATAAAAATATGATCTAAGTAAATATAAACCAAAATCAAACTCTGGGTGGGTTAACGGTAAACCAAGGCTACAGATCCCGATCAAAGGCAACTGGAGTAGAAATATTCAAACAACAACATGAAATTTCATATTTGAAGGCACCTTTGGAGGTAGATATAGGGTTGGTGATGCAATTGAGATGGAACAATAACATTGCACAAAGATCCAAATATGGATTTGGTAGAAAGTATGCAAGAAAATTAATGGAAGATGTAAACCACTTGGTGTGGTTCACAACAACCTGGGCACGATCAGCAATAAATAGATTTGATGAAGTTGGGATATGAAGTTACCCATGTGTAGAATGTCAAGATTGGAGGAAATGGAAGGATGTGGGATAAGAAAATGGATGATTGGAAGAATGAATGATAGAAAGCATAACAAATGAAAATCTTGGGTCAACGAAGACTAGATATGGTCAATGGAAATTGGGACTAATCTAGGGTTTTATGGAAAAATATGAGATAAAATGATGATCTATAGGTGGGAATGAAGACGTGAAAATGTAGAGTTAGGGATTCGAGATGACTGATGATCCTATAAAATGGTTGATAAAGAAAAATTGATGAAATGAAAATGATAGATCCAAACATGAAAAAAAAGAAAGAGACTACAAATCTCCCAAGGTGGGGCACAAGATTTAAAAATATCTCAAATATAGTGATAACAACTATAAAGATGAGTAAGAGATGAAGGAAAATTTGTGAAAACTCGAAGTCTCCAAAGTTGCATTCTCAAAAAGTGAGGGGTATGGTTGTATTTATAAGATCGATGACAACCTATATGGGTCACCACCGATTGTGGAGGTCCATCTTTTTGGGCAATGGAAGGGTGTCAAGCTTGAGACAATGATCCCTAGTGAGGTGGAATTAGGATTTTAAGTGATAAGTATGAGTTAGGGTTTGTTTAGGATTGATAAATTGGTAGGTCGGAGGCAGAAAATATTAAATAAAGGTAAAAGGGAGGTGAAATAATTAAATGAGGGTCTAGGGATGGTGAATAAAGACATTTAGGGAGGGTAGATGGATTGTATAGTGATTTAAAGATTAATTAATGGCGATTAGGGATGATTATGATAGATTGATTAAGGGTGTGATAAGATGAAATTAAGGGAAAATACCAATTAAAAGGATAAGTATATTTTAGGGGGAAGGGGGATTTAAATGGGAAGAGAGGTATGTAAGTCTAATAATGACGATGAAGGGGAGTGAACATGAGATGAGGGACAATGGATACTATAGATTTGTGTCTACATCCGCTTCTATTTAATTTATTTTGATATGTACCTTGGTTAACACCTTGATTAATATTCATGTTAGCTCTTGAAGAAACCATATTACTCCTTCTTGGCTCCCATATCCTACATTAACTTCTAGCATGCAAAATATACCCCTAAAAGTCTCTTTCTTACACTCTTGAACCTTGAGATATCTGATCGTGCCTTGATAAACCATAGTGACACTCTCTAGAAACATGAACAACTTTATTGCAACTGAAACACACAATTGAACTCTTTCCTTTATAGCCTTCAACTTGACTAGGTGGATCATTAGTAAATAGTATGAGTACCCTATTTGATCTATCCTAAAAATTATTTCATTTATTTCTCTACAATTATGTCCCATATCAAGGTGTAAATTTTTAGACTAATATATAGATTCTTTGACATATTCCTAGAGGTATTATGTAGAAGCCATAGATAAAACATCAACATTAGTGAATTATGACTCCTAATTTTCTTCATATAGCCATGTATGAAACATAATAATTAGGAAAATCCATACATACATGACCCTCATGGGAAAATGATGTAGTATTAAAGAGATCCTATGCTTACTATGACTACTTGTGACCCAAAACATATATTTTTATATAAATAAATAATGTCCTAATATAATTACATATTTGTCTCCGATTAATATAACTTATGATAGTGAAAGGGACCTTACTAGAGATGCACATAGTAGGGTTATAAGTTGCAAAATATGTGGAACTAGTAGATGAAAGTCCACACTCTATGAAAGAAAAAGGTTTGAAATACTATATCTAAGATATGGGAGTGGTGTATAACTAGGAACTAATAATAGATTAGTAATAACAAGGTTATAATAATACAGAGATAATATTTATAGGGTTGTAAACTTGGACCGTAAGGAATGATAAGTTCAAAAATATTGTAAATACCAAAAGGTGGATTATAAGGTAAGGACTAATAGATAATTATGTAATAGATTAAGAATATGGTACTCTTCTCTAACCTATGAAGTACCAATTAAAAAATCAAATTTGAAATGATAGAAAGGAGATGTGAGGTTATAGATACCTAATTTTATGTAGACATATTTGGCACATCAACTTCCCTAGGGTTATATTTACCTTATTAGAGAGTTGATGTGGGGATAAAAATGAATAAGAAAAGAGTTTGAAAATCCACTTATTTAAGAATTATAATACTCCAAAAATTGGTATATTATAGTAAGTATATATCTATCATTTGGTATTCCTAAATACCCAATACTCCAAGTGTAGAATCTAAAAGATAAGAAAGAATAACTTCATGTATTTTAATACCTCAATATCATATTGGTGAGTTCTAGTAGATTGTATAAATGATGATGTTGTCATAGGAATAGTACTAAAATGGCACATATATATCATGGTAATGATTAGGCATCAGATTTATTATTAGGTTAGAGTATCAACCATGGTCGATTCCATCAACTATTAGAAACATAAGCTAATTAACATTGACCATAGTAGATAACATTGGATCTAGCTAGTGCATCATAAAAGGGTTCTATGGGAATTATCATGGGATGAGGGTATAATTTATAGATATTGAAAGGGGATATTATTAAGGCATGTGTGTGTGTTGTAAGTATAAATAGAGGAGACCATAAGAGCATATTAAGGTGATGTCATAGGAGACTATAAAATCTTTAATGTAGAGGTATAAAAGTATCTAAGGTGTCACATCATGGACTAAACATAAATTCCACCTCTTAAAAAATTATTACAATGTTCCCATTATAACCATTTATGGTTAACATTACTCCCAAAATTGTTCTAGAGGACATTTCTCTGGGGAAGCTAATGTGCAAATAGTTCTTACAAATAGATAAAGTTAATGAAACTGAAAAACTAGGTGTATACAACTTCATACATGCTATTGATAATGATAGAGCATATTATCATACTATACATGAATCTATGTTATATTTAGGAGGTCATTACCCTTTGAAAATAATGATTACTTTATATTCTCCGTGTCTAAGTATAGGGAATGCTCTTGATATGATCACTAGTCTTAGGCATTTTCACACTCACTTACACACAAATATTGGTAATCATTTGATATTGTTTAACCCTAGTTCATGAATAGGTAGTTACTCGATGATTTAACACATTTATGGAGGGTAAGATTAGATGGTGATTTTAGGATTAATTAATGGTGATTAGAGATGATTAGGGTATATTGATTAAGGGTGTGATCAAGATTACATTTAAAGTTTAGAGTTATAGTACTCATTTGCATCTCTAGCCTTCTAATCTGTTTCATACAAATTTTTAGTTACAACCCACTGTTTGTCTTCAAGCTCATATCTTTTGTCTTCATATTCTTTGACTTAAATATTTAGCTTATTGAAATTCTTCCCAGCATTCTTTATCTCATCTTGGACACATACTAATTTAGTTTCAGTCATCTCCTTATTCAAAATATTTGCAATAATTTTATATGAAATCACCCAAAAATGTAGAACCACCAATGATAGATCTTATAGCATCTTTTTCATGAACAAGAACTCATCAACTACATCTCCAAGATCAGATTTAGACTTAGAATCTGAAACATTAGTCTCACTCTTTGTTTTAGAAGATAAAACCTCTCACTTTGTGTAAAAACTCTTCTTGCCCTTCTTCTTGTGCTCAAACTTCTTGAAATCCTTCTTTTCATTACTTTACTTCCAATTTTTCTTCTCATGAGCTACTTCATGATAATCATCACATTTGTTTTCATTCCTATGATGACACTTAGTAGAAAAGTGACCTATTTCACCAAAAATGAAACATTTAAAAGGAATTTTACCTTTTACTTACCACATCCAACATTCAATCTTCTAGAAACCATTGAAAATAACTCATCATCATCCAAATCATGAGTAACATCATCAACCTTAGTCTTCTTGCCCTTTTTCTTATTCTCAACCTTGAAGTATATCTCCTTCTTGACTGGTTTTTCATTATGAAATCTCATCTCATATGCATTTAGGGTCCCATCAAAATCATTCATCTTCAAGAGAGTAAAATCCTTGGCTTCTTCAATGACAGACACTTTGAAATCAAACTTAGGAGTTAGAGATCCTAAAACCTTTGAACAAAAAATTACTCCTTCACATATTCTCATAACCCTTTCATGGTGTTGAAAACCTTGTCAATCTTAAGTAAATATTCAGCAATAGAATCATCATCATTCATTTTTAATCCTTCAAACTGATTTCTGAAAGTTTGAAGCTTAGAAATTCTTTAAGACCCATATTCCTCTTAATTAGTTTGTATAGTAAACCAAAAATAATAACCTTATCACTCCGTACGTGTTGATCGGTGAGGATCCAAACCATTCATAAGTGTAGCTCTGGATTAAATATACTAGTAGCTCTAGATGATGGACCATTCATAAGCATGGTTCTAAACTAAATATACTAGTAGATTTAGAACAATTATACTACTAACATGAAAATTTATCTTAATAATTTCTTCTTACACTTTCACCTATTTGTAAATATATTCCTTCAACAATCTTTGATAGTAAATTACTTTGACATCAATGAAAATTAGTCCAATATATGTTGTATAGTTTATGATATTATCTTCTCTAATTTCTCTAGGAACTTGTATGTTGTATGATTTGTTTATTGTGTGTTATTTTCTACTACAAAATATCTCATCACCTATATGTTTTCTAATACTCTACAATCTAGTATGCTATGTGAAATAATATTCTCTATAATCTTATGCTATGTGAACTTATGTTCTATACCCCATTTTATTTGCACACTCATATGGTCTCTAGCATGTGTCATATATGCACTTGTATACCCTATGCTCTATCTTATCTATGAACATATATTTGATATGATCTAGTTTAGCATATGAAATTATATCTCTATGCATGATTTTTCATTACCTGAATTCTTTATGCTCACACACATTGGGTTCTTTTCATACACCCTATTTCTTGGAAATATTACTTGATACATTTCTAAATAAAAAAAAAAATCTACTATAAAATATTAATTATCTTTCTTAAGTTATTTTTGTTAAATACACATTACTTATGCCTCACATTGTTAGGACATACATTCTTATGACACACATTAAAATTAATACTTTATGTTTAAAACACGAATATTGACACACTTTCTTAGCACACATTTTTATTACATTCTTGGATCTAGGCCCAAGGTTTGATGCATATTATAGTTATATCATTTCTTGTTATATAAATAATTTCAACACATTGATATTGATATTTTGATTTATATATTTCTTATTAGAAAATGGAGTGATATTTTGATTTAGATATTGCTTCTTAGCAAGTTGATTAATATATTGGCTTTGCGGGTTTTAGTGCTGTCTTTAGTAGGTTCTATTCCTGCTTGCGTCCTTGTTGTTTTTGACCTTTTGTTCTTTTGCTCGCTTGGGCACATCCGGCTTCTGAGCCATCTCTGTACAAGGGTATAGTCCCTTTCAAAAAACTATTTGCCAATAATTAAAAAAATATATTGGCTTAAATATTAATTCTTAGTATATGGATTGATCTATTGAGTTAAATATTAATTATTAGCACATAGATTGATATGCATATATCTATCTATTTATACACACAAAAATTTATCTTGGCAGGTTGGTTGTTACATTTTCACTCTAAGAACAATGTTTAGACGTACTTACTTTTCAAAAAAACTAAAACTAATAACTACTAGCATGGTAAATTTCTCATGTATTATAAATTATGTATATTTATGAATGAAATATAATGTCATGTCATGTCATAAGTCACTAAAGATCCATTAGACATCAATTAATGTTATTTTTCATACTATACCAATCACTAGTATACTATTTTTGAATTGTTAGACATTCTTGTGATACACCCCATAATTTGATGAAAAATATTACTTGTTCCAAAATGATTATATCTAATGATAATTTCTCGGTTGAACATTTTTTTGATATACTAGATATCGTTTGCATACTTAATGCTATGATTATGTGTTTTATATGACTAATAATTTCTCTTTTGAGCTAAGTGATCCTATCCAACATACCTTATTTAAAAGGGGGAATATTGTGGGTTTTATCCTAACAAGTTAATGTAGTTTATAGATAGTTTTATATCATATGATGACACTAAAAATTTATTATGATTAGATTATAAAATTTTACACATATTACACACTAGCATATACACCAATATCACAAACAAATTGGCCATGTATTAAGCTTAAATTTGTATTTGGCTCCATAACAAGCTCAAGTGTTACATTGGAGTCATAGTAGGATCAAGTGAAACATAAAATTTATGGAAAGATAAATTGGTACCAAGGCTATATAGTAGGCTCAAGTGCTACAATGGCTCATGGAAAGATCAAATGGAAAAGCTTGAACATATGATATTCACATCCCCAATGATGACATAAAGGGTAATTATGTGTAACCATTTCACGTTTTCAATTTTAGTTCTTATTTATATAATAATTTTATAAGCATCACTATTGAAAATTGATACATGATTTGAAAGGAGATTTACATGTTCACATGTATAAAATAAAGAGAGAGGGAAAACACATATTATAGTCTTGCAAAAACCATACCTAATTATAGGTTTACGTTTATATTCATTTATTTTAATCCAATAATTTCATTTGGTAGATTAAAATGGGGAAGTGGTATTACCAAAAATTTTGGACCTAAGCTACTTGGAAATAATAATTTAATATTTGTCCCTATATTTTCTCATATAAACATTAATTGACTTAATCCTAAATGCATCTCGCTCAATTACCATAACCCAAGTATTATAACTCATTTCTTGTCACTCAATTTATCTTTCCAAGACCAATACACCCTACATTGAACATATGTACAAATGTATAACCACATAGGTCATGTCTCAAAATAGGTACCAAGATAAACTTGGGGAAAATAACTAAGGAGTGGAAATTACTGATGTTTGTAACCCATGCAAAAATTATTTTCCTAAGCACTTCCAAGGTTCAAAATTTCAAAAATGCAATTTACCCAAATTAGATTAGAGTCAATTAAGTGGTAAATCATTCACACAAGTTATATATAAAATAAAATACACCCTAGTCATTAGGGACATCTCTCGAAATTGAGGGGTTTTTACTATCACACACTCTAAGATTAAAATTTTCCCCTTACCATTATCATATCCATTCCTTAGAGTACAAAAACAAATCTAGCAATCAAAATACATATAATGTTGGTACCATAGAATACTCTCATATGCTAGAACACAATTCAAGGATAATTTCCAAGTGTTAAAGGCCTTATTAGGATCTTTTAAAAACCAACTTTTATGCACATTTACAAAAATACAATAGAAGGGAGAACTATGTGTGGATTGGACCATTATTGGATTATTAATACATAATGAAACACTCATCATACCATTTGGGATGGGGAAAGGTGAATCCATCACAATTAGACTAACCCCTTATAATTAAAAATTGAGGAGAAGCCATTTTCAGATGTAAATTTGTAATCAAACGAATTTTAGTATAGATTATAGATCAAAAGATGTAGGTGAAATACATTCTGGAACCTATTTTTATATCGAACACGGACGAAAAATCATCCACATAGGGGAAAAATGCAAGGAAATTATGTATCAGTTGGATGATTCTACCATGCATAAAATTTTAGTATCCTAATTTACACAAATTTTGATGACACTTTTCACAACTCTTTTCATAGTATCATACCTCTATAAAACTTCTAGATCTTTAATAATAGTGAAATTATTCTTACCATAATTCTAGTTTAGTTTATCTTTATTTCAAGAGCTTTGTTTATCTATATTTCAATATTACATGGTTTAGGTTTTTGTGTTCCCTTCTTTGACTATATTTGTAATTATAAATTATCATTTACATATAATAATGAGTCATAATTAGATTAACCTTGATCTTATCTTTACAATCACATGTGTTCTCTATGTTTATTTTCTTCTATGTATTTTACGGTTGGGAGCTTGAGGGATATAAGGATGATTATTTGATTATTATCATGAATATTAATAGGATTCATTAAATTCTTATATTTAGACATATTTTTCATATTATGGTTCATCTTCTAATAAGTGGAAAATATTCAAACATTTCAATTATTTTCTATTGAAGGAATGCATTTGAGCATGGAATCCAACTTTTATAAAATTGGATAACATGATAGACAATATGATGATAACATATGATCATTATATTGAATAAATGAATGTTCCTATCCATAATAATATGTGTTTTAACATAGATTTGAAAATAATTTTTATAATAAAAAGAAAGGGTTTAAAGTATATGAATCTAAATGAAACCCTAAGTGTAGGAATGATAAAAATAATTGGTGAGCACAATAGGATTTTTAGTCATAATTTTTAAAAATCCAACCACTTAAATTTTGAATTCAAGTACAATGGGAGATACGAATGTGGCATATAGGATAAAAAATGGTATAAGACTATATAAAAATAGTTACATTTAGATTTGACAATATGTTAAACAAGAAATAACGCCAGGAGGGATTATGTCTATTATCCCTAAGAAAACAATAGATACATCATATTTTGTAGTAAGATATAACCATATAGGGGTATTAAAAATAATGGGATTACTAAAATGTAATATGGAAAAATGAATTTTAGAGTAAACATGTAAATAAACAAATAACACATGTATATAAATTAAAAATGTAGGGAATTTAGCTCCTAAGGTTTACGATAATTTATTTTTATACATACCTTAGATCTACAAGCTATTTCTTTCCTTTTATCATCTCTAAACTCCCATTATAACTTTATCATTTTATACATTCCTTTCTCGCTACCCCATTCTTTTTTTCACTTCTCTCAGTCATTTTGATGAAAAAAGTGGGAGGGAATTTCGGATCTCTCACTTTATGTTTTATATTTGAGGGATTTTAGCGATGCAAAGTTAGTGTAAGTTGTACTAGGTTTGTGTCACTCATGAAAATGAAATAAATTTAATAATATTTTTGGTAGGTTTCTTCATCGGATTAAATATTAATATAGTTACCATGGAATTTTCTGAACATACCACATAATATCCTAAATATACAATTTCAAAATCTATATCACAAACTACTAGTTAGTTTTATGTGGTATCATATGGAACTTAATGTTAATAATTAATAATATAAGTGTATAATATATAAACATTATACTATACCATAGAAGCTATAAAAGATACCCAAAATGATAATATTTAAGAAATCAAGATAGAAGAGAAGTGATACTATAAGATATGTGTAGTATCATATAAATATTCATGATAGTACATCTATATAAAAGGGAAGATGACCAAGGTTAGAGAAGTGTTCGAGGGTGATACAAGATTAGAAACATACCACAATGACATTGGAGACATATAGAGAGAAATAAGGAGGAACCATTTTAAGGCTTAAGAAGTACCATATAGACCTCAATAACATTTTGATCCATAAACTAAAGGTTTTTTATGTGTGGATGAAGTGAAAATCAGATCTGAAATACCCTTTTAAATAAAGTTAGCGAGCATTCAATATTTCCTAGAATAACTAGCTACTAAACAAGTATTGTTGTAAGTGAGTTTGATGAACAATTATACACTAAATAACTTCAAATAATGAATCCAAAGATTTATGATTTAATTTTTAAATACCTAAAAATAAAATTTGAGTTAAACTCAATGACAACATCATATCCACTTGGAAAAATTCACCCCACTATTACATATTGATTTTATTAAAAACAAGGATAATATAACCACACAAAATACCTCAAATTGCATGAAAAGTAAAATACTAATAATAACATATAAAAATCCTAATTTAACTAAATTCAATTAAAAATTGTTTCAATATAGAAATATCATCCATTACTAATCTATGGTTAACATGCAAGAAGTCAATATTAGTTTAAGTGACACATGCACACCTATCATGCATCCTAGTAAATCTAGGAGCCCAAACCTATTGTAATAAAACAAATAGATCAAGATAAGACTAAATTTAGTCATATAAAGATGTAAATGGTGCCCCACCTATTATTTAATGTTTTTTCCAGAGGATTAAATTATTTAATGTGGGTCGGACTAGCGGGTTTGCTCTTTAGAGTATTGGGAATATGACATTATTCAAGCTAGAGCCATTAGAACATTGGTGGTTATTAACCCTATTACCAATGTAAAATACATAATTTTATTTGCATTATTTTGTTTAAATGTGCCATCGATACCGAGTTACCCCAAAGCATTAACTTAAATCAAAATGGGAGATTCATGTACAAAAGAGTGACTATGAGATAGATCCTTTCATGTGTTTTTCATGTTTCAAAACAAGTCACAATGCCAAAATATTCCCAAATCTAAATAAGAAGCAACTAGAAAATATCTCCTAAAAAAGAAAGGAATCCATTGTGAAGAAACAAAGGGAAAAGAAACTAGGGAGAACGGTCCTTCTAAAACTACCCCTACCTAGGTTCATATTCACAAACAATCTACAAAATTAGACATGGGAGGTGTAGGGAAGGAAAGAAAAGAATATGATCGAAGAAGGGTGGGTGTCTTGGAGGTAAAAATAGGGAAAATTGATCCATTAAAGGAAGATAGTGTTGTAGGGTCCATGGTTCTTGATTCATTGGAGGCAACTTCTTTACTCAAATAAATGAAGAATTATCCTTGGAAATAAACAATAGGTCTAATTTTTAAGTTCCCCATCTCAAGGACATTCCTACAGTGGAGGAGGACTTATATAGAATCATTGAGTCAAGTAAAAATGTTTGTATGGAAGACTCATCCTCTACAGAGACATGTTGTCAAACTGAAGACATTCAATCTAAGAAATAAGAAATGGTTACGTCTTTGGTCACTACTAAGGAGGAATAGCTAGATATTAGACTTCCCTTAGATACTTCATCAGTCAGTATAGAGGAATTAGTATTTGAATATTCCAAAGCATTGAGACCACTAGTTTCAGCCAAGAAAAGTCCAAAATTTTCTCCTAAAAGGAAAGCTACTTCAAGAATGAGAGAGAGTGTGAATAAATCTGATGTGGGAGTAAATAAAGCTTCCCATGGTAGATCGTTTGAAAAAATAAAAAGAGAGAAAGGGTGTCTAGAAAGGAGGTGATGGAAGGTAAGAAAAGACCATTGATGGTTTGGAAAAGATCCAATCTAATTAAATGATAATTCTTTTGTGGAATATAAGGGGTTTAAAAAACCTAAGTAAACATAGGATTCTATCGGTATTAGGAAAAATAGGAAACCATATATCATAATATTACAAGAAACTAAAATGAATAAAGCCAAAATGGAAGAATCTCAGAAGATTTTTTTGGAAAGAGGAATAATTTCATTACTAGCCATCAGTTGGAGCTTTGAGTGGTCTCATTTGTCTCTCGGGATCAGAATGTGTTGGGTGGATTCCCTTTTTCCAAAATCCAACATCACTTAACAACCCATTTTTCTATTCTAAGGTCCAAAAAAATTCATCCTTTCCAATGTCTATGTCCCAAATTCATGTAATAATGTAAGGACACTATGGGAGGAGCTAACTATTTTTAGAAGAATGTCAAAAGAGATCCATTGAATTATAGGTGGAAAATTCAATACACCCCTAATCCATGGTGAGAAAAATGATGGTTTTCTAACTTACTTTGATAGTATGGAAGACTTAGCCAATTTCATTACATAGAATGAATTATTTGAATCAGATATTAGTGGTCCTAAATACACCTAGAAAAATAGACGCATTGGTGATGATATCATCCAGATCATATTGGATAGTTTCCTCATCAATTATCAATGGTTACAAGAACAAAATTGTTCACTATCCTCTTTAGTCTATATTAGATCTAATCACAATCTGATCCTTCTAAGATCTAGTGAATTGGAAATCTCTAAAGTTAGACCCTTTAGGTTTTATAATATGTAGACCACCCATCCATAGATTGAAAAAGGATTGAGGAATGGTGGAGCTTAGAGACTGAGGAAATAATATGTTTCAAGTTTCTTCCAAGCTCATAAATGTTAAACATAATATTAAAAATGGAATGAAGATAACTTTGGTAACATCTTTTTGTAAAAGAGTAAATTATATGAGGAGCTAAGGGAGATGGAAGAAATAATGGAGGAAGGATTATGAAGTATTTTAGACAAAGAAAAGGAAAAAGTTCTCTTATTTGAATTACACACTATTCTCAACAAGGAAGAATTTATTGGAAATAGAAGTCCTGGGTTAACTGACTAAAAGAGGGAGACATGAACCCAATTTTTTTCCATATCTCGGCCACCATTTAGGAAAAAAAGGTGTATTCAAGAAATTAAAAATCTAGATGGTGATGTAGCTATGGAGGAGAATGATTTATCAAAAGTATTATCACCTTCTTCAAACATGTGTTTTCTGAGGGGCCCCAACCAGATATAGAGTCTATCACGTAAACTTTGAGTCTATTTGAGATTACCATAATCGAAGAAAATAATAAAGACCTTATAGAAATCCCATCAGAAGAAGAGATCAAGGCCATTGTTTCAGTTATGGAAGGGGAAAAAACCCCTATGCCGATGGGTTTCAAAATTCTTCTTCCAAATATATTGGGATATTGTGAAGGAAGAGGTGGTAGTAGTAGTACAAGAATTTTTAAAATAAATATATATGCTCAAACAAGTCAGTCACACTTTCATAGCTCTTATACCGAAAAAAATGGGTGTTAAAGATCTTGGTGAATTCTGACCCATCAACCTTTGTAATAGTGCGTATAAAATAATTTCTATTTTTTTTTCTTTTCGAATGAGGGATGTTTTCAGTAATTTTATATGTCCTAATAAGGGTTCCTTCATCTCGGAAGATAAATTTTGGACAACATCATTTCAATTCATGAAACTATTCATTTGGTTGAAAAATTCAAAAAGGGAAGCCATGCTCATCAAATTAGATATGTAAAAATCATATGATTGGGGATCAGGTTTCATGGAACATTTTGTTCCTTATCCAAAAGTTAAGATTTGATCCTCACTTCATGGTATTAATTCAAGCATACACTAGCACATCCATATTCTTCGTCATCATCAATGGATAATCTCTTGCGTTTTTCAAAAAGGGGTAGTAGGTAGGTGATCCGTTATCACCTTTCCTCTATATCATTATGGAAAAATCCTTGAGTATATTTTTCTCAAAATATAGAAGTGATACGAAGACAAATCATTATTTACATTATTACGATGCCACACAATTGATTACATCATTCAAAAGGATGGAGATGAACCATGTTTATTGAAGTGGAAATAAACCCACAAATGAAATAACCAATTATGGAAATGACTTGTATAAAAAGATGATTTGGAAGCGAGATATTGTTGGTCCGAAAATCATTGCGTGGGAGATCTATGGATAGACGAGCCAACAGTGTGCAGGGCTTAGCCCCTCTTTGAGTCAGCAAAGCGAAACTGGTTTATTGCTATTTCTACTAGCAGGAACCTATGCAAGTCTCACAGATTCTGCCTTCGGGGGTTGGGATCTCATCCCAGTAGAGTGTTTCAGGCTGAGAAAAGAAAGGAATGAAAGAGGGAGGAGAGAAAGAACAGATCCGAAGGAAGAAAAGAAATGAATTCCAAAGCAGAAGGGTCAGAAGATTTACGTTTTTGGTTTGGTAGTAAACAGAGCCAAACCTACTTGCGTAAATAAACAAAGCAATACTGATGAGCAAATGACAGGAAAGTAGATATGAATCCAACAGATTAAACACATACAGATCTAACGTAAGAAAGACCTAATGCATAACACAGATATTGAGCACAAAGTCTTAATAATTGTATTACTGTTTTCTTCTGTTACAAGGAAGCTCAAAGTCTTTCTCTCCTCACTTCTATTTCTATCTAAAAAATGTTCACCCTGAATACAACAAGTATTCCAGTATTTATAGAAGATGAGGGAGAGAGAAGGCAAAATGGAGCCAACCACTTATTTACAAAGATATTTACAAAATATCTAAAAGTCATGTTGACTTTGACAACTTGGTGGATGACATCATCCCATGATGCAACATGGATGATGTCATCATTTGTGTCAACACATTTTAGACATTTCAAAAAGAAAGTCGGAGAAAAGAGAGAAGAAGAAGAAGAAGAAGAAGAAGAAGAAGAAGAAGTTACTCATCATCATCATCCTGCGGCCGAAAAGGGGTCGCTGTTTCTGATGCTGCTCAGGTGATGATATGTGGAACTGAGCGCGGTATTCCAAAAACTTGCTAATCATCGGCCCAAATTGATCCTGTGATGGATCCTTGTGCCATTCACTGATTGCTTCGCAAGTCTCCCGCTCGTCTATGAGCTTTTCCGGGAGTTTGGAATAATCTTTCTCCGCCTCGATAAGGAACCCGATGAAGTCCCTACAGGCCAGTAGGTTGTTGATAGATTCAGTGTCGAATGTGACCTCTGGCCCTGTCCCTTGAGAAGCTATCTCCTTGAAGATCCGGATAGTGTCATCGGCTGATCTCAAGGTAAGGGAAGGAGTGAGCAACCCTGGAGTCATGGCGAGAACAACTTTCTCCATTTGATGCATTGCATCCAGGGCCTCTTCCTTTACCTTGTCTATCTTTTCCAGAACGAATTCCAGCTGATCTATCCGATAGTCCAGAGTGGACATGGTTTTGTTGAGGGCCCTTGGATGGCCGAAGACTCCGAACTTGACCAGATCTTCGACTGAACAGTCGAACATTTGTTGGAAGGTCTCGTGCTGGAGTCTAGCATGTTCTAGCTCTTCTGATATTGGACCTGCTAATGCTTGGAGTTCCTTATTCACCTTCCCGATGTTCAGATATAGATTGACATATTCGGCGATCACTCTTTCACTGTCCTTGAGGATCTGGCTCCTCCAAGCAGAAACGGCCATACCCTGCTCGCCGATCTTTGAATACTCATTGATCTTCTCCTGACTGAGCAGCTCAGGAGTCTCGGCGGCAGTTGTGGGAGGTGCACTTCCCATCTTCTGTAAGGCTTGAAGCAGGTGTTTGTTCTGCTCCTTCAGTAGCCTTTTCTCTTCTTTCATTTCCCGAAGCTTTTTGCAGAGTGCATCAACTGCGGAAAGAGCTTCCCCCTGGAGACTTTGAGAAGACGTCCCCATCGTGACTTGGGTCACAGTAAAATCTGTTGGAGACAGATCTTCTTTCTCTTTGAGGGGGTCGGGGTAAGCTATTTCCATAACTCTCTCACCTGCAGCACTTTGAGAGAAGCGTGTTACAGGCTTGTGCTTCTTTGCCCCTTTGGCTGGAATTACCGAAAAGTCCATCGGAGCGATGGGAACTTTCCTCTTTTGCTGGCTCAGCTGCTGAGAGATCCAAGCTGGTCCTATAGAAGAAGGACCAGAGACAGAGGGGAGGCAGCAACGGTAGAGGAGGGGAAAAACGTGGAGACACGCGGCGGCGGCATTGAGAGAATAGCCGAAGAAGTGTCCACGGGAGGAAGGGAAACCGTAACTGCAGAAGACATAGGAAGGGAAGGGAGCTCGGAGATGAGGGAAGAAATAGAGGAAGACAAATCAGCGAGGGAGGAGAAGATAGATGAAGAAGCAGGGGAAAGGGTAGAAGAAGGGGCAGAGGACACGACCAAAGGGGTGGTCATTTGAGTCACTCGAGGAGGGGAAGGAAGAGAAGAAGAAGGGATAGAAGGGACCTCTGAAGTTGTAGCGACGCCGACATCCTAGGTGGATGGGCGTATAGGACTATCCTCTGTCAATTCTTCCTCCAGAGTTATAACCTGTTCTGGCTCTGAGGGAAGAGGACTTTCAGGGGCTTCTTCCTGAATGGTGCTAGTTTCACCTTCTGCACTTTTGTCCTTCAGCTGCTTCTTGGACCTTGGAGGTGCATTGCCCAACGGGGAAGTTGTGAAATCTACCCCGAGGTAGATCAGCCCGTTCATGCGACACCAGTGCTCTGTTCGCCGCATAGTCTCCTTGACCCTCTCCTCAATTGTTTGAGGAGCCTTGTTCCTGTCAATGGCCGGGAAGGGCCAATTGTCCCCATCTGTGTCATTATACACCTTATCTACTTCATCTTCCGTAGTCTGGAAGCCTTCGGGGACAATGGCCACTCCGTATTGGATGATTTCCGCCAATGCCAAGCGAGAGTGATCCTTTCTTCTGAGTTCCGCCTCATGGAGAACGTCAATGTAAATATCCTCAATTTGAGGGACATGGATCGGATCGAGCTTCACTTTTGGCAGGCAGCTTCTTGGGTCGAAGGTAGGCCTGGCTGGGAAGTCATGCTTCAAGTTGAGTAGCTCCAGCTCTGCGAACATTTCCTTTGCCTTATGGTGGGTGGAGCATGTGTATCGGCCCACTGTGAGGGGGAAAGGAGTTCCACCCTTCTTTCTTTTGAGGCACTTCTCATGGTATGTGACCAGCTGCCTTGACAGTTCTAGTAGAATCAGCTTAGGCCCAGCATACCTTGGTAGCCTGGTTGGCTCTCCCAAAAAGTTGGCAGCCCTCAGATAGGTGAACGTGGGGAATTGGGTGAACAGGGCCCCCCATTTCTCCGTGACTGCCACTATGTTTTTGGTTATCCGGCTATGAGTCATGTTTGGCCTCAGCAGGAAGATGACATGATAAAAGAATGCATCGTTAAATTTTGTGAAATGTTGGATGCTATTCTCCAGCCTTAGCTCTGGGTAGTAATCAAATATTTTGGCCTGAGGCCATACTCCACTTCGGTTCAGCCCCGGATAATCCCTTGCCGACGCTGCAGCGTAGACTACATAGGAGTTCATATGGAACACTCCTGTTGTGGCGAACTGTTGTAGCTGCTCAGAGATGGTGCTGCTTATTATTTCACCCCAGCAAAAGCGCTGATCGGGTAAATTTTTATTCATTGTCTCCAAGTACCTCAGCATCCATTTATGGAAGTAGTGGGCGTCGGAAAGCCCGAAGACTCTGCTCAGGAAAGTGATAGTGTCGCTGAGTTCTTCTGAGAAATCACTGCGGTGGATGACCTGGGGCCACCGGGTTACCACCTTCTTGTTCTTCAAGTATACCTCATTCATCAGCTGCATGCATTGGTCTTCGTTGTCTTCCCAGGCCTTGATGCATTCTTTTTGGCTGACGGCCACAAATTGCCGGTGATGAGGGATGCCGAGCATTATTTCAAAATGACGGGCAGTGAGGTTTATGACTACCTCGCCCTTGCTGTTTTCGACACATCTTGTGTCTTTGTTGTAACATTGGGCAATCACCATCATGAATTCGTTGTTGACGGCACTGACGGGGATTCCTCCGGCGAAGTGCAGGGCACTGCCTATCAATTTGTCCATCCATGGACTTCTTGTAACCTTCTGAGTTCTAACCCAGAATTCATCCATGTCAATGTGACCCAATTCTGAGTCTCTGACATCCATACTGCACTCAGCCTGTGATTCGGGCATCCTAACTCTTTGATATTTGTACTTCATCTCTTCTTCTGTCAGCTTAGCCTTTCCTCTTGGTTTGGTGGGTTTCTTGCTTGACGTAGACATGTGTTCTTTCGAACTCAGTTGCTGATCTGCATGAAGAAGAAGTGAGACCCAATCCAAAAAGGTTGAATTAGTCATTTGATCTTCCATTGGAATGCTAGCAGAAGAAAGAGTTAGAGATTTTAAGGCTCAGGGCGCAGGGTGCATGAAAAATGTAATTTGCAGGCCAAATAGATAAGGCGCACAGAAAAGGAGTGTTGCAGAGGCTAAACTAGCGCCAAAGGCGCATGGCGCATGGATGTTGCAGATTGCATTTTATATAGGGCGCACAGGAAATGCGTGTTACATTGAGATTTGGTGCGCCCTTTGGCGCATGGGTGTATCGTGTAGCAAGGACTTTTCGTGCGCCAAAGGGATATGGCGCGGCGCACGAAGGGTTAACACAACATGATGTTGTTGTAGTCGGGGATGCGCCTGCGCCTCTATAGTTTCATACTTGCGCAAATATAACTCGTGTAACATGGGAGCTGGGTGCGCCGATTGGCGCATGAAAAAGGGATGCAACATGGATGAACAGCGCGCCAAAGGGGCGCGGGATTGGCACTTGTAGCACGCGACAGAGGAGCGCCTTGAGGGCGCATGAGTTCATGATGCAGCAGGCAGAAAGGGCGCGCCATTGGCGCGGGTTTTGCTCATGTAACAAGGCGGGTAGATGCGCCGAGGGGCGCAACTGTTTTTAGTGTAACAAGACGCGCCAGTGCGCCAATGTGAAAAACAGAGCCTCTCATTGCTCAACCCTTTTTCCTTCTTTCCTCCATTTCAAAGATTGCTTGGAGATATAAGGTTTCAGAAAAGAGATTTTCAGACCAAGTTCTTTCAAAACAACACCCTCTACCAGCAGATCTGGAAAGAGGGAGGGAAAGGAGGAGGAAAAGAAGAAAAAGACAAGGCAGCACAGGGGGGGCTAGCTCAACATATTTCTATTTAATCAAAACACCAACCAGCAAGCTAAAACTAGACCATGAAAGCACTAAAAACCGAAAGCACACAACGCATGAGGGAACAAGAAGATCCTCTTACCTGGATATATAGCAAAAAGTTTCAATGGGTCCACAGGGCAATGAAAACGACGGAGCAGAGCCTGACAAGTTCTGAACGATCACGTGCTCGACAAAAAGAATGAAAATGACATTGGGCACGCGCATGATATATATAGAAAAACTTGTCATCAATGCGCCAACCACTTTTGAAATGGTGCATGAAAGTTTCTGTCGACAGGGGAAGCGTGCGCCCTTTGGCGCACGAAAGTATTTGACAACAGAAGATTGAGCGCACCTTTGGCACACCAAAAGCATTGTCGACATAAAGTTATGTGCGCCCTTTGGCGCACCAAAGCATGGTGTTGCAATGATATTATGTGCGCCCTTTGGTGCACCAAAAGGTGGCGCAACAAGAGTTGTGTCAACACAGCACATGCGCCTTGGCGCACACAAAGAGTCTCAACATCCTTTGGCGCACTAAAAGATGTGTTAACATAAAAAACCATGCGCCAAAGGCTTTTAAGGGGGCGCACCAAAAGTTAGTGTTGCAAAGCAATTTCATGCGCCCAGCCAAAAAAGGCTCAAAAAGACTAAGTTCAAAAACTAGATTTCCCGGGGAAGGGATTTTACAACGTTTCGAACGTGATGGATCCCTAATCGAGAGATCAAAACAAAATTTTCGGTATGGTTATCGGTAAAATTTCCCTTGTCAATTTTACGGGATAATGAGATATACTACCATGAAATAATATAAAAAAATTGATTAATTAATACAAGACATTTTGTGATAAGGAATCATGATCCTTCAGTATACAAAGGATAGGTCCCATGTGAAGACAAATCATTATTTACAAAGGGATTTACTTCAATACGGGGTTAATTATATTTCCTTGGGATCTTTTTCACATTATTCCAAGCTTTAAGAGTGTGCAAAATATTGGTTGAAGCATGGGTGGAGATACAGTCAATCGAGCCTACAACTTGCCTCCATCTTAAGAGGGAAGACACATTATGGAGGTTGTTGCGATGTGGGGGATATTCAAATTTTAAAATAACTATGGAAATGTGCTCTACCGCACACTCTGTGGGGCATTTGGCCTGAAAGAAACAATAGGATTTTTGAAATTAGTGTTCTAGTTTCAGTTATAATATTAAAGAAAACATGCACAACTTCAAAATATCTCACTGATTTAGAAAGTACTATTCTAAATAATTTGAATTTCAGCCCCACTATTTGAGTTAAAATAAATGATATGGAGAAGAGGAAAAAATGTTAAATGGAAACGCCCACCTATGGGAAGGTTCAAACTTAATTTTTATGGCTCAGCCAAGATCAAGGAGGGGAAATATGGGGGTTTAATCCGATACCATATGGGTGAATGATTTCTAGCGTATGCTTAGGACGGTGGGTAATCATTCTAATAACCATGCTGAGGTAATGGACATGCTTTGGGGAATAGAGCTAAGTGTCACTTTGAATATAAAGGACTTGATAATTGAAGGAGATTCCTTATGTGTGATCAATGCACTTAGGCATAAAGAGGGTATATGCTAGAAACTTAGTAACATTATTACCGATGCCACACAAGTGATTGCATCAAGTAAAAAGGGTGGAGATGAATAATGTTTATGAATCAGAATAAACCGTAGATGAACCTGGATAATTATGGAAATGACTTTATGAAAAATATGAGTTGGAAGGGAGATATCCTATCGTGGAATAATATAAAAAAATTGATTAATGAATATGATAAAATTTGTGATAAGGAATCATGATCCTCGGTATATGAAGGATAGGTCCCATGTGAAGATGAATAATTATTTAGAAAGGGTATTTACTTCTAAGATGAGGTTAATTATTGAGATTTGGGATATTTTTCACATTATTCTAAGGCTTAATACTATGTAGAATTCTAGTCAAAGTATGGGTGGAAATAGAGTCGAAACTAAGCCTAAAACTTTCCTCCATCTTAAGAGGGATGCCATGTTGTGGAGGATGCTTTGTGACATGGGGGATATCCAAATTCATCAAGAATATCCAAGGTAATGACCCTCAACTTGCAACTAAATTTGGAAAATCTTGGGATGGGGGATGTGTAAAAATAAGGGGCACAGAGATTGTTGTTAATGAGGATTCCATTGTCGAAGCTATGGGTATGTCTATTGAAGGTCTTAAAAATTTCAAGGATAAATCTAGGATAAAATATGAAATATCCACTACTTTTAGTTGTGAAGAGAGAATCCTTATGTATGATGATGAGATTGCAATAACCTACCTTCCAGATTGATGGCTAGATGTCTTCCTTGTGGTTATGAAGTATCTCACTTTAGAGGGAAAATTTAGGAAGATATTCTCTTATCATTTGTCTATTCTCAATTATCTCATAAGAAATCAAGCAATGAGTTTCCAATTTTTATTCTTAGATCCCTAACATATTCTATCTCGACTACCAAAATAAAAAAATAGATACTCCTCTACATCATGTCTTGATATTACTATTGTTCCGTAAAGGTTAACCCTTTCTTCCTCCTTAACCTCCCGATAATATAGAGGTTGAATTAGATAATGAAACCCTAATGGCCCAGATGAAACGAAGGAAACAATGATGGAAACCAGATGATCCAGATGACATAGATGACATTCTATATAATATGAAATAGAGTGATTAAGGAGGTGGAGAGTACCGTTAGAAAGGAAAGGGAAAGAGAAACTTTAGACCGAGAAGCTTGAATTCTTAGGGTGGAACCTACTACGGATACCATGCTTCGGTAAAAAAACCTCGTGTAAGAAGTCAAGGAATATCACACAAAAATTGAGGTACAAAATAAGATAATTGGTGGGTTGAATGTCGAAATACTCATGCAAGAACAAAGGATTTTAATCCTTCAAGACCAAATTTCTAAAGCTGAAACAGAGAAAGGAAAGGGTAAGATGCATGGAGATGAATAACTCGAATGATGAGGATATAAGGGTAATGGAGGAAAAGACCACCGAGAATATACCTAAAAATTCATCATCTCATGGATAGATGAAACGAGGGCAGAAATGGATAAATGGCCCAACATGAGAAGCTCAAGCAGAGATTCTTCGAAAAAGATGAACTAATGGCTGTCCTTTTGCTGCACTTTGTTATGAGATCTTATTTTTTTAGGTTTTTTTAATCTTGTGGCCATGGTGTATTTTTGTAATGTATTAAAAAAATTGTCATTATTTAGACCTAGTAGGGTCGTGCTCTATTTTGGTTGCACTATTGGTAAAACCTGTTTGACCTTATGCATATGGTTTCTTTTTTTGGCCTTTGGGCCTTCTGGACTCATTTTGCATAAAGGGGTTTTGGGTCCCTTTAAAACCAAATCTTATTAACTTATCTAAAAAAACACCTTGTGTCAAAGCTAATTTAATAGCTACATATTCAGCTTCAATAGAGGATATAAAATTGTAGCTTGCTTCTTTGATGACCAGGAAACTAACCACTTGCCAATGTGAAGAAATAGCTTAAAGTAGACTTTTTGTTATTAATAGATCCTTCTCAATATGACTATTTTTATCTAATTAGACATAATTAACTTTTTGGTATAAAATTACTATCTTTATTATAAGTACCTCTTACACATCTAAAAAATATTTTCATTTCTTGCAAATGATTCAGTGATGGATTGCCCATAAATATTAAAACTAGGAAACCCCATGAATCTTAATTTTTGTATTATAGAACCACTTGGTTCTAATGGCATATTTATCATATGGAAGATGGATTAGATTCCATGTATCATTCCTCTCTGTAGACACCTAATTTTTGTTGTGCAATTTTAATACTAAAATTGTGCTAATTTCCCACTTCCCCATCATTTCATCATAATTAGTATTTTTTTCTAATTAGCTAATATCCCCCATCTTCTTGGTAAATAAATGACATTTATTTAATTAATTGGCCTTTTCCCTCATCTAGGATGCCAATTAACTTCACAAATGTTGGTTATAATCCTCTTTTAATTAATTATTTAATATTAGTTAATCATTATTAATTAATTTCACTTTCACAATCTTGTATTTAATTAATAAACCCTCTTATTAATTAAATCCCCCTCTCAAACCCCTCTAATTCTACTAATTTCCCTTCAAATCATCTCTAAATAGATTCTACAAGATAAACATGACCTATTAATTAATCCCAATTGATTAATTAAATCTTCCCAAACTCCCATGGGTCATTAATTCCTAATTAATCTCTTTTAAACATACTTATCCACTCCTAATTCTATATCTTCTTTATCCCATATTTACTAGGATGTATGATTCTCCCAAATTGAAAAGCTATAAAAGAAACCTAGTACCTTCCCACCAATCTACACCTTTACACCTTCAAAATCTTGTACATCTTACTCAAGAAAGCATTTCTATTATAGGAAGGCTTGCTAAATTGAGAAACCCCTTACCTTCTTAAGTTATTAAGAGAAGAATAAAACATGGACTTTGGGCCATTTTGATTATATCTCTTCCATTTTAGTAATATCCTGATCATGTGTACTTTGAGTTTGAATTATAAGGAAATATCTACACATGAAAAGTGCATCTAATTGCAAAAGGAGGTTTGTATACTTTGTTTTTAACATTTTGTGAAAGTTTATTAGCTTATTTTCATTATTTATCTTGATGTATTTGATTAAAGAATTAAGATAGGATTTACTTGGTGTTAAATCCTTTATTAGATTAGCTTAGTTTCTTTAACATGCATGCATATGGCACACATGGTGGGATGCCCCTTTATCTCACATGCATTATTTTCTTAGTTTAGTTTCATTTACCACTTTCATGCAAGTTCTTTCCAATTTGTTGAAATTTCTATGTTCTTATAGATGTTTGTTAGTATTTTGGAGTGTTGAGTTTTGCTTAAAGGTAGAAAGAGGAAAATCCTTCAATTTTCTATTTTACCTCATTTTTTTAGCTTCATCAACTTCAATGACCTCACCTTGGTAAACAACGACCTCATCAATATAACCAATGAACTTTTTTGACTATCAATGGCCTCTACCTGCAATTTTTTCAGACCTATTTTTTTAGTTTTAGGGGCCTCACTACAAGTCCCAATGTCTTTGTCAGTTTTAGTGACCTTAAAGCAACTTTCAACGATCTTGACAAAGATCAATGACTTCGTCCTCTTTGAAAATAGTTTCACTTTGTGGAAACAACCTTGTCCTATCTACTAGTGGCCTTGCCATGTAGCCCAATATTTGTAAATTTTATAGTGCTTCCTATTATTCTAGTGTTTTCCTACAAATTGTTTATTGTTTGTCAACATTTAGTGATCATTTTTCTATTTTTTCAACATGATGTGCTTAATTTATTTTTTATACATGTTTTTTTTTAAACACCTAGGTACTTAATTCTATTTTTGTCTTGAAGATAATACTAAAAATACATGTTCAAAACAAAAACAAATTCTCAACTACTTCTAAGAAAAACAAAAATTCCATCAAAAATGACATTTAGAGTGAAAAATTTAGGTAATTACACTAAACAACAAAACTACTATTTTGTTTAGCGTCCTTACTTTGTATCAAGCAACCTTGTTATGCATATTGGTGTCCTTTCCTATTATGACAACCTTGCCTCACGTAAAAATGAATTTTCTTAAATTTCAAAGTGGCCTCATGAAATATTGTAGTGGCCTTACCTCGTAAACAAAAAAAAAAAAAAAAAAAAAACAATGACCTCACCGTCATGCGTATCGGTGGCCTTATGAAAAGTATCTTAGTTTTTGAATTTCTCTCACCATTTAGTTATATTTTTAAGTTAATTGTGTTTTAAAACTACTTATTATTGGTGTGTAGGTTACCATATATCACTTCCCAAAGAAAAATTATCAAACAAAATAAACTAATTAAACAAAAATACCAAGTTATGTGAACATCATTTTTGGTTTTGTTTTTATATTTGGTAAAAAGAGGTTTTGGTAGGGTCCCTACCCGATACAACAAGGATCATCATATATATATATATATATATATATATATATATATATATTAAAGTTCTCAAGGGTTAAAAATACCAAATATCAAAAAACACCGGAGAAAGAACTGAAACCAACAAAAACCAAGTAGGAAGCGAAACAAAGAACTAGAGAAAGCCCATAAGCTCGCCGTCTAAAATTGTAGGTCCAAGATAAGCGGGGAAAAGCCAACCGAGTCAACACACCACTCTAGAGGCACCTCAACTTTGAAATTTGATTCTTTCAAGAATAATAGAGTTTAAAATCTTAGGAGATGTATTACCATTCCCAATCCAATTTTAAAGAGAGTTAGAATTCACACAAATTTTTACACTTAAGTCAGCCACCTTATTTCCTTCTTTGAAGGTGTGATAAATTTTATAGTTTGAGAAAGACCTTAGAGGGAGGATAAAATATTCAATGATTTTGTTAATGGTCCAACTTGAGGGTGACTTGCTTTGAAGGTAGTTCAAAATGTTCATAGAATCCCCTTCAACCTATAGATTTGAGATATTCAAAGATTTTGCAAGTTGGATTCCCCATGAAGTGGTTAACGCCTTATCATAATGGTTTTCTAGACCCCATGTTCCCTACGTAGGTGTTATGAGGTTTCCGTTATCATTTCGATGACTCCTCCTCCCCGCATCTTCCGGGTTTCCCTTGTCTACCCCATCAAAATTTATCTTATACCATCCTTCTTGAGGGTGGGTCTAAACAGATCTTGCTCCTAGCAAGTCTAGAATTTCGTTTCTTGGGATCTTGGGTGAGATGTAAGTTCCAATTCTTTGAGGAACTTGATTTTCAGAAGCATTCAAAATTCCTTTTCTACGCTTAATGGATGATTTGAAGTTCTCATTTATGAGAAGAATCAAATTTTGAATACTATATCCCCTTCCCGTGAAAATTATTCGGAGTTTGATCACAATGTATTTGAATCTTCCGGGTCTGTTTCTTTGATTCTTCTCTTTTCTCTTGGATCTCTGCATCTTTTTGTTCTTTGTGCTCATTTGATTCTGCTTGTGATGCCTCCTTCTCGACATCCTTTTCCTATATTTATATATATGGGACAAGAATCTCATTTATCTGGGTTTTCTCAAAATACTCCCCTTCCTCCATGGAATCTTGCTCCTAGATTTCAAGGCATGCAAAATGGTTTTCCTTGTCCACGAACTAGTTTTTTAAGGTTTTTGCTAGTTTCTTGGTCGGTGCCTTTACCTCAGACATCTTCTCCTACCATTCCATTATTTTTTGTTCCCTTGTGTTTCCAACACTGATATTTTTGGGAAATCTTTAACACTATGCCCCAATTTTTTGCATTTTTGCATCTAGCGATAGATGTCTCATATTCAAGTGTCTTCTTTAGTTTCCTTTTGCTTCGAATTACAATTTTCACTTCATTATTATCATAGTATTATTTGATTGATCATATTTTTATACACGTAGGTTTCTTGATGAAGGTTAAAAATATTGGGTTAATTATTTCCTTAACCATTTAGGATTCTTATTAAAATGATATATATATATATATATATATATATATATATATATATATATATATATCTTATATATATATATATATATATATATATATATATATATATATATATATATATATATATATATATATATATATATAAGATTAACCTTATTTTGACCACTTTACAAGGGTATTTATTTCCATTTGACATATTTTACTTCTTGATTGTACCTTGTCCTAACTATGTATGCTTTTTTCACATGCTGAAAGATGATCTTGGAAATTATAAACAATTTTGATACTTTTTCTATTTTAGTAGGGTTTGGTGGTTAGGACATCATTACCTAATCATTTGGAAAAATACCATGTGCCGATGGGCTATATAAATTTGTGGTAAGATCAATCATTTTTGGCTAAGTAGGGGTTCAATTTTACCTAGATCCTATGAAGTGGGGTGTATTTTCCTCTAATACACAAGCCCTAGGTTGGATCCAATAGGAAACAAGTGTATTTTTGACCAAGCTCCACTAAAATGGTTAGAGTGAAGGGGAGGGGATTTAACCCTTCAAACCATGTCTTAAACATCATTTCCTAATTTCACAGACATGTGCCTCACGTAATGAAAGGAATATCAAGGATGCCTTAGTAGTTTTTACCCTAGCTAGAAGGCCAAATATTAGTGATAGGTTGTGATTTCTTGCTTTCTCCCAAAAATTGTGTTTGTAAACAAATTTTAACCAAAATTGGTTCTTAGTCCAAAATCCTTTATTCATAAAAATTACATGACAAGACTCTATCAAAATGTTGGTAAAATAATTTGTTGTGTTACAAATTATTTGTTTCCATCGCTCATGAGACTACACCCCTCGGTCTTATGTATAGAGAGGCTCCAATTATTAAATGTAAAACTATCCCGATTCTATCTAAATGTTATGGGGTGGCTAAATAGGCCAAGGATCACATATGAACACTTCTTTGAACTCTGTGGTAAAGTGCTTGTATAAGGTACAAGGAGGAATTTGTAGTGACAAGGGATAAAGGGGGAAATTAGGTGAGATGGTTATTGTTGTGAGTAGGGAATAATTGAGTTCGGACACAATAACCATAATATTTCAACATTCAATTAGAGGAAATAAATAATGTAAGCATTTAGCAAGACCAAAAAAGTATAGACACACAATTATTTAGGTTCATCAATCAAGGAAATGAAGTTCCTTCTTGGTTATTAACAATTACTATGCAAGAAGAGTCTAAAAAAGAGATAGAATAGAGTAGCACATGAGAAAGGGAAATGGAATAAATGTAGCTTTTATTTCTTGTGTTGGTGATATGAAGCTCAATATCTAAACCACAATCCATAATTGCTACAGAAGAGAGAAATTTAAAAATCAAGGAGCCTTTAGAATAGAGTAGCCATCCTAATTTATAGTATTATGAATTTCCTTATCATATACCCCCACACGACTCTTCATGTTCTCATTCCACTTGTAACTTTACATCTTCCTAAGAAGCGAAGAACATAGGTTCCTTTTTATAAATCAAATGGAATTTTACAATTCAATTTTAGAAAGCCACCTTGATTTAATTTAAATTGAATTAAATATAATTTCAATGTAACTACAATAATTAATGATATAAAAATGATAAAATATAGTAAATGGAAAAGCAACAAGTAAGAAATAATATGAAACCCTAAGAAGAGAGAGAGGGCGACTTAGCTACTTTTAGATTGATATGGAAGTGTTACGAACCGAGGAACTGCTAAAACAAAATGAAAAGAGTGTCATTAGGTCTCACTAGAGGTTATGGAACTTAGAATTGTGTAGGAAAGGAGTGCCCATAGGAGGAAAAGAGAATCTGGGCACTAATGACTGGATCTGGATGCTAGTGATCACCTAGATGCTTAGGTTTTGATATCTTATGTGAAGGAGGATCTTCACAGTTAGCTTCTATTTGTCACTCTAGTCTTGCTCCAACGTCACCGATTGTTCTTGTAACCTACAAATAAAGATACCTAGCTACACATGCCCAAAATCCACATCAAATCTAAAAATAAAGATGTAGAATGTGGATTCATCTGACCTAATTGGTTAACTAAAGAGTGTACTTAGTACTTGAGAACTTCACTACATTTCACACTACATTTCAAACTCCATGTAGTTCTATGTGAATGTTTGTGTGATGATGCCCTAAGATTCCCTTGTGTAAGTTGCATAATGATAGCAGGCTAGATCTATAATATAGAAAATTTATAGAATGTGTGAGATGGAATAGAATAGACTTCCCCTCCTATGTTATGTATGTAGAGTGATGCATCCCTTGTCCCTTGAGTGAATGTGCTAGATGGATGATTTGTAATGCTCTTGTGCCTTTGGATGCAAGCTTAGGTGATAGTAGATAATGCTAGTGCTTGGCCCCTTATTTGAGAGCTATAACTATATATATATATATATATATATATATATATATATATATATATATATATATGATTCCCTTGTTTGAATTTTGTAATTGAAAATTGGAAGGCTGACCCAAAAGTATAAAAGATGCCCAAGAAGTAAAAGAGACCCAAAAGAGTGAGAAAAGGGGAGAAAGGGTCCAAAGTTCCTAGGAGGGACACGGGAGCACAGGCACTATTTTGTGAGGCCATAAAAGATAAGTAAGTCAAATATTGATATTGATGTAGGGTGTGTAGTTCAATAAAATTATAACAAAACAAACAAAAGACCTTATAGAAATTGTCAATTATTATTTTTCTTGCTTAGGAATCATGTATATATTAGTATGACCTAGGACCTAGAAATTTACCCAAGTGCATAGATTTTTGTCTACATTTTATCCACTTTATGCTATTGAGTGAATACTCAAAAGGATAAAGTATATAAATAACATACCTTTTACCTCTATAGAGAAGAGTGTATCCAATAGCGTGCATATTGGACAAGTGAAGCATGAAGTGATCACAATGCGAAGTGTGGAGACTAGGAAAGGGAAGTAGACCTTAGGGGTGAACCTGTATGCATATTATCATGTTGTTGGAGCTTGTGATTGCTTATGTGAGAAACGTATTGTTATATATTAAGGATATACTTACAAAATAAGAGTTAGAGAGTAGTCAAAGTTATGTATATGATAAATCAAAGTAACATGTGTATAAGTAAGTAAAAATGTAAAAGTATGTAAAAGGAAAGTGTGCACCTGATGTATAAGAGTGTAAGAGATAGAGAATTATTCCGAGTTGCTAGATTTGAATGCCGATGGTGAGGTTTTTGGGTGATATCATGCCAAGAGTGAGTTTTTGAGTGATCTCATGTCGAGAGTGATTTTTTTTGGCGATCTAACACCGAGAGAAAGTTTTTGGGTGATCTCATGCCAAGAGGAGAGTGTTTGGGAGAGAGGTCTAGATTTTCTCTCCTTCTATAAGACATCCCCAATAAGCACCACTTTGTAGATGGTATGTCTCTCGATTTGTTCCGATTATTCGATTGTAACTAAAATGTGACTAATAGACTGAATTATGTAACTAGAGGCAAGTGCCTACTATTGATTGATCTAAAAATGTTGTGTACTATGCTAGATTGAGAAAATTACTATTTTTTTCCATTAGGACAATAGCACCCAACGGGGAAAAAAACCCACTACTACGGTCTATGTTTGGATGCTAGTGTCTACTCTATATTTTGGACCCATGTCTGTTTTTGGGTCAATCTATAATTATGTGCATGTGTTGATTCTATACTTTGTTATGTTGTACTATATGTCTAAGCTAATGTAGGGGTGATTTGTTCACCCAATAGATTCCCCCCTCATTTGGGGTGCATGCGATGACTGTAGGAGAATGTGGTCCAAAGGATATGATCTCGATACTTGATATATATATATATATATATATATATATATATATATATATATGAAGTGAATACCTATAGGGGGTAGTGGATGTGCAAGATAGAAACCAAGGAACATGCAAACAAAGGAGGCTAGTAGCACATTTTAGTAAAAATAGCTAGCATGCAAGAGAAGAAAATGTAACAAGTAACTAGGAAGACAAGATGGAATGTGAAAAATAGGTTTCAAATATGGGAAATCACTCACAATGTCATAAGACAATCAGGGATGAATCCACTAAAAGGATACAATAATCAATGAAGACATAAGACATATCCCACAAACAATAACAAATAATAACAAGCAAGAAAGTGACAGATAACCATGTTTGTATTGATTTTGTAAAACATATGCGACACATGAAGTACCCATTAGTTTATTATAAAGATAGATAGTATGTCAAAGCATGTATAAATCAGTGACAAGTATAGTGATTATAAATAATAGTACTAAAATGATAGAACTGTGATGTGTAAAGTATGATAGAAAAAGTAGATGCCCCAAAAGCTTCAAAGTGGGATTGGTAGAGAGTTGTCTCAATCATCTTGCATTGTGTATGAATTTTTAATAGGTTTGCATTCACCTCAAGATATAAAATGAATACACATGTGTGTATGAAAATAATAATGATATGTTAAGAATCCAACTAGCATAGTTAGCAAAGTGCAACATGTAAGTAGTATAGGCTAACAAAAATAAATGCAACCAAGATATGAAAATGATGTGTGAGTGTGATAGTGTGATATGTAAGGTGTGAAGATGGTAGGAGCAGTTTTTCCCCCTAGAGGATGTGTATGAGATGAGGTTCATTTAGAAATTCCCTAAAAAATCAAGAATGAACCACGAGATAAAGAGTGCATCATCGGGAAATGAGTGTATTACATGAGAATAGATATTAGGAAAGATTTATCATGAAGTATTGAGCATGAAGCATAGATAATGTGAGGTTCATTTAATAATTATAACCTCAATAGTTTAGTATGAATCATGGAACTTGAGTGCTTCATTAGGTAATGAATGTATTGTGTGCGAGGAGATGCTAGAAATATGTATCGTGAAGTGGTGCATGTGAATTGTGGAGGGTATAAGTAGATACTAGAGATAACCAATAGTGATGGAGATTTATGAGATGAAGTAAGAGGGAACACACCATGGTGACGGGGTTTGAAATGTATCATAAGAAAGTATATTGTCATCACAATGAGAGGTAGAAGAAAGAGTAGGACCAGGGTTGGATTTTGGGTGACAGAGGAAGTTTAAAGAGGTTAGATATCACAGGGTGAATTGGTTGGTCTTGCTTGGTTGGTGGTTTCTTATTTGGAATTGGTAATGTTGTAGAGGACTTGATAGGAGGAGATGATGGGGTACTTGATTTTTAAAGGTGGTTTCTTAGTTGGAATTGGTAACGTTGTAGAAGACTAGATAGGAGGAGATGATGGGGTACACATTATTAAAGGTGGTTTTTTAGTTCGAATTGGTAAGATCAGAGAGGATTGGATAGGTAGTGCCTACAAAGGATTGCACTACAATGACAGATGCTAGGTTTTTATGGGAGAACATAATCAGTGGGTATGGTTGTCCTTAAAGCTTAACAAGTGATAGAGGTACATAATTTCTCAATGAAATGGTAAGGATTCTAATAGTAGAATTTATGGTGGTCCATCACATGAATACCCCTATCATCATCCTCAGAAAATGGGCTGCTGAGGCATTTAACAAAATACTAAGTCAAATGTTGGCCAAGATTTGTGATGTTGGAAGAAAAGATTGGGATGACAAAGTATCAGTGTTCTATGTCTAATGAGCATCATCATGCTATAATTACTAATTTTCCTTCTTCAAGTAATTAAAGAGCCACCTATCACACCCAATGTCATACCACCTTTAAAAATACGTACCCCATCACCTCCTCCTATCCAAGGTCCTCATATCATTACTTTTACCGATTACCTAACAAGATGGGAAGAGGTAGTTCCTACAAAGGATTGCACTTTAATGACAGATGCTAGGTTTTAATGGGAGAACATAATTAGTGGGTATGGTTGTCCTTTAAGCTTAACAAGTGATAGAGGTACACAATTTCTCAATGAAATGGTAAGGATTCTAATAGTAGAATTTATGGTGGCCCATCACATGAATACCCCCTATCATCATCCTTAGGAAAATGGAACTACTGAGGCATTTAACAAAATACTAAGTCAAATGTTGGCCAAGATTTGTGATGTTGGAAGACAAGATTGGGATGACAAAGTATCAGTCGTTCTATGTCTAATGAGCATCATGCTATAATTACTAATTTTCCTTCTTCAGTAATTAAAGAGCCACCTATCCAACCCAACGTCATACCACCTTTAAAAATACATACCCCATCGCCTCCTCCTATCCGGTCCTCATATCATTACTTCAGACCGATTACCTAACAAGATGGGAAGAGGTAGTTCCTACAAAGGATTGCACTACAATGACAAATGCTAGGTTTTTATGGGAGAACATAATCGGTGGGTATGGTTGTCCTTTAATCTTAACAAGTGATAGAGGTACACAATTTCTCAATGAAATGGTAAGGATTATAATAGCAGAATTTATGGTGGCCCATCACATGAATACCCCTTATCATCCTTAGGAAAATGGAACTGTTGAGGCATTTAACAAAATACTAAGTCACATGTTGACCAAAATTTTTGATGTTGGAAGACAAGATTGGGATGAAAAAGTATCAATCGTTCTATGGGCATACAGGACAACCTATAAGAGGTTGAATAAGGCCACACCATTTTGCTTGGTTTTTGGTGTGGAGGTTTTTTTCCATTGAATTCATGTTAAAATTGTTGCGTATAGCGCGGTAAGGAGGGTTGGATGATGAACAAGTGTTGGAAGAGAGGATTGATAAGTTGATGCAGTTAGATAAAAGGTGATCACTTGCTAGATGGAGTCGAAGATAAAAGGAAAAACAAAATGCATAACATGACCATCATATCAAAAACAAGTAGTTTGAGATTGGGTAGATGGTGTTGTTATATGATTCCAAGTTTTTGTGCCATCGGGAAATTGAAATTCCATTGGTTAGGACCTTACATCATCTTGTACATCCTTGATTTAGGTGCTTGTCGATTCAAGTGTTATATGGGATGTGATTACTGGGTCATTTCAATGGGAGTAGGATAAAGCCCTACCATAAATAAGTCTTCTTGGTGTTTTTAAATAAGGTAGTATTTCCAGTTAGCCTAGGATTTCCCTTTATTCCTTTTCTCATTGTTGTTCCTTTATTTTTGTTTCATTTTATGCCTTTTGTGTTAAGTAACTACATTATTTTCTAAATTTTTGTATGCGTAGAGAACCGCGCATTTGTTTTAGTGTGGGGTGGAGTAGTGCAAAGTAAAGTATAAGACAATAGTAAAATTTGAGTGGACCTGTAGAAGGAAATGCGTAAGATTGAGAAAGCACATAGGGAAACAGTGGATAATGAATTATGGTGTCAAGAAGGCTATAACAAAGACCACATATGAAGAATGAAGAGCGCAGGAACAAAATGAGGTAGGCGAGGGAAAAATTAGGTAAATGATGAAGTTCCTTCGACACAATAGACACACGTGTAAGAGTCTTTGGTCAGATTGGATTTTTTAAGCATCAAAAGGTTGTAGAATGTTTTTTGTGTAGGATTGGGTGCATGGGTAAGGGTGCTTAAGGATGGCCTATTCGAAAAATCTACATTTAATGCTAAGTACGTTGGTTGGTGGTATAGCATTTATTGTTGGAGAGGAGCAAAAACTATAAATATGAGGTCAGAAAATCATTATTTTACCTTGCTATTATGAATTTGAAGTGCTCTTGTGAACTAGGGCATCTAGAGAGATTTGTGTGAAGGAAGAAGAATCATAGAAATCTAAGTGTGTGACTAGGGTGGATCTACAAACCAAAGTGGAAGGAGTACATGGGCGTGAGAAAAGTTTGTTTGAAGTGTGTCGTCTTGTGGAAGGGTTTTCCTAGTTAGGGTTTGGTAGCTAGGGCATGGAAAGAGAAGGATTTCTTTGTGGAGTTAAGCCTTAGAATTGAGCAGAGTAGTAGAGCAGAGCAAGGAGTTTTAAATTTTAACCCGACAAGAAGAATGAAACCGAAGAAGGAAATTATTTCACCAAATAAATAGAAGGGAAATGGAAAAGGAAAATAATCCGCTTATGTTGCTAGCTCTAATGAGGAATGGTACGCAGAAATGCAGTACCCAAATGGAGTATTGTTGGGAAAAAGTGGATATCACATTTAAGACAAATGGCGATGAGTGATTACAACCATTGTACAAGCACTACAGAGAAATAAATGGTGCTGGATCTCATTCGTCCAACTAAAAAGAGGACACGAGATGGAATGCCAATATATAACAATGAGGTACGGGTAAAGTTGGAGAAGGCAAGGATATTACAACTATATGAGTTGTCTTACTTTGGAAAGCCCGAGTGGCTATATCAGTGGTTGATGTCACGTGTACATGAAGACCACTTCTACTTTGCAGGCACAAGATGTGCATAACACCTCAGTTGATATCCAAATTCACTGGCCTGAATTGTGAAGGGGAATCCATAGATGATGATTTGAGTGATAAGGAGGCCATTAAGGAAACTGTGGAGGCTTACGACTATAAAAAGGGTTCACGGTACGTTGACATCACAGGCATTCTAGACCTTGTTATGAGGATGGCCATGTGCTTGGTCACTAAGCTTAATGATCAAGAAAGATGGACACAAGTAAACAAGGCATGGTTAAATGTATGTTGGAAGATCTCAGAAGGGACCATCTATAACTTGTTTTCCTTTATTTCAGATAAGATCATAAGCAATACGCAGGAAGGAAAAAAGATACTATTCAGAAAAATTCTCCTCACCATCATCATCTCAGCTATTGGAGTGCCCGATGGGCCAAAGAAGCTCATTTGGGAGTATCTAGAAGATAATCCCTCTCCCGCGACAAGGTTTGAGAAATATACATGTGAGACCATAACGGTCACTCATAAGGCACTCCTAAAAAAGTGGTAGAAGCATATGCATGATGCATTTAGGGAAAAATACAGGATCCCCGAGTAAATTCCCACACTCATGGATGGAGAGGTAGAGTTTGCATTTTAGAAAAATTTCACATTGGTAGGTTTACATTAACGAATGGGACTCTTAACCCATGATGCGAGCTACCTTTCTCCTTCACCACACAATACTTCCAAGTAGTGTTCAACCCATTCAAAGAGGCCAAAAGGTTAAGGTTAGACCTTATTGAGGTAGACCAAGACTGCCGCGAGTTATTTTGAAAGCTCGTATACCATAAGAAGAAAGAATACGTGCGAAGTATGTCTCCCACAAAGTATTAAGGATGAAGTCGATAACATTGTGAATCTCCAAAAGAGATGCGGCTAGGGTATATCTATACATAAGGCCTAAGTTTGAGAAAGGAACCTATCTAGAGAGTGATGTCTCCATTCTAGAATACCCCACAGGGAGGAAAAATGTCATGCCAAAGAAGAGGGAAAGAGAAGAGGTACAGGAGAAGAAGGCACCAAGTGTGCAAACTACACAATCGGTGGGCATGCCGGAAGCAATTGCTAAGCCTAGCACTTACGCACGTAAGAAGAAGTCCCCAGTCAAGGAAAAGACCCTGGAAGAAGAGGCACCAAAGCATGAAGGACCCCTCACACATGAAGAATCATCCATGAAGATGTCACCTCGAAGGAGAAAGAGAAGGAAACATCTCTTTTACTAGAGTCACCGATTAGAAAGAAGCGAGAAGGTGGTAGAAAAGGCGGGAATCGGAGGAAATAGAAATCCAAGAGGCCTACATTGGTGACAAGGATGATGACAAGCCCGAAGGAGGTCAAGACCATCCGGTATATAATGTACATGAATCTGAGGAGGAGGAAGATGAAGAGGAGAATGATGAGGAGGAAACAAAGGATCAAGGCAAGGGGGTGAGCAAAGAGGTAAGCACCAAAAATTAGGGAACCCCAAGCCTCACCAAGGAACAAGTGGAAAATTCCAAGTGGGAATCATTAAGGATTTGCTAGAGTAGGATTTGGAGCAGAGTGCAGATGAAATTTTGAAGGAAATAGAAGAAGAAAGTGTTGGGAAATAATATGGCAGCATGGGTGGAAATCCCAATTTGGTAGTAAGCTTCCCAAAGGCTGTGTAAACATGTGGTAAGGGCATAGTGGTAACACAAGGGAAAGGAATGGGATACATCAATGATCCAAGAAAGGTGCTACGTGTATGCTTCCAAAGCACTGTACCAATAGAACAAATCTTGGCTATGACTTCATTGATGAAGAAGGCACATATCCCCAAACCAAAAAGATGTTATCTTGGGTGTTTGAGTCCCACGTGGATGAACCTGAGTTTGAATTAATTCAGGGAGTGTTGATGAAGGTGCCAGAGACAAAAATATTAAATCCCTTTGTGAATGCTCAATAATTGTCAAATGAGCAGGTCTACAACACACTCAACAAGGTTTCAATTGAGATTGAGGCCAGACTATTCGAAGGAATGATAGAGTGAGATTCCTAGAGGAGGAATTGGAGAAGGAAAAGAAGGAGCTCATTGAGAAGAGAAAGGACTTGAAGCAAGAATAGCTTATCAACATGTAGTTAAGGTGTGAACTGAAAGAGGAGAAAGTAAGGGTGCACGAGCTACACAAGAAAATTGAAATGATTATGGGTGTTATTGTTTTAAAGCATCCTAACCTAGTGCCACCTAAGAAAAAATATGAATCAACCTTGTAGTGTCTGGAGGATTTGACCCACATCCTCATGATGGAAAGGAAGCCACTTGCCTTAGAGACTACAGAAGAAGCATTGGCACGCTAAGAGAGAGAAGAGAAGCTAAAGGTTGTCAAGATCATTACTTGATATACCAAACTCCTTGTAGAGGTAAAGGTCATCGTGCAAGTTGTTGAAGCTGCATATGAAAACTGTGTTGATAGAGATAGAGTGGCAAGCATCCTGGTCACCACACATGAAATGGAACTCAAGGAGTTTCAAGAAAATAATAAGGGGAATAGAGTAAAAAGGGATAAAATCTTGGCGAGGTAGAAAATAAGTTAGAAGCTATCGAGACCTTGTGAGGCTCGATCAAAATATGGCTAAAGGAGTTATACCCCAGATCACCCATAGGATGGATGCACTTGATGACTTAGGAAAACAATTAGAGGGTATTGTTGAGACAATGAGTGCCAAAGGGGAGAACTTAAGTTTTGAGGAGGTGAGTGCCCTAGTTAGAGACATCTTTCAAAGAAGCACGCAGTGAGGTTGATTCCTGGGAAAATATAGAGGAAGAAATAGGGAAGGATTTCCCTCTCCTCCTTCAAAAATAAGCATTGTTCTCTTTCATTTTCCCCATTCTTTCTCCCAATTCTTCATTCCTTCATTATTTTTCCCACTATTCAGAGCCCATCATTCTTTATTCATTGAAGAGAAGTGTTTACAAGGATGGATAACTTGGGCGTTGTGTGGGGTAATGTTGGGCCCCAGAATATTGGCTATGTATAAGAAGGTGTTGGGCATGTGGGACCTATTTGAAGAAGAGCACATGGGGTGAAGGTGTGCGGGGGTAGGGTTCTATCGGGTTTAGCATAACACATGGAGCGCGTGCGTAATACAAGATGGTTTTGGGACTTAGACATATTTGGCATTCCAAGTAGCACATGAGGAAAGCGTGACCCATCTAGCATGTGGATTGGATAAGGTGTTAGCATGGCAGATGTATGGTCAAAATTTAATGTTCCATACATGCGATGGAAGGATCCAGAAAGACATCATTGCAAAGAGTGGAGAGCTCAGATCAAAGGAAGAATGCTCCATTAGAGGACCACATGGACACTTGGAAACCAATCTGTTATCTCAAGAAGGCATGGTGGTGGAGACTAAAGCTATATAGAGATGCTCAGGTAGAAGAAAAGAGACAAGAGACACAAAGGAGAGACACCAAAATTTGTCTCATATAGTGTTGGATAAGTGAAGCTCTGTAGGAATAATGAAGGATCCTTTGGGTTGGGATTAGGATAACTATAGGAGTGATGTCATATTTAGAGGGATGGGTCTGTAACTAGTTTTTAATATGGAAAGCATAGCTTAGGTCCCTAATTCATGACTCTGATCTGCATTGTCATATTGGTCTGTTATGACCTTAATGAATGTAACATGGTTATTGAACTTGTTAACATGAATATGAGGTTCATTCTAAAGAATATATGTTGTTCATGAGCATAAATTGTAGTACATTTCCTTTATGTTATGAAACATTTTAGTATTCTGTTAGATACTTATCTTTTGTTATCTAAATGGATGCATTGATATGATAACTCATCCTAAGCTCTTAGAATGAACACATGGTTATTTTATTTCTTGCATCTAAATCTGTCATTAAGGATGTATTCTCACAAGACTCATGTGAATAAGGTGCCGACACCCACGTGTGCCTCGAGTGAGCGACCGGTGCTCGTTGGGTGATAGGTGGTGCACATGGGTTTAGGCGTGTTCTAGGGGTATAAAAATGACTACATGTCTCATTCACTTAAGTGTGTACACATGAAATATATGCACTTGGGTGCATTTATAGGTCCTACATCATATATATATATGATTCCTAAGTAAGAAAACTAATCATTGAAAATGTTTTTTGGGTCTTTTGAATTATTTCTTATACTTTTACCGAGCTTACACACCCTACACCCATGTCGTATTTGACTAACCTATCTCTTATGGCCTCGAACATTAGCTCCCAATTATGACACTAACACTCAATTAATCCTATCTCTCATGGAAGCTTTTGACCCTTTCTCACTCTTTTGGGTCTCATTTACTTTTGGGCATGTTTTATACTTTTGGTTCGGCCTTCCAGGTTGTCAATTACAATATTAAAATAAGTGAATCATATATATACATTGTTATAGCTCTCAAATAAGGCTCCAAGAACTATCATTATCTATTATCACCTAAACTTGCATTCAAAGGCACAAGATCATTACAAAGCATCCATCTAGCACCTTCACTTAAGGGACAAGGACTACATCACTATGCATACACATCATAGGAGGGGAAGTCTCTTCTATTCCATCTCACACATTCTATAAATTTTCTATATTATATATATATCACACTATGATTTGTAACTTACAAAAGGGAATCCTATGGAATCATCACACACACATTAACACAGAACTATATGAAGTCTGAAATATAGTGTAAAACTTGGTACTAATTTCACTCTTCGGATGACCGTTAGGGTGGTTTAACTCCACATTTTGATTCTTTGTTTTTAATATTTGATGTGGTTTGTGGGCATGTGTAGCTAGGTATCTTTCTTTGTAGGTTACGGGAATAATTGGTGACATTGGATCAAGATGAGAGTGACAAAAAAACCAACAACAAAAATCCTCCTGCATAGAATAAATCATAACCCGAGAATCGGATGGACACTATTGGATCTCAAAATTGCACCTTGCCCTAGGTAATAGAAAACCTAGGATTATGAGGCAACACGAGACTATCTCCAAGTTGTGGTACCATGCAAACTAAGACAGACCTCCAGAGAAGGCTGGTTCCTCTACCTAATCCTAATGCTAAAACTATTCCTACAAAGAGAAAGAAAATCTAAGTAATCATAATCTACATAATCCAAGGGACCGGGGTTAGAAGGAGATACACGAAAGGGAAATCCTAAGTTAAAATGGGTGGTAGCACTAGAAAAAGGGGTGATTTCTCTCCAGAAGGGGAAGGAAAGAGAGAAAATGTGGGAGAGAGGGAAGACATATGTGCCACATACAAGAACCATATAGAATGAACTTTTCCATGTATTAACAACATAGAAAAATGGAATATGTAAGTAGGAAATACACACAACATGTCAGAAATTAATAGAGAGGAAAGATACAATAAAATGAGAAAAGGTCATATAAATGTGCCACAAGATTTTATTTTATTGTTTAAGGGTATGCATAGACCATTATAATCTTGGTAGAAGGAATGAATACATTACATAGACAAAATTAGAGGTTTGAAACTCATGGGAAGTTGGCCACCATTTTATAATGGTTTTGTTACAAAAATATAGATCCCTTGAAATAAGCATTGATTTACAATATATAGAAGAATGGAGAGAGAGAAGAGGGAAAAGAGGGAAAGAGATTGGATTTGATCTTGTCATTAATGAAAATATATTTCTTTCCTTGAAACATGAATTCCAAGCTTCAACCACCATCAATCATCCATTAATCTCTGAAAAACATCATGGGCACCATGTCAAACCCATTCCCAATGTTATTTTTCTTCTAGGAGAAGGTAGGAGAAGGTAATCGTACATTCATTCCTACACTATTATTCCTCTTTTCCTCCCATAAAACACCATCAATTTCTGATTCTGATGATTCCAAATTGAAGGGATCAAGGATACCTTTCCAATGAGACTAATTTTACATGATTTGGAGCTCTAGAGAGAAAGTGTTGGCCATTTTAATTTTACATGTTAGGATGAATATGAGAGTGACACATGACAGCATTTGATTGGTCTTGAGGGACTTCCTTTCTCCACTTATGCGGTTGTGTGTTTATTTTCCTTATTCCCACATGTTACTTTCTAATTCATTATGGGGGTTGGTAGACGTAAAAATTTATCCAACGTGGCCTATTCCGCAAACTTGAGATTTGTTGACGCATCTATGTGAGAGGTTCATGGAATGTTGTTGTGTGGCCCCCTTTTCCCCTTAATCTGGTTGTTATGTGTCTATCTCCATCTTTGACTGTGTGTCCCTTTGACATTTCAACCATGTTTGGTTATTTCTAGACCCGACATAATTATCTATTATGGCTCGTTCTAGGCATTTACTTCCACAAATCCCTAAACCTTTGAGGAGAGCCGAAATGGTGACATGTGTCTCTACCTTGATCATTGATTTTATTCCATGTGTCCCCTATCTAATTATTGGCATTGAAATTGAAAAACAAATGAACATCACATGGCCTTTTAAATATAACTTGCTAATGGATTAACCGAGCCTCCCGTATGTTTTTAAATGCCAATAATCATTTCTTTGTAGAGGTGGAATTTGACATTGATTTAACCATACCAAGATTGTTTAAATGGATAGGTTTATTTTAAATGATTTATCCAAATTAACATAGGAGGGGACTAATTTGGGATAATAGTTTGGAAACCTCTAAGATACATTTTCTGCCGGATGAAGAGACTAGTAACCTTGAAGAATCCATTGGGCATGGAGTCAAGCCTAACCTTGAAGAAACTGATCTTTTCCTTTGAAGATTTGTCTCCCAAATCTGTATGAACTTAGCATCAAAATGAAACTACATGGTGACCATTATCCTGAAATTGATCTATGGAGCTCTAAATAAAGCTTAGAAATTGCTCCAACTATTTGATTCCACCATGAAACCTCGCTGCCTTCAAAATGGTACATGTAAACAACAAAATCCCACAAAAATTATGTACAAAAAGGGGAAAACATACATGCCCCAAATGGAAACATGTAGAGTGTGCACAAGCACTTATTTTGCTGAAAACAAACCTAAACTACCCTACTCTAACCAAAGGAATAGAATCTAAACAAGACCTGTAAGAGGTGGTGACAAATAACATCCCTTTCTCACAAAATTTGGCCATGTAAATAATTTGGCACTAAACATGGCCTTTAATGAGAGTGAAAACCTGAATTGAAGTTGGATCTCCACCATATTATTCAAGGTATCAACAATAAACAAAATGAATACCTATTTTAGATGTTTTTCATTCAGATATGGGAGGCATTATTGCTTACCTTTGGTATGTTTGAAGTTCATCCGCATGCTCTTAAATGAGCATGACTGTTTGTAACTCTATTGTTGACTCCAAATTAGCCAAATATTTGATTGGGCATGCGGTCTTTGGAACCACCTGACTGATCCTTATGGTCTTCACATTATTTTGAAGATTAACCCCACAAATGAGATCATCATATAGAATTTCCTCATGAAGGTGATTTGTTTGCATTATTCTACCTCAAAAATAGCTTTTCCCCTTCAAAAATACCTCCTCTAAGTTTGACTGAATTCCTTTTGAAGTGGATTCCCTATTTTTTTCACTTTGTGAAATCTCAACATCCCAATAATAATCATACCATTCTTTAATAGTTCTACAATTGTTAAACATGGTGAGACTACTTGGGGATGATTCATAAGTGAGATACTATTGTTTTATTACTAGTTCAAATAGAGTCAATGTGGATTAAATTGATTATTTGGGAGGGAAAATGGCACAAAAACAAAGGTGATATGGAAGGGAAGAAGATGGAGAAGGGTAATCCTCAATGGGGCAATCAGAAAGCTAGGAACATGAAAATTAGGTTGAGATGGTGTATGTTAGGGAGGAGGAATGGGAGGGTTGTAAGATGGTAGTGTAGTGCTACCCCATTGACAGGGTTGCCTAACACTAGATTCATGAGCATCCATTAAGTCAACCCACTTTGCAATTTTGGGCATCATTTTAACCATGAAATCTAGCTTCTGATGAGGGTTGAACCAATTTGGCATAGGGCCAACCCATTGAAAAGGGACCCTAAAACCAATTCTAGATGTTTTCATCGCACATGTAGCCCTAATTTGCACCATGTTTTCCTCCATTTCTTGGATCTACCTCTAGAAATTAGCATCTTCCATGAAGTTTTCCCCATCACCTACATAACTAGGTTTTTAAAAACATCATGGTTAGAAGGATAACCATATGGATTAGTGGGGGTTGGGTTATATGCACATTCATCATGATAGGGCTCATAGAGCTAATTTGGAGGAGGGTTTTGAAAATATGGGGATGGAGGGGACTGGTATTGCTGCTACAAATGAGAGTTCCAAGGAGGAAATGAAGTCATGATTGCATAACTTCATGAAAGAAGAAAATGGAAAGAATGGAAAGAAAGGGAAATAATGAATGGAAATGAATGGAAGGAAAGGGAAAGGTATGTTGATGAGATAATGGGTTGTTTTGGAATAGTGGAGTTGCGGGATGTGTTGTTGCAAAGCCTCCAAAGGATTGATCTCACCAAGAACACATCAACTTGATGAAATGAAGTTGTAAAGATCTTTAAACTTGTCGACCAGGAGTCCTAGAACTATTGGAGCTCAAAATTGCACCTTGCCCCAGGTTATAGCCAACCCAATATTTTGAGGCAACATGGGACTATCTCCAAGTTGTGGGACCTTGAAACCGAGACAGACCTCAGAGAAGGTTGGTTCCTCTACCTAATCCTAATGTTAAAACTAATCCTACAACAGAAATTAATTCTAAATAATCATAATAGACACATTCCAAGCTACCATGGTTAGAAGGAGTTACACAAATGGGAAATCCTAATCTAAAATGTGTGATAGGATTAGAAAAAGGGGTGATTAATCTATACAAGGGGAAGGAAAGAGAGAAAACATGGGAGAGAGGGTAAATAAATGTGCCACAAACAAGAACCATGTAGATTAAACTTTCCCACACATTGACAACATAGAAAAATGGAACCTACAAGTAGGAAATACACACAACATGTAAAAAATGAATAGAGAGGAAAGATACAATAAAATGAGAAAAGGGTAGACAAACATGCCACAAGGTCCAATTTTATTTCTTAAGGGTATGTATAGACCCTTAAAATCCTAGTAGAAGGTGAGAATACATTGCAGAGACCAAATTAAAGGTTTGAAACTCATGGGAATTTGGCCACCATTTTGGCATGGTGTCATTACAACAAATAGAGATCCTTTGAAATAAGCATCAATATACAATATATAGACAAATGCAGAGAGAGAGAGAGAGAGAGAGAGAGAGAGAGAGAGAGGTAAAAGAGAGGGACAAAGATTATATTTGATCTTGTCATCAATGAAAATAACTTTCTTTCTCTGCAACACATCTTTCAAGCTTCAAGCACCATCAATCATCTATTAATATCTAAAAAACATCATAGGCACCCTATCAAACCAATTTCCTAATGTTATTTTTCTTTTGGGAGAAGGTAAGATCATCATACTTCATCAATTCATATGGTTGAGTTATCTATAACTACACATTAGTGCCCTAACTATTCTTCCTCTTTTTCTCCCACCAAACTCAATTAATTTCTAAATATGATGATGTTAAATTAAATGGATCAAGGAGACCTTAGCAACAAAACCAATTTTGTGTGATTTAGAGCTCTCGAGCGAAATTTATGGCCATTTGAAGTTTTCATGTCAGGATGAATATGAGAGTGACACGTGGTAACATTTGATTGGTCTTCAAAATTTTCCTTTGTCCATGTGTGTGTTTGCATGTTTATTTCCCTTTTTCCCACATGTTCCTTTCTAATTCATTACGAGGGATGACATACTCAAGACCGTATCTAACGTGGCCTATTCCACGAGACTTGAGTTCTATCGAACGCATCCGTGTGAGAGGTTCTGAGAATTTTATCATGTGGCCCCTTTTTCCCTTAATTTGGTCATCATGTGTCTACCTCCAGCTTTGGCCGCATGTCTCTTTGACCTTTCAACCCTACTTGGTTGTTTGGCCGGACCCAAAAAAATAATCCATTGTGGCTCGTTCTAGGGATTTGACATCTGCACTGACCAAAACCACTGCGGAGAGCTAGAATGGAAACACATATCTCTTCCTTGATCATTGATATTATATCATGTGGCCCCTTTCTTATGTTTTACATTGAAATTATTAGCCAAATGAACGTCATAATGAATTTTAAATATAACCCGCTAATTTATTAATTGAGCCTCTCGTGGGTTTTAAATGCCAACGGCAGTCAGTTCTTTGAAGAGGCGGAATTTGATGGCCACTTAAACATCTTAGGATTTTTTAAATGGATAAGTCCATTTTAAATGATTTATCTAAATTAATTTGGGATGGGGTTAATTTGGGATAATAGAAATTGGTGCCTATATCTAGTCATTAGCACTCAAGTGCCCCTATCCTCTGTGGGAACTCCTTTCCTTCACAACTCTAAGTTTCAAAACCTCTAGTGAGACCTAAAAACACTCTTCTCATTATGTTTCAACAATTCTTTAGTCCAAAACACTTCCAGATCACTCGCAAATCAACCGATTCACACTCTCTCTTTCTTGGGTTTCATATTATTTCTTTCTTATTCTTTATCAATTTATTGTATTTTATCATTTGTATATCATTCATTGCAGTATTTACTCTGAAATTATATTTAATTCAATTTAAATTAAATCATTTGGTGAACCCCACTCATGATCAAAAGCTTGGATCCTTATTTTTCCTACTCTATATAATCTTCTTTCATGGCTCCTAACAATCCTCCAGTCTCCTTTCATCAATTTCTTTAAATGTGCCCACCTTGCAAATATGTTCTTCAAAAATTCCAAGACACTATGTACTTCCATTGTAATACGCCACCGCACAAGTAAGTTTCATTTTTTATCATCTCTCCAACGACCCTATCAATCATGACACCACAACCAATCAACCCATAATAGAGTAAATTCAAGCTTTATACCATATTTTTCAAGATAAATTTCAAGCTATGGAAACAATGATTACATCCCTCAAAGCTGAAATCCCACATCTTAAGAATGCTTCTCATACCCATGTTATTTATTCTTCTACATCTCATCCTAATCTTATGTCTACTACATGTTCTCATATCAATTAAACCTAATTCTTACCACTACCAAAGCACCTCTCAATTTTTATCTAAATGATAAGCAACATGATCTTCTTCCTAAGCTCCTTATTCACCAATGGAACAAATTTCCACCTACTCATTATTACCCTCCTTATTATCTTTCCAAATACAAAGGTATCTCATTTTACAATTATCACATACTTAATGGACATCATGAAAATGATTGTTATGCTTTAAAATGAATAATTAAGCACCTTGAGCATCAAGGTTTTATTTTATTTTCTACACAACATTCTGCTACATGCTCACCTCTAATTGCTTAAATCTCACCCGGGCTCTCAAATCTGATCCCTCTATGTCTAATGAGCATCATGCTATAATTATTAATTTTCCTTCTTGATAATTCAAGAGCCACCTATCCAACCTAATGTCATACCACCTTTAAAAATACGTACCCCATCACCTCCTCCTATCCAAGGTCCTCATATCATTACTTGTACTAATTACCTAACAAGATGGGAAGAGGTAGTGCTTACAAAGGATTACACTACAATGACAGATGCTAGGTTTTTATGGGAGAACATAATCAGTGGGTATGGTTGACCTTTAAGCTTAACAAGTGATAGAGTTACACAATTTCTCAATGAAATGGTAAGGATTCTAATAGAAAAATTTATGGTGGCCCATCACATGAATACCCCCTATCATCATCCTTAGGAAAATGGAACTTGAGGCATTTAACAAAATACTAAGTCAAATGTTGGCCAAGATTTGTGATGTTGGAAGACAAGATTGGGATGAAAAAGTATCAGTCATTCTATGGGAATACAGGACAACCTATAAGAGGTTGAACAAGGCCACCTATCCAACCTAATGTCATACCACCTTTAAAAATACGTACCCCATCACCTCCTCCTATCCAAGTCCTCATATCATTACTTGTACTAATTACCTAACAAGATGGGAAGAGGTAGTGCTTACAAAGGATTACACTACAATGACAGATGCTAGGTTTTTATGGGAGAACATAATCGGTGGGTATGGTTGACCTTTAAGCTTAACAAGTGATAGAGTTACACAATTTCTCAATGAAATGGTAAGGATTCTAATAGAAAAATTTATGGTGGCCCATCACATGAATACCCCTATCATCATCCTTAGGAAAATGGAATCATTGAGGCATTTAACAAAATACTAAGTCAAATGTTGGCCAAGATTTGTGATGTTGGAAGACAAGATTGGGATGAAAAAGTATCGGTCATTCTATGGGAATACAGGACAACCTATAAGAGGTTGAACAAGGCCACCTATCCAACCTAATGTCATACCACCTTTAAAAATACGTACCCCATCACCTCCTCCTATCTAGTTGTCATATCATTACTTGTACCGATTACCTAACAAGATGGGAAGAAAAGATTGGGATGAAAAAGTATCATTCATTTTATGGGCATAGAGGAAAACCTATAAAAGGTTGAATATAGGACAACCTATAATGATATACCGTGAACAAGTTCTTTGCACGACTAGTGAAATTCACTCTACAAAGTCAATTTCCCATTTTTCAAATGGTTCAGCGCTAGATATTGGTCGCAAGGGAATTTCATCCCTCTTTCTAGGATTTCAAGGCACTGGTAATGGTCACAGACCTTACAAAACTCAATACAATCTTGGTAGATGGTTTCCCACCAAAGCCCTATTAGTAGAATCTTCGTGTAGATACATTTCCTACATAGTGTCCTCCTATAATCCCACCATGTGTTTCCTCCATAATTTCCATGCACTCATGTTCCAATATGCATCGGCGTAGAACCTCATCATGTCCTAACTTATACAGATCTCCACTAATCAACATGTAGGGTGTGACGCGTATTACTAACTACTTCCTCTCTAGATCCTTCATCCCGTTTGGTGCCACACCAGTTTTCAAGAATACTGCGATACCTTCCAAGACTAAGGGTGCATGCACAATCTAAACAATTTCATGTCCGATATGGTATCCTCAATGATTTGTACATCCTCACCTAAGTTAATCCTTAATAAGTGGTCAGGTATTGAATTGATCTTTCCTAGTTTTATGACCACCATGAACTCAAACTCTTGGAATAATAGGACCCAACAACATACACACCCTTGCAAAACGGGTTTGTTTACTAAGTATTTCAATGCCATGTGGTATGTATAGAATATAAAGGGTGTTGCCAACAGGTATTGTCTAAAATTATGCAGCGCATAGATCATTGATAGTGCCTCGCACTTAGTAGTTGTGTAATTTTGTTCTGTTGGTGTCAAATTCCTACTTGTAAAACACAAGGGGTGATAAACAATCCCCTCACCAAGCTATGTTAGTACTATAACCATTGTTGTTCCTGAGGCATCAACATGTACATGGAAAGGCTTATCCCAAGAAGGAAAACATAGTATGGGTGTAATGACAAGCCTATCCTTTAAAGTGTTAAATGCCTTCTACTATACCCCCAATGAAAGGCAATCTTGTGTTTTAGAAATTCCTCCAAGGGTGCAACAATCTTGGCATACCCCTTGATGAATTTCTGTAGTACCCCATATGTCCAAGGAATCCACACATTGTGCTTTGACTACTAGGCTCCCCCAATCCCACAATAACTCCAACTTTGGTGGGATCCACTAGTAAGCCTTATTTACATATAATATGTCCTAACAAGGTTCCAAATGGAGTAACAAAGACACATTTCTTAATGTTGAGCGATATGCTCAATTTTCAACATCTCTCAAACATCAACCTTAAATTGTCACAATGGTATTTTACCATCCCATACACAGTCCATTCATCTAGGTAAAATTGAAGAAATTTATGGATGAAGTCCTAAAATGCTTGTACCACGATGCGTAAGAACACAACATGCACATTCTTCAATCCAAAAGGCATAACCGTGTATGCAAAAATTCCCCATTCAATGGTGAAAGTTTTATTTCTTTGGTCTTCCTTTGCAATCTTGACTTGGTGATACCTTGAGAACCCATCCATGAAAGAGTAGACCTCGCACCTGAGACACCCCATCCAAAATTTCTTGATAAAGGGAGTTGGGAAAGGATTGATGACATATACTACATTCAGGTCCATGTAGTCAACACATATCCTTATTATTCCATCCTTCTCAATATTGATGACCATTAGGATTATCCATTATGATTCCTCCATAGCCTCAATTATGCCGAGATGCTATCATCTTGTCTATTTATTTATTGACTGTACATGAAAATTCAGATTCATCCGATAAGGCCTCTTCTGGATTGGGCACGCACCTTCCTTCAACTTGATCTTCATCTCCCCCAAGGAATGGTGGACACATTTGAGTTCATGGTACCCATGAGGGAATAAATCCTATGGAACTTGTGCAACAAATCAATGACCTTTAAAACTTCTTTTTCTGACCAATATTCCCCAATGATAGCTTCTTTAGGTTCTATCTTTATCCCAATGTTAACCTTCTTTGTTTTCAAGGGCTCATGGTAGGTGCGTGCTCACTCATCAACACTATCTATGACTTCACATGTACCTTCAGAATGGTTAACATCCAAACTTTCCATCTCTTCACCATCTACTACATAGACCATTTTTCCTTTTTCTTTTTCCATGCACGTGCACTCAAGCTGTATTTTTTATTCCTCTTCATCAAAACTTGTCTCTAAACTAGGTTCTCCTAGTAGCTCCTATATTCTATCTTCTATCATAGCACTATATCCCATTATAAGGTGCTTGATTACTTGTAATGCCTTATCCATTGATGGATTTTTACTCCTATACTTGAAATCTTGAATGAGATCATCCACCAAATCTTTCCAATTTCTTGTTTGACGGCACATCCTGGAATGAATATACCATGCGTGCACATAGCCTTGTAAGGTGTAATGCAACTTATGTACCCATAACGAAGATGGTAACATTTCTACACTTCCCATCTAAGCCTTTTCACATGCTTAGACATGAAATGAGGCGGTCTCTTTACCATGATAGTCTTAGATCATAGTGGGTGCGTTGCTCCTAGAGAACCTTAAAAAAATGTGACTCTTACCTCACGCCATTCAAGGAGGATCTCTTGATGAGCAGCCCAATAGCACGCTGTAGTTTTGAGAAGGTTATAAATGAGCATTCCCCTTCTCTTGTCCTCATTCTTCCACTGAGCCTCCATTTTTCACAAGAAAACTTTAGGGCATGATCCTCCAGAGTAACTCGGTAACTTATTCCCTCCCAAGCACTTGAAAGAGAACACCTTTATTACCCTTATTACAGATCCTCTGAACTATCACCCAATCAACTCATAAGTCCCATGTGCCCAATTGTCACATACCATGTTATCTGGTATCACTAAAGGACTAAACATCTTCAAACCTGGATAACTCCCTATATGGGATGAATTATCATAGGATCTTTGATGGAGCATGCATAGATTCTCAGCGTCGAGGAGTTTTCTCCTAATGGATCAATATAGGCGCTGATTTCCCATATGTTAAAGGGCTAATCACCCTTTCTTTTTTGTTCTCAAAGTTTATATACCCCTTGTTAAACCATAGGTTGGAATTACTCTTATAACACCAAGGGTGCCTAAGCAATGCTAGGAAATTATCTGCCTTAGCGAGCGCTAAGAATTAAAAGTCCAAAGTGAACTTAGCCCCTTGAATAATTATAACCACATATTTTAAGACTTCAATGGGCATTGCAATTGTCTTATTTTCCATATACAACACATTTGAAGATGTTTGTAATTCTAGTCTTCCCATTTGATGCCGGGCATCCAAGGTAAGAACATTGACCTCCGATCTAGTGTCGATGAGGATATTTCTTGAAGCCACCCATCAATAATCGTATTCAATGTAATTTCTTTATCATAGTGGAGGCTATAAGGAGGAAGGTTTGCATGCAAAACCTACCTATCGTGCTTTACTCAAAAGTGCGTGGTACCTTCTCCCATAGCCATTCCTATAAAGGGAATAATATTCTCTTGCCTTAACATCCTACATACTTCCTTGATTTCATCCAGGTCCCCCTTCAGAGCCTCGAAATTATTCCTTTACTCCAACTACTTTGACTTCTCCTTTAGACATTGGATCTCCCTTGAAAACTCCAATTCACATCCTTAGTCTATTGATACACTCCCTTCCGAGGAGTAGGATCTGGATACTTCCCATGTACCACTTCTTCCCTAAAAAATAGTTTATGTCTTGGTATCTCCTTGCATGTGCAACCTCTCGCTCATGTTGTTACTAGTACTGAGTTCTAATCTTGGCTCACATGCCACTCTTGACATCCAATGAGGGTCGACCTTCTTTATAATCACCATCCCAACACCTTTTTCTTTCCAGTGTTGTTAGCTTATGTGTTCAAACAACACAGGCACTCCTTGTACTTATATATTTTTCCACACCATGAGCACTACAATAGGTCAGGACACTCATGCTTATAATGCTCTTTCAATCTGGATTTATAACAAGTTTCTCGTGGGAACTCACTTCTTCCTTCATCATGGTTATTGTAACCATGAATTCCTCTCGCAAAATCCTCTTCTACATACTCCTCCATCTGTGTGCCCTTAATAGTGACAATCATCATCCTTGGAACTTCTTGTAAGACTAGTCTAGTACACACCAAGATCAATAACATCATGAATCTGGTTAATCAGTCTACAATCCTTGGTATCATGGGTTGTAGAGGTATAGATCTTACAATAACAAGAAACATTCTTACAGATTACACATTGTAGTAGAGGACATCTATTTGCATCATGATCCCCATGGAAAATATCATAGTCTACTGCCATGATGCATATCAACTTCGAGGGAAATATCCTTCACGTGCCCTTCTACTGTGATGCGTACACCAAAGCCCACTATGAACCTCATGCACTGAGTTTGCAAACAACTTCTCCAACTGCTTGGCCATTATAACAATTTGAGCCTCAGAAAATGGCTAACACAAGTATCAACACTTCCAACAACCTTAACACGTAGGACATATTCCAAGGCCTTACACGGATTCTGTGAAAGTATTGTGTGACAGTGCCCTTATGAATGGTGTTATTAATCCTCCAAAAAACCATTGAGCATGTTGAGAACGGTGAATGCCATAAGATAATTTTGACAAGAGAGTTTTGAACCGCACATTATACTCCCACACACTCTTTCTCATTCCTTGTTGGATATCCTTCAGGGTGTTGATGCTCTTTTGTTATAATTTAGGGAGATGGAATTCTACTAGGAAGGCATTCTTCAATGTAGTTTAGTCTACCACTGTTTGATGGGGGTCATACTTTCCATACCAACTATGAGCGTGCCTTTACAAAATCATTGCAAACTGAATTTCCTTCCACTCCAAGGTAGTGATCCCTTTCACCTACCATAGTAATTCACACTTATAGACATGCTCTATAACATCCTTAATACCCATGTAATCTGGTAAGTGCAAAGACATATCAAAAAATACTAGTAGAAGTGGCTGAGTCCCTTGTCCTCCTGATCCTGAGCCTTGGTTCCCTCCTGTGTTTCCACCTCCACTAGATCCACCAGGTCTTGTTCCTCCTGACCCACTAGATCCTCTAGATCCGCTAGTTCCACTAGTTCCTCGAGATCTTATACCACCAGATCCACCTCCTTTAGCCAGAAAAATGGCCTGAAGTAGTCATTCCTAGTGTTTCCAACATCCCACTGAATTGTGCACCAATGGTTTTTGATATTGTCCCGATGCCAGTTGTGTGTCTCGCACCACTTCTAGATGTGATACTCAAACCTTGCATAGTTGTACCTTGTCTAAAAATTCCTCCAAATACAAGAATGGTTTACAAAACCATGGATGTCCCGAATGATACATTATATCTCCCAGGCACAGATCAGTTACTCCCACCAATACTAATTGGGTTAACAACACTTCTCCCTTGATCTAGAAAACCAAGTGCCAAATATTGGTTTCTAGGTAGGTTAAGATATGTGTCGATGGCTCTCCTTTCTCCATGCAATGAAATCTAATCGGAAAGTGAAGGGGCTTCTCTCCCACAGTTTTCAAGATGGGGTAGCACAAACTACTTAGGTTTCACATCCTCTACATGAACCTCAACTCCTTCCTACAATATCTGCCTCTATAGATCCATCACACTTGTAACCTTGTGTTGTCTAGTCATCTCCCTTTTATGAGATTCACTATACTTGAGTCATCTCTCCCTCCTTTCCTTTTCAGCCACAATGTCTGCCATCTTCCTCCACCCTAGCTTCCTCACCCAAAGCACTTAGAGAAGCTTAGCCGGCCATAGGAAATGCCTCTAAACTTAAGGTAATGATCAAGATCTTCATAGCCAAAGGGATAACACACAAAAATGATCTTAAGGATTCCTCGGAGACTCAAACTTAGTAACTTCACGGGAAAGAGTACATAGAAATGGCATATTCTAAAGTATAAATAGTCAAGAATCATTTCTACAGGTGATCAACAACACGTGTCTAAGTCAGATCTACATCCTGCAACCTTTGGTAATCATCTTGGGTCCATATGTGCAATCTATAGTACCAGATCGATCTGGATGCATATGTTGAAATCCATTCATATAGTTCTACCGAAAAGAGTAGAAGAATGTCTCGTACAAATCATGATATATATTATCTTCTATCCATCTACGTGCATCGAACTCGGATCCAAAGTGTTAAATATTTGAGAAAACTCATCCTCCATGCTTTTGAACCATGCTTCAACACTTTCCAAGGTTATATGTTTGGTCATCATGCATCATGGGGACCAAGATGTATGTAATTTCTCACAACAAATTTGAAAAGAGGTCTTGGAAATGGAATCAATATGTAGTCATTTTATACCCCTAGAACACAGTCTAAACCCATGCGCACTTTGGCCTATCACAAAGTGGGAATTGGGATATCATCTAAGGCATGCGTGGGCAATGATCCCATCCTTCATATGATTCTTGTGAGAATACATCCTTAATTATAGATTTAGATGCAGGAAAGAAAAGAACCATGCATTCATTCTAAGAGCTTAGGATGAGTTATCATATCAATGCATCCATTCAGATAATAAAAGAGAAGTATCTAACATAATACAAAACTTATTCATAACACAAAGGAAATGTAATAGGATTTATGCTCATGAACAACATATATTCTTTAGAACAGAACCTCATATTCATGTTAATAAGTTCAATAACCACATTACATTCATTAAGGTCATAACAGAACAATATGAAAATGTAGATCAAAGTCATGCATTAGGGACCTAAGATATGCTTTCCATATTACAAAATTGGTTACAGACCCATGCCTCTAAATATTCCATCACTCCCACGTTCTCCTAATCCCAACCCAAAGGATCCTTCATTATTCTGCAGAGCTTCTCCTATCCTTTGTGTCTCTTATCTCTTTTCTTCTACCCGAGCATCTCTATTTAGCTTTAGTCTCCATCACTATACATTCCCGAGATAACAGATCGATTTTCAAGTGTCCATGTGGTCCTCCAATGGAGCATGATTCCCTTGATCCAAGTTCTCCACTCTTTGCATTGATGTCTTCTCGGATCCTTCCATCACATGCATGGTATATTCCATTATTGACCATATAGCTGCTGAATGGAACCTTATCCACTCTCGCATGCTAGAAGGGTCATGTTTTCCTCATGTGCTTCTTGGAATGCCTAATATGGCTAAGTACCAAAACCTATCTTGTCTTACGCATGCAAATTGCATGTTCTACTAAACCCCGTTATAACCCTACCCTACATGCCTTCACCCTACGCACCCTTCTTCAAATAGGTCCCACACACCCACACACCTTCTTGTACTTATCTAATATTTTGGGGCCCAACAAGACAAGTTATCATGATTTCGTATAATGAATAATTAGAAAGGGGTAGAGAAGAAAAAGGGAGAAAGAGAGAAGGAGGAAGTTTCTTGATATGATGAAGAACTTCCCTATGATGAAGAACTTGTTGATTCATAATCCCTAATAAAGAGTTTCAGAATAGGATCATGTCCTTTGAGTTATTTTATGAATTGAGCTACCGTAAGTGTCACCTTATCCACCTACGGAATGCAAATACACCTTAATACCTTGGTCCATCCCCTAGGAACATCATTGATATTCTTGCATTGACTAAGCCATATTTTGTGATATTTTACTATTTCAAAAATGGAGTCTCTAATGTTGAAATAGACTAAGATATATTAATTTAAGGAGAGAGAGTCACCTGTATCTTTATTGAATAACTCCTAGAAGGAAATAATGATTTATTCTGATGATGAATTCTTAGTGAGTGAAGGGAACCCCAGTTTCTAAACACATTTGCAAAATTCATTCAATACATCAAAAGCCTCCCGCTCACTACAATCAACTTCAGAGATGACATCTTCTATCATACCATATCTTTCATTAATGATGTAGAACCATACAAGGACAAGTTCTCAGCACCTGATGCAAACACATTATTACTCAAAAAGGTGTGAGAGTTCAAGGATCTCATCTCATAAACAAGTGGGAACACATAATCTCAATGAAGCTTCTCTTTTACAATATCCTCCCTCTCTTTCTTCACATTTGACAAAGTGGAAAGATTGTACTTGACTAGATATATGACCTCTGGAAACAAAGTTTTTCCTTTCATGACGATATTATCAATACACCTCTCGTTAGCCTTCCTTGACATCATATAACATTGCGATTTATTGATCACTTTGAGGTCAAAGCTATTGATTGGAAGAATTTATTCCACGAGGAGTGAAGGTACTAAATCGGGCTCCAAGAAAGGTTGAATGTGAGAAGTTAGATTTTTACCTATTCTTCCAATTTCTCAATTGTTCATTTGTACTCTTCATTCCAAGTAAATAAATGCGCAATGAAAGTTTTTTTATTTGATTCCATTATAGCTTGTATTACAATGTGAACATATTCGTGGTATGTCCTTGAAAAAAGGAAAACTATTTAACCCTCACCTTCATGTAGAGGCTTAATGCCAACATATGGTGTCGATCCTATGTTCCTTTTGTTGAGTGGATGTTAGGAAAATATCACCACTAGGATATTGGAAACCCGCACTAATGGAGATGAAGATTGGTGGGAAAATCATATCACTATATTCATTAAAAATGAAAAAAAGATACTTGGGGTATCCTATAAAATAACTCAAGCTTACTTCTATGGAGACTCCTTAGAAGAGCTCTAGACTCAATTCCCACACTTATTCGCGCCTTGTATTTTAGGAATAATAAAAGAACATATTGGTAATGGTTATATTTGTATAAAACATTCTAGTGGACTCTTGAAATTTGTATATACTCAAATACCTTGACAAACCATGTACAAAATCACTCAATTATTGGTTTGAATCTACATTATATTCTTTTGTTATCACATAAGTAATCAAGGATTGGAATAAATTTGATTTCAAGAACATAGAAGTTTTAAGTGGAGCCAAAGGAAGGTTTTTAAGAGAGCTTCCTTTATAATCCATATTTTATTGGTATAAAATGGATTAATTAAAATCACACAAATCATTTAGGGAAAGGCACCAAATGACAAGTGAGAAGAGGGGTGATAAAAAGATGTAATTTTTAGAATTTTTAGGAGTGATGGTTAGGGAATAAGAAATAGGGAATATGAAGAAAATAAAAATGAAATAAAAAAACATTACATAGTCTAAAAAAGAGATTAAGATAAGTTAAAAAAAAATCAAAATGATGAGGAGATAAGAAGAAAGGTCTAGAATAAGCTGCAATGGTAAAAAGAGGATTAAAGAAAAAGATAGAAAAAAAGAGAATAGTAAGGGATAATACATTAAAGAAATTAAATGAGAGAAAATAAATAAAAATAAAAATCATTAAGTAGAGAAGAAAAATAAACCCACTTAAAGTAGAGACAAACATATAGCTACCCCAAAAGCTGGAGGCATATGCATGTCTTGTTATACTCAAGTAGCAGTGGAGACAAACATATATTTTGTACCACATGGATACAGAGTATCATAGGATAATTTTGTTACATAGTAAATTATAGTACTTGTTATCCCAACAAGCTTGTATAATGATATAATTATCAGAAATAGTAGATAGAAAGAACCATGAACGAGAAATATTCTAGGAATGCAAGAATAGGAAAAATACAAATCGAAGCACCATTAATTATCAAAGAAAAAGGTGAGGAAGATGAAGTTACTAAAATAAAGGAAAGTGTAGTTAAATAATTAGAATGTGATAATAATGTAGAATGAAACATAAAAAATAGTAGCTAGATTCAAAGAACAAGATATAGAGGAGTTAGAAAAGAAAAATAAGAAAATAAGAAGTGAGGAAGGATACATAAATTTCAAAGAAAATTATAGATTAATAGACATTAAAGGTAGGAATTTATTTTTTGTAGGAGATAGTTATGAAGAGGCACCAATAAAATAAGTGTCCCATAACCATCAAACAAGACCAAATGTCATGATCCCCTCAGATAATTCACCATCCATGTTCACTTTCGACACCGATTAGAAAATTACAACAAAGAGAAAATTTAGAAGAAAGATATAACAAATTTCAAGAAGAAAGTAAGAGAACAAAAGAGACAGTAAGAGAATTCAGAGTTATTAAGAGAAATATACATTAATATAGAACTAAAAATAGACAAAGGAATAAAATATTCTTATCAAAAGGTCTATAATAAAAGTAAAAAGAAAGTTAAGGCACCAAAAGTACAACAACTAGTTCAAACTGTACCAACTACATAATCTATTAAAAGTGTGTCTTAAAAGATAAAATTTTCACTATTTTGAAAAGATACCAAGGATGTGGAGGAGAACCTCTTTATTCTAGATTCATTTTGGAAAATAAACAATGTCACATATGCCATAATCAAACTTGTTGATTTTTTAGGACACTTAAAGATGATACATTAAGATAGTATATGAAGATAAATCCCAATAGATAAAGGATTGGGATACTTGTTGAGCAGACATAGTATGACACTAAGGAGAGGGAAAATAGAATATTCACATGTAGGAACATAACACATTTAAAGGTGCATAAAGATAGGAAAGGAAACATGTGCTATGACAAAGTGATTTGGGACTTAGCTATTTTCATGGTCACATGCTATTTTTTGAGATAACGTGTGCAACACAAAACAAGATGGATACTTGCGCAACACGCAAATGTTATTTTGGGGATGAGTGTCTAGTAAGCACCATGCCTGAGTTTGGGATAATAATAGGATTACTACTACTAGTTAACTATAGGAGATCTATTATTAGTGCACTTGCATGTGTGCATATTATTATAAAGGCACATGGTTGTTTTCAGCATGCAACCTATTTTGGGAAGTGTGTAAGAGGTGAAGGGAAATACCCCACCCTTATAAGTATGTATTAGTCTATGGAGAGTCACAAAACACTATGAATGAGTTATTGAAGAGTTATGTTGGTAGATCTAATACGCACATAAACTTATGGAAATGTTATATGATGTAATAAGCTTCTATATTTTAGAGTGTTTAATATAATGGAGTATATTGGGTGGATAAAGTATTAACATCACTATAATTGGTTCTTGTATGATACTTCTTGTCATAGTTGTTGTTCAATTCATGATTCTTTAATATCTAGATTTGGTTATGCACTATTGAATGATTATGCTCTATGGAATGTTTGTACTTATTATGGTTTTGAATATGCTCTATCTCCAACACATTAACATCCTACAAAAATAACTCTAAAGAGGGGCCTGGTACCTTTGCACGCTTCAGTGAGCACTCGGCTTAGGCCTGAGTGATGTGTGAGCATGCCTAGGTTGTTCAAGGTGGATTCTAGGTTGCATCATTGGTTCTATTTCTGAGACCTCTTTTTCAATTTTTTTCAGGATGGTTCACAATGAATACGTATTAGTTGACCCTAGCAAGAGTTGAGAAGCAGCTAAAATATCTAGAAGAAGAGTATGCATGGAGGTTCGAACTAGATCTAAGTTTGATGCACATGCATGGGTGGAACAAAATCTGTATGATTGTTTGTATGAGAACTTCTTTGTTATCTTCCCGGTAAAAATGTATGAATGGCTGGATACTTATGCATCTATAAAGAATTGGAGGTATCACACACTTGTCTAGACGCAAGAATAATTTTAAGCCCTTTATGATATCGATATGATTTGGACATGCATTGTAGATACTTGGTTCTATGATTTTTTGAACAACTATATTATGGAGTAATAAATTTCAAATTATTCTTTCCCAAAGGTAGCTGAGTTCCAATTTTTACATTATCCCGGGGAACTTAGTTGTAAGGCATTCCACTTTGGAGATCAAGATCTTGATGGTGATCCCGAACTTTGAAGAAAAATAGATGGCTAGTTTAACCCTACCACGTGTAAAGGGCGGGAGTAGGTTTTGTGAAAGATGGAAAACCTAGTGGTATACATGAAGAGAGAAAAAGGGTGGCTTAAGTATAATGAGGCACATGAAAGGGAGATAGAGAAGTAACGATATATTTCCAAGTAGATCGTGTTGAGGAGAGAGATGGTTCATTTAGGATTTGGAGCTCACGCAGAAGGCGTAGAGCCAAAGCAATTAGAACTCCATCATTTGCGAAAGCATGAGAGGGAACCATCTTTGGCCTCACAAGAGAGCACCAACAGAGATGACTGGGCCATTGGTGCACATTTGAATCTACCTGGAAACCTAGCCCTTATGCTTGGTTTTCCAGTATCTAGTACATCCAATAGTCAGCAAGATAATTTAGGTAGTAGGGAAGAAGGATTAATTCACATAGAAAGTACATCCATGGTAGGGAAAATGTCTTCATTGTTGTTTGGAAGTACCTTTTCAGGTGCATCATCAACATATAATTCAAGCGTGTAGAATTTTGCACTCACTTTTGGGAGTAGTACCACCCCTGCAGACTATAGGAGTTTAGTTCATTACTACAATTTGGACATAGGGAATTACATCTTTCGGTCTACTTCCGGCTACAGTGCAAGATCGGGGGTATAGGTGGCTCTAGTTATGGTGGATTTGGCGTTTTAGAGGAAGAGGTAATACAAAAGGTTCTAGATTAGGTAGGAAGGGTCCACACCAACCCTTGAATATTTACATGGGGATGTCTCTCCATCTTCTAGAGTATAGGGAATAGAAGATGCTCACGAACACAAACACATGTGTGAGATATTGTGGCATGTAAAAGGCATCAAAATTTCTAATCATAAGGCAAGTCAATTTGCAACTACATTATAGGGACGTGCACATAGCTAGTATAGGAGGTTTGACCCTAATCAAACTTGCGTAGATTATGCAACATTAAAAGATGTTTTCCTTAAAGAGTTTATATCCCTAAATTTGAGAAGAAGAGTATAAGAGCGCTCAAGTATATTAAGTAGTGCACAACCGAGATTGTGTGGGAGTATGATGCCCATTTAAAAACACTTTTGTTTAAGCTTTCTTATGATATTCATGCAAGCGAGCATGCACAATGGTTCATTGGAGGACCTGATCAAACCTTTTAGAAGGAGCGCCACATAAGACATACACATATCCGTACGAAGCAATTGAAGTAGATTTGTGTGCCGAGGAAGTTGGAAGTATAGACATTGGATTCATCCCATTCCTTAAAACATAGATTGCAGCTATGGAAAAGTAGTTAGAGAAACTATCGGAGAATTCACCACATGAGACGTGCACTAAAATTTTGTGTATAGATGTGTGAAGTAGAAGGGCACACCAAGGATAGTTGTCCCTGTGAGGTCAAAGTGCATTAATTATTACTAGACTGTGAGATATGTCATTTGAACCATGATGCCAACTACTACCCATTATTACAATGCACAATAAGGAAGAATGTATCTTGCCATTGTAGAATTTTCTTCCATGACTCACGATATAGAAGACTACATATTGATTGGTGGATCCATGATGCTATAGATATTGGTGTGTGACAGACATGAGTATCAGATAACTCTAAGGGTAAAGGTGAGCACTAGGATCAAGATCATAATCAAATGTGCTATGATCAAAATGAGGGGTGCTATGAAGGAGGATGTAGTATAGGTTGAAGATACCATGGTGGATTCGAGGGGTCAAGGTCATGGTGGTGGATGAGGTGATTTTTCTCACGGGACGTGCTTTACATGTAGATCTGTTGACCACTACAGTCATGAAAGTCCTCGAATATTACTTATTTGTTTTGTGGGAAGAGTCATAGCTAATAGGAATTCTTGGACCTATATGAGCATCTTAGAAAGTAACATAAACAAGAAAGCAAGGGCACATGGATGGTTAGAATACAATGTGCTATGGAAAATCAGTGGATGCAAAAGCTAGCACTGGACCTTGAGGTATTACCTATAAATATTACTACACGTGTTGAAGCTACGCATGCCGAGAAGCGTTACGGTAGAAGCCTACCATCACTAAGGAGGAATTTTTACATGAAAGGTATCAGATCCTATGCACAGAAGGAGGTTTATCGGGGATACCATGGAGGTACTCTAAAATCTTCAGGTGAAATTTAATGTTTAAAGGAGCAATCATGGAAGATGGAACATAAGAAGGCAATAGAGACGGTCCATTAGGATGCGATGACTTCAAGGAGGTATGAAAAATATTGTGCGAGAAAAATATCATTCCATTACTAGGGATTTTTTCAAGGGAAACACTCCATGCATGGGTATTAAGAATGGACATCAGATCTTGCATGCAAATATTCCCCATAATAGCTTAGATTATGACAAGGAGATCACTCTAAATGTTTTTGTGGATGGATGACTCTTGAGTAATATATTGATTGACATAAGGACAAAGGTAAATGTGCTTACTTTAGATGCATGGGTACAAATGGGGACACCTCCATTACAACCATCTTCTAATGTACTATTTATGGATAATTGAACTAAGGCCATTCCCATCGTAGTTTTAAAAGATTCATCCATTACTATACAAGGGGCCAAGTTCACTAGGGACTTTGAGGTTTTAGCACTTGTAGAAGCATATAGTTTCCTAGCTCTACTTGGGCACCCTTGGTGCTATGCAAATAATGTTAATCTATAGTTCAACAAAGGATATATAAGTTTTGAGAACAAGGAGGAAAGAGTTATTATCCCTTTAACGGATGTGAAATCTATGACTTATGTTGATTCTTTGAGTGAGGAAGATCTGAACAGGATTTATGTACGTGCCATTTGGGACCCAGAAGTACTTGAGCCATCTAAGGAAGGAATCCTCGGTGGGAAGATGCATAGTCTATTAGTGATACCACACATATTTCTTGTGATAGTTAGGCTCATGAAACTTATGATATGGTTGGGCATGAAGTAAAGAGAACATTTGTGTGGAGAAGTAGACCTTGTTGTATTAAGAGGATAGGTAAAAACTATGTACCTCAAGTAAAATGGATAAGGAGACCCTATGGTATTCATGCACGCCATGAAGTAACAAAGTGGATAGAACAATTTGAAAGAATAAATATGTTAGCATATACCCCGCATGGGATAACAATGCGCCAATCGGTGGCTCACGGGGAAAATCTTGTATAATGAAATGAGTGAGGATTGCTCTAACAATTTATTTTTCCAGAGCAATGCACCTACTCAAATATACACATATCATGGTAATCAACTTGTCCAACACCATGTTTAGCATCATGCGAGAGGCTCTGAATAGAGGGGAGGGAAGATTTATCACCTTTGTTATGGGTGCACAAACTTTATTCCACTTTACAAGGATGCACACGCACTTGGTATGTATATGTGGAGCTATATAGAGAGACTAGAAATTGGTAGGATTTGATTGCAGGAATGGTCCATACTTTTGACTACTTCTCTTCTAAACCTCCAATGGAAGAGGCATTAAGGGTTATAAAGTGCTTAACTATGGGAGATAGTTCAAAGGTGGAATAAATCATTCGAGAGTTATTTGGCAAGAACGACTCGGGGGCATGTTTTGATAAAGAAGAAGAGACAAATGCCACACTACTTAAGTGTGCTTGCTTTGAGAAAGAAAAAGGAAATATGGTCTACATAGTGGATGACGAAGAAGTAGAAGATATGGATATAGATCATTCAGTGGGTATGTATGAGGTTTTAAACAGTGTGTATAAAAATGCATGTGCCTATCATGAACCCATGAAGACGAAAAAAGTGAATGTTGGTATGGATGTTGAACCTAAGGAGGTAATAATTGGGGATTATTTGTATAAATCTGAAGTGGAAAAAATCATTGAGTTACTACATGATTTTCAGGACTTATTTCCTAGGGGCTACTATGAATTAAAAGGAGCGCATTAATAATTAGGAGAGAAGAAATTGAAAATATGTTGAAATATGGCATCATCAAGCCCATAGAATAATTAGAGTGGGTTAGCCCCATGGTCATCGGTATAAAGAAAGATGGTCGGATATAGTTTGTGTGGATTACAGGGAACCGAATGTTGCATGTGTGATTGATACATTTCCTACACCTATCATAGAGGATATATTAGAAGGTGTTGCATGGTGTTAAATCTATTCTTTTTATATATGGATTCTCTAGGTATCATCAGGTCAAGATTACACATGAGGATCAAGAGAAAATGACTTTCACCACTAGATGTGGAAGTTTTGTATATACTGTGATGCCCTTTTGTCTAAAAATTGTGCCTCTTGTATTTTCGCACATAGTTGTTCAAGCATTCAAGGATTTTATTCACAACTTCTTACATGTTTACTTGAATGATTGGATGGTGTATGGAATCATTAAGGATCATTGTGAAAAATTTCACTTAATGTTTGAAAGATGTAGACAATTAATAATCTCTTTAAACATTAAGAAGTTCATGTTTCTACACCTTTTCATACTTTGTTAGGGCACATCATCTACAAGTAAGGTTTGTTAGTGGATCTAGCTAAGGTTGCAGTTATTGTAGGCTTGGAAGATCCTATAAGTCAAAGTGAGGTGTGCAGATTATTGGGTCACACTGGGTATTATAGAAAATTTATCAAAGGATATGCTAATATTTTCATACCCTTGGAATATTTACTAAAGGAAATGTGACATTCTATTGGGGAGAACTGCAATAGTGTGCATTCAAGGAATTAAAGGAGAGACTTACTATAATGCCTATTCTTCATTTTCCCTCGTAGAACCAATCATTTCATGTACATGTCGATGCCTCTGGCACAAAAATTTTCATGGTGCTATCTCATTCTGGAGAAGGTATTATAGATCATCCTATCTATTTTGCTAGTAAAAAGTTAACTCCTATAGAGTAGGATTATACAACTACTAAGCATGAAGCCTTGTAAATGATCTATGCACTACATAAATTCAGACAATACTTGTTAGCAAAACCATTTGTATTTTATACCGATCACATGGAATTGAAATACTTGGTAAACAAGACCATTTTACAGGGGAACATATGTTGATGGGTGCTCTTATTCCAATAATTTGATTTCAAAGTTGTGGTAAAACTAGGTAAAGTAATTCTAGTCGAGACCATTTATCAAGAATTCAATAAGGGGAGGATGCACATACAATTAAATATACAATTCCGGATGTATAGTTAGACAGTCACAACACACACCTTTAGAATTTGAGGATATTAACGTCTTTTTACGTATATGTATAACACTAGATGGAATGAAATCATTAGAGAAAAAATAACTTGCAACGCGCGGAACCTTTTATGTTGATCAGTGGTGACCTATACAAGTTAGGCCAAGATGAAGTATTGTGTCGGTGTGTACTAGATCATGAGCGTACAAGTATCATGGAAGAGGCTCATGGTGGTATTACAGGTGGGCACTATGCATGTGACACTACCGCACGCAATATTTTAGTCATTGGATTATGGTGGGAGACCCTCTACAAATATTGTAAAGAATATTATATGGTGTGTGATCGAGTGTCAACTCCTTTGTAAACCTAGGCAAAGATATGAAATGAATTTAAGACCTATTCCTAGTGTAAAGCCGTTGAGAAATGGGACATATATTTTTGGGTCCTATTTCGTTAGCTAGCCGCATTGAGAACTAGATAGTGCTACATCATCACTTACACAAACTATCTTACAAGGTGGGAGAAATCAACACATACCAAGTATTGTACAACAACTATAGTAGCTAGGTTTTAATAGGAAAATGTTCTTACAAGGTATGGATGCCCACTAAGCTTGAAAAGTGATAGGGGTACACATTTTTTGAATGAGACAATCATGATACTATTGGATGAAATTATGATTGCGCACCATAAGACTACACCCTATCATCCTTAGGAAATTGGGACTATTGATGCCTTCAACAAGATTTTGAGCTAGACATTGACAAAAAATTGTGATGTTGGAAGGAAATATTGGGATGATAAATTTCATTTCATGCTTTGGGAATATAAAACAAAATACAAGAGGTTGAACAAGGCCATAAGATTTTAGTTGGAGTTTGGTGTAGAATTATTTCTTCCTATGGAATTCATGTTACCTTCTTTACGTATTATGCATGCTAGAGGTCTAGCCGATGAGAAATCATTAGAAGAAATAATTGATAAATTGATACAGTTGGATGAGAGGCGCGCCATAGCATGTTGGAGTCGAAAAAGGAAAATTCTAGGAAGAAGGCATGGCATGACAGGCACATCAGGGACAAAAAGCTTGAGATGGGATAGATGGTGCTTCTTTATGATTCTAAGTTTTTGTGCCATCTAGGAAAGCTTAAAGTGTATTGGTTGGGACCATATATTATCACTCATATACTTGAATCAGAACTTTCCATTGAAACACTTGATGGAATACGATTACCTGGTTACTTCAACAAGATTAGGTTGAAGCCCTACTATAAATAAGTCTTCTTGGTGTTTGTAATAAGGCAATGTTTCCATTTAGAATAGGTTTTAATTTTTGTATTTCTATAATATATTTACTTCTTCGTATCTATGCTTTGTCAATTTATTTTTATGTTTTGTGTAATAAACACAGTTACGCGTTGGAAGATAATTACCATTTGAAGTATTTTTATGCATAGAGAACTGCACATACCATTGGTGTGGGGTGGTTATTCACAACTGGGTACACATGAGAAAAAAATTGTTACAAGTGTTAGTTAAGTGTGGAAAGGAGCTATTAGAAAGGATATTTCTCTAAAAGATGACCATAGATGAAGATAAATGAGGGAACAATATAACATGAGGGTAGCGGCCATGCACTACTAGGGGAAGGCATAATGGTGAGATACTCGGGTGCATGGAAGCATGCTGAAAATAATTATGTATCCGAGAAGGTAGGAAGGTGTGCAAGAAGGATATAGTAGGGGCGCAAAGATGTACTACACGGAGATTGTGAAAATGGTTAATCAATGAGAGGATTGTTGGTAGCTAAAGGATAAATAAATGCACTAAATTTTTGAAAATATATATAAGGACGTGAGGTGAGTTTATTTTTACCTTTGTGATCACAAGTATTTGAGCGAGCTAAGTGCAAAAATACAAGAAAATTATGTTGAGGTGCGAGTGTTGTGAAACTAGTCGTGGTGAGCAGACTATTGTGTGAAAGAGGCATGCATCCCCATTAGTGAAGGGTTTGAGAAAAGAAGCGTTAAGAAGGATCTAGGGCACATAGTTTCGGGATAGGGAACGTAGATTTGAGCTAGGTTTTAAGTTTACTCATTACGAGATAAAAAAGGTGGGATTTTATGATATCCCAGAAGAAAGCACTTACAATAGGCACGAAAGGAAAAAATAAGGTAGAAGTTGAAGTTGAAATTACTTGTGAGAGCAATTTTTTAGAGATGCATTACCCAAAAGGACTAATAGTCAAACAAGAGTGGGATTCCACATCTGCATATTCAAAATAAGTTACTACAACCACCATACCATTGACAACAAGGGATATTTGGATAGTTTTCTGAATAATAAGACCAATAAGCACACGGTGGAGGATTTTCGGTGTATGACGATGTTAGGGAAAAATTACTGAAGTAGGTAGGAGTTTATCAATTGTATGAGCTTCCATATTTTGGAAAATATGAACCCTTATACCAATGGCTTATGAGCCAAGTCCATGAGGACTTCTTTTATTTCTCCGGATGAAGGGTTAGGATCATAGTAGCCCTGGTTTCAACACTAATAAGATTGAAGGGCACATGGGTAGACCTTGGTAGTGATCTGACTGATAAAGCAATGGTCATAGAAATAACATAAGAGTTGGGGTATACCAAGTGTCACGTAGAATGGAAATTGATAAACTGAATAAGTTTCTGTGGTATAGACATCCTCACATCTCATTAACCAAGTCAAATGACCAAGAGAGATGGTCACAGGTAAACACCATGTGGCTTCATATTGTAAAGAAAATGTCTCAGGGAGTAGTATATAACTTAGCAGGATATATTGCACATGCCATTGTTGAGGAAGCGGGCATAGTAGAAAAGATATTTTTGCGCTACCCTAATTTCTCTTGTGTTTTTAGAAATTGGAGTGCCCGATGGGCCAAAGAACAAGATCTAGGACTACCCCTTATAAAATAAGTCCCTCGTGGAGAGGTTTGAAAAATATTTATGTGAAGGATCAATGTGGCTCATTTAAGAAGAGGTAAAAATGTGGTATGACCGACTTCACATGATGTTTGAGGAGGAGTGGCGAATTCCCAAGGAGTTACCTTTGGTAGTAGACAAGGTAGAAGAAAGTTTATGCGGTATACAAATACTTCTACATCATGTGGTTTTCTTTGAGGAATGGGACATGGACCCCATGGTGAAAAATTCCCTATGCCTTCATAGCGTGCTACTTTTAGGCCTCGGTTGACAAATTTATTGATGCACTTCGTTTGAACCTCAACGTAGACAAGGTAGACTATGACTACTACACCCTCAATAAGACATGTGTATCCATGCCAAACTACCTACATTGAGATTCTCATTTCAAATGTCATAATTATGAAGTGAGTGAGATTTTCTATTGGGGATAGTGGATCCATGCTCGTATACCTTCAACTTAAGCTTAAGCTATAGAATAACAAGTATGTGGAGAATGATTTTATGATCCCGGGGCCTCTTAAGGGAAAACATACAATGAAGAACATGTCAGCTCCAAATCATGTAATGAATATAGAAGTAGACGAGGAGGAAGAAGAAAAAAAATATAGTGGAGGCTTGAATCATAGGGGCTGGAGGAAGCCCACGAGACGAGTGGAGAGTAAGCGCGTGGATACTCCACCTCGAGCACAAGAAGCGAGAATAGGATTTGGAAGTGGAATTAGTTCATGAATAGCACCGCTTTAAGAGGGCATTCAGAATAAAAAAGGACTCAAGGCGTGGGAACTCCATAGCTTATAAGAAGATCACCATGACTCTCCCTCAAAAAGAGGGCGAGAAGAAGAGGAGAAAGCTAAAGCTGAATGAGGAGGTGGAGGAGTTCAGCAAAGAGTGCACTTGGGACCCAGTGCAGAAAGGAAGATATGGAGGAGCCCAAATATGAGGACGTGAAGGATGAAGAGGAATTTTTGAAGGAGGCGAAGAATTAAAGCATAAGAAACCTCATGTGCATGATACTACTCATGACTTCAAAGGGCTAACTCCAAACCTTGGTGCTCGGAGTTTCTAAGGGGCCAAGAACAAGGAGAACAAGTGAAGAATATGTTGTGTTGAGTATGGGATATGTTAAGGACACAAGAAAAATCATCCGCGCCCATTTTAAAAACACAAGTGGACCTAAAGGAGTTAGATGGGTGGGAGCCGATAGACCTAGACATGGCCACTACGCATGTAAGGAAACAATTGTCCTAATCCATGCTGACTCACATGGATGAGATAGATTTTTATGTATGCGAGAAATCTTGTGTGTCTAAAAGAGTGAAGAAGAAACCTCAGAGAAGGCACATGACTATAAATCCCCTTTGTCATGTCTAATGAGCGGGTGATCAATGCCTTGGTTAATTTATCTATAGAGGTGGCACAAAGGAATATCGATAAGGCTACCACTATTAGAACACTACTTGAAGATAACAAGGGAAAAACTATAAAAATATCATGTCCGAAAGGAGATAAGAATCTAGAGAAGAAAAATAATGAGTCCTTCATCAACATGGAAGAATAAATTGGTGACTATGTCTTGAAAACAAGACCGCATCTAGATTACAAGGTATGTGAGAAGTTTCCTTTGGTTATGCTTTATGTCTCGCACATTAGTTGATTTGGTTCTTGAAGATTGAATGATTCGAATGCTAGCACCAAAGGATCCCTGAACAAGAAGTAGAGATAGAAACCACCTCCATGGTTAGTAATATTTCATCTTACAAGAAATTACTCCAAACTTTACAAGATGAGATGAAGAAAGTAGATCAAGCTCTGAACATATGTGCAACACAGAAGTGGTGATCAAGATCAGGACTATAATAGAAGATAATGAAGTTTTGAAGGTAATGAAGGATGAGACTTTAGGGCACGCAAAAATATTGACATTAGTAAAAAAGTGTGAAGCCCTTACAGTAGCAAAAAACCCACATAAGGAGAGGCTAGATGATATTGGAAAGATCATAGCACAAAAGATGGATCTTCTAGAGGGAAGGATGTCTGCTATGGCAAATGTTGTCCTAGTATTGTAGAATGAAAAGGAAGAGATAACCCAAGACGAGTTGGAAGCCATTACCACAGATGTTCCAGAGAAGACAAGAACCACATTAGATGACTGGAAAACATTGGAGGCTGAGATTAAAATAGAGTATCCATATTTGATCCTCCTAATTAAAGTGGAGGGTGCCATAGAATAGAAGTCTATTATTTGTACATTGATTCTCGTACATTCTTTCCATTCTTATTCTTTATTGTTTGGGACAATCAGGAGGAACCCCATTTCTAGTACTTAAATGTACATTAGTGTGGGGTAATGTTGAGAAGAAAAATTATGACACTACGGGAAGGTAACAAATAAGATTCATGCACAGGAACAAGGCACATTTGAAGGCATGGAAGGATGGGAAAGGAAACATGTGCCAGGATAAGTTGATTTGGGACTTATCCATTTTCATGGTTCTATGATATTTTGGAGATAGTGTGCAAAGAACACAATGGGATGGAGACTTACATGACACAAAAATTCTATTTTGGGGATGAGCATCTACTAAGCGCCACACATGAGTTTGGGATAATAATAGGATTACTACTACCGATTAACAATAATTGATCTATTATTAGTACACTTGCATGTTTGCATATTATTGTAAAGGTGCATGGATATTTTGGGAAGTGCATAAGTGGTGAAGGACAAGTCCCCACCCATATAAGTATGTATTAGTCGTGGAGAGATACGAAGTCACTTTGTGAATGAGTTATTGTAGAGTTATGCTATTGGATCTGATGCACACATAAACTTATGGTAATGTTATATGATGTAAGAAGCTTCTATGTTTTGCAGTGTTTAATATAATGGATTATATTGGGTGGATAAAGTATTAACATGACTGTAATTGGTTCTTGTATGATCAATCTTGTCATAGTTATTGTTCAATTCATGATTCTTTAAGATCTAGATCTGGTTATGCACTATTGAATGATTATGCTCTATGGAATGTTTGTACTTATTATGGTTCTAAATATGCTCTATCTTCAACATGTTAATATCCTAAACAAAAGTCTCTAAAGAGGGCATATTACCTTTGCATGTTTTGGGTGAGCACTCTAAGGCTGAAATTTGAGTGATGTGTCAATGCGCCTAGGTTGTTCGTGGTGGATTCTAGGATGCATCAATACTATAGAAAAGTAATTCAAGGAAGTCTATCATTATCCCGAGGCACTAATATAAAGTGATAATAAAATGAGATATTTGATCTAATAATAAGGAAAAATAATTAAATGGTTTGACTACCTATTAAATAATGTGGCAAGAAGGACATAAGTACCATTATTAGATAAACAAAATATTGAATGGTTTATCTTTGGAATATTACCTTACTTAAGATAGTATTTATATGGGAAGGTGTTTACAAGTTTTGGTGAGGATTATAAATTACCACAAAATTATAAGCTCACCCATAGAGATGGGAAGGAGAAAATTCTATCAAGAAAAAATTAGAAAGGGTATAATTGGAATTGGTAAAACTTAAATTACAATAGGAGATTCAGAGAAAATAATATATAAGAACTAATTCACCTCCTAGAACAACCACAAGACTAAAAATTTTGTGTATATTATGATGTGTAGAAGGACATAGTAAAATAAAATGTCCATATTTGGAAAAAGCTAAGAAAGTAGTAGCGGTAAGAAAAAATCATCATAAAATACATAATCTAGTAACACACCACCCACAGAAAGAACATGTTGTGAAAATGTAAATTATGAGATCATCACACACAGGATACATGCCCATTGATGGAAGTAGATTCACCTAAAAATCAACGAATGTATTGCACTACTTGTAGCTGATTTAACCATTACCACCACACTTGTCATGTGATGGATGTCATGGATGACTTAAAATAATATAATGCCCAAAGGTTAATGGGTGCAAGATAAAATCCAATACCTGCACCACCAAAGACATTAAACTACCCCCAACATACTAGTACAATAACCTTCCATTTTTAAAGTGAGATCCCTACTTTGGGGTGTTAATCAAGCCAAGGAGAGGGTGTCAAGATAAGTAAAATTAAAGGTGATTCTATGCTCATAGTGAATTCCCTTAGAAAGAATCACATTCACAATTGGACATTTGGAAACATTCTGTTGGATATCAAGGAACTTCTTCAATCATTTGATATTATTAATATCATTCAAACCCCTCATAATGGTAACAAATACGCTGATGTATTGGAAAATTTGGGGATAACTTAAAATGATCTCAAAATATGGGAAAAAGGTGAAGAAGTTCCTAATTTTATAAATAATCTGATTTTTCATGATAGGAAATAATTATGAAGTCATATATCACACAAGGAAGCTATCATCATTGGATTTATGAGAAGGGTGATTAAATTGTGAGATATATATTGTGATCATCATGCATTACCAGCCTAAGGGGAGTCTTTACTATTTGGTTTGGCATTTCATTATGAGTAGAAAAACTATGGGAGTGGCAAGGTATAGGTGGAACCGTATAGCCATGGAGAAATTAAAAATAACCACTCTTTGTCACACATTCTCAGGATTTGGGGTTTTAGGGAATTCATTTTAAATTTAAAGGGCATGATATTTCTCTCACCCTAGATTTTGGCAAGGAATGTGATAAAGGGAAGGTTGTGGTATATGGCATGGAAGTGCAAGTCTTCACACAATCTATAGCACAAGCCATGGGTATGGACATGGAAGGCTTAAATATTTTCAAGGATTGTAATCGAAGGAACTAAGAAATTCATATTTTTTTAGAGTTAAGAAAAAGTGTATTTCCTTGTTAATGGAATTGTGAGGTATTATATTCCTAGTATTTGTAATATAGTGTGTCTTCACATTATGTGTTATATCACTCTTGAGGAAAGTTCGAGAAGATATATACAGATCATCTCTCTCTTCTAAATATGTTTAGACACCATGTTATGATGAGTATACCTTGTTACTTATATATATCGGTCACTACCTATGTTAAATATTTTTAGAATGAGAATTTTGATTCCCCCTACACTAAGGGATTATTCTCCTCCTTTCCCAAGGAGGTGGTTTCAATAGGGAATGAGCCCGATGAAGAAATCACTTTGGATGAATGCTTGGCTAAGATGTGAATTGGGAGAGATCCCCAAAACCAAGTCAAGGGGAGGATTGTCGGAGGAATAGGGTTTCAGAAGATAGGAAGAAGGATGGCCCCTCTAAGGAAAGGAAAAATTAAGGGAATTGGGAGGAGACTACGGAGGATATTTATCTCAAGATTTAGTAGCTGCAAAATAATGTGGAATTCATGGAGAAGACAAGATCGGATATGAAGGATAGTATGATTGAATATATTGAGGCCTCGAAAAATATTTGTATCTCTAATAGAATAATGAGAGGGGAGATGATGGAGTTAGATAAGGCACTCAAAAAATTACAAGGAGGCTAGCTACAATGGAATTGAGCTAGAAGAAGAGAAAGTTCTAACTTCACTTGAGCAGCTCGATGATGAGGATGGTGGGAGGGAAGATTCTAAGAGGGACATGGAACAAAACCATTTGTAGGAATATCACACTAGTACCTAGGGTGGCTCCTCCATTAGACTTAAGAACAAATAGTTTCTTTGTTGGTTGTTTGGTTTTTTGCTTAACTATTAGTGAACTCGTGTCTTCTTATTTTTTGTAGATTGTTGGTTTTTTTTTGTTGTACTTTCTTATATTTTTTATGGACATGGTAGTTCTTGAGTTAATTTTGTTTAACCCTCTTTGTGGTCATGTTTCTCCTTTTTGTTCCTGTTTGGGTGTTATCACGATGCATATTTCTTTGTAAGGCTTCTAGGAGCCATAATCCATGTTTATTACCCTATATAATAAAAAACAACCTTCCATTGTACACTTTATAGCAATAGAAATAATACAAATGAGGTTGTCAAGGAAATAATTACAACCCCAACCACCAAATTTATGGTGGGGTTAGAGAGGAGGATATAGAGGAGGCTATGTTATCACTTGGATCACACACATATTGAATCCTTAAGTGATACAGTGTAACATGGGAACATCCCCAAGGTGTGGGACCTTGGCACCTTGGGATGAACCTCCAGAGAAGGTTGAGTAGTCGGTGAAAAACTTTGACCCTATAACCAAACTCCCTCCGCTTTTTTATATTTTTGGGAATTTTTTAGACCCATAGAATCATGAAGGTAATAATGAGCTATAAAGAGGCTATTTTTCCACTTTTCCATTTTTTACCCATCTTGGATATCTCGTGGGGTCCTCCCTGAGCTTTCCTTATCATTTTTAAGCGAGCTCTTAAGATTTGAAACCTAGAAGAGTAAAAAATCCTCGCATGACCCAACACTCCCAAAAGTATTGAATATGCCATTAAATTTGGAAATCCACCCCGCAACCTAGGTGAATTTCCATTAATGGCATGGTAAGCTACAAGCCTTGGCTACAATTGTCCATTTTACCCAGGGGTGAAAATGGATAATAACTCTACTTCATATGCATATATTAATATCACCTAACATAATATGCACATCTCCCGAGAATCTATTCAATCATTGAGTTAATCAAATACAATTCTATAATAATAGAAGGGATTTAAGATTCTCCATAACTGAAATAGAAATATTTCACACCACAACTCACAACTAATTAAGAGAAGATAACTGATGTAAAGGAAATGTAATTCACCACATATAAGTAATCAAGCATTCAAAAGTATTAAATAAATAATAGAGTTACACAATATACCAATTATTTGAAGGAAAAATGGTGTTCTAAATATATCAAATGCTTAAAGCTTGTTCTTTGGCTCTTCAAAACTGTAGAGCCCCTTCATAATAATATTTAATTTTTTTTTTTGGAGCATAATGCATTATCCTATTTATACACTAAGGAGATTGAGCGATTATAGCTTAATCCTCTAGCTAGTTCCTACTAAAAATAGAATGCATTAATGCTTAGGTAAAATAATCCTATAAAAATAGAAAAAATAGTAGCATAGGTTTGACCAAGTCAACCCCGCAACTCCCACTGGTTCTAAAGCTTAGAGGTTGTCCAATAATGGCTGCCATACCTATCTAGGGATGACAACATCCTTCTCCATTTATGATTCTTCTTGCTTATCCTATGTGGAAAACCTTCTCTAGTATTTGAAAAATATTTATAATTACCTATACCTCTTCCTCATTAGGTCCACATGCATAACAAGTCAGAATATCTGTTGATTTAGTTTCTCTAGCAACCCTTGTTGGAAGTATTTGAGTCTTGATGATAGCCTTATTGAGCTAGCTCAAGAAATTTTGATATGATACCAACCTGTAAATAGAATCAAGATTAAAATATTTGGTCACATCATCATCTTGATTTACCGAGACTCTTAAAATGGGAATTAATTTGTTTAAGCTGGAAGAATATCAATGTTTTCATCTAGAAATTTGTAGTTGATTATATTAAACTCTTCAAAGATATCATTCAAACCATCCACTTATTTAACTCATTTATCCTCTAATTTTTCCATGAGATTCGCAATACCCGAGCTCTAAAATATATAGCTTCCTTGAATTCATTTTTTTGAAACATCATATATAACACCTTCCTTCAAAAACAATTCTAAGCTAATAGTTTAAAACTCTTTCCATGTTTTAAGCGTAATATCTAAGTTATCACTCTCTTAGTGAGGAGTCCAGTAAAATTAAATATAACATCATCTTCACACATAATTCACCATCAAAGTCTAAAGTAGCTTTGATCAAAGGGTTCACCTCCTAAATTAAGCCCTCCATCCCGCCTCCCACTACTTGACCTTTTTATCAATTTGTTTCCACTATATGAAAATATGTTTCATCAAAACTCTAAGGAATAGTGAGGGCGGTAGTAGTCTAGATAGGCCTGCATGATTTTGGTCAAGAGAGTAGTTAACTTTTGAACCTTTCCCTTAAGTTCATCCTTGGTTTATTTTTCCTTATCATATTTTTCTAGTAGATTACCTAGGGCCACTGAATATCTTGTTTAGCACCTTAATGGGTGGCATTCACGAGAGAAAACATGGAAATTTTATAATTATTTGTTGTGATTGTCTCTCTATTTTTTCTTGTAGCTAGAGTAGCTATCTCGATGAACCTTTCCTCTATTTTATCAATTGATAAGTTAGAAAAAAATCTTGGTCTCTAGTTTTCCTTCGGTGAGTTAGATCTACATCACTTAAATAGGCAACATCAATAATAGGCACTTTCTTCTTTTTTTTTTTGGTGTTTTCCTATGTAACCATGCAAAAATAGAAGAAGATGGCTCAAAATATGATATTGGCATTCTTATAGTAGTACTTGGGATAGTTGGTATGACTAAAGAAGTGGTCACAATTACAGAAATTAGTAATGAATTTGTCATGATTGAATGTGGAGTAGAAAGGATTGCCTCGGTGTGGGTGAAATAGAAGTGGGAATGGAAAGATATTGTTGAGGGGAGGGCTTGCGAAAAGGATACCCCATTCAAAAACTCTCTCCAGTTGATAGTTTTGGAAGGGAGGAGAATGCATGGGCCATAGAGGGATATGTTGTGAGAGATCTAGGGGTAATGGGAATGGAAGAAATGGAAGACAATGTCAAAGGGAGAGTGAGAGATGGAGGGGAAAGAGGAACTGAAGGTGGTGAAGATAGAAGAGATGAAGAATGTGGTAACTGCGACACTTGAGAAATATTTGGTGAAACACTTAGATCTATCACTTCAATTGATTGTAGTTTTAGAGATACATCTTTTGTAAGAACTCTAGAAGAAGATCTTGAAACCCAGTAGATAAAATAAATATTACATAGTTTGGCTAGGGTTTTGGAATTTGACCCACTTCCTTTTGATGGAGTGGGTTAACCTATTGATGATTGTGTTTATATAGATTCTGTGGCTAGCTGGTCTGACACTTTATGTGTAATTCTCAAGGTTACCAAACATTGGTAGGTCCTTTTAAAAATGGGGCCAACCCCATCCTTGGTTTTCTTGCACTCTTCGACTAACCAATCTATCTAAAGAAGAGGTGATTAACCAATATATCCTTGTATACGGGAAGGATATAGCACTTAATTATCATCCTTTAAGCCCTCAGAATGACCAAAAATCCATAGTGGCTTATTTTAGGTTATCCTCTCAAATTCCCTCTATCTGATTACACATTCATTTCGAAAATGAATCTAAATGTCCTCTAGTTGAGGTATGTGCATGTTGGCTGATCCTGTTTTGTCAAATTTATCCCAGTAATCAAAGTTAGTGTGCAGATGAAATGTCTTTAGAGTCATTAGAGATATCTCTCATTCAAAAATTTTATTCATATGTGTATGTATATCTCCCTATGGATATGGGAAAATGGGCCACTAATTTTTGTCGATCATGTTGAATCTTATGGTAATGAAGTAATTCTGAACCAACTCCATAAAAAACCATTTATTTTTAAGGCATATTGGACATTTAAAATGAGCACCTACAAACCTGGCACCACTGATGTAGGTGAATATTGGGAACTACAGGTAGATACCTCCCTATTCCCGCACTACTTTCCAAGATTCATCCTAAATCCTTAGGTTGTACAAATTCTTATCAAAATGATACGGAAGGATGTGAAGAATGCATCATTCACTCTTCAAAAATGATTAGAACCCTTGCCAAGGTAAGTTGGGGTATTACTCATATATATAAATTTTGCTCCTAACTCCCTTTGGATTTTTCCTATATAATCTCTCATCCTTGTTGTTGCGTATACTGGAAAAGTTACTTGAACTTAGCACATCTTCCGATTGATAACATATAGCATTAGTTATGTGTTCACCCACCAAATGAGATCCTTATTTTTATTAACTATGGCTATGTATATCTACATCCACTCCTACAATTCTGTGTAGAATAATTCCCTATAACCTTTCTCAATAGCATAATAATGTCATTAACCTCTTGAATAAAATCATAATGGGGAATTATCTTGGGAAATCTAGACATAGTGCTTTTAGTTTTGGCCAAGTAACTCTTGGCATAAATCCTTGTGAAAACGTCATTCTCTATTACCCAATTCTCTAGAGTGGATTCTAGAGAAATAGTGGCTTATTCTTTGACTTCAAGGAATCTTTTCACATAAATCACTATCCACCTTGATGACCATTGTTCCATCATAATCTGTTTATAGTGTGTGTAGCTTTGTTAAAGTGAGATGTTGTTGTAAATACAAACTTAGAACATGGCATATACTGGGGAAATATAACTGAAAGAGGTATTCTTCTATCATAAATAGCTTACATCCATGGTTTCTTGTTTGGGGCCTTCACCCTTTCCCAGAATTCAGACATATCTACATGCCTGAAATTTGTATCTCCAATATTTTCTACATCAGAAGAGATACTAGAAGGGGGTGATACCCATTGGTAGTTGTATTTCATCTTGTATTTCCCTTTTGATGAATAACCAAACATATTCCCTATTGAAAAACTCAAGAAAATAGAATTCGGAGCAGAAATATGTGTGAAAAAAACACCTTGCAAAAACAACCTAGACTTTTGAAATGCTGAAGATTTGAAATGCCAAAATTGGAGCTTACACCATGAAAAAATCATCAAAACTCCAAATGATAAAGTTCCAAAAATCTGAAATCTGAATATCCGAGAACCAACACTAAAAGAAATTCTAAAGTGTTGAACCTCGAAATAGCATAGTTCATAAATAGCAGAGTTCGAAATTTGAACCAAAGCACTTGAAACCGAAACTCAAAACATCGAAATATGAAATAAAAACTCGAGAAATGAATTTGAAACTTTGGGCTGTGATGAAACCTTGAACCTCTGAAAATAAAAAATGAACTTGCAAAATTTTGGTGGTAACCGAAAATGAAATCAAAAGTTCTAATAATTGAATTTCTTAAAAATCCCTTGTTCTTGAAATGCCTAAAATTATTCTTTCCTATTTGGAAATTACCTTGCATTTTGACTTGAAAAGAAATAAAAATAACAAGGAAATGCAATCCATTGTTTAGATTTAGGAATAAAACCTAGGAGGAAAGAAAGTGAACTAAAAGAAAAATAAAAGGCAGAGCAAGAACCCCAAAGTTGGAATTAAAATGAAACTTGCAAAAATTACCCAAATCAATAAGAAAAATGTGTAGAAAATTTCCTTAGGGTGTACGGTGGGGGTGCAGTGATTATAAGCATGTTAGTGTACAATAATCCCCTGGTAAAAATTATAGGTAAAAAATCACATATTTATAGGGAGGTAAAAATTTATTACCGCAAGCGAAAACATGGGGGTGGTTGGAAATTTAATGCCTTTAGAAATTAGACTTTGGAAGTCAGCGTGCAAACTGCATGCATCATACAATCTAAAATCGAAGTCCAAAATCTTTGAAGATCGAAAATATATGAAAATCCGAAAAGCAAAAGTTCTAAAATATCGAAGATCTAAATATGGAAATTGGAAGTTGTTGCACAAAAAACATGTAAAATAACCTTCAAAACGAAGTCCAAAATTTCAAAATCCCAAAATCGAGACTTCAGCACTCAACCTTCATTTTACATGCAAAATGAAGGTCAAACTCCAAAATATGAAAAATAGTGGAAAGTGATGATAAGGTAGTTTTTTGAAAAAAATAAAAATACTAAGGAATTGGTAAAGGCGAATAATTTGCAAGAAAAATTTAAAATCTCTTCCAATGAAGCGTAAATTTTAAATTTCATGAGCTGAGGGGAGGATATAATAACTATCGAGGATGAAAGGGGTATCAAGGTTACAAGGAAGGGGTATCATGGTTATTATGTGAATAATCCTAGGAATAGTCCAAAAGAAAGAAGACTAATAAACTACTACGAGATGTGTAAAAGATGAGCGCGTAGTGATAAATTACAATGAAATATAACCTTGTAGGTTCTGTTATGAATGATTGACAGATGATTCATTCAGCTATCATAAAGCATATGATTCTACTAAAATTGAGGAAAAAAACAAGAAGCATTGGGAAAGGATGTTAAAAAAATGTGTAGCACTTAGGCTGGAATACCAAGGGATGATGAGGAATCCTCGTATGATGCAAATGAAAAGTGGAGTAAAGGTAAATCATATATATTCGGGAAGGTAAGAAAATAAAAATAAGAGGCTAAAAATATTATAAAATGAAAAGAAGAAAAAAGTAGAAAGTGAAAAGATGAGACACTCTAAAGATCCATGATAACTACTAGAAGCATCCATAAGAAGGAATAAAGAAATGAAAAAAGAAAAATAATCAAGCCACCTATGGAAGAAGACACATCTAGTGAAGAAGAGTGGAACTCAAAATGGTTCAAACCAGAGTTACATGATAAAGAGGTTACAAAAAGAGAAGAAGTTACAAAAAATGTCAAAAATGTGAATCAAGTAGAATAATTCTTTTAGAAGAAGAGGTGAATTCTCTTAAAGAGATAACACGGTTAACCATGAGATGTAGTTTGGTAGAAGATTAAAATTGTTTTGTAAATAGTTGAATAAAGAAGAGAAAAATTATAATATCCAATGGGTTGAGGCTGCACAAAAAAATAAAAGGAAAAATCTCTTCCACACTCAAAGAACATGTCATAAATCTATAATATATTTAGATATTGAGATCTGTGATACAATCACAAAATACTACTTTCTCTCAGATCGGATGTCAATATAATTTCAAAATCTACATGGGAAAAACATGGAAGACCCCACTTGGATGCCGCAAGATATGACATTAGAATTGGTGATGGATTAAATTAATCCCCATTTGGAGTGTTTTGGAACGTAGAATTAAATTTCATGAGGATAAATAAAGCTGGATACTTTGAAGTAGTAGAAAATGTTACTAAGAAACCCACATAAAACATCATCTTAGAACTTTAATGGTATATAGATTGCAAAGGAACATTGAACTCGAAGAAGAAGAAATAATGGTGGAGTTAGATGGTATTCAAGTTCATCTACCATTACAAACAAGAAATAATACAACATGGTAAAAAAAAGTATGGCATGATACTTCGAAGATGAATATTTTGATTACACTCAAGGGATATACACCCTTAATCTAATATCAAATTTTGATAATGAATTTGAACCAAACTCAAAGAATAAATTTTATTACATAGTGAATCCACAAACGAAATTTTTGATCACATAGTAGAGGATTGGATACGTATATTTCCCAAAACAAGAGTAAGGACATTTTTATATGCAAGCAAACTTTAATATAACATAATAACTCTAGAAGATGATCAATATAAATCAAAGAAGGATGAAGAAGAGCTATATTGGTACTCAAAAATAAAAATCAAGAAGATAAAGGATAGTATTTCATTAATGAAGAATCTTACCCCACAAAATAGTGTAACAAAGAAGAAAAATGAGAACGAATGGTTAAGAGGGTATATATTAAGTTTATCTGATTCTCATCACACACTACTAAAATTTTATGGAGTTGGGGACTTGGAGGGATATCTAGAATAGATGGTGAAATTATTTCTAAATGAAGCATATTGGATGGAAGCACTAGATGATACATTGATAATCAATGTCACTCACTAGTGGGAAACTCATAAAACTAATATCACAAATTGGAAATTAGTGGTGAAACTACTTAAAACAATATATTTGGAAAGTTAAAGGTACTATGTGGCTATTCATGAATATATAGGAAAAGGATATCCCTAACAACATCTCAAGGCATGTTTGAAACATTGGAAAATATGCAATGAAACATCCTTAACAAATTGGATCCAATTATTCTTCTATACATTGGGACCCCTACCTAGATCATGGTACATCCATCATGAAATAAGAAAATATACAAGGAATGGAATTAGGTGGTAATGGATTTTTTCACACTTTCAACTTCCGGGACGTAAACTTAAAATATTTGTAAGAACTTGAGAAAATAATAACTTTTTTATTCTTACCTATGGAAGATGCTACTACTTAATATATAAGGGATAGCCCAACATATGAAGGTAAACAAAAAGTATATAATGAAAAACAAACCAAAAAGGGAGAAACAACCTTCTGTTTTACTATAGAGAAACAAGACAAATAAGAAAAACCTAATTTTTTTAAATAAAACACCATAGAAGGAGAACATGAATAAGTAAAAACTAACACAAAAGATGAAAAGTACTTCTATAAACCACTAAAAATAAGAGAAGAAAACATTGGAGTAGATGGAGAATAAATATTTACAAAAATAGGAGATTATTGGGGAGAGGAGGAACTAGTGAAAGATGTTGACCTTACCAAAGAATATCAAGATATATTTCCTAAATATTTCAAATAAATTCTTGTAATTAAGGAAGAATAAATAACAATGAAGACTCAAATAAAAGAAGTAAAACCACTAAAGAAAAGGCCCTATAAACTAAACCCCAATTTAAAGATAAAATTCAAATTAGAAATTGGAAAAATGTTAAATGTGAGAATAATAAAAATGGTTGAGGATGTCAATTGGATCAGTACAATGGTTGTATAGGATAATAAAATAAGAGTTATAAAGATCTATATAGATTATAGAGAACTGGAAAAGGCATGCGTACATGACCCATTCCTTGCTCTTTTTACGAGAATAAGTCTTAGAACATGTAGTAAAAAGAGAAGTGTATTCATTCACTGATGGTTTCTATAGGTACCATCAAGTCAGGATAACACCCCGAGATTAAGCTAAAATAACTTTTATGACCGAATGGGGATCCTTCATGTATATAATTACGCCCTTCGGTTTCAATAATGCATCCATAATATTCTCAGTAGAACTATGATCGATGCATTCAAAGAATTTATTCATGATTTATTTGAGGTTTACCTTGATGATTGGATGGTATATGGACTATTGAAAAATCATATTTATGTGTTATTATTATTATTCCAAAGATGCCACACATTAAAAATTTCATTGAGTCTAAATAAATGCATCTTTCTAACACCTTTTGGAACATTATTGGGTGTAATAATTTGTAAGGAACCATTAAATACATCTACCATTTTAACATTAACACCACCAAAAACACAAAAATATGTGTGGTTAGTGTAGGTTATTATTTATCCTTTTATTTATTTATCGGGATAATTCTTACACTTGTGTTAGCCCTACACTTGTTGGGTTAGCTTGCTTAGGTGTTCTAGTTGTGTGAAGTTAACTTACTAGTTGTATTAGTTAGTGAGAGTTCTTCACTCTGATTTAGGTAGTAGTTGCACTTCCCTCCTCCTATATGTACATCTTTCTTATTAAATAATTCAAGGCATTCTATTGTAATGTATTGAGCATTATGGATTATGATGGATTTCCATATATGGTATTTTAGCTCTTGTTTTTGTAAATCTAATGTGGTGTGCTATTATCATCCGAGATCACAACTTGGAAAAATCTTCTTATCATTCCTTTCATGGTATCAGAGTGATATATGATGTAGACATCCATCTGTAAGTTTTTCTTTGCAAACAAGAGTTTTTAATTTTCATGTATTTGGAATTTGTTAGAAATTTTCTACAAGATGTTTTTAATGCAAAACAGAGTGTGGCATTAGATTTGGAAGGTGCAAAAACCCTAGAATCGACTGTAAACTTGACCATGTTTTGAGATAGTCAAATCTGGATGTAGATCTGTACCTTATGGGTGCATTCTTTTATCCATTGGATATAAGCGTGTACCTTTCGGATGCATTCTTTTACCCTCTGGATATTTCGGTTTTGGATGTAGTCTTTTATCCACTAAACACGATTTGTACCCTCTGGGTGCATTATTTTATCCATTGGATATAAGCGTGTACCTTCCAGACGCATTCTTTTACCCTCTTGATATTTCAATTTTAAATGCGAGTCTTTTATCCACTGGACGTAGATCTCTACCCTCTAGGTGCATTATTTTATCCATTGGATATTGGCGTGTACCCTCTAGACGCAATGATTTACCCTCTAGACATTTTAGGTTTTGGGCGCAGGCTTTTATCCTTTGGTCACAAGCATGTATCATGTGGATGCACTCTTTTACCCTTTGGACATTTGGGTGTCACGTGTACCTTTTAAAAAGATCAGCATTAAAATATTATTTTAATAGCAAAACCTTCTAGAGCTCATAACTTTTGATCCGTAGCTTGGATTAAGGTGATATTTTTTTGAAATTATGTATTTTTTTGAGATCTACGCATTAGTGACATTTTTATACACATATTTCAAATGTAAAAGGTATTATTACTCATTGTAATATTTACATGCACTCAATTATAAAGTGCCAAATTTGGGAGGGTGTTGTGATCACTTGTGGATGTAATTTTGGTTGAGCCCAATGTCCTAAACTTTTGGGTATTGCATTCTTGTATCTATGGGTGTATACATTTATATATCTCTTGTTTGTTGAGATATTTTGGATCTATATTTTCAACACTTTTTTGGCATGTTGGCAGTCTCTCTTGTGGGGGAGATATTCTGGTGGAGCCTAGTGTTAGTTTGTCATTGTTCAAGTAGTTGATTTTGACAACTCATACAGATCTATGGTGTCACTCTACCCATTCTGCAGTATGGGAGGGTGTGGTGTTGATACTACTTCTTGGGTTTCATGTCCTTGCCTTGTTACCTTGGCTTTTCTTAGATCATGGCACTCCTATTTATTTGGATCTCATGTCTGCCTTGTTTCCTTGGTTGTTCTTGGATCGTGGCACATTGATCAAATTATATTTGGTTTTTGTTTTTCACTTTCGACATCACTCCATTGATAGTCTCCTTGCATGGAGCTATTCTGGTGAAGCCCAGTGTCAGTTGTTTTTGAGTTCTATGATCGAGCAATGGATTTAGACCACAGTGCACACCACACTTCTTCAGCATTGTATGAGTTTTTGGAGTTGATCTTCTGAGGATATCTTGTAGCAGGATTTTTCCCTCTCTACTTTGTTATTCTTGGTTTTGGTACCTTGTGGTGTCCATTTTTCCCGGTTGTACGTGGGTACCTCATCAGGCCTTGTTGCCAGGACCCACCTTCTTTTCCACTACCTGAGCTATGCTTATGGGAGGGTGTTAGTGTAGGTTATTATTTATCCTTTTATTTATTTATCAAGATAATTCTTACACTTGTGTTAGCCCTACACTTGTTGGGTTAGCTTGTTTAGGTGTACTAGTTGTGTGAAGTTAACTTACTAGTTGTGTTGAGTTAGCTTCTCAGTTATGTGGAGTTAGCTTACTAGTCTTTTGGAGTTAACTTAACTACTAGTATCAGTTAGTGGGAGTTCTTCACCATTGATTTAGGTAGTAGTTGCACTTCCCTCCTCCTATATGTACATCTTTATTATTGAATAATTCAAGGCATTCTATTGTAATGTATTGAGCATTATGGATTATGATGGATTTCCATATATGGTATTTTAGCTCTTCTGTTTTTCCAAATCTAATGTGGTGTGCTATTATCATCTGAGATCGTGGCTTGGAACAATATTCTTATCGTTCCTTTCAATGTTACCATATAAAATTCATAAGAAACTATGCATCTATAAATGTACCATTGGAAGAATTATTGAAAAATAAATCAATTAAATAAATAGAATGGACAAAAGAGTATGTGGATTCATTTGGGACATTGAAATTTAAGATTTTACATGTCCCTATAATCATATTATTAGACTGGAACATTCTGTTTCATGTCAATGTAGATTCTTAAGCGTTAGCCATAGGTGTAACGCTAACACATTTGTGGGAAAATATAGATCATCCTATAACCTTTACAAGCCACAAATTGGTCAAATCAGAGATAAAATATTCCAAAAAAGAAAGAGAAGCCTTGGCCATGGTGTATGCCTTACAAAAATTTAAACATTATCTATTGGATACACCATTTGTGTTCTCAGTATAGACCATGAACATTGTAAGTTATGACTTAATAGATCTGGTGTTATAATGAATAGTATGTATATGATTAACGTTGTTCCAATTATTTGAATTTACTATCTCCTTCAAGACAGAAAGTTTAATAATGAGCTAGACTATTTATCATGAATTGAAATAGGAGGATACGAGACCCTATTAATGATGAGTTTCTAAGATTACATGTATTCCAATTGGAAGAGGTCCCAAAATAATTATAAGACATAACTCAATTAGTTATTACAAGAGAGTTACCCATGGAATCCATAAGACAACAAAGGAAAACTATATTATCTTAGGAAGTCCCTATACCCTCATTCAAATCCAACTTTACAAGGACAAGATGACATCCTTAGGTGGGTAGTTATAGATCATGAGAGAAAGAACATTCTAAGTGAATATCATAAGGGGATAGATGGTGGACATAATTGTATAAATGTAACTCAAAAGAAAGTAATAATGGTAGGATTATGGGGGCGTACGTTATTTTTTTATTCCCTCAAACATACAAGATCATGTGATATTTATCAGTGGGTTAGAAAACCAAATGCAAAGGATGAAATTCCATTGAGACATATTATTTCATTGGCCCCATTTGAAAAGTGTATAATAGATTTTATTTGGCCAATTAAACAGATGATAAGACACTCTTAAGCATGATTTGGAATTAATGGAACAAAATATTTGATTAGATGGGTGGAAGTAATGTTAACAAAATATTATACTGCAAAACCACATCCAAATTCATCTATGAAAATATCATTACAATATTTAGGTGCCGTTAAGCATCACAAGTGATCAACGAAAACACTTTGTAAATGAAAATATAAATCAAATATTGGAAATCTTCATGATAAATCATAATAAATGTACCCCTTATCACCCTTACGATGATGGCATAGTGGAGGCATTCAATGAAGTCTTGGAAATATTATTGAAAAAATCATGCTCCCTACAAAATGTGGATTGAAATTTTAAAATACTCACATCATTATGGGCATACCATGAAAACATATAAGAGGCTAAAAATATTCACAATTGTAGTTGGTGTGTGGATTAGAAGATACAATCCCAATGGAGTTTATTCTCCCAATCCTCAAAGTAGAAATATATTTTAGAATGAAGGATGAGCCATCAATGCATGAAAGACTCATTAAATTGGAAAACTTGGATGAAAAATGCTTGCTCGCATACGTATTATCAAATATAAGAAAAATAGAGAGAGATATCTTTGCATGAAAGACATTTCAAGAAAAAAGATTTTGATATTAGAGATAAAGTAATATTATATGATAGCAATTGGAAGAGGCCTGAGAAATTAAAACAATTGATGGTAAGGCCCATATATAGTCAAAAATATCCTACCATATGAAGCAATAAAACTCTAAATGTTACAAGAAGAGAGATACCAACACATGTGAATAGAGGACAACTGAAGAAATATCATACCATGGAGTGAAAAAAGAAAAGAATAGCTCAAAATTTGAAAAAACTTCATAAAAAATTAAAAAACAACAAAATCCATCTTTTCTAAAACCATTAATTTAGAGGAGTTGATGAGGAGGGTGAAAATCATGCAAGGGAACCTTATTTATAATAAAACCAAATTGAAGGAAGAAATAAATAAGAAAAAATCAAGAAAGGAAGGAATTATCCTAGAATAAATCACACAAGAAAGAAGAATAGAAATCTACACAAAGAAAACTAAAAACCCATGACAAAATCCACACAATAAAGAAGGATAAGAAATCCGCACAAAAAATCATTGAACGTAGAAGCAATAAAAACCTATAGAAGAAGTCCACATATTGAAGAAAGGAAGTGAAACCTACAAAGAAACCCGTCAATGAAGATAATCCACAAACCACATAAGGAAGAAAATAAAAAAATTGTGAAATAAGATGAAGTAGGAAAACCCCAAAACAAGGATGACATAACCCATGAAAATAGAAAATAGACAAAATAGATCCAAAGAAATTAGTGTGTAAAAAAAATAAAAAAATTCATATGTGTTAAAAGAAATAAATGAAGTAGGTCAAGACACAAGCTATACTAGGAGGAGATCACAAATTAAATACTCAATTCTTGCAAAAAATAATGTACAAAATGAGAACAAAGGTAAAAATGAGATGAGCTAGGAAAAAGCAAAGCTTTAGGGTAAAATGGAAACCCCACCATGGTTTCTTAGTATGATCTACCAAAGACATAATTTCAAAAGAGGAAGTTGAAATAGATGCCATCAAACCCATCAGGATCATTCTCACATGCCCTTTCAAATTCATGCATGCACACGATATACAAAAATACATCCATTCCACAATTTCCAAATATGACCATACCCAGATAGAAATTGATTTCCAAATGATCCTTAGGAAGAACGAAACTAAAAGAGAAATGGAATGTAAATATAATGTAAAGATAATTGTAAAATTGAATTTGGATTCCTAGAGAAGGGTCACATATTTTACAATGGACAACAATTCCATTAGGGTTCTTATCAGCCAGTTGTAAAATGAAATTTTATACTTGGACCAATCATATTAAATAAAAAAACAATGATGGAGAGGATAACACGGTTGTGGGCACAAAGAAAATCACACACTGCAACTAAAGAAGAAGAAGATCACAATGCAGAAATTCGTGTGATTAATGGGGGTAATAACCAACAAAAGTGGGGTGCTGATTAATGAATTACAAAACAACATTCTAAGGTATGTTGTCAAAGCCATTTATTTTAAACTTTGTCACACCAATAAATAATATGGTACCCACACTACAAGTGCCATAATATCCCTATGAATTATAATGAGTCATTATGAATATTACCCTTGTGAGTTACACATAGAAGAGTTTGATGAAAATACAAGGAAAATCAAGGAGGAAAAACATACTTTTTGTTATGGGTCACTAATTTTATGTTTATCCATGTAATTCACATGTACCCTACAAAAAAATAGATCACAATGGTATTAAAATACACCCACAAGCAGAACACATTTTGGAGCATATTAACACTATGTCACAAGTAGAAAAAATCACTTCACTTATTGGTTGGACCAATAATATCAAAAGAATAGTTTCCATCAAATCTAGAGTTTAAAAATATATTTTTCAAATATGAAAAATAAGTTATATTCATTATGGATATTGATTAGACATTTATTCAACCCTTTAACTTGTAGATTTATCATATTTCCCAACTTCGATACAAAGCATAAAATAAACTTATGGTAACTATAATATAGGATATTAGAGATCTACCCATTGATAATAGGATGATAGTACCACCCAACATTGATGATATAATTGAACAAACATGTGAAAAATTTATAAAAAAACATCTAGTATACAAGAGAAAAACTAATAATGGAATAAGAATACAAGTGCACACCATATGCTTCCTTTGTATCTCCTTGTGACCTCTAATGAGACTACTAGATCTTGTATTAAAGCATCAATATTTTTAATATCAATGAGAAAATGTTTTGGATGCTCCAAATATGTTACAAAAGCAGTAGATTTCATCTGCGAGAAAAGAGATTGAATTGATTATTGGATTTGTGATCATTTGGACATCGTAATGACGTGTAGAGTCAAATGAAACTCCAAAACAATAATAATGAAAATCTTAAAGCTTCCAAATATTAAAAATGGATAGGAATGAGTTATTATTTATAGATGATGGAAGATAATCCAAGATCCTTGATTTGTGTGATTGATTTGTCTGATATGAAGCTAAAGAAAGCATGATTGGAGATATTTCTTTGAGTTTCCAACTTTATTGGTAAGATAAGATATTGTTTTGAGTTTCCATAAATGAGCCATCATTGAGTTGGAAAAGGTTATGAACATGGTTTTGAATATTTAAAACTTAGAATTAAATATTAATTCCATGTCTTTTTTATTCACCCAATAGAGCGACGTGAATTTTAGCTTTGGGGAGATTTGGTTAAATTTTTGAATGCCATGATTTGTGAGATATGTATGCTATTTTGAGTTTGCATAGATAAGTAATCATTGAGTTGGAAAAGGCTGCACATGGTTTTGAATATTTAAAACTTAGAATTAAATATTAATTCCATGTATTTTTTTATTCACCCAAAAAGTGACATGAATTTTAGCTTTGGGGAGATTTGGTTCAATTTTTGAATGCCACAATTTGTGAGATATGTTTAGTTAACTGAAATGCATGATTTTATTTAATTTAAAAATATCCTCTTGAATTTAAGTTTTATTTCTAGATTTAGTCATGAATTTAGTCAACTTGAGTAGAGGAAGTCAGGTGAAGGTGGGTAAGAGATGAGGTGGAAATAGATAGGTGAAGAATTATTTAATTAATGTAATATTAAATTAGCTAATAGGAATAGGGGAAGAATAATAAGAATGATAGACTTATCTAATTAATCCTAGGAATAAGGATATGGGTGTAACAAGGTCAATATTGAGAATATTTAATAATTGAGGCCATGTGTGAGTGATAGGGGTGATAAAAATTATGGGGATAATAGAAGTCTAATCAAAGATCATAAAATAGAAGAATATACCAAAAGTGGTCAAAAGTGGTCAAAAATGGTCGTAATGTAATTTTATGTAATTACGAGATGATTTTAATGGGTTTAGCATATGTAAATCTATATTTTAGGGCATTTACATTTTCCCTATTTAAAGTGTTATTATGAAGTAATAACACTTTAAAGATAGTAGACGTGAGCATATTAGTGAACAAGTGACAAAGAAGTGTGATGAAATACCTATTTTTCTCGGTGAAGCATTTGGATTCCCTAGCGGGTCTAGATTATGCTAAGAGAGTTCCCCCTCAAGTGGATGGCTGATGTAAAAAAGTGTGGAAAACTTCTTGATAAGAGGAATAAGAGACTAGTGGAGGAGTGATAGAAAAAACCGGCTCAAAAAAGGAGAGACAAAGGGTAAAAGGTCAATATTAGGATTTCAGACATGAATAGAGGGTTGGGTGGAGAAACAATCATTGGTCATTTTTGGTACTACACGTTTGATGATGGTAGATGATACATGATAGAAATATGATGTTTTTTTTGTGATTAATAAATTAATGATATGTTTTTCCGAATGAGACGCGTGAATGAATGTAATGGAAATATGAATAATATTGCTTGTAGTTTGAACTTCCATTCATATTTGGTATTTTGGAGTAACCTAAATTTTCACAATAGAGTTAGCGCCATGATTATGTAAGATCCATGATGATCAACTCGATTATGTGCATAAGCACACACACACACACAAAAAAAAAACAATGAAGTAAAAAAACCCACTATATATTGTAAATGTATAGAGAAAGGCTATAAATGAGCCAGGATTATAAACAAAACATGTGTATTTGGTTTATAGTAACTAAGAATGCAAAACAAGTAGAAATAAATGAAAATAACTATGCCTTTAATGTCTACCACAATGATGATTGATTGAATTAATTTTCCCGCTGAGAAAGGATACATGTAAGGGGTAAGATCAAAATGAAGAGTGAGGTTGGGTGACACGTTTATTGGATTTGGATTAAAAATTTATTTGATTGAGTTTCCCCGAAGAAATGATACACGAAAGGGGTAAGATTGTATACGAATGAAGAGTAGATTCAAGTGAAATTTTTGTTGGATCCACATTGAAGATTGAGTTGATTGATGTCATCATTGCCTCCAAGAAAGGATACATGAAAGGGAGAGAATGAGAATCAATATTTCCCCAAGAAAGGATGCACACAAGGGTTTTGAGTTGTTGTAGTATGGTTGGAAAAATCACTAGGATATGAGTGAAAAATTTGATTTTGAGATGATTTTTATTTTTTGTTTTTGGAAGAAAAATATAGAATAGATGAAGTGTTAAGTTTTGGAACAACAATCATAGTTGTATATTGTAGCAGTCAAAGTTCATTGCTAAAGTTTATAGTATTTTAAAGTTCTTTCCTTCATGATTAAATACATTCAATTATGTTATTGAGTTGTTTAATTCATTATACAATCCATATACAAAGCTGAAAAGTAGAAAGAAATACACAACTTAGTTTTAGAATTCAATGTTTTATTCATAAGGAATTTCAAATGTTCCCACACAAGTCATGGGATGTAACTCAAAAGTAAATTACAACTACTAAAGTAAGAGGTACATATGCATGAAAAATAAAGTAAAGGAGTATGAAAGAACCCATCATTTCCTTGGGTTTCTTTCATTTTGGTTGATGCATTTCTAGCTCCAAATTTGCTCCATCTTCATCCTCGCTTCTTAGCAAATGGCATTGTTACCTAAAAACAAGAAAAGGAAAGATTTTCAATCACGAGCTCATGGTTGATCCATATTCCTATACTATCCAATTTTGTGCAAGTGGATATCCTAGCATCAGAGGTATAAATTACATGAAGATCAAAGGCATAACTGATAAAATCACTATTTTGTAGCAACATACATGACTCATTCACTCGCAAAAAGGAGAGAGAAAACTATGGAATAAAAGAGAGGCCAAAAATCCTAATGTTTTCTAACTAGTTTATCTAAATGTGCAGGTATGAGTAAGAAGAAAGAAGTGTTGCATTCTGTAACTTGAATCAAAAAAGTACATTTATTTCAGTTCAAACTAAAGGCTAAAGTATACAAAGATATGCTTGTACTAATTGATAAAAGAAATGCAAGTTTAGTGCTACAATTTCTAACAACTGGAATAAGAGAAATTATAGCTGAAACAGAATGGAAAAGGGAATCTGAGAAAAATTTTTTTGAGGATTCACCATGTAAAATGGACATTTTACATCTTTCCATCATGTTATTTCAAACTAATACATGCTTGAAAGTTGTAGATAAATCAAATAGTATATAGAAAGGAGATAATGCATGGTATAGTCAAAGATAAAAATTCAGATAAGTACAAGTTACTTCATGATAAAATAATACGATATAACTAAGGATGAGGGTAATCCATGATGAAGATGCAGATCACATAATGCAATCATCTCAATGGACACATAGATCAACTTATAGAAGCATGACATCACAAAAAAACTTCCATAGTCTCAATGAAAAAGGTTCCAAACAATGCCTACTTTGAAACATTAGAGAAGGGTTCCATATTTATTAAAGATAAATCAATGAATATACAACAAGAAATTTGAACAATCCAGAATAATCATATTAATCTAGCTACATACAAGCAAAAATCATAAGAGAGAAACCATGGAATTCAAATTTTTACAGTTCATTTGTTAAGTTCAATATAAATCTCATTTTCAAGATCAAAAAGAAAATTAATTGAAAAGATACAAAGAAAGATGAATGCAACATTCAAATTTATCCTTTTATCAATATAAAAATATAGTCAAAGTATAAGCAAATAAGCAATATTTAGTAAATAGAACAAATAAAGGAGGATTTTAGAAGAAAAGTTTTGATATAGTTTCTCAAGAATATTTGAAAAAAGGTAAAGTTTTGAAATTTAAATCAACTATTAATATGTGTAAATGTCTTCACATTACAAGTTGCATAATAAGCAAAGCACTTAACAACTTGTATCAGGGAATTCAATATAAGTTATCATAATTCAAAAAATGAAAAAGAATGCAATGAAAGGTACCAACTCCAATAAAAAAGTGTTATATTTATCATTACACACAAAAAACAAATTAAGAAAAAAATATAGATTCACTTTGAATGAAGTTTTTAATCCATTAACTCACAACGTTTTCCATCCTTATAAGCATCAAAATACAAGTATAGTTGGTTCAAATTAACACAGCTTAAAGGAAGAAACAAAGGAGTAGATGAAATCATCAATCTATCGATTTTGATAAGCATTATCAAATTAAAGAGGTAAAGGGTATCTCAACATGACGAAGAGAACAAAATAAGGAGATTAAGTCGATGGTTACAACTTCCATTTCAAAGTAGAATGGCCTAGATAAATGAAAAAATATATAATTACATTTTTTTAGAAATAAGCAAGTGAAAATAAACAACACTTATATCTGGGTATTCTTGAGATGATGGAATAACATTCACCATAGACTTTCTATTTTCTTGTTTTATCAAGACCACATTACAAATCCATCTCATTAAAATCACAAAACACACTCAAGAGTAAGAGCCAACATATAAAATAAACAAGTTACATGGAATTCAAGTGTTTATACAGTACAATAGTTATATAGCTAAGGTGGAATGATAAAATACAAAGATTTGATCAAAATGGAAAATAAAAATGAGCTTGGAATATTGGATTTTATAAAAAATTTTAGTCAAAGTGATAACACAAGTCAAGCTTTGTGTCACTACAAATGGAAGACAAATTGATTCATTCAAAATTCAGAAAAATAGTGATAAATGAGTAGCTCTACATAAAATAACCATCAAACTCATAATGGAAATACATGGTATACATTTTGATGGGGATATAGAACTTGGTTTACAGTAGGGCAAAAGCCCAAAAGGAAAGACATACAACCTCATAAAATTAAACCTAAATCAATGAAGTTTTCAAAATCTAATGATATGTCAAATATCAAAATTATTTTGAAAATATATGAAAAGCTCGAAATGTAAAAGAGGCTAAAAAAAATAATATAGCTCATACAAAACCCAAAATATTCGTAGATGAATGAATCCCATAAGGCTTGAAATACATAAATAAGTCACGAAGGCTCGAAAGATAAATAATTCCATGCAAAAGGAAAATGAAATAGATATAAAACAACCAATAGATCTTCAAAGCATCAAAAATTTTCAAACTTTGAATGAAACAAAATAAAGAGCTCAAAGAAATAATAAGGGTTTAAATAAATGCAAACAAAGCAGAAAATGAAAAAATCTAAAAATAAAGAAAGAAAATGAAATATCAACATTTTGACAAAAAAGAACATAACACACTTTTCGAAAGAAAAAATAATTTACCAAGATAAAGAAAAAAATAATAATGTAGCAAAGGACTTCAAAATGAATGGGTCAAACCAAATTACTAGAAAGGTAAAAGACTCAAACTCGTATGAGCCCAAGCTCAAGAAATGGGAAATGGTAACCAATGTTTTGAAAATAAATTAAAACCCAAAATTCAAAAGCATGAATTCAAGCAAGAAATAAACACCTCCTTAGATTAAAAGAAAAAGAATTTCACAAAAATGATACATTAAGGATTTAACCGAAATCAAGAAACCATAATTGATAGAGTTATTTAGATGAATAAAATCAAAACAGAGAGTAAAACCTAATCTTAGTCAGTTTGAAAGAAAGTAAAGTTTAATAACAAATTGGCAGCATGTGTCCATTATCTAAAAAAATGAAATGACCAAGGCTCCATCAAAAGAGACCAAAGAATGGTCAAAAATGAACAAATAAGGAGTGATAATCCTGATAATCCAACAAGAAGCATATAAGCTCTAAAATTATTAAAAACAAAATTCATAGCATAGATCTATCAAAAATCAAGTGAGCTCAAATATGAGAATTAAAAAAGATTATTCCTTACACACATTGGTTTTCAAAGCATAGAGAAAAAAAGCTCACACAATAGGTTCAATAGAACTTGAAGAAAAAATTTCATGGCTTCGCCCTCCAAAATTAGCATGCAAATGAAATGGCAGAGTTCAAATTACAAAAGAGACATCTTCGCCAACCAACTCACAGTAGTCAAATTCTAAGCATGGTTCTAGAGATAGATGGATCGGATCGAGTTAGTACCAAGATCTACACATTAAATTGAATCTGCAATTCACCTACCCATCTTCTAGCTCAAGACATCAATCATGGTAAATAAAAAGGTACATAGATCAATGAACATCATTCATTCACCAATTTCCATACAAACTCCAATCCTAAAGTGCAAGGAAACCCCTAACTTAACCATGGTTCAGTCAAAACATGCACATGTCAAGAAATGATGAAACCCTAATTAGAGTGTAATGGAGTAATCCATCACCAAAACTTAACTAAGGGTGAAAATGCAACGTAAAAGGAAAAAAACCTTAATCATACAAAATAAGTAGTTAAGATGAAACAAATAATCAATCAATGATTATTATATATGCCATGATTTGAATTAGGTTGATTTGACCTTAAGGTATAAAATGATGCCACATAAATATAAAAATGAAGGAATATGATTATTTTATATGATAATATAAACAAAAATATATATGGCCATGATAAAATTAAAGGGGCCTTCTTTTAAAAGAATGACCTTTTTAATCAAAGGTACCATCATTATTCAATAAATCAAAACATCCACTTTATAAGACTTATCATATATACCTTCTCTAAAAAAAAGGTCAAATGATAGAGTGAAGACAAAGTGTGCACAGTTCATGGGTGGTCCCCTATGAAGTCAAAAAAAAATCATAACATTATTATTCATGTTTAATAAGTATATGTGAGAAGAAGAAAAGAACAAATGTACATCAGAACCAAAGGTGGTCCCCATCAAGATGATAGATGCATGGGTGAATATTTTTCCAAGTATTGCAAATAAAGGAATTATTTTTTCTCACACAGAGATTTATTTTTACTTGTACATCCAAGGGGTAGTAAAAAGTATTAATATTATCAAAAGTGGATCAAGTTGTAGATGTCACATCAAGCACTAAGAATAGAGATTGCATGCATTGGAGAAGACTTTCTCATCAAGAAAAGTTTATTATTAGCAAATTATTCACCCAACTTTATTAAAAATAGAATAGTCAACTGCGTAGTTTGACTGAGTTATATTTTTGTAAACAAGGCTATTAATGCCTCATTGTATTAGCATGCTTATTTTTATTCCTTTATTTATTCATGATAAAGGATAAAAATAGGATGCATGGGTGAGTACAATTTTAGTCTATTTTTAGGAAGGGTGGGATGAATAATTTTGCTATATATTGTGTGCATTGGCAAAAGCACAAGAGAGGAATTTTTGGACACAGGAGTGTTGAAGCAGATTTTTCAATTTTTCCCTTTGAATGAGAATTATATTCTACCTTTCCAATAATTTCAGTCTTGTGTATGTCTTATTAATCCTTGTGAATGTCAAATTCCTTGTTAATCATCCTACCTTGTTGCAAATTTAGTATTTTTGCATGATATTAGTGTGCATGTGTATCTTAATAGTATTGTTGTGAATTTCCCTCAATACATAAGTGTCTACCTTAATATTCTGCTGAAAACTATTGGTTTGTGCATCCAGAATTCATTCTCAAATATTTGTGCATGTACTCAGTCAAAGCCCTCAACAATTTTGGTGTATCACCCCATTTTTCAATTCATTTATAGTCATCTTATTACCTCAAAACCCTCAAAAAAATTAGTTTAGGATACATCAAGAAGGAATTGGCCTTGATACCGAGAGACTCACCTCAATAATAGGTATACCCACAGACTTAAGGTGTTTCCATTGTATCTACGAAAAAAGAGAGATCCAAAGAAAGCTTAGAACACCTGCAACCATCTCTCTATAGGGTGCACTTTCGAGAGATAATAGTTTTTGGCACTCTGGTGGGACCAATGAATCAGATCTATGAGAAAATTACAACAATTTACAAGATTCACAACAAAGAAAGGTTACTTTTAGGAAAACAAGATGCAACAATTTATTCTAAAGATTAAAATATTTATTTGGTGACTCCGTAAGGCTGATTTAGACCATTTTTGCAGCATGTTCCATGCCTAAAGTGACTACAAGATCATCGGTAAGAGGAATTCCTTTCTGAGTTTATTTCTTTACCTTTGAATTATGTAAGAAGAAGAAGAGTTGGTAACACCCTACCTTATAATAGGCCTGGTTTTAATAACCCTCCTCCCTAATCCTCCTTCACCACATATCAATTTATTTGTTCAGATCCCATTTTTCCAATGGCTATTCAACCACCTAGGAATTTTGTGACCTTTACTAATGGAAGCCCATTAGTAATTTAGTTTATCATGATATCCCTAATGCTGCCATGAAAATTTTACCTACCTTCACTGGTGAAAATCAGGTTACACCTACAGAACATATCAAATATGTTGCATCCCTATGTGTAGTCCATAATATAACACATGAAGATGTAGCCTTGAGACTTCTAGTTACATCCTTTAAAGGGAAAGCCTTGCAATGGTATAGAAATTTAGAGATTGGAAGTATAAGAACTTGGGATGAGTTAGGTGGTAAATTGCTGAAACAATTTCAAGATAATTCAGATCATTTATCTCTCATAGAACAATTGTCTATAATTAAAAGAGCCCCTCATGAATTTATGGCCAGTTTTAATATCTTCGTTTTGCTAGAACTTGGAAAAAATTCCAAGCAAGTGTCAAGCCTCAAGCTGACCATGCTTTTCTATACTACCTCTTAGAGCCTTAAACAATGATATTTCAACTATGATTCAGTCCATGGGAGGTGAAACTCTCCCAAAAGCTTATGATATTGCTATAAAATCTGAAAACAATCTTATTCAAGATAGAAAGTTAGCACCAAGGCCTTCAATGCCTTTTTTAGCAGACTTGGCACCTATCCCACAACCTATCACCATTATAGAACTGTGCTATTGTAGCCCCATCAGATGATGTGTTTAAAGCTTTGCAGACTATGGGAAACAAGCTAACTTTGATTGAAAATAGACTTGCATTACCTAGTAGGCCTTATCAAGCTCCTTATCAACAAAACTAGCAAAATAGGTAGCCTTATCAACAAAATTAGAATTATAGACAACCATATCAGCAAAGTAGTTTGACCCAAAGGATCTCCTAGTACATCTAACACTTTAGTCCTAGTTAATATGGCTATAGAAGAATGGTGTCAACCTTGTAATCAACCTCATTCAACTGCAAGTTTCCCAAATGCTTTCCTGAATATAAGCCTTGTTGCACAACCTCAACCTGAGACATTGTTCATGCCTCAAATGGAGGGTGGGAAACAAGAAACTCATGTTTAAGAAAGCACCTGAATAGAACTTGGTCAGTTTTAGTGAAGATGATTTTATGTAGTTATGACTAGAGCTCAAGAAAAGGCCCAGGAGAGAGGAAAACAACAAAATAGGCTTGTTCTACCCACAATCACTGATAAAACAACTACAGGTCAAAAACAGCTAATAGTCCTTCTGTTCCTTAAAAACAACAAGTGTTCCAATTCAAAAGGACCAACCAAAGTCATTACAACCTGATCCAAGAAGATTTTCATACCTCAGATCTCAAAGGTTGTAGAAGCAAAGTCAGTCTTTGCTAAAGCCTATGCTAAAACAGTAGAATCTATTTCCAAAATGGTTTCTTCTTTTAACATTGTTGATATAATGAAAAATCATAATGTTAATATCTCAATGTGGGATGCCCTAAGTATTCCAAGACAACAGGAGTTTCTTTCTCATGAACTTTCTAAGTTACAGATTTCTTCAAAAACAATAGAAAAGGAAGTTCAGAAAACAGACATGGTCCTTGGAACAATGGAACATGACCGCATTAAAGAAGTTAAATGGATGGTTCAAAAGGTCTTAAATTCTCATGATATCAAGAAACCACCACCATTTTATTTGTCTCTAATTATTGGAGAGCATCTTGTTCATAACTGCATGGTTGATAGCAGTGTGCAAGTAGCACATTTATGCCAAAAGAAATTACGAAAATTTGGGCCTGCAGTATGAACCTACAGAGAAGAGTGTGTTATAGCTTGATGGGACTACAACTAATATAGTTGGTGTCATCAAAAATCTAGAGGTAACATTACATGCTTGTCCAAATGTTTCCATTTTGTAAGATGTTATTGTTGTAGATTTACCTCCTTACTTTGCTTTATGCTTATCGAGAGATTTCACAAAAAAATAGGAGGTTATCTCTCTTCATATTGGTCCTTTTTGTTCTTTACTACACATATGGGACCAAAGTTACTATCAATTTTGAACCGTTTTCAGATTTCATATCGAGCCTCATGCTTCTAATGCATTAGCCAATTATGCAAGCCATAGACTAGTCTAATTTTGATAATACAACTCATGTTTCAACACTAGATGGTGTTTCTAATATGTTCATGGATGAAAAGACACATGAAGAACATGCTCATGATCCTTTCAAATAAGTTGAAGAACATCTATTTGGTGTGTATTTTTTGTGTGAGGAAAACACACCAATTCCCTTGTTGTCAAAAAAAAAAATGAAGAAGGGATTTGGAAGCTTCATTTTGATGGAGCTAAGAACAAGAAAGGACAAGGATTAGGTTTGATGCTCACTTCCCCCATGAATGAAAGGTATTTCTCAGCTTTGAGTCTCTAATTTTGTGTACTTGTAATGTAGTTGAATATGAAACGTTAATTCATGGCTTACTTTGGGCTAAGAAAGAGAGGTATTAGCATGTTACATATTTTTGGTGATTCTGAGTTGGTTATCAATCAAGTAAGAAATTTCAATGTTTGTAAGAATCCATTAATGAAGTCTTATAGACATAGAGTTTCAAACTTAATGGAATATTTTGATGCTATTAATATCCAGTCCATTCCAAAATAGAAAACAAGCATGTAGATAGACTTGCAACAATTGGTGCTAGTTTTGAAAGTGCTAGAACAGATTAAAAACAATGAGATTCAACCTCACATAAAGTTGATTGTTAGGCCTTCTATACCGATAATGATTTAAAGTTTTTGAAAATGATGAACAAATTTGTAGGTTTTTATAGCAAGAAGTTGAATTTTTTAGTAAATCAAGAGAAATTGCAGCACTTATATGGTGACCAGATTATTCAATTAAAGACCAATAAACTACCTCAAGGTTTAGTCACATTGGAAGACATCTTCAACACTGATGATCAGTTAAGGAAAGACAAAACAAAGATGTCAACACATGTAGACAATTATGAAGAGATCTTAGTTGATGATGGAAAAAATTTATTTCTTGGAAAGGTATGTTCCTTAGCTGAGAAACATTCCTTTATCAATCTTTGTAAAGAATTTAAGGATGTTTTCTTGGAAATACCAAGATCTAAAAGGTTTTGATCCAAGTTTGACACAACATACCATTGAATTATAGCCAAATTCCAAGCCAAGTTAGGCAAAAACAGAGGCCTATAAATCCCAAGATAGAAGCCTTTAATGAGAAAAGAGTTATCTAAGTTGATCGAATCAGGTATCATTTTTCATTTAAGCATTCAAGTTGGGTAGCCAATCTTGTTCTGGTTCGGAAAAAGAATGGAGAAATTAGATTATGTGTGGATTTTAGAGATCTTAACAAGGCTTCATTAAAAGATCATTATCCACTACCTAACATGGATCAGATTTTGAGAATAGTTTTAGTTTTGATAGACTATCTTTTAGATGGTTATAGTGGATACAATCAGATTCTAGTCCGAGAAGAAGATAGGTACAAAACAACTTTTACCACCAAGTGGGGTACTTATGCTTACAAAAGAATTCCTTTTGGCCTTTCAAATGCTGGTGCAACATGTTTCAACGTAATGGACATGGATTTTTGTAGCTTATTAAATAAATGCATATTGGTTTATTTGGATGATGTTACCGTATTTTCAAAAAATTTAGATGAACATCTAATACATTTAAGGCAAATTTTCAGTTATGTAGACAGTTTGGAATATCTTTGAATCCCAAAAATCTATTTTTTTGGTACATCAAGGTAAATTTCTTGGTCATATTATTTCTAAACAAGGTTTAGTAATTGACCCTTTCAAAATTGAAGCCATATCACAACTATCATTTCCTCATCACAAAAAGGCATTACAAGAGCTTTTAGGGAAAATCAACTTTGTTAGAAGATTTGTTCCAAATTTTGCAGCATTGGTTAAACCATTGACAACTATGTTAAAGAAAGAGAAGACTTTCTCTTGGACCAACAAAGGAGAGAAGGGTTTGAAGAAATTAAAATAGCCATTTCTCAAGCTCCTACTCTTGCAAATCCAAATTTTGATAAAGATTTTACTATGTATGCACTTGCAGAGCTGAAACAATCTCAGCCATTTTAACTTAGGTTAATGATGAAAATATTGAGCAACCAATTGCTTTCTTTGGAAAAGTTTGCATGATTATGAAACAAGGTACACTTTTCTTGAAAAATAAGTACTTTTAGTAGTTAGAGGACTAAATAATTTTAAGTACATGCTTTCAAAAAATAAGATACATGTTCTTGTTTCTCATCCAAGTGTGAAAATTTCTTGTTAAATAAAGAATTGAATGAGAAGAGAGAAGGTTGGATAACAAAGGTTATGGAATACGACATTGATATATGTGTTGTGAAGATAGTTTAAGGCAAAGGTTTATGAACACCTGATCACTGATATGGAAAAATAGAATGCTCAAGATGCAGAAGATCCAAAACAACATGCTGAAGTTATGTATCAACAATCAAATTTCATGGTGCAACCAGAAAATCAACAACCTGAACTTATTCAAGAAGTTAGGAATCAAGATGGATGATTGATTTAGTTAACTACCTTTAGCATGGCACTTATCTAGAAGGTATGGACAAGAACAAACAAAGGTATTTCAGGTTACAAGATATACCTTATGTTTTTATTGATGGTGTGTTACTCAAAAGAGATATAAATAGAATCTTGTTGTGATGTGTTGATTATGATAGAATTCAACAATTATTATCGAATTCCATGAAGGACCTGCAAGAGGTCACTTTTTAGCATGTACTATAGCCTTGAAAATTATGAAATTTGGTTACTATTGGCCCAACATATTCAAATATTGTTTTGAATGGATTAGAAAATGTAAGAAATGTGTTTTCTTTGTTGGAAAAGAACATTTAGCTTCATTGCCCTTAAACCTATTTTAGTGGATCAACCTTTCATGTAGTGGGGTCTTGATTTTATTGGCATGATAAATCCACCTTCATCACAAGGACACAAGTGGATTTTAACAGCTATGATTATTTTACACACTGGAATGAAGCAATAGATTTGAAATATGCTAACAAAACTTTGATATTATCCTTTTATGAAGGTATAGTTTGCAGATTTGGTGTTCTAGAAACTATCATTTCAGATAATTCCTTAGCATTTCTTGGTGCAAAGGTAATAGATTGGGCTATCAAAAACATAATTTATTTAAGTACGTCATCTAATTATTACCCACAAGGTAATGGGTTAGCTAAAAGTACTAACAAGAATATTCTAAGGATCATCAGAAGAACACTCAAAGATAACTAGAGAGCTTGACATCTAATGTTGAATTCAACACTTTGGGTTGACAAAGTGACTCCTAAAATATTAGTTGGAAATTCACCGTATAATCTTGTTTATGGAAGAGAAGCAAGAATGCATATTTTGTTGAGTTACCTACATTAGATGGACCAGATGGAGATGAGAATGAACCATTGCAGATTTATTATGCAGAATTGATGGAATTACAAGAGCTGAGAGATCAAGCTCATATGAACATGGAAAAGAATCAAAAATAGATGAAGAAAATTTTTGATAAGAAGGCTAAGTTTAGAATCTTCAATGAAGGAGACATTGTGTTGAAATGGGATGTTGATCGTGCAAAGCTAGGAAATCACATGAAGTTTGATACAATTTGGAGTGGTCCTTATATGATTTCAGCCTACAAAGAACACAATGCTTTTCAGATTTCAAGGCTAAATGGAGAGGAACTTCCCATTCCTATGAATGGTATGTTTCTCAAACACTATTATTGAAAATCCTACAGTGTTTGGTTAGAGTAGGATTTCCCTTTCAATAAGTGCTTCATGCACATTGCAATGTTTTTTAATTTAATAAGTGCATTCATGCACATGATTTAGTTTACCATATCCTTCCCATTTTAGTTCGTTTTGGAAGGGTTGGACCTTCAAGAAGGTAGATTTTGATTACATAGCTTTGGACTCCATGCCCAATGGACAAGAGAAAGGCACAAGTCTATAAGCTAGCAGGCAGCTTTCCCCATAGGATCACCAGAAATGTTGACAATTTTTGCACTCATGTAAAAATGGGAAACTCAAAAATTTGTTACGATGGATGGCATTGGTGAAGTGACCCTAAGCTAGGGGAGATTCTTTCAGTTCAATATTTGTATTTAGATTAATTAAGGACTACATGTAATTTGTAGCTATGTGTGTTGTTACAAAATATAACAGATCACATAGTCTACAATTTCATGATTGTCTTTAGAAAAAGAACACAAAGCCCCAAAGGAAAGATGTGTAATCTTGATGAAGACTGAAAATATAGAATAGATGAAGTGTTAAGTTTTGGAACAAAAATCATAGTTGTAGATTGCAGCAATCAAAGTTCATTGCTAAAGTTACATGTATTTTAAAGTTCTTTCCTTCATGATTAAATACATTCAATTATGTTATTGAGTTGTTTAATTCATTATACAATCCATATACAAAGATGAAAAGAAGAAAGAAGAGTTGTTTAATTCATATACAAATCCATATACAAAGATGAAAAGTAGAACGAAGAGTTGTTTAATTCATATAGTAAAACTAAGGATGTAAAAGGTAATTCAAAGTGCAAATATACAAATCAAGATACAATCATAATGAACATTTTACATATTCTCAATTGTAGGTGATAAAATGCATTGGGAATGAAGCCTTGTGTTTTGACAATAGAGAAATTTCCAATTATTACAAGGTCAGAGTATAAAACAAGAAAGTTTCAATCCAGATAATCATATTAAGCTCTAGCTGCAAACTAGGCAGTAAACCCTTACAAGTTATGATGTTACAGTTGTTGAAAAGATACACAACTCAAGATAGTAATAAACAGATACAAAGCTCAAGATCCAAATACAGAGAAGAACGTATCCTTTTTCGATATGAAATATAAAAATACGGTAAGTACAAGTTTCGTAAGCACATTTCAAAAGATACACAGATACAAATAAATAGCCCACACAGATTGAAGATCAAAGGAATAGAGTACAGTTTCTCAAGTATGCGTTGAAAAATAGGTGCAGATTCAAATCAACATTTAATGAAAGTAAATGCTAAAGACAAGTGTATGAACAACTTGTAAGGGAAGCATTTATAAGATATATAACTCAAAATATTGAACAGAAGAAATCCAAGTATCTTGCAAAAATTACCAAGTATCCACTAGGACAACAAGGTTTTTATTCATTTTGAATAAGAATTCATCAACATAAACATGATATAGCTATGGAACAAATTTTGCAGGTTTATAACAGTCCAGGTGATTGCAAATCACCAAGGGAGTAGCTCCATCATCTCAAAAGGTTGTCACCATGACTCCAGGTCATGAATATCTTCTGAGTAAAAACACATAAGATTAAGCTCGATGGAACTCATAAATGGTAAATGACTAGAACGGCCCAGATTGGGGAAAAGTAGAAAACAAACTTTTATAAGCATTTTTTCAAAATAAGCAAAAAAAACTGAGCTCAAGGCTTTCACAATGGATCAAAGGTAAGGCACTTAGGTAGAATTTTCAGGATCAGAAGACCACAACACTCATCTCATTAAATTCCCAAACATAAGGAGCCATGGCATAAAATATAGAACAAGAAGCCATGGCCCAGGTGTACACACATTTAGTAGCTAAGTATGATGAAACCAAACCAAGTCGAAATGGAAGATAACAACGAGCTTGGGTATTTTACAGTGGCAAAAAATGGCACTATGTGCACAAGAGTCAACTTCACATATGACCACAAGAGAAATGGACAACGACTTCACCTAAGTTGATAAATGGGAATTTTCAGAATGGTGTCTTAAAGCACAATTTCAGGCTCGAGACAACATATCAACAAAGGAAGCATGACCCAAATCTGATTGAAAACCACGGATGACAAATTAAATAGATATATACGATGTCAGATATCAATAATGATTTTAAGACACATCTATGAAAATTCAAAACAGCCATTCGAAAACAATGAGAAATATCTAGAACCAGAGCTCAAGTTCAGAATGCCCAAATGATGACTCTAGAGCTTCAATAGTAACATGATCGTAGAAACGACAGAACCAAGTAATTCCATGCAAAAGGCCCAACTTGAAAACCCTTATAGCGGCCAACCAATAGCTCAAAGCATCAAAGTATTATAACATAAGAAATAAATAGAGAGCTCAAGAAAGAATAAGGGTTTCTTAAATGCGAACATAGAGAAAATGAAGCCATACAAGCCAAGATTTGAAACAACACCCAAAATTCTATAGTTCTTTTCAATTAAGGGTAGATTTTTACCAAGATTCTAGAACAAAAATGGCATTAGCAAAGGCTCAAAATCTGGGTCAAATACAAATTCTCCATTACCAGACTCAAACTCATGTGAAAAGGAGCAACAATGGAATGCAAGTAACCCACAAGGGGTTTTTCTTTCATTATAAATATAGAGACCAAAATATGGAAGAGCACAAAAAACAAAGTCATTACAATTAAAAGAACAAGAATCTCACCTTCTTCCATGATGATTTCAAGCAGAGAAACCATACATTCCGAGTTCATTTTCCCAGTTCAACAGAGGAGAAATCAATCATCTTACTCATTTGATGGAGAAAATAATAACGAATCAGGTCCATTACTGAAATGACAGGCTCCAAAAACTGAAAGAGACCAAATTCAGGTACACAAAACGATACACCAAGGAGTGATAAACCAACAGAAGAATGAACACTTAAATTATTTGCAAAATCAAATTCATAGCCAGATATATTCTCAAGTGAGCTCAAATATGAGAATACAAAATCTTCTTCCTTACACATTGTGGTTGTCAAAGAACAGACTCAGAAGCTCACAGAATGTAGTTCAATGACAACCTGAAGAAAATTTTCCAGGGCTTCTCCTCCAAAATTAGCATGCAAATGAAACGATGGAGTTTAGATTGCAAAATAAACATATTCACTAACTAACCCATGGTAGTCAAATTCTAAGCATGGTTCAAGAGATCGATGGCTCAGATCGAGTTGGTACCAAGATCTACGATTTACATTGAATCCATAGTTCACCTACCCATCTGCCAACTCAAGACATCAATGATGGTAAATCAAAAGGTACAAAGATCAAATGGCCATCATTCATTTACCAATTTCCATACAAAATCCAATCCTAAACCGCAAGAAAACCCTAACTCCAACAAGAGGAAAAAGTACAAATCAAATGACCAAGATGCAACAATACCAAGATCAATGGTCCAAAGTGAAATCACCAACTCCAATGCCAACCAAAGGCTTACCAGAGGTTCGTCTAAACTCAACCACATGTCAAAAATAGCACACATGTCAAAGGATGGTCAAACCCTAACTCTACCAGGGTTAAGCTCAGCCACTAAAAAAAAAGTGAAGGGTTGAGTCATCATAGGAGGCCCCGATGATTTTATAATTATTGTTTTCTTTTACCTTTTAAGGTCTAAACTATGATGCCACATAAATATCTCAAAAAATGCCAACAACACTATGTTATTTGTAATGATAATCCAAAAGGGGTCGGTACTATAGTATGGCCATGATAAAATCAAGAGGGGCCTTCTTTTAAAAGAAAGGAATTTTTAATCAAAGTATATTCCAACCAAATCAAACCACATCCACTTTACCTTATACTTTCCAAAACATCCTTACCTTCTCCAAAAGAAGGTCAAAACTAGAGTGAAGACAAAGTGTGCACATCATAGGTGGTCCCCACAGTGGAAAGATTAGAAAGAAAACAATAGCATTATGTGTACAAAGTTCAATTTTATATGTGATCAGAAGAGAATAGAACAAATGTCAACATCAGAACCAAAGGTGGTCCCCACAGAGGATGAATGCATGGGTAGATTGTTTTTGCAAAGTATTGCAAATAAAGAAATTATTTTGGTCACACACAGGAATTATTTTTTACATGTGCATCCAAGGGGGCAAGTGGATCAAAAATTGATTTCACATCAAGCACTTGAAGATAGAGATTGCATGCATTGGAGAAGATTTTTGCACAACAAGCAAGGTTTATTATTAGCCAATTATTCACCCAACTTTATTAAAAATAGAATAGTCAATAGTAGTTTGACTGAGTTGTATTTTGTAAACAAGGCTATTAATGCCTCATTGTATTAGCATGCTTATTTTTATTCCTTTATTTATTCAGGATAAAGGATAAAAATAGGATGCATGGGTGAGTACAATTTTTAGTCTATTTTTAGGAAGGGTGGGATGAATAAATTTTCTATATATTGTGTGCATTAGAAAGGCACAGGAGAGGATTTTTGGACACATGAGTGTTGAAGCATTTTTTTCCATTTTTTCCCTTTGAATGAGAATTATATTCTGCCTTTCCAAAAAAATTACAGTCTTGTGTATGTCTTATTAATCCTTGTGAATGTCAAATTCCCTGGTTAATCATCCTACCCTATTGCAAATTTAGTATTTTCTACATGATATTAGTGTGCATGTGTATCTTAATAGTATTGTTGTGAATTTTCCCTTAATACATCAAGTGTCTACCTTAATATTCTGCTAAAAACTATTGGTTTGTGCATCCAGAATTCATTCTCAGATATTTGTGCATGTACTTAGTCAAAGCCCTCAACAATTTTGGTGTATCACCCTAGTTCTTAATTCATTTACAGTCATCTTATTACCCTCAAAACCCAAAAAATTAGTTTAGGATACATCAAGAAGGAACCGGCCTTGATACTTAGACTGACCTGAAGAATAGGTATACCCACAGACCTGAGGTGTTTCCATTGTATCTACGAAAGAGAGAGATCCAGAGAAAGCTTAGAACACCTACAACCATCTCTCTACAGGGTGCACTTTCGAGAGATAACAATATCTTAGTGTACGATAGTTGTGTGAATGTTTTAAATTTTGTGGACTATTTCTTTTTTTTTTGAATAATTGTATATGTTTTTTTGTTTTGGGACAAAACTATTTGTTATTGTTTTAGATTTTTGATTATTTGGATTTTAAAGGATTTTTGAATATATGATTTGTTTTTTAATTTTTACTTGGTAAATGGTGCAATGTCTTAACTTATACAATTGTAAAAATTTCATTCTATTTGAAGAATGTAGATTATATAGTGAAATCATGTATGAATCTACCCTTGACTTCATGCAACTAGTAAGATGCAAGGGATCAACACCAAGAGGCAAGAAATACATAAGGAAAATGAGACAGTGATTTGAAAATGAAGATGATGGATTAAAAGACACAAGCTTAACAATGGTCCATTTGGGAAAATGTGACTCATGTCCAATTAAGATTATCTTCCGATTCCAAAATGATTTCACTTTATAGGTCATGACTAAAATTAGACCCATAGGCAGCCTACTATTGGAAATATATGGTGTAATGAATGGTTTTGTCTCTTAATTTGAGAAACTAAAATGATTATTTGGATTTTTTATGATTAAGCATTTTAGATTTTGTAAGAGGTAAGGGTTTAACACCAAAGACAAGATGTAGGCGAGTAAGGGTACCTTTCTCTTTTCCCAGTCTCATGCTACCAAGTAAGAAGCATTAGCTCAACACCAAAGACTATGAAGGATGAAAGGTGTAATGATTTTTATTTTTTGTATTTTTGATTGATTTTTCCTTTTTGTGTATTATGCTTATTTCGGAAAGATAGTTTTCCCCAAATCTCAACCCCGCATCAATAGTAGGGACATAAGGGATCATCAACTTAGATGGAGTTGCATGGAAAAAAGATCTGAGTAAATAAGTTTAATGCTTTCTTGTTAAGAAGAGAGCTTCTTCAAAACAAGGATTTTCCATTGATAAGATTCTAAACAAGTTTGTATGTAAAAACATATGGAATGGAAGAATCCATAACATGGATGAGATACACAATACCCCACATGAACAATATTAACCATAATCTTATAGGTGAAGAGTGTGAGCATATGATAATGAAATGATAGAGATATATGCCAATGGATGAAACAATTAAAATTGTTTATACAAGATGCCTCCCCCAGTGTGGAGAGTACCCGTGAATAATAATTTTTTTCTTCTTCACTTTTGATTTTTAAATAGTGTTATGATGAGGGGTTTGATATGTTAGATCATTATGCAAGAAGTCCATGGTTTTGAATTTTGATTGTTCTTGATGTTTGACATTTAGGTGGACGAGGTCAATGATTATGTGATTTTATTGTTTCTAACTTACAAGACTTAGGAAGACGAGGTTGAATTCAATGTTTATGCCCCGAATTTGATACTTGGGATAATGAGGTCTAAGTCAATAATGTGGATGGAACTTTTTTATTAGTAGGTATGTAATTCATAGATCATTGAAGATGCCATGTGTAGATAAAGGTAATGTGCAACTTGTATTTTAGATTTCATACTCTCAAATACCTTTGACAATGATATTGAGCATAGGTGGAGTATAAGATGTTGATGAAGTTGAATATAGAGATGTTTGAGGCTTGAAAAGAATATCCTCATCAATGTTTCCCTCATCCATGAATGGAATGATGTAAGGAGTGAAGGATTGATCTGTAGATGGGCCTTTAAGGCATATTAATGATTTTTTAGAAAAAATATCCAATGTTTCTATATTGTCTGTAAGCACTTTTTTGATTTTATGATTAGTGATGAATGATTTAATGCATAAGGAATTGTTGTTTATGATGTTATATTTGAAAAGGTCATGAAGAAAAATTATAACAATGAAGTATTTGATGAAAGATTCATGAGTAAAGCTTGAAATGGTTGTGTAATGATACCCTTAGGAATACACACATCATGGAATGCATGTGGAAGGATGTATTGAAATGTGGGTATTATATTGGTCATATCTATAACATCTTTCCTAATATTAACCATGAATACATGTCTAATTTTTTTGTACATGATTAAGATAAATCTACAAACTCTCTCTTAAGTTAGGAATAACATGTTACTAACATTTACCTATTTCTACCTATCATACCTACACATTGAGAGGATTACGATGTCCATAATTAGCCTAAGTGTATTCTAAGTTATTTTAAAGTTAAACATCAAAATAAATATTTCACTTATTGGAGCAGTTGTCTATGGGACAAGTTTTCGAATGTTTTATCCTCAAATATAGATTGGAATTCAAAGTACACATTGATTCAATCATCCATTTTTTTACATAAACACTTCACATAATTCAATATAAATGCGTTGATAATTTCAAATGAATACCACCATGCATATGATCAAAATTGTTTGATTGACTAGTTGGTATATTAATATCACTTATTTATTAATTTACATTTCTTTTACCAATATAAAAATTTACACAATTCCATCACATGATTTTTCCACATTAATGAATTTTGTAATTAGATCTCTCATAAATTGTGTTTATCCTTCAAAACATGTACACATTTATCTAAAATACAACTTAGCCACTGATTAGTAATATTTAATGTCTTCATTACTTAGCTCTAATTGCTTAAAGAATCCATCATACATAATATAATATCTTTTAACAATTTCAACAAGGTAACCATCAACAATCAATTTAAAAGCTACAATTTCTATTTTGATCATTTTACATAAAGTAAAATTTAAAGTGTGGTTGGAAGCTTAATTATTTGATTATGGAGGAATTTTTCATTCTTGCTTCATTTGAAAATTTGGTCATTCAACACACTTATCGGGTGGAAAACAAACCGGTGGATGTGCTAGCCAAAAAGGTACTTCCATAGTGGATTTGGAGATGTGGATTGGGACATGTAGTCCTTGGGGTCAAGGAAAAAACTCATTAATGATGAAAAAATATATAAGGAAGGGTTATGATGACACCCATTGTTCGAATACTTGGGTTTTGAAAGGACTTTCCTTTTTGGAAAACTAGGCTTGACAATTTCACTTGCTTTTTCCTAAATTTTGCCCAGTTTATCTCTCGGTATGTGAAGGTGTTCATATTGAAAGTTTCATGGGGTGTGATAGAGTTAGAATGGACTCCTCTACTTTTCTCTACCTCAAAAATGACATGTATCTGTGGAAATTGCTTCATAAAGGTAGTTTTACCAAGTTCATTCGATGGCTCAAAGGTAATGACGTTATCTTGTTTGTTGATTTCATTTTTTCCTGGAAGGATGTTTGTTTTGTTTTTCATGGGTTTCATATTGATTTTTTTGAGAATGAAATCTATGAGGTTACTAGGTTAAAAATGGAGGGCCTCAAAATTTTTAAAGACAAAACTAGGAAAAAACATGAAATTGCTACTTTCTTTGAAGGCGAGGAAAAATCATAGCTTATGATGATGGTATTGCTCACACCTATCTACCGGATAGGTGGGATGATGTCTGCCTAGTTATTATGAAGTATTTGACCCTCGAAGGAAAATTTCAAAAAAATTTACTCATCATTTGTCTATCCTCAATTTTTCCGTTGGGACCAGACTATGAGTCTTTCTTATTTTCTCTATCAGTCATTTCTCTCAACCATTGAGGATTTTAAGAAAGAGAAGATGGATATCCCCCTCCACTAGGGTCTCATTCTTCTCATGGTTCAAAGAGGTAAAATGGTCATTCCTTGCCCTGTCAATGACCATGATTCGATCAAGAAACCCTTGCTTCCCGCATTAACAAAATTAAGAAACAAAAAGTTATTGATCTGGATAAGGGTATTATGGATGCCTTGTGTAATATTAAAAAAGGAATCAAGAATTTGGATGAAAATTCCACTAAAAGGGCCTAGGAACTTGCTGAATGGGAGGCCATACTAATGAGGGTTGAGACCACTACTGACACCATTCTCACCATCAATAAAAACCTCATATAGGAGCTGAAAGATTGTCATCAAAAATTGATTCCCGAATAAACTATCACGGGTATCCAAGACAATTATGTTATGAAAGAGCCAAGAATTTCTATTCGGAGGACAATAATTCTATTAAGGAGAAAAAAAAAAGATGAAGTTTGTTTTCATGCAAATATGCAATAGGGAAATTGATAATTTCCGAGCACGCCTTATCATTCCTAGGCACCCTGTGTCAAATCCTTCAGTCTGATCACCCCTTATTTGATGTCAATTTTTCCCCCTAGGTGATTTAGGAAATTCCATTCATTCTCCCTAGGTGATTTTAGGAGTTCATTGAAAATGCAAATTTTGGGCAGTCATGGGAAGGGCTATCGCTAGCCTTCCCAGGACTGGATTCAACTACCTGGAGTGGAACGAAAGGGAAAAATTCAACAAGGAGATGAAATGAATACCTCAAAACATAATGGAAATTATTTTTTAAGGTTTGGGGAATTTTTGTAAGACTTGGAGCAGTTTGAGTAAAAATAGGGTTCACAAGCCTAGGCGGTACACATGCCTAAAACATCTATTGAGTTTCAAAAGAAGATTCTAGGAGCTATGGATGGATTTAGGAGAAAAAATATATATATCCAGAAAGAGGATTCCAAGTTCTAAATTATTGTGAAATAATATTTTTCACAACACTTTGGCGCATCAAGTTCAGCAGCAATTTTTCTCAAGCACAAGTGGAGTAAAAAACTCAAAAATATGATTTTTCAAGGATAAAATGGAATAATAAAGACATGATACCCAAGCCATTGGATTCTAAAGGATATTTCAGTTAGGAATCATATAAACATTTTCCAAAAAGGTCCATCGAGAGCTCATGTTATCACTGTCACAAGTTCAAGACTTAGCCAAATTTTGGGAGGACACGTGTCAGCACCAGGAGCCTGGCGGGATTTTGTGTCCCTCACGTCCCCCAAGGTCAAGGAAATAAAGGTTGGAAAATTTTTCCCAACCCCCTTGAATCCCTCTTATCCCTCATATGACCTCTTGGACCCTCATGTGACCTCCAGACTCGATAGTTCAGCCCCAGGTACATTTTTGGAGCATTCATTCCCTATAGTCGGATCGGGTGCCACGTGTCAGCTCCAGACCACCGTGGAATTTGATGTCCCTTATGCACCTGAGGTGGGGGACATTAGACCTTGAAAAATGTGCCCATCCCCCATAGGGAGTCTTCTGGACACCCACGTGACCGCCTTTTAGCTCCCAAGTGCTTTAAAGCAACTTTTTCCTCCTTCATTCCCTGTCGTTGGATTAAACGCCACATGTCGCCATCTTGATCATTGTGGAAATTGATGTCCCTCATGTCCCTAAGGTTAGGGACATCAAACATGAAAAATTTTTCCCAAATCCAACTCAAAAATTTGAAAAATATTCTAACTCTTAGCTGTTTCTTGTTGCTTCTAACTACTTCTAGTTGCTTCTCCATTACCAGAAGAAGAGAACACAAGTCCACCACTCCACCATTGCAAGAAACTCAGACCAGATCAGAAAAGGAACTGAAATACCTTTTCCATGGAGATACATAGGTCTCAGAAGGAATTTTCATCAATCTAAGAAGGAGAAACGAAGAATAGAGAAGAAGAACAATGGAAATCCCCATAGCCATGAAAACGAAGATTCGAACATATCTTGCAAACCGAGTGCTCGGATTGACGAACCATTTGTTTGCTGAGTTTTAATATCTTGAAGGCCATTAAAAATCATATTCAAACCTCCATTTTCATCAAGGATTTCTTCATAGTGAAGAAACCCTCTTTCGGCTCTACGAAGGAAAAAGCTTGATTTCCGTCAAACCGATTGCCAGATTGAAGTAAGATCACATGTGAAGCACTAGAAGAAAAACCCACATCAAAAATATAATTTTATTCACAAAATGGAGGAGAAAACCAGACCTGCAATTTTGAGGTCCATTAATGGCTGTTGTACCCAGAAGCACTGCCAGGTCTGAAAATTAAAACTTTAAAATCTCTAGATTATTAAGCGGCATGGGCCCAAAATTTCAAAGGGATGATATTGGGAAAAAACCCATATCAAAAAATTCATTCCACATCAATCCAACTCCAGAGGCCAACTTTCTAAAAATAGTAGGTCTACTACATAGGAACTGCTATTTTGGGAAAGTCATCAACAAAAGAACTGCGAAGGAGATGAAGACATTGGAGGTGCACTACAACTAAGAATTCACCAGAATGGAAATTTTTGGCACTTACTAAAAATAGTAAGTGGGCCCTCGAGCACCTGCTAAAAATAGAAATTTGATCCAAAGGAGTGAGGAACGCAGGGAGAAAGGGGAATCAAGGTCACAACACTCAAAGCAAAGGATCGGGAGTTTTTTTTTCACACTTACTAAAAATAGTAAGTTACACTCAAAAGAAGTTTTGGCACAATGGGATGTACAAGGATAATCATTCAGGGGACATCATTGTTGGGAGCATCCTAGTCATTTTTCACAAGGCATTCAAGATCCACCTTAGTTCATTCAACTTAGCAAGAATTCGTGAGCTAATTTGGAGGAGTTTCACAGTGTGCAAGGAGTTCAAAGATTTAGAGTTTCACTGCATTTGGAGCTTTCCATCAACGAGGATCAACGGACTTCATCGGGTGACATCTCTCTCTCTCTTCTCTCTCTCTCTTTCTCTCTCCTCTTCCCCCAACTTTCTCTCACTTTCAAATGTTCTAATTCTTCGTTGGGGTTTGCACTTTTTGATATGCCTTTAAGTCACTTAAAAGTGACTTTAGAAACATAATGTAAATTAAGTCACCTTGCTATTATAAAAGGGACTTAAATATTTAAAGTGGAATATGAATAGTCTTAAGTCATATTAAGGCATATGGAGGGTCATGAGGAAGATGATAAGTCACCTCTCATTCTATAAATTGTAATGCCATTCCCATTTGCAAAGGGTTGGTGATTGATCTTGTAAACTCAAGAGTGCATTGTACCTAGAGAAAGCAAAGGAGATAGCCATTTTCTTCTACTTTCCTCCACTCTCAATTTCTTCCATTCTCACATTATGTACAACTTTGATTTGAGATCAATCAAATAGAAGAAGGAGTTTCTAGCTTTCTTTGACTAAGGGGTTTCTTGATACTTGGTGATCAATAAATTCTATTTGGTCTTGTTGTTATTCGCAGAGTTGTTTCTTCCCATAAATGCATGTGTTGAAGTTTCTAACTAGTGTGTGTGTAGGAATCTAATTTTCTACCTGCAGCATTAGTTCTCCTACCTCTTTCTCACTCCCTTTCCCACTCTTCAGATAAAGTCTTCCCTAGCAAGAGATTGCTAGCTTTGCCGCAGGGTCAGTGGAGTGCCCTGTTGGATCCCCGGTCAAAAGGCCACCACAAAATCCACTTTTCATGTGCATGCACATACGGTGAAGTTGCACCTTGGTTAAGTAGAGGGACTTAGATTCCCAGAGCATTGGAAAGAAATCCACAAGTTTTTCCACCCAACAAATTTTCTCACAACATTTTTTTGGCACCCACCGGGGTAGATTTAGCAACATCTACACCCAAAATATGACCACAAGGTCTCAAAATACAAAAAAAAAAATCAAATATTGAAAAAAAAAAAAGGAGTTCATGAAAGTTTATTGCTGAAAGATACATTGCTGATTTCTGCACATGAATTTTCACATTCCATAGTGCCCTTTCGTGTTCTGACTGCAAAAGTTTTCAAAAGATAGCTGAAAGAAGATACACCAGGTTGAGTAGGTTGAGAGGTGTTGTTGATTCCAATTTTGAAGCTTTGAAAAATCAGCGAGAATGAATTAGAGATAATCCATACTTCTTCTCTCAAGCCTCCTCTCCATCCATTTGGCACTTCGAGAAGTTCACCTGGTAATCCTATCCAAACTCCTTCAAATTCTCCCATTTTTCAACCACCATTGAACATCAAGTTCACGAAGAAGAATAATTTGAAGAAGAATTTGTAGAAGCAAGAGCTGAAATAGAAGAAGAAACAAAATGGAAGATGAAGAAGAAATACCTCAACCCATTGTTCCATGGGGAAGGAATACAGGCCCACTTGCTCTTGAACCTCCTCTTCACGATCTACCAATGGGTTCCCATAAGAAATTTCCAAAGTTCAAAGGTGACAACACACAACATCCTGAAGAACACATTGTTGCTTTCACGACATCATGTGGAATTCTTGGTGTCCAACATGAAGATGTTCTTTGTAAGATTGTTCATGGAGTCCCTCCAAGAAAAAGTAGTAGAATGGTTCTACCTCCTACCTTCCCGATCCATCACTGGTTGGGATGACATCAAGGTTACCTTCGAGGAAAGATTTAAATCAACTGAAGATTGTCAAGACCTCTTAGTGTAGTTGGCTCAAATGAGGAAAGGAGAAAGTGAAACGATGAGAGACTTCATGGCTCATTTCAAAATGGTTTGCTTCAGATACCGGAAGAAGATTCACCCTCTCAGAACAATATCAAAATATTCTTCATAAATGCTCAATCACCGGAGGTAGGCTTTCTCCTACGAAGAGTTCAACCAAGGAACATTGTAGAAGCACAAAGGAGGGCCATTGAATTGGATGATGATCTCATCCTCTCTGGAAAGATCAAGAATCCATCAAAGGGCAAGGCCCAACATCCTGAAGATGAGAGAACCAATCCATCATTGCAAAAGTTGGTGAATGAGATAGCATCTTTGAAGAGGGAAATATTTGAACGTGTTTCTTCCCAAAGAAGCAACAAAATCAGATTGTGGGAGCACCCCAAAGGCTTACCTTGGAGGCCCCACCCATGAACATAAATTACAGATTTCAAGAAGATGAAGAAGAGCTTGAACAAGAAAGTGAAGGTGGTGGTTTCCTAGAAAGTGATGAGTTTGAGAATGATGCACAAATCAGATTTTGTGAGTATTCTGGAGGTTATGAAGAAGATGAAGAAGATGCACCAGTTTCTCATGTGTGGTATTCACTCATTCTCATTCCGAGAAAAGAGCATCTCCCTCCACTGCTGCAAAAGAAAATAAGGTTGATGATCCTCCTATGGTGACTCCAAAAAATAAAATAATCAGTCGAGGATCCCCACTTCCATCTTCCATGAAGTCTGCATTGTTGGATCTTGATCCCGTAGCAAGTAAGAAGAACTCCCAAAATCCCAAGTAAGTCTTCCAATGTCTCTTCCATTTCTAAACCCAAATCTGCTCCTACAAAATCTAATAACTTGAAATCTCCTAGTGTACCTTTTAAAATACCCTCCATTCCTCAAACATCAAATCCTTCTCCCAAGCCTATCCAGACCCCAAAATCAGTCCCTTCATTCCCTTGTCCACATCTTCTCCCTTTGACTTCATAGAATATGCAAACAAAGCCAAAGTGCAGATTACTGAAACTGAATATTTGTGGACTCATCCTGAACAATTGAGAGGTTCATCGATACATCAGAGTGGTAGTCTAACACCCAATGTTGTAACTTCTAGTTCCAAAGGCATGCTACCAAACTCACCTACACCTCCCTCACAGAACATGCTTTCTCTGAGTGCATCAAAGACTGATAAAGTTGAACCTTTCTATGTCTCCCTTCTTGTTGGAGAATATGTATTGAAACAATTACATAATAGATTCTGGTGCCTCAGACAACGTGATGCCTTTGAAGGTCGCCAAGGCTCTTAAACTTACAATGACTCCACCTAGTGGCTCTTGTTACTCTTTGGAGTCAAAAAAGGTCCCACTTGTAGGGAAGGTCAAAGATGCACAAGTGTCTCTTGCCAAATTTCTAGACAAGAAAATTTCAGTGATGATTTTGGTAGCCGATGTCCCGGCCTCATTTGGAATGTTGTTGAGTAGAAGTTTCTGCCGAGACTTGGGAGGGAAAATTTAGATGAATTGGTCATCCGCAACCATACCTAGTGAAGGGAGACATGGATAAATTCTTCCCGAGAAGAAAATGAGGTACACGGTATGAAAGTCTAGAAGCCTAGAAGCTAACATCTTGTATCAAGGTAGCAGGTAGATGAATCACTTTGTGGCAACCGAGGAGGAAGAGGATATCCCCATCTTGATAGGCCCAGACATGCCTTCCTAAAGAGATTTGGATTTTGAAGAAGCATTGAGGAGATTTGAGTTACAAGAGGACAACCCCGAATCACCAGATGATGTAGACCATGAGGAAGAGGAGATGGTTCTTGATGATTTTCAAGAAGAAAAATCAGTTTATATGATTTTACAAGATGAGGAGTTATTCTCATTCCCATTTGGGGATGAGGATGATCTCAGTCAGGCCATCTATGGAGAGACAAAATCAGCTTGTGATGAGCCCATGAAAGGTTTGAAAGAAATGTCTGTACAAGAAATGCTTAGAGCCCAGAAGAAATTGAAGATCCTGAGCTCAGTCTCGAGCTCTGATGCAAGCCACAAATTTGCAAGACAAGTGTGAAGCTGATTTGGAAGCCTTAACTAATGTGAAGGTTGGCCATATTGAGATAAGGCAAGATGAAACATATGATGCTCTCTTGAGCTAATGATTGATGGATGCAATACCGAAATGGAGATATTTTCTTTCCCATTTGAAGATGAAGACTCTTCCCATGATGAAGAAATTGAAGAAAGGAGTTTTGAGACCTCTAAAGATGAAGCTTTTTGATGAAGGATCGGTAGAGTGCAATGATTCTCGAGATGATGAGGTAATCCCTCCAGATAGTTTCTTTGAGTTACAAGATAAAGATTCTTCAAAGGCGTACAAAGAGGAACTACAGGAAATGATGAAACATTACTCCATGCAAGAAATATTAGATGTAGTAGAAGTTGTAGAAGATCCCGAGCTGATTCTTGATCTCTTCATTAGTGTCATGGACATACAAGACAAGTATGAGTTCGCATCCAATCCTTCCATCAGTACTCAAGCACCTCGCAGTGGAGTGAAGGAAAAGGATGAATCAAAGGTTTCTCATAGAGAAGATGTCAATGAGCATAGACCTAGGAAAGAAAGTAACTCAGAATATCAAAGGAATTGGAATGAAAATCAGCATTGGGGCAGATGAGATGCTCGATGGAGAATCACTATATGGATAAACATGGAAGGAAACTGGCATGATGAAACCAATTTCAAAGAGCATGAAGGAAGTGGAATTTCCAAGCAAGGACTCAAGCATCAAGAAGCTCATATGGACTCACTCCTACAAAGTAAAAGGACAATTGTGAAAGCACCTGGCTTTCATAAGCAGTTGAGGAAGGGAGGCTACTTTCTGGAACCCATCAATGGCTTCATAGAACATCATCATTCGGTGTTACCTCTTTAGGGGTAACTTTTGAGAAATGAAAAGTATTTCAGTGAAAGTGGGTTGTCCCCCACCTTGTACCATAGGTGATTTATAGGTGTGTTTCCCTTTTTTTTGCATGTGTTTCCCCTTCTTTTGTGTGTGTGTTTCCTTTCCTTTGTTTTGTGTGTGTGTGTTTCCTTCTAATCTTCCTTTCTAGAAGTTGTACATGACTCGTAAGGCCCAATGGATAAGGCACTAGTCAACAAATTATATGGTCTAAAATTGAGATTCTAGATTCCCATGTCATGTCTTCACTATGCTCATTCCATGTCATGTCCCCAAGCTAGAGCCAGATTGTTGTCGTGAAAATGTGCAACAAGGAAATTGAAGTTTCCAAGCACGAAAACTATACCCCTATGGTGAAATTTTCATGTTTTATCATTCCTAAGCACCCCAAGTCAAATCCATTAGTTTGATCACCCCCTATTTGATGTCAATTTGGTCCCCTAGGTGATTTAGGAAATTCTATTCATTCCACCTAGGTGATTTTAGGGAGTTCTAAAAAGACACTATCTTTTGGCAGTATAGGGAAGGGCTATCGCTAGCCTTCCCAGGACTGGATTCAACCCCTAGAGTGGAACGAAAGGAAAAATTCAACATGGAGATGAAATGAAGACCTTAAAACATAATGGAAATTATTTTTGAAGGTTTGGGGAGTTTTTCAAGACTTGGAGTAGTCTGAGTAAAAAATAGGGTTCACAAGCCTAGGTGGTACACATGCCTAAAACAACTGTTGGGCTTTAGAAGAAGATTTTGGGAGCTCCAGATGGAGTTAGAGAAAAAAAAATATCTCCAAAAATAGGATTCCAATACCTACATGATGGTGAAATAATATTTTTCACAACACTTTGGCGCATCAGGTCTGCAAGTAGTTTTTCTCAGGCACAAGTGGAGTAAAAATCAAAAATATGATTTTTAGGGATCAAATGGAATAATAAAGACATTATACCCCACCATTGGATTCAAAGGCCATTTCAGTCAGGATCATATAAAATTTTTCCAAAAAAGTCCATCGGGAGCTCAAGTTATCATCTATACAAGTTCAGGACTTAGCCAAATTTTTGGGAGGACACGTGTCAGCACCAGGAGCCTGGCGGGATTTTGTGTCCCTCACGTCCCCCAAGGTTAGGGAAATCAAGGTTGGAAAAGTGTCACCCAGCCCCCTTGAAGCCCTCTCAGCCCTCATATGACCTCTTGGACCCTCATGTGACCTCCAGACTTGACAGTTCAGCCCCCAAGTGCATTTTTGGAGCATTCATTCCCTGCCGTTGGATCGGGCGCCACGTGTCAGCTCCAGGACCACCGTGGAATTTGATGTCCCTTATGCACCTGAGGTGGGGGACATCAGACCTTGAAAAATGTGCCCATCCCCCATAGGGAGTCTTTGGACACCCACGTGACCGCCTTTTAGCTCCCAAGTGCTTTAAAGCAACTTTTTCCTCCTTCATTCCCCTCATCGTTGGATTAAACGCCACATGTCGCCATCTTTCTCATTGTGGAAATTGATGTCCCTCACATCCCTGAGGTTAGGGACATCAAACATGAAAAAATTCACCCAACTCCAACTCAAAAATTTGAAAAATATTCTAACTCTTAGTTTTTTGTTGCTTTAGCTATCGAGGACTTCTTCGCTCACTTGCTTCTCCATTACCAGAAGAAAGTAGCAGAGAACACAAGTCCACCACTCCACCATTGCAAGAAACTCAGACCAGATCAGAAAAGGAACTGAAATACCTTTTCCATGGAGATACACAGGTCTCAGAAGGAATTTTCATCAATCTAAGAAGGAGAAATGAAGAACAGAGAAGAAGAACAATGGAAATCCCCATAGCCATGAAAACGAAGATTCAAACATATCTTGCAAACCGGTGCTCGGATTGACAAACCATTTGTTGCTGAGTTTTAATATCTTGAAGGCCATTAAAAATCATATTCAAACCTCCAATTTTCATCAAGGATTCTCACAGTGAAGAAACCCTCTTTCCGGCTCTACGAAGGAAAAAGCTTGATTTCCCATCAAACCGATTGTCGGATTGAAGTAAGATCACACGTGAAGCACCAGAAGAAAAACCCACATCAAAAAATACAATTTTCTTCACAAATAGAGGAGAAAACCAGACCTACAATTTTGAGGTCCATTAATGGCTGCCGTACTGTAATGAAAAAGCCAAGCTATCATCAAGTTCAAAAATTAAAACTTTAAAATCTCTCTGGATTATTAAGTGAAGTGGGCCCGAAATTTTAGAGGGATGATATTGGAAAAAACCCATATCAAAAACTTTGTTCCACATCAATCCGACTCCCAGAGGCCAACTTTCTAAAAATAGTAGGTCTACTACATAGGAACTGCTATTTCGGGAAAGTCATCAACAAAAGAACCTGCGAAGGAGATGAAGACATTGGAGGTGCACTATAGCTGAGAATTCACTAGAATGGAAATTTTTGGCACTTACTAAAAATAGTAAGTGGGCCCTCGAGCACCTACTAAAAATAGAAATTTGATCCAAAGGAGTGAGGAATGCAGGGAGAAAGGGGAATCAAGGTCACAACACTCAACAAAGGATCGAGGGAGTTGCTTTTTTCACACTTACTAAAAATAGTAAGTTACACTCAAAGAGAAGTTTTGGCACAATGGGATGTACAAGGATAATCATTAGGGGGACATCATTGTTGGGAGCATCCTAGTCATTTTTCACAGGGCATTCAAGATCCACCTTAGTTCATTCAACTTAGTGAGTGTTCGTGAGCTAATTTGGAGGAGTTTCACAATGTGCAAGGAGTTCAAAGATTCAGAGTTTCACTGCATTTGGAGATTTCCATCAACGAGGATCAACAAACTTCATTAGGTGACATCTCCTCTTCTTCTTCTCTCTCTCTTTCTCTCTCCTCTTCCCCCAACTTTCTCTCACTTTCAAATGTTCTAATTCTTCGTTGGGGTTTGCACTTTTTGATATGCCTTTAAGTCACTTAAAAGTGACTTTAGAAACATAATGTAAATTAAGTCACCTTGCTATTATAAAAGGGACTTAAATATTTAAAGTGGAATATGAATAGTCTTAAGTCATATTAAGGCATATGGAGGGTCATGAGGAAGATGATAAGTCACCTCTCATTCTATAAATTGTAATGCCATTCCCATTTCAAAGGGTTGGCAATTGATCTTGTAAACTCAAGAGTGCATTGTACCTAGAGAAAGCAAAGGAGATAGCCAATTTTCTTCTACTTTCCTCCACTTCTCAATTTCTTCCATTCTCACATTATGTACAACTTTGATTTGAGCAATCAATACAAGAAGAAGGAGTTTCTAGCTTTCTTTGACTAAGGGGTTTCTTGATACTTGGTGATCAATGAATTCTATTTGGATTTTCTACCGCAACATTAGTTCTCCTACCTCTATTCTCACTCCCTTTCCCACCTTTAGACAAAGTCTTCCCTAGCAAGAGAGTTGCTTTCTTCCCATAAATGCATGTGTTAAGAAGGGACTTTCTAACTAGTGTGTGTGTAGGAGTGAGTACAATTTTTACCTTAGAATATCAAGATACAAGATGTAGAGAACCATTGAGTTGTCAATGCAGCGAGAGAAAGAGCATCATCAGAGCACTTTAACTCCAACCATAAGACATGTGGATCACCGCACACATCTCAAATATTGAGATTGTCCTTACCCATCGGGAGTAGGAAGATGTGGTAATCATTGAGGAAAGAGAGAGTTATATGTGTTAGCCATTTTATTAACTGGTAATATATACGGGGTAGGAATAATATACATCCTAAAACCATAACCAAATGATTTTTATTTTGGCCAAAATTCTACGGAAATAAGTAGGTACCCACCTAGTCCCTGAAATCCATCAAAATTCTAGATCATGAATAATCCAAAGTGATAATTCAAGAGGGTAGCTTGTGTGTCTATCCACTACTTACCCTATTTCCCATCTTAGCATTCTTCATATGTGATTTTATGCACTAGGTTATCTATCACCCTAGTACTATCACCCCCTAAGCATAGCACATCTCTCAGCTATACTTTATATCTCAACTGAAATTTTTCAACAAAAATATCTATCTCCACACGAACACCAAAAAAATGAATATTTACACATAACTTTATTGGTAATTAGCCCTATTGAGTTTCACATACCACCCATTTTAAGTTAATGTTAGATAGGTTCTATTATGATCTTGCATATCCTCATAGAAAATCAATGGCCGATGATCAAGAGGTGAACATTCACAACCTCTTAGGGTGTCCCATACCACCCAAGGGAGTCAATTTTTACGTGCATGATAAGTATGGTTTGTTGGCCACGCAAATGACTATATGTGTTTGTATTAATTTCATCATCATGGTTTAGAGTTTGATAATACTTATCTAAGTTTAGATATAACGTCAAACAAATCATTTATAGCTTTAAAAAATATATTCTAATGCTTGTTATATCTTAACATTTACAAGATACAATTTACGTTATAAATGCTCATAATAGACTCGCTCATCAATATGATTAATAACAGTTCTTACGTATGGTCAAAATCACCAGATTGCTTTAAAGTTATGTATAAGTGGTTTTCGTGGTTCCTAGGGTACTCAAAAATAGTTTTTCTTGAAAGCCTCCTCTAGGGTTTATGTTTCCAACACTATAAGTGACATCGTCCAAATTTTCCAAGTTTACTTAAAAGTTATCCATAATTTGAGATGTAATGAATTCCTTATCATACTATAATCCTCATATATTCTATTATGTTCATTGTTTAATATAAATGCAACGATTGAAATTTACGTTAAATACCTAAGACCTTATGGTTTATGGATTATTTATAATGATTCACATGGTTTATAATGTCTAGTTTATTCTAATCCCTATGGTTTAATGATCCTTAATTTACAAGATATCTAATTTCAAATTACAAAATAAATTATAATTGTATATAATCATATACATTCTAAAATTGTAAACCATCATATCGAGAGAATTTATTTTGTGTGGTCATCATACGTTGGTTTTTCTAGGCTCAATGTTAACATTTACACTTGGGTCTCATACGTCCATTCAATTTATAGTTGTTTTCTAAATTATTAACAATTAAACGATGTTAGGGTAAGGGTATTAAATTTATAATCTCATAATTTTTTGAGTATATATATATATATGAAAGTTTAGCTACGGTTGAGATCGAGTTACTCAATTTACTTATGGGTTATAATACTTTAACTAAATACTTACGGATAACATATTTTAACTAAGTATTTTTCTCTTGGTATTCAATATTTTGGTAGGTTAATATAATGAGGATGAAGTTTCATATCTAAATATTTGAATTCCAAAGTGAAACTATTTTAGTTAATTATTTACATAATAAATATATATACTTAGCTCAGTTTAATATGAAATTGTAATTATGATTCTCTATTTTATTTAGATCTTCTGTTTCACTTTTATGTAAACGTATTAGAAATGCATTTTGTATATATTATTTGAAAACAGATTTACACCTAATTTATGATGCTATCCCTCTTGGATCTAGTAATACTTTCCTGAGTTTGGCGCATCCTTGGTTTGAAATTTTCCTCTAAGTATGATATGTGTTTTTCCTCTATTATTTGTTTTATATACTCTTAACTTGCACCTCCTCTATTCCTTCGTATCCTTTTTTTTTCTTTTTTCTTTTCTTTTATTTTCCTTTTTTTTTTTTCCTGAGCTCCTACGTTTTTTTAATCCTTCTTTATTGGTACATCTTCATCCCTTACAAACATTGAATTCCAGTTATTTCCAGTTGTAATTTGTTTTCAAACCACTGCCAACTTGTCATGTGGATAATTTCTCCTTTATCTCTAATTTCCATCAAAGGCCGAGTTTTAACTACATGTTTTGTTATTTCTAGTTTTAAAATAATATTTCATGCCAAAACTTCCTCTCATTCCCACGTCACAAAATTTTGATCCTTCTAATAATTACTCCAATGTTTCTTTTGGAGTGCTTCACTTTAACTTAAATTTTTCCATGAAAATTAAAATTAAATCTCCCTTTGAAAATACAAACTTGTTTTTTAAATAAATTTATTTATTTAAATTTCAACATGGCCACATTATGATTTTCTAATTACATTCATCCTTTTAACTATCCACGTATGAAATCTTATAATTATTTGAATGGAAAACTGTATTTTCTCTTTATTTATTTTATTATTATTATTTCATAGAATTAAACTCCCAATGTCAAGATTATAGGAAGAGTTTAACATGGGGACATATCCCCAATAAAATAATACAACTATTATATCATATTTATAAGTGTATTATTGGAAATAGATCCTGTCCAAATTATGTAAGTAACGTGTCATCCCTAAACAAGAGTCCATCGCTTGATTTTTGATTTTAATGAAATTTACTAACTTAGCCATATTAGTGACTCTCTCTTCTTTCGGACGAAACAATAAGTAACTAAGAAGGGAATTCCAAGACCAACTTACGGTTTAACTCATTTTTCAAGCGTAGACATACCTATGTAACTCTCTCTCTCTTACAAAACCCATTACTACATCTTTTCTTCTCTCTCGATGATACCCTTTCTCATTTCCTGAGAATACTTAGACAAGCACTGCATAATAATACCAATGCATTATATGTCCAAAATAATAAATTAATTCCTATAAAATAAATAACAACGTGTTATTTTCAATAATAATCAATAATTGTAATTTACCATTCAATAACTATCTAACACTTTTTTTTAATTATTGCAAATAAATTATTTTATCTCAAACATATTAAAATGCTAATTAAGTAAGATCAATAAATTAACAACATACAATCTCTATGGTGATCATTTCCACTCAATTCTCCAAATGTATCAAAATAATAAATGATTGTTTTTAGGATGTGACATCCTTCCCCTCTAACAGGAAGCATAATCTTGATGATTATTAAAATCTATAAGTAAAACAAATAATGAAATAAATGGGGAAGCACTACATACTTCTTCATAATCCTCCCCTGTAGTATTGTTTTCTAAATCTTCATCCCAATAGACCTTGCATTGAGAGACTTAATTGTTTCGTAAGTGAAGCTTGCAAACTTCAAGAACCCATAGGAATCAACCCGGAAGAATTCCCAGATCCTCTACTTGTAGTTAATTGCAATCAATAATATGAGACATATTAGCATGATATATTTTTAATAAAGACATGTGAAAAACATTGTGCAATTGGGATAGAGTTGGAGGTAGTGCAAGTCTATATGCCATTAGGTTGACTAATTCTAGAACATCAATGGTCCAATGTGGTGAGGTGCTAGCTTGGAAAAATTTCCAAACTTTATTAAACTCTTCATTCATCTAACCCTCAAAAACCTTATCAATCACTACGAACTCTCTTGGAATTCGTTTCCTATTCGCATAGCTTTTCTTCCTATCGATGCCTCTAATAAGAGATGACTAATATATTTTACCTACGATTCCATGTCCTTAAGCATGTTATAACCACCCTATCTTCAACACAATCCCAATGGATAGGTGTTCGAAACTTTCTTCCATATACAACCTCAAAACGGGTCATACCCAATTTGGAATGGTGTGACTTATTGTAGGAAAACTCAACCAATGGAAGTAATTTTCCCATTTGTACTTTTGATCCATACAATACATCTTGAACATGTCTTCAAGAACCTAATTTACCCTTTCTATTTGACCACCCATCTTCGGGTGATAGGAAGTGCAGAAATCCAACTTAGTTCATAAGGAAGAGTGCACGGTTTGTCAAAATATTGATGTCATAAAGTTATCTATATTTAATATAATCTTCTTGAAACTCCATGTAACCTAAAGATCTCCTGAAAAAACCTCTTCACTTGAAACGGGTGAATCATCCTTCAAATTTCAAGGAATGAAATGGGCTCTTTGCTAAGTTTATCCATAACCACCAATATAACGTCACGTTTGTTCTTAGACATTGGAAGCCCTTCAAAGAATCCATACTTTTGACTGTCATTTCCATTGGGTAGGTTCATGTGGGTATAAAACCTAGCTAGATATACATTCTCAAATTTCACTCGATGAAACTCCAAACATTTAGAAACAAAATTTACAACATCCTTTTTAATCCCTAGCCAAAAATACAATGGTTTGAGATCGACAAAATCTTTGTCACTCTAGGGTGACCTAAATAAGGAGCATTCTGTGCCTCCTCCAATACTAGGGTCTTGAATCCGTTAAGGTCAGATATATATATTATGTCATGGAAATGTAGAAGTCTATCTCTATCAAGATAATAACCCTCATATATAAAATCATGGCTATCATCTTCCAACGCAGATTCAACCTTCCCATAAAAAGTATCTAATGAAAGTTTACTCAACTTGTTTTCTAAAAGTGGTCCTTACTGAGGCCATGGATGTTATGTGTCATCTCCTAGTAAGGGCATCCGCAATTGAGTTTTTCTTTCCCTTAATATAACTTATATAAAATTCATATTAACTTAAAAATTCCTACCAACGTCATTGTCATGCATTCAAATTAGGTTAGGTGAATATAAAATGCAATCATGAGTGATGAATTTTTAGAATAAAATGCTTTCCTAAAAGGTAATGCCTCCACATCTGCAACACATGCACTATCACTGCAATTTCAAGATCATGCGAGAAATAATTAATAATTTAACTCCCCTTGCCTAATCTTTTATGACTCATAAGCCACTACGCTTGATTACCATGTATTAAAATCCTCCAAAACCTTCACTTAATGCATCTATAACCACTGTGAATTCACCATTAGGATCTGAAACTTTTAGAATTGGGGAAGTTGTCAACTTCTCCTTTAGGAGTTGAAAGGCTTGCTCACAATTTTTTATCCATAGAAACTTCTTCCCTTTCTTTTGCAATGAGGTAATAGGATTACCAATTCTAGAGAATCCTCAACAAATTTCCTATAATAACCTACAAGTCCCATAAAACTACGTACCTCATGCACATTTTTAGGTGTTGGCCATTCCATGATTTCCTTTATCTTGGTCAAATCAACTACAATTTCATCTACCGATATCACATGACCCAAATAATGCACCTTACTTCAGAGGAAACTGTATTTTGACAACTTGGCATACAACTTATGTTGTCTCAACCTTTGTAGAACTTGTTGTAGATGATGAATGTGTTCCTCTTATTTTCATGATTATATCAATATGTCATCTATAAAAACTAGCACAAAACCTTCTATATAATATTTAAACACTCTATTCATTAAATTAATTAACTGTTGGTGTGTTTGTGAGTCCAAAAGAAAGAACAATGAACTCATAACAGCCATACATTTCTTGTAAAGTTGTATTAGGTATGTCATTATCCTTTATTCTCAATCGATGATACCCATATCTCAAATCGATTTTAGAAAACACTATAGCTCCTTTCCTTTGATCAAATAGATCATTAATGTGTAGTAAAGGGTACCTATTCTTAATTGTTTCCTTAAACAACATTCTATAATCAATGCATATCCTAAGGGTTCCATCCTTATTTATCACAAAAATTACTTGTGCTCCCCATGGTAAAACACTAGGATGGATCAATCCCATAGTTAACATCTCTTGTAAATATGCTTTTAATTTAAACAGATATGTTGTACTAATTTGATAAGGTGATTTCAATTTTATCTTAGAACCTAGAATTAAGTCTATAGAGTAATCAAATTCCCTATGAGGAGGAAGTCTTGGTAACTCTTTTGGGAAAATATCACTAAAATATCAAAGGAAATGGTAGTCCTCTAATGTAGGTTCTCTTCCTAACCCACATCCTCAATACAAACTACATACACCATAATAACCTTCCTTCATGCATTCTTCAACTTCATGACTGATATTTGTCTTAACATAATTGATTTCTGAATCCTTGTGAAAATTTGATGCTCACCACTATTGTCTTGGCATGTTACTATTTTGCCATGGAAATACACCTTAGAATGGTTTTGACACAACCAATTCACACATAGAATGAAATCATAGTATCCCAAGGGTGCAACATATAATTTATCCTAGTTGTAAAACCTGGTAGCTCTAATTCAGTTGCAAATAGAGATTTCTCTACTCTCTTTTCCATCTGATTTCCATATTGTACTGACCAAGTTTTATTGATATAGCTAGTTGTCTAGTGGTTTTACTCAAAATTTCTAGTGCAAAAAAACATTCAAGTAACTCCAAGTGTCAATTAGAATATAAATAGAAACACCAAAAAATTACCTAGAATTTCTATTGGAGTGGTTTGAAAATTAGATTGGCGATTGTCACAATGTGGCTTGAATGTGACGCGTTGACTTTGAGATTTTGTAGAGGTCCTTTAGTGGTGTTTTGAGTAAAATTGATGGCATAATGATCTCCTTCACACTTATAACACCATGTAACTAGTCCTTTTCTCCACGGAAACTTCTCTCCTACACCCCTATTCTATCCATTACCATCATTTTCACTTGGTGAGTTTCTAATTCTTTCCTAGATTTGGTGAATCAAAAACTTGTTTAGGTTCCAAGCATTACCATTTTTATTTGCTCCATTATTTTTGAGCTTATTAAGTTTATTCTTGAATGGTCTTGACGACTTCTGATTTTTCCAACCATTGACGCCTGAATCTTTTTAGAATCATAAATCAACTTTAGATTTTACTTCTACTTCATTATTTTAAAAAAGCCTCATCCATATTGTTCAACCCATGAACATCCACTTCTAGTCCAATACGAGAGCTCAACCCTATAATAAAATTGTGGATTCAAAACCTCTCATACTTTTGATATTGGGGCACATATTTGAGAAGTTTAATAAAATTCTCCCAATATTGAGTTATTGTGAAATATCCTTGGACTAGATTATGAAACTACACCACTTTATTATTAAAATACAACTATGGTAACCATATTTTCCTGAAAAGAGTCACAAATAACTCCCAAGTGGTATTCTCAACACTCAAATTTTGTTCAACCTTTTTTTGTTCCACCAAGTAGATGCTTCACCTGACAATTGATATGCAACCCATATTGCCTTTGTTTTCTCTGAGAAGTTTCGAATCTCAAAATAATTCTCCATTTTAATTAGCCATGTTTTAGCTTTGTCTCCTAATACCACTCCTAAGTACTTTGGTGGGACAATTATTTGAAGGTCCTTATCCAATTATGTCTCGAATATAGCCCTCTTAAGTTATTATTCATCTGTATGATCATGAGAATTTTTCATGGCACACTCATCACCTTGTTTAGTCTCATTCCCCTGATTATTCCTAACAATATGCTCCTCATTTGAAGCCTTTTTCTCAAGTGCAACAAACCTATCTCGAGTTCATCAATAAGGAAAGAATATGATCTAATTTCTCTTGTTATTTCCTTTATTGCTTCTTCTACAACATTTGGAATTTCGTTCATGTCAATGATATTATTAGCTTCACCACTTTCTTGATGTTCCCCTTGTTATTTCCATTTCGAATCTTGACATATCACAAGAAAATTAATAATTACTTAAAAATTTAGTGAACACATATAAGGCCATAGCATTGAACCTAAGCTCTAATACCAAGATGTAACATCCCTCCTAATATTAAACATGAAAACAAATCTAATATTTTTATACAATGATTAAGATAAATCAAACTCTCTCTTAAGTTAGGAAGAACATGTTGCTAATGTTTACCTATTTCAACTTATCATACCTACACATTGAGAGGCTTACGATGTTCATAATTAACCTACATATACTCTAAGTTCTTTTCAACTTAAACAACAAAATAAATATTTCACTTATTGGAACAATGTGTCTACATGGGACAAGTTTTCTAAATGTTTTATCCTCAAATATAGATTGCAATTCAAGTACATGTTTATTCAATCACCCATTTTTACATAAACACTTCATATAATTCAAGACAAATGAGTTGATAATTTCAAATGAATACCACCATGCATATAATAAACATTATTTGATTGAATAATTGGTAAATTAAGATAACTTATTTATTCATTTACATTTCTTTTAGCAATATAACTATTTACACAACTCCAACACACAAATGTTTCCACATGAATCCATTTTTAATTAGAGGTCTAATAAAATGGGTTTATCCTTCATAAAATGTGCAATTTTTTTGAATATAACTTAGCCACCGATTAGTAATATCTAAGGTCTTCATTACTTGTCTCTAATTTCTTAAAGAATCCATCATACACAATATAAGATATTTTAACAATTTCAACAAGGTAATCATCAATATTCAATTTAAAAGGTACAATTTCACTTCGATCATTTTATATAAATCACATTATAAATACATTGGACCTTAGAATATCAAGACACAAGATGTAGAGAACCATTTTTTGTCCAACTGCAGCAAGAGAAAGAGTATCATTAGAGCACTTTACCTCCAACCACGAGCCATATGGATCCCCGCACACCTCTCAAATATTGAGAGTGGCCCTACCCTTCACGAGAAGGAAGATGTGGTAATCAATGAGGAAAGAGAGAGTTATATGTGTAAGCCATTACTTGATCAACTAGTAACATATATAGAGTAGGAATAATATACATCATAAAACCAAAATCCTCTAAATTGGATTTTGGCCAAAAGTCTGTAGAAATCAGTAGGTACCCACATAGTCCCTGATATCCATGAAAAGGCTAGAGCATGAATAATCTAAAGTGATAATTCAAAAGGGTAGCTTGTGTGTTTATCTTCTAGTTACCATGTGTCCCCTCTTGGCATTCTTCATATGTTATTCTATACACTAGGTTATCTATAACCCTAGTACTATCACCCCCTAAGATTAGCATATATCTTAGATATAATTTTTATCTCAACCGACAATTTACAACAAAAATATCTATCTCCACATGAACACCAAACAAAGAACTAAACACATAACTCCATCAAGATTTGCACTTAGCCCTTATGAGTGTCCCATACCACCCGTTTTAGGTTAATTCTAGATATGTTCTATTCTAATCTTGCATGTCCTCATACAAAATAGTTGACCCGTGATCAAGAGGTGAGAATTCACAACCTCCTAGGTTTCCTATACCACCCAAGGGAGTCAAATTTTACCCACATGATAAGCCTAGTTTGTCGTCCATGAAAATGATTATATGTGTTTGTATTAATGTCATCATCATGACTTTAGTTATATGTGGTTTAAATTTTGATAATACTTATCTAAGTTTAGATACAATGTCAAACAACTCATTCATAGTTTTTTTAAAATTCTATTTCTTATTAAAACGTAACATTTACAAGATACAATTTACATTATAAATTCTCATAATAGACTCGTTTATTAATATGATTAAATCATAATTCTTACGTATGGTCAAACTCGCTAAATAGGTTTAAAGTTGTGTATAATTGATTTGCATGGTTCCCATGGTATTCAATAATAGTTTTTCAAGCCTCCACTAGGGTTTATGGTTCCAACTCCATAGGTGACATCATCCAAGTTTACTTAAAATTTATCCATAATTGAAGATCTTATGAATTCCTTATTATACTATAATGATCATATAATCTATTTTGTTCATTGTTCAAATAAATGTAATGATTGCAATTTATGTTTATTACTTGAGAATTTATGGTTTCAAGGTTATTTATAATGATTCATAGGGTTTATAATTTATAGTTTATTTTAATCCCTATGGTTCAATGATCCTTACTTTACAATATTTCTAAGCTCAAATTACAAAATAAACTATAATCGCATATAATCAACACATGATTCTTATACATTTTAAAATCGTAAGCCATCATATTAAGAGAGTTTATTTTGTGCGGTCATCATACATTGGTTTTTATATGCTCAATTTTAATGTTTACAAGGGTATGATACATCCACTCAATTTAGAGTTCCATTAAACGGTGTTAGGGTAAGAGTGTATTAAATTTATAATATTATAATTTTTCCAATATATACACATGAAATTTTATTTTAAATTTTAGCTATGATCGAGACTAGTTACTCAATTTACTTATGGGTTATAATAATTTAACTAAATGTTGATTTACTATAATATTTTAAGTTTTTTCTCTTAGTATTCAAGATTGGTAGGTTAATGTAATGAGGATGAAATTTCATATCTCAATATCTGAAATCCAAAGTGAAACTATTTTAGTTGATTATGTACATAATTAATATATATGCTTAGCTCACTTTAATATGAAATTTTAATTATGATTCTCTATTTTATTTAGCTATACTATTTCACTTTTATGTAAACATATTGAAAATACATTTTCTATGCATTATTTCAAGACAAGGATTGGACCCCGATTTATAATCTCTTCTTAAGTATGACACCTTCCTAGGTATGATCTCGTGTTTTTCCTCTATTCTCTATTTTATATGCTCTTTATGTAGAGCCCACACTTTTATAGCTCAGTAACTTGTTGTTTCTTTGCTCATAGACATGTTTTGACAGATATTTGTTATATCTTGGACATTATATTAGAGATTTGATCTTATTAGACATGTGTGGACATTTAGGCGTATAACGCCAATTTAGCTTAATTTCTATGTTATCGCATTTTCATATGATGTCATGGATACTAATGGATATGATGTTGTTTTTGGAACATAATTATATTGATGGATACTTAGTTGTTGCATGTTGGGATTCTATGGTTATATGTCACTTTATCATCTTGTCTAACTTTGGAGAATTGAGTATAATTGTGCACGTTGTCACATTTTGATTTCAGTAGGATGTTAGGCTAGTTTAGAACTCATTGATATCTTACTGAGTCATTGTTTTATATTTTATCAGACAGGTACGGTTAATGTGTGTAATGAGTGTGCAGGTGACAGGTTTACAGGAGAACATGGGATTCAGGCCAGCTACACAATCTTGCACAAGTAGCCCACAGGCTGAGTCCTAGCCATGTTCATTGTGTGAAACCTTAGTGTTAGAATTATTATTTCGGGCACCATGGGTGACCCTCATTTGTAATGTAATATGTATAGTATTGTTAATTTTGCTTAGGGTGATTAGTTTTTGTGATAAACTTGTTTTTGGGAGTTAATGATCCCACTTTCATTAAGTTTTGATTTTGTTTAATGATGTACTTAATTTTGGGGGTTTAGGGTCACATGTGAACCCTTGGGTGGTCCCCACACCCTCTAACCATGTGCCTAATTTTTCAAACCCGAAATTGGGTTATTTTGGGCATTTTTAGGGACCCCTTTTAGTTTGGGAGTTCCCTTAACATAAAAATGAGCCCTTGGACCCTACCTAATGAGTAGGGGGCTTATTTCAAGGCTAGAGGGAGTTTTCCTCCCTTTTTTCCTCTTGTTTGGTGACATCCATGTAAGTGGTGTGGATTTGAGTGCTTGTTAAACGTTGTACTACATTTTTCTTGCTAGCATTTGGAGTAATTTCGGAGAAGAGGGAAAAAGAAATTTTTACCCTTTCTCTCTTTTGTTTTGGCATCTTTGACCTTGAAGGAGGAGAGGGGTGACACATGTCACCCCCTCATTTGTGTGGATTTTTACTTGCTCCTCTTCAAATTCCCCTTCATGGGAAAAGAAGAGAACCTTTTTTTAGCTTTTTGGCTTGGATGCTTGGGTGATTTGGAGCTAGAGATTTCTTGAGTCAAGGAGTGGAGAAATTTGAAGTTGGAAAGATTTTTGGAGAGCTTTCTTTGAGGTAGGCTCTTAAGCTAAATTGTATGTGTTGTATTTTTTTAGTTGTAGATTTGTTTATATGGAAATGTGGTTGTTGTGTGTGAATTTTTATTTATGGTTAATTGTTTTTGCTCCCTCCATCATATGGTATGATGGAGTTTTGGAGTTGTGGGGGAAGAGAGAGGGAATTTTTCTCCTCTCAATCCTTATAGGCTTGATGGGCAAGCCTTATAGGATTTTAGAGAATCCCCTCAAATGGTTGAGGTGGGGAAGTTGGTTCATTTGGCTTGAACCTCCTTCCCCATTCTTGGTAAGGAAACCCCTTTTGGGTTTGAAAATCCTTTCAAGAAGGAATTGGTGAAAGGGTGGAGGGATAAGGAGGGTTTTGATTGAATTAGGAGCAATAAGGAGGGTATGGAGATTCTTGTTTTGTGCAAGTAATTTTGAATATAAATTTTGGAGAACTCTTCTCCTCTCTTCCCCACTTTTGAGGTAGAACATGGGTTCTCCTCCTTGTAAAACTTGGAGTCTTGTTTCATACTTGTTTTGTTTCCATGTGAATGTGTTTTTGGTTGTTTCACCTCATTCTTGTGCAAGTTGTGGATGGTAGTCCTCTTTCCCATGGGCTTGGGGGAGGCTAGCATGCATCCCAACCTTGGGAAAGGCATGTCATGATGCCTATGGTTGGGTGGCAAACAAGCTTATTCTCCTTGTGGTTTTCTTGAAGGCATTTGAAGTGGATCTCCAAGTTGGAGTTGGTGGCATCTTGGGCTCTCATTGTTCTTTCTTTCCTTATGAAACTTTCTTGCATTGTAACCCTCTTGGGTGTGGTTATGTGGGAATTTTTATCTCCTTGCAAACTCTCCATTTTGTATATTTTGCATTACTTGGAAAATTGTAATAGAAAATTCTTGGTTGTTTGCACATTTGGGGATATTTATATATCACACATGTAGCCTAAGCTTGTGGAAGTGAAGTATTGTAGTAAATGTTCCATTTATTTGTAACTTGATGTAACTCTTGTATTTTTATTTACAAAAGAAAAATAGTTTGTTGGAAGTGTTGTTTGCCTTAGCCCTTTGTTTCTTGCAAACATTGATAGCATTATGTCAAGAAAAGAAATTTATTTTTTTGTTTTCTTGCACTTTCTTGTTTATGTGAAAACTTAAGAAAAGATGTTATTTAGAAATCTAATTGTTTTATTTTGGTTATGGAATCATGTGACTACTATTAAATGAAAACACTCTCCTTCTTGCAATATGTTCCTCTCTTGTAAATGTTGATAATGTTAATACATGAACTGAAATTTGAAACTTTAGATTTCATTTCCATGAGGAGTTTGATGTTTTTGCTCTTATTAAACAATCTTTATCATGATATACAAAAATAAGTATAATCAACATTTATCTAATGTAGTTTTGTTTTAAAAGACAACTACATTTTAGTTAATTATCAAGTCATAATTAAATTGTTATGTCAATATAAATCCATTTTGCAGATTTATTGGTGTAAAATGGAATATACATACATGTATAATATTATACCTAAAATTTTAAAATATAACATATATATATTATACGTGTGTTAATATATATATATAAACAATATTTTATATACATTAAAATGTATAAATATATATAATATTTCGTAAATAAGCAATATTTTAAATATATATGTAATAATATATATATATATATATATATATATATATATGATATTTCATATATTATAATATATATCTATATAAGTTAAGAAAAAACATTTTTTATTAATATAAATTTTAAATAAAACCAAAAAAATAACATTGTGGGGGAGGGGGTGGCGGAGGGTGAACCCCTCCCCCGACCACCATCCATGCACCTTGCCGCTCTTAGCGCAACCCCCACTGTCCCGGCCCGACCTCCATAGCCAGCCCCCCCCCCCGTTCCCGTGCCGCCCCCACGCAACACCCCCGTCCACTACCTCTCCCACCCACACAAAGTGCCACCCCTCACCCCCTTCTCTACATTCCCTCCCCGCACACCCTTCCTCCCCCCGCCTTCCCCGCGCCCTTCCCCCTCCACGCCACCACCACTACCGCGATCGACCCCTCACCCCGTGGCTACCTTTTCCCTTACGGCCCAATCCTCTCCACCCGTGTGGAAAACCATATCCGCCGCCCCCTCCTTCAAACACATAAATGTGTGAATAAAAAAAAGAAACATATTTTTGTTAATATATGAATCTCCTTAACAAAATTTAATAAGGGTTTACAAAACAAGGAGAAGAACCAACTCCATAGCTTCCTCCTACAACCTGCAATAAGGGAGAGCAAAATAAAATGAGAACAAGAATGAAAAGAAAAAGAAGGAAAATAAGAAAGAAATTCAAATGAAAGGAAAAGGAAAAGATAAGGAAACTTAGGTCATCTTTAGGGCAAAAGGGAGATCAAGGGTTAAGATTGATTTAATCCTAGGGTCCTTAAGTGACCCTCTACACTTTTGAATATGAGAAATATTGTGGGAATAAACATTTTGAATGGGGAATGAAATTTTAATTAAGGATGGGTAGTTATTTTCTCATGTAGGTGAATTTATTCAATGAGATATATTATTTTTAAATGTGTGAAAATTATTAGAAGCTAAATAAATAAAATTAATTAGAAACAAATGTTTTAGCAATTTGGTTAAAATTATATCATTAAGAATTTAATTATTTAATGAGAATAGTTAGGTGAAACATTAGTTCGCATAAAAAATTTTTTTACCAACTTTTTAGGTTGTTTTCTGGTGTCTTGAGGTGGGGCACGACACTTTACATGTGACTCCCTCTATTCCTTCATATCCTTCGTTGCTCCAAAGCATTTTTGAATCCTCCATCCCATTAAATTCCGTGTATTTCCAGTTGTGCTTTTTTCAAACCTTGTCTATGTAGACAATTTCTCCTTTATCTATGCATTTTAAACTATCTCTAACTTTCATCTAAGGTTGCATTTTAACCGCATGTTTTCTTATGTTATTTCTAGTTTTAAAATAAGATTTAATGCCAAAACTTCCTCTCATTCACACGTCACCAAATTTTAACTTCTAATAATTAATCCACTTTTTGTTTTAGAGTGCTTCACTTTAACTTATAATTTTTCCATGGAAAATTAAATATCTCTTTAAAAATAAAAATTTGTTTTTTATAAATTTATTTATTTAAATTTCAGCATGACCTATTTTATGATTTTTTATTACATTCTCCCTTTTTAATCATCCACGTATGAAATCTTATAATTATTTGAATGGAAAAAGGTATTCTCTATTTATTATTATTATTATTTCATGAAGTTAAACTCCTAGTTTCAAGACTATAGGAAGAGCTTAACATGGGGATCTATTCCCAATAAAATAATACGTCTATTATATCATATTCATAAGTGTATTATTAGCAATAGATCATGTTCTAAAGTATGTGAGTGATGTTGAGTCCCTAAACAAGAGTATATCGCTTGATTATTCATTTTAATGATATTTGCTATCTTAGACGTATTATGACTATCTCTTCTCTATGGATGAAACAATATAAGTAAAAAGACTCGTAATTCCAAGAACAAATTATGGTTTAACTCATTTTTCAAGCATTGACATACATATGTAACTCTCATTTTTGTGAAACCCATTACCGCATATTTTTTTCTCTCTAATGATACCCTTTCTCATTTCTTAAGAATACCCGCACAAGCATCGATAATAATACCCAGATTGCATTATATGCCCAAATAATAAATTAATTTCTATAAAATCAATAAGGACATTTTATTTTCAACAATAATCCATAATTGTAATTCAACATTTAATAACCATCTAACAATTTTTTAATTATTGAAAATAAATGCTTTTATCTGAAACATATTAAATTCTAACTAAGCAAGATCATTAAATCAACAACATACCATCTCTATGGCGATCATTTCCACTCAATTCTCCACATGTATCAAAATAATAAATGAATTTTTTTGGGATATGACATGCCTCCCCTCTAAGAGGAAGCTTAGTCTCGATGATTATCAATATCTAAAATAAAAACAAATAATCAAATAAATGTGGGTAAGCACTATGGACTTCTTCATAATCCTCCTAGGTAGTGCTCTTTTCTAAATATTGTTCCTACTGGACCTTTATTTGATAATTTATACAATAATTACTAGACATTATAGAAAAAGAAATGAAAAATAAAGAACATGAAAATAAATGAAAGGAGAAAGAGGAAGACAAGAAAATAAGAGAGGAGGAAGACAAGAAAAACACAAAGGAGGAAGAATAGAAGAGAATTGAGGAGAAAGAAAAAACTAAAAAAGGAGGAGAAAAAAAGAGAGGAAGAAGAGGAGATGAAAATAAAAATAGAGGAAGAGAAGAAGAGAGAAAGAAAAGAATAAAAATGAAGAAGAGGAAAAGAAGAAAAAAGAAGACAAGGAAAAGTAGAAAAAGAATAGGAAAAGTAAAAAGAGAAGAGGAAGAGAAATAGAAAAAAAAGAGGAGAAGAAGAAGAAGGAAGAGGAGCAAGAGAAAAAGAACAAATAGGAAGAGAGACATAAGAACAAGGAGGATAAGAAGAAGAAATAAGAGGAGAATAAGAATAAATAGGATAAAGAGAAGAAAAAGAAGGAAGATAAGGAGAAAATAAAGAAGGAAGAAAAGTAGGACGAAGAAAATAAAAAATATACACAAACAATATCCACATAGAGCACACTACCAAGTACTCCAAGTAAAAATACATTGTTTGTATCTCACGAGACCTGCTCATGCCGAGCCTCCATGGGACTCCCTAGTACTTATTAGAATGACATTGTAACAAAGAAAATAAGCTCAAAGCTTTTAGTTACAACATGGGGTAGAAGAACAAATGAAGGAAGGGTGCACAATGCACTTTAAGAAATTGATCCCCATGCAAAAATAGAAAATTTAATTACATCGTTGAAAAAATCTCTAAGAATGACTGGATGCATGAGTGTGTGGATCTAGAAGAAAAAATGGAGATATTGATCACACGAGATAAAACAAATCAGATTGTTAAATGTAGTAGACCCCCAATTACCAATAGAAAGAAGGACAAGAAAATGCTACAAGATTTCTTGTCACGCTCCCTATCCGATGAGAAAAGATATTAAAGAGTCCACAAAGAAGCAATATATAACTAAAAATTTGGTTAAATGCTTAAAATAACCACAAAAATAAAGAAAACTGTAGTAGGTTCGAAAAATATCACAAATCACTAGAAATTGAAATATTAAACACGACCGCATATTACGTTGAGAAATTGGGATGAGAGTTATGTAGAGATAGTGAGGATATTTGATCATCCTCCTTAGATAGAATTTCCCATTGATTTAGTAAGTAGATATATGAGATTATATGCATAATATTTCATGGTTATGATAGAGATAGGAATATTGTGAGATAAAGTGTGACATTTGTAGTTTTTTAATTATTGTGAGGTTAATGGTACATTGGAGAGGAATTAAGATCCTATGACCTCATGCATATATTAAATACTTGAGGGAGAGGAATAAGGTAATGGTGATCTATATATGTGATTATAAAGGACATGACCATCATTTTACATGATTTTTTAATTCAATATTATATATGTGAGAGTTTTTAATTTATGAATTATACTTTATGCAATTGATTTAATTATATTGATTTTTATTTTTATGTATGATATATGATAGAGTAGCATAACCGATCCAAGGCATGCGATTTGATATATAAGATAACTTTATAAAATATGTTTGGTCATTCCAAGATCCAAATATACACTTACATTAAATAATTTCTTATTAATAATTGATTGAAAATTATAATTTTTAAGAAAAAATGCATATGTTATTGATTATTACTTGATTATCTTGTAAAATAAAATTATTGAATTTAGCAACCCATTTGATTTTAGGCATATGTGATGCTCGACTAGGAGAAGCTCCTTTTCAAGAAAAAAATTATCATAGGAGACTAAGAAACCAATTCATCCTAAGAAGGACCATTATGGGTGAGTGCAACCACCATAGATCAATTCCTCAAATGAAGAGAATGTGATCTATTAGAATTTTTTTGTATCAAAATAAATTCCATTTTATTCTATTAACTTGAATTTATAATCCAACACAAAGCAATCAATATCATGGTTTCCATTAATGACATGATAATTACAAAATAGTTGGCCTTTTTCTCACTCAAAATGATGAGGAAGATGATCACTATATAGTAGCCAAATTAAATTCTTATCTAGGGGGATAAAAAAATATCATGGGGATGATCACACTTTGTTTAGCTAAATGAAGTGGTTTTTTCTAAGTTGGAATGTGAGGCCTCATTAGGGATTTAGGTAGATAGAATCATTAATAGGATAAAAAAATATTACCATGATGTAAGACCTTGAATTGACCTAAATTGGAAGATGAATCAATCATAACACTAGTATTAAGTTACATATTAGGGATATGAATATCAATATGTAAGGGGATAGATATGCATGGGGAGAAAATTCATACTCCAAGTTGGTAACACTAACTAAAATATAAGTGAAGGAATTATATGTGTCATAAATTAAATTCTCTTAAAGGAGGTAAGTGAAACCACAAAAAAATCACTTCTAAATTAGTGGGCTTATAATATAATTTTTCCATTCTTACATTGAATAAAAAAATCATAAACAAGACTTGATATACGTTGATGCAAATAAGGAAAAATATCATAAGTGACTCTAGGGATTTTATTGTCAATAAAATAGATGAGAAATTCATATTAAAGTTATAAAAATTGACTCAATATCAACTAGGTAAATAATTAAACCGATGTGTATTAATTCCTATGATACTTCTACAAAAGGATTTCAAAGAACACTCTTGGTCATTATTATAAGAGGCCATGGAAATTATATAGTTATTAAGGTGTAGATAAAGATTATTAGTCCCATCAAAATATTAAAATTGAATCATGATTAAGTCTATAGGGAATGAAAATTTTGAAATCTTATCACTTAGTGGGGTTTTGGATATAACATTAGAGTCAAACAGTAAAATTGTAGAATTTTATTTCTTAGGATACTCGATGCACCTTATATTATGATACACCTATGCCATGAATAAAAGAGATGAACTCTTGTAGAGGAATAGAATAGGTAATAAGAGGCTCATTATGGGGTTGAAAAGTTCCATTAAGAGTAACCATAGGAACATTTTTATTCATAATGAAAGGAGGAGTAGGAGGTGAAACATTATGAGTAGGAGCACTAGTATTAGGAAATCATGTAACATTAAGAACGATAGGCACATAATCACATTTGGGATATAAATATACATCATTACTAGGCATATGCAATAAATTTTGAATAATAATATAGCGCTAGAAATGACATCCTTCATAATAAAATCAATAGTAGAATAATATATTTCAGCATTTTAAAATTTTGTAAGAGACGGATTCAATACTATTATTTTCCACAATACATGTATAAGAAAATGGGAAGAGACACAAATAGATACATATTTTTGCATTCATTAAGAAGAGGAGGAATACATTTTTTATATCATTATTACATCAAATAGAACATCTACAAAATAATTATTGTCTTAGTAGAAGAGGTAAGAGATCATTCACTGGAACCTTTGAGTATTTTTTTCTAGTTTAATTTTTTTACTATCCCAATCATCAAGATAATCATCGCACAATCAAAAATTATATCTTTAGGACTTTTCCAATAGGTGTTAGTGAGGTTAGTGATCCAAAAAATGGATCTCAAAATACCCAATTCTGTGTATTATCCTTATTAAGACTTGTAAAACATACCCTCAGCATGTTCATTGTTATAGGAAAATGGTTAAGTCAAGTGGGAAGTGATCCGAACACCTTTGAAAATCTATTTATTGATTGTGTGACTTCCATAAAACTTCTGCATTTTCTGTGTTTTTTGTTGTGTAAATGTTGTGTAACTACCACGTGGTTCTGTCTAATAGGTCAAAAATGAGGAATCTAAATAGTTGCAAATGTTTGGGCTTCTCAAAATGGTTCATTTTACCTTCCTTCCATCCTTGGGTAGAGAAACTATAAATATGAGTGCATTTATTCATTCTAAGCAAGTGATTTGAGTGAATTCAAGTGTGAGAAAAAGAGGAAGTTGGAATTATTCTTGTTTTGTTCATAAATAATTGAGTTCTTTATTGTTGAGGATTGTAAGAAAGTAATGCAAGTATAAGGAGCTTGAATCCTTCTTGAAGGTAATAGTTTGATAGTAAAATTGTATTGTATTATATATTTACATAGTGAAGGGAATAAATTTCTTACCCAACTAGAGTTTTTCCACATTGGATTTCTCCAAGATAAAATTGTTGTCTCCTTGTCTTGCATCTTTCATTTTCAGTTTTTTGTGAACAATTTTGCAAACTAAACTCGGATATTAAAATCTTATTCAAAATTTTCATTCATTATCACAACATAAGATCTATTTATTGTTTAAAAGAGGAAATTTAAGGATCAATTAGGCTCAACAACTTGTTCACAACAAAATGAATACTTCATGGGAGGGGAGGTACGAGGATCTACTAAGTTAGATTGTGGGATTAGAACATATCTATAAATTTGAATCGTATCCCATATCTCAATACATCCATTTTTAACATGTACAATGTGATAAAAATATTCTTAGGATTAGGTGAGACAAATAATTATCTCAAAGTTGTTTCCCATTAAGTGCTAATAGGAAAAAAATAAATTGTAAAACATCATCATAAACATCACATGGATGGGACAAAAATCCATCCTTACTCATGAGATCATAAGGGACATGAACCTAGTTAAATGGATGTTATCCTCATTAGACCAAGAAGTAAGATCTCTAGTACAAGCCATGAATACATGAAGGAAAACTAAACCTAAAGCTAGGGAAGAAAATTATGCAATCAATGATAAATGATAAACCCTATGGAAACTAGGGTTTGAAAGAAAAATACATGGGTAAGGTAGGAAAAATAAGCCAAACTAGCTGAAGGGTTCAATAAAAAAGTGGGTTCATGAAATGATTCAACCCTAAATTTATTAATTATAGGTTTATTGAATTACCAAATCATGACTAAAATTGTAACATGAAATAACTAATAAATTCAAATCTTGTACATAAAATTACAAGATTGGAAACGCTATTTTTCAAATATGATTATTTGATAGAAAAAGTAAGAGTATAGTAAAATTTGGAGATATGACTTAGTTGGTTCAATATATATATATATATTGAATCTCTCATCAATTGATTTGGAAGGTGTACAAGTTCAGAATGTTCCCAATAACTCATTATCTATACATGTGTATAAATAAGAAACCATACGATCCTATATTGGATGGTACCATAGTTTGGTCCTCTTTCATATGATTTTAAACTAGGAATTGGTTCACCTCTATTTTTCTATGTCACTTCACATTTTATGTGTCATGTTTGAAAATTCAATATTTCCTATAATCATATGTTGGTGTGAGAGATATTTTTCATATTTTATTTATTAAATAGGTGAATTTCCATCACCCATGGTGAGTCACCTCACTTAGGTGAATCATAGCTCTTTAGGATGTAATTTGGAGTTATATGATAGATTATTTCATAGAATCTATCATATACATCAGCAAAGGTCAATGTGTGTCATACATCATATAGGATTTACATTCTATTTTTGAATTGTAATTCATTTCTCCCTTATGGAAGTATGATGATTATATGCATGAGAGATACACAACACTCATATTTGTACATATTTTTTTATCTATGAGAATGTCATACCTTTTCTTACATGTACAATTTCTTGGTGGTTAATTACTTTCTTAATTCTTGTAGATACTTCACATTTCCATTGAACTGTAACCTCATTGATGTGCACACATTATATCTTAATCCTCATTCTCACAAATAATCACATAGTATCATAGCTACGTTATTGGGAATTCACTCACAATAATTTATTTCCTACTACTCCTAGTTTTGTGATTTTATTAGCTCCTTGTGCTAATTTGTTTGATTTGTGCTCTACTTTCATTAATTTGGGATAATATCATATTTTTGATTTTTGGTGTGTTTTTGGGTGTTTTGTGTTGTGTAAGTTGCATTTGTAAGTTAAGGGTTTTATTTTCCAAGTTTGGTTAGTCAGAGATGAGTTTAGTGGGTGTCTCTAAGTTTGGAGGTATTCTTCTCCAAGCTTGGTTTGGATCTCCTTGTTGCACTTCTTCTCCTTATTGGAAATAATTTTTTATCATTTTCTTGGATCTTCCCTAAAAATCCTCTCCTATCCATTTTTTCCTACCGAGCTCCTTTGCATTTTGTATAGATCAAGTCACCTCGGGATCGGCCCTTCTCCTCACCCAACTTTCCTTAGAGCTCTTTGAGATATTTTCCAACTCGATCAAGCCACCTCATTTTAAGCCTATCCCTCTTCCCACAGAGCTCTATTCCGAGCTATCACCCGACTCAAGTCTCATCCAAGCTTACCTCTTATCACTCCCCCTAAGGTCATATCATATATCCCATGCATTTTTTTTTCCCTATTTGAGTTTGATGTATTTTTGACCTCGTTAGGTTTTTCTTGTCGTCTCCGATCTTTCCCTTTGATCCTCCCTATATTCCAACCCTATTTTTCCTATGGGTTTGACCTAACTCAACTGATCTCCTTGTCTTCCTTAGACCTACCCATGTGTTCTCGCTCCTCCCTCCTACTTAACATCCCTACAATAGAAGTCTCTCCTTACGAAATGATAACCTTTCCCCGATAACCCTATTGATCCTCCTTATTGCCAATGGTTATACCTCCCACCACTCAACCCCACCTCCCAACCATCTTTTTCTTAATTGCTTTCATTCAATGCACCCAGTTCACTCATGGAGTCGAGTATGTAATTATCTCGCCTCAATCCCTTCCCCTTTCCACTTACCTCCTTTTATTTTAATACATGTTTTTTTATTTATAAAACCTTGTCTATGTTTTTAATAATTATTTTATAAACTTTAAACTTAGGCTTTGTGATTTTTTTAACTATAGTAATTTTAAGGGAAAATTTAATTAGTTAGGTCATTAATTTCCTTTACGAGTAGAGTTAAATTTTAATACCCTTTTAATTTTTGTATCTTTTTTTTGTAAAATAAAATAATTAGGAAAATAAAATAATTAGGAAAATATTAAAATAATGCCTTTACTACATTTTAAGAGGTTAGTGGCTCTTTCAGGAGCTGTTTTACATTATTTCAAGATCTTATTATTGCTTGTGGATTAGTGAGCATGTCTATGAAAATCTTGCAGCAAGGGAGCTCCCAAGTAATGTGAGACATTGTTTCTTACACAAAAATTTTCTTTTTCCCCTTTTTGCATTCTTTCAACTTTGTCTTGTGATTGTTACAGTTGTTTCTTCATTTTATGTACATTTAAAAATTAAGTTGGTCTCTATACTTACACAATTTTTTACCAATCGTAAGGTGAGTTCCTAGGTGTTTCACGTCACATGAACACACCTTATTGTAATCAATGTACTAATTATAAAGTGTTACAAATATGAGGGTTAAAAATATTGTTTTGGAATGTTGTAATCTTATGTAGATGAATATTTGGAAGAGTCTAACATATTGCATTCTTGAGTGTATTCTTGCACCCTTATTTTCTCGCAATCCACAAACAAATTTTTGATTGAGTTTGACATCCATCCGAACATGTATTTTTCTCTCAGGACTCTTCTACGTTTATTTCTCTTATTTGTGGATACACAATGGAGGATGTTCTTTTTAGACTTGTACTTCATATGACCAATACTACATCATAGTATCCACCACTTCTTCTTTGTAGGGACTTCTTCTTTGTAGGGATAACTATGCACTATGAAATTCAAGCATGGAACATTTTATCATTCATGATGACCTCTATCTGTTCTTGTATGGAAAAGTACCTTCCCAAATGATTGAGATTAGCTTGAAGACTAGCTTAACACTTATAGCTTGGTTGTTGGTCATTTTTATGTACATTTTCATGCCTCTCCACCATCATGTGGCACACATAGAGTGTCTTCGCACTATTTGGAGCATTCTTTATTCCTTATTTGAATACCCTTAGGAGATTGAATTTTCTACTCTTTCTAATACTATTGTTTCCATACCCATTTCATGTGATGATAGTTCACTGATAAAAATTTTCTTGTTCATATTCCTAATGATGAGGATTGTTCTTCTTGTTCTAATGACATGAGTATTGATGAGGATAAATCTCCTCCCTCTTCCATTAACCTTAGATAATGTTGAATGTCCTCCTTACTCTCCCACATTTAGAGATCCATTATACATTAGGAATGCATGTTCACATCTCCATGACATTTCACCTACTTTCATTTCATTTGCATCCATTCCAAAGTTTGTGTGTGAGATATATTTTATTCCTCATACATATTTTTTTGATTATACACTCATGTCAGAATTTCTCTTCTTTTTTCAAGCCACCTTTTTGGGATGAGATTTGGCAGGAATTTAGATGTATTTTTGGATACCCTACTTGTGTTATAGTACATGGTGTTACTCTTCCCTTTTTCAAGCCTTTAAACATTTTTTTCTTTAGATGAATCCTTATCCATTTATGGGAGTTCCCCTCTTAGGATATTAGTCACTTCTACTATTTCAAAGATCATCACCGATCCACCCTCTTGTGGATCCCGATTCTATAATTGTGAGGTTTATTGTGCCTTTACCTCATATAGACATTCTTTCAGTGAATTATCCATACCCATAATTTTATAGTTATACTTTAGGGGAATTACCTTCCATGTTTTTACACATGTTTTCTAGACTGTGTCACATTTTAGTTGACCAACTTCGAGTTCTTCATACTAATGCCTTAAGTTTCCTTCATGGAATGGGTAGACATTCAATACACCATTTATGTTATTCCTAAGGAAAAACATTGTTTGATTGGGATGGATATTATTCAGCAAAAATACCACATCATTAACACTCTTCTTGGAGACAACATTGATTTGCGTAATTCGAGATCGGGTTGTAGAAATATTTACCAAACCCTTCATTGAAATAAATTTTCTTCACTTGTGCTCTCTTCTTGGGGTGAGGTCAACTTTAGATACAAATCTATTTTAGGAATTATCGTTTCCTTCTACTCTTCTTCTTCTAGAAAGATTGTAATTTTTATATGGGTGTCTCATCAGGCCCTTTTGTGTTGGGACTTGTTGTCAATGAAAAATTAGGCAAAAATCGAAACTTTTTATTTTGAATACATTATGTTAAAATTATTCCGTATGACAATTTTTAAGCATAAATATCCCATAGTCCATTTATTTTTGGTCATGACTCATTTTACCTTGAATTCTAATTCATTATTATGTTTTAGGTTAGTTTTTCTTGGACAATTTTCATAAGGTAACTTTAAGCATCGTTTGAGCTCCATCACCATTTAATTTTCAAACTTTTTTACTATTGGTCCCCATAGTTTTATAATCCATCTTATAAAATAATCTCATTTGGATATTTCATTCTTATTTTCCATGTGGTATGATTAAGAGAGATAAAGATAAGTGTAAAAAATAATGTGAAAAATTAACATTGAATGAAATCATTGAAGTTGACAAGTCGTGGTACATTGGGAAATGTTCTCACTTTTTCTTGTTCATTGATCACCCAAACTATCTGAACCTAGCATTGAGAAGGGGTCCCATGTGGTAAGAACACTTATTTCACTAAATTGGGACATATTCCATTGAATCAGTAATCCAATATTTCAAGTATTGGAAGAAATCCATCTTCGTTTTTATGTATATTGGATTCCATTTTTGTTGATATTGGATTCCATTATTACTATTATTGGAATCAATTAGTAGCATTATTGGATTCCAATATTGTCATTCTTTCAATGATTCTAGTTCCATTTCACTATTATTGGATTCCAATATCGCTATTATTGGATTCCAATTTGGCTATTATTCGATTCTAATTTTGCCATTTTTTAGATTTTCAATGTTGAGAGTATATAAGGCTAACAACTGATAACTATTATAAGGCATGAGACAGTTCAAAGTCATGAGCAGATGCTAACTATTATTTTTGATCCCATTGTTATAAGGTGAGTGGTTGCTAACTATTATAATTCATGAACCTCGATGTTAGGTGAGTGGTTCTAGCTCTTATAAGTCATGAGCCTCAATCTAAGGTGAGAAACCACTAACTCTTATAATTCATGATCTTGTTTTATTAAATGAAAAGTGAAAACACCTTGATGTAAGGTTAGCTGTTGGTAACTATTAGAAGTCATGACCTCGTTGTATTTAAGTGCGATCCCCACACTCGAAAGTGTGAGCCTTGCAATCTAAAAGTGCAATGCTCACAAATTTAAATTCTAAGAGCCTCACAACTTCAAGTGTGATCCCCATGCTCTTGAAAGTTTGACATCCCTATAATTTCTAAGTGTGAGCCCCACACTATGAAAAGTCCGAGCCTTGCACTTTCGAAGTGATATCCCCACACTCTAAATAATCGAGCCTCGCACTTTGAAAGTGTGAGCCCCACACTTTCATTCCAACCTTTTAAAGTGTGAATTCTTGGACTCACACTTCGCAGTGTGAATCTCAAACTTTAAAAGTGTGAGGCACGCACTTTCAATGTTTAGTATGCACATATCCTTAAATTTTACACTGGCCTTAAATGCTAGTGGTGTTATTTTGACTTCTAGTGGAACTCACAATAAAATTATGTTCTCACCTTGAAATATACCTTATAACAACTCAAGTATTATTTTTTAGATTGTACAAGTTCACAATTTTTATTATTATAAACTATATCTTCGAGTAATCATTAAAAGAAAACAACAAAGTTGGGAGTTTATGTATATCAAAAATTCTATTACTATAAAATATAGTAGAATTTATGCTTGTAAATTGTTCCATTCTTTGTATAAACAATGAGTCACTTCCGTGAGAAAGAAAATGAAATAATCCTTGACACAGTGCAAGGAAAATGTTTGTGATAAATTTCATCTTATGCCCTCGGAGATACATTGAACCATTATTTTATAGTTTACATCAATCAAAACACTTATTGTGCCACAATTGTATTTTTATGAGTCAAGAAATAACAAAATTGATCTGTCATCATATTTACATTGAAAGGTTGATCTATACATTTCAAATTTGTTACAAATTAATACATATACATTTTTAGATCTTATATGAGGAGTTGTTGCCTTTTATGGACAATTTTATTTGCACAAAACATGAATACATTTTCTTCCTCTAGAACGGGACTGCCGGTTTGGATATAAGTAGTGTTGAGTAAAGTAGCAGTGGAGGTGCTATCAAAGTAGAGACTAGTATTTACGAGAAGGAAGCAAAAGAAGAGTGTACTACTACCAGTATTGGAAGTGGATTGATTTAGCTATGATGGAAAAAAATCCTATTTGGAAAGTGGAAAAGGAACAAATTGCCCAAAACCCAATATTGCCCCTTCTAAAAGAAATTCAGAACACTTTTATCTGTTTTAAGGGTTCATAGTGGTTTGAATTATTATGGAAAAAAATATAGACTGTAACAAGTAAAATTGGTCATTGTTTACTTGAAAATCAACTTAGCCATTGAGAAAAGAAGACCGGGAAAGTGAGGACTCTAGGGGATGCTTCTATTTTCCTATCACAACACCGTCCAAGTCTCATTCCAGTCAAAAAGTGTTTTGCGAAATCACCTCACTAAATCTCATTACCAAATGCCTTTCAAAAGTGTAACTTTTTCTCCCTATAACATCAATTTTCTTACCATCTGCATATCCATCAAAATACCTCCTGTAATTATTACTAGGGGTTAGTTGGTTCATTTGAATACTAGGAAATTGCATAGAGAAGGCACTAGCACCATCAAATTTAGAACTATGTAAATTCCATGCATGGTGGGTAGAACAGATGGTCATTTTTGGCATAAAGAAAGGCCAACTGTAAGTTTTTCTTATAATCCCAAGATCCCTATAGGTTTGTGCAACTTCTGTATCAATAGTTTTGATGAGTGTGTTGTAATATTTTTGATAGAATCTAGGTTCACTTGCCAATGTCAAAGACAATTCCATCCACATTTGATTTCTCCTGCAAAAAACCTTAAAAATACTTAAACAACATACAGTGTAAGCTCGAATGAAAATTAACAAACATAAATCTTACCAAATTTGGTAGATTTGAGTTATTGGCCACAACTTCCTTCTCATCAACAATGCTAGAAGAGAAATCTCATAATTGTATACATCAGATTTCTTATTCAGCCTTGATGTTCTTACATATTCTAGGTCAATGTAACAAATGGTACCATAACATAGGTAGAGGTGTAGTGTTTAGCTGAGGAAATGCAATTGGAAATTCCAAAGTCTGACAAATTTGCATCAAAATTATAATCCAAAATAATGTTAGAAGTCTTCACATCCCTATAAACATTATGTGGGTTACAGTCATAATGAAGATATGGCTATCCTTTTTAGCAACATGATAAATCTTTAGTCGATCATTCCATTCTAGCTTAATCTTATTTGATGATCCTAAATGAAAATAAAATTAATAAAACACTTGTTAGATTTTCCGGATATCCATTTTACTATGAAGGTTAGAGGTTGATTGGACACTTCTATTTCAAAAATTGAATCTACAATGTACAGATTCATCTTTCTTCATAACATAATCATTTTACTCACCATGAAGGATGTCTCACAGAGTTCTATTTACCATGTAATCATAAAACATCAGGTTTCCAAGTGGAGAAAGTGAACATTCATGCAGACTCTCAATATTCTGATGCTTGATGCTTCTAATTGTTTCCACATCAATTACAAATGCAAGAAATCTTAGTGGGTAGTGATTGTACATTCTCTTTGTAGAAATTGGCTTAGAATTCTTTAGATCAAATTTATAAAGATTCGTTTTATCACCATAGCCGACTAAATATTTATCCTTAAGATTTTTGTGATTGTCACTATGTCGTCATATATGTAAAGAGACATGTTCATGTGTAGTATTACAAACCTTTGAGAACCTAAATGTAACAAATAGACGTGTCAATAAAGAAATTGTAATATGATATTGATTTCTGATTTGTCATCTGATAATCTATATAATATGAAATCATGTCTTACCATGTTAGTTTTAACACATTGCTCCATGTTATTTGCAAAGCCTTTTGTAAATACCTTTGGATGATTTGAATGGTAAAAAGCTATAATTATGCACAATAGTAGCATTGAACCCTAATAGATGCAAAAATTACCAGTTTTGAGATGGATGTTGTTCATTGAATTGGGCCACAATTTTATTAGACAACATCATATATATCCAAGTTTGCCAATTTTTTGATAAAAATAGAAGAATGTCTCTGGAACCCAAGCTATTTAAAAGATAACTACTATTTCTTACATCAGTTAATTGGTGATATCCAAAAACCATAAGAAACAAAACTGAATTGGTATGCAGAGAAAATTTGTGTTTATATCTACAATTGTATGGAGGAAAACATGAAAAAAATTTAATGACAGAATTCCCCTAACATATTTTTGTAAGAGAGGTTTCTGTAAAAGAAATAGATTCATTTATAGTATCTTCTATTATTAGGGAAAGAGAATTAAATTTATTCCTTTTAAGACCTCCAGGTTTCCACAATGATGTAGTGTAACTCAATTTTTTTAAGTGATGGGAAGATAGCCATCAATCCATTATTATCTCCTCTATCCTAAAGTTATACAGATTGTTTTTTACATTGACAAAAAGATATTCTATAATATATTGATGCTAGTGGCCGCTAGTATTCACTTCTAGAAATAAATTGACATCTTCAAAAAACCAAATTTAATAGCAATTAATTGTTGAAATTGCATAGTGCAACACACAACAAAAAAATTATTAATGATTTCTTTATTTTTATAACTATAGGAGGGTTGAAGGGTCCCTTTCCCTTTACATTACAGATACAATGAGAGGATTAGTCTAAAAACCCAAATGATCCAACAATACTTTGGTGAAAAAATGCTTAAGGGCCTATGCCAAAAACACAAGTGGTTGGGAATACAAAAAAACCAGACTAGTAAGAAAAACAAGATGATTTGGTAATAATGCAACTGACAAGGCTATATAACAACCAAAAAAAGTTATAGCCTGATGTATTTTAGAAGCACTTATTTATTTGAATTAGATGAAACCTCCGTAACCTCCATTTTAATGGGGATGAAAACATTTCCACCAGGAAGTTCTGGAAAAAGATGCTCTTTTCCAACAACAACCCGACTCTTTAACCAATCGTATGCCTCACAAAATTTCTGGAAAATAATATCCTAATGTGTCGATTCCTGTTGCAACAGAGAAAAATATCATCTAGGTCAGAAAGGGAGTGAACTTCCCATCCTTGATGTCTCACCCCATTTGGACACACTAGACACGAATCACATTAGGACATCAAACCGTTTGTAAAACTCTAAAAAAATGGCCACATCCAGAAAACCTTCCTGTTTATAACAAGCCTCAGATAGCAAGGGCCATGATGCACTCATGGTTTTGTCCATTTCTGCTTCCATGCTAACCCTATATGTTGGCTTGATCCAATGACGACCCATCTCCAAAGCCCAATCCTTCGTTGGGTGTATGATAAGAAGATGACAAATGAATGTCGAAGAAACTTCCACATTTACCCTCAGACATCCCTCTAGAGAAAGATAATCATCTCCAATAAATCCCTCAATAGAAACCAGGTCTTTCTCTATTTCAATTCGAAAAATGGATTTCAAACGATGACGTGAAATTTTGGTATAAAATGCCATTTCACACACCGACACGGAAAATTACATGAAAGGAAACATTGGAAAGGTCATGTGAAGAAACTAAATCTATTTAAGTAAAACTGAAAGGTGTGAAAATAAGGAAGAGTGGATTGGTAAATATATGGAGTGATAATGCCATCACATGTTTGTAATTAATACAAGCTTGCTAGGGATTTAATATTGACCTTTATTGGAAAAGGTGATAATTCAGTTATCAACATATTTATTTCCAATCTTATCACGTGATTTTCTATAAAATATGCCTTTTTAGTACCCTTCCAATATATAAGATTTAAGGTCCAATCTATAATTAATGAAAGCGTAAAAAAGGAATTTTATTCACATAAGTTTTTTGATGGTGACATTAGCAATAATATGAGAGTCACCTCTAATAATTAATTCATTATTATTCAAGTCAATAGCAATAAACCAACAATTTTCCAGCACTTTAATTTATTGATTCATACATTTATTAATTTACATTGGGTGGGAATAAGGTCCGTAATCTATAGTTGGGGACAACCTTGGTAATCAATATCATGATACTGCACAATTTAATCTTCAAACTATTAATAATCATTGAAAAATAAAAATTCTATATTTGGTCCTTCGAGTAATCACAATAATTTTTACATATACTTTTAATTTACTAACTTGGGATTAATGGTGTGTTTTATTTATCAATAACATATTATATTCTATTAATAAGTAAAATGTTATAATAATATTCACAAAAAAAGGGGTGGTATGGAAGCACGCCCCAAATCCAAGAGTTCAAACTAAAGAAAAAAATCCTAGGATTACATTTGATTAAAAACATCACAATATAGGAAAGTAAAAATGTTAAGCATTAACAATGAATTCTTGACTAGCAGGGCATAGATGTTGATCACACCATCAAGATCCGCACAAGTTTTGAGGATAGACAATTCCCTTATTGGTATTAAATATCGGTGTGGTCTTGAACCAACAAAACTCATTACTTAAAATTTAATGAAAATAGTCTAAAAATTTTATATTGCATCTTGTTTCATGATACAAATCATATAAATGGGTAATATGAACCACTATATTGGAAAAAAATTGATCGATACAATATTGTATCGCGGGGTTGGTTATAGACAATTCCTTCTACACAAATTATAAACAACATGACTTCCACTAACATTCTTTTCTCAATACCCTCTTCAAGCATTTTTGTAATAACACCTTCCGAATTTGTGAAACGAATTCTCAAAATTTACTACATATATGCACAACCACATTTCTCTTACATCAATCAACATTATCAACTTCTATCAATCCAACAAACACATTCCAACAAAAAATATTATTGTTAGTCATTTTATTAATCATGCGATTAGCATCTGGAAGAAGGTTACCCTTTTTTTTCACGGCTATCTTACCAAAATAGCTTCGAGGATTGGAGAGAGTGTGACATGCTCATTTAACACTTAGACCCGCTTTTTTAACTTTCTTAGGCCTCTGATATTTTTTATCAATCACACCATCAAGCATACTATATCGAAATATTTGATCAATACAATAGAAGTCCATCATTTAATATTGCACTAGAATCTTGTTCACCTTCGCCTTATGTATGTGGTTGATCCTTTAGGTATATTTTATTTGAAGGATGATTTTAAGAAAATATGCAAGGCTAAGACAGATAAAACATGTCTTTAGGTTTAAATGATGTACATCTCTTATTATGATCTGACATTACCATACTACGTGGCTATGTTAATTACAATAACTTGTCAATCGTAGCAATAGTAAAGCCTTCCCTTTCATTAACTAGAGACAATTATCAGTTATAAAAATTCTATTTGTTAGTCATCCTTCTCGAAGGTTTGTATTCAAGGACTTGGCTCTGCCAAGGATAGTCCATCGAATATAATATAATTACAAATAATGACTTCAAACCTGTTGAGATTTTTTTTTGCATGGTTAAAATAGATTCATCAACAATATATAGGATATCAATCGATAGCCTTCTCATCAAAGAATAATTGACAAATATAAAAGATTCATTTCTCTTCACGGACTCAGATTAGTCATTCTTGAGCAAGACCCACATTCATCTTTACCTTAAATTTTTAGTAAAACATTTAGGACTATTTTGTTTAACGGGTTATTTATGGAAATATGCAGGGCCAAGATGACCAGGATACTATTCATGTTTAAAATATTTACTTCTATTATTACGATCTAACTCTTATATTTTTGCAAAGACAGTCGGTGAATATTATTAGCTCGATATTTTTAAAAACGAATTAGTAGAGCCTAGTGAGTGCCAAACCACTCCTTTCAGTAAGTAATGTAGCTTAGCGGTCACTATGAATTTTCTTTGATATGAAATGACATGAAAAATTCCTTATGACACTGTTGGTGTCGAATCGCAGCACCCCTGGGACTCTGCAACACGATGGGTTGAGAATCTCAGTGCGATTGCACAACATGGAGCTTTTCCCAAGTGTGGGACCTTGCGAAATCGAAAAGCTCTCCGGATGAAGGCCGGCTCCTATTCCTCTATTCAGATGCACGAATAAAACGTAGAGGGCTTACCAAAAACCTAATCTAACTTGCCAAGGAGACAGGGTAGAGAATGCATAAAAATAAAACCTAAACTACAGAGGTGATGCACCGAGGAATGAAGAACATATGTTTTGCCAATAAACACAAACCATAGAAATGCAATGCAATATCATGCACGGATAAACATATTCATGTGAAAGATCAGGAGGATGCAAAATGAAACACATAGAGGGTTAAGAAAATATCCACAGTCATGCATTTATTTGCTCCGAAGGTTTGATACAATACACTACAAAAATGCCAATAGGCAAAGGTTGCATTACAGTTCCAAATGGGAGGTTTGAGCTCCACAACTCCACCTGCCAAAGAGAAGAAGGGAGGGGCCAAAACAAGAATGTCCAATGTTTTTAAAGAGCCTCTCTTTACCATTTATATGAGGAAAAATGAGGGAGAAGAGAATGATTCGAATTCTGCCCCCAACCACCTCCAAGACTGCACCTAACCCATCATATTATGGCGGTAGGTGAGGATCTCAACAACCCAACAGTGGCGAATTGTATTTTACATTTTTAAGAAATTGTTCCCACCCAATTAAAGATATCCAGTCGTAGTTGCATAGAGGGACGCCGAGAGCTTTCCGAAAAGTCCAACCTTATGTGAATTCAAGCTCCCTGTGAAAAGTTATGGCGATCTGAATATTTCTTGCGTCGGGGTCTTTTGCCTGTCGGGTTCGGGGTTCTCCTCTGCATTTGCATCGGGTTTGGAGGATGCCTCGACATGTTTTCGCCCCATGCTTCTGCGCCATGTTTCTCGCCTCCGAAACCCGCTTTCCCTTTGCATCGGGTTTTCCAACCCTTGCGACATGTTCTTTGTTGTCGGGTTTATTAACCCCTCCGACATGCTTCTGCGCTATGTTTCTCCGCCTCCGAAACCCGCTTTCCCTTTGATGTGTTTTCGGGTTTTCGGAACCCTCGAGCATCGGGACATCCTTTGCGATCTGCATGCTTCATGTTTCGTGTTTCCTGAAACCTGAAACCTGCTTTACCTTTGATGTCGGGTTTTCCAACCCTTGCGACATGTTCTTTGCTGTCGGGTTTATCCGCCCCTTCGACATGCTTCTGCGCCATGTTTCTCTGCCTTCGAAACCGGCTTTCCCTTTGCTGTTTATCTATATTTACCTGGGGGGGTAAATATATACAACAATTTGGCGACTCACGGGGTTACTTGCCTGCTAGGTAGAAGATCAATGGCCTTATAGCAATCCATTGGGCATGGAGTCATAGGCAATAACCTGAAACCAACCTGATACCTAATCCCGAACCTGATACCGCAACTCCTTCTCTGAGAGCATCTTTGAATCAGAAAACCAATCTAGGAGCAACAAAACCTGTGCAAACACTTAGGAAACCGAAACCTAACTCTACAACAAGACAATGTGCATACGCACTTAGAGGAATTGAAACCTAATCTAATATTTACAAGGGTAAAACTTTTTCTTTTTAGTAGCAATGTTTAAGATAGATTCCGTTGACCGGAATCGAAAGTTCTTCTCCGTCCAATGTAGACAATTGGAAGGCATTGCTATTTTTACATCCGTGACCATGTAGGGGCCACTCCAAATGGCATAAAACTTGGAATGCCTTCCTGGTTTTGCCTGATCTGCATCCCATTTCAGAACTAGGTCCCCTTCCTGGAAGGTCCTTGCTCTTGCTTTCTTATCAAACCATCTTTTCACCAAGGCCTGATCTTTCTCAATTGTTTGAACTACATGTTCTCTAATTTCTACCAATTCCATCAACTCTGCATACCTGGCCTCCATTGGTTCGAACTCAGCCAACTCCAACTGCTTCATGAACTCCAATGCAGGCAGTTCTAATGATATAGGCAATACTGCCTCTTTTCCATAGACCAACTTGTAAGGGGAATTACCTGTAGACCTCTTTGGTGTTATTCTATCAACCCATAATGCTGATTTTAGCCTAGTATGCCATGTTCTTTGATTTTCCTCCAGATTCCTCCTGATGATTCTTAGCAAATTTTTGTTCGTGGACTTTGCCTGTCCATTACCCTGCGGGTAATAATTTGAAGAGGTGCTCAAATAGATTCCATTCTTGACAGCCCATTCTGTAATCTTGGAACCTATGAATGCCAATGCATTGTCTGATATGATAGTGGCCGGCACACCGAACCTGGTCACTATTCCTTCATAAAAGTCTAGTATGTTAGACTCATTTGCTTCTTTGAGCGCTACTGCTTCGGTCCACTTGGTGAAATAGTCTGTTGCCGTGAGAATCCACTTGTGGCCTTGGCTTGAGTTTGGGTTGATGACCCTGATGAAATCCAATCCCCATTGCATAAATGGTTGGTCAACCAAAATTGGGTGCAATGGAAGTGCTGTTAGTCTTTCTTTTCCCGTGAAGAGTGCACATTTCTTACACTTTCTTATCCATGTATAGCAGTCATTGAACACTGTGGGCCAATAATACCCTGCCTTCATTATCTTGAGAGCTGTTACTCGTGGGGCAAAATGTCCGCCAGAATCTCCATCGTGAAAATCTCGTAACACCCTCTCAATTTGACCTGTCCCAATGCACCTCAATAGAACTCCATTGATGTCTTTCTTGAGCAAAACACCATCAACAAGCACATATGGAATAGCTTGTAATCTAAAGTATCTCCTCTTTGCTTTGCTCATTTACGGAGGGCGTAGTCGTCATGCGTAGGAAGTGTATCATATACGAGTCCAACAAGGAGTAGGCACATCATCATTTTCATGTTCTTGACCATCTTGTAGTACAAGGCGTCTCTCTTTTCATCACTGCTTCAACTTGTTGACTCAAGGCTAGTTTGTTCACATAGTCCTTTCCCACGTACTAGTTTTGTGACCTTGATCTCGATGTCATACTCCATGACACGAGTTATCCATCCTACATGTTTTTCATTCAGATCCTTGTTTAGAAGGAATTCCTTGACTCCCGCATGGGAGACCAAAAATTGGATTTTGTTGTTTGAGACTAGGTGCTTGAATTTCTTTAAGCTCCTAATCACTGCAAGGACATGCTTTTCAATGAAAGAGTACCTAGTTTCATATTCCTCCAAGCCTTGACTGAAGAAAGCAATTGGTTGTTCTAATCCTTCTTTGTTCTGTTGTACCAGGATTGCAGAAATTGTATCTCCACCACCGAAGGCATATAACATGAAATCCTTGGAGAAGTTTGGATTGACGAGAGTTGGAGCTTGAGATATAGCCTCTTTTATTGCCTCAAAAATTGCCTTGCCTTCAGATGTCCACTTAAATGCCATGCTCTTCTTTAACATCAGCGTTATTGGTTTTACAAGAGCTGCAAAGTTTGGAACAAACCTGCGTGGACAAAATTGATCCTTCCTAAGAAGCTTTGAAGAGCCTTCTTATGACTTGGCAATGGAAATGCTTGAATTGCTTCAACTCTTTCTGGGTCAATCGTCAATCCTTCCTTTGAAACAATATGGCCTAGAAGTTTTCCCTCGTGAGCCAAGAATATGCACTTTTTGGGATTCAAAGATACCCCAAATCTTCTACACCTCTGAAATACCTGCCTTAGATGAAAGAGGTGATCCACTGCATTTTTTGAGAATACAGTGATGTCATCAAGATATATTAGAACTATTTTATTGATCAACCCCTTGAATGCCATATCCATTGCCCTTTGGAAGGTGGCTCCAGCATTTGATAGGCCAAATGGCATCTTCTTGTAGGCATATGTGCCCCATTTGGTGGTGAAAGCCGTCTTGAATTGGTCATCTTCTTTCACCATCACCTGATTATACCCTGAGTAGCCATCTAGGAGAGAGAATCTCTCTGAACCGGATACTACTTGCAATATTTGTTCCATTGAAGGGAGTGGGTAATGGTCTTTGAGAGATGCCCTATTTAGGTCTCGGAAGTCTACACACAACCTGATTTCTCCGCTCTTCTTTCTGACCGGAACCAAGTTTGCAACCCAGCTTGAGTGCTTAATTGGAAATATAATGCTTGCCTCTATTAGCTTGTTTAGCTCTTTCTTCATTAGAGGTTCAATGTGAGGGTTGACTGGTCTCTGCTTCTACCTGATGGGCTTAGCATCTGGATCCAATTCTATGGTATGTTGTGCCAAATTTGGATCAAATCCTCTTAAGTCTTCATAGCTCCAAGCGAAGACATCTGGAAATTCTTGGCAAAGTTGTATGAAATCTGATTTCTCCTGTTCAGTGGCCACTTTACCAATTTGAAGTGTTTTGCCTTCCCCAACTGAATTGGCTTTGAATCTTCTCTCTTGACTTGTATGTTAGCCTTTTCCTTACGAAACCGGTCGTTAGGGTTGAAGATAGACTCCAATGTTACTAAACCCTTAAGAAGCTTGTTTGTCCATGCAGTGCACTACTTGATCCCCATACTGCTCTGCTCTAATCTATCCTGATTTCTAGCTGAGAATTCAGCCTCTTCTTGTAAGAAATTGATGATCTGTTGATCGTTCTCAAACACCTGCCAGCTTGTGTTATTATCTGGAACTGCTGGCCTCACAACCACATGAATATGTGGCTGCGTTTTTTCTCTTCTGATGTTGTCAACCACATCAAACGTTGCTCCAACTGCTGCGAGCCTATCTGCGGCTTCATTTTTCTTCCTGGGTATGGATATAATGTTGAAAGCTTCAAAATCCTCAATGAGGTCCCATACCCTATTCTTGTAGCTCTTAGCAAGTCATTCTTTGTAGCATGTTGTCCCCTAACTTGGTTGACGATTAGCTCGCTATCTCCAAACACCTGCAAGTTCTTTATGCCCCTTTTCCTGGCCCAATGAAGTCCATGAATCAAGGCCTCATATTCAGCCGTGTTGTTTGAACAAGAAAACTGGAAATGAAAAGTTGAATAATACTTGATGTCTTGTGGTGAAATCAACACTGCACCACCTCCAGCACCTTGTCTGCTTCTCGAACCATCGAAGAATAATTTCCAAACTTTGTCTTCATCTTTTTGTTCAGGCTGAATGATGTCGGGAATGGGTGAATTTTCTTCATGTATACAATACACGCCCAATTCAGATTCTTCAATTTCTTTGTATGGGTCAAATTCATGACTCTTGTTTGCCCATTCATCCAAAGTTAAATCAGGAATTCCCTCGACCTTAGTACCTATTTCTAGATCATTTGAACACTCCTCCTGATCAAAAGCTGAGCAATTTGCATTGATAGGACTTGATACATAAGGCTCAATATGGAAATTGGCAATTGATTCTGATCTGATTGTTGCTTTAGCTCCATACCTTGTCCTGAAAATCATGTGCGACCAATCTGCAGATAAATATCCACCGATCTTTGCAGTGAAGTCCCTTGATAAACACAACGCAAAGAGTGGCGGGAGGTCAATTACAGACACATCTTGCAGAACTGTAACATTAGGACATGAATGTAGTGTTAGGCTTAACCCCTTGATGACCCCAACTGTTCCCACTGCCATTCCATCTAGTTGTACTACTCCTTTCAGCACTGGCTCATACTTCAAACCCAGTTGATCCACTATTTGATTCGGCATCACTGAACTACTTGCCCCTGAGTCTATCATGTAGTTGTGTACCAAGTGGTTTCCAAAAATCAATGAAACATATAATGGTGGAGGCTTCAAATTTTTTCTTGTCTGACCCCCATCATGTTGCACTGCATTAGTGAGAACTCTCTCATGTCCCCGATTTGATACATTTGAGGCAGACCAATTAGCCATTGCAGCTTGCAATAAATCTCGTTGCCCTGGGATCGCAAGTGATTCCCACATGGAAATGTTCACATGTGTCTTCTTCATTTGATCAATGATGTTGAAGGGGGATGAAATTTCCTTTTGCTGTCCCTTACTTGGTGCAACCTTTTCTGGAACTTGAACAGGTGTATGTGTTGCTACAACAGGTACCTTAGGCTGATTTTGCACATTTGGAGCTGCGTTTGGTCTATTGACCCCTTGTTGTGTAAGAGTGGGTGAGAAACAACTGGATTGGATGGTTGTCCCTCTTCTATGTTTCTCTTCTTTGACCATGTGTTGGCAGCCACACCTTGAAAAGGTTGTTGGTTAACTCCACAGAAGTCTTCCATTTGCCAATTGGCCAATGTGGTTTCTGTTGGAGGTCCTTCTTGTTGCGTTTCTTGCTGTTGATTCCCTTCTTGGCTTGGTTCTTGAGGAACACCAATGGTCTGCACCATCAAGGCCTGATTTAGTGCGCCATTGAAACATGTTGACTGATTGTGAGGTAGATTGCAAGGGTAACACCAGTCATATTCTGTGCCATGTTATTTTGTGTTGGGACCAAGGCTCTTGAGGATGTCATTGCATTTGGATCATACGGTCGAAATGGCCTGGCAGCTTGAGGTTGTCCTTGGTTTTGGTTTTGATTTGCAGCCTGAGGTGGTGGTCTATTTTGTTGGTATGGGGGCCTAGCTTGGTACTGTGCTTGAGGCTGATACGGTCTAGCACTTTGAGCTTGTTGTCTTTTGATAGTCACTAGCTCATTTCCAAGGTTCTGCAGTTGTTTCATGACCTCCTGCAATTCCTTTGAAGTATTTGAAGAAGTCGACGCCTCATTATTGCTTTGATTTCTAGGAGTTGGAATGGGATTCAACTCTGGTGCTTGACTGGTTGTAGGATTTCCCATATCCGGATAGAGAGGCATTGGTGGCCTTGGTGCAAGCTTGCCAGCTTGGATCAAACAGTTCTCTGCTCTGATAGCTGTGTCGTAGGCCCCTGGCAGCGTTGTTCCTCCCATTGATTGGATCATCATGGCTATGTCTGAATTTATAGCCTTTAAGAAATAAAGGAATGCTCCTTCGGCGGTTGGCCTAACAGCTATTGGAATCCTGTCCCATGTCCGTTGGAATCTGAAGTTGAAATCTGTCATTTGTTCGTTAGGAGCCCTTTTGATTGTTGTCAGTTGTTCCAATAAGGACAAATTGTCCGCCCTCTCCCCGAATTGGTTGCAAAGAGCTGAACAAAGTTGGTTCCAATTCATAATAGACCCTGTTGTTAGGCTCCTAAACCATTGTAAGGCCTTACCTTTGAAAGATGAAGCCAATAACTTAACTGCAACATCCATTTCATTTATTTCGTGGATTGCACATGCATTAGCAATATCCTGGATGTGATCAATAGGAGTAGTATGATTTTCTCCTGTGAAATAGGGGATATTCTTTAGCGCTGCAACTGGAATTTGATTATGAGCATTTAGGGCAAGTGGACTACTGCCCGTGAAATTGACAAAGGGATTCGGTGGTAGATGTGCCATTATGATTGGCCTAAGAACCCTGGTTGATGCGAGAAAAGGCCTACCAGGTGGAGGTGTAGACAAAGTCCTGTTAGGTGGAGATGGTGATCTTTGTGGTCTTCTTCCTCTCCTTCCTCTGCCTGGTGAAAGTTGCAAGTGGAAAACTAGCCCTTCTTCTCGAGTATTAGACCTGGTTCGAATTCTTCTCATGTGCCTGGGCAACTTGTGCTACTACACCACTGAACTCTATCCCTTCGGAGTCGCCAGATGTGTTAGATAACAAGCCTCTAAAAGGCTGGATTTTGCCAAGTTACACACCAAACTTGACAATATTGAAAATATAATTTAAAATTTGAAGGACCCAGAGGAGACAATCTTCAATTTAGAATTCGGGCCTTGTTGTGCAGCTGTGGATCCCGAAAAGTACAGGCGGAACTCAGGTCATGCGATGCAACTCACAAAACCCGAATTGCCATGTGTCGGAACTTGGAACATGTCCGACATCCCTCAAAACCCGATTTTACTTGTCGGGAATAGGACCATGCAATGCATCCCCCAAAACCCGAAATGGCTGCTTTGATGTTCTCGGATCCCGAAAACCCGAAATCACTAAAAACCATGAAATTTTGAAAATCAAAATCTCAAAAAACTAAAGATACCCTTTTGAAGATTACCCTCAGATCTACCAACTGTTGAAATTTTGACCTGTTTTGAGCAAGATAAACCCTTGAAAAATGATTTCGGAGTTCAGGCTAGGAGGTGCAAAATCTAAAATTTGTAAAAACTGTAATTTTTGTGTAAATTTCATGAAAAATCCTTCAATTTTGATGGAATGACCTCTTGGTCCCACCGGGCGTGCCAAAACTGTTGGTGTCGAATCGCAGCACCCTAAAACTCTGTAACACGATGGGTTGAGAATCTCAGTGCGATTGCACAACATGGAGCTTTTCCCAAGTGTGGGACCTTGCGAAATCGGAAAAGCTCTCCGGATGAAGGCCGGCTCCTATTCCTCTGTTCAGATGCACGAATAAAACGCAGAGGGCTTACCAAAAACCTAATCTAACTTGCCAAGGAGACAGGGTAGAGAATGCATAAAAATAAAACCTAAACTACGGAGGTGATGCACCGAGGAATGAAGAACATATGTTTTGCCAATAAACACAAACCATAGAAATGCAATGCAATATCATGCACGGATAAACATATTCGCAGTGAAAGATCAGGAGGATGCAAAATGAAACACATAGAGGGTTGAGAAAACATCCACAGTCATGCATTTATTTTCTCCGAAGGTTTGATACAATACACTGCAAAAATGCCAATAGGCAAAGGTTGCATTACAGTTCCAAATGGGAGGTTTTAGCTCCACAACTCCACCTGCCAAAGAGAAGAAGGGAGGGGCCAAAACAAGAATGTCCAACGTTTTTAAAGAGCCTCTCTTTACCATTTATACGAGGAAAAATGAGGGAGAAGAGAATGATTCGAATTCTGCCCCCAACCACCTCCAAGACTGCACCTAACCCATCATATTATGGTGGTAGGTGAGGATCTCAACAACCCAACGGTGGCGAATTGTATTTTACATTTTTAAGAAATTGTTCCCACCCAATTAAAGATATCCAGTTGTAGTTGCATAGAGGACGCCGAGAGCTTTCTGAAAAGTCCAACCTTGTGTGAATCGAGCTCCCTGTGAAAAGTTATGGTGATCTGAATATTTCGCGTCAGGGTCTTTCTTGTCGGGTTCGGGGTTCTCCTCTGCATTTGCATCGGGTTTGGAGGATTCCTCAACATGTTTTCACCCCATGCTTCTGCACCATGTTTCTCCACCTCTCGAAACCTACTTTCCCTTTGCGTCGGGTTTTCCAACCCTTGCGACATGTTCTTTGCTCTCTGGTTTATTAACCCCTCCGACATGCTTCTGCGCTATGTTTCTCCGCCTCCAAAACCCGCTTTCCCTTTGATGTGTTTTTGGGTTTTCGGAACCCTCGAGCATCAGGACATCCTTTTTGATCTGCATGCTTCATGTTTCTTGTTTCCCAAACACGCTTTGCCTTTGATGTCAGGTTTTCCAACCCTTGCGACATGTTCTTTCTTTGTCGGGTTTATCCGCCCCTTCAACATGCTTTTTGCGCCATGTTTCTCCGCTTCGAAACCCGCTTTCCCTTTGCATCGGGTTTTCCAACCCTTGCGACATGTTCTGCGCCATGTTTCTCCACCTCTCGAAACCGCTTTCCCTTTGTTGTTTATCTATATTTACCCGGGGGGGTAAATATATACAACAACACCATTTCATTCATTCATATGATCTTTTATCCAAGTGCTATGTTATGTAAGTATAGTATCTTAGCAATCACTAACCATTTTTGTAATACAAACCTTTTTTATTTCTATTTTCTTAATTAATAAATAGTTTAGCCTAGAGGCCGCTAATATATTCCTTTCTTATTTAACAAAACAATAAGCACGAGTGATATGTTATGTAAGTATTCAATCTTATTGATTGTTAGGAATTTATTTTATATGAACTATTTTTTATCTCTATTTTTAAAATTAATAAACAGTTTAGCCTTGAGGCCGCTAATCTATTACTTTCTCAAAATACCTCCGTAGCTTTCGATAGTAAATTATTTTTATATCTTACATAATTTGCATCAAAAAAATTCACAAAAATTCCTAGCTCTAACTAATATTTGTTGATCCCTTAGAATGACTAAGTCATAAAGTAGAAAATGAGCACGTGCGCAGAAGGCACTCTGGAGAAAATTGCATAAGTGAAGGTGCGTAAAGAGAGGTAGGATTGGCACATGGGAGTAGGCGAGAGGGTTTAAGGGTTTAAGGAATTAGCCACAATTTAGTTAAAGGGCATCACATGTAAAACACATGAACCTCAAGAAAAGAATATTCCAAGGAATATTTATGCTTATGAGCTAGAAATTAGAAGTTTTTATACCTAGCTTGCATCTCGCATGACATGGGAACTCAAGTAGAATTGAATATGATGACATTTGGCATGCGGTCCTACTTCTGTAATGATGATCGGGAAATATTCCATCCTATTTAAGGATGCATTTGGATCTAGACAAGGGGATTCTTATTTGACTATGGTTAATGCATCAAGAATGGGGGGTTAGAGGCTATAGGTCGAGTATGTTTTCATAGTTATGGTGTATTTCTATAGGAAGGGTTTATGTAATAGTTCTAGGGGGAATATAGGATTTCTAGATGTGGGGTGTTATTATCTTGATCTATTCATCTTCTATGACCCTTTTGATGTAGTATGGCTACTATAAACACTGATTTTCAATATATATAATTGGTTATTTATATATATATGTGTTTATGGGTTCAAACCCTAGTGTTCACTTTGCTCATGGTTCAGATCTAGTTCCTTTGTATTGTTATAATGATTATGTTCTTTTCATGATGCATCTATGCTTAGATCTAGTATCTTTACTTCTTCTTGTATTTATTTTTTCTGTAAACATTCTCCATTAATGGTGAAGCATTCTTACAAAGCTCACATAAAGGAGGGGCTCGGAACCCATGTACGCCTTAGGTGAGTACCCAACTTATGGGTGATAGGCCAATGTGCTTGGGATTTTAAGGGAGAAGGTAAATGAGGCTACATCTTGGTTCCATTTCCAAGACCTCTTTTGAATTTGTTATAAGAATGGTGAGTGATGATGAAAAATGCTTAACCTTGACAACCTTGGACAACATCGAGACTTGGCTTAAAATCACGGAGGATGAGTTTTCTTAGAGATTTAACACTTGGAATTAAGTTTGATGCATGTAAATGGGTAGAGGAGCACTGTATCATGAGATCTATGAGACATTATTTTGTTGTTTTCTAGTAGAGTTGTATGAATGGCTATCAACATATGCATCAAGGAAGAGCTAGTATTATAGACCTCGTGTTTGGACCCAAGAAGAGTATCAGAGGTTGTATGATGTTGATCTAACCTGGAATTGTGTTGTTGATCACTGGTGGAGAGGTGTGTTGACTAGATATACCTTGGAATACATGATTTCTACGTATTCTTTCCTAGAGATTATTGAGTTTGAGTTTTTGGGAGCCAAGAGGATCATTCTTGCATGTTATGTCATTAGCCATTAAGATCTTGATCATCACTCTGAGTATGGAGGCATTTCCTATGGCTGGCTAACTTCCCACTAGGTGTGGGGTGTGGAAGATGGTGTGGTGAAGAGATGGAGGATCCTACGATAGAAGAGAGGAGAGAGAAGAGAGGTGGCTCAAGTATAATGAAGCATGAGAAAGGGAGTTGGTGAGACAACATGAAGTTTTGGAGTGATGGATTTATGGAGGTAGACATTACGGGAAGGATTTGAGGTTCACACGTGGAGGGCATGGGACCTAAGTAGTCTATGCTACCCCATCTTGAAAAAGTGCAAGAGAGAAACCCCTCGGCTTCTGTGACGGTGATATCTCATTATATGAAGAAAGAAGGAGAGACGTAGGTGCGCATCTTATCCCACCCTGGTGACCAAACCCTAGAACTTTTTTTTCCAGTATCTGAGACAAGTATTTCTAGTCTAGTTGGTGTTAGTGAGAAAACATCCTAGTAGATATCATTTTACATTACACCCATCTATGGCCACACAAACATTTTGGTGTTTGGAGGTATTTTTCTAGCACATCATTTGGGCAAAAGTGTGGGTACAAAGTTTGGGTATCACTATGGGAGTGGTTTAATATCATAGACTATTAGCATGAAGTTTAGCACAATGGTGGGTATGCAGATCCCATCTACATCAGGCCCCTTACCTATGATGGGAGGAGGATCTGGTGGATCCAAAGGAATAGGAGCTAGTGGATCTAGTGGATCTGGTGGTGGAGGAAACACAGGAGGGAATCAAGGTCCTGGATCTAGTGGACAAGGACCACAACACCATCAACAGGTTTTTTATGAGATGTCTCTTCATTTTCCTGATTACAAGGGTATTGAAGATTTCATAGAGCATGTACACAAATGTGAATTATTATGGTGTGTTAAGGGAATCACTACCTAGAGTAGAAAGAAAGTTAGTTTGTAACTACATTGCAAGGGCATGTGCATAGTTGGTACCAAAAGTATGACCCCATCAGATGGTGGTGGATTATATTGTGCTACGTGATGAATTCTTGGTGGAATTCCACATTCCTCTTGAGTTTGAGAAAAAGAGCATCAGCGCATTGAAGGAGATTCAACAAGGTATGGTAGAGAGTGTGTGGGAGTATGATGCATGCTTTAAAACTCTTCTATTAAAATTATCTTATGACATCCATCCATCTCAGCATGCTCAATGGTTTGTTGGAGGATTGATCATGCCTTTCAGATGAGCACTTTCCCACATAAGACTTTCATGGATCCATGTGAGGCCTTGGAGGCTGATTTACATGCGTTGAGGCCATCAAAAGCATTGACACTAGAGTAAGCCCATTTTTAGAAGCACAAATCACTACCATGGAAAAACAACTTGAGAAATTATCTACGAACTCGGCTCATGAGACTCGTAGTGGACTATGGTGCATGGATTGTGAGGTAGAAGGACACACAAAATATAGTTTCCCATGAAATATGGTGCATGCACACACATGTCATTGGATTGTGAGATTTGTCATGGAGATCATGATCTAAGTAGATGCCCCATTGTTAAGCATGCGCTCCCTCAAGAATGTGTCTTCTTATTGTAAGATTTTCTCATCTATGATGCATGATACAAAGGACTTTGATTGATAGACCAAATCCATGATGCCATTGATATTGGTGTGCAAGAAAAACATTGGGAACAATTCTAAGAACAAAGGTCATTAGTTTGAAGGGGGCATGTAGATGGAGGTGGTCAAGGAAGAGGTTTTCATGGAGGATTCAGAGGTATGGTAGTCAAGGAGGTAGGAGTGAATTTCCCATGGAACTTGTTACAATTTTGGATCTATTGAACACTACAAGTGTGAAGTATCAGATTTTTACAATGCTCATGGTGTAGGAAGAAGCATAAGTATGAGGAGTTCCTTGAGTTATATGAGCACATGAGCCAAAACTAGAAGAAGGACAGGGGCATGAGAATGGTGAGTGTGAAGTGAGATGATCCGTTATGGATGCCTAGGGTGGCACATGACTTTGAGTTGGAACCTATCTTAGTAACTACATGGGTGGAGGCCACACACACTAGGAAGAACTAAAGAAAAGGCCTCTCATTACCAGAGAAGAGGTATTACATGGGAAATATCCTGATCAACTCATCAGAAGGAGGTTTACCAAGAGACCATGGAGGTGATTAGAAACCTATAAGGGGAGATTCAATGTTTAAAGGATAAATCACAGAAGTTGGAGTAGAAGAAAGAGTTGAGGTCCCTTAGAAGGACATGGATGAGGTTAGAGAAGTGTGTAAGATTTTGCACTAGGAGAATATTATCCCTCTCTTAGGAGAGTGGCTAAGAGAAAAAGTACCATGCGTTGGAGGTGAGTGAGAGGTAGGTCTTACATGCTAATCTTCCCCCTCACAAAGTATTGATTATGATAAGGAAATCACATTGAATGTAGTTGTGGATGGATGGATCTTGAGAAACATTTTGATTGACATGGGCATTGAGGTTAATGTTCTCACTTTAGATGCATGGAATCAGATGGGAAGACCCCATTACAACCATCTTCAAATGTGTTGTATATGGAAAATAGGACAAAGGCTATGCCCATTGGAGTATTGAAGGATGCATCCATAACCATCTAAGGGGAAAATTTTACTAGAGACTTTGAAGTCTTAGCTTACGAGGTAGATAACTTTCCATCCCTACTTGGATGCCCCTAGTGCTATAAGAATAATGTTAATGACTTGTGCTTTAACAAAGGGTACATAAGTTTCAAGAACAAAGAGGAGTGCGTCATTATTCCAATGATGGATGGGAAGTCTACACCCTATATGGAACCCTTGGGAGAAGAGGACTGGATAAAATCTATGTGCACACCATTAGAGACCCATGAGGTTGTTCATCCATCAAGAGAAGGAGTCATTCAATGGGAATATCTCAAGTCCATGAGTGATATAACTAGCGTTGCATGTGACAATTGGGCGCACGGACCTATGAGCTGATTGGGAGACAATTGAAAGGGAACCTGTGACTTGCATCGCTAGGGCACTAGTTAGGCACTGGGAGGAAAAGTAGTTACCCAGATACACTAGAGAGGGTAACCTTGACATATTTTTACACGTGATGGAGGTATAATGGACTGTCAGATAGAAAGGAGGAATATGCTAACTTATACCTTGCGTGGAATGGCAGCATGTTGGTGGGAAACCCATCGAGACAACCTTCTAGAGTGGAATGAAGTGAGAATCACATTCTATGTTAGGTTTCTGAGGATAAATGCACCCTCTGCAATACATGACTATCATGGGAAGGAGTATACCTCATTCCATGTCCAAGAGTGTGAGAGAACTGGATGATGGGCATGGAAGCCTTGCCTCCTTCACTATGGGTGCATAAGTTCTATTCCACCTTGTAGGGTATATGCAAATGTGTGGTATATTCATTCAGAGATGCATGTCATCAGATGAGAAATGGATAGGAAGTGAAAATGATATTATTCAAAATTTTGAGTATCAAAGTTTGAATCCATCAGTGAATGAGGCATTGTAGGTAGTCAAGCACCTTACTATGGGAGATAGTGCCATGGTTGAGGACCGAATCTAGAGTTGTTAGGAGAACCTGAGTTGGGGTAGCACTTTATGAAGAAGAAAAAAGAAGAAGAGATGGAGGAGGTACAACTTGAGCGCCTTCTGGAGAAAGAAAAAGGAAAGTTAGTCTATTTGATAGATGATGAGGAAGTGGAAAACTTGGATGTTAACCATATAAGGTATGTGAAAAGTATTAGATAAAGCAGATGAGAAAGTGTGTGCTTACCATGAGCCCTTGAAAACAAATAAAGTTAACATTGGTATAAGATAGAGAGCTAAAGGAAGTTGTCATTGGAGATTACTGGTCGGACTAAGAGGTTTCAAAAATAGTTGATCTACTATGCGACTTCCAAGACTTGTTCCCATGTGGGTACCATGAACTTAAGGGAGTTCACCACTCACTAGGGGAAATGAGGATTAAGTTAAAAGAGGGTGTGTGCCCAGTTTAAGAAGAGACCTTATAGGATGAATTTGAATTTGTGTGTAAAGGTTAAGGAGGAGATTGATAAGATGATAGAATCTGGTATCATTGAGGTAATTAAAGAATCTGAGTGGGTGAGCCCGATGGTAATTAGTATTAAAAAGGATGGAAGGATAAGGATTTGTGTTGAATATAGGGATTTGAATGTTGTGTGTGTCATAGATCCTTTTCCAACCCCATTTACTGAGGAGATCTTGGAAGGAGTAGCAGGGTGGGAGATCTATTCTTTTACAGATGGATTTTCTAGGTTATCACCAGGTGAGAATTGTGAAGGAAGACCAAGGAGAAGACTACTTTCACCATTGAATGGGGAAGTTTTTTCTATATATGGTCATGCCTTTTGGATTAAAGAATGCACTGCTATGTTTTCATGCATTGTAGTCGGATGCATTTCAAGACTTCATCCATAAATTTCTACAAGTTACCTAGATGATTGGATGGTGTATGGGTTAGTAAAAGACCATTGTGAAAATGAGATTGATGTTTGAGAGATGCAGGAAGTTGAATATCTCACTTAACATTAAGAAATGTGTCTTTACTACTCCATTTGGCACATTACTAGGTCACATCATATGTAAGGAAGGCTTATTGGTAGACCCTGCCAAAGTGGTTGTTATCTTGGGTTTGGAGGAGCCTACTACCAGTCAAAGCACATAGTGTGTAGATTTCTAGGGAATATGGGATATTATAGGAAATTCATTAAGGGTTATGCCAATATTTCACACCTTTGGAGGAATTTTTAAAACATAAGGGTAAATTTCATTGGGGTGAGGTGCAATAGATGGATTTTGACACACTGAAGGACAAACTCACTACTACACCCATTTTATCACTTTCCTCTTGGGATAAGCCCTTTCATGTGCATGTAGATGCATCAAGGATGATGATTGGAGTGGTATTACCACAGCCTAGAGAGGGGATTATTGACCATCCCTTGTGTTTTGCTAGTAGGAAACTAACTCCAATAAGAAAAAAATTATACTACCATGGAGCGCGAGGCATTGTTGATGATCTACGTACTACACAAATTTAGGAAGTATTTGCTAGAACACCTTTTATTTTCTACATGGACCACATGGCATTAAAGTACTTGGTGAACAAGCCATTTTTCAAGGGCACATATGTCGATGGGTCTTATTGTTTTTAGGAGTTTGAGTTTATGGTTGTGGTGAAACCAAGGAAGAGCAATTTGGGACCTGACCATCTATCACAAATTAACTTAGGAGAGGATGCATGCAGAGCATTGAGGACACAATGCCAGATGCACAATTTTTAGATTATAACAACACACCCTCTTACTTGGAGGATATTGTTTTTTTCTTACAAATGGGTGTGGTGCTAGAAGGAATGAAGGCCTTGGAGAAAAAGTAGTTGGCTATATACATCATGCCCTATATGTTGATTGGCGAGAGACCTTGTACAAGCTAGGCCGAGATGAGGTTTTTTGCTAGTGTGTGTTGGAACATGAGCATAATGCAATCATGGAGGAAGCTCATGGTGGCATTGTAGGTGGAGGTCACTATGTGGGAATGCAACCGTGCTAAGATCTGTTGGAAAAGCCTTGGTGGTGGGAAATGGTTTATAAGGATTGTATAAGTATTGCAAGGCTGTGATCATTGCCAACCACCTTGGTAAGCTAGGAAAAAGAGATGAAATGCCATTAAGACCTATTGCTAGTGTAGAGCCATTTGAAAAATGGAAATTGACTTTGTGGGCCCTATTTCCCTAGCTGCGCATAGGACAAGTTCACGCTACATTATCACTTGCACATATTATCTTACAAGGTGGGAAGAAGTGGTGCCTACAAAGGATTACATGACGGCTACAACAACTAGGTTCTTATGGGAGAATATAATCAAGGTATGGATGCCCATTGATTTTAACAAATGATAGGGGTAACAGTTTTTGAATAAGACTATTGAATCTTATTAAATGAGTTTATGGTGGCCCATCACAAAAATATGCCCTATCACCCTTAAGCTAATGGAAGCTGAGGCCTTTAATAAGATATTAAGCCATGTGTTAACAAATATTTGTGATGTCATAAGAAGAGACTAGGATGATAAAGTCTCTGTAGTGTTATGGGCATATAGAAAAACTTATAAGTGATTTAACAAGGCCAAAATATTTCAATTGGTGTTTGGTGCAGGAGGAAGTTTCTACTGTGGAATTCATGTTGCCATCTCTACATATTACACACATAGTAGAGGATTGGATGATGAATAAGAATTAGGTTCTTAGAGATGACATGATAAAACTTATGGGAGTTGGATGAGAGGTATGGATGCCCATTGAGTTTAACAAATGATGGGGTAAAGATGAATGAAAGCATTAGATCTTATTAAAGAGTTTATGGTGGCCCATCAAAAAATGATCGTATCATATAAAAAACAAGGAAGATTTAAGCCAGGTTAACAAATATGGTCATAAGAAGAGACTGGATGATTCTGTAGTGTTTGGGCATATACAACAACTTATAAGGATTTAACAAGGAAGCTTTCAAGGTGTTTGGTTGGGACCATATACTATCACTTACACATTTGGAATTCATGTTGCCATCTTGCATGTTACATGCAATAGGATTGGATGATGAATAAGAATTAGAGGAGTTCACATTGATAAAAGGTTGAATATGGTAGATGAGAGGATTTTCTTGTAGTGGAGTAGAAGATGGAAAACATGACAAAAAGGAATGACATGTCATCATATTAAAAACAAGAAGTTTGAGGTTGGGAATATGGTCATATTTATGATTCTAAGTTCTGTACGCCACCTAGGGATGCTTAAGGTTCATTGGTTGGGACCATATTATCACTTACATACTTGATTCATGCACTTTCTAGTTACAAGAGTTGGATTTTTTTCTCGGTTTCTTTAACGGGAGTAAGATGAAACCCTTTATAAATAAGTCTTCTATGTGTTTGTAAATATTTTATTGTTTCTAGTTAGCTTAGGATTTACCTTAATGCATTTTCCTTTATATGTGTTTCCTTTTTATCACTTTTCTTTGTCTTTTGGTTTTTGTTTTTGTTTTTAGTAGCTAGCATCCATTTAAGGGTGTGCACATCCATTTAATGTGGGGTGGAGAGTGTAAAGGAGAGTTTGAGTGAATAGTGTGGTAAGAAGGAGTGTTGGGAGTGATTGATTAAGGAACCGGATGAGAAATCAAAAAGTGTGTGGGTTTAGAGGAGCATGTGTAAGTAAAGGTGATATGGGAGAAGATTGGTGTCAAAAGATTTATAAAAACCATGTACAGGGATAAGAGCATAGATAAACTGAGGTAGGTGGCAGCAAGAACTTGGCTTAAGGTGTAGAGGAAGATTGAATTTGTGCTATAAGAGTGCATAATAATTGTGGTCGATGAATTTTTACATGCCTAGAAGGTTGTGGGAGTTTCACACAAGTTTGTGCATGAAGGAAAAGTGCTAGACAAAAATGTGGGAGGATGGAATTGGAAAATATGAATTTAATGTGGTTGTATGGTGGTAGGTGGCATGGGAGTTAATGCGGGAAAAAGTAAAAAAGCTATAAATAGAAGTTGGGGAGAGTTATTATTTTTACCTTGCTTTTTTGTTGTTGAAGAGCTCTTGTGAACTAGGGAATCCTTGCAAAGAATTTGTGAAGAGTTTGTGTGCAAAGTGGAGAAGTTGGCAGATTTTTGAACTAGAGTGGAATGGAGTACATGGGCATGTGTGGAGGAGGTTGTTTGTTTGATTCCATGAAGTTTTATGTTGTCTTGTGGAAGGAGAGTTTTTGGGTTAGGGTTTGCAGAGCTAGGGCATGAGTTTTGAAGAAATTTCACGTAGAAGGAGTGGAGTCGAGGGACAAATTAGGGTTAAAAACAATGAAAGGAATAATTTACAAGGACCTAATGAGAAAAATGGCACCAAGGAAGGGATCAAATGTTTCACCAAAGAAGGGAAAGGGAAAGGGAAAAGGAAAACCCACCATATTGAAAAGTTTTAACGAGGAGTGGTACATGGAGATGTAGTACCCAAATGACATTTTAATGGGGATGGAATGGGTTTCTCACGTACACAAGATGGTTATCAATGATTATAACCACATGAAAGATACCATGGAGAAGGAGATGGTGTTGGAGCTAGTTTCCCAACTGGAGAGAGAACACATGATGAAAAACCTATGTATGATGATTCTGTGAAGACCACATTAGAGAAGGATGGACTTTTACAACTCTATGAGTTTCCATATTTCAGAAAACCTAAAAGGTTATACCAATGGTTGATGTCATGTATGCATGAGGACTATTTTACTTTGCAGGAGGAGAATGTGCTTAACTACTCAGTTGATCTCCAGATACACTGGGCTTATCTACACTAGAGAATCACTGGAGGATGACTTGGGTGATAAGGACATCATTAAGGAAACAACCATGGAATATGAATACAAGAAGGGTTCACATGCTACTTTGATATCACCAAGATCACTAACCCAACAATGAATATGGTTCACACCTACTCACCAAGTTGAATGGACAAGAGCGGTGGACACAAGTGGACAAGAGGTGGTTGTACATTTGCAAGAAAATTTTAGAAGGAACAATCTACAACCTCTTGGCCTTCATTGTGGAGGAGATCATAGATGCACACACGTGATGGGGATAAGATCATGTATGGTAATTCCTTCTTACCATTGTATTTTCTGAGATTGGAGTGCCCGATGGGCTGAATAGCTACGTATGGGAATACCCTGATGAGAACCCTTCCCCGCTAAGAGGTTTGAATCATACACTTGTGATATAATGATTGCTCCATATAAAACGCACTTGGAGAAGTGGTACAAGTGAATGTGATGCATTCAAGGAAGAATGGAGAATCCCTAAATAACTACCAGCCTTGGTGGATGGTGAGGCTAAGTTCATGTATACCAACACTTATGCATAGGAATATTCACTTTGACAGATGGCACAAAAATTCCATGGTGTAAACTACCTTTGCCTTCATAATGCAATACTTTCAAAGCATGGTTAATAGGTTCAAGGAGGCCAAAATCTCATATTTTATCTAAGTGAGGTAGATCAGGATCATTGCACCTACGCCAAACCTTAGTGTATCCTAAGAAGCATGCCTATGTGGAGAAGTATGTCTCTCACGATGTACATATGGTAAATCCATATCAATACCTATTGTAGGCAAGAAAATAACCAAGGGTATATGTACACCTAAGGCCCAAGTTTGAAAAGGGCACATATGTTGAGGATGATGTATCCATCCCTAGAAGACCCCACCAAGAAGAAAGAAGGTGGTGCCAAAGAAGAGAGAAAGGGAAGAAACTCCAACAAAGCAGGGTGCCAAGTGCGCATATAGTTTAGACCATGGAAGCACATGAGTCAGGCATGGGAACAAGTACTTACACTCGGAGGAAGAAATCCCCTATGAAGGAGAAGTCACCTGAGAAGGAAATGTCCCCTATGATAGAGGAGTCACCAGTGAAGAAGAAACAAAAGATGGCACAAAAGTTTTCAGACTTTGAGGAGACAAGAAAGCATGAAGGATGATGACTCGAGGAGGAGAATGAAGAGCATGAGGAAGGAAAGAGTCCCCCTATGCATGATATACATGAATCTGATGATGAGGAGAAGAATGATTATGAGGAGGAACTCATAATGTGGGAGGAAGTGAAGAAGAAGTAGGGAGAATGAATGCGTAGAAACCCCCCACACCTCTTGGGAGGATAGTTGGAGGAAAATGTGGAAAGGAAGTGGAAGAAATCATTCAAGAACTTAGTGGAGCATGAGGTAAAGTGGAGCACAAAACTAGAAGAGATATTGAGAGAGGTGGAAGAGAGATGTGGAAAAGGAGAAGAGTCTAGTGGTCGAGCTTCCTAAAAGCAATGCACACTGGTGGAAAAGTGTGTAAACAACATAGTGGTGTAAGGACACATGATGACTTATGTCAATGACCCTAACAAGGTCCTACACACGTGGTTCTTCAAGAGCACGGTGCCCACAGACCAACTCTTTTGTTGGTCATCATTTGAGAAAGATATCTCACACACGCACAAAAGGAAGATGTTGTCATGGATTTTGAGTCCCATGTTGATGAGCCCAAGTTTGAAGTTGGTGTGGATGTAGTAATAGAAACACAAAACCCCAATGAGGTGAATCCTATCATGGATACTCAATGGCTAACTGATGAACATGCCTATAACACACTCAAAAGGTGTCAGTGGAAGTAGAGGCTTGATTATTTGGGAGGAATAATAGAATCAAAGCCCTGGAGGAAGAATTGGAAGAAAAGAATAAGGAGATAATAGAGAGAGACATGGAGATAAAAGGGAAGGAGTCCATAATTACGTAGCTGAAGGCTGAGTTGAGAGAGGAGAAGGAAAATGTATGTGAAATTATAAGAAGGTGGAGACTATCTTAAGACTCCATCATTCTAGCATGCCCAGATTTGGCCCCTCCTAAGCAAAAGTATGAGTCATCTTTTTCTCCTAGAGGATTTGACGTGCTTGATCACAATGGAGAAACAACCACTTGTTGGAGTCGAAGAGGAAGTTTTGGCATGAAAAATAACAAGAGAAGTTGAAGGTTGGGGAGACCATTACTTGGTACTCTGAGCTCCTTTCCTTTGTGAAAACCACAACATGCACATGGCCAAAGTTGTCTATGACAAAAATATGTGGATAGAGGATAGGTGGATAAGTGTATAGTTACTACCCATGAGGTGACCTAAAGGAGTTCCAGGAGAAGAACAAGGGTAATAGGGCAGAGTGGGAAAAATCATAGTAGAAGTTGAGAAGAAGTCAGAGGTGATTGAAGGCCTAAGGGTCTCAATTAAAAATAAAGTAAAGGAATTATATCCCCAAGTCATGTGAAGGATGGATGCGTTGAGTGACCTTAGCAAGAAGATGGAAAATATTGTTGATACATTGAAAGCTAAGGGTGAAGAGTTATCATTTGATGAATTCAACACACTAATAGGGATTTATTTCAACAAGTGTAGAGTGAGGTGGATGCCTAGAATAAAATTGAAGCATCCTTGAACAAAGACTTCCCAATCCTTATGCAATAGTAGTAAAATTATTTTGTTCTTTGGTGCAAGTTGGGTACAAATTATTCTTTCCTTCCATTCTTTATTCTTTGATTATTGGAGGATAGATTGTTTTCGAGGATGGATAACACATTTAGTGTGGGGTGATGTTGAGCCCTTAAAATGACTAAGTCCTAAAAAAAGAGAATGAGCACGCACATGGAAAACTTTGGAGAAAAGCGTGTAAGTGAAAGCGCATGAAAGGAGAGGTAGGTTGGCACATGGGAGCAGGAAGGGTTTAAGGGTTTAAGGACTTAGCCACATTTTAGTTAAAGGGTATCACATGCAAAACATGTGAAGCTGCGGATAAGTGTAATGATGACAAGGTTGTTACATGGAGACTTGAGGCTCAAGAAAATAATATTCTAAGGAATCTTTATGGTTATGGGATGGAAAGTGGAGGTTGTTATGGCTAGCTGACATTTGCATGGCTTGGAAACTCAAGTAGAATAGAATATGATGACATTTGGCATGTGGGCCTACTTCTGGAATGATGATTAGGTGAGCTTCTATCCTATTTAAGGAAGGCATTTGGATCTAGACAAGGGTATTATTAGCATAGACTATGGGTAATGCATGGAGAATGGGGGGATATAGGCTAGAGGTTGAGTATGTTTGCATAGTTATGGTGTATTTTGTAGGAAGGGATTATGTAATGGCTCTAGGGGTAATATAGGATTTCTAGATATGGGGTGCTATTATCTTGATCTATTCGGTCTGATATGACCCTTTTGATGTAGTATGACTACTATAAACACTGATTTTCAATATATATGACTGGTTATTCTATATATATCTATGTTTATGGGTTCAAACCCTAGTGTTCACTTTACTCATGGTTCATATATGGTTCCTTTGTATTGTTATAATGCTTATGTTCTCTTAATGATGCATCTATGCTTAGATCCAATATATTTACTTGCTTATATTTTTGTTTCTATAAATATTTCTCCATTAATGGAAAAGTTATTAGAGTGCTATGTTTGAAATAAGATATTGTTTATCCTAGCTACTGGAAAATCATTTCTTCTTAAAAGTAACCGAGCTTAGCAGTTGCTAAGAATTTTCTTTAATATGAACTGTTGTTTGATCTCTATATTCAAAATAAAAAATTAGTTGAGCCTAGTGGCCACTAATCTACTCCTCTTGACAAGTAGTGGAGCTTAGCGGTTGCTAATCATTTTCATTGATGCACAACGATGTGTAAAAAAATAAAAGATGCAAAGGTGTGTGCTGCTAAAGAGTCCTATGGTGTTATATGAGCACCTTGAAAACATTTTTAGTAATCATCTTTCTTCCCGACTATGCAAAGACCTCCATAGATTTCGAAATTAAAATTTTTCCATATCTCACTTATTTTCCATCAAAATATATTATGGAAAATACCTAGCAACCGCTAATATCTATTAGTATGTTTTGTTCATAAAGAATCTATGATAGCAAGGATTTTTTTACCTATTTTCCACATAATAATTCATTTGGGTAAGTATGAAGCTTTATGACATCGCTAATCATTTTATTTCACACTTATTGTTTGATTGATCTTGTTCAAGTAATGGATCTTAACGGTCACTAAATATTTTAATTTATACGAACCGATATAAATTATGTGTTAGAAATAAAAGAAATTATGAGTAATATATAATTTGAGAAATCCTTCGATGGTATGTACTCCCACACTTGGTTGTGGAAGGAATGTATATTCAATAAGATAAGATTATAGTTAATGAAAATACTAGTGATCGAAAATCAGTAAAGATTTTTTTGCATTGCTTTGGAAATGAAACCTAGGAGTTGTAGAAGCTAAAGCGACCGTTAGGATTCTACTCAACAAAAAGATAGATAACATACAACATGCAAAGTTGTTCATTAACACGTCATCTGAGCAGAATACCCTGATCCCCTATAAAATGCAAGTATTTATTATTTTGAATCCAGGTTTTACAAAAATATCATTCTAACGGAGCTTAGTGGTCACTATTTTCTTTCATATCTATAAGGTACTCTCAAATTCTGGTGAAGCGTAAAATTATGTTTTAGTTTTTCTAGAGTAAAGCGTTAATAACTCCAAAATATCGATGATCACAAGATATATTAGAAATTTCATGCCACATGTCAAAATTTTAATGGATTACAGTTACAAATTAATAATGTAGATTTTTATACGTAAAAATATTTGTTAATTCTATCGCTAATTAAAAATTTCCTAATAAATGTGTCAATTATATAATTGTGTAATTAATTGGTTCAAACTTGCAAGATGCCACATTTTATTGGATTTTTTTTTAATTAATGTGGATGATAGCTAAAAAATATTGAATTTATACTCGATAAAAATAAACGAGGCGTATATCGCTCTCTTAAAATTTAAAATTATTTTCGTAACGTTCACTTTTATTTTCTAAATGGTTTTTTCTTATCCTTAAATTAATATTTGTCATTTTCCCACGAGTTCATAGAGAAACTTTTGATTTTGTCCCAACAATTTATAAAGTAAGTAGTATTAATAAATTTGATTTCCCTATATCCCATGTTATTCCCCAAATTAACACGAATTATATTTATAAAATACCGAATTCACACTAGATAAAAATTAATAATTAACGAGGCATATATCGCTCTCTTAAAATTTAATTTTTTTGTTTCCTAATGTTCACTTTTATTTTCTAAATGGTTTTTTATTATGCTGAAATTAACAATTATCATTTTTCCGTGAGTCCACAAAGAAAATTTTGTTGATGTCCCACTTGTTTCTAAAGTAGGTAGTATTAATAAATTTGATTTCCCCAAATCCCATGCTATCCCTTGAATTAACGCAAATTATATTTATAAAATACCAAATTCACACTAGATAAAAATTAATAATTAACGAGGTGTATATCGCTCTCTTAAAATTTATTTTTTTGTTTCCTAATGTTCACTTCTATTTTCTAAATGGTTTTTTATTATGTTGAAATTAACAATTGTTGTTTTTTTGCAAGTCCTTAAACAAACTTTTTCGATGTCCCACTTATTTCTAAAGTAAAGTAGTATTAATAAATTTGATTTCCTCGAATCCCACACTATCCCCCGAATTAATGCGCATTATATTTAAAAAATATCAAAATTGCACTAGATAAAAATTAATAATTAATGAGGCATATATCGCTCTATTAAAATTTAATTTTTTTGTTTCCTAATGTTCACTTCTATTTTCTAAATGGTTTTTTACTATGCTTAAATTAATATTTGTGGTTTTTCGAGTGATCACAAAGAAACTTTTGTCATTGTCCCACTTGTTTCTAAAGTAGGTAAAATTAATCAATTTGATTTCCCTGTATCCCACCATATGCCTCGAATTAAATGCAAATATTAATGACGGGTTGATTCAAATTACGATATGCAAAATCCTTTGCATTAAATTCCAATATTTGAAATATCAAAATCTTGCACTTTCACTTTAAGAAGGGGAAATTCAAATTTTGAAATTTCCTATTCCCACTTTTTTTTTTCAGTTTTTGAAATTTCTTTTGTTGAATGCATTTGTAAAAACTAAATAAACCAGAGAAATATATATTAGGGTTTCTTTTTTATTTTTAAGCATGGAAAAAGAGCTCTTGAAATCAGAATACAACATGCACAAGAACTAATTTACGATCGAGTGCTCAATTCCTAGAGGTTTTTTTGAACGGTAAGTTGAGGCAGCAATCGTAATCGCATTTGGGGGCATAAAAACAAGACAAAAAATGGTGATAGTGGATAGATCATGGGTGCGAGTGCAGATCAAGAGGCCCACAAAGGATGGAATCAAAAGAGACAAGAAAAATAGGTTACAGATAGAATCTCATTGATATTGTGTTTTAGAGAGAATACGGAGCTTTAACAGACATTATCAATTATGTAAAAATATCATATACAACTAAAATAGGTATTTATCAAAATCATCTACGTTATTGTATGCATACCATAATTGATGGCGGGTACTTGCAGCGACTCTATATTCATCTAGTTCTTGTGTTTTTCACCGTAATTCGTCCCTTCATTTCCCTTTGGCACCTTTGCAGTTTGCGCGTTCCATATTCTTGCCAAAACATGTTGCTCTATCTCGAAACAACATATATATCCGCCCATGAACGAAGATTTTTTAATACATGTTAAAATATTTATTCCTTCTGAAAACCCATTTTTTATGTTTAACCGTAGCTCAAGTATTCGTGTTTGTTAAACGAGTTCCCTTTTCAGCCCTTCTATCTATCTCTTTGGTTTTTTTGTTGATTTTTCATTCTTCTTCATCCATTTATTTTTTTCTCGTAAGCGCTGACATCTATCTCTAGCAGCAAAACATGAGTCACATATTATTTTTTTTTATAAATTGTAATGGTTTGCTTTTGTATAGTTTAGGTAATCATTTTGACTTCCTTTAATGATTTTTTTAATATGAAAGAAATAGTCATGACTAATTCTTCAATATTCAATTCTCACTTGATTTCCGCATTGATATACATAGTTTTTTTATATTTTTTCCACGTAGAAATAATTAAATGCATTATATTTACAATTTTTTATGTTTAGAAAAAAGGTAAGCACATTATATGTTATCGTAAATATTATTAAATATAAATTTTAATCATTCTATTTTTGGTCAGAAAAAATCTAGCAATTAGAAAAGAACATATAGAAGGTTAACGTAGAAGATCATAGCACATTAAAAAGTGTAGGAGGATCAAGAAGGAATCACGATTGAGGACAGAGACAGATTCGGGACTTAGCCATTTTCACGATGAGGATCTATTTTTTGAATATGGCGTGCGGAGCACAAAAAATGGTTAGAGACTTATGTGACATGCATTGGATACTTTTGGAGGATCTTATATGAAGCGCTTTACATGGATATAGGCTAATAATATATTTAGTATTGACAGTTAACTAGAAGAAGTCTATTCTTGGCACACTTGCATGTGTGGCTATTATTGTAATGGTGCATGGCTAATAATAAGCATGCGACCTTTTTTGGGATAAATAAAGTGAAGGGAAAGTCCCCACCCTTATAAATATGTAGTGAATCGTGTAGTATGAGATATATATGTATACACATAGATAACATGTGAGAACTAATTTATTTTGAGGTTATGTTTCCAAATTTGATGCGCGCATAAAATATGGTATTATCTATTATAATAAGCTTCGTTTATTTATTGTGTTTAATGCAATGGAATGTATTGGATGAATCAAAGTATCAAATCCTGAGTATAATTGTTTCTTGCATGCTTGATTTCATCATGGTTATATTTTAAGTTTATTAATCTCTAGATCTAGATTTGAATATGCATTGTAGAATGATATATTAATTATGGATCTGAATGCTTTAAGTCTTCATCATGCTAACATCATATAACAACAACCCTAAAGAGGGGCTTGGTACCTTTGTGTGCTTCGTGTGAGTGCTTAGTCTAGGCTGAGTGATGTTCCAATGCACCTGTGATTTTACTGGTGAATTCTAGGATACATCATTGGTTATGTTGTCGGGACCTCTTTTTTAGTTGTTTTCAGGATGATTTGAGATGAAGACATACCGGTTGACCCTAACAAGTGTTGAGGAGTGGATACACAACCTGGAAGAACAATACACATGAAGGTTCAACACCGGATATGAGTTTAACATAAGGGTATGGGTGGAACATAATCAGATGACAGTTTTATATGAGAGCTTCTTCGTTATCTTTTTGATGGAATTTTAAGAGTGGTTGGTTACTTACGCGTCTACATGAAATTAGAGGTATCACACACTTGTTTAGACACATGAATAATTTTAGGCCCTTTATGAGGCTGACTTCATTTGGACTCATGCTATGGATACGTGGTTCTATGGTGTTTTGAATAGTTATATCTTAGAGTACTCGGTTTCCACTTATTCGTGCCCAGAGGTAGCTGAAGTCTAGTTTTTACGATATCTAAGGGGAACTTTCCTATAAGGCATTCCTTTGGTGATCAAGATTCTAATGGTAACCCTGAAATTGGAGAACAAACTGATGATGAACTAAACCCCACCACACGTGGGGGTAGGAGAAAGTTTGGTAAAAGATGGAAGACCTAGCAATAGAGAGGAAGAGAGAGGAAAGGTGACTTAAGTATAATGAGGTGTACAAGAGGGATGTAGAGAAGTAGCGAGAGGTTGCAGAGAAAATGGAATTGTGGAGAAAGATAGTTTGGGAAGGATTTGAAGTTCACGTATAAGACACGAAACCTGAGCATTAGGAACTCCCTCATTTGGGAAAGCATTATAGGGAACCCTCCTTGGCCTCACACAGAATCACAATAGAAAAAATGACCTGGGCCATGGGCATGCATCTAAATCCACCTGGAAAATTTTCCCTTGTGCTTGGTCTTCCAATATATAGTATAAAAAATAGCCAACAAGCCTATTCAGGTAGTGGTAGAGAAGGAGTGATTCATATAAGAAGCACAATGATGGCATTGTAAATGGATTCATTGTTATATGGGAATACCTTTTGGGGTTTATCATGCGCATAGAATTCGTGCACACAAATCTTTGGACTCTCTTCTAGGAGTAATAATGCTTCACATACCATCAGGGTATAGTTTAGTACTAATATTGGGACACATGTCACCAATAGAAATGACTTGAGATGCGGGTGCACATCTGAATCCACCTAGAAAATTTTCCCTTGCATTTGATCTTCCAATATCTAGTACAACAAATAGTCAAGCAAGATAATTCAAGAAGTGGGAGAGAAGGAGTGAGTCATATAAGAAGCACAACAATGGCAACACAAATGGATTCATTTTTATATGGGAGTACCTTTTCGGGTGTATCATCCACACATAAATTTAGGCACGTAAATTTTGGACTCTCTTCTGGGAGTAGTAACACTTCACAAACCTGTGGGGTATAGATTGGTACTATTGTTGGGACACAGGGAAGTACATCTTCTAGTCTAAACCCAACTATAGGTTTAGGATTAAGATGTATAGGTGGCTCTAGCTCCGATGGATCTGGTGGTTCTAGAGGAAGAGGAAACACAAGAGGTTTTGGATCAGGTGGGCAAGGTCCACACCAACCCTAGAATATTTACATGGAGATGCCTCTTCATATTCCAGTAGGGGCATAGAATATGTTGTTGAACACGTACACATGTGTGAAATACTATGGTGTGCAAAAGGAATCATGACTTCTGAGTGTAGGGAAAGCTAATTTGCTACTACGTTATAAGGGTGCACACATAGCTGGTACATAAATTTTGACCTTGATCAGACTTGCATAGACTATATAGCTTTAAAAGATGCTTTCCTTAAAGAGTTTCACATCCCTGAGTTCAAGTAGAAGAGTATAAGTGTGCTCAAGGATATTAAGCAAGGCACTACTGAAAGTGTCAGAGAGTATGAGGACCATTTCAAAACATTGTTATCTAAGTTATCTTATGATATTCATGCAATCCAACATGCACAATAGTTTTTTAGAGGTCTGATTACACCTTTTAGGAGGGTGCTATCACATAAAACATACATTGATCCATGCGAAGCACTTGAAGTAGATTTATGTGCTAAGGAAGTTGGAAGTATAGAAACTGGGGTGAGCCCACTTTTAGAAGCACAAATCATAACTATGGCAATATAGAGGGAGAAAATATAAGAAAATTCATCACATGAGACAAACATAGGGATTTGGTGCATAGATTGCGAAGTGGAAGGTCACACAAAGGATAGTTGTCCTCGTAGATAAATTTACTCACTATTGTTAGACTGTGAGATATGCCATTTAAACCATGATGCTAGCCACTACCCATTACTACAACACCCACTAAAGAATAACATCTCTTGTTATTGTAATATTTTTAGGTCCACAACTCATTACATGGAATACTACCGGCTAATTTGTCAGATCCAGGATGCTATAGATATTAGTGTATGACAGACGTGAGTTTTAGATAACTCTAAAGGCAAGAATGAGCATCAGGATCGGGATCACAATCAGATGTGCTATGATCAAAATGAAGTTCATTTTGAAGGTGGTGGAGGAAGAGGTCAAGGATAACATGGTGGATTTGGAGGATGAGGCCGTGGTGGTGGAAGAGGTGAGTTCCCTCATGGAACATGTTATACACGTGAATCTCCTGACCACTACAGGTGTGAATGTACTCAAAACATTACATGTTCTTTTTGTGGAAAGAATAATAGCTATGGGGAATTTCGAACCTATATGAGAATCTTAGCAAGAAGCATAAATAAGAAAACAAAGGCTCATGTATGGTTAGGATACAACACCCTATGGAAAATTAGTGGATGCTCAAGTTGGAACCAGAATCCAAGGCATTACAGGTAAAGATCATGACCGTGCTAAATCAACACACGCCAAAGAAGCATTGCAGCAGAGGCCTACCATCACTAAGGAGGAGGTTCTACATGCACGGTACCCAGATCCCACCCATCAGAAGGAGTTTTACTAAGAAACCATGGAGGTACTCAGGAATCTTCAGGGTGAAATATAGTATTTAAAGGAGAAATCATAGAAGATGGAGTAAAAGAAAGCATTAGAGATGGTCCAAACTAATATGGATGACTTGAGAGAAGTGTGTAAATTTTTGTGCCAAGAGAATATCATTCCATTGTTGGGGAATTGATTAAAAGGAAATACTCAATGTGCAAGTATTGAGACTGGATGGAAGATCTTGCATGCAAATCTTCCCCCTCATAACCTAGATTATGGAAAGGAAATAACTCAATACTATTGTGGATGGGTGGTCATTGAGTAATATATTGATTGATACAAGGCACAACAGCTTAATTTCTTACCTTATATTCATGGGTACAAATGGGGAGACCTTCATTGCAACCATCATCTAATGTATTATCCATGGCTAATTGGACTAAGGCCACTCCAATTGGAGTTTTACAAGATGCATCCATTACCATACAAGGAGCCAAGTTCACTGGATATTTTGAGGTTTTAACGCTAGACAGATTTAGATAGATTCCTAACTCTATTGGGGCGTCCTTGGTGTTATGAAAATATTGTTGATCTTTGGTTCAACAAGGGTTATATTAGTTTTGAAAATGAGGAGGAAAGAGTTATTATCCCTTTAACAGATGGAAAATTTGTGCCCTATGTTGATCCCTTAAGTGAAGAAGACCTGAATAGGATTTGTGTATGCACCATCTAGGATCTAGATGTGCTTGAGCCATGTAAAGAAGGAATCCTTTAGTGGGAGGATGCACGGTCTATTAGTGATACTACAAGTGTTTCTTGTGATAATTGGGCTCATAGTACTTATGACTTGGTAGGGCGCATAGTAAAGAACATATTTCCTAAGGAAAACAAACCACATTATATCAGGAGAATAGGTAACAACTTGGTACCTTGTTACACCGGAGAAGGAGATCTTATGTTATTCCTACATGCCATGGAAGAATGGTGGATAGACCTACTAGAGAGAAGGAATATGCTAGCATATACCCTATGTGGGACAACAACGTGTTGGTGGGTAGTCCACAAGGATAATCTTGTATGATGGAATGATATGATGATTTCTCTTGCCACTAGTTTCTTTAGGAGAAATGCACCTACTCAAATCTATACTTATCATGGTAATCAATTTGTTCAGCACCACATTCAGAAGTGTGAGAGACTCTAGACAGAGGGTCGGGAAGCTTTACCACCTTTTCTATGGGTGTATAAGTTTTATTCCACTTTACAAGGTTACGCGCATGCTTGGTATGTATATGCAAAACTCCATAGAGAGACTGGAAATTGGTAGGATTTAATTACAGAATGACTCAGACATTTGAATTCTTCTCTACCAAGCCTCCAGTGGAAGAAGCATTAAAATTCATAAAGCACTTAACTATGGGAGATAGTGCAAGGCTGAAGAGATCCTTCAAGAGTTATTGGATGAGGGAGATTTAAGAGAAAATTTTGTTGAAGAAACAGAGGCCGATGCCACACTACTTCAACAAACTTTCCTTGAGAAAGAAAAAGGAAAAATGTTCTATCGAGTGGATAACTAAGAAGTAGAAAATATGGATATAAACCATTTAAAAGGTAAGCATGAGGTGTTAGATAGTGCAGATAAGACCACACGTGTCTATTGTAAACATATGAAGACAAAGAAATTTAATATGGATCGATGCTAAGCCTAATGAGGCCATAATTGGAGATTATTGGTCAAACTTTGAAGTGGAAAAAATCATAGATTTACTATGAGATTATCAAGATTTATTTCCTGGGGTACCATGAGATTAAATGCGTGCATGAATCTTTAAGGGAGATGAAGATAAAGCTTAAAGAGGGTGCGATTATAAAGAGACCCTATAGGATGAACCCAAACTTGCGTTAAAAGGTCAAAGAAGAGATTGACAAAATGTTGAAGTCTGAAATCATCAGGCCCATCGATGAGTTAGAATGGGTTAGTCCAATGGTGATCAGTATCAAGAAGGATGGTTGGATTAGGATCTATGTGGACTATAGGGAGTTGAATGTTACATGTGTGACTGATCCCTTTCCTACACCATTCATTGAGGAAATACTAGAAGGTGTTAGACCGTGTGAAATCTATTCATTCACAGATGGGTTTTCTAGGTATCATCAGTTAGGATTGCCCAAGAGGATTAGGAAAAGACTAATTTTACTACTGAATGGGGTAGCTTTTCCTATACTATGATGCCTTTTGGTCTAAAAAATGCACCTACTATATTTTCACGCATAGTTGTTCAAGCATTCAAGGACTTTATTCACAACTTCTTGCAGGTCTATTTGGATGATTGGATGGTGTATGGATTAGTTAAAGATCATTGTGACAATCTATGCTTAGTGTTTGAAAGATGTAGACAGTTGAGTATCTCTTTGAACATCAAGAAGTGCATATTTGCTACACCATTTGGAATACTATTAGGACAAATCATCTCGCAAGGAAGGTTTTTTGGTTGATCCAGCTAAAGTTGCGATCATTATTGGCCTAAAAGAGCCTTCCCATCAAAGTGAGGTGCATGGATTTTTAGGAAATACATGATATTACGGAAATTTATTAAAGGATATGTCAAGGTTTCCGCACCTTTGGAGGATTTTTCTTGAAAGGAAAAGGTTTTTTCATCTGGGGAGAATCGCAAAGCAAACACACATTCAAGAAATTAAAAGAGAAACTTACTACCACACCTATTCTACATTTTCCTTCATGGGACCAACCATTTTATGTACATGTGGATGCCTCTAGCACGACCATTGGCGCAGTGTTGGCTTAGCTAGGAGAAATCATTATAGATCATCCTATCTATTTTTCAAGTATAAAGTTGACTCATGCAGAGCAAAATTACACAACTACAGAGCGCAAAGCTTTGTCAATGATCTATGTGCTACATAAATTCATACAGTACCTGCTAGCTACACCATTTGTCTTTTATACAAATCACATGGCATTGAAGTATTTGGTAAATAAGCCCATTTTACAAGGGCACATATGTAGATGGGTACTCTTATTTCAAGAATTTGATTTCACAGTTGTAAAACTAGGGAAAAGTAATTTTGGACCAGACCATTTATCCATAATACAGTCATGAGAAGAAGCACTAGAAAATTGAAGATACCATGCTAGATGCATAGTTATATAGGTTACAATGAGCACCATCGAAAATAGAGGACATTGCTATTTTTCTACGAACATGTATGACACCAGAAGGAATGAAATCCCTAGAGAAGAAACAACTTGCTATATGTGTGACACCCAATATGTTGATTAGTGGTGACCTGTACAAGTTAGGTTGGGATGAATTATTACCCCATTGTGTACTAGGACATGAGCGTATATATATTATGGAAGAAGCTCATGGTGGTAATACGGGTGGCCACTATACGCAGTGACACCACTACTCACAAGATATTATTTGCTAGATTATTGTGGGAGATCCTCTATAAATATTAGAAGGATTATTGTAAGGTTTGTGATCACTATCAAGCATCTTGGGAAACCAGGTCAATGAGATGAAATTCCGCTACGATCTATTGTAGACACCAAAATTGGGTCACACTCCCCTTGGTCCCTCGATAAATAAATACCTTGAACACATCCACCTAGCCATGACCTCCTTCACCCCACTATAATATTAATTTAATTATTTAAATTAAATTAATTCATTATCCTCACCATATTTATTATTTAAATATCCTAATTGAGATAATTCCCACATATCCACCTCACCTAGACACCTCATCCTAAGACCTATTCTTAGTAAGTTGCCATAACTAACTAAGACCTACCCAAACCCTAAAAATCAATGCCTACATTCCCTCTAACCATATTCCCACCCATTAGAAGGAAGTTTCCATGCTAATCCGTGGGGTAAATGAAATGAGATCCAAGAAAATCAAGGGGATCTGCCTAGTTTAGTAAACCTAGGAAATCCCACCCTAACCGACATCGGTTACCCTTAACCGCTGCCGCTTAAGCCTGGAATGTCATCGGTTACCATTTAATCCCAAAAAAACCTTATTTTGACATTGGCACATTTATGAGAGAGAGATATCTTCTAAGAACAAGTGATGAAACCGAGGCTGAGCTGCATGCAAGCAGTAACCAACATCTATACAAGAATCATAACATCCATGGCTAGCACCAAGCAACCACGAAGCCGTTTTTCTTCACGGGAGAATCTAGGAAGTTCCAACACCACATCAAGTCCATTCCATTTGATCACCAACCATTACCAACTAGGAATCAAGTTCATATAAATAGTAAGTCTTGTTAACCAACACCTATTCATTTGTCATTCGGTAGATCCTTTTACATTTTTTTATTAGTTTTTTCTTTCATTTCTATTGCCCCATAATTTACCTCCATGAAAACTTGACCATATTTTTATCCACATCCTTACATTTCCCCTACCCGGACCTAAATTATTCTTGTACATACCTCAGATCCATACGAATCTGGCCATTGACCTTCCATCTTCATCTAACCCCGGATCTATCACCCACCAAGTTTTATTATGTTTGCTATGCCTTAACCATATCAATGTCAATCACCCATAATTGTCATTTGGTTAACCTAAACTGACGTTAGTCTCTGTGTCTTTATCGAAACCTAGATCAGAGCCTAAACTCTCCACCAAATACCCTAAACTACCTAGAACCTAACCCTGACCAGTACCAATACCCTGACAGTGACCTTGACCTTCAGATTCAATCATAGCCTAGCCTATTGTGAACGAATTTTCTTATTGTAGATGAATGAGATACCTAAATCATTTTAACTATAGTAGGATTTCCTTTATTTCTCACATTAAGTTGTTTTAAATAGTGGATCGATAAATGCACAGAAGTATCACGCTTCCCGGATCTAACACAAGCTAGGTAATCCACGCATATATTGTTTAACTTTTATTTGGGGTATTTTGTTCCATTTCAAATATTTCCTCCAAGAAAAAGGAAGCTCTCACAATCGGTTGTGGATTCAGAAGTCATACGCGCGCAACAACCCACGACCAACAACTCAACAACCATTCCTCCTAGCCCATTACCCTTATTTGTTTTGTTAACATTCGAAGAAATGATCTAGAATCGTGTGAAACATTTTGGCATGATCCGGTGGGACCCATTCAGTGGTTCCTTACATTCATTAATTTCTAGATGAAAATTTGCATGTTTGTTTCCTGTTGTATATTTTTCCCTCCTCGGATAAATATAGACAAGCAAAAGGATATGGAAACCAAGAAAAAGTTGCACCCATGGCACAGGTAAGAGGTGCACAACATGAGGTGCTGACACAGAAAAATTTGTGCCCATGGTGCAGGTAAGAGGTGCATAGCGAGAAGGTGCCGACACTCAGTGAAAAGTTGCGCCCATGGCGCAGAAAGAGGCGCACGGCAGGGGAGGTGCTAACACCGAAAAAGTTGCGCCCATGGCACTGAAAGAGGCGCATAGTAGGAGGTAATCGACACCAAAAAATTTGCACCCATGGCGCAGGAAAGAGGCGCATAGCAGGAGGTGCTGACACCGAAAAAGTTGCGCCCATGGCGCAGGAAAGAGGTGCACAGCAGGAGGTGCTGACATAGAAAAATATGCGCCAAGGGCGCTGATAAGTTCCTGTCGACATGCTGAAAGGTGCGCCAAGGGTGCTGATAAGTTCCTGTCGACATGCTGAAAGGTGCACCAAAGGGTGCTGATAAGTTCCTGTTGACATGCTGAAAGGTGCGCCAAGGGCGCTGATTCAGGAGGCGCAACATTTTGAGCGCCGACAGGAAGCGGACACTGACGCAGATATTCAAATGGCCATAACTTTTCACAGGGAGCTCGGATTCACGCAAGGTTGGACTTTTCGGAAAGCTTATGAGGTCCTCTATCCAACTAAAATTGGATATCTTTAATTGGGTGAGAACAAGTTCTTAAAAATGCAAAAATACAGTTCGCCACTTTTGGGGCTTGTTAGTATTCTCACCTACCGCCATAATGAGATGAATTAATTGCAACCGGGAGGTGGTTAGGGTAGATTTGGAATTCATCTCTCTTTTCTCTCTCATTCTTCCTATAAATTGTAAGGAGGGGCTTCTTTCTAAAGGGTTCATCTTTTCTGCTCTGCTCTCCCTTCTTTTCTTCTCTAGGGTTAAAAATGGAGTTTGAACCTCCTCCCTTGCTCTGTAATGGCGTTTTACCTTTTACCATTAAAATGATGTTCTGTGCAAACTTCTGAAGCAACAAAAACATGTTTTGTGATGCATCTGTCCATCCTTGCTCATTTTTTTGCTTGTTTTCTTCTTGCCTCTCTTCATTGTAGGTATTTGTGCATGTTCAAATGTTCATTGCAGGTTTGGAGCTGTGTTCATGGAGTTTTTGGGACATTTTCTGTGTGAAATCTATCCTTGGGCCTGTGATGCATCTGTCTATCCTTCCCATTGCTCACCTCTCCTTGTTCCATGGTAGTTTTGATAGATGTTCAACATTTTCCTTCTCTGGTGTATCACCGTTTTAGTGTAGGCTCTGTTTTTCCCTTTTCTCTCTCTCTTTGTCTCCTTGGCATGGTTAGATTAGGATTATATTAGCTTGCCTGCACTGGAATAGCTTGTGGCAGGTAGTTTAGGAAGAGGAACCAGCCTTCTCTGGAGAGCTTTTCTGATTTCGCAAGGTCCCACACTTGGGAAAATCTCCATGTTATGCAATCACACTGAGAGTCTCAACCCATCGAGTTGCGGACACTCAGGGGTGCTGCGATTCGCCATCAACAGTTTTGGCATGCCCGGTGGGACTTAGAGGTCTTCCACTTCGTCTTTTGCAGGTTGGTGTGTTCCTGTGAAGATTTCAACCTTTGGAGGCACTTGCAAACACATCCGGTGACTCCATCTCGATCAAAGAACCCATTTCGAAGTTCGAGACCTTTTTTCATCCATTTCCATCCCTTTCATTCTTTTCCATTCCATGAAGTTGTGCAACCATGACTTCATTTCCATCATGGAACTCACATTTACAAAAGCAGCAATATATCACACCTCCAACATGTTTTACAGATCATCCAAATCAGCATTTTGAACAAATTCAAAATCAGCATGCATACCCATATGAGCAGCAATGCCAAAATCAGTTTGGCTATGGAGCCTTCCAAGAGCAAGAGTACGCATATAATGAAGACAATCAGATGCAAGATGCTGGTCTGTTGGAGAAAATCCAAAAGATGGAGGTAAACATGGTGCAATCTAGGGCTCAGGCACAAATGAAAGCATTTGGAATCGGTTGCAGAGCACCTTGTCCATGGGTGGGACCTTTTCCAAGGCATTACAGCCCTCAAGAGAAGTTGGACTTCATGATTGCAACACTGCCATCGCTTACAAGGTGGATTGAAGGAATAGAGGTGTATGAGAGGAGTATTCAACAACCTTGTCAACGGGTAAGCACACCATCTCATGCCTTTTCTTTTCCTCTTTCCCAGTCTATTTTATTTCAGCAGTGTCAAGTTTTAAACTCTCCATCTGCTGTCCCAAGTGTTGAATCCATTTCTCCACCCCCTAGTCTTCCACCTCATCTCAATTCTTCTGTCCTTTTCCCTTCCAAATAGTCATCCCCTCCACAAGAGCTAAATGAAATGCCTCCCACCCCAAATAAACAAGAGGTTTTACCTCCTCCGCCACCACAAAAAATTGCAAAAATCAGTCATGAGGGATAGCAAGAGGAAGGAGAAGCTGCTCCAAATCCAAAAGAAGAGGAGCACATTCTAGTTGTGGAGGAGAAAAGTGCAGATCCAAGGGCTTTAAGCACAAGGCAGGCTACAGGAGAACCTTCAGTTCTTCTTTCTACTTCATCTCTCTCAAGTTCTAGTGCTGAAGAAGAGTTTGATCTCTCAAACTCAATGTTGGAGGATGAAAGAAACCATGACGGTCAAGTTACAGATCAAGAAGACACCATGGAGGAAGTAGAGCATTTGCAGCAGGATAGCCATGAGGTAGTGTATTTGTCAGATTTGGAGGACTGTTTTGATGGAGAAGAACTGGTTGAGTTTCCACCATTCTCTATTTCATCATCCACGTTCCAAACACCTGAGCCTGCTGTCATGAAGGAGAGCATTCATTTGCAGCAGCCTACATCTTATACCAGCTCTTTGGAAACAAGATTGGAAGATTTTAATCTTTCATGTTCTTCATTAGAGGAAGAGAAAGGGAAAAGAGGTTCTACCATCGCTTCCACATCATCCATTCAAGAGGGTCTACAAGAGAACTCCATTCTTGGAGTTGAAAATCAGGGCAATGGGCATACTCAAAGGACCATACCTTGCCCAATTAGGTATTTGGCTTTATTGGAGCCAAAGGAGAAGTCACAACCAGTCATGCTTGCTTCTGAGCATGAGGGTGAGCTACAAAGTACCAAGGATCAGCTGTCATACCTCTTCAATCCAAATGCAGAGCAACTAAAAGAGGTATTGAATTTGCCTTCAGCTGATACCTTGATGATTTGGGTGGAAGACCAGCTTCTTGTTGATTTTCCACTCATCCTAACAGCCATGATCAGCTCCAAATCAATTGCATGGCTGCCACTTTTGAGAAAGGGAAGCTATTTCTCACAACCAATTACAGGGTTTGTTTAGCTTGCCTTTACTCTAGTTAGAATAGAGTAGGTAGGTTTGCTTTCAAAGTAAAATAAGTGCTTCAGACACACTCGCATGTTCCATTTGGAGCATGTATGATTTTTAGTTTTGTACATAGTTTTGGTGCTGCTGGTTTTGCTCTTGCACAGTTCATTTTAGTGGCATTTTGGTGAGAACAACTCTAAGTTCAATGGGCTGCACGTGGCTCAGAGGGAGGTTTTCAAAGTTCAGATCAGTTTTTAGGATTTCTTATGACTCCATGCCCAATGGATTGCTAAAAGGCCACTGATCTTCTACCTAGCAGGCAGGTGATCCCGTTGAGTCGCCAAATTGTTGTATATTTTTCCCTCCTCGGGTAAATATAGACAAGCAAAAGGATATGGAAACCAAGAAAAAGTTGCGCCCATGGCATAGGTAAGAGGCACACGGCATGAAGATGAGGTGCCGACACGTAAAACGTTTCGCCCATGGCACAGGTAAGAGGCACACGAGAAGGTGCGACACCGAAAAAAGTTGTACCCATGGTGCAAGAAAGAGGCGCATGGCGGGAGGTGCGACACCGAAAGTTACGCCATGGCACGGAAAGAGGCGCACAGTGAGGGAGGTGCTGACACTGAAAAATTTGCGCCCATGGCGTAGGAAAGAGGTGCACGGAGCAGAGGTGATGACACCGAGTGAAAAGTTGCGCCATGGCGCAGAAAGAGGCGCACAGCGGGGAGGTGCCGACATAGAAAAATATGCGCCAAGGGCGCTGATAAGTTCCTGTCGACATGCTGAAAGGTGCGCCAAGGGCACTGATAAGTTCCTGTCGACATGCTGAAAGGTGCACCAAAGGGCGCTGATAAGTTCCTGTCGACATGCTGAAAGGTGCGCCAAGGGCGCTGATTCAGGAGGCGCAACATTTTGAGCGCTGACAGGAAGCGGACACTGACGCAGATATTCAAATGGCCATAAATTTTCACAGGGAGCTCAGATTCACGCAAGGTTGGACTTTTCGGAAAGCTTACGAGGTCCTCTGTCCAACTACAATCAGATATCTTTAAATGGGTGAGAACAAGTTCTTCAAAATGCAAAAATACAGTTCGCCACTTTTGGGGCTTGTTAGGATTCTCACCTATCGCCATAATGAGATGAATTAATGCAACCTTGAGGTGGTTGGGGTAGATTTGGAATTCATCTCTCTTTTCTCTCTCATTCTTCCTATAAATTGTAAGGAGGGGCTTCTTTCTAAGGGTTCATCTTTTCTACTCTGCTCTCCCTTCTTTTCTTCTCTAGGGTTGAAAATGGAGTTCGAACCTCCTCCCTTGCTTTGTAATGGCGTTTTGCCTTTTACCATTAAAATGATGTTCGTGTAAACTTCAAGAAAACGTGTTTCGTGATGCATCTGTCCATCCTTGCTCATTTTTTTGCTTGTTTTCTTCTTGCCTCTCTTCATTGCAGGTATTTGTGCATGTTCTAATGTTCATTACAGGTTTGGAGCTGTGTTCATGGAGTTTTGGGACATTTTCTGTGTGAAATCTATCCTTGGGCCTGTGATGCATCTGTCCATCCTTCCCATTGCTCACCTCTCCTTGTTCCATGGTAGTTTTGATAGATGTTCAACATTTTCCTTCTCTGGTGTATCACCATTTTAGTGTAGGCTCTATTTTTCCCTTTTCTCTCTCTCTGTCTCCTTGGCATGGTTAGATTAGGATTAGATTAGCTTGCCTGCACTGGAATAGCTTGTGGTAGGTAGTTTAGGAAGAGGAACTAGCCTTCTCTGGAGAGCTTTTCTGATTTCGCAAGGTCCCACACTTGGGAAAAGCTCCATGTTATGCAATCGCACTGAGAGTCTCAACCCATCGAGTTGCGGACACTCAGGGGTGCTGCGATTCGCCATCAACATTTCCTTTTTAAAAAGTTTCTTACATTTAAAATTTCTCCCCTGAAACCATCTCTTCTTCTATTTTCTATAAGTAATCATACTTTGGTGCTTTAAAATGAACACTTCTTACCTTTCATTAGTATCGCATTAATGAAAGAGCATCCCTTCTCTCTGTTTATCTATTTTTGGCATCAAATTCTACATTTCGATTTGGGTTTAAAATCATTGCATTTTCATTCTACTTTTCTACATTAGCTCACATTAATTGAGGGCAACCTATATGCTAGAAGTCATTCCCAGCTGATGGTTGACAAATGAATCGTAGAAAGCACATCTCTCTCTCTCTCTCTGAGTCTTACCAAATTGCACAAATTCAAAACAAATACATATTCTTAAACAACATCTTTCCCGGGAACACTGTAAATGATCACTGTGATCGGAGGATTAGTAGGTACTCCCTAGCTCGTTGCTTGTCAATTCGTACTTTAGAGAAAAGCCCACCCCCACCATAACATATCTGAAACCTCTCCTTATAGATCTCCTTCTTCATAGGAAGTCATACTCACCAAAAAAATCTATTCTATAGTTCATGAGTCAGTCCTTAAATAACATAAGCTAAACAAACATAATAGAAAAAAACACTATTAGGATTGTATTTTTCTTAGTTTTTCTGTTTGGCTTGCATTTTGAGGTGAGAGGTCACGCTCTTCATTTTTCTTATTTCTCCTTGCACACTCCTCATCATAGTTGGTGTATTCCAGCTTCATCCGAGTGTTCCTGGACCATATTCTCATCATTCTCAGGATTCTGGGTTTGATTCCACCTTAATTTTAACTCACAATCACATTTTCTTCATCACTATTTCAATTTCATAGTAACCGGTGTCAGTCCAAAGACCATCATTGGTTACCCTCTTACCATCATCAGTTATACCCAACTGGAGTTGGTTCACTCTTCTTTTGGTTAACCTACCCAAAAGGACACCTATTCACTTTCTTCAACTTTTTAGAGTCCTGTCACTCTTATCATATCCATTGATCTCATAAGTCCCATCAACATTTTGCATACCTAGAAAATTTGTCCTTATACCTTGTTTTTGACCAACTATCCACTTTCCACAGTGATCGGCAGAGGTTACCTGTGACTAGCATTGATTTAACCTAACCGGCATCGGTTAGCTTGTGTCATTTTCCAGCTGACATTTTGACCCCCAATCCACCTACTACCACCTGTTTCTCCTATTTCTGCTGTATTATTGTGTCATTTATAGAAAATAGTCCAACCTGATTAGTACTTGTTCACATGGTGTTGACCCAAGCCAAGAGAACGCCCTCATATTCCATGCCAGTTGTCAACCACTCCCCCTAGTCCTTCACCACCTTCTATTTTATCACCCATGGATCCTACCCAACCTATCACTATCGCCATAGGAGACAAGGAGTTCACATGACTCCTTGACCAAAATCCTATCGCCTTGTAGTTTTATCTTTCCCACTCATCCACTCGAGATGCCTCGGGTCATTTGATATATGGCATGCCTGTATCTATCCCCCGACTCTCATTCCCACTCAAAGATCAGCCCAATCGGCTCTGCGCTACCCTCGCCTTGTCACCTATCATTTCATAGCTTTAGCCCTATACCCACTATGACTTCCACATCTTCTACATCCATTGCACCCGACACATCCACTATACCTTCGCGAACCACCTAGAACACAACTTCATCCATCCCTATTATCTCGCGTATACCCGTAGCTACCCTACCACCCCAGTATCGGTGGTCCCTAATCCTTTTCAAAATGTCATCCTTTCTATTTCACAATCTTTAGCCCCCATTCCAATAGGTTCACCATGACCCTTTCACCTATATACATACTATCGGTAACCTCATGTTTCATCTATTATTCACTCTGGGTATGTACCCCTATTTCACTTCCTTCTTCTCAATCTACCTTATGCGGAAACACCATATCTTTGGAATGTCACCCTTGTTACATGCTCAAAAACAACCTTCTTATGCTACGGGAGGCACCCATCCATCACAACCTACCAGTGACCTAATAAAGTTAATGATGGAAAGATGCAGACATTGGATGCATCGATTTTGATCCCCAACATTCTCACCTACGATGAGATTTGTAATGAGCCTATACACCCATCCATTCCTATCCGTCCATATCCCATGCATTGGGAAATGCCTAAATTAAACCATTTCAATAGAAAAGAATACCCGTAACAACATTTTGTAGTCTTTCAAACACGGGTGTTACCTAATCACCCACCATGATGCTTTCTCCTAAGGATCTTTCCCATGTCTCTGACTGGACCCGCATTAGATTGGTATAGTGGGTTATCTAGACACTCTATATTTTCATTTAATTAGGTAGCCCAAGCCTTCTTGGATCACTTCTCCATTAACATTGTTAAGAAGGTTACCATGACTAACCTATACTCCATGCATCAGTATGACGATGAATTTATCACAGATTTTGTTGCTCGCTGGTGTAGCCTGATCTATCAACTCACATTCCAACTACTGCAAACCTAAATTATTGAACTCTTCACATGGGCTTGTGCTAGGTATATCTCACCAACCCTGTAGGTCTAAACCTTCGAACCTTCGACAAACCCTTCACTGTGGCATGAAAGCTTGAGATTTGGGCCATTGAAGAGAAGAAAATCTAATTACGCAATAAGAACTCAGCATTCAAGTCAAATGATACCTCTTCTTCTTCAAAACCATAGAATAATTATTCAAAGGCAAGGGGACCGCTAACGTAGTACTACTCAAATCTGGCCCAGCTCATCCATCAAATCAGGCTAGCCCCTCATCTAATCTCTCACCCATTCAGACTTTTCAATTCAGACAAGAACAATGGAAATACACCCCAATTGGGGAGCCTTATTCTTCTGTCTTAGAAAATCTCATTAAAGCTGGGGCCATCACCCTTCCTCCTATAAAACCACACACTGGTTTTGACCCTACTCACCCCACACCTGCATGGTATAAAGAACATGACTTTTGTAACTATCATCGAGTAAAGGGTCATAGTGATGCAATTGCATCACTTTCAAAAATATTGTCCAAGAAATGCTCGAGAAAGGTGAGTTAACTATGGATAATCCTAATGCACCTACCAATCAAAACCTACACATCTTCAAGAAACCCTTTCCTAATCATGCCCCTTCTCTGATCAAACCGGTGATACCTCAACTCATGATAGCCATACCCCATGAGGTCCACGCTATTTTCAGTGACATACCTGTTTCTTCCCAATTACCTCATATTCCTTCCATCGAGGAAATCCTAGCCTAAAGTCCTCCACCTACACTTGAACCCACTTCACCTATTCCTCCACCCATAGAGGAGCACCCATCATCTCCTCCACCCATAGAGGAACACCCTTCACCTCCTTTCTTACCTGTGGAGGAGCCTTCTGTTAACATCGAGACCATTTCACCTTTGGCTTCTCCACCTAGAGAACCGTCACCCATAATACTTCTTCAGTCCATGAAGGATAATTTTTTATCTCCTCCACCTACAGAGGAGCACCCATTTTCTCCTCTACCTATCAAGGATCCAGTAGAGATACATTTTCCTCTAGGTGATCATTCTCCATCAGCTACCCAAGATCTGTAGACCTACTTTTGGCTCTCTTACCCATGGAAGCTAAAGCTAGAAAATTCCCCATCTCTAAGACAAATTTTATGGGAATTTCCATTAGGTCCTCATCAACCTCACCTATAGATGTGTCATTCTCACACTTAGCTAATCACTTAGATTATGTGGATAGAGCCTTATTGTGGGGGCACCTTCTGCTTCTGTCTCAACGCAAATGCAGATGTCACTTGTTGATACTTCCACTATCTACCCAAAAATATTTTGACCAATCAAATCGAGCACAACCACCTCTATCAAAACTTCTTCCACGACACCCATCATAGCTCAACACACACCTTTACCCATAACCCAACATGCATCTAAATCCAAACCCACACCTACATCATCTTCCTCGACTAAACCTATTACTACCTTAGGGGTCACCCCAACCACTAGCCTTACTCATCCACCTATCAAACTAGATTTAGCTACATCCTCCAAAGTCAACACCAAACCTACTCGACACCTAAATAGAAGAACCAAACCCATAGAAATCATACCCTGATTGGCCAATCACACCTTCATCACCTTCACCCCTTCTATCCATCTTAGGACCTCAACCTCCTAGCATGGTTAAGAAACCTCCACCCATCGGTAAACCAAAAACACAACAGCCCATTCCTTCCTCGCAAACCTCTAACATACCCAAGCACCCGACATGACTTACACCCGCACCTAAACATCTTTACCACCCATACCTCTAATACCCTCAACAACTTCTTCACTACCCACTACACTTCAGTCTCTGTCCCTCACACCCCCTACATGACCCGTGTCATCTACCTTCACAACACCTCCGTTATCCCCATGGGTAACTCACCCTCTTCCCCCATCTACTTTTCCCTCTAGATCTCATACACCCATATCACCTTTACCCAAGAAGGTGCAACCCAAAGACAAAAATGCTACCCTCCAATAAGGTAGTCAAAACAACACACTCTCCTACCAGTTCATCTACCATACCCCTACCCAAGCAAACATGACCAACACCCAAGACCACGCTAGCACCCAAAACCATAGCTCAACCCACTCCCCCTCTGCAAAGACCGTTCCTCAACAATCAGCCACACCTATGCCCAAACCCACTTTCACTTCCCATTGCGACCCACTAGCAGGGTCCTATGCCAAAATCTTAACCAACCTCCTTGAGACTTCTGTCATCACATTACCACCACTCAGACCTTATGACCCTCTCAAACCTAAGCTGAAAGGGTTTGATGACACTAAAATTTGTGCCTACCATCATGTGCTAGGACACGATGTGGAGAACTACAAGGCTTTGAAAACCATCCTTATCAGTTGTGTCCTCCTGAAGGAAACTTTGATGATGATGACCTTCTTCGATGAGGACCTCATTTCACCAGCACCCATTCCCACAGTCCTTCCCTCATTGCCTACTCAACAACCATGACCTCCACCCCCATAGCTCCTAGAACCACCTCCGAGATTTGAAATTAACATGGTGTGCATCAATGACCTTGCCAAACCTCTACCCAAATGTCGATGTACCCAGCTCATCCCACAAAGTTCCTTCCTACCACTAGGATTTTTCCCTTCATGTCACTCTACCTTTCATGGCTCACCTACCTCACCTACCTCCCCACCTCAGATCAACATGATCCACATTGCTACCCGTGCTCAGAAGGACAAAGGCAAGGAAAAGGAAACTGACTCACCGACCAATCCTATACCCAACATACCATCTGCACCCACACCTAAAATAACTATCTGCATGACCCCACATATCCTATTTCTAATGGGGTCACACACTATGTGATGCTCAAACAACTACACCAATCCCCCCTCAAAATGTCCTTATATGACCTCATCCAAACCTCAAAATCCCATCGTCAAGCTCTCATGGAGGTCCTTCAATCTATTGAGGTTTTATCGAATGACCCTACACCCATAGCCTCCATCATCACACCCCATCATGTAGCCTCTCTCACCAAATTACCACCTTTATCCACACCTCAACCTACTCACCAAGTAGCCTCCCTTAGCTTCTCAGAGGAAGAGATCATGCACCGCACCAAACTGATGACCCAGACCCATCTCTCTTCATCTTTGTCCACATCGATGATATACGTGTACGTCATGTTATGATCGATGGAGAAACAAGCATTAATATCATTTCATCCCATGCATTCACTCAAATGCATACCGAAAATTACATGCATAAACATCCTATCATGTTGCATTCATTCAATGACACTATCACCTCTACACTAGGCACCATCATCCTCCACATTCACGTGGGCCCCCACACTATTCCAGAGTTATTTTATGTTTTGGAGGGGAATTTCAATATAACCTATTGCTTGGCAGACCCTGGATTCGTGTCATGGGTTGTGTTCCTTCCACTTTGCATCGTTGTGTAAAGTTTGAGCATGAAGGACACACCTATACTATTCCAGCTGATCCATCACCTTTTAAAACATGCAACATGCTTTACCGACCCAATGATGTGCTCATACCCATTAAGGCATCTACCTCCATGACCACTACCACTTCACCTACACCTCCACTTACCAGTATAGTCACTACCTCAACCACACATGCCTCCTCCATTCCTACCACTGCCACAACCTCCATGACTAAACCATCAGCCTCCCAATCCATTAGCTCCACCTCCGTGTTGACCACCGACACATCATCTATTCCAGCTACCCACATACCAACCACCGATCCCTTGGAAGGAATTTTTCAATGCCTCACTCTGGGGGAGTATCACCTATATAGTGTCAACACATTCCTTACTCCACAAGAGTATGGAAGTCTTCACCAACACCCTCGCTATGATCACCGCATAGGAGAACACCTCCTTTATGGTCCTCCTCACCTTCATACTAGTCTCACCTATGGGGGACTTGATACTACCACTTACACACCGAACCACCATCACAAACCCACCCATTTTCCATTGACTTCCAGTCACTCACCAATCACCATTTCACCCACACCTTACACCATGATGTGCGTGGAAGGGTTTTGGTTTTGGATTTTATGAGCAAGGCCACCATATTGTTATTCCATGTACTACCCGCAAACATAACAACCATAGTGGTATCGGCTTTCTTGAACCACCTACCAAGAAGCCCGCATTGAACTCATCGAGGACATCAGCCCTTCTCCACCCTCTTCACCCACTCCACCTTCATCATCCGCCTTGCTTTGATGGAGTCGATGGATCTAGAATCCATCCCTCCTAATTTTTTTTTTTTTCATAAACACCATTTCCTTGGGGCCTCGACTTATCAACATGAGGTGAGGCTCCTTCTCTCTCTCCCTTCTGTATCCTGAAATGATGATGATGATACACCTTAATTAATGTCATTGATGTCAGGATGATGAATCTATACTCACCTACCTTGTGTGCAGAAGACTCATATATTCATCGGTCGTTACCCTCTGAGACACAAACCATGTTGAATGAATCGACTATCGAGATCAACATTCATACTCAGGATGACCACACATCCTAAAGATCGGTCAATCTTTAGATGTTGTTGAACAAGAAGCCATCACCTCTTTTCTCAAAAACCATAACCATGCTTTCACTTGGTCTTACGCAGACATGCCTAGTATTGACCCCACCATAGTGGTCCACAATATCATAACCATTCCGATGCCAAACCCATCAAACAAAAACTAAGGAAAATGCACCCTCGCATTTCCCTTCTCGTCAAAGAAGAACTTCAGCACCTTCTTTCCATTTCCTTCATATTACCCATTGATTATCCTCATTGGATTTCTAACATTGTCCCTATCACTAAAGCAACAGGGGGACTCGCATTTGCATAGATTTCATGACCTCAACCTAGCCTACCCAAAAGATGACTTCCCTCTACCCGGTATTGACCAACTGGTTGACCTTACCGCTGGTCACGAGATGTTATCACTCATGGATGGCTTCTCGGGTTATAACCAAATCTTACTTGCCCCAGAGGATCAACACAAAACCACATTCATCACCCCTTGGGGGACCTTCTGCTATCGAGTCATGCCTTTTGGCCTTAAAAATGTTGGTGCCACATATCAATGGGCTATGACTTATATCTTCCATGACATCATGCATCGTATATTGGAAGATTATGTGGATGACCTCCTTGCCAAATATAAACCACTCCAAGCACCTCGCCATCCTAAAAACCATCTTTGACCGCCTTATTAAATATTGTGTTCACCTTCAGCCCAAGAAGTGTGTCTTCGCGGTTCTCTCAGGAAAACTCTGGGATTTATCATTTCCTTATATGGTATAGAAGTTGACCCTGCTAAAGTCAAGGCCATTTTGGAAATGCCTCCACCCACTAACCTTAGGAAACTCCATTGTAGCCTGCAAGGTAAGTTGTAGTCTATTCACCATTTCATTTCACAATTGTCTGATCGGTGTCAACCATTTCATCATCTTCTCAAGAAGGATGTCTCCTTTAAATGGGATGATGATTGCCACAAAGCTTTTGAGGCCTTAAAACAATACCTTCTTCAACCACCCGTACTCATTCCACCTAAAGATGATCAACCTTTCTACCTATACATCTCAGCTACCGATCACTCTTTGGGGCCATGCTCACTCATCGTGATGAACAACACATAGGAGTAGGTAGGTTTATTACATAAGCCGTACTCTTTTGGACTATAAAACCCGATACACCCATCCTGAAAAATTTTTTTCTTAGCCTTAGTTTTCATTGCCACAAAACTCCACCATTACCTACTCAACCACAAAACCTATGTTGTGACCAACACCGACCCCTTACACTTCATGTATGCCAAACCTTATCAAAATCAGCGTGTTGCATGTTGGCTTATGCTTTTGGCTGACCTTGACCTCAAATTCATCCATCAAAATTCCATCAAAGGCCAAGTTATTATCCGACAATTAATAGGCCGATGCACCTATTTCGAGGATCAACCTCTAATTTTGACTTTCTAGATGAGTCAATTGCTACCCTTTCCTGGATGAACCTGCTTACCAAATGACACTCTTCTTTGATGGTTCCAAGTGTCAGCATGTGGGGGTGGGGCTGGTGTTATCCTCATTCTTCTTGATGGTGAACCCATGCCTTTGTCTTTCAAACTTCAGATTTTGATTGTACAAACAATATTTTTGAATATGAAGCGCTCGTATTAGGTCTCCAAGCACCTACGCCCTAGATGTCAAATCAATCAACATCTTTGGTGATTCTCAATTGGTCATAAACTAGGTCAATGGTATATACCAATGTCGTAATGAGATACTTCAAAAGTACAAACATCATGTAGACATACTTTTGACCACCTTTGACCATTACACCCTTCAAACCATCCCACATTCAACCAACAAATTTGTAGATACCATGGCCTACTTGGCCTCTCAAATACCCACTTTCCCACCGATTCTAAAATATTTGTCACCATACAATGACTCCAATCACCCTCTTATTTACCTCATGAAATTTACTCTATCAAAACCATCACCCTAGGACCCAAGTGACCTTTGGTATAAACAATACTCTCGACTATCTTTCTCTCTCCATCTTACCTCTTGATCTCACCCATAATGGACAATGTGCCTTCCTTAAAAAGGTCTCTCATTACGTCATCATGGGGGCCTCCTCTATAAGCATGGACTTTGATGGTATTCTCTTACGATGCCTCATGAGTTCTGAAATTCCTTATACCATTAAGGAAGTTCATGATGGCATATGTGGAGGTCACTTCAGTGGCCTTCGTTGTTGCTAAGTGTATTCTTCACCTAGGCTATTACTGGCCGACCCTTAACCATGATTGTTGCGACTATGTCAAGCAGTGTTGTGTAAAATTCCAACAACATGCCAACCTTCATCATACACCCAGTCACACCTTATAGGTCACCCGTGACCTTTGGCCCTTCTCTCAATGGGGTTTGGATCTTGTCGGAGAGATCAATCCCCATTCTTCCCAACGCCATCAATGGATCATCACATTACCAAATACTACACAAAATGGGTTGAAGCCATACCACTCATCTCCATGAAAAGATGAGAAAATATGTGAGTTCATCAATCATCACATCATTTGTCACTTTGGTGTTCCTCATCACCTCATCATTGATAATGGAAAACAATTCAAAAACAAAACATTGCAAAAAATTTGTGATGCCTTCGGACATTCAGCTAAGTTTCTCATCACCTTATTACCCACAGACCAATGGCCAAGCCTGAATCCACTAACAAAACCTTAAAAAAAATTCTCATGAAAGTGGTTAATGATACTGGGAAGGACTGGCATACACACATTCCTTTCACCCTGTGGGCATACCGCACTAGTATCCATACTTCCACTGCTGCCACACCCTTTTCTCTAGTCTATGGTATAGAGGTTGTTCTACCTCTTGAAGTCTAGATTCCCTCACTTTGCATTTCTCTCCATGACATGCTCAATGATGATGACTTTCATAGGACCATTTAGCACAACTTGAGTTATTAGATGAACATCATCTTAACACTCTTGACCACCTTCAAGTTTACCAAAAATGTATCAAACATGCCTATGATAAATGTGTCCATGAACGAACCTTCCAAGTTGGTGACCTTGTCCTAAAAGAAAATCAACATGTAACTAAAGAAAAAAAAAGTAAACGGGGAAAATTTGCTCCTAATTGGCTTGGACCATACATCATGACCCATACTTATGGATCAGGTGCTTATCATTTATCTTCACTTGATGGTAAACTGAACTTGAGCCCCTTAATGCCTTGCATCTTTGACCATTCTATTGTTGACTTTTAGTCCTACCTCACTTTGTGCCTCTTTCCATGCTCATCCCTTGAGCACTATCCACATCCTATGCCATCACCAATGATTAAACAAGAATCATGTGCATACCCATCACTTGTTATCTTCTCTTGAATATGTGTACCATGACGTTGCACATAGCATGATTCTCATGGATACTTTTTGTCTACCTTTAGATGAGATCCCATGGTCGTTTCACCCTACTTTCTGAACAAGAATCCTATTCTTCACCTTGGTCTTGTCCATGACTTCAAAGCCCTCACATGGGATCAACTCCTTGAGTCAAACTTCAATAAAAAGATGACTCCCTCAAAAGGACATCTTCCTCTCTGTAATCGCTGCTATAAATAGATTGCTCCCTCGAAGGACAGCTATGTAAAGCTCTTTCAAAAAAAAAAAAAAAAGAAAGAGAGAATCTGAAGCTTCCGCATCGATCAGCTTCACGAAGACCTCAAGGAGTTAATTTCCTCATCCCATATAGACTTCCGCATCGATCAGTCTATCTCAAATACAAGTCAACACAGAAAGCCTTTTAGTCATGGACTTGCCCATTGTGACCTTGGATCTCTTGCCCAAAGAGCATGCTACCTCATACCATATAAAAATTAACCACCTTTCACCCCTCTCACCATTCGCACTCCCATTTCCTACCACCTCAAGGGACCTCTTGGAAACCATGACATTTGGTGATCATGTGACTACTTTTCACCCTTAGAATAATCAATCATGCAATGTCTTTAGGGTCTTACATTCATCACCTCCTCTAAGGTATGACCTACTCGGTATGATCCTAACCAATTAGGTGGCTTTCTTTCCCCCTCTTATCTTTTAAACTTCTTTATTACGTATTGATTACCTTATACAGGACTTGGTCCTCGACGCTTACCTTTGGGGTAATCTTATTCTTTTGCCACAATCAAAATCACCGATACCAAGTTGCCCACAACTCACCCACACCTAACAGGCCTAAACCCAAATCATGCCTAAAACATACCAACTCATTCTCATACCTCCTCATATTCTTCCCTAGCTCATGGGAGAACTACATCGGCTTGAGGTCCCTTTTCATCGGGACTATGTAGGCAACACTCCGAGGGCATGGGGCCCTTGGAGGTTAGCTCGGCCACTCTCTACCCTAACTAATTCATTTTTCATTTTCCTCAAATCACATTCTACCCTACTTAGTTTCCTTTTTATATCCAAAATTGGAAATTAAACCAAACAAACAACACATTGCTTCACATTTTTATCATCATCAAAACATACATTTATTTTGACTACCATTTCTTTACCATCATCATGCATATTTTATAAAACATCTTAAACATGACCCATATCATCATTCATTGCACAAATTAATGAATTAAAAACTCACCACTTTTAACTCAACCATGCCTATGACCTGACTCCATCACTATGACTAATCCCCATGCCTAAAACAAAACCTAATTCAACCATGCCTACAACTAAAATCCTGACCATGCCTACAACTGACTCAACCATGCCTAAACCTAACTCGATCCATGCCTATGACACTGACTCAATCCATGCCACTAACTCAGACCACCTAACTTCATCCGACCAACCCTGACTCAATCCATGCACTAGACCACACCTGACTCAATCCATGCCTATAACCTGACTCCATCCATGCCTAACACACCTATCACTCATCCATCTATGCATAAACAATCACATTCTAAACATCATCATCATCATCAAATCATCATAAATCATCAAATCATCCATCTCATTATATAAATCTGGATGTCCATACAATATACATGAATATCAAATAAAGTGTATCTCTCAAAACTCTCATATATAGCCTCACCATCTTTGGCATGTAGGCCGGTATATGCTCAAAAATACAAAACTCTCATACATCCTCACTCTCTTTGGCATGTAGGCTACTGGTATATGATAAAAATAAACAACACTCGGCACGTAGGTGGTATATATCAAAAATCAAAACTACATCAAAATCGGAGAGCCATATATCAGGCATCATCTCGGTGGACATCCTCCATATCTATATATCACTGTCCCCTCTGCCTCCTTGGCTCTTCTCGAGTGACCTACTAACATCTCCCCACCCATCATAGGTGGTGGTTGGGTCCCTACTGGTACATCAACTAGAACTAGCCTCCGGGAACTGGTGGCCTCACCCTGACCATGTCTTGGGGCTCGATGGCCCCTGTGCTCTCCACACTATGGGTGTGTGATCTGGTCCTCTCGCTAGAGGCCTGTTATGCCATGTACTTGGCATATGATAGAAAATCTATCCCTACCACCGTCAGCTGGTCCTGATAGTACTTGGCCTCATCTCTCACCTCCCGTAACCTAGATATAGGTACTATCTGTGGTGGCCCCATCGGCCTCGACCTATACCATCTGTGGGACCTGTCCCACCCCTACCTATATAATGGGACCTCCTGTCTTGGTGTGCATGGTGGTGCCATCGGCCCCCCCATGCTGTTTGTATATATCTGGGCTGTAAAGCCCCAAAATTTGTGTGTGCATGGCCAACTGGCCCTGTAACCCTATAACTATGCCTGTAGGGTGGCCACCCGACCATCATCACCATCTCCATCTCCATCCCCACCCTGGGCCATCTGGGCTGAAGACTAGCCACTGTGCATGTAACTCGGCCACCTCCACCTCTGAACTAGGCTAAATTGTCCTGCACCATACCCAACTGGGTAATCAAGGTCACACCTGCCCCTATAGGGCATCTCTCTCTGCACCGTGATGTGGCTAAATCCGATTGCCTGACACCCTGGGTGGTACTACTCATAAATGAGCCACCCACCACTATATATCTATTTGTCACTCTCGGCATCATCGATCCACTGGTCTACCACCTGCTCCTCCTACCCTATGGGTAGGCACTTGTCGGCTGTGGTAGAGGTAATGGCCTCTCCACGTCATCTCTCTGTACTACGGGAAGGGTGGAGGTATGTCTATAGTGAGTCCAAACTATCATCTAACCCTATCAACTGGGATCATCTCGTGCTCCCCGACATGATGCCCCTCTATCCATCTCAGTAGCTGAAGGCCATCTAGCTCATCATGCATCCACCTATATGAGGGATAACCCACATATGGTCTCCATATGATGTCCACTCCAGACAATCCCTCAATAGCCACCTGTAGTATGCTACATCATGTGTAGCCCTATCTGATCGCCACTCTCCAATCATGGGTACCCATCACCTATACCCCACCCACACCAATCTCGGTGGAAATGCATCTGCTCGGGGCATACCCACTAGGTGCACACAAACTATGTGCTCATAGGCCCAATAGTGTAGTAAAAAGGTGCAACATAAGGCTAAACCTACGTAGACACCCATATGCCCATAACTCTTTATATAGCTATGCACCAAGAATGTTTTGCCCTAGGAAAAATAGGTTCGATCCATCACCATGTCATGTAGTACCCCCATCAATGTGAGGGAAATCTCCCTCCCTCTACATCGGTAGTGTGAAACAACACATTGCCTCCATCAATAAAACAACTAGCCTCGTCTCCTCTAGACGGGTTGTGTACATCCCCCATAACTCAAGCTAGCACTATGGAATGTCATGTCTACCAGTCCCTCCCCAAACACTATCAGCATCAACTCCTCTCGAGGCCTCGGAGGAGATTGAGTACACCTGTGTCCCTAGTATCGGTAACTGCGTAGGATCCTAAACATGTCCTCCAGGGTGACTATCATCTCACCCGTCGGTAGGTGGAATGTGTTGGTCATTGAATCCCATCTATCGATGAGAGTGACCATCAGACTCGGCTACGGACTACATGCCGATAGCGTTGGACCCCAATCAGGCCCACCTCCTCCATGTGCCACCACTCCTCAACTGTCACCATGCCTCGCACTCTCAAGAGTAGGGGTGGCACCCTGTCTCTCATCATGACTGATCTCTCCCCTACATCCAATACACACATCAAATTAATTTCCCTCCACCAAATACCCAAAACCACCCAAAATCTCACCCTCGACACCTTACTTATACCCACTATCTCACCTCTTTCTTTCTTCCCAACCTACCTTCCTATCACATTTCTATTCTATTCTACCCTTCCCTATCTCACCCACTCGACCTAGGACCCTTTTGGCCCCTTTTTCTCCAAAACCTGACTGGTTCCGGTTATCTCTAATCGACCCTGGTCACCCCTAAACTGACATCGGTCACCTGTTTCATGACCGATACCGGTTTGACCCTATTACATCGACGCTAAGCTAACCCCTAACCCCGATGCGGGTCACTATCGGTGAAAAAAATCCATGACCCCAAACCCTCCCCTCTCAAAAACCTCCCTCTCCTACCTCTTCTACCCACCCATTCTCACCTACACTTCCCCTCAACCTCATCCCATCCCCTATTCACCCACTTACCTCTCTCCCCACTCCTATTCTACCCAATTCACCCTCCCACATTTCAAATATCATTTCCCCCAAAACAAAAACCCAATTTTTCCACACCGACCTATCACCTAATCTATCTTACAAAACACAGAAAGGGTTTGATGCTTACCTCATCATCATTGCCATCACCATGGTGGCACATGTCTGGCCACTACACCGGTGGCCCACCCGATCCCTCTCTCGGCCTCTGCCATCACCAATCTGTCACCTCACCTCCAACCAATAAACTCAACCAATTTGATCTCGTGGACCCACCTCTCAACTACCAATCACCCATCATTTAGCTCACCAACTCAGCTTTCCATTCCATCCGGACACTTTCTAATTTTCCCTCTCTCTCGTGTCATTTTCCTCTATTTTGCATGGGACAAATGATTCCAAAAAATGTGGATTTTTAATTTTTATAACATCCCTGACCTAACCGACGTCGGTTTTACCTTCAGGCATCGGTCATGTGCCCTACCTTACCATGATTGGTTACCCTATACCGGCATTAGTTACCCTTGACCGACATCGGTCACTCTCTCTTCCACATTACCTAAATTTCACCCTATTAATCTACCCGTCACTCTTTTTTTCCCTCACCCAACACTTACCCGACCATTCACCTCACCCTCTTGACCTCATCATCTACTACCTAACCTCATCCTCATTTGGGGACTCATTATTTTACCCATACCTCGGCCCTACCCATGCCGTGACCTAGATACTTGGACCTGGAACATCGCTAGTGACCTTTGACCTCATGTGTTTGCTATAACCTTGTGACACTATTACCTGTGTTGATTGACTTAATGACCTTACCTTGCCTCTTTGTGACTGTTTATCCTGACCCAACCCTCGGTGTATTGAGACATACCTAAACATTCCTACACCTAACCTACATCATGTTTCCTGACCATATCCTATACCTTGGATACCGGAATCACCTCAACCTTGTTTGGATAAACCTATCGACCTTAGACAATGTAGATTTTTCCTACTCTTCAACTTGGTACCATGTTGTAGTTTATACGTGTGTGTGCATTTGACTATTACTACCTTTGACCCTGACCCATTACCTAGATTACCAAGTAGACCTTTTTCCTTTTTCCCCATTACCCACCTTCCTCTTCATCACATTCACCTTTTATCAAACCACTCACCACTTCTACCTTTTTCCTCATCAGTTCCTGGTTTGAGGGGGATCACCTTCACCCACACATGGGGTAACCACATCTTATTTTTGTCAGTGTCACTTACCAATACAAGCTACGCAACAAAAGGGGAAAAATGTAGACACTAAAATTGGGTCACACTCCCCTTGGTCCCTCGATAAATAAATACCTTGAACACATCCACCTAGCCATGGCCCCCTTCACCCCACTATAATATTAATTTAATTATTTAAATTAAATTAATTCATTATCCTCACCATATTTATTATTTAAATATCCTAATTGAGATAATGCCCACATATCCACCTCACTAGACACCTCATCTAGCCACCTCATCCTAAGACCTATTCTTAGTAAGTTTGCCATAACTAACTAAGACCTACCCAAACCCTAAAAATCAATGCCTACATTCCCTCTAACCATATTCCCACCATGTTAGAAGGAAGCTTCCATGCTAATCCATGGGGTAAATGAAATGAGATCCAAGAAAATCAAGGGGATCTGCTAGTTTAGTAAACCTAGGAAATCCCGCCCTAACCGATGCCGGTTACCCTTAACCACCACCGGTTAAGCTGGAACCACCGTTCGGTTACCATTTAATCCCAAAAACAACCTTATTTTGAGGTTGGCACATTTATAGAGAGAGAGAGACATCTTCTGAGAACAAGTGATGAAACCAGAGCTGCATGCAAGCAGAACCAACATCCGTACAAGCATCAGAACATCCATAGCTAGCACCTGAAGCAACCACAAAGCCATTTGTCTTCATGGGAGCATCGGGGAAGTGCCAACACCACATCAAGTCCATTCCATTTGATCACCCACCATTACCAACTAGGCATCAAGTTCATACAAATAGTAAGTTTTGTTAACCAACACCTATTCATTTGTCATTTGGTAGATCCTTTTACATCTGTTATTAGTTTTTACTTTCATTTCTATTCCCCCATCATTTACCTCCATGCAAACTTGACCATATTTTTATCCACATCCTTACATTTCCCCTACCTGGACCTAAATCATTCCTTGTGCATACCTCAGATCCATACGAATCTGGCCATTTCCCTTCCATCTTCATCTAACCCGGATCTATCACCCAACCAAGTTTTATTGAGTTTCTTGTACCCCGACCATACCGACGCCGGTCACCCATAACCATCACCGGTTAACCTAAACTGACGATGTCGGTCTCTGTGTCTTTTACAGAAACCTAGATCAGAGCCTAAAGTCTCCACCAAATACCCTAAACTACCCAGAACCTGACCCTAACCAGTACCAATACCCTGATAGTGACCTTGACCTTTAGATTCAATCATAGCCTAGCCTATTGTGAATGAATTTTCTTATTGTAGATGAATGAGATACCTAAATCATTTTAACTACAGTAGGATTTCCTTTATTTCTCACATTAAGTTGTTTTAAACAGTGGATTGACAACCATCTAGGAAGTATCACACTTCCCGGATCTAGCACACGCTAGGTAGTCCACTGCATATATTGTTTAAATTTTATTTGGTGGTCTTGTGTTATTTTGTGAAACACCTATTTCTAGTCAACGATCTAGAAGGTGAGTGCATAACCATTTGAGAAATGAGTTATCAATTTTGTGGGTCCTATTTCACCCTACGGAGGACTAGATCATGTTATATCATTACTTGCATAGATTATCGGCAAGGTGGGAAGAAACAACACCTCTGAAAGGATTGTCGGTGTTCTGATAGCTAGGTTTCTATGGGAAAATATTATTACATAGTATGGATGTCATTTAAGTATGACAAGTGATAGGGGCACACACTTTCTAAATGAGACAATCATAATTTTATTGGATGAATTAATGATTACACAGCATAAGACTACACCATATCATCCTTAGGAAAATGGGACTGATGGGGCCTTCAACAAAATTTTGAGCCAGACATTGACAAAAATATGTGATGTTGGAAGAAAGGATTGGGATGATAAAGTATCTGCAGTACTTTGGGCATATCAAACAACATATTAAAAGGTTGAACAAAGCCTCACCATTTCAGTTAGTGTTTGGCGTAGAAGCAATTCTTCCTATGGAATTCATGATACCATCTTTGCGTATTACGCATGATGGAGGTCTAGCTGAGGAGCAAGAATTAGAAGAATGGACAAAATTTTTAATCAAACTAGACGAGCGATGAGCCATAGCACATTGGCGTCAAAAACAAGAAAAGGCTAAGAAGAAATCATGGCATGTGAGACACATCGGTAATAAAAAGTTTGATATTGAATGAGATGGTACTCCTTTATGATTCGAAGTTTTTGCACTATTTAGGAAAACTCAAAGTACATTGGTTGGGGCTATATATTGTCACTCACATACTAGAAATAGGTGCTTGATGGAATAAGGTTACCTAGATACTTCAATGGGAGTAGGTTGAATCCTTACTATAAATAAGTCTTCTTGGTGTTTCTAATAAGGTAGTGTTCTTGATTTAGATTAGGTTTCTAATTCTTCATTTCCTTAATATATTTCCTTCTTTTCCACTATGCTTTGTCAATTTAGTTGGTGTTTTTTTGTAATAAGTTCCTTTACCTTTTGAAGCTAATTACTATTTGAAGAATTTTTATGCGTAGAGGACTGCACATTCCCTTAGTGTGGGGTAGGTTTTTAATATCTAGGTACAAGACTAATGAAAATAAGTACACATGAAAGGAAAAAACTACTACGGGTGCTATTCAAGTTGGAGAATGGAAAAAAAGAGATTACTTCTAGAAAAAATGATCATAGATGGAGATGAATGAAGAAATAAGTATAATGTGAGGTAAGTAGGGGCCATAAGAACTACCAAGGGAAGGCATAGTGGCAAGGTACTTAGGTGCAAGGAAGTGCACTGAAGAGAAGTTTGCAGCCAAAAGGTATGAGGGTGTGCTATAAGGTTATAGCTTGGGCATGAAGATGTACCACGTGGAAAGAATGAAATTGGTTGATTAATGAGAGGATTGTTGGTAGGTGAAGGAGTAATAAATATACTTAATTTTTGAAAATCTATATAATAACGGGATGCAAGTTCATTCTTACCATTGTAATTGTGATAATTTGAAAGATCCAAGTGTGACCGAAATATGTGAGAAGAGTATTCAAGTGCGAAGAGTGTGAATCGAGATGTGATGAGTAGATTTTTGCATAGAGAAATCTTGCATCCCCAGTTGCGAAGGGTTTGAACAAAGCAAGGTGTTATAAAAGAGCTAAGGCATGTGATTTCAACTAGGGCATGCTGAATCGAGCTAGGGTTTGGGTTTACATGTTACAGGAGATAAAAGGTGAGTATTTTAAGTGAGGAAATTACGGGTTGTATATGGAACAAAGAAAGCACCTACCATAGGAGCTAAGGGGAAGAATAAAGTGGAAGTAGAGGTTAAAATGACTCATGAGAGTAATTTCTCAGAAATGTAGTATTTAGAGGGTGTGATTGTGTGGGTCAAGAATGGGATTCCCACATCTAGAAGAGAAAAATTAGTGAGTACAACCATTGTATAACTGAAAATAAGGAGTTGGATGCGTTATTAAAAACAAACACGAATAAGAACACAACAAAAGACATGCCGATATATGACGATGTTGGGGAGAAGTTATTAAATAAAATCAAAGTCTACCAGTTATACGAGCTGCCATACTTTGGGAAATATGAACCATTGTATCACTGGTTGATGAGTAGGGTACATGAATATTTCTTCTACTTTGCAGGATGCATGGTAAGGATTACAACCGTGTTGATCTCAATAGTAACAAGGTTGAAAGGCACATGGGTAGATCTAAATGGTGATTTAACTAATAAAGCCATAATCTTGGAGACAAGGAAGGAGTTGGGGTACACCAAGGATCCATGTGGCATAGACATTGATAAATTAAAGAAGTACTCAATCATAAAAGCAACTACACACTTAGTGACAAAGTTGAATGACCAAGAAAGATGGTCATAAGTAAACACAATATGGCTACACATTGTAAAGAAGATGTCACAAGGAGTGATTTACAACATCTCTAGTTACATCATGTACATGAGATAAGATCAATTTTGGGGTTGTTCTATTGTCTCTGGTGTTTATGGAAATCGGGGTGCCCGATGGGCCAAAGGAGAAAATCTAGGAATACCCTATGGAGAACAAGTCACATGCAGAAAGATTTAGCAAGTACTTGTGCAAAGGATCAATGAGTGGACTAGTCAAGTAGAGGGTAGAGAAGTGGTATGATAGACTCTGCACAGCGTTTGAAGAAGAGTGGCGCATACCCAAGGAGTTTCCTTCGATGGTGGGTAAGGCAGTACAGTTTGTAGTTTACCAACATTTTTACATCGCGTGATTTACGATGAAAGATGGGGCTTGGAGACCATGGTGTAAATTACCATATGCCTTCACGAACAATATTTCTAAGCACCAGTTCATCAGTTTTTAGATGTGCATTTCCTAACCTTCAATGTAGACAAGGTAGATTGCGACTACCATACACTGAGAAAGACATATGTATATCTAGGACGAACTGCCTACACTGACAAGATTATCTCGGTGTATTAAACATGAAGCCAGTAAGCTTGGACGTTGGAGACATTGGAGCAGCACTTGTGTATCTTCAAATCAAGCCCAAGATGGAGAACAATAAGTATATGGATAATGAGTTCACACTCCCGGGGCCGCTAAAAGGTAAGCATATAGTTGAAAATTTTCCAACACCTAATCCCACGAGAGACAATATAAGTAGATGATGAAGAAGAGGAGCATGAAGATAGTGGTGGTTTGGAGCATAGAGGCAAGAGGTAGCCTCTAGCTATGGAAGAAGCTTATTGCATGACTACTCCACCCTGACCACAAAAAGGAGGGGATGAGGGTATAGATGCGGGACAAGGAGAGTGTTGCTTCAAAAGGGTATTTAGGAGAACAAGAACCCAAGGTGTTACTCCACAATCAGTGCGAGATCACCTTGACTCTCTCCATAGAAGGATACAATTGAGAAGAGAAGAAGGAATTTGAAGTTGAATGAGGAGGTAAAAGAGTGGGGATATTGCGCTGAATCTCTTACACCTTTAGAGGATGTGGAAGAACCAAAGGACAAAGATATGAAGGATGGAGAAGAAGAGAAAAAGAGGTAGATGAGATAGCACAAGAGACTGCTTAGGGAACAAGAACAATCTCCAAATCTTGACGCTCAAATTCCTAAGGGGCCAAGATCGAAAAGAACAAGTGGAGAATATGTTGCACTAATCATGGGCTATGTTGAGGACATAGGTAAAATTATCCATGCTCATTTTCAAAGAGCAGTGACACCAAAGGAGTTGTATGGGTGAAATTTGATGGATGAAGATATGGTAATCATGCACTCAAGGAAGTAACTATCATGGTCTATGCACATGCACACGGATGAGCTAGACTTTTATGTATGTGAAGATTCATGTGTCTTATGGAGGTTGAAGAAGACACCTCGGAGCCAATCACATAACAATAAAGCCTACTATTATGTCAGATGAGCAAGTGACCAATACTTTAGTGAAGGTATCAACAAAGGTGGCATGGTGAAATATGGATAAGGCTGCAACAATTAGAGTGCTAAGAGAAGAGCTCAAAAATAAGGATGTAGAAATAACATGCCTAAATCAAGAAAAATACTTGGCATAGAAGAAGAACATTGTTTTCATCAGCATGGTAGAGGAATTTGGGGACAATATCATGAAATCAAGGCCACACTTAGAGCTTCAGGTACCTAAAATGTTTCTTTCGGAAATGCATTATGTAAGTACCTTGGTGGACTTAGTGCTTGAATATGGACCTCTATACATGCCAAAACCAAAGAATCCTGAGAAGGAAGCAAAGCGAGAAAAGGATTTGGTGATGAGAAAGATTGCATCATATGAGGGGTTGCTTCATATATTTTATGAGGAACTAAAGAAAGAAGATCTATCACTTTGAATATTTGTACAGCCCTAGAAGTTGTTATAAGAACCAAAACCATGGTAGAGGATGATGAAGTCCTGAAAGCCATGCAAAATGAGACCTTAGGCCGTGTAGAATGATTAATGCTTCTCAAGGAGAAGTACGAGGCCCTTATAGCAGAACAAGAACCACACAAGGAAAGGCTCGATGAACTTGGGAAACTCATCATGAAAAATATGGACTTATTAGAAGGAAGAATGATTACCATGTCCAACATTGTGTTGATCTTGCAAAATGAGAAAGGAGAGATTGAAAAATATGAGCTAGAGTCAATTGTAGTGGATATCCCAGAAAAGGCGGAGAAATTTGCGCTTAATGATTGGAAGACTTTAGAGGTAGAAATAAAAGAAGAATATCCATAATTTATTCTTTAGGTTGAAGCAGATGATGTTGCAGGGTAAATTCATTCTTTTATTCATAAAATTATTTCTATTCTTCTATTCATATTCTTTGGTTAATTTTGGAGACAACCATTTCTGGAGTGGAAATGCAATTAGTGTGGGGTAATGTTAATCGGAAAAAATTTTGAACTTAGTGAAGAACATATAGAAGGTTTGTGTGGAAGAGTAGAACACATTCAAAAGCGTGGGAGGATCGGGAAGGAATCACACGCTGAGGATAGAGACAGATTCGGTACTTAGCTATTTTCATGATGAGGATCTATTTTTGGAATATGGCGTGCGAAGCACACAAAGCTAGTTAGGGACTTGCATGTCACGCATTGGCTATTTTTGAGGATTAGTTATGAAACTTTTTAAATGGATACAAGTTGATAATAGATTTACTACTAATGAGTTAATTAGAAGAAGTCTATTTTTGGCGCATTTGCATGTGTGGTTATTATTGTAACGACATGTGGCTAATAATAGCATATGACCTATTTTGGGATTAGATAAGTGGTGAAGGGAAAGTTCCCACCCTTATGAATATGTAGTGAACTGTGTAGTATGAGATATATATGTATATAAAGAGATAACATGTGAGAAATGAGTTATTGTGAGGTTATGCTACCAAATCTGATGCATGCATAAACTATGGTATTATCTATTGTAATAAGCTTCTATGTATTTATTGTGTTTAATACAATGGAATGTATTGGCTGAATCAAAGTATCAAATCCTAAGTATAATTGGTTCTTGCATGCTTGATTTCATCATGGTTATCTTTTAAGTCTATTATTCTCTAGATCTAGATTTGAATATGCATTATAGAATGATATATTAGTTATGGATCTGAATGCTTTAAGTATTCATCATGTTAACATCCTGCAATAATAACCCTAAAGAGGGGCCTAGTACCTTTGTGTACTTTGGTGAGTGCTCATTCTATGCTAAGTGATGCTAATGCACAGGCTTTTATTGGTGAATTCTAGGCTACATCACTATTTACAAACATATATTTCATTTACAGTTAGTAACGACTTACTTGATAAATGAGCCAATATAAAGTAACAATTTTTAAATTCTAAAATAACATATTCCAAGACTAGAGGTCACTAAGCTTGATGTTTACAACATTGCCTAGCTATTACAAGACAACACAAGGCAACAAATATTCCAAGACAAGAAAAATATTAAAGATTTTCCTGAATACATTTTTCAAACAAGAATGGAGACTATGGTTGTTAAGATTCTAGTTGACTCACATACAATATAACTAGGATGGCTCGCCTGAAAACCGAGCTAAGAACCATTATTATATTTAGATTTCCATATTAATTTATCATAATCCTACCATGATATTTGAATCCTAACGACCTGCTAATGTTGAATATTATTAAATAGCATTGGTGTAACATAACAAATACTTGAGTTTATTTGGTGCTAGCATATTTGTTTCCTTACATATAGGAAAATTAGTAATGACCCGATTGAAAAATGAACTCGCTCCTTTATTAGATTTGGATATTACATTACTACCTTTTAAGACTAATGACCACTAGGGTGGATGTTTACTTTAATTATTTGAGGTTCCAAGACAACAAATATTCAAAGACGATTAATTTAAATGATTTTTAGAATACACATATTCCAAAACATTTTTTTTTGCATTGCGGCCGCTGCTTTCAATATTTTATTTGAAGTCTATCACATGATATTTGAAGCCTAACACACACTAATGTCATAGATTATTCCACTGCATTTGTGTAACATAATAAAGAATTAAGATTAGTGACCGCTAGGATAATTCTTGTCTTTGCATTCAAGATATTGATTAACGACCTGACTAAAAAATCAAAACTGAACTAAACTCCAACACCAATTGTTTATCCAAGTGGCCTCTAAGTATAACATGCTATTCAAATTTTATTACATGATATTCCTAGCGTCTACTAGGATATTTTCTATCTTTTATTCAAGATAATTTATAATGAATCAATTGAAAATCTAACTATGCTCCCCATAATTATATTTAAATTTTAAAAGACTATTTTTAACGACTATTGAACCGTTAGGGTGGTTTCTCACTACATTTATTTCCTAAATACTCGTGATTCCAAACAAAAATTTAATCCTAGCAGCCACTAAGATCAATAGTATATTTGAAGTCTATCACATGAATTCTAAACAAAAATTTAAGTATACCAACCACTGGGTTAAATATGTTATTTGAATTAGCATTGTTGCAACATCATAGAGGCTTGAGGTTAGTGACTACTAGGATAGTTGTTGTCTTGCATATAAGACAATTAATAATGACTTGATGGATATTCAAATACACGACTAGAAAAAAATATTCAAATACATTAAGGACCCAATCCCACCTCCATGTCCCGCATAGATAAAGTGCTCCTCCACCACTCCAATTCATAGATCTCGGATAATAACATCATTTGTCATTCAAAATTTACAAGTAGTTTGTAATCATCAACCCAAGTTCCATTCCCATTGAGTTCATTAGATGCTTTAAATAAGTGGTCATGGGGACACATTTAGGTAGGGTAAAACTTCTCCATATAGACCAAACGGAACATAGCGGGGTGCTTTGAATGCACCCCACAATTATATTTCAATTTAAAAAGATTATTTTTAGTGACCGATGACCGCTAGGGTGGTTACTCACTACATTTCTTTCTGAATACTCATGATTCCAAACAAAAATTTAATCCTAGTGGCCATTGAGCTCAATAGTATATTCGAATTCTATTGCATGAATTCCAAACAAAAATTTAAGCCTAGTGGTCGTTGTGTTCAATTTTAAGCCTAGTGGCTGCCGAGGTTAAATATGTTATTCGAATCAGTGTTGTTGTAACATCACAAAGGCTTGAGGTTAGTGGCCGCATTAGGACAGTTGTTGTCTTGCATACATGAAAATTAATAATGACTTGATGGATATTCAAATACAAGAATAGACAACAAATATTCGAAGACAAGATGAACTCAAATTTTCCATCAAGTGTTTACCATAAAAAATTTTCCACCCCCTCCCACTTTTTGAGAACTTAACTTTGATGGATCCTCAAAAGGAAACACGAGCCTATCAAGAGTGGGTGTTTAATTAGAGATGTGGATGGAAGTTTAGTAATAGTTGGGTCCTTTCCTTTAAAGGACGACACATGTAATGAGGTAGAGGCTCAAGCTTTGTTGGAAGGTCTCAAACTAGCGGTCAACATTGGTTGTGAAGCTTTGGAAATTGAAGGTGATTCCTAAGTGGTAATAAATGATGTTTGAAAGGGAAAATATTTGTCCTGGAAGTTGGATTATTATATCACCAACATTTTGCATTGGTTGAGAAAAATCCCTAAGTGGGTTTTAAACCATAATTATAGAGAAGCAAATTGTGTCACTGATTTCTTGGCTAACCAAGGCATCATTAAGAGAGATGGCCCGATGAAACCAGGATGAGATAGCACATGGGAAGATTCACCAGATATCATATCTTGGGAAGGGGGAACAAGGTTTAATTAATTTTTGTGACCTAGTTTCCTTTTTATTCTTTTGTTTGTTTATGGTAGCTAGAGATGGTGTGGAATTCGATAGACAATTATGGAGTTCCCTTTACTTCCTTTCCTTTTACTACAAGGTGCAAAGTGTGAGATGGATTTTTTTGGGAGCATTTCTTAGGCTCGTATTAGGATTATCTTTAGGGTGGTGTAGGGTTCTATCTATGATTCAATTATGATGATTCTAGGGGAGGAATATTTGGGTGAGTCATCCAAAGCTCGAATTAATTCAAAAGTTTCCTATTGGTTCATGTCCCAAATTTTTTAGTTAGGTATAATATTGACAAGGTGAGAGATATTGCCCTCTACTTCAAGGGGTTTGTCATAGAGTAAGCGAGGAGGGTGATAGCTGAGATATATTCTAGGAACGTGGTTTTGATGTAGTTTGATTCCAACATTCATGTTTTTTTACTGAGGGGCTTGGTGAAGGTAGCTGGCTAGAGAAGCTAGATTTGCCTATGATTTTGGCTCCCTTTGTCTCGGACTCTACTTGTGTGGTTGGTATGCAAAGGAAATTAAGATTTACATACAAATTATTGATGTGCACTACTCATGTCGGTGTCTCGGTAGGTGGGAAGATGTCTTCACATCCAAACGAGATCAACCTCTTAGGTGTAATTTTTTTCCTATCCTGTTTACTAGTGGTTGGGTATTTTTTTGTTGTCGATGTTGTGTTTTCATGGCTTGCAAAGCATAGTTAGTTTTTGTGGTTTTTTTTTGCTAGGTTGTGTGATTTATTTGATTATATTTCATGTTTGTAATTGGGTGGGATCTCACCAATCTCCAAGTTATAAGATCCTGTCAAAAACATTAAATCATCTAAAAAAATATTTAAAGACAGGATAGATTTTAACGATTTTCTAGATTACACGTAGCCCCTAAGATCGATGCTTACTATACTCCCTTCATGTAACACAACAAATTTTAATGAATTTCGTAATTACACATATTTAAAAATAAATTTTCAGCCTAATATCTATTGATTTCAATATTTTATTCGAGTTCCACCACATGATATTTGAAGGATAGCGGGTGCTAAGGTCATACATTATTTCATGGCATTGGTGTAACATAACACAGTCTTGAGATTTGCGGCTATTAGGATAATTCTTGTCTTACATTAAGGATCCTTTAACCTAAATCTATAAATATTGTTTTTTTACATTGACAGAAAGATATCCTAGAATATATAGACACTAGTGGCCACTAGTCTTCACTTCTACCAAAAATTGAAAACTTGAAACAAACCAAATTTAATAGTGAGTAATTGTTTAAATTTCTTAGTGCAACACATAACATAAACTTCTACTAATGATTTATTGTATTTTATAATTAAAGGAGGGTTGAAGGGTCCCTTTCCCTTTACATTATAGATACAATGAGAGGATCAGTCTAAAAACCCAAATGATACAACAATACTTTGGTGAAAAAATGCAAGGGCCAATGCCAAGAAAAGAAGTGGTTGGGAATACAAAAAACCCCAAACTAGTAAGCCAAATAGTATGATTCGATAACAATGGAAATGGAAACACTATATAAAAACCAAAATAAAGATACAACATTGACATTTTTAGAAGCAATAATTTATCCAAAACACATGACCATTCCTAACCTCTACCTGAATGGGCCTAAAAATGGTTTCGCTGGATGTTTCAGAAAAAGATGCTCTTTTCTAGAAGTAGAATGAATCTTTAACCAATTGTACACCTCACAAAATTTCTGATGAAGAATACCCCAACATGTCAGTTCTTGTTGCAGTAGAGAAGAAATAACATCTAGATCAAGAAAGTGGAGCGAGCTACCACCCATTGCTAGTGTCTAGCCCCATTTGTCCACTTCAAACACGAAATGATATAGGACATGAAGCTGTTTGAAGAACTCTCTAAAAATTTATGTGTGCACCAAACCTTCCTATTTATAAAGAGCATCAAAAAGCAAAGGCCATGATGTAATCAATATTTTTCCATTTCTGCTACCATGCCAACCCTACACGATGGCTTGATCCAATGATGACCCATCTCCAAAGCACAATCCTTTGTTGGGTGTATGATAAGTATATGATAAAGGAACATCAAAGAAACTTCCACATTTACCCTCAAATATCCCTATAAAGAAAAATAATCATCTTAAAAAATTCCCTCAATTGCAACCAGGTCTTGCTCTGATTCAATCCAAAAAATGGATTTCAAACGATGAGGCAAAATTTTGGTATAAAATACCATTTCACAACCATGGAAAATTGTATGAAAGGAAAAATTGGTCTGGCCATGACAGAATAAATGAAATATCGTGAAAGAAACATGAAAGGTGTGAAAGTAAAGGGTAGCGATAAGATAAATATATGGAGTGAATATGCCATTGCATTCTTCAAATTAATACAAGCTTGTCAGCGGCTTTAATATCAACATTTATTGGAAAAGGTGATGAGTCTGACCAATCAAGATATTTATTGCAAATCTTATCACAAAATATGCCTATTTAGTAGCTATCTTAATAGATAAGATTTAAGGTCCAATATGGAGTTAATGAGAGCATACAAAGGGAATTTTAATCACACAAGATTGATTTTCCCTGACAAGGTTTACATTTTAATGACGATGTTTTAATATGGGATTCACCTCCAATAATTAATTCATTACTATTCGAGTCATTAGCTAGGGAAAAATAACATTCCAATGCTTAAACTTACTAATTTATACATTTAATATTTTAATAAATTTCTAGTCATTAGTCACCCATTATTTTTTCATGGCTACCACGCCATACAAGCTTCGAGGATACTTCTTCTACTATGATCTACTTGTGTTAGGGGAAAGGAGCCAATGACCATGTATGGGCCAATGACCATGCATGGGTTAATGACCGTGAGTGGGTATGTGAAATAAACTACCATTAGTTGCTTGAATTCAAGTTAAAAATTAAATAAAAACTAGCTAATAAAGTAAGTCACATCAAGTCTAATCAATAAATTATCCAATGAAATGGTGCCACATAGACAACCAATAAAAAGTGATTTTACTATCAAGTAAAGGGTTGCCTTAAATTCCTTTGTATTCAAAAATACTTATTTTAAGTTCCTTAAAAATATGTTCTCCACATAATTTAAATGTGATAAAGAAAATCGGCATATAAAAAAATCATGATCTATTAAAGGGTATTTTTAAAAAAAAATTATGATTGTTAAGTGACTCTAGCGACCTCTTACATTAGGATTCACGATAACTGGCTCATTTCCTCTCGTGATCTAAACTCTTCTAACTAGGTGTTTATGTTTCATTAACTAAACACACTTTCTTGGTTCTGAAAAGAATTTTTATTTATATGAAAATATATGGATTACATTTTATGCACAAAATATAAAATGAGAACTACATAATTCATCAGCCTTCTTGAAAGTATGTACTCAAGGACTTGGCTCTGTCAGGGATAGTCCATCTAATATAAAATAATTACAAACAATGACAACAAAACTATTGAGAATTTTTTTCATCGTTAAAATGGATTCCTTGATATTGTAGAGGCTAGGGACCACTAGCCTTCTCATCAAAGAATAATTGGTAAACATAAAAAAATTCTCTTCACGACCTTTAATCCTTTATTCCTGAGCAAGGTTCGTGTACATCTTTGCCCTTGATGTTTAGTAAATTGTTACAGAATATTATGTTTAATGGGTAATTTCTTAAAATATACATGGCGAAGATGAATAGAATAAATATTTAGGTTTAAAATATGTACTTCTATTATTATGCTCCAACACTTATATTTGTTGATAATGTAGACAATTAATTTTTCATTGATTAAATACTTAGTGGTCGCTAAAATTTTTCATTGATACCTTAGCGATCGCCAAGAATTTTCATTTATTTGATGTTCCAAGACAAGAGAAGACAACTAATATTCAAAGACAAGAAAGATATTTACCACTTTCTGAATAAACATACGTGATTAAAAATATTTACCTCTTTTTTGAATACACATAATTAACAAAAATATTCAAAGTCTATTACATGTTATTCCTAGCCTAACATACTATCTTGATGTTAGTGACCACTAGGATATTTGTTGTCTTTTATACGGGACAAGTAGTAATGACTTCACTAAAAACTAACTATGCTCCATTATTATATTTAAATTTTACAAGACTAGTGACCATCGGGAGGATGCTTACTACATTTCTTTGATGTTCCAAGACAAGAGAAGACAACAAATACTCCAAGAAAAGAAAAAAATATGATTTTTTTAATATACATGGTTCAAAACGCATATTCAAGAGAATACAATACACATAGTCAAACACATAATCTTAATCCTTATGCTCGTTAGGTAGATTAGCCACCACAAGTGATCTGTAAAATTCTACTTTGGAACTCTACAAATCACACAAATATTATGTTCTACTTTCAACTTTGGAAAATGACATATTTTCTTGAAAAATTAGAGCTTCGTGACTGATTACCTAGTGTTATAGAAAGGAATTTGTAGAGAAGGAAAGAATTCAAACTTCAACACCAACAATTTTATCCTAGAAACCTTCAATGGAGGAAAACCAATTGGGAAGGGCAACTGCTCTTTCTTCCCACTTTTATTGGTCTAATATAGACAATTACATATTACAATAAGTATGAAAATAAGAAACAATGTAAACCTTCTCTCCAATTACTTTCTTGCTCTATTTCTACACCTTGCTTCTATAATTCCATTCGATCTTGAAGATCTTGCTCACTGATCTCATTAAACTCTGCTTCTCAATCTCTATATATCTTTGAATTCCATTATCTTTCTCCTTTCATGCATTTATAGGCCTTCTCATGTCCTCATGTGCACTGGAGGATGTGAAAGGGCATGAAAGGGGAAGATACACGGTTGGGAACTTCAAATTTGTGTCCATTTGTGTTCCATTCTTATTTTTTGTTTGAAAGTGTTAGGACCCCCACCATGAGAAGCGGTGGTCTCAAGCTGCTTTGCCTTGGATAGGCGGTGGTTTTGAGAATGCCACCCTTACAAGGTGGTGATTATAAAACCACCTCTCCGCTCAGAGACAAGGTTCCTTCCAAAACCTCCATTTACCTCATTTTATTCACTTTTCTTATTCTCCTTCTTGGTGTTGATGGAATTAATGAAGTGGTGTGTTTTTAGGATCCCTATGAATCATACCTCCCCTACTTAAGAGGATTTTAGTCCATAACATCTTAGTGGGGGAGTGGTAGAGGAATCAAATCCCTCTTGTGCTCATTTGAGTACCACTGGGTCTTCCTTGGTGTCTTCTCTCGTCCAACCTCGCTAAGACTCTGTGGATCTCTTGTTTGTTTCTCCAGTGCTAAATTCTCCTCCGAGTTGTCTCAAGTACAATCCTCTTTGGAAGGTAACTTCTGTATCTTTCCTTCTTTTTCGTGTATAGATGGCGTTAGTGGATGTGATCTCTTGTAACTTGCTATTGTGTGCATCGCATGAGTATGGCCTAAATATTTCTTCTCCAACTCTTGCTCAATTATGGCCAAGGTCCCATCTTGTAGTGGTTTATTCCTTGCCTATCTTTGTCTCTTGAGATGGATTTTAGAATCCTCTCCAAGTATGATGTTGCTAGAGTAACCATCATTCCTTGTATCTCTCTCTTCTTCTTACTACCCCATAGTGGTCCAGGGTGAATCCATAGGTAGATCTTGTGTTTGTATAGTGGAAGTTTTTTTGCTCCTTGAAGAGAAGTACCTATGGTGTCTTCTTCTACAAAAATGACAAGTTTTATCCAAATTCTCCATCCTTTGGTCATAAATATTTGTGTTCTCACGTCCATTTTGTTTTTATTCCAATGAAAGATAAAAATTGATGATTTTCTTGAATAAGTCTTGGTTCTTTGTTGACACTTACCATATCCTTCTTTGATTTTCTCTGGTGTGCCCCGAATGTTAAAAATGACTCCGTCCTTGACCCATCTATACCAGTTATCCCTCCTTGTGAACACAACATCCCTGGCATACAAGTAAGGACTTCCAAAGACAACGTCAAATGCATCAAGTGGAATAATATCAACCTCTAATACATCTATGTATTGGGTATTTATCCCAAACTGAAACTTACACTTCCTTGTAACTTATATTTCTACACCCTTCTTCACCCATCCTAGTGGGTATGGATGTGGATGCGTGTAAGTCTCTAGACCAAGTTGTTCTACAACCGCATCAGAAATCAAATTTGACTGAGAACCAGAATCTACTAAAGCGTTTACCTTAGTCTTATTGATTTGGATTTTGATTTGAAATAACTTACTCATCTCTTCTTCTTATTTTTCCTCGGGCATGTTAGTGGCCATGCATCCCAACCTCTTGTCTACATTTGAATCATCCTCAATCTCCACCTCTCTTTCTGTCTTCATAGTGGCCATGGATTTCTTGGAATCCTTGGTTCGGTGCTTTGGGTGCGGTTCGGATGCAACTAACAACATGTGGCATCAATATTTCCATTTACATCACAATTATTATAGAAATTATTAGGATCTTTACAAGTATGCAAAGTTTTAGCAGCATGTTTAACTTTCCATTTATGTCTGCTACTTTTCTTCCCTTTTTCTTTGTCCTATTGTTCTGTTGACTAGTCTCCCTTTGGCTCTATTTCTCCTTGCTTCTTCTCGTCATAAATGTAGTATGCTTATATACAAGATTCATTGAGATCCTTGGGATTCATGGAGATTACCTTCCTCTGAAGGTGAGTGTGAATTCCTCCCAATTACTTGGTAAGAATGTCCTCATCCTCCAAGTCCATATTAAGCAACATGGCTTGTCAAAATTCTATAGTGTAGTCTTGCACACTTTGATTGTTGTCCTGTCTAAAGTACTATAACTTAATCATCATTTCATTCTTATGGCCAATAGGATAGAATTGATCTCTAATCAATTCTTTAAAACATTTCAAGTACTTGATAATATGATGTTTCTTCTTCTCACAAGTGGCTAGATGGGTTTCCCACCAATCCAGAGCATGACCTTCCATTTTGAGACATGCAAAGGTGATCCTTTGTTCCTCAAGGAAATTATGCACACTAAATTAGAATTCCCACTATCTTATCCATTTATCCAGTAGTTCTACATCTACTTGTCCTTCAAAATTCTATATTTCCACTTTCATTTCAACTTTAAAAGGTGTATGTGCAGATTTTACCTTCTCGCTTACAATTGGTGTCTCTTCATGCTCTTCCCATTCTTCCTCTTTGTGGCTCTTTCCGATATCAAATTTTTTGGTTAGTGCTTGAACCACCGATTCCATGGAATATTGATTAACCAATTTTTTTTTTTTGCAGATCTAAAATCTCTTCTTGTTTTCTATGCAATGCACCTAATTAGAAACAGTCAAACACATCACAACATGTCGATTTGTTATTATTAAATAATCAATTCTCAACCCTTATCACCCATGTTGGATTCCAGGTTTTCACAATGATGTAGTGTAACTCAAATATGTTTTTTACAGTGATGGGAATATATAGATGCTATCGGATGCTAGTCTTCACTTCTAGCAAAAAATTCACTACTTGAAACAAACCAAATTTAATAGCAACTAATTTTTTAAATTGCTTAGTACAACACATAATTTTTTTTTATTAATGTTTTCTTATTTTTATAGCTAAAGGAGGTTTGAAGTATGCCCTCTTGACCCAAAGTATGCTATAAATATTTATTCCTATTGACTTTTTCTCTATGAAAATAATTACATTAAGATATGACATCTCATTACTATTACACTATTGAGAAACAATATTTGTCCTTTCCAATTACTTACAAAATATTAATTTGTTTAATTCCTTTTTCAGGTAATATGTCTTCCATTGGCTGCACTCCATTCATGAAAATTCCTTTGATTGAAGGAGTAGAGGATTGGAAAAAGAGAGACAATGACTGGTTTGTAGAAATGCATTCCCTAGAAAATTACCACGGTGATATGTGGTTATTTTTATTGATGAGGATGTTTTCAAATAAATCAAGTATGGTACTAAATTCAAAAGTTATTGATGAGAAAACATTGCGTATTCAAGTTGAATGCATTGACTTCGTACTGAATAAGTGCCTTATTCTTGACATGGAGTTGGAAGTTTTATTGTTCAAGAAACTGGAAATGAAGGCTTCTGGAGAAAATAAGGCATGCTCTTGTCTTAAATATGGTTGGAATTTGGGGAATTTCAAGCGAGTTAGACTAAATGGGTTGTGGAAATGCCCTTGAATTTCATAATAACATGAATTTTTATTCAAAAAATTGTATAGAACTGAGGATACCTCTTCTATTTTTCATCATTAGAATAGAAAAAAATTACTTTCTCCACTGAAACATGCAAATCTATTTACAACACTGAGGATTTCTTATTTTTATAAATCAGAGATAGATACATCTAAGTCAAAGTTGCAAGGGCTTAAAAAGAATAAAAAATCAGCTTTTTTGTTGAAGAAAACGACTAGTATATTTGAACAAACATAAACTTCAAATTCTGAGAAATTAAAATTGTTTTTGTTCAATAGTTATGTATTTCCAATTGAATTTTCTAGGTATCATTTGTAATATCTAGAATATCAGTTACATGTTGTGCATGATGATAATGTTGACCTTATTGTCTATTCAATGTTGATTAATGTTATTCCTACATTGAGGGATGCACTTCTTCTTCCCTATTTACCTTCTACAAAGGAACTTGTACAACTCAAGGATCCAAATGACATGAAAAGGGATGAAGTGAAGTTATATATTATTGATGGCCAACATACCATTTGTGCCCCCAAAAACTTGATTTAAGGTAAATAAAAGTAATTACATACTAAGATGTAATTTAGAAAGGATCACAATATGTCTACACGCTCCTTGCAAAGTTATTATTAAATTTTGCCAACAGCACAACAATGTAAAAAAATTAGATTGATACAAATTTTATTGACGTACTTTGCAAGGGTCAAATTATTTGGAGATCTCTAGGATGTCCTCAAATTCGTAGAGTGGGAAACTCAAAGTCAGACGATTTGAAGGTAACAAAACTTAATTTTAATGCATTTGTTCTTAAAATTTAATATTATAATATGTATAAAATAAATATACTATTTCATCTTTCAATGTAGTGTTTCAATATGTAATGTCTTGCTATTTTCAAAGTGTCTAAGATAGATACCCTTCATGAAAAAATGGAATTTCTATATTTTTATTAGATTAGACAAAAAACAGGTTAAGGCACCCAAAAGGCATGTATGCAATAAAGGATACATTTTGAGGCGAGGAGAAAAAGAAAAATCATTGAAGAGCTATAAGAGAAACCTCTTTGAGTGGTCATAGAGAAAGAAAAAAACTAATAAAGGAAATCTAAACCTAAAAAATCAGTCAATGAGTCTTGATCCGAGCCAAAGAAAGATCTTGAACCTTAAACAACAAGATCTTGGAAGCCACCGAAGAGAGGAGCCATAGAACACGATCGAGACGAACTAAATTTTTGTTTCTTTTCTTGGACCCTAGTCCACTTATCCTTAGCAAGCCCCACCTAGGCCTTGGTGTTCATGAGGGATGAGGTCTCCCATCACCCGTTCAAGGAAAATTTCAAGTATGTCATCCGAGGAAATAAACAACCCACCAGTGGAAAATGACAACCACTGAAATTAAGCTTGTTGTCCCATCCACCAGGGAAGAATTTGAAAATTCATTTGATATTTTCCCCATCTAAAATTCTGCCACTATACCCATCTTCCCAACGAACCTTGGACCCCGAGCCCACCTGCTCTACCCACGTAGCCTCAACATCAATCAAAATTCACCAAGCACTACAAGTGTGACAACCTAAGAATCTCCTACCATCTTTGCATTAGTATTAGTATCTCGAACCTAGAATCGACTCGGCCTCCCCCTCGATTCGTTCTTTGATTGATCCATAGGCTCGAAAGGAAAGTCTAGTTGAGAATACAAGCCACCGTTAGACAAAATGCTACCAAACTCATAATCCCCCTAGGGAAAGGAGATTTCTAGATCCGGTCCACTAGAACCACAACATTCCTTCTCATCGAATCTAAATTTCGGTAATGACAACAAAAATACAGGATCTTTCATTAATAATCTCATGTTCACAATTTCCAGCCACCGAGTGAAGAAAAATTCATTTAGTAACTTTGAATCCCACGGGGATATTAATGTAGATCCTTGCAAAAATCAGCCTAGAATGCACTTTAGTAGTTGGATCCACTAGAATAAGCATACCCATCGACCTAGCAATCCATAGGAAGACTTCAGGCTCCCAAAACTCCAAAGGAAGCTCCGAGAGGTGAATCCAAATAGGATTGGCTAGAAGGTGAAAATACTAAGACATATCGGGCACCCACCGATGGAAGATAAACACAACATTTCCAAAAAACCAAGGTCCCTCCTTTGGTACTCTCTTCAACTCGCTTCATCACGAAACAAACAAGAAAACCCTCTCCAGCTAACGCACTTACTTCCACTTTGCATCTTCATTTTCTTCTACTCCACTCCATCATGGAGTCTATAATTCAGTCATAAACCTCCCCAAATAACTTTTCTTCCCATGTGGAGCCTCCTTTCATTGCTCCATTTGGCCTCTTCTGTCATCCAAAAGGGTTTCTATATTTACCTAAGGAAATATGGAAAAAATTGACAATTATGTGATTGCAATGGATTAAAATATTCCAGGAAGGATGGAAGACACTAAATACATTACCTATAAATGTGCATATCCCATTCCATCTCCAATCAACAATATCTTCTATTCTATCAACTAATCCATTCAATGTAGAATGTGTGATCATAGATTTATGTAATTTGTCTAGTGTACTCACTTCGATGTAATAATGGACCTACTTAAAGTTTTGGATCTAGTCTATTAAATTTTGTAATTATTGTTCTCTTACTTATTGCTTCTTCAAAAATGTTAAGAGAGACATTAAAAAATACATGCAAAAATTCAGAGATAGGGGAATCATTTATGGAAGGTTGTAACAAATTTTATGATAGTAGAGGAAAATTTAAGAGCTTGTGTCTTATGTACACAATAGCTGTGATGCTGGTAAAAAAACTACTTGAGAACCATGAACAACCTAGGTTTAGTTAGAAAATTATGGAATAATTTTTTTTTATTAGGAGTTAACGACCAAAGTCTCAAAGATAGTTAAATTCAACTGATAACTTTTCCCATTATAATAATTACTAATTCCACATTAAAAAGCAACAAGAGCAATAAGTCCACACCTAGCTCAAATCTCCCTAGGGATTAATTTAATTACTGATTACATTGACATTTTAACTAAATATTTCCTGATTAGAAATATCAGGGTTAAGGGACCTAAAACAATTAAATACCTAAGGTATTTAATTCCACAAGATCAAGACAAGAGCAAGGTTTAATTGTAATGAGAAAGGAATACATATTTAAAATCAACAGAGTAAGGTCTCACTTACCCACTCCCAGAACTTGATTAGGAGTGTCTACAACCAGGTTGTCATGTAACAGTTACCACTAATAGGTTCGGAACAATTCAATTTCATTGGGACATATTTTCTAGTTATTAACAATTATCAAGGTCACATGGTTCAAATTTTAGGGTTAGAAGTTTCAGTTAGGTTCAGGGAGTAATTTGCCCCCATACCCAACTCTCTAATGGATCAGAGTTTCAACTTTATTTTTCTCATACTTAACACTTCCAAAATTTCCCTAAACCATTCCTAATGGATAGGAAATTTTCTCACCTTTCGGTGATATAAAGAAGTCCTCCTAACTCCTTACAAAACTCAAGATATGAGTGGGTGGAGTTTTTAGGTCAAATTTTCCCCTAGGGGGACACGTGTCAAGAGGTGGGAAAGCACCTTCAACGGGTTGGCGGGTCACGGGGCGGCTTGGGGAATTTTTTTCCATCATGCGGGCACAAAGGAAAAAGTTCTTCCATGCTTCCGCAGGTCCCTATTGGACACATGTTGAGTCCTGGTGTAAGTGGGAAAGGGGTGAGGGGTTGGTGGAGCGCGGGGAATTTAGAGGCATTTTCCCTATTTGAGCACAAAGTGTAATTTGCATTTGTGTGCCCATGAGCCCGGTGGGGGACACGTGTCATGCCCCGGTTGAACATGGGAGGTGGGGCAATAGAGGAACTTAAGGCTTTTAGCCAGAAGGGAAAAAAGGATCAAAAGCCACGTGTGGGCCCATGCGTCCGTGAAAGGATAAATTCAAGGCACAGCATTGGAGTGGGGCCGTGGGGACAAAGGGGAAATTTCACCAAAAAGGGAATAGAGGTGCTAAGTCCAAAAAAATCTCCCGCACTTCCACCTAGCCATGTGTTGGCACGTGATTTTCCATGGGTTAACGGGGATGCGGGAAAAATTTGGAAATTTTTCCAAGGTCCAAAACTTAAAAGGGTTAAGTTCAAAAGGGGTCGCCTCTCCATCGTGCCACGTGTCAGCACGTGATTGGCTGCGGGTTGGTGGGGATGCGGGAAAAGTGGGAAAATTTTCCCAAGGTAAAATTTTTCAAAAAGACAAGTTTAAACTGGTCCGCCCCTCCGAGGTGCCACGTGGTAGGTCTTGATTGGTTGTGGGATGGCGGGGCTGTGGACTTTTTGTGGAATTTTTTTCCAAAGTCAAAAATTAAAGTTAACAGTTAGATTTATTTTATTTTTGAATGCCAAATTGAAGTAAAACTTCAAATGGCCATAACTTTTGATAGGAAGCTCAGATTTGGGAAAACGAGGACTTTCTAGAAAGCTCTCAAAGCCCTATTTACACAAGAGTCATAAATTTTAGAATTTTATGAAGTTTAAGTTATAAAGTTTGAGAAACCAATCTGCGGGGTTTGCAAAGCAAACTGGAAATTTCTAACTTATAATTTTTTGTTCAATTTTGAATTCCTACTTTCTCAACATGTCAAACAGACATGGAGACTTATTTTTAGATGAATTTAGGAAGGTTCCAAGATTTAATTTGTTTAGGAGAGTTGCAATTGAAATTTTGCATCACTTGACAACAGGATGACTACACAAGCTTTGATTTTGATTTTTCTGAAATCTTGAAAGGTCTTTCTTAATTTTTATTATCAAATATAGTTCCTTAGGACTTGTTAAGTCTCAAATTCAATGTCTCATATCTTATTTCTTGGTGCAAGTTTGAGCTACTCATTTCTTTGATAAATTTGATTTCCATATTTGAACTATAAAACATGACTCAATCACTAAAGGATCTATAAACATTTTTCCATTCTCCAAGTGTGGGAGTTCATTCCATGCAAGTCTATTACATTCCATCAAATTCACACAACATTTAACAGTCAATAAGAAAAGTCTGATTTCCAAATTTCAACTCATTTCAAAGAGGAAAAAGCACTGTCTTTTTCCTTCATACTCATTCTTCTTTCAAACAGAGATTTTAATTCACAATAGCAATTCAATTCCAAGCAACAATGCAAGTTTGAGAAAAGTAGTGCATTCCTTTATTGAATTCAAAAATTAGGGTTTTTGCCCTAATTTTTTCCTAGATCGTAGCTTTGATACCACTTGAACTGGGTGGTCACTTTGATACCAAATGTAATGAAATTACTAGTATAATTCAGATTATGAGCAGCAATATAACACCAAATAACATAATATTTCAGAATAATGATCTCAATATGCAATTGTAATAGCTTTGCCACTTCGAGGGGGCAACCTCCAAACCATATAATAAGACTCAAATTCTCAAATGATAATGAACTACTACCTACAATCCTCTATATATACTATTCATATGTTATGGCCATCACACAGGCTGACCTATTAAGCATGAGAAAGTATAAATGATATAATAAAATGATATGGTAAGCCACAAGTCAACTACTCAGATCCTAATACAAGCAATAGGTTAAGGGCATAGCATGCCCTTCTCCTTCAAACCAATGTTTTCCTCAACATTGAATAATCCTAGATGTTTCTGCAGAAAACCTTCATCCTCCCAGGTGGCATCTTCTATGCTCAGATTCTTCCACTTGATCAGATATTCCTTTATGTCTCTAGTTCTCAGCCTCTTAGTACGTGTTTGCAGAATCTTCTTTGGCTCCAAAATGATTCTTCCTTCCTTGTCAAGTTTTGGTAACTCTGTCTGGGCTTCAAATTTCTATCCAATAACCTTCTTCGGGCATGAAACATGGAATCTTTGGGTGTATGTGAGAAGATGGAGGCAACTCTAGTTTATAAGCAACACGCCAATTTTTTTGTACAATCGATAAGGGCCACGTATTTAGGAGCAAGTTTTTGTCCTTTTTCTATTGCTTTCGAGACATCTGTTTGTAGGGATGGAGACATACTAAAACCTGGTCACCAATTTCAAAATGTCTTTCACTACGATGTTGATATGCTTGTTGTTTCATCCTGTTTTGTGCTAATGCTTGATGTTTGCACCCTCAAGGAGGAAGTGATAGAAGGTTTATGGTAACCATATAATGCTAAAAATTGGGTCATTTGAGAATAGGTATGAAAAGATGTGTTATACCACCATTTCGTAAGTGGTAGTCATTTAATTCATCTTTCTGCTTATCGATACAAAACAACATAGATACCCCTCTAAGCATTTGTTGACCACTTCAATTTTCCCATCATTTTGAGGATGATAAGATGAATTGTGAGCTATTTGAGTACCCAAACATGAAAATAATTATGTCCAAAAATTACTTGTGAAAATAGGATCATGATCACTTACAATTATTTTTGGGGTTCCATGTAGCCTTTGAACTATCTCCAAAAAACTAGTTGCGACTGTACTAGATGCAAATGGATGTGATAGGGAAAAAAATTGGGCATATTTTGTGAGCCTATCCACAATCATGAAAATAAAATTCTTACCCTCTAAACAAGGCAATCCGGTGATGAAATCTATGGAGACCTCCTCCCATCTTTGGCTAGGAATCGGTAAGGGTTGCAATAGACCTAGTGTCTTAATTGTTTCCCCTTTGTTCTATTGGCACACTAAACACTCTGATAAAAACTTTTGTACATCCCCCTTGAGTCCTTCCCAAAATAATTCTCTTTTTATTCTATGATATGTCTTCAAAAACCCGGATTTTCCTCCAACAGGTGAGGCATGTAGCTCTGTAAGAATCTTATGCTTCAACTCAGAATATTTGCTCAAGTATAACATGTCCTTGTACCATAGGGCATTACCTTTCCACTCAAATTTTTTAGATGTCAAAGATCCTTGCTTGATATTCTATATTAGGGATTGTGTATCCTTGTCTTGATCCCATTCCAATCTTGCTTCATCCACCCAATTAGTCGTCAACATGGACATTGCACATAGTAAGGCATCTATGGATGTATCCCTTCTAGACAATGCATCAGCTACTACATTTTCTTTACCCTTTTTGTATATGATTTCAAAATCATAACCCAACATTTTTGTTACCCACTTTTGTTGTTACCCACTTTTGTTGTTCCTCAGACGATAACCTTTGCTCTAAAAATTATTTGAGACTATCATGATCAGTTTTTACCTTGAAGTGTCTACACATGAGATAGGGCCTCCATTGCTTGACCGCATGAAGAATAGCCATCATTTCTTTCTCATAGACCGGTTTGAGAAGATATTTTCCTTTGAATTGGTGACTCTCAAATGAAATTGGTCTTCCTTCTTGCATTATAAATTCTCCTAATCCTGATCCTGAAGTGTCACATTCAACAATGAAGGTTTTTGAGAAGTTGGGAGTAGCCAAAACTAGGGTCTTTGCACAAGGCTTCCTTGGTGCTCAAAGGATTTAGTGGCTAAGTGTGTCCAATGAAAGGAATCCTTCTTTAGCAATGCAGTGAGTGGGGTTTCTATTCTACCATATCCCTGCACAAATCTTCTATAGTGCCCTATTAGTCTTAGGAACCCACAAATATTTTTGAGAGTTTTGGGCCTTGCCCATTCCACCATAGCTTTGATCTTCTGAGGATCAACTTTGACACCTTTATGGGATACAATGTGACCCAAGTACTCTACCTCTTGTACACCAAAAGAACATTTAGATGTATTTTCATAGAGAGTATGTTTCTCCAAAACTTCCAACACTTTATTTACATGTTGTAAGTGTTCTTCCCATGTCTTATTGTAAATCAATATGTCATCAAAGAAAACTAATACAATTTTTCTTTAAAATGGCCTGAAAACAATGTTCATCAAGATTTGAAAGGTTGAAGGTGCATTTGTAAGACCAAAAGGCATTACCAAAAACTCATAATGGCCCTCATGAGTCCTGAAATCCATTTTATGAACATCTTCCTCTTTTATTCTAATTTGATGGTACTTGAACTAAGATCTAATTTTGTGAAATAAATAGAACCATGCAATTCATCAAGTAAATCATCAATTCTTGGAATAGGAAACTTATCTTTGATGGTATACTTGATGAGTTCTCAAAGTAATATAGACACATACTCCATGTTTCATCCTTCTTACACACCATGACCCTTTGGGAAGAATAGGCACTCTGGCTAGGCCTGATGATACTTGCCTTCAACATTTCTGAACCATTTTCTCGATCTCACTTTTATGGGAATATGGGTATCTGTATGGTCTGATGTTAGGTGTTTGGCTCCCTAGAATAAACTAAATGGCATGATCATGATCCCTAACTAGTGGTATTCCCTTTGGAATTACATCAAAAATAGATGAGTGAGCATCAACAATCTTTTAAAGATTGGGTGGCATTGAAGACTCTATATTTTGTACTTCTATGGAAAATAACTTTGCTATAAATCCATCTACTCTTTTTCTGAGAATCTTCTGCATCTGATGAGAGATAATAATTTGTGGAGACTTAGCTACCATCCCATTCAATTGTATTTTCCTTCCATCTGAATGAAATCGCATGAACAATTCTTGGAAATTCATCTCTTTAGTACCTAAGGTTGTGAACCATTGGACACCCAAAACAATATCTTCCCCTCCCATAGAAATATCAAACATAGGTGAGTCTAACATGTAGTCTCCCATGGAAAGATTGATACTATGGCACTTTCCTATGCACTTGACTATCCCACCATCCACAATCATAACTTGCATTTTTGGAGCTGGGTAAATAAAACAATTGATGTGGGTAGCTAACTTACTATTTATGAAGTTATGAGTATTCCCCGAGTTAATCAACACTTTGTCACCTATTTTTGAGATAGCCAATAACCTTAAGTGTTTGAGGAGTACTAATACTTGACAATGTATAGAAATAAATTGTAGGTTGGTGATCCTTTACTTCCTCTTCTACTGGTTCCTTAGCCTCTCCTATAATTTCAGCATCCTCATCATCCTCATTACCTCCATCAATATAGAACAACTTCTTCTCAACACATTTGTGTCCCGGTCCATATTTGCTATCACAGTTAAAGCATAATCCTTTTGCTCTCTTTTCTTCCATTTGGTGAGGAGTCAGTCTAATTGGCCTAGAAAATGAAGGGGAAGAGATACTACGGTCTTTGGTGTTAATGAAAGGCGGCCTCCTACTACAAAGAACTTTTTCCTCTACTCGACGTGCCATGATAATAGAATCAGAAAGCTTGAGTGGATTAAACATATGTACCTCATGCTTGATGTGGTCCTTAAGACCCCCAAGAAATAGGTCATTCAAATTCTCTTCTGGTATATTCTCCACCCTTAAGGATAGGTATTGGAATTGATGCACATAATATTTGATTGATCATGTTTTTTGTAACTTTGCTAATTGACTAAAGTAGTTCTCTAAAAAACTGGAACTATAGTGCAGTTGTAACTCCTCGGTAAAAATTGTCCAAGTGACACCGAGACCATTCTTCTGCCTCTGAGCACATAGCCATCGATACCAAACAAATTGGTCTAGTTTAAGATACAGGGATGGCAATGTCACCTTTTTTCTTGATGGTGTTTAATGTAGCTCAAAGAAGTTCTCCATTTGATTTATCCAATTCAAGGGATCTTTACCATCAAATTTGTGCATATCCACTTTCGGCATCATGTTCTATGGTTGTGAATAAGTTGGATTCTGATTGGGCTGGAAAAGTGATCCAACATGGTTATTTTGTCCATGATTTTGAACTGAAGATCCTCCTTGGTTAATATGGGATGGATTTGGGCCATATTGTTTACCCTTTACATGTTGCATGATATCATCTAATTGATGGTTGATTTGGGCTATGTATCTTTTAGAGGCCATCTCAGATTGTACATTTCACGGGTCATACTCAAGTTGACTCACCTTATGATCAACTGAAGTAAACCCTAGTGTTGAGGAATATATATTTACCCCTTATGAATCCTTCTCTTCAATCACTATCTCATCTTTATCTGGGGTTTTACCTGGAGTAACCGGATTCTTTTTTTCTCTTGTGGAAGGCCTTGCCATGATATCAAACCTTAGGGTTTAGGGTTTCGATACAAATTTAGCCGAAAAGGAAAAAACATAGAGAAGATACTAATGCTATTTTTTCAAATCTTTCCGAAAAAGTAAAGAACTTGAAAAAGTTCCACAATTTACATGCTACGGAGTGATTTTATGAAAAAACCTAAATTTGTAAATAACTTGTACTAAATAAAACCAAAAATTCTGAAATTTTCAAGGAACCTTACTTAAAATGTTTCAAAAATCCAAAAATTTGTAATTAGGCTTTTTGCCCTAATTTTGGCCCGATCATAGCTCGATACCAAAACCTTGAGGCATTAGTGAAATCCACACATGAGGATCATAACATCCCACCAAGCTTCCATAGCCTATACCCCATGCTATATTTTCACCGTATAGCGGGACCACACCTTGCCCTATACGAGCCCCAGGTGAACAACTGCAATGCCGATGTAGCTACCCATGCGAGGGACTTGAACCTAGCGGTCGCTCACGATACCAAATGTAACAACTGTTACACCAAAACTTTGAGGCATTAGTGAAATTTGCACATGAGGATCATAACATCCCACCACGCTTCGTAGCCCGGACCTCGAGCTAGATTTGTGCCCATATAACGGGACCACACCCTACCCTATATGAGCCTTGGGCGGACACGTAATGCCAATGTAGCTACCCATGCCGGGACTCGAACCTGGGTGGTCACTTTGATACCAAATGTAACTAACCATTACACCAAAACCTTGAGGCATTAGTGAAATCCAGGACATGACGATCATAAAAAAACTTCTCTTTTCCATTTGGTTTTAAATACAATTTACAAAATTTACAACATTCTTTCACGTTTCTTTTCAAAACATAGAGTAGAATATAACTTCTTTACATTTCACATTCCAATTTCAATCTTCCATAATCAATAGAAGTATATTCACATTACAAATTTCTATACAATTCATCCACTTCAAAGTGGGAATGGTTACAATGAACTTGCTCAAAGAAGGGATTTTCAAACTGTATATTCCTCTTGCTGAAAAACAGCAACATGCTCATTTTCTCTTTTCTCCAAGTTGATCACAACAAAAGAGGGGGAAAGGAAATTCTCTCCACCAAACCAAGACATATAATGAAAGGATAATCCTTCCTTTATCATTGGCCTCTCGAGCCCCAATCAAAATACAATCAAAGTTTTAATTCAACCTTGGCAACAATTGGCTTCCACAACACAACATTCTTTCACATACACATTTTTTTATAAAACACAATGTAACACAACAAAACAGTTCACAACTACATTTAAAAGTATTTCAAAATAGAACTTAGGCTTGATCATGCAATCCAAAGGAGTAAGGCATATGGGGGAAGTTACTTATGCCTCCCAATTGGGAATTGGGCATCCACCAATAACAAACCACCAAATAATTCATCACACACATTTCCTTATGCCCCCAAAAATCCCTCCTTATGCCCCCACAGATTTCCTTATGTCCCCCACAAAGTAAGAAATGCAAGCTATTTCTTTTCCATGGTGGATCCCAAACCCAAACTCCCTCCACAAAACTCGATGCCAATGGCATTTCCTTATGCCCCCACATGGATTCCCCATAGCCTTCTCCTACACCTTCCTAAGGTAGTCTACCCAACCAACCAACAAATGCAATAAAACATTCTCCATACACACACACAACAAGAAAATAATAGAAATAAAATAAGGAATAAACTCCTACCTCTCCATGGAAGGATTTACTCCACACAACAAGCTTTGAATGTCAAAAATATAGTCCCAAAATAGCAGTGCCAAAGTATCAAATGCTCTCCAATATCCTCCAAATCAACAAGAGCTCTAATCCCAGAAAAATGCGCCCAAGGATGCATGCAAAATGTTTCAACAACCCCCAAAACAAGAAGAGAGTTTGAATTAAATAGAAGAGAGAGAGAAGAGGATGATGTGGATCTATGTAGGATGCCACATCAAACATCCACTAAAACACAAAAGACAAAAATCCATTCTCCCAAGCACAATAAAAAGGTGGGTGAAAAATGACAACTTACTTGCACACTCTAAAAGGAGCCCACACCTCAAGGGACAACAATTTAATAAAATGTAAGAGAGTGCAATCCAAAAAAAGCAACATGAGGAATAAAATGCATTTAAAAGTCACAAATCACATCTCCATCCATAAGTATGGTTGGTATATTAAATTTAGAGGTATGGGACAAGTTTTTCTTGTCCCACAAGCCTCCAAAAACAGCTCCCAAGGAAAAATTTGAATTTGTCATGGAGGTGGAGTGTTTCATACTCCAAAATAGACTTAAACATACTCTTACACAAACCAACAACTTCCATTATTATTTTCCCATATCCCCATTTGATTTATTTAAATTTTAATCATATGATTTCCACATTAATCTACCACAACTTTAATTAATTAAAGGAAGGAATACATTACTAATAAAATACATACAACAATAAATAAACATTTTACCACATTAATAAAATACACAAACCCATGGTCACATGTAAAGATGATCCCCCCATGGGAATCTCTAACAAAATTACAACACACACACACAAAATAAAACAAGTTGCCATGGTGACCTTGTCGAATTCACCTAGAATTCCACTTTGGTTAGTCTCCAATCCCCGATGTTTGTTGTGATATTTTAAACCTGCAAAACACAAATACCTCCTTCAGCCTCATGGCCATATCAGAACATCCAAAATGAATATATAATAAAATCACAAAATTATTTATACATATGAATCACAACAATCACCCAGGCAATCAAAAAAATCATTTACAATTTATATCGACAACTATATCATTATCAAATAATTTTTCTTTTCTAGGTTTACTCATAATCTCCAAAATCACATGTTTGAATAACTTCCATTAAACATCCATGTCAATAGATTATCATCATCCAAATATGAGTGTCTCTAATAATCATCATGCATTATATATAATTAGATTTAACAATAATCCAGGATCTGACATCTAACACCATACTAAATCAAAACTATTAAAATGTCTGTCATATAGTCTATAGTATCATGATCAGAAAAAAAAGGTGCCAAAGGGAAGTGGGCACTACATCCCCCTCCCCTTAGACTCGAATTCCTCTTGGAAGTCACAAGAAAGAGAGATAGGAATAACTGTAACAGAAAAGGATCACTCCCATTATGGGATTGTTTGCTTCAAACAAGTGTGGGTCTATAGAACTCCAGTTTGGTCCAATACAATTTAACAAGAAGAAGGGAGATTTCAAGGGGTGAATTCTAAACTTTCAGCATGCAAGGCTACGAACATAAGAATCTAAGGAGTAACTTTACGCTATCAAACAAGATACAACACATAACAATATAACAAGAAGAGTTCCAAAAGATCATCAAGAGTAACCACCAAGTAAGGGAATTACGGGAAAATTTTCCATAACTTGAGATGACCACACAGTTTCCCACTGATACACATACCACATTAACCAAAATTGAGGTTTCCACTAGGGTTAAATTATGCTTTCATAGTTTGTTGTTTAGACAAGGCTAGCAAAAATCAACCATGGCCAAGATTGCATAAGGAAAAAGTCTACTCAAGGTCCACAATTTGAGGATCACAAAGGATGAGGTGGATCAACAAGGACACCTACATCAAAAACATTTACAAACAAGAAACTATTCAAGTAAAGAACTTCTATAACTCGAGAGGGCACAATTAACTTTTCATGGTAATACTAAGCAAATTCAAGACCACAAGGTTTCCTACAGTCTGATTTTTACACTTTTGTTTTAAGAATCAAGCACACCATACCAACCAAACTAAATAATTCATCCATTTAGTAAAATAAATATATATTTATCTTATTTCCTACTCAAGCTCAGAATAACCATAAAGAGAGCACAAGGAACACCAAGGACCATTCAAGGTTGCTAGGGAGAAGAGCAAGTAACACGAGGTCCAATCAAATCCAAGGGTGAATAACATAATCTTGCACTTTCCATCCTAATGGGAAGAAGGGCTTCAACAACAAGGTGTCCCAAGAAGATATGAAGAAAAGAAGACTTCCCGAAGTTATCTTTTATCCTTAACATATGTTGCCTTAAAATTACAATAACTTAGGTCTCCAAGGACAAAACAACACGTATAGTGGTTGCTTCTCAAACAATAGATAAGTCTCAATCCAAAAGGACCACAACTCACGTCCATCGAGCTATGGGATGATAAGGGTTTGATGACCCAAAAATCCCACAATAAAGGCACATACATCCATGGACAAGAAGTAGTAAGCAACTAGAACACATTACTATCCACGGGTGTTTCACAATTTCAGGTAGGTGACAGAACTACAAGTTCAACTATATATTGCACTCAATACATATAAATTTTACCCATTTTATAAATCAACTTATTAAGTCAAAAGTTATAGCTTTTCTTGATAAAAACCTTCCTTTCATGCTTCCTTAGTTACAAACTTCCTTCTATTATGACATCGTAGTTTACATTATAAAGAGAACCACTAAGGTGGGCATGATGTCTCGTCATTCTGCATAGGCAAAGAGCATTTAGTTTACTTGCAAGGAAGGTGGATGGACATGATTTCCCTTCTATTCTTCTACATGTTTTTTTTTTTAATTTCTTCTATTAATCTACTAAGGGTATAACAAGGATCACTTCCCTTTTCTATGCTCCAGTTAAGTTCCAAGGTCAAATCTCCTTAATTATAGTTTTATGGTGTTCTGGTTGAGTCGTCTTATCAATAAAATTTTAATGAGAAGGAAGGTTCAATCATACCACATAATTACTTTTATGGGGAGGAGATGTAAATCAACACACCACATTTTTAATTCTAAAGGATCAAGAGACATTCAACATAGAAAACACATTATTATTTTTTTGTAAGAACTAGGAAACAATGAACCAACATGAATCACACCAAGATTTAAAAATTCACTAAATAATTTCAAGCATGATCAAGCATTCTTAGTGGGTATCTCGTACGATGGAAAAGTGACAAGTGAGCGTGGGAATCTACAAGCAACTTTTCCTCGCACCCGACCTCCCGAGGTCGTGCCAAGACAACCGGTGGGGATTAAAATATGTGTGGGGTGCAGACAAGCTAATTGGGTAATCTGATGTCTTCAACACACACTAGTGGAAATTACAAATCTAAGGCAAAGAAGGCCCTCCTAACCTGAACTAGTGTGATAGATCGATCAGCAAGGATGACTGCTCGAAGGCTCTAATCAATATCGAGCTCTGGCGTGATTCGGTCTATAGGTTGTGGAATACGTGGAAAATGTCCTGGGATAGTTTCATGTATATCTCCAGATAAGGTCATAGGGCGAGATGGTAAATATAATTGACTCTATGGGAAATTCTCTGGCCTAGTCCAAAACTCCTTAGCTTTGTTAGCTGCTATGTCTAGCAAGGATAACTATTTGATGATGATAGGTGGAAGTGGAGTAGATCTGAATACTAGTGTACGTAGGCCAGCATCTATGTCTGATTCACCTATGAGCTCATTGGGCTATGGGATTTTGGGTCATAACCGTAGATTTGTATTTTTTTTGGTCCTACCATGGTCATGTGTGGGATCAATCCCTAATCCCTAATATCCAATAGTCATATGCCTTTTCAGACTTCTATATTCAGAATTAATAATTGTGTGATCTTCTTAGAATATCTTACAAAGCGTTTGCACAACCCGAATTCTCAAGCCGGTATTGGTATTTATATCGTGAGAGTGTCTCCTGCGTCTGCATTTGTGGGACCAAAGGATCACAACCAAAGGTCTGATCTCTTTCAAACCCTTCTACAGTCATGTGGATATGAATCTAGGGTAATCTGTAGTTTGGTTGATTTGACCAAAATGTGTGTGCTTGGTCGTCTTCTATGTTTAACCCGTGCAGTTGGAAACTGATTTTTATAGGTTTACCATTGTTTGGAAGACTGGATCCTGAGATTTTGATCTATATCAGTTATGTTTGTGATGAGATTGGGTTCGGGGCACGATTGGCTTGAATACGTATTTCCCGAGCTCTCTAGGTCCCGTGATTGTCATACAAAAGCAATAATGTAAACTAAATGCAGCAAAATAAAATTAACTATACGAAGTATGTCTATAACATATATAACTTCTATATTTTTGTTATTTTTCGATGAATTTTTAAATGAATTTGAAAGAGAGCAGCTATTTTAATATATCTAGAAATTAATAATTAACCTAGTGTCTAATTTTAAAACAAACAAAGTAACCGAGTATAGCTACTTGCACATGCGATTGTAAATCTATTCTAAGTAATGAAATATCTGATCTAATATATTTGAAAGACTCTCGATCCTACCTCAGAAGTGAGGAAAGAATCATAGCCTCTTATAAACTATAAATCCCCACATGACTTCCGGCAATATCGAAAGTAAGATTGACTGAAATAAAGTAATTAACTACTCTATTTGATATGATTCTAATTAGAACTTTGAAAGCTAGAACCTGGATTCTACATAATAGTGGCAAATCTGATGGTGTGTGTGATCTTGTCCCCTTAGTGTGATCTCCTTGTTCCTTCGTGTTCACGTGGATCTAGAAAAGCATGTAATGCTAGCATCAATAGAAGTAGATATTGGGACAAAGGCAGCTTAAGATACAGACTGAATACAATGCAAGTAGGAGAGGGATAGCGCAAGAGTACAGAGCTTGGCTTATGTAATTCCTAGCGGGATTTATTGCGAGTCATGCAACATAAAACATCCAGAACCTGAAACTATCCTATTTGAAGAACAAAACCTGTAACTTTAATGGCTTCCTATTGAAAACAAACTATTCTACTCCAATGGATTGGATAAAATATCAACAACACTTACACAAGATGGATATGTGGCTTCCTAACAACAAAACAACACTAACTAAGCATGCAATGAAAGAAACTAAGAATTCTAAGTAAAATGAAAGACTAATCTATTGCAATGAGAAATTCAGAGGCAAATTTGAGGGGCCATTTGCTTGAGCACAAGCCAACTATTTATAGCATTTGCATTTACCCAAGGTAAAAACCAAATTGATCTCTTAAACTATAAACAATGGCAAAACACTATTCCAGGGAACCAGAATCATTAATGCAAGCTTATGGTAGTGAAAAAAGCTGGTAAATGTTGAAATTTATGTGAGTTGTGTTAAAAGAGCATTCTGGAAAATGTGTAAAGGACCGCCGCCCTGAGCAGGGTAGCGGTTACAAGACCGCCGCCCTGCTTAGGGTGACGGTCACGAGACCACCGCCGTGCAAGGCGGTAGTTTCAGAATCAAGAGAAAAAGGCAGGAAAAGAGGGGAAAAGAGAAAAACAAAGCACGTGGGGGCTAAGCGGGGCATGCGGGATGATAATGCATACTTGGAGATTTTTTGGATCCCGAACACCTTGCGAGGAGACCTGTATCATCATTGGGGTATGTATTACGTTGTTTTGACGATGCAGTACCCTTCAATTTTGAGTACATACATATTTCCCCCTCAGAGAAGTGTTTTAGCCATGAAGAGGCGTAAAACGGTGGGTCCGAGTATGGAAGTCCCAAAATGGGAAGTTAGAAGTCATACTTGGTACGTCCGTGTGTCGAAATGATGCCATCCAAAATTCCTGCTTCCTGCAAAATGAAAAGAGAACTCAAGTGCAGATAGACAAGATAGATTAGAAAATAAACGCTAAAATAATGGGAAATGAGGATGTACCATTTGTGTGGGGTAAGAACTTACCTCCGTCGGCACTCCAAACCTGTGAAAAAAAACATTCAAAATAAGTCAGGCTGCTATATATATGAAAGTGGGCCCATTTTCCTATTCATTTGTACGTGTTGATTTGATTGATTATGAGCTCTGGGACCCATGGTGACGGTTTCTTATGAGAGTAGAGTCAAAACGTTCATGGTGAGATAGCGATCATGCCTCCACATGTAGATCATCGACCTGCGAGATCACAGGTTAGTTTTCCTCAATTTACCATTTTTACCTCCTCAATTTTAAAATGCTAAAATCTTTGTCGTGGGGGTTATTTTTGAAAATGTTAGGTTCAAAAGGTCCATCTAGGGGGCGCCTACTGGGTAGGCCTTGTTTTAGTTAAAATGGTCCTCTTTTGGTGTTTTTAGGCTTCTTTTAGGGTATAAAACCCACGTGGGTTTTCGGGCCACGACCGCCGCCCTACCCATGGCGGCGGTTACACGACCGCCACCCTGTTCAGGATGGCGGTTACAAGACCACCGCCCTTAACGCAGTGGTTACGAAACCACCTCCCTGCTCAGGGTGACAGTTTTTAACAGAATGCCAAAAGAACACGTGTTTGAGATTTTTTTACATTTTTAGCATTTCTATGTGTTTTCATGATTTTTCTAATATCACTCGGATGCTAACTTGCTCTGTTTTGTGTGTTTTTGGGTGTATGCAGGCGAGGGAGGAGTACATTCGGTGGAGCCGAGAGAGAGAGAGTGTGACTGGCTCCCAGCAGTACTAGATGCACTTTCACAGGATGAGGAGGACACTCTTCAGAGGGCCGGGATACTACATATCTCACGCATTCCACATGTTGCACCATCCAGTCACATTCTTTGTGACTTATTCTCCTATTGGGATGCTGATCGGAACACCTTCCGATTACCAGGGGTTTGAGGTGAGTGGACCATCACACTAGAGGATGTTTACCGTATCCTGGGGGTCCCGATCATCGGGAGATGACTCACCCTCGAGACAGCAGGTTCACGGGCCCAGATAGCATAGTGGGCTTCCTATATGGGAGATGCAGTCATCTCCACAGGTTCGAAGAAGGGGGTCAGAGTTTGATCTATTCCTAGTTTTCCCATCCCCTTGCTTCGCCAGGCTATTATAGGGATCCTTGCCTCGAGATTGATCGGGGACAAGGGAGGAGACACATTATCTTATCTGTACTGTTGGTCCCCCATCATTACATAGATTGAGGTCCATGGTCAGATTTACACACTGGGAGTAGACATACTTGGGACTACCTACCATGACTTATACAGGGTAGTCTGTTTACAAGGGCAGTCTTTGAGCCACCCGACCCTGGTCATGAGTTGGGTTTATGAGCACTTCATTCCTTATGGTAGAGGTGTAGAGGTGACAAATCCCAGAGCTATGAGGGTAGCGGATGGACATATATGTCGGTGCTCAGAGCACCTCATCACCGATTTCTTCTCGACCACCGATGATATGGATGTCCACACCATATCGAGACCATGGTAGGTATATGGGGCAAGGAGGCTCTTACTTTGATCTCCTGCTCCACCACAGGGCAGCTTATTGACAGAGTGGGGTGAGTGGAGATACACCCCTTTGGCTGAGTTCCTCAGCAGTTTGGCCTACCCTACATGGGCATGCTTTCCCGGTAGCGCCAGTATACAGGTCAGTTTGAGAGGCCAAAGGGGGTCCAAGGTCGGGGTTGGACAGTTGTTACTCCTGGCATTCCTATTATGGCCAGGAGGGTAATATGTGCTCGAGGGAGAGCCGGTGCGCCTCAGGCACCCTTGCTTCAGATCCGTGGGTCCTACCCATAGTAGCGATGACCCCATCGACATAGACTCTAAGTCCGAGGAGTTTACAGGGGGAGATACAGAGGAGGAAAGTGATCCTGAGTGGCATGACACTCAGGATATCATGTAGGCAGAGAGGGCTGAGTAGAGTGTGGAGAGAGTTACTCTGGTTTCAGAGGAGCCACTCTCCAGGGCCATGGTGGGGAGGATGAGTCCATTGTAGGATGCTACGTTGCTCCAGCCACAGGGGGAGCACCTCAGTCAATGGCGGCATCTGTGGCAGGTGCTGACCCTAGAGATCCATCCTGGAGGCCTGGTGATCCGAGTAAGTTACCATCCTTCCTTTTAATGTTTGTTTTTAATTAGGATTTCCTTAGTTGCTATCTCTCCTTTTGTTTGCTCTTGTATTTTATCTCTTGTTTTGTTTCTAATTTTTTTCTCCTTTGTTTGCAGAGACCGCCGATGAGTGGCGAGCCCTGATTCACAGAGTATGCACAGATACCCTAATGATCCCCATGGAGAGGACCCACGCAGAGTTGTCTGTGGATGTTGGGAGCCCTCAGCAGCTAGTAGACACACTGACATCTTTGCCCTAGTCTGGCATGTGGCCAGGATGGTATCGACTCTCTGCACAGAGCTAGCGGGGTATAGGACAGCCGAGCACCTGATGAGGAGTCATTCTCATGGCGAGACTGTGGCTGCCCCTTGGGATCCTGAGCCCTCCGTGCACTCAGAGCACCAGCATAGCCGGAGTCCTAGGTGTGGGCGTGCACCTTCGGAGGGGTCTCATAGGGGTTGAGAAGCCACTTGGCTCTCCTAGATTTTGTATGATATATTCTTTTGTATATCCCGGGCTCTTTGAGTGTTTTGACCATGCTTAGCGCATGATGGCATTGTACAGGAATTTTATATATATATATATATATATATATATATATATATTCTTTTTGGATCAGACTTTTGGCATTCATGGCTTTGTTTCCTTTCCAGTTTCCTCATGTAAATTATGATGTTATGCATGTATGCTCTTTAGAATGTATGCAATGGAGAACAAATGATACAAATGTTTTACTTTCTTTTTGTATTTCATGATGCTGATATATGATAATGTAGATACAATGTGATTTTGAATCTTAGTTTCTGTAAGCAATTTTGGATACTTCATATTTGTTTTGGCAAAGTGGTGAAGACAAACCGGTATGATGAGCAGGTAGACCTGCCCCTCTCCTAACTCCACACAACTAGTAAGATGCGAGGGCTCATCACCGAGAGCTAGAAAGGGCACAAGCTATGAAATGTGTTGAAATGATATTGATGAGAGATAGACAAAGCTTTGACGGAATCAAATTAGGATGCTACAAGCCCACTCCACTCGAGTGACTTCATAGTTTTGGGATGCAACTTTCTTTGTGGTTTATCTAGACTTAGATCCGTAGATGGCCACATGGTAGACAAAATCTAGGTTTTTAGGATTTTTAATTCTCTTGGAATTTTGGACATCTGATTCATTTGTTTTTGACTCAAGACTTCAAGATTTGAATTGTTTGTCTATGACCTTTTACGTTTGTTTGTCATGAGGACCCCCTACACCTTGCCCCATGCTACTAGTAAGAAGCGTGGGTTTATCACCATAGGAAAGGCATAGGTGAGTAAGGGCATTTCCATCCTTTCCCAACCCTACGTCACTAGTAAGAGACGCAAGCTTATCACCAAAGGTTGGTGGGGCAAGGAAATGTGTAAATTTAAAATTTTCTGTTTGATCTATATTTGACTTGTTTACTTGAGCAAAATGTCAGTGTGTTCTTATTTCCAAAGAGATATATGCACGGGATAGATGTGACACCATGAAGCTTCAAGAATAGACCATAGGCAAGACACCCATCCTAAGAAGAAACCAAAAGTGAGAATAAACCCGCAGATCTTGACATGGTTACTGTTAAGACCTTGTCATATCTAGCTTTATTTGATGAAATGATTCTAGAAATAGTTTGATGATATCATGGAAATAGAGAAGTACGATTAGAGTGCTTATGCCAACAACATCATGAGTTTGTAATGAATTACTTTGAGAACAAATTCCTTGATCACAATTTTTGTACGAAACAAGCGGACAAAATGATCCTAATCTATATGAAGATGCAATGTAGATATAATTATACAAGTAGTGCTAGTTGCTTATGCGTAGAATCATTTGAGGTGTAGGGAATTGACTGTTTCACCAAATTCCTCACCTTCCAGCATACATAGGAGATATGCACCATTTCCGTAGTCCTTCATGACTCGGTATGGGCCCAACCATTTGGGCCGGAACTTCCTTCCTTCACCGGTATTTTTATTGATCCGGTTGTCTAGCCTTAGAACTAGATCACCTTCATATATGTCGCGTTCATAGACCTTTTTGTTATACTGCCGACACATCCGGTCAGCATAGACTCTATGCCGCTATTTAGCATCTAACCTAGCTTCATCTAGGCTTTCTAGTTGGGAGAGACGTGCTTCTCTATAAGCGTCTTCATCCAGAATCCCTTGTAATGAAATGCGGAGACTGGGTATTTCAACCTCAAGCGGGAGAACTACTTCTGCCCCGAATACTAGCGAGAAAGGAGTCACTCCTGTTGGTGTCCTTATTGAGGTTCGGTGGGCCCATAAGGCCAGATATAACTTTAAATGCCAATCTCATTTGTTTTCTTTCACCGTTTTAAGGAGAATGGATTTTAATGTTTTGTTTTTGTCGCCTCAGCCTGTCCATTGGCTTGAGGGTAATACAAGGAGGCTGTATGATGGCTTATTTTAAATTTATTACATAATTCGTGAACTTCATCATTCTTAAAAGAAGTCCCATTATCTGAGATAATGACTTGTGGGACACCGTACCTGTAAATGATTTGGTTCAAAATGAACTTGGCGATTACAGAACCCGGTATAGTAGTAAGAGGCATAGCCTCTACCCACTTGGTAAAATATTCGGTGGCCGTGATTATAAAATTATGGCCGTCTATAGATGAGGGAGAGAATTTCCCTATTAAATCTAGGCCCCACATAGAAAAGGGCCATGGAGTAGCGATTGGTTGTAGAGCTTGTGCCGGCATGTGAATCTCATGAGAGAATTCTTGGCATTTATGACACCTTCGTACAAACTCTATTGCATCGTGCTCTAGAGTGGGCCAGAAATAGCCCATTCGATGTATTTTACGAGTGGTGGCATGGCCACCGAAGTGGCCTCCACACATTCCACTGTGAGATTCATGGAGAATCTTCTTGGATTCTTCTGTGTCGCCGAATCTTAGAAGCATTCCATCAAACGCTTTTCGATAGAGGACTTGTTCTATGATGACGTATTTAGCTACGATAATGCATAACCGCCTTCTTCATTATGGTGTAGCACCTTCTGGATATGTACGGTCCATGATATAATTAATGATATCAGTGTACCAAGGACACTCAGAGATAGAAGGTCGGGTTTCGACGTAGTATACGCACTCATCTGGAAAGTCCAGATCTACTAGATCGCCTCCATCTAATGGATTATCAGCTAACCAATCCATGATGATTTGTCCTTTAACCGACTTCTGATTTACGAATGTTAATTCAAATTCACCCATTAAGGTTATAAAGCGCCCAGCCTTTTTAGACAAGGACCCTTGCGTGAGGAAAGTTCGTAAATGGTCTGTTTTTACAATGACCTTTGTTTCTTGATTTAACATGTAATGTCTTAAGTGTTTTATTGCAAAGACTATGGCGAGGCATTCTCATTCCACTTGTGTGTAGCATGTTTCATAGTCGAGCAATGTCCAAAATTTGATGAAATAGATCACACGTTCTCTATTGTCATCATCTTGAGCCTTGAGCATATAGGCTAGCGAGACATTGGTGGCTCACAAATATAAAATTAACGAGTGATCTAGCTTAGGTGGCATTAGCGTAGGTGGTGATAATAAGAAACACTTAACTACGTTGAAAGCTTCATTGTAGTCTTCGGTCCAATCAATGCTATAATATTTCTTGAGTAGATTGTTGATTGGATGAATGGCGAAACTTAAGTCCGGGATGAATCTCCGGATCGCACCAAGTTTTCCGAGAAATGATCTGATTCCAGATTCATCCGAAGGTGGGACCATTTTGAGAACAGCCTTAATTTTGGTTGGGTCAACATTGATCCCGCGTGATGATATAATGTAACCTAGGAGCTTCCCTCCTGTCACACCAAAGACACATTTTTCTAGATTTAGCGTGACTCCGTATTCTATCAGACGTGAAAGAATGATGTGAAGCACTTTCGGATGGTCACAATGCTTCTTGGCCTTGGCCAACAAGTCATCTATGTAGGATTCCACAATTTTATGAATAAGATCATGAAATATATACGTCATAGCCCATCTGGTATGTAGCGCCAGCGTTCTTGAGACCGAATGGCATAACAGCATAGCAATAGGTTCCCCAAGGAGTTATAAATGTGGTTTTAGCTTGGTCTTGTTCAGATATTCTGATTTGATTGTATCCCAAGAATCCATCCATGAGAGACAAAAGCTCAAATCTAGCTGTTGCATCAATAATGACGTCTATGGATGGTAATGGGAAGTCATCTTTAGGACATGCTTTGTTAATGTCTCGGAAGTCTATGCAGATGCGTATCTTTCCATTCTTTTTTAGAACCGGAATGATATTAGATACCCACTGAGAGTAATCGACTGGTTTGATGAATCCTACTTGGAGGAGCTTTATTACCTCCTCTTTTACCATGAGAGCTACCTTGGGTTTCATTGGTCTCGATTTTTGCTTAACCGGTTTTGCATCTGATTTAGTGACAAGGTTGTGTACCGCAATGTGGGGTGTAACTCTTGTCATTTCCTTATAATTAAATGCAAACACCTTCTGATGTTCCTTGAGGATCCGAGTGTGTATTTCTACTTCTAATGGAGTTAACGAGGATCCTAACTTTAGTATCCTTGGTTCATCTTCCATTCCGATGTTAATATCAATTGTTTCTTCGATTAGAGAAGCGTTACCTTCTTCAAACTCAGGGGGGGCTGGGGGTAGCTCCAGCTCGTCTCCATTCTCGACTGTGTATATGTTGAGTTCCTTTTGTGGGGGAAGCTCTGTCATGGGATTCCCGTAATAGGAAGATGAATGCGGGATCAAAGATAAATCTACTACGTGATGGGCGAGATGTAATGCCGCATAGGTGTTTAAGAAACCAAGAGTGGTTGTATCACTATTGATGTGGTCTAGGATAGTAGATTTGTTTTCATTTCCATTTAAAAGAGGATTTGACATTGTTTTTATCAATGGTTCATCACGAAGGGATACCATGAAATGGGTATCCTCTAACTTACTGTTTGGAGTAAAGCGTGACGCTGAGGTTGCTATTGAATCGGCGAGAAGATTTTGTTCACGCGGGATTGCTTCAATTGATATGAAGTCAAATTCCTTGCTTAAATTCAATACAACTATTTTGTAGAGCTGTAAGTGCTCAGCTCTGGTTTCATATACTTCAGAGACTTGGTTTGCTACCAATTGTGAGTCTCCTAACACTCTGATGTTATCAACACCGATTCTCTTAGCTAGGATGAGGCCAAGGAGAAGGGCTTCATACTCGGCGCCGTTGTTAGTGCATTCAAATTTTAGCTTAAAGGAAAATGGTAGGACTTTTCCCTCGGGAGAAGTAAGGATTACACCTGCCCTAGCTCCGTAACGACATCTAGCTCCATCGAAATGGAGATTCCAATACTTAGCTGGGAACATGGATGTTGGGACACTTGTTGTGTTAACGTTCTCTACTTCTATCATGTAGAGATCCACTACTGGAAGAGAGCCAACACCTAGGGTGCACCCCATGCCTACAGAATCAAATGGTAGGAACATTGGTAGATCTTGTTCTAGTAATTCAAAAAAATTGCAGTAGTTCCTAATGATACTATTTCTATAGTGTTAGCCTCATCTTTGGGGGCTAGGGTTGCCTTGGCTAGGCTCATAGTTTTGAGATCTATCGTAGGTACCAACTTTTCTTCTAGTTTGCGTTGGTAGGTTTATTAAGTTGGTTCGTTGGGAGTTCAAACTTTGAGTGTATGCCTGGTCTTTTCTTTAGGTCAGCCAGGTGTACATCAAATGGTTTTAGATCACCTTTGGCTATGAACACCTTTCCTAAATGCAATAATATTACTTCTTGAAATAGTGTAAAAGGGATTGCCTTCATACGGTGTATCCATGATCGGCCGAGGATCATATTATAGTTAGTTTCGATCTATAATGTAAAACTCAAGTCAGGATTGTTTTGGGTCCTAAGGTGACCAGTAGTATTATAGTTCTAATTGAAGTGGATTTAAGGCTGTTATAGCCTCTTAGCGTATTTCGAGTCGTGGAACAATTGGTTTCTCCATACCCTATCTTTTGAAGGAAAGAAAAAGGGACTATGTTAATTGCTGCCCCATCGTCAACCATCGCACATTTCACATAATTGTTATAGACCCACACTTGCAAGTGTAAGGCCGGATCACCTTGGCGCGTAATCTCAGCGTCTGTGGGCATTTTGTTTATTTCGAATATGAATTCGGTGTCCCTATCCAGCTGCCCCGGAGGATGGATATCAAAGTCTATATGATTTACCTGTGTTTCGGGAGGTGGAGTGATGCTAATTAGATGACCTAAACCCAATGCTTCTAAAAGAGTAGCCCTGTGAGCAGGGGAGTTCTTTAATAAATCCAAAAAGGAGATGTGCAAGAAGGTTTTTGTTAGATCATTAATTAAATCATAAGCACCTACGGGTTTTGTTAATACTTGTTGGATATTGCCTGTTTCTAGCGGGTAGCTTGGACTTAGCTGAGAGGAATACTCTCATGTCCTTGTTACAGCTTCTACGGGTAGTTCGGCATCTAACTCCACTAAACCGACTATCTTAGGTCGTGGCTGACTTCCTAATTGTGGCGCAACTAATGGATTTAGTGAAGTTGAAGCTTCATGATCATTGTTTCCTGTAATTACACCCTTGTTTTTCCCACTTGGATTTAACTTGTTATTGTTGTGATTTGGGAGCGGATCATTGAAGATCTTGAGGGGTGCATTTTGAGGGGAAACTACCCCTGTAAAATTATTTGGCACTGGTGAGGCAGGATCTGCCAAGAACATATCTATGAAAGGTTGTCTTTGTTCTTCTAGAAAACGTTGCATGAATTTATTGTAGTCACGGCATGTTCTAGTGTCATGGCCTTGGATTTTGTGAAAACCACAATAGGAGTTAGGATTGTAATTCCTAGTTTGTTGGCTCGATGTATATTGTGGCCTAAAACTTTGATTGAACCATTACCTATTAAAGTTTTACGTTTGTTGTTTTTGGTTTGAATTCTGGTTTTGATACCTAGTTGAATTTTGATTTGTATCCCGTGTAGGGATTCGCCGTTGTTGTTTTTGTTGTTGATTAAAATCCATTGTGTTGATTGTTGGAGTAAAGTTATTGTTTTGTTGATTGTTTATTTGTGGTGGAGTATTCACAACATTTACCTTTCTAGCCTGATCGGTTACTCCATCCGTTGTCACTCCGTGATTTTTGTTAAGAATTTTAGGTCCTTGATTGACATTCGTGGTAGTAGGATAAGTTGTAGTGTTTTGGTTGGAGGTGATTAACCTCCCGTTTGCTCCATATGTCTTATGACCACTATCAATTGCCGCTTGATCTATTCGGAGAGCACTCTCAAGTACTTCATCGTAAGTTCTTAGTGGGAACTTCTGGACTTCTTCCTTCACCTCTCTGCTGAGAGAATGAAGGAATAGATCACATAGTTCCATCTGATCCATGTTCGGAGCACTTGCCGAAGAATAGAGAACTGTGCGCCACCTCTAGATGAAATGGGCGACATATTCATTGTGTTCTTTCTTAATGTGCAAGAATTCCCTGATTCTTGTCCTTAATAGTTTGTTCATGTCAAAGGCCTTGATGAACTCTGACACGAGTTACTTGAACGAATGGATGGAAGCTTTAGGTATTCTATAATACCAATCGAGAGCGATGCCCTCCAAAGTTTTGGGGAATATTTTAGCAACAACCCCATCCCATGGGAGTAGTTCTCGGATGGTTGTAGCGTAAGCTTTGATATGTGCATTCGGATCTCCCTCACCTTTGTATTTGGGCAAATCGGGAAGAGGTCTTGGAAGCATGACACTTTGTATGGTGAAATCTAAGGGCTCTTTCAAGTATTCTGAATATGTCCCTATCGCATAGGTTTTGACCATTGATGGTGCCTGTTGAGGGAGTGGAGGTGGAATGGGTTGTTGATATGGCGTTGCATATGCATTGGTAGGAGCATAAGGGAACCCTTGTGGTTGAGTAAAAATACCGGGAGAGGAGAACATATCCCCTTGTGGTGATTTGGAGTACATGTTTAAGTATGAAGGGGTATTGTCCAAGAATGGATTATTTTGTACTAGACCGGGAGGTATTGGAATGGTGTTAGAAATGGTGGTTCTAATCAGCGTTTGTTGTGAATACTGAGGGGTCATGCCTAACGTACCTATTCCTGTGAGGAGGTCTATTTGGCTAGGTTTGGAATTTCCTGCCTACATGAGTTGAGAATGGTGATTTTCCTGGGAAAGTTCTAACCCTCTCACTTTTTCTACTAACGTTGAAATGACTTCATTTGGTGAAGTCACAATGTTTTGCCTTAGTGGTGTCTATTGTATATCATGGTGTTGTATAGGCATGTGATATCTCGACTATGAATTGATCGCTGCCCTGCCAAGTTTCCCCGAGGGCATTTCCTATATGTAGTGGCATGGAGGTATTTCCTTGAAAAGAGACCTCGGGTTGTGTTTGTAAACCTCCTATAGGTGGGTACATACTTTGAGAACATTGTTCATTCCTGGCATAACGTACCGAATGTTCATCATCTAAACCCAGGTATGAGTCTGATTGTCTACTAATTTGTGGTCTAAGTAGTACCTGAGGAGATGAACTAGACTCTCCTGTGAGTGTCATATTGTTTGAGCCTGAAGGCTCTATTTGTTGTGTTTGAGCGAGCTGATCCAACTCCTCTGTTTGGAAAGATGAGCTATATCTAACCCTTGGAGTTTGTGTTGACAACTGGTTAGTTGAGTAGTTGTCACCCCATACTGAGAGCGAGGGTGATGATTGTCCATTTAGTTGAGCATAGTATGCCTCAAGACCTAAGAGAGGCCTACCATATGCATCGAATCTCGACATATTTGGGGGGTATATGAATACCCACAGAATAATGGGAAGGAGCAAAGGTGATGGTGAAAGCTGATGAGGTAGTAAAGATGAAAAAGGTTTTTTAATTTAAAAGAACCAGTAGAAATCTGACTCTAAATCAGAAAGTAGAAAGCTTCACGTTAGGTTCACCAATTTTGTACGATGGAAAAGTGACAAGTGAGTGTGGGAATCTACAAGCAACTTTTCCTCGCACCCGACCTCCCGAGGTCGTGCGAGAGAACAAAGTGGGGATTAAAATATGTGTGGGATGTAGATAAAATAATTGGGAAATCTGATGTCTTCGATGCACACTAGTGGAAATTACAAATCTAAGGCAAAGAAGGCCCTCCTAACCTGAACTGGTGTGATAGATCGATCAACAAGGATGACTTCTCGAAGGATCCAATCAATATCGAGCTCTGGCGTGATTCGGTCTATAGGTTGTGGAATACATGGAAAATGTCTTGGGATAGTTTCGTGTATATCTCCAGATAAGGTCATAGGGCGAGATGGTAAATATAATTGAATCTATGGGCGATTCTCTGGCCTAGTCCATAACTCCTTAGCTTTGTTAGCTGTTATGTCTAGCAAGGATAACTGTTTGATGATGATAGGTGGAAGTGGAGTAGATCTGAATACTAGTGTACGTAGGCCAGCATCTATGTCTGATTCACCTATGGGCTCGTTGGGCTGTGGGATTTGTGGGTCACAATCGTAGATTCATATTTGTTGTGGTCCTACTATGGTCATGTGTGGGATCAATCCCTAATCCCTAATATCCAATAGTCATATGCCTTTTCAGCTTATATATTCAGAATTAATAATTGTGCGATCTTCTCAGAATATCTCACAGGTGTTTGTGCAACCTGAATTTTCAAGCTGGTATCTATATCTGTGAGAGTGTCTCCTGTGTCTAGCTATGAGACCAAAGGATCACAACCAAAGGTTTCTCTCTTTCAAACCCTTCTACAGTCATGCAGATATGAATCTAGGGTAATCTGTAGTTTGGTTGATTTGACCAAAATGTGTGTGCTTGGTCGTCTTCTATGTTTAACCCATGCAGTTGGAAACTGATTTGTTGTAGGTTTATCATTGTTTGGAAGACTTGGATCCTGAGATTCTGATCTATATCATTTATGGATGTGACAAGATTGTGTTGGGGCACAATTGGCTCGAATACGTATTCCTTGGGCTCTCTAGGTCCCGTGATTGTCATACAAAAGTAATAATGTAAACTAAATGCAGCAAAATAAAATTAACTATGCGAAGTATGTCTATAACATATATAACTTCTATATTTTTGTTATTTTCTGATGAATTTTTAAATGAATTTGAAAGAGCAGCTATTTTAATATATCTAGAAATTGACAATTAACCTAGTGTCGAATTTTAAAACAAACAAAGTAACCGAGTATAGCTACTTTCCTGTGTAGTTGTAAATCTATTCTAAGAAATGAAATAACTGATCTAATCTATTTGAAAGACTCTCGATCCTACCTCAGAAGTGAGGAAAGAATCATAGCCTCTCAGAAACTATCAATCCCCACAGCTTCCCTGGCAATATCGAAAGTAAGATTGACTGAAATAAAGTAATTAACTACTCTATTTGATATGATTCTAATTAGAACTTTGAAAGCTAGAACCTAGATTCTGCAAAATAGTGGTGAATCCAATGGTGTGTGTGATCTTGTCCCCTCAGTGTGATCTCCTCATTCCTTTATGTTCACGTGGATCCAAAAAAGTGTGTAATGCTAGCATCAACAGAAGTAGATATTGGGACAAAGGTAGCTTAAGATACAGACTGAATATAATGTGAGTAGGAGAGGGATAGCGCAAGAGTACAGAGCTTGGCTTATGCAATTCCTAGCAGGATTTATTACGAGTCATGCAACATAAAATGTCTAGAACCTGAAACTATCCTATTTGAAGAACAAAACCTATAACTTTAATGGCTTCCTATTGAAAACAAACTATTCTACTCCAATGGATTGGATAAAATATCAACAACACTTGCACAAGATGGATATGTGGCTTCCTAACAACAAAACAACACTAACTAAGCATGCAATGAAAGAAACTAAGAATTCTAAGTAAAATGAAAGACTAATCTATTGCAATGAGAAATTTAGAGGAAAATTTGAGGGGCCATCTGCTTGAGCACAAGCCAACTATGTATATCATTTGCATTTACCCAAGGTAAAAACCAAATTGATCTCTTAAACTATAAACAATGGTAAAACACTATTCCAGGGAACCAAAATCATTAGTGCAAGCTTATGGAGATGAAAAAAAGTTGGTAAATGTTGAAATTTATGTGAGTCGTGTTAAAAGAGTATTTTGGAAAACACGTAAAGGACCGCTGCCCTGAACAGGGTGGCGGTTACAAGACCGCTGCCCTGCTTAGGGCAGCGGTCACGAGACCGCTGCCCTGGCAGGTGGTGGTTTAGAATCAAGAGAAAAAGGCCAAGAAAAGAGGGGAAAAGAAAAAAAAGCACACAAGGGATAAGCATGGCATGCAGGATGATAACGCATACTTTGAGAGCTTTTCCAGGATCCCAAACACCTTGCGAGGAGACTTGTATCATCATTGGGGTACGTTTTACGTTGTTCCAATGGTGCAGTACCCTTCAATTTTGGGTACGTACGGTCTCCAAAAGTTTCATAAGAAATTTTCAAGGAAGGCTTATTAAAGAGGTTTAATCTCACTTTTACGAATCTATTAAGGTTTAACAAAAAAATTGTTTTGTTTAGGATGGTAACATTTTACTCTCCTAATAACCAAAGAAGGTTTTCTAATCAATACTCATGTCCCCAAAAGATAACACCAGCCAAGCAACTAGATGAAAATACAACTATACTCCAAGGAACCACATCCACACTAAAAGGCATCCAATGCAATGGGGCAACCAAATAATTTACCACTTCATGAACTTAACAGCCAAGTGTTGTAGTTTTTAAAAGAGGAAGTACAATATAAGCACCATCGAGATTAACTATTAAGATCTACCCAACTAACATCTCTAAGAGAAAGGTCCAAAAGACCCAAAGCATCCATAAGTGTTTCCAAGTAACCCAAAGATTAATAGGTCATAGAATGTTATTCATAGTAAAGGAAATTTAAGGTAAGGGTAAACTTATTTATAAGTCAAGAGAGTAAAACAAGTACACTTAAATAAAAACACTTCCTAAAAGGCTTAAATCTATCCATAATTACCAAGATGCATACATTCCATGAGTCAAAACTTTCTATGATGCAACCAGGAACCCAAGCTACAATTTAACATGCCATCGATGAAAAGTCACTATCAAAACAAACACTTTTCTAGTAACATTTATAGTCAACCAAAGAGGCAATCCAATCCTAACAAAATCTAAAATCCCATAATTAAACACTTCTACTCGACGAGGGTCAAGCTCTTACCAGATTGAAATAGAATCACCACTACCAGCTGTCAGACTGCCCTCTAGACCACACTACACAACAAACTTTCTTTCTAGCAAGGTCAAGCAACAAAAAGGGTCACTCTAAGACCTTAGACACACTCAAGGTTCCGTGCATCCATAACCAAGGCATGACTTTAAGCACCTAAAAGGACATTCAAGACACCTAGGGTGTACCCCCATATGACAATTGTCACCATACATGAAGCATAGAACCAACTCAACAACATGCAAGAAGGAAACCACGTAACGTTTAGCCAAGTAGCCAACAACATCATGAGCTCTAAGTCATCAATCAAATAAAGTCCAAGAAATATCGACAATCAATAAAAGTGGCTAAGTAGCCACATTGCAAAGTTTGAAAATTCTTGCAAGAATTATAATTAAATAAAAGATCCTTAGAGCTTCTTCAATCCAATCATAAAATAAGATATTGTTCCTTGATAAAATACACAAGATTATGAATGTAAAACAAAAAAGTTAACACCACATTCACTTCTGCAGCCTTTCATGGCCGCTAATAGGGGTACTCTACCTTGAGGTTAGTTCCAAGAACACATACACAGGATGGGGTCCTAAATGACACCCAGACTTAGTGTCCACCCTCTCATATGGGTAACAACATGGAAAACTGACAACCAGACCCTCTTTCTGAACCACTCAAGGAAGGAAGCTCTAAACAACTTCTAATTAACTCTTCCCGACCCAGAACACAACCACTACTATCCAACCACAAGGGTCACATCTTACAACTCATCATTCCAACAAATCCAATAAGGAAGGGTCTCAACAAAGGGCTTAATGCATCATACAATTAAATCAAGTTTTAGGGCTTGTAAAACAACACATTTTCAAAAGGGAACCAAGTTTCCATTATACTAGAAGTTCACAAAAATCAATTTAATCTAACATTCTTAGTTACCCCAGGTTTAGACAAAATGTCACTAAGCAAGCACAACAACTCAAACAACTTATTATTATTTTATTATCATTTTAATTTTGGCAGTTCAAATGAACAGAGTAATGTAATATTTCTTCATACTTATTTCTTCTTCAATTTTCAAACAAGTTTGTTTTCTTAGATTCAAAAGTGTGCTAGGTTTACAGTTCATGTCTCAAGTTTTCTAGTGTGCCCAATGGTCCAAGCTTTCAAACCACTGCTCTGATACCAAGTGTGATGCCTAGTTAAAAACAACCCACTTGAGAACCATGAACAACCTAGGTTTAGTTAGAAAATTATGGAATAATTTTTTTTTGATTAGGAGTTAACGACCAAAGTCTCAAAGACAGTTAAATTCAACTGATAACTTTTCCCATTATAATAATTACTAATTCCACATTAAAAGCAACAAGAGTAATAAGTCCACAACTAGCTCAAATCTCCCTAGGAATTAATTTAATTACTGATTACATTGACATTTTAACTAAATATTTCATTATTATAAATATTAGGGTTAAGGGACCCAAAACAATTAAATACCCAAGGTATTTAATTCCACAAGATCAAGACAAGAGTAGGGTTTAATTGCAGTGAGAAAGGAATACATATTTAAAATCAACAGAGTAAGGTCTCACTTACCCACTCCCAGAACTTGATTAGGAGTGTCTACAACTAAGTTTTCATGCAACAGTTGCCACTGATAGGTTCTAGAACAATTCAATTTCACTGGGACATACTTTCCATTTATTAACAATTATCAAGGTCACATGGTTCAAATTTTAGGGTTAGAAGTTTAGTTAGGTTCAGGGAGTAATTTTCCCCCATACCCAACTCTCTAATAGGCTCATAGTTTCAACTTGATTTTTCTCATACTTAACTTCCAAAATTTTCCTAAACCATTCCCAATGGATAGGAAATTTTCTCACCTTTCCGATGATATAAATAAGTCCTCCTAACTCCTTACATAACTCAAGATATGAGTGGGTGGAGTTTTTAGGTCAAATTTTCCCCTAGGGGGACACGTGTCAAGAGGTGGGGAAAGCACCTTCAACAGGTTGGTGGGTCGCGGGGCGGCTTGGGGAATTTTTTTCCATCGCACGGGCACAAAGGAAAAGTTCTTTCACTCCTTCGTGGGTCCCTGGTGGACACGTGTTGAGTACTGGTGCAAGTGGGAAACCGGTGAGGGGTTGGTAAAGTGGTAGAGAATTAAGAGGCATTTTCCCTATTTGAGCGCAAAGCGTAATTTGCATTCGCGCGCTAGTGAGCCCGGTGGGGGACATGTGTCATGCCTCGGTTGAACACGAGAGGTAGGCAACGGAGGAACTTAAGGATTTTAGCGAGAAGGGAAAAAAATGATCAAAAGCCATGGGCGGGCCCGCGTCTGCGATAGGATAAATTCCAAGGCACAGCGCTAGAGCAGGATCTGTGGGGACAAAGGGAAATTTTTCAAAAAGGGAACAAAAGTGCTAAGTCCAAAAAATCCCGCGCTTCCACCTAGCCATGTGTCGGCACATGATTGGCCATGGGTTAGTGGGAATGTAGGAAAAATTTGGAAATTTTTCCAAGGTCCAAAACTTAAAAGGGTTAAGTTCAAAAGGGGTATGCCTCTCCACCATGCCACATGTCAGCACGTGATTGGTTGCAGGCCGGCGGGGATGCGGGAAAAGTGGGAAAATTTTCCCAAGGTAAATTTTTCAAAAAGACAAGTTTAAAATTGGTCCGCCCCTCCAAGGTGCCATGTGACAGTCTCGATTGGTTGCGCAGGATGGCGGGGCTGTGGACTTTTTGTGGAATTTTTTCCAAAGTCAAAAATTAAAGTTAACAGTTAGATTTATTTTATTTTTGAATGCCAAATTGAAGTAAAACTTCAAATGGCCATAAATTTTGATAGGAAGCTTAGATTTGGGAAAACGAGGACTTTCTGGAAAGCTCTCGAAGCCCTCTTTACACAAGAGTCATCAATTTTGGAATTTTATGAAGTTTAAGTGGTAAATTTTGAGAAACAAATCTGCAGGGGTTTGCAAAGCAAACTGGAAATTTCTAACTTATAATTTTTTTTTCAATTTTGAATTCCTACTTTCTCAACATGTCAAACAGACATGGAGACTTGTTTTTAGATGAATTTAGGAAGGTTCCAAGATTCAATTTGTTTAGGAGAGTTGTAATTGAAATTTTGCATCACTTGACAGCAGGATGACTGCACAAGCTTTGATTTTGATTTTACAAAGTACTGAAAGGTCTTTCTTAAGTTTTATTGTCAAATTGAGTTCCTTAGGACTTGTTAAGTCTCAAATTCAATGTCTCATATCTTATTGCTTGGTGCAAGTTTGAGCTGCTCATTTCTTTGATAAATTTGATTGCCATATTTGAACTATAAAACATGACTCAATCACTAAAGGATCTATAAACATTTTTCCATTCTCCAAGTGTGGGAGTTCATTCCATGCAAGTCTATTACATTCCATCAAATTCACACAACATTTAACAGTCAATAAGCAAAGTCTGATTTCCAAATTTCAACTCATTTCAAAGAGGACAAAGCACTACCTTTTTCCTTCATACTCATTCTTCTTTCAAACAGAGATTTTAATTCACAATAGCAATTCAATTCCAAGAAACAATGCAAGTTTGAGAAAAGTAGTGCATTCCTTTATTGAATTCAAAAATTACAACTTTACAACTTCTCTTTTCCATTTGGTTTCAAATACAGTTTACAAAATATACAACATTCTTTCACGTTTCTTTTCAAAACAGAGAGTAGAATATAACTTCTTTACATTTCACATTCCAATTTCAATCTTCCATCATCAATACAAGTATCTTCACATTAAAAATTGCTATACAATTCATCCACTTCAAAGTGGGAAGGGTTACAATGAACTTGCTCAAAGAAGGGACTGTCAAACTGTATATTCCTCTTGCTCAAAAACAGCAGCATGCTCATTTTCTCTTTTCTCCAAGTTGATCACAATAAAAGAGGGGGAAAGGAAATGCTCTCCACCCAACCAAGACATCCAATGAAACGAGAATCCTTCCTTCATCACTGGCCCCCGAGCCCCAATCAAAATAAAATCAAAGGTGTAATTCAACCATGACAACAACTGGTTTGCACAACACAACATTCTTTCACATACACATTTTTTTTAAAAACACAATGCAACATAACACAACAGTTCACAACTGTATTTTAAAGCATTTAAAAATAGAACTCGGGATTGATCATACAAGCCAAAGGAGAAAGGCCAATGGGGAAAGTTGCTTATGTCCCCCAATTGGGAATTGGGCATCCACCAATAACAAAGCGCCAAATAATTCATCACACACATTTCCTTATGCCCCACAAATCCATCCTTATGCTTCCCACAATTTGCTTAAGTCCCCCATAAAGTAAGAAATGTAAGCTATTTCTTTTCCATGGTGGATCCCAAACCCAAACTCCCTCCACAAAACTCTGATGCCAATGGCATTTCCTTATGCCCCCCACATGGATTCCCCATAGCCTTCTCCTACACCTTCCTAAGGCAGTATACCCAACTAGCCAAAAATGCAATAAAACATTCTCCATACACACACACAACAAGAAAATAACAGCAATAAAAGAAGGAATAAACTCCTACCTCTCCATGGAAGGATTTTCTCCACACAACAAGCTTTGAATGTCAAAAATACAGTCCCAAAATAGTAGTGCCAAAGTATCAAATGCTCTCCAATCTCCTCCAAATCAACAAGAGCTCTAATCACAGAAAAATGCGCCCAAGGATGCATGTAAAATGTTTCAACAACCCCAAAACAAGAAGAGAGTTTGAATTAAATAGAAGAGGGAGAGAAGAGGATGATGTGGATCCATGTAGGATGCCACATCAAACATCCACCAATTCAAACACAAAAGACAAAAATCCATTCTCCCAAGCACAATAAAGAGGTGGGTGAAAAATGACAAGTTACTTGCACACTCCAAAAGGAGCCCACACCTCAAGGGACAAAAATTTAATAAAATGTAAGAGAGTGCAATCCAAAACAAGCAACATGAGGAATAAAATGCATTTAAAAGTCACAAATCACATCTCCATCCATAAGTATGGTTGGTATATTAAATTTAGAGGTATGGGACAAGTTTTTCTTATCCCACAAGCCTCCAAAAATAGCTCCCAAGGACAAATTCGAATTTTTCATGGAGGTGGAGTGTTTCATACTCCAAAACAGACTTAAACATACTCTTACACAAACCAACAACTTCCATTATTATTTTCCCATATCCCCATTTGATTTATTTAAATTTTAATCATATGATTTCCACATTAATCTACCACAAATTTAATTAATTAAAGGAAGGAATACATTACTAATAAAATACATACAACAATAAATAAACATTTTACCACATTAATAAAATACACAAACCCATGGTCACATGTAAAGATGATCCCCCCATGGGAATATCTAACAAAATTACAACACACACACACAATAAAACAAGTTACCATGGTGACCTTGTCGAATTCACCTAGAATTCCACTTTGGTTAGTCTCAATCCCCGATGTTTTTGTGATATTTTAAACCTATAAAACACAAATACCTCCTTCGGCCTCGTGGCCATATCAGAATGTCCAAAATGAATATATAATAAAATCACAAAATCATCTATACATATGAATCACAACAATCACCAAGGCAATCAACGAAATCATTTACAATTTATATCGACAACTATATCATCATCAAATAATTTTCCTTTTCTAGGTTTACTCATAATCTCCAAAATCACATGTCCGAATAACTTCCATTAAACATCCATGTCAATAGTATATCATCATCCACATATGAGTGTCTCTAATAATCATCATGCATTATATATAATCAGATTCAACAATAATCCAGGATCTGACATCTAACACCATACTAAATCAAAACTATTAAAATGTCGGTCATATAGTCTATAGTATCATGATCAATAAAAAAAGGTTCCAAAGGGAAGTGGGCACTACAATAACTTATGTGCACAATTGTGATGTTGACGATGGGGATATAGCTAAAATCACCATGGATTGGATGGATCAATTTCTACAGTAAATGGTGACTACAAGTGAAATTCTCCTATGAGGAAAGACACATCCTTTTGTTTAGGAGACATATTATTTTTTTTGGTGTCATATTTTCACTCGATTCACTTCTGATAATTCTTTTGTTATAGTGTTGTATGGCGGTAGTGTTGTAGTGCATGGTTTGGTTGACTCAGGTCTATCTGTAGTTTTTATTTTTGAATCACATGATCAATAAATGTGTTTAAAACATTACTATTTTCATTTGAAAAAGGTACGTTCATTAAGATCACTTTGAATAATTCTATTAGTTTAATGAATTTGAACTGATACATACAATATTTATGCAGAAAACCAAACAATAGAGGAAGACACCATCTCTTCCTCTCCACATATAAATAGAGGAGACAATGTCAAGCTTATTATGTTGCAACCAATTCAACTTGTTGCCCCATATGTTGTTGACCATCCATCCAATTAATATATAAAAGGTGAGTGGGAAATACTTGTTTTATAAATTTATTTCTACAAGATGTTTTTGATTGTCATTGTTTACATATTTTTAATAATAACTTGAATTTTTTTAGATTTGATGCCAAATGGGGAGGTTGTTGGCACGTCACGTACAAACTTGCAGACAAAAAATGGTATGATAGTCATATACAATTATAAAGAAAACCATTTATAAGACCCTCATAATTGAAGGAACCTATAACAAAGTAGTTTATTTGTAATATGTATTACCCTAGTGGTCACTAACATGCATATTTTAATTAGATTTATTTTGAATTGAATAAATTTTTGTTTATTGGTTAATATTTATTTATGGAAAATAAAATAAAAATTACTTCTATATAGTTGGATATTAGCGTCGCTAATCCCATCATAGACTGTCAACCCAAACATAGTCCAAGAATTAATGGCTTACACCTATTGGTCACTAATATATAACTACATCTATGCAATATTGTATAAAAGTGAGTTGTTTCATGTATTTTTTTACATCGACTTAAAATTTATTTTGAATTGATTACTATTTTTTATATAGAATGAGCATCACAAGAACCTATAGAGGGGGAGTGCGAGGGAATCCAAGATGGAGTCTCAATTAGTAAGTGTTAACATATTGAAATTTTGATTATTTGAATTAGTTAATATCAAATTGTGGAAAATTGAGAAAAAAATACTTACAATGCGGTTGTCCAAAAGTATTATTTAATTATTTTATATTTGGAGGGTTTTCTCTATGAGAAAAAAAAATCCTACAAAGAGTTGAAAATCAATTTCGGTAAGGAGACTCTCAACTTGCAAGGTGGGATCAAGAAATTTTTAAAGATATTGGCAGCAAAATGTGAAATGGGATTTTGGTCTAGCTATCTCTCTTGTGTTGAAGTTGAAAACCTGATTAAGTGTTTGAAAAAAATAGATCGTTTGAATTTAAACCATTTGTTATTTTGGGTAAAGAACATTGTTGTGTAAAAGACGAAATTGTAGAAAAATATCTCCAAAAGATTTGGAGTATAGATGGCATTATTTTTGGCCTTAGAAACACATTCTATATTACAATGGGCCCAAAGGGAAACCCTATAGAAAATTTTATGGTGGGGAAGAAATCCAATGAATAAAATTGTTTCAAAGATAAGTGGTTGATGATCAATTTTTACACAAACATAACATAGATACTGTGTCGGGGTTTGAGTGTTGTGGAGGGAATCAAAAATTATAGAAAATAGAAAATATATAACTATTAATTATTTTAAATTTTTTTATAGTGATATTATTTTTGTACAGTCATATGGTCGCTCTTTATTTTATATGTTGAAATTACAAATTTAAAAGTAGGTAGTATTTATGTCTTCACTATGATTGAGATGATATTATAGTTTTACAAATTGTTTTATAAGTTTTTTTAGTTGTAATCAAATACTTAGATGCCTTTTTTTAATCACTTTTGGAAGCTTACATTGATTCTAATTTGTTTTTATAGATCCTTTTGGGAAGCCTTGGAAATTTATAGTTTTAGGAGTTGAAGGTTTGTTGTTTGGAATTTCTGGTATTGGAAACAAAATACCTTGTAATATGGTTCCATATTTTAGATATAGGAATACTGAATACTTTGAACAAGAGTTTAGATCTGACTTGATATGTAATGCATCAAAATATTTTGACACTTCCTTATGGTATTCATTTATGGATTCAACAACGGTGAAATACATGTTCATCAAAAAATTTAGTTGGTTTGTGAGAAATCCACTTGAGTTCATTTGGGGATTCCAAGAATGTAAGTTGAAAAAAACACAAGCCAACAGATAGTAGACATTTATGGTAATGTCTATGGTGAAAAAAATATACTTTTGATTGATGACACAAGATTCTTGTCACACGATGACAAAGAATAAATTACTCTCAAAACCATGCAACATCTTGGATATTTGATGGAAATTATAAGACTGATTAAAAATCTATATTGAATTATGTACATGGTTGAAACATGCAGGAGAGAAAAAACATGTGTAGATCATTGAAAACATTCAAACACACAATTAGAATTTGAATTATATACTTTTATTCCAAATCCAACAATATATTGAGCATTTTTATGGAATAAAGTAACTACCTTAAGGTTCTTAAAGATTTGCAGGACGCAATCATTTTTTTCCAATTCTTTTTTGGGCAAGAAAAACATTTCAATCTAGCTTGGGTGAAGAGACAATTAGGGTCATGGACCAATAAAAGAATGATATTTCCCATATCTAAATAGTTTAAACTTTTGAGAAGCATACAAACTCCTCCATATATCTTAGAGCACTCCCATCGGTTCTCGAAGGAATCTCCCACCCTCAGAATCTGGTAGTGCAAATCAACCTATTACCTCCATCATCAATACAACCAGCCTCGTCTCATGTGGGTAGGCTACATAGATGTATCCATAAGTGAGAATCACATTGTGATACATCATCTCACCCATCGCCTCACCAAAAAAACCACTATCGACTCCACCGATGCCTCGAAGTAATAGAATACACTAGCTCCTAATAATAGGAAGTCACGGGATCTGGTACATGTCCTCTAGGGTGATTGTCATCTTGCTTGTCATTAAGTAGAAGGTATTGGTCATAGAATCCCATATGTCGATGAGAGCGACCATCATCTTTGGATCTTGAACAATACGCCTATAACATTAGATCCGATAATTATGACCTTATTCATATGTTCCCACTCCTCCATGGTCACACTAGACCACATCTGTACCAATAGAGGTGGTACTCTGTCCCACATCCTAAGTTGATCTCTCACCTGCATCATCAAACACAACATTGTCAAGACTTAACTACCCAAAATTCACCTATTAACCACTAAACCATACCCAACCACATCAATCATGCCTAACCCCTTTACTTGATTCACCTACAAGCCTACTACCCTTTACCATCATTACCCATTATCACATATCACCAAAATCACATTTTACCCTCTTCCCCCTACTATTCATCCTCGCCTACCCCTTCTTCACCTATTTTACTTTCCTACCTAGCCCTTCTTACCCCTCTTTTCTCTTAACCTTAACCAACACCGGTCACCTTGACCATCACCAATTTTTCTTGACCATCATCAGTTCCATTTAACCAGTGTCGATCACCCAAGACCCGACCGATGCTAGCTAAAGCCAGCTGATGCCGGCCAAAATTTGACCGACATCGGTCTCTATCGTAATGTCAAAAACTAAAAACCTATTCCCCCATTCTCAAAAATTGACCAAAGCTTACCTGACACCCTCATTTACCCATCCCACCTTATCCTAGCTTAGTTCCCACACCTATTTAACCTATGTGTGACCTCCCCACCCCTCATTTCCTTCAATTTTACCCACGATTTCAAATTTCAAAATCTCACCCACAATTTTTAACCAAAAAGCTAATAACAATATGAATTTTCAATCAAAAGAGGGATTTGTATCACCTCCTACCTCATCTCATCGGCATCTACATGGTGGTGCCTCTCGGTTTCTGTGTTGGTGGACCTCCTACACTTTCTCCCGCCTCTTCCATGACCAAATCAATGGATCACCTCTAAATGAATGGAAACACTCAAATCAATCTCTAGGACCCACCAATCAAACACCAATCACCCACTGCGTGGCTTGCCAACTTAGCTCAATGCCTCGTACTATCATTTTCCAAGCCTCACTTTCTCCTCTATCATTTTATACAAATGGAAAAAGTCAAAATGAATCCATAAAACACAAATTTTTCTTTTTAGACCCAAATCAACATGACCGACATTGGTCATGTTGTGACCTAACTAACCCACATTGGTTATTCCCTAACCAACACCAGACCACCCGCCATTACCATTTCACCCACATTCATACCATTTTGACCTAAAAACATTACTGACTACATACCTACTGACCCTCCCAACCCCTATTACACCCTACCCACAAGCCTAAATTACATGTACATGTCCTTACCTATGTTTAGGGACATGTTATTTACCTATACCTAGGCCTTACCCGTGCCATGACCTATATACCCTAACCTAAACCACCTTTTGTGACATTGGAATTTGTGTACTCGTTATACCTTATGATGTTGTTACCCATGTTGTTTAGCCTAATGACCTTACCTTGCCTATTTCCATGTTGTTTATCCTAACCAAACCTTTGGTGTACCAGATCATACCTAAATGTTCCTACACCTAACCTAATTTGTGTTTCTAGACCATATCCTATACCATGGATACAAAAAAACTTCCACCTCGTTTGGATAAACCTATTGACCTTGGACGATGTAGAGTTTGCAAGCTCTTCCATCTGGTACCGTGTCACAGTCTATACGTGTGTGTGCATTTGATTTCCATTACCCTTACCTAATATGACCCTTAAACCATTACCCAAAGTGCCCATACCCTCCCCTATAACCCACCTACCCTCACTTTCATCACTTACCCATTTATCAAACCACTCACCAACTTCGTTTAACACCTCATCAGTTCCTAGTTTAAGGGGGATCACCTCCACCCACACTTGGGGCAGCCTCACCTTTAGCCCTACTTGGGGAAACCCCACTCTCACTTATATTTGGGGCAACCAATTCCTATTTTTGTCAAGCATTGCTTATCAATACAAGCTACGTGACAAAAATGGGAAAATGTAGACACCAAATTTGAGTCACACTCCCCTTGGTCCCCTTTCAAGAAGTTAAAATAATGTGTTCACCTAATTATGGCTCCTTTACCCCACATTCATATTAATTTAATTAATTATAATTGAATTAATACCCATCCTCACATTATTTATTAATTTAATTACTTTAATTAAATTAATTTACACCACATCACCTAGACACCTCACCATGGACTTATTCTTAGCCTATTAATTAACTAAGACTTAGTCTTTACTTAACTAATCGATACTTAATTTAACCCTAACATTAAATTACTATTCCTTATCCAACAACATTACTACTTATCTATGCGCTAACCATCACTTTAGACCCGGACTAACAAGCGAGAACACGCTAAAAATTTCCAAGATCTTCTATTTTTGGTAAACCTAGGATTTCCCACCCTAAGCGGCGTCGGTTCACTCTGCAACCTCTGCTAGTCACCTTGACCATCATTGGTTACCATATATATGGTGATGTAACCTTTTCTTAGGTTTTCATTTTCATTCGGGATATTGTTCTTCCAGAGACTTGGAGCACTCGAATATCTTTAGCACTCTGGAAAAAGAAGACACACAGGAGCACTACCAACATCAGTCACCATTCATCATCCCCGTCATGATAACATATTCACAATAGAGAGGAACATAGGTCCAAAATGCCATGGCATGAACACAATGAATCTTCTATCTAGATCTCTACTATTATCATCTTGATCACCTACATCGTCTAATATATTTTCCTGTAAGTATTTAACATCTCTGCACCTTTGAATCTCTTGTTTTCTTGTGTAGATTTATTTACTCATCTCTATAGTCTATTTCTCTCCACACCCATATACTTCCTTCCTTCTATTAACCCATCACCTAATCATACCCAGAATTTTCACCCATTTTCACCCTCTCTGAATCATCTCGAGTCTTCAGAACCATTTTACGACCCCACCCTCACCATTTCCAACCTTTGTGCAATCACAGGGAGTCTGGAAAACCAATTCTAAGAACTTTATGCTAATTTCCTCTACTGACACCGGTTAGCCAATGGCGACATCTATCACTCTTCCTAATCGACATCGATTAGTCACCAACACCGATTCTTATGTTTGGAAATATAGTTCGGACCAACGAGCTAATATACACTTCATAATTGCCCAGAACCATTTCTAATCCTTACGGATGTTACCCAAAGCTTGTACCAGACGTCCAACTCAACACCATCTAATCAAACCTCCCATTATGACCTTAAACAACCTTTACCATGACCTTTCTTATTTTTTGTATGAGATACATAAATGATTTCAATTCAATAGGATCTTTACTTTATGTATGATTTAACTAGCATTAACATTGTTATATAAAAGTGGATTGACATCCTATTAGGAAGTATCACACTTCACGAATCAAGCTTCCACTAGGAGTCCACTCATTATTTTGTTTAAATCTATTTGGTGTTATTCTTGTTTTGTATCTAAAGGTAGTTCATGCTAGCCAAAAGGGACCTCTCACATCCATTCGATCCGAAAGTAATCTACACACATATTCAACCTTCAACCAATATTATAATAGGTATTACTCCTTACCCTTATACCCTTATCTATTTCATTAATCTACTAAGGATCTAGTGAAACAAAATTTGTTCATCTTTTTCTACCTAGATGACATCACTTTGTCTTTTCAAAGCAAAGCACAGATCATATGTCATACCTGGAGAAAGTATTTGAGAGATGTAGAAAGTATGGGGTATCTCTTAACCCTAAGAAGTGTAATTTTGCAGTGGTGCAGGGAAATCTCACGGGCCATGTGGTTTCAAAGGATGGCATCACAATCAATCTTGAGAATGTTTTAGCCATCCTAGCCCTTTCCCGACAAAGTGTAAAAAAGTCCTTGTGGTCCTTCCTCAGTAAGATCAATTTTGTTAGGAGTCTTATTCCTAAATTTTTAGGATTGGTTCAACTCATCACCCTCATGCTCAAAAAAGACATAACTTTTAGATGGACACTGGAAGGAAAAGAAAGCTTCAACAAAATCAAGCAAGATATTTCTTATGCATTAGCACTCATCAAACCAAATTTATCAAAGGATTTTATCCTTTATGCTTGTGGTATTGATGTGAATGTCATTTTTTTCCTAACACAAGAAAATGAATGAGGGATGGAACAACCAGTGGATTTCTTTGGCCAAGCACTAAAGGATTATGAATTAAAATACAGTCACATGGAGAAGTAGGTCTTCGCCATCATGTACATGCTCAAGAAATTCAAAAGTATTCTCACCACAAATCATATCAAGGTGTTAGTCTCCCACTCTTTTGTCAGATACTTCATCATGGGAGAAGAAATCAGTGAAAAGAGAGCATGATGGGTGACCAAAATCATGGAGTATGATGTGACTATCAAATCCACAAATTTAGTAAGAGGTAACATGCTCTGAAAATAGATTACTAAGGATGCACACAATGAATATGAGACTTCATTATTTCTTGATGAAGCTCTCCTACGCGTATAGCTTGAGCAAAATATAGATCTTGGCATGCGTAATTGGATGAAGGACATGATCACATTCCTTTCCAAGGGCACATACCCTCCTGAATTAAACAAGGAAAAGAGAAGACATCTGAGGTTACAATCTATCCCTTATTTTTTTATTGATGGACTTCTCTTTAAGAAGAATATTGATGGCGTGTTGTTACGGTGTATCAATGGTGCATAAAGCGAAAACATGTTAGCAAAATTTCACGTTGGATTCTCTAGTGGACATTTTTGGCCAAAACTACAACAATGAAAATCATAATGGCAGGTATATTTTGGCCTACTTTGTTTATAGATGCACACAAGTGGGTCACAAAATGTAAAGAATGTGCTTTCTTCATAGGAAAGAAGAAATATGCAGCACTTTGTCCCTTCGACCAATCCAAGTGGATCATCCTTTTGCACAATGGGGTCTCAATTTCATAGGAATGATCGATAAACATTTAAGAGTTAGACATAAGTGGGTGCTGATAGCTACAAATTACTTCACCAGATAGACAAAAGTTTTTGTGCTCAAGGAATCAACCGATTCAGTCATCATTGAATTTCTAGAGGGTATAGTCATAAGGTTTGGAATTCCCCAAACCATTATCTCTGATAATTCAAAAGCCTTCCTTGGCACTAAAATCACTAATTTGGCTCTAAATGCGGGTATCTATCCGAATAATTCTTCCAAATATTACCCTCAAGGAAATGGTCTAGCAGATTCAAAAAACAAGAACCTGATCAAGATCATGAAGCGCACAATGAACATTAGCCAAAGACAGTGGCATAAAAGGTCTTGTGTGTGCTCTAGGTAGATAGAATCAAGTTAAAAATAATAGGTAATTCTCCTTACAAGCTTGTCTATGGAAAAGATCTTACCATTCCTTTAATGATGGAGTTGAGCTCATTGGTTCTTTCCTAGCAACTAGGGATCGAAGGCCTGAGACTAGAGAGAATTCGAGAATGGAAGAGTTTGTTAATCTTGAAGAATCAAGGAAGTTTTCCATGATCAATCTAGAACAACATCAGAAAGCAACAAAGAAATGGTTTTATAGAAAGGCCAGGCCTTAAGCTTTCAAATTTGGGGACTTGGTATTGAAATGGGATGGTGTGAGCTAAACTAGGGTACCATTCAAAGATTTGATGCAATTTAGAGTGGCCCATATATCATTAGTTTGTGAAAGGAGGATAACTCTTTTGAGTTAACTCACCTTAATGGAGGCAGCTACAAATCCCAATAAATGGGATCTAACTCAAATGCTTCCATTAAGTTTACTACATCATTTTGTATATACTATATTAGTTTAAATTCCTCCAAGTGTGTTGTGCGCACATTGTTTGTTTGTAAATAGTTCTTTCTTCTCACATTATTCTTGCGCACACTCTTCTTTTGCTTCTAGGGTGTCGGTCTTCTTTCAATAGTTTGTAGGATTCGAGAATAGAGTCAATAAATTATCCTTCAAGTGACTTCAAGAGTAGTTCTTCAAAGTTGAATATTAGAATTTCATGATTTCATTGTAGAATCCATGCCCAATGGATGGTCTAGGCTATATATATCATTCATCTAGTAGGCAGATGGCCCCAAAAGTCACCAAAATTGTTATCCAAATAACTCTCCTAGTTATTTGGATAACTTATATACATATTTTGGCTCAGAGATCTTCATTACAAGTGGTGTGCACCTCAATTGTCTCCTTGCCACAATCATTTGGTCACTATTTCATAATGTTCCATTACATGCTTCCCCTTCTCCCCTTTATATTTTCCTTTTCCTGTTTGTTCCACTCTGATGTTGCGAGCATCTTTTGTGCATTCACCTTCTTCCTAATCAGTTATTCATCCTACGCATGCACCTTGCACTTGCTTTAATTATCTAATTCCTTGGCCCTCTCATGTGCCCTACACATTACCTTGTAATAGTTGCACCTTAACCATATGTTCTCCACTCACCACTTTTCCCCATTTTCTCTATGCACATTACGATTGCACACACCTTATTTATTCCTTCTTCCCGCGCCTTATTATTTTGCATGTATACATTTGTGCCCTCCTCTGGGCCATTTTTTGCACATCATTTTATGACACGTTTGAGTGTACCACATATAACTAGTCAAAGAGTGCCAAATGGGTGCTGAATCCTTGCAAAAAATCAATGAGTGACATATGGTAGAAATGACAAGAACATTTGCAAATTTGGTTTTCCTTTCAGCTAATCCACATGCATCACATGTCTCTGCACGCGCACACAACTCTGACAATCTTTTGACAGCCATATATTTTTCTAAAGAGCTCTGATTAGTGCATGCCTAGTCTCAATCGATAGCAACTGACATAGGCTATAATGTTAGATATTCAAATTCAAATTCTTGGTGGATCTGTTAGGTGAGAAATGAGAAAACATATTTATGGGAATTAATGAGTAGATCTAATTATTCTAACCACCCGGTTTGATATGATCCTCCCTCCTTCTCCAACATGCTAAACAGACTTGGGGAAATGTATTTGACAGATTTGCAGGCGTTGAATGCTTCTTGTTGGTGGTTGTATTTCAAAATCAAGTTTTCCCTCCTCTTTTTATTCCATGGATTCATCTATAAATTTAAGAGCTAGGCTCATTGTTAATGTTGGACATTTTGGATCCTTACGCATTTTGCTAAGGACTTCATATTTTTTGTATTTTAAGTCGTAGACCTCTAGATCTAGCTCATACATATGGATATCAGCCTCTTTCACCATTGTAATAGTTCTATGCATTTCTGAAAGTAATGGAAGCATCATTTTGTGACTATTCTTTGTCCTAAGCATGTTTGTATTCTTTCTTCTTGCCTTTCTTTTACATTGTGTGCTTGTTGTGTCATTCTACGTCCCTTGCAGCTCCATTTTTAGTTGTGTTCCATGAAACTGATCTGGTAAATACATTTTAGTTGTGCTATAACTACTTATCCTTCTTTCCCATTCATCTCTATTTTTTTCTCGGTGCTATTTCCTTTCTTAGATTAGTTTTCCTTTCTTTTATCCTTCTATCCCTGGTCCCTTGGCATTGTTAGCTTAGTTTTCCCTTTCAACATTAGGAGTAGCAGTAGTAGTAGAAATAGATAGAGGAACTGACCTTCTCCAGAGATCTGTCTCAAGCATGCAAGGTCCCACAACTTGGATACGGTTCCATTGTTATCTCAAATGACTCAGTTCTTTCATATCCGAGACACAGGTGCAAGTTTGATGACCAACAGTTATGATTATGATAATTCTATTCTCGAGAGACGAATGGGCCACTCATGTGGTATTTTTATAGATGATTTGTATTCTACCTTTTTACCCATTAAGACAATGCAAGATGTTGAATTTTTTTACTGTTTGATGTCTTCCACTGAATTTAATGTAAATGATGATACAAAGGATTTGATTTGGTTTCTTTGTTCTTCTAAGAAACATGTTCTCCTAAGAGAGTGTCTTGCTGACATGCACAGAGAGATCAACTACCATTGTAATGTCATATGTCATCACTCTAAATAAAGATTATCATATGTTGGTTACATTCTATGGGTATCCACTTTAATGAACATGTTTTTTTAATTTTATTTGTAATAGTAATTTACTAGTTAAATTCACTTAAATCTAAATAAAATATGAAGAGTCAACAAGACCGTAACCCTAAATTGTTCAAGATTTTTGGTAGAGAGAATATAAATCCCTCAATCCCCTCAAACCTTAAAAAATATTAACTCAAAAACCTTGACAAGAAGTTTACGTGAGCATAAGTATTCTTATTTTTATTTGTAGGGTTTTACTGCAATAACCAACAATTTGAGTGATTAAGGAGAATGAGACAAGCGTTACATATTTCACTCTTTACAAGAAATGGGTTATACATTTTAAAACATAATGTTAATGAAATTTTAAAATTGTTATAAATGTTATTCCAAGGCAACAAATAGAGCCTAGCGGCCGCTAGAGTATAAAATAGAAATATTGATGGCATCTAACAGAGTGTGATGGGGGAAGCTTAAAGAGGAGGATAATAAAGACCTAGATTTTCATCAACCACCACCAAATATCATTGGGCCAGATAAAAATGGTGTGAAGAATATCATGGAATACAATTTCAATGAGCATGACCAGAAGGTGGTTCACACCACTACCATGCACATCATCTGCAAAGTGGCCAAATAACTCCTTAACAAACATGATCTCTAGCACCACGAGTGGCACAAGCTCAATGCTACTACCAACCAAGAAACCTCAACAAAATTTAGAGGTATATCCTTAGAAGAAATCATCTTGTATTAGCCCCGCTCACCGGGATCCAAGGTTGCTAATTCAAAATCTCGTGGAGATGTCTTTGTCTATCCTAGCTAGCTCCAAGGGTGGTGGTGTGATCATGGTTTTCCATATCATTGGTAAAAAGGGCGATCACTAGACATCAAAATGGGCTTATAAGGATCTCTCCCACGTCAGTGCCACACACAACTTAACAATGGATAAGTTCACTAAGGGCCTCTTTGTAGGTGGAAGCAACACTTGTAGTAGTGTAACTTTTTACACTACTAGGCTATCAACCTACATCCCTCCCTATCTCAGGGGTTTCATGGACCACTTTGGTGACACCATGCACCGCAAAAATGATGAAAATTTTGATCGAGTTACCAATTTGTTTAAGGACATGATGGATGTTGATCTGCATGAGCTTTTCAAGTTGTTTGGACACATCATGCATGTCTATTTGGCCATGGATTAGAAGATGGGGGTTAGTAGGGGTTTTTTTTTTTAATTTCATCAACAGGGAGGACACACAGAGAGCTATCAATAAGCTCAATGATTATGGTTATGATAATCATATTCTTAGAGATGAATGGGCCACTCATGTGGTATTTTTCAAGATGATTTATATTCTTCATTTTTACCCCTTAAGACAATGTAAGATGTTGAAGTTTTGTATTGTTTGATGTATTTCACCAAATTTAATGTAAATTATGATACAAAGGATTTGAGTTAGTTTATTTGTTCTTCTAAGAAACATGTTCTCCTAAGAGAGTGTCTTGTTGACATGTGTGGAGAGATTGAATGCACTTGCAATGTCATATGTTGTTGCTCTCAATCAAGATTATCCTCTATTGCTTATGTTCAATAGGTATCCACTTTAACAAACACGTTTGTTTAATTTTATTTGTAATAGTAATTTACTAGTTAAATTCACTTAAATCTAAATAAAATATGAAGATTCGATGGGACCATAACCCTAAATTGTTCAATATTTGTGGCAGAGAGAATACAGATCCCTAAGTCCCCTCAAACCATTAAAAATTATTAACTCAAAACCTTGACAAGAATTTTACATGAGCATAAGTATTCTTATTTTTATTTGTAAGTTTTTACTGTGATAACCAACGATTTGAGTGATTAAGGAGAATGAGACAAGCATTACATATTACACTCTTTACAAGAAATAAGTTATACATTTTAAAACATAATGTTAATGACATTTTAAAACTGTTATAAACATTATTCCAATTCAAAAAATAGAGCCTAGCGGCCGCTAGCTAGTATAAAATAAAAACATTGATGGCATCCAACAGAGTGTGATGGGGGAGCTTAAAGAAGAGAATAAAAAGACTGTATTTGTCATCATCCACCTCCGAATATCATTGGGCGAGATGAAAATGGTGTCAAGAATATTGTGGAATAGAAGTTCAACAAGTACAACCAAAAGGTTGTTTACACCACTACGACACACATCCGCAAAGTGGACAAAGTGTTCCTTAAAAAGTGTGATCTCTAGCACTATGATTGGTGCAAGCTCAGCGTTGCTTCCAACTAAGGACCCTCAAAGCAAAATTTATAGGAATATCCTTAGAAGAAATCTGTTGTAGTGCCCCTTCCTATCGGGATCCAAATCGGTGATTCAAAATCCATTAGAGATGAGTTGTCCATCCTAGGTGGCTCCATGGGTGGTGCGGTAGATTTAATTGATAACACCTTTCTCTAAATTGTGTGTGACTGTCTTTAGTAATGAAATTTTTTATAATGTGTTTTTATCAATTAGGGGTAGACTTTATTTGTAATCTAGCCTTTGTTTTGGTGTTCCTTAGACCTCCTTATAGTTATTGTTATGTTGTTATGCTAGGCTTGACCTAGTGTGCTTGTGTATTAAGGGATTTCTCGCATCCGCTGCTTTTTTGTTGAGAGAAACTTGTATCATGTTGCATTTAATATAATATAAGATTCTTTTCATTCAATAATTTATCCAATTCATGGGAAAAATTTGATGATGCCATCCATTTTTATTCCGTCGATATTCCTCTCACAGAGTCATGGAAATATTTAATTTTTGGGTTGTGCTTTTTCCTATACTCACTCATTTTCTAAATTTTTTATCTGTTGTTTTCCCCTTCCCTCTCATGGCATCTACCTATGTTACATTCATCCTCTTATGTAACAACAAACAAGAAATGGATTTCATCTCTACTTTTTATGACAATCATCTTCACAATGTAGTCTGCATACACTCTATAGATGTTATGATTGCAATTATGAAGGTCCTGGGAGTGGATTATCTCTAGAGAACCAGGAGAGCTCTTGTTAACTCCAAGATTGTAGGAATTTTCATGTTCAATTTGTTGGTGCTTTGTGTGTAGATAAAGTAGTGGTCATGGTGGCTGCATACCCTTTCATTTACCCAGATCATTGTGTGGGTTTGGTCAAAGCTCTGGAAAAATTATGCCTTCTTTGTCTCTTTGCAAATTTGAATCCTTGTCTGTCACCTTTTTCAGGTTGACAACAGGATTTTTTTATTCCATGGAAATTAAAATTTGGGTCCTACTTTAATTTACCAAAGCACTTTTCAAAGCACCTATCAATCGGATGGGGTGTCTATCTCCACATGCCATCCCTAGACCTAATCATGCTCACAAAACCAACCCCATGTTTAGGTTAAACCATATAACAATGTTTCAAAGATATATAATCAAATAACGCATACAAGAAATGAATGCAAAAATAAGCCAAAAGATAAAGTAAACAAGAGAAAGATAACTCCAGCATTTAACGTGGTTCACCCAAAGTGTGGGCTACGTCCACCAAGAAATGGCTAGTATTATTATTCAGTTCCTTACAAAGGAAATACAATGAATATTTTTGTCTTCCAACACCTCTCAGGATGTTCAATGATTTTCCCTCACTCAGCTACTCTTTCTTGCTCACCAAGAAAACTTACATGTAAATAATTACTATTTTCTTCTCACATCCTTCTTACTTACCCTCATATAATGCATACATGCATATATAACTATTCTGGGCAACTAACTATGCTTTTATAATCAAGAAATCATCTTTAAAGAAAAATATTTATTCTAATTCTCATTAAAAAAACAAATCATTGTCACATAGGTAACCTTCATCGATCACCGCCTAACCGTCGCAGTTTCTTTGTCTAATCATCGTTGTTCTTTGCTTGACCATCACCGGTCACTTCGACCTATTTTGGTTGGTGTGACCATCTCCCATCACTTCTTGACTATTTCCAATCACTTGCTAACCATCACCGATTACTTCGACCATTTCCGGTCCTTTGTCAAAACTAGTAACATGTAAAAGTAAGTTTCTTGTGAAGTAATTAAGCTCCATACTCAACAATCTCCCACTTGGAGATCAATTTCTGCACTTGTAATATATATCACCATCCTTGGTTCCTTTTCCTTGGCTCGTTTCTTCCTCTTCAAGTCTCAAACTCGAAGACCAACAGAAGTGGAGTGAAGCTCCAACTTCTCCCTTACCAATGACTTCATTAGCATATCTACAGGGTTCTCATCCATATGGATTTTCTCTAACTTTAGTTTTCCATCCTCCAATACCTGTCATATGAAGTGATACCTCAACTGAATATGTTTTGTTCTTGAATGAAATGTTGAGTTCTTTACAAGATGGATCATGATTTGACTATCACAGTATAATCTGTAATCCTCTTCCTCCTTACCCAAGTATTTCATGAACATGTTCATCCATATCATCTCATTGCTAGCTTCTGTAGCTGCAACATACTCTACCTCTGTAGTAGACAAATCCAAAACCTTATGCAATCTTGAAATTCAGCTAACCGTTATTCCACCTACTGTGAAAACATATCTAGTGGGGCTCCTCCTGACATCTAAATCTCCAGTCATATCTAAATCAACATAGCTGCGTAAAGAAGTATCTAACCCTCCATAACATAACTTCATGTTGGATGTCCCTCTCAAATACTTGAGAATCCATTGGACTGCTTTCCAATGTTCTTTACCTGGATTAGCCATAAACCTGCTCACAACTCCCACTACATGTGCAATGTTTGGTCTAGTACAAACCATGGCATACATAAGAATTCCTACTTTTGAACCATAGGGAACATGTGTCATGTACTCATCCTCCTCTTGTGATGAAGGAAGCTAATCTTTTCTCAATTTTAAGTGTCCAACCATAGGTTTACTAACAGGTTTTGAATTTTGCATGTTAAACCTTTCTAACACCTTATTGATATAATCCTCCTGATACAAATACAACTTCTTGTTTTTCTGTCTTGATGAATTTACATGCCAAGGATTTTCTTTGTAGCTCCCAAATCGTTCATTACAAATGTGTGAGCTAACCTTTCTTTGAGTTTACCAATGTCCTGCATACTAGATCCTGTAATCAAGCATATCATCCACATACAATAACAAAATAACATAGCTCCCATTTTCAAGCTTCTTAAAATAAACACAATGGTCAAATTCACATCTCATATAACCATGCTCATGCATAAAACTATCAAATCTCAAATACCATTTCCTTGGAGCTTTCTTGAGCCCATATAGGCTCTTTTTCAATCTGCACACAAGTTTCTCCTTACCCTTGACTTCATAACCAAGCGACTCTACTGCATATAAATCTCTTCCTCCAAATCACCATGAAGAAAAGTCATCTTAACATCAAACTATTCTAAATGCAAATCTTCTCGCTTCTGTATAGATCCCTTTACCAAAATCCTCACCTTATACCTTTTCAGTCCACCCTCTTCTTCCTTGATTCTATAAACCTATTTTTTCTATAGATTTTTCTTACCTACTGGTAACTTGACCAAATCCCATGTTTGATTTTGTTCCAAGGATTCCATCTCCTCATCCATGCCATGCTCCCATTGCACGTGGGTATCTACCTACATTGCTTCTTCAAATATTTTTGGTTCACCACTATCAGTAAATAATAAATAATAAAAGGAAGGTGAAAATCTCTCTGGAGGTCTACTTACCCTTTGTGACCTTCTCACTGAGATATGGGGTATTTGGGGATCATTTTATGCCTAAAAATTCATTTCAATCTCTTTTAGTAGTTGACACCGGTCACCTATAACTGACCATGGTTCCTCTATCTATCAACCAATTTTAGTTGCCTTCACCGACATCATTTTGATGAGTACCAAAGCCGTTCCATTATTTGTTTGTTTTGAACTGATCTCGTCTGCCGATGCCGGTTAGTTTGACAAACATTAGTTTTTGTATAATCGACATCGATGTTTGTGGATGTATACTTTAGGTCTAAAAATTGATTTTCCTTCAAAATATCATCAACATGTTCATGTTTAGGCACCAAAACTTGATCCTTGTACATTATTTTTTCATTCCAATCAATGTCATGACTCCTAACAATCTTAGAATCTTCTAAATCCCAAAATTGATATCTAAAATCACTAGAGCCATAACCAATGAAAGTACATCTCTTAGATTTAGCATCCAACTTCCTCCTATTTTCCCTATCAACATGCACAAAAGCTTCTGAGCCAAAAAATCTAAGAAAAGAAAAATCTACCTCTTTTCTAGACCAAGATTCTTCTGGTATTCCACCATCTAGTGTTGTTGAAGGCCCATGGTTGATCAAGTACATTGTTGTATCCACTACTTCTACCCAAAAATTCAAAGGAAAACCAACATGTATCCTCATGCTTCTAGCATGTTCCATGATTATTCTATTTATTCTTTCATAAACCCATTTTCCTATGGAGTTCTAGGAACCATTCTTTCTCTTTGTATTCCATTCACTGAAAAATAATCATTGAAATCCTTGTTGCAGTACTCACCACCATTGTCAGATCTAAGGAACTTTAATTTAAATTTTGTTTCATTTTCCACAAGGGCTTTCCACCTTTTAAAAGTTTCAAAAAAATCAGATTTATGCTTAATACAATAGATCCATACCTTCCTTGTGGCATCATCAATGAAAGTCACATAATATTGGGATCCTCCAATAGAAGCTACTTGAGCTGGTCCCCACACATTTGAGTGTACAAGATCCAATTTTTATCCTTCTTTGTTGACCCAACCTTGAGAAATCTCACTCTCTTTTTCTTTCCAAATATGAAATTCTCACAAAATTCAAGATCCAATTATTTCAAATATGATAACTTACCTTTAGCCTTTAAGATTTGCATTCCTTTTTCACTCATATGGCCCAACCGATTATGCCACATGGTTGCATCTGAAAATATAGTAGATAGCACAGAAAAGGAATTAGTAACATAGGTAGACAGATATAAATTTCCTACTTTCTTACCTCTTACCACAACAAGAGATCCCTTAGAAACCTTCCAAGAATCATATTTGAATGTAACCACGCATCCAGACTCACCTAGTTGCCCTGTAGATATCAGATTTCTCTTGAGGCTTAACACATGCCTCACATATTTTAATACCCATTGATTTTCATTCTCAGTAACTTTATATTAACATCACCTTTACCAATAATATTGCATGACTCATTATCTCCTAAAGAAACTTTTCCAAAATCACCCTAAACATAATTACTAAAATAACCCTTATAAGGGGTAGTATGGAAAGATGCTCCAAAATCTAAAACTCAAGATTCTAATTTATTATCTAAGGAGAGAATAAGGGCATCTTGTTTTACCTCACTTGTAAAGTTTTCCTCTTTTCCTTTTTTCTTTTCCTTTTCTCGATGTATTCTATTTGTTTTCCTTGGACCAACACTCCTTTATGTATCCTCTCTTTCCACAATTCTAGTAAAGTAAATCTTTGCACCTCGATCTAGATCTACCAAGTCTTGACTTTGATCTCCCATTATTCTTTCTCTTATATGATCTTTCCTTATATTTTCCCTACTTTCTATAGTTAAAATGTTTGTAGATGATGCTTCTCCCGAGCTTTTTGTACGTATTTCCTCATTAAGGATTACACTAATCACATCATCAAATTTCAAACCTTTATAAGTAGTTGTTGTATTATTAACAACCATTACCAAGTTATCCCAACTATATGGAAAAGAGCATAAGAATAAAATATCTTTCACTTCATCATCAAACAAAATTTATACCATTTTTTTATTTACAATAGATCGAAATCATTCAAATGATTAGATACAAATACACCTTCTTGCATCTTAGAATTAAATTTTTTTCCATCAATTAAAACTTATTTGAAGTACTATGAGTTTCCTACAAATTTGCTAAATATTTCATCAACTCTACCATGGTTTTTACATCTGTAAAATTAAAAGCCACTAATAGTTCCAGATTCAATCTTATAGATCTCATATCCTTTCTATCAAGAACCTTCCATTCTTCATCAGTCATCATGCTAAGTTGTCCATGCTCATCCAATGATAAGGATAGATATTTCTGATATAAATAATCCTCCACCTGCATCTTCCATAGTTGATAATTAAGACCGTCAAATTTTTCTACTCAGTATTTACTATCTTTTGCCATTTCTATGCTCCCACTCAATTAAAAACCCTCTCTGAGTAAATATTGTCAATATACAAAACCTCCAAACAAATCTCGAGATACCAGTTATTGGGGTTAAACCATATAACAATGTTGCACATATCTATAATCAATAAAGCATACAAGCAATGAATGTGGAAATAAGCCAGAAGATAAAATAAAAAGAGAAAAATAACACTAGATTTAATGTGGTTCACCCAAAGTGTGGGTTGCGTCCACCAATAAACGGCCAATATTATGATTCACTTCTTTACATATGAAATACAATGAATATTTTGTATCTTCCAACACCTCTTAGGATGTTCAATGTTTTTCCCTCATTTAACTACTCTTTCTTTCTCACCAAGAAAGCTTACATGCAAGCAATTATTATTTTCTTCTCACATCCTTCTTACTTACCCTCATACAATGCATACATGCATATATAACTATTTTTGGAAAATAAATATGATTTTAGAATGAATAAATCATCTTTAAAGAAAAATATTTATTCTAATTCTCATCAAAAAAAAAAGGCCTCTTCACACAGGTAACCGTCGTCGGTCATTGCCTGACCGTCACCGGTCACTTCTTGACCATCACCGGTCACTTCCTAACCATTATTGGTTACTTCCTTACATCATTATGGTCAGTTCTAACCTATGTTGGTTGATGATGATCGTCTTTGGTCACTACTCGACCGTCATTGGTCACTTTTTGACCATCACCGATTACTTTCGACCATCATCGATCACATCACAAAACCAAGTAACATGTAAAAGCAAGTTTCTTGTGAAGTAATTAAGCTTCACACTCAACACCCCACCCCTTCCTGATCACATGGTATACTTGAATTCTATTGTTGGCACATCCTTTTCCTTTCTCAATATGATTTCAATGCTTAGCTGGTTGGAACCCTAAGGTTTCTCTATCATTCCTGCTCTATTTTTTTGTATTCACGGTTCTTTTTTTTTTTTTTTTTAGGCTTGATTATTCATGTTACATGTTGGCCTCATTATCTTTTGTACTCATTTTTAGTTTTTTTATGTAGCCTTTCATCAATCAAAACATGGGATACTTGTAGGGTGGGGACCCATCAACCCTTCGGTTCACATCTCGATCAAAAGCATTTTACTATCTAAAAAATAAAATAATGTAATTTGTCCCTAAATTTATTTGAAAATAAGTTTCTGTCTAATGTGTCTCACTATCTTAATCATGTTTATATGTATAATATGTGGGATTATATTTAGGAAATTTATAATAAAGGATTTAAACGATAATAGATATCTTAATATATATATAAATGTACATAATGACATTTTTACTTCTGGTGAAGTATTATTTGATTAATGTTAATTTACCTCGATAAGCTACACTGGCATTGCCTAGCGAGCATTAAGTATTAACTCTCTTACTTTTATATTTTTAGATAGTATTATCCTCTCAACTTCAAAATATTTCTTTGGAAAAAAATTCACATCTATTTAAGGTATATAAAGAATTTAAAAATTGTCAAGCACTTCAACCATTAGTGTGTTCATAGATATTGTGAAAACAATTTTAATTTGTAATGAATTATTCTATGAATTTGGGATTCTAGTGCAATGCATAATATTACAAAAAAATTGAATTCTTCTTAAAATGATTTACCATAATTCTAACTTTAGAAAAGGATTTTTAATTTATTTCATATCTATATTTAATTATGAAAATATATCCTCCTGACAAGGGGAGTAGGAGAATTTTAATTGTCATTTAAAGTGTCAAGTGTGTGAGGAAAATGTCTGCAGTGATTTCATGTCCCTTATTTTGAGGTACGCAAGGATGGTAGAAGGTGATGCGGGGGGTTAATGATGAATGATGTCGCACATTTATTACTATTAAGGGGATGTTAATGTTCTTGTAATCTAGGTTTATTCCTCTATTGGAATCTAGGTTTAGGGGATGTTAATGTTCTTGTAATGCGAGTGCCGCCAAGGTTTATAACTATTAAGGGGAGGTTAATGTTCTTGTAATGCGAGCTTCGTCATGGTTTATAAATATTAAGGGAATGTTAATTTAATTGTAATGTAAGTGTCGTCGGGGGTTTATAACTATTAAGGGGATGTTAATGTTCTTGTAATACTTGGTGTATTGGTATTGTAGTTGTGTGGTCGGGTCTTGTGTAGCATTAAACAGAGTTTTTCTTCGTGATAGCCTGGTTATTAATAGGAATATGGGGGAAGATTTGGTTCACACTGAGCCTTGGGATCTCAATGATGTTAAATATGAGGCTATGGAGGTGTTCGAATGAATGGGATTGTAATAGTAATTTACTATTTAAATTCACTTAAATCTAAATAAAATATGAAGAGTCGATGGGACCATAACCCTAAATTGCTTAATATTTGTGGTAGAGAGAATAGGAATCCCTTAGACCCCTCAAACCCTAAAAAATATTAACTCAAAACCTTGACAAGAAGTTTACATGAGCATAAGTATGTTTATTTTTATTTTTAGGGTTTTACTGTGATAACTAGTGATTTGAGTTTTTGCAAACCACCGATAACTTTTCTCCAAACGCATGAGAATTTCACTTCTTTTCCTTTTTCTTAAGCTAAGGATGATAGTGATGGAATCAGATAGAGTGAGATGTGGGCAGATTGAATAAGAGGGCAATGAAGATCTAAAATTTCTTCTCTCACCGCCGAATATCATCGGGATGGATGAAGAAGATTGTCGAAGATATTTTTATGGAGTATTTTACTTATTTCTAGTTAAGGTTTTGTAGGGTTTTTAGCATTGATAGGATAAGTTGTGTTTCTCTTGAATGTAATGATTACCCTTTTCTTTTGAATTTCCTCTTTTACTAAAATTATTTATTTGATTTCACTACAACAAAGTTATCAAATCTTGATTTTTAAAATTTATTTTGACATTTTTCTTATAACAACATTTGTTTATTTCTATTTGTAGGGTGATTTGAGTGTCTGCAAACCCTTAATATTTACTTCAGATACATGAGGATTTCCAAAATTTTCCCATTTCTTGAGTTAGGTGCGATAGTGATGGCATTCGATAGAGTGAGATGCACAGAGCTTTAATATGAGGATAATGAAGATCTATAATTTTTCCTGCCACCACCGAATATCATTGGGCTAGACAAATAAGATGGTGGTTCACACCACTACCATGCACATCAGAAGATGGATTACATTTAATTATATTCTCATAGTTTGGATTGACGCCCTCTGCTAGTTTCTTCATAATATCTTCAGTCATTCTCTAGTTATAGTGAGGTTTAATCCCATCATATTATTATGAGGTTTAATCACATCTCTTGAAATTCATTAGCCTAGCGGTCACTTTGTATAAAAATGATAAAATACATCTAAATGGGTGTCAAATTTAACACCACATTTTAGCATTTGTTGGAACCATTGATGGAAAAGAGAATATGTTTGCTATCCTATATAAATTAGAAACATGTTTTATACATAACATGCCATAGATAATGCCTAGTGTTAGCTAGACCGTATAGCAAAGCATAAATGATGGTTAGCGGCCACTAGCCCTTATAACATAACATAAATAATGGCTGATGACCGCTAGCCCTTATAACATAGCATAAATAATTTCTAGTGTCTGCTATCTCTTATAAAACAAAAACATGTTCTATACATAACAAATAATAAATACTATGTGTAGTGGATGCTAGCCTATATAATGGATTCCAATATTTGATTTTATGGATTCCAATATATGGGACTTTGGAGTACATATAATTACAATATAGGTGATTTTGGATTCCAATATATGTGATTTTAGATTCCAATATATGTGATATTAGAATCCAATATGTGCGATTTTGGAATCCAATATGTATGATTTTGGAGTGCAGATAATTCAAATATTTGACATTTTGGAATCCAAAAATAGTAATATTAGATTCCAATATTGGCTATATTTTTTAGCTTCTCAGACTAGAATAAGTCCCAATTTAGTGAAATTAGTTTTTAAGATTTGGTTTCAATGGTGCTCTAGGAATGGTTCTGTTGTTCCGGTTATACCTCAAATTCTACAATCACCACATTTATTAAGAGCTAGTTAGAATTTTTGGTGATTTAAGGAACAAGTAGAACACTCCTTTATGTATTTTTATTCCCTTTATTTCATCCAATTTGATTCCTATAGGATCTCTTAGTGAATAATTAAGTTGACACAAAAATTTAATTCATAAATATTTCAAATTGAAAGGCTAGGGATGATGGAGATAATTTCTTCCCACTTTGCACGGAGGAAATAGAATCAATAGATAAGCTATTAAAACCTTTTAAATGTGTTTATGAGTTTTGTGTCCGTGTTGGTATAAAATTACTAAAGAACAAAAAAATTGAGAAATGTGTAGGTAATATAGAATAATATTTTTGTGTTTCGACATGTCTACTAGTTTAGCTAATAAATAAAAAATCTTGAGTGGCAAGAATTATTTGGGAAATGTCTATCTCTTATAAAACAAAAACATGTTCTATACATAACAAATAATAAATCTGTGTGTAGTGGATGCTAGCCTATATAATGGATTCCAATATTTGATTTTATGGATTCCTATATATGGGACTTTGGAGTTCATATAATTACAATATAGGTGATTTTGGATTCCAATATATGTGATTTTAGATTCAATATATGTGATATTAGAATCCAATATGCGCGATTTTGGAATCCAATATGTATGATTTTGGAGTGCGAGATAATTCAAATATTTGACATTTTGGAATCCAAAAATAGTAATATTAGATTCCAATATTGGCTATATTTTTAGCTTCTCGATTTGGAATAAGTCCCAATTTAGTGAAATTAGTTTTTAAGATTTGGTTTCAATGGTGCTCTAGGAATGGTTCTGTTGTTCCGGTTATATACCGAAATTCTACAATCACCACATTTATTAAGAGCTAGTTAGAATTTTTGGTGATTTAAGGAACAAGTAGAACACTCCTTTATGTATTTTTATTCCCTTTATTTCATCCAATTTGATTCCTATAGGATCTCTTAGTGAATAATTAAGTTGACACAAAAATTTAATTCATAAATATTTCAAATTGAAAGGCTAGGGATGATGGAGATAATTTCTTCCCACTTTGCACGGAGGAAATAGAATCAATAGATAAGCTATTAAAACCTTTTAAATGTGTTTATGAGTTTTGTGTCTCGGTGTTGGTATAAAATTACTAAAGAACAAAAAAATTGAGAAATGTGTAGGTAATATAGAATAATATTTTTGTGTTTCGACATGTCTACTAGTTTAGCTAATAAATAAAAAATCTTGAGTGGCAAGAATTATTTGGGAAATGTGGAAATTTTTTTAAGAGGTTGATCGCCCATCCTTGTTCCCACAAAGTGGCATGGATTATAATATAGATTCAACTGTAATGCATGTTTGTCAAGAAGGAAGCCATTTATTGTATTCAATCTATAAATGGATATATAATTGAAGGAGGTATTTTACGAGCATGTTAGGGGGTGGTGTCAACAATGGGATATGCACTTTTTTTCGATAAAATGCCTTGATGAAATAACCAAGGAAATTTAAAAATGTGCAAAGGATATTGTCTCAAGATTCAGGACTATAGCATCAATCAGTGTCTATATATTCGGGGGAGATGGATCTCAGAGAAGATCACCTTTTATTTTTTAGGAAACCCAAGAATGTGATCAAAGAATAATCAATGTAGCATACAATGTTTATTATTTTCTTCTCACCTGATATACCATTTATGGAGCTAAATCATATAACCTATTACACTCATTTGAGGGTCAATTTAGGGATATAGTTCATGGCTTAGTAGGATTTTCTATCCCATCGGATCAGCGTTATAGCTATCTCTCAGTGGGGTGAGAGGAGAGAATGGTCATAGATGACATGTATTTTTATTTAAAACAAATCATGTCAGATGTAAGGTATTGGTGTTGTCATTCACAACCATGGGTTGGAGTCATGTATTCCAACTATGATTCATTCATTGTCAAATAAATTACATATTGTTTCTTATCAAAATTCCAAAGCATATTCTTATCAAAATCATGGCATCAATATATGTAGTGAATCATGAATTAGTGAGACCAAAGTAGAATAATACCACTATCTCTTTGATACTTACTTAAAGCTATATTAGATGGGTTTTTGTTTATATTATGACACTGGGATGAAGGTGAGCTTAGGTGAGTGGGGTCTTTGAGTCGATTCAAACATTTAAGTATCAAGTTAATTTTTTATTAGAATGTAAGGTTATATGGAACAATGTTTATGAAAATACTAGTTTCGTATTCAATATAGATAGTAGTAAAACCACATTATTTATGACACAAATTTAAAGTACTGATGTGGTATTTGAGTGAAAAAATGTTTTCAAATTTTGTGCCACATACCAGTAAGGGGATATTTTGAAAGCTTATGATTGCATTCAACTCATTTAGAATGTTATAGCTTCTAATGACTACAAGTGTAATTAATCCTTACAAGCTAGAGCTTTGCAAAAATGGTCTAAGCTCCCAATATTTGATGGTGGGCCATTCTGGTAAGCATTTGATATTTTTTTACAAGGTTTTTTCCTGATATAGATAAAAATAATTGTGTTACATAGTATTTATGGCACATGAATGGATAAGGAGAACTTCAAAATTGTTTCAGAAGAGATCTCACATTTCTAAGTCTTTATGGCACATGAATGCATCGGGAGAACTCCAAAATTGTTTCAAAAGAGCTCTCCTATTTCTACCGTTTCACTCCAAGATCTTGGTTCAAAAATATTACTTGGGAATACTTGGAATCCATAATATAATAAAAATTATATGGATCAATTGAGTTATGTATCTATCCCAAGATTTTCATAGATCAATGTTTCTTCAAAAATACAAGAACTATTTAATGAATCTTTTCCATAGTTCAATAGAAATTTACCTAATGGGACTCCATTTCTCAATAATTTTATGTCTTGTAATAGTTAAATTTCATCATAGCCATGCTCTTGTTAATCACTAAATTTCCATGCACCAAGTGTTCATGTTGGTACGACCATAAGCATACATAGTATTAATGATAAAATTTTAGATGTGAAGAATAAACTAGAAGGATTAGAGTGATCATTCATTGGATCTAATAGTGTGGATGCTTGTAATATTGAACATATCTATAGACATCACAATCTTTAAAGAAATTTTGAATGGAGTTTGAATTATATAAAATATATGAAAACGAGAAAGACATGCAGAGGGTGATGTTTGTGTAATTTGAGTTAAATATAGTATTTTGTGAATTAGGCACATGAGTGTCATTATCTTCAACTCCAAGATATTTTAGCTAGAATAAGGGTGTTAGTATAGGATTCCCAAGATCTTCATGTAGAAACTATCAATCATAGGAGCATATTTTATGGAATTTTGAGTAGAAATATTCTACAAAGAACAATAGTTTATTTAGTAACCTCCCAAGTGTTTGAAGAAGATAATACATTACTTGTCAATGGCCTAAATAAGAGACAAAATGAAATTATTTTAATAAATACTATTGACAGTGTAGAGAGGATCCAATATGGAAAATCACTAGATCATGCTAGTGAGAGATTACGACTATTAAGGATGAGCTAAGAAAAGGTGTTAAAGATATTGTTTTATTTAGGTCACTGGAAAATAAAATGTTAAAATATATTTAGATAATTTTTTACCACATTAATTAAATATCCTATTTGTGTAAATAGTGATGTAATCTCAACTCAAGTTATATAAAATTGAGTTTGGGGTAAACTAGGTCTGGAGTTACAAGTATTTTTATAACTACTTCCTTGAGCGGGACCTATAAAAGGCTAAATTCAAATTATAAATGGGAATTTTGGGAACACTCTCTATCTACTCCTAAACTAGAAAATAATTGATGTAACTTTATGTACATAGATTTTCCTAATGAATACAATACTTTTCCCACTATTGTATTAATGTTCTTTGATTATAAAATATACTATTTTGTTTATGATTGAATGATATTGTTAATGCTTCTACCCTTTCATGGTGTGTGATTAAACTAAAATGGAAAATCCTAGCCTAATCTAATGTTATGAAAAGCAAGTAAATAACAACTAAATAAAATAAAGAAAGTGACCAAAGCAAATAAGTAAATAGAAATGTAAAACCCTAATATACAAGAGGGGTTAGGAATTACTTAGCTGATTTGAAGAAGGTGTGAGGTTGTGTTGCAGTGTAAAATTGGAAAACGGGAGGAGGAAACAACCATAGAGAAGCCTCGAAATCACGGACCCAAGATTGCTGATTGGACTGGTGCACCTAGAGAGGGAAAGGGGTTCCTTTGGGTGCCCTAGTTTGAGATATAGGTGCCTTGGTCTGTAAAATAGTCTAAAACCCTCTTTTGAGGTGATGTTGGATGTTCACCTATAGCTTCTTCTTATCACACTATCTTTGCTAATTGCATTCTATGTTCACTGCAAACCTAAGATGAGGGAGAGACCTACAAAACTCCAAGACAAACATCAAACCCTTAAAAAGAAAGATGCAAATGAATGGTTCAGATTGTCCTCTGTATCCACAATGGTGGAGTTGCTTAAATGATAATTGCACTAAATCTTAGACGTGATGTAGTTCTATGTGTTTGTGTGAAAATCGTGCCCTAGGTTGCTCTTTTGTCGGTCACACTTTTTGAAATAGCAAGAAATAACTAGATTTGGAATGTAATAAATGTGTGCATAGAAACAATAGACTCCCCTCCTATGAAGTGTGATGTAGATGAAATAACCTTGTGTGCCTTGTGATAGATCTAGATGGATGCAATTGTAGCTTTAAGTGCCTTTGATGGATGCAACTCTAGATGGTGATGGTAAATTCTTAGTGCTTTATCCCTCATTATGGTTACATAACTTTATATTTATATGGATCTCTTGTTCTAATTTTGTACTTAACCCTAAAAAGGTTGACCACCAAAATTATAGAACTCAAATGGCTAGAAAGTTCCCAAAAGGTTTAAGTAAAGTGTAAAGAGTATCATGGCACCTAGAATGGGACCAGGGCACCTAGGGCATGCTAGTCCTAGGCTAAGCACCCCAGTCAGAAATAGAAAAATGCATAATGAAAAAACAGACTTGGCAAGTGCAAGTGTAAGATTGAAAATATGATAGCAAGTAATATAAAAATGGCTAAAGACATGGCCAATGAGACTGGGACTAAATATTGACTCAAAGTACGTGATTTAGTGACTACAATGTTTCTAATGCTCTAGTGTCTAGAATTTGTGTTGGGTGTCAAGGTATGTGGACTTTGTGCCATATCAATGCATCTTAAAGGTGATAAATACTTTTGCTTTATGGTTTTACATTTATCATTGTATTCTTCTCTATGTGTTAGATAAAGAGGTTACATTGTATGAAATTCTCTATTTACAATCAAAATTTCACCTTCTCCTCTTTCCCCTTTTCTCTCCTTATTGTCCTTTTTCTAATCTTGTTTCCCCTTCATAATTGTGGGTTAAAAGCACCAAAAATAAAAAAATCCCATGATACGAGGGAAATTCCTCTCTCAAATGCATAAGAATGTCATCCTATCAATAGGTGAAAATTCCCTAACTATTATTAGTTTTTATGTGCTTCCATTAGGCATATTCAAAGTCATGTAAAATCTAGCCAACATGACCCACATGATGCATTTTTCTTAGGTTATTTGGGGAGTCTTCCATCTCTTATAGCTATATGTTTTTCCCTTTGGTTTTTTCTTCCATTACTTGATATCCTTATTGTACATGCGTACCTCATTTGGCATAGCTACCGGGAATTTTCATGCCTATACCTAAGCTTCGATGAAGAGGGTATTAGTGTGAGATATATTTCTCATATTTTATTTATTAATTAGTTGAATTTACCTCACTTATGGTGAGTCACCTCACTTAGGTTAATCATATATCTATCTTTTCATTAGAATTTATATGATAGATTATGTCATAAAATTTTTCATATGCATCAATGTGCATCAATGGGTGTCATACGTCATACATGAGACAAATCCTTTCTCCCTTGTGAAGGTATGATGATTTCATGCATGGGAGTTACACAACACCCCTATTTTTACTTCTTTTTTGATATATGAGAATGCTAGACTTTTTCTTGCATTCAAAATTTCTTGGAGGTTAATTATTTTCTTATTTATTGGAGCTACTTCATTTTTTCATTCAAGTGCAACTTTGTTAATATGAATGCATTTTGTCTTGATACTCGTACTCACACTCTCTCACATCCTCAAGTGTGTATTTGTATATCTAAAATCCATATCTTCCTATAAATAACTTTAACACATTAGATTAAAAATAATGTCGAGGTAATTGAGTTGGAATAACCTTAATGGTAACCCCATGTGATTCAAATTGGGTTCTATAATACATTTCAAACACCATGTAGTTTTCCTAGTACATGGTAGATGTCATAGTAATATGGGGAAGTAGGAAAAAAATATCACATTCAATATAAATATTTGGCACATCGTATGCAATGATTATCATATGATTGACGATGAATCGATACTATGTATTACGCTCTAGTATTTATAGCAAAGAAATAATTGTGTCCATGACATCTGTAACTTTTTTTGGGATCTAAGATACCAAATCAAAGGTTATATGGATGAAATATCCTATTATATTATCAACTAATCTTTTGTAGGGGATCAAATTGTCATACTTAACATTGTATTCACCATTTACTTATTTGATAATGAGTTGAGAATTTCCAAATACTGTCAAATATTTTGTATTACGTTGGATAACAATTTTGAGTCCCAAAATGAGTTATTCATACTTAGAAATTTTTTTTGTATAAGGAAACCCAATGCAAAAATAATTGGGGATGATATCACCACTTGCCGTGATGAGAATCACACATGCCCCAAAGCCATGTGTAGTGAAAGAACCATAACAATAAATATTCCACTTGGATGAATCATTAATAGTATTGATAGATTCATCTAGAAATTACATGTTCAACAGTTTTTGATACGTACTCGATGCTTGTAAATTTTGTCTCAGTAAGGATTTTTCCTTTGATGTATTTCTGATTCACATATTCAATATCAAATTTTCTCAGTAAAATAACCTAATTTTTCATTCTACCTATGAGATCTAGTTTGGATAAAATATAATTTAGAGGATCAACCTTGGATATGAGATTTTTTTTATTGAGGAACTAATACCTAAGATTAAGAAAGGTGAAGGTAGAATATAAACATTAATTTTCAATTTGAGTATAGTTAAGTCATATGATATCAGATTCTAAGTGAGAAAATATATAACACATTCTATTCCCTAAGTATTATGTTGATCCAAGAGGGTTCCTATAGTGAATTTTATCATTGAGATGTATAAGAGAAAAGGTTCTCTTGGAGTATGAGTGACCAATACTGTGGATGCATAAGATATTTCTTAATTTTATTTAAAGCCTATTGACATTCCTTGTTCAAATAGAGGATAGTATTCTTATTGAGAAGTTGTGTAAATAGATGACACGTATCAACCTATTATGTGTATCCTACCTTAGAAGTTGTAGAGTTGTGTGATATTATTGAGCAGGTGCATTTTTGTGATTGAAGTGGCTTTAGATGGGTCCTCTTCAATGCCTCATCTAGATACACTGAAACCAAAATTTTTCCTAACATGATGCCAAAGACACAATTTTTGGGATTATGACACTTTTTAGGATTAACATACACCTTTTACTCTCTTAGTCTTTAAAATAGATTTCACATAATGATAATATGATCTTACCTAGCTTTGGATTTTCCCAATATGTCACCCACATAGTATTTAACAATATAGTGGACCATATCATGTAAAATGGAGGTCATGTATCTCTGATATGTTGCACCAACATTCTTGAGATCAAACGACTGACATGATAGTAGAAGGTTCCCAATGTGCAGAAAAGTAGTTTTGTGTTAATCTTAAACTGTAAATTTTATTTGATTATATCCTAAAAATCCATCCATAAGGGATAACATGTCATGTTTTGTTGTTGAGTCAAATATTATGTCAATATTGGGTAGGTGGAGTTCATCCTTAAGGAATTATATATATATATATATATATATATATTATCGTATAAAATTTAATCTTTTGAACATGAAAAATATTAGATATCCACTTAGGGTAGTCATTTTGTTGAATAAAATATATATCCAAGATCTTTTGAAGGTACTCTTTGACTAGAAGGGCCACTTTTGAATGCATCTTTCTAAGATTTTGCTTAAATGGTTTTACATCCTTGTGTACAACTAAATGGTATATATCACAAGTAATGGATATAACCAAGTATTTCGGTGTAGACCTAAGAAAATACATCTAATAATTCTCAAATAAGCATAAGAAAGTATTTTTTCCCATGCACTGAGAATAACCCCAAGTTTGATGATATTTGGATTGTTTTTTTTCTCTGATGTTCACATCAATGGTTTCTTCTTCAAAGAGTTTGGATATTTCCTCCATGTGAAAAGTTACAAGGGGATATTGAGGTCCTTTCCTATATGTACCTCAAGGAGGTTTTCACCATGAGACACATCATCTTCTTTAAAACAAAATTGTGTTTGATAGCTCCTTATGGAGGTTTTCACTAAGGGATGTTTTTATTTTTACTTTAATGTGATTAAGAACCTAAACCTCTTCCCCAAAATAGGTTGTAGCATCTAGGTCAATATTAAATAATTTCTTATGGTCCCCTTATGGGATATCATCTTTAACTCCCATAAATTCAGCAACAACTTCATCATTTTGGAATAATTCTATTGGTACATGATCTTGTTAGTCCCACTCAATGATTTTGTGGTACTAGAGGTCAATATTAATGGTTAGGATAGAATTGTTATGGAAGAGGTTTGTGATGGAAATACCCTCATAGAGGCTACTGAGGAGATCCTAGTTTGGTGCCGAGATAATGATACCTTGTTAATGGAAATAATATCATCAATGCCATCATGCATATTACTAAATGGTTTGTATCCTACACCAAAGAAGTAATTTTTTCAAGAAATAATATAGGTTATAACACACCTTTCTCTTTAGTTCCTAATCCTTTACCTTTGTAGTCCATAACTACAAATATTATATTTTCGATAGGATATTTAGTTGATTTGTAACATGTGAAGTTGTTATATAACCAAGATCACAAAGATCTTAGAAATTTTTCATTTGTAAGGAGTCCACCTCGATAAAGGTAGAGTTCTTCTGACAAGATAGGGAACTCCTCATTCGCTTACACATATTAGGTGTTTCATGGCTAGGAGATTATAATGTAAGGTTAGATACATGAAAGGAATGTTGGAGTTCATATTCCCTAATGCCTTTGTTGACATTATTGACATGGGTGTTAGGTGGATTATTATAGATGGAAGGAATTTTATCTAGGTGAATGTGGGATAATGATGTTTTTTATTCCTCAAATTCAAAATTTTTACATCCTTAATGAGTGGGCTAGAAAAATCCTTTATGTACTAAGCTTGCAACATCCTTCCGTATCGGAAAGGATTGGAGTTGTCTGCTACGGTGAATTTCCTTCCATCACACATGAATTTAATTCATTAGTAATAAGTAGATGGTATATCCTTGTAGTCAATAAATTATGCACTTACTATATACATTTATCCTCTAAATATTTCATTTATATACATGATTCCTAAGAAATAAAACTACTCATTAATACCTCTTTACTTTACTTTGACATGTATTTTATCCTTTTCATCTTTATTTCTTGTTGTTTCTAATTGACAAAATACAATTTTTCATATTTTTGACATCCTACTTAGCTTTTATTTCACTATCAAAACTTTTGAACACCTATGTACAGACCATCTATTAGTGACAAGAGTGTTCGGGTGCTACTATCCCCTCTAACTCCTCATGTCCTCTTTACCTCTTTTTTCCGATCTTTGAATGATACTTATTTCTTATCTTCTTTTATCCCTCTTAGTTTTCATTTCACTTATTAATGATGAAACTTAAGAAAAGGAATCATATATATACATGTCTTATTTAACCTCATTAAGGGGGAAAACATTCAAGAGGAACATACTATTATAAGGAGATAATATTTTCTACCTACTACATCAAGGATTATATTTTTTCGGTAAACAATTCACTGCATAGGAGGGTTTATTCTAAATTCCATACCAAACATTTTCATTTGGTACAAATTTGTAGCCCGCTATATCTTTATACAAGCTGGAACTAGGTCATCCTAGCTCAAGGAACACTATTTCAAGAACACACACAAGATAACTACATAGATTTTGAAATGAAGTGCACCTTGCTTAGTGATAATCACATTTGGGTGATCACAAGGTTATTCCAACTCAATCATATGCATTTTTATTCATCTAATATGTGCTTGAGTATTTTTAGGTAGTTAGATTTCATTTTTCAGTGTACATGTATGACACACGGTGAACTCGATGAAACTTATAGTAGATAAGGAGTGACATTGAGTGACACAGAAAGAACCACATCCTAGGTATTTCCATAGACACCAGCACCTAAACAGGACACAAGTGCCCAAATGGACCCGTCCTCTAATCACTCATATTATTGAGATTTTCACTTTCCATATTAGTCTGTAATATAGAACCATTTCAGACCTATAATTGCAAGATGAGTCATTCTCCAAACCCTATCTATCACTCTTACTTAAATTTCCTTTTTCAATATTTCTTAAATGTTTTTATATTTATCTTATCAATGGTTTCCTTATCTTAGATTAAATTATATTAAATAATTTGGTGAACTTGATCCCTTTCATGCTAACCTTGTCATGTCCCTTCCCATCATGGCTATTACCTCTCATAAATTTTCTACTAAGGATATCAATTAACTTAATTTTTATCTTGTTGAGTATCCTGAAAATCTTGATCTATTGTTTGTGTTGCACGTGAGGAATTTCAAAGGATTACTATCTATACACCTCTTAATACCATTATTTATACTACTAACACATTTGTCATTTCTCTTTCCTCCTCCCCTACCAATGTGGGAGCTTCCATTGGTCACATTCCTACTTCCACACCCAATCCTAATATTTCTTCTCCTCTTATTTTACACATTCAACCTAATTTTTAGGAACTCAAGCCTTAAATTCTCTTTATCCTAATTTACAAGAACAAATCATTCAATTGTAACAAGCTACTTCTTCATCATCCCCATCCCTTGATTCTTCACTTTTTCTTCAAATTCCTCTTGCACCTAAAGTGTCTTCTTATCCAATCCCCATGATTTTTCTTCACTAAAGTTTCCTATATTTGATGGCCATGGAGATCCTCAAGAGCATCTTATATATTTTCAAGTTACTTTCCTATACTATGTATGTGATGACACCCTCTTGATCAATTTATTCCCTAAGATATTATAGGATTATACTTTGCGTTGGTTTTATGGCTTTCCCTTACATACTTTCACACAATTTACTACCCTTGTTGATTTTTCTTAGCTCATTTTTCTATGAATGTTGGAACAAAAATATCTTATTTACAAATAGATAAAATTAAACAACGATATAATGAACATCTTAGTGATTATGTATTGTGTTACAAGGAAAATATTTATAAAATGAACAATTTATTAGTTTAATTTGAATTTTAAGATCTATTTATTCAAATTATTTTGACTCCTTTGCAAGAATGTGTGTTTTTACTCCTATCATTCTTTTCAACATATATGCCATACCATGAAGACTTGTGAGACTAAATTACTTTATTTGGGAAAAATTAAATATGTTTCTATTACTTCTAATCATTACTCTTCTATAATTTTCAAAAAGGTTCCCTTTAGATCCAATTACAATGATGGTAATCATACCGTCAATGTTGTTTCTCAACCACCCGAGCCTCAACTTCAACCCACTTGGTATATATTTATTTGATTTCCTTATCCTCCACATATGTTGATGCCCCAACTCATTGTAAGTAATCTGATTTATCTTCTACATCCTCTTGAATATAATCCTAATAGGTCCCATAGTAGTAATTTTAATGAGCATGCATGTTGTGATTACCATAGATGCAATGGTCATTCTATTGAAAAGTGTTTCAAGATTTTCCATTTGATTCAAGATCTCATTGACAATAATGATATCCAATTTCTTGAACCCACTTCTTCCACTTCTAAATCTACCAATAATAATAGCAAGTTAAAAATATTCGGTGGCCCATTACCTAAGAATAATAATTCATCCCCCGATTCCTCTTCTAATCATACCTACCACATAGTGCCTCCTCATTCTTCAGATCATCCCCTTGGATTCCTTTTTGGTGCTACTAATTTCCCATCACATGTTATCACTTTCACTAATGCTGATTTTCACACCTCATTCTCCTCCCATAGATTACATATTGATGATTTTTTGGGCCCCATGTCATCAACAATGTTATGGTACATCCTACATTCAAATCAAATGCATGCTCATTATATTTCTTGTAGTCCATTGGATTCCCTCTATCTCAGATGACATGCACATCTCCCACTTCTCATGGTCATGTTATTCTACCCATTACTATTGGGCCTCTTACTATTTATATGTCATTTAATATTGGATCTATTGTTATACACTGTGACATGCTCTTAGGCCTCTCTTGGATCCATGTTTCCAAATTTGTACCTTTTATTGTTCACTTGTACCTTAATTTTATTCATAAGAAACATCTTATCACTATTCAAGGAATTCTACCATAGACACATTTATCCTTGGCTCTTCTATCCATATCATGTTTATTTACTCCTACTCCTAGTGCATCCTCTTATTTACAATTACTCCTTATCCTTAACACTTAATATGGTATCTAGAGTCTTTTTTCCTCTTGTGGAACCTTTTGCATATCTATCTTAGTTTATATCAAATATGGATACTTCTCATTACCCTCATCATTTATTTATATTTCATATTCCGTGTCATAGGTGCAATTTTTTGCATAGGTCACATGCTTCACATACTCCATCTAGACATATTTCATGCACTATTCCTCTACATGCTTGATCTAGACCTATTTCATATACTTAGTCTCACGCACTCTCGCATGACCATCGGATCCTAGATCACATTCACATCCGTAGTTATTTTACATAATTTTATCATGGGCCCTTTCCTTATAATCTCATTGCATAGATAATTTTGTAATTCACACTTGGGGGCATCTTGATTCCCCTACACAACTTGGTGACACACTCTTATTTTGGATCATACATGACTATTGAGGTTTTCTTCATATGGACCTCACTTTTCACACACCCACCAGAGGGGGAATCCTTCTTCCTCCCTTATCATTTTTCTTTCAAAAATTTTTAATAAAAATCTTTAAAAATACCTTAGATCGTGATTAGATGTATTCTTCCTTTCTTACACTACTATATGTTGCACCTTCTTTATCGTGTTACTACAATTCATAATATGTTTTTTTCAGTTTTCATATGCACATTCACATAGTATATTAAGGTGAATGCATGTAACTTGCAAGTTGTTACATGATGTATGATGTTTGGCCTTGTCCATTACTAGTCTAAGCGAGGCTCATGGTGGCATCTACTTTTTCCTACTTCTTATTAGGTTCTATTGTTGTAATATTTCAGAATTGTTATTCCTACATTCAGATATTACATTATCACATATTATTTATCTTTTCTAACATGATAATGGGTGCTTCATATGTGTCATTTTCCTTATAAGACTCCTTTTAATGGCTCTAATTGTCTTTTGTGCATTAGTTTTAGTCTTTCTCATTTGGGATATATTCACATTTTTTCATCTCACGCACCCCAAACAAGTGGGAGAAAACATTGGGTGAAAATTTTCACCCTCCCAACAATGATAGAAAACAGTTATAGAAATATAAACAATAAGAAAAAATAGAAATCGAGTTACAAAATTGGACCAGAAATAAAATTGGCCTTAAAACTTAGCATATATAGAAGAACCTAGAATAGATAGGAAATAATAGGCTCTAGTTTCCCATATGGGCACTCTTTTCATAGAGAAATACTATTACATAACATTTTCAGTAGTTACAGATTACAATTTTCTCTCGGTTTTAGTAGTTACACAACCAGTTTCAGATTGAAAGTAGTTACTAACATGAACTAACTACTAATTCAGAACCAAAATAGGAATAAAAGTAGGAACCAAAGCATGAACTAAATAAGGGAATTAAACTTAGGGAATATGCATGTAAGTGATATGCCTGGAGCTTCTATGTCACCTAAGGTAAGTTACAAATAGGTTTGTGATCATCTGCAGTGGAATTTATTTGTAGGGGTTCGTTAACATTAGGAGGAAAAAATATAACGCTCACCCAATACACTTTCCCTTAGTGGTGACATGATGCATGAATATAAATTTTAGTGTTGGGATGCTCAAATACCTAGTTTGGAAACAGGACACCCAAAATCCTTTGTGTTATTCTAATCACCTTTTAAGTATTGGGTCTACAAACAAGAAAAAAATTATCTCTTTTTCTTTCAACACTCCAGGTGTACTCTAACCCCTTGGTTTATATTTTCTAGTACGCATTTCCATTTTTATATTTTCCATGTTAAATTTCAATTTCATTTACCTAGAGCATTAACTACACTTGTTTTATTTTAAAATTCCTATCATATCCCAAAAAAGGGTAAACACACAAGCAATCATAAAGTAAATCTCAAGCATGCTCTAGAAAAAGAACATTCCAAGGAACTACACACACACATCATTATCACTCCACACAAGAAAATGTCACATCTAGGATAATTATCCTTCCCTCTCCTTATAATTTCATGGTACCCATCTTCCACTATTCCATTAAAAAATCTACAAAAATCATTTGGCACACTATTGGGTACAATTTTCATTTGACTCTCAAGGTATACTTTTCTGATCTAATTTATTCTACCAAATCCTTATTCACCAGCATAAAGTGGGGAAAAAGTAGTCACTAAATCACGCACTTATTATATACATCTATATTCTAAATAATTCATTTATATTAATTATTCCTAAACAAGATAACTACTCATTAACACCTATTTACTTTTCTTTGACATGGCTTTTATCCTTTTCATTTTTATTACTTGTTTCTAATTGAAAACTTATAGTTTTTCTTACCATCTAACATCCTACTTAGCTTTGATTTCATTATCTAACCTTTCGACCACCCTATACAATACCATACATTAAAGACATGAGCACCTAGGTGTTACTTTCCAATCTAGGCACATGTGTCCTCTTTACCTCTTTTTTTGATATTTTTGAATGATACTTCTTTATTTTCTTCTTTTATCCATCTTATTCATACTTTCACTTGTTAATGATGAAACTTAAGAAAAGGAATAATATACATACATGTCTTATTTAACCTCATTAAGAGGGGAAAGAATTAAATAGACATATACTACTCCAAGGATCTAATATTTTCCATGTAATACATCAAGGAATACATTTTGACACTGCATACTTCACTACATGGGAAGGTTTATTCTGAGTTCCGTACCACACATTTAGATTTAGTAAAAAGTAGTTGTAGCCCACTATCTCTTTATGTGACTAGAAGAAGTGAATCCTAGCTCAAGGGACACTATTTCAATCACACACATAGACACATACACATGAACTACATAGATTTTGAAATGTAATATAGTTATCGGTGAGAATCACATTGGGGTGATCTGCAAGGTCATTCTTACTCAAGCATATACATATTTTTATTCATATTATGTGTGCTTAATTATTTTGTAGGTAGATGGGATTTATTTTATAGGTACAAGTGCAACGTAGTGAATATGATGTGACCTATAGTAGATAATGAGTAACATTGAGTGACACAAAAATAACCAAATCATAAGTATTTCCATAGACACTAGCACCCATAATAGACATAATTGCCTAGGCAGCCTTGTCCCAATAAAGGCACTCCTTTCCCTAAGATTGTAACTTTCTAGAATTAAACACAAAGCTAATATAGTCTAGAATATTCCCTTCTAGATCAGTCTCTAGTCCAGAATCATTTACAACCTATGGTTACAAGTTGAGTCATTCTCCAAAACTTATATATCACTCTTACTTGCATTTCCTTTGCTTTATCTTGCTTAAATAATGTTATATTTATCTGATCAACAATATCCTTATCTTAGATTAAATTATATTAAATCAAATCCCACATATCATGAATCCATGGGTGAACAAAGAGGAGGTTATAAGTAATATCAATAATGTAACATGGAATATGGTTTGGTGGGTGGCATACCCAACTATAATTAGTAGGGATATAGTTCTCATGAATTATATTTTGCATTATCATATGCTTTGATGGTTATGGTATTGGATTCTAGTGATCTTTTAGAGTGTCTCAAATGTTTGATAAGCTTTAACTTGTAGATATTTAAACTATAACCATTATTTACAAGTACCCTTTTGATTTTGGAGTTGGAAACAAAAGCTTCAATGTATAATGGGAAATTATCTAATGGGTTGAAATTTGGTATGTCACTTTGGTTAAAGGTTGTTGGCTTACAGACAAGTGTTCATCAAGATATGAAATTTTGAGGGATCAATGTCATTTGGGACTCGGACTCATGTAGGAATTGATGTAGTATGTCCTTACAAATAGTAGAGGTTTTAAGAAAATATAGGATAGAAATTTTTGTGGAAGTGTTATCAAGTTATTTTATAAGGTCATTTTGACCTTTAGAAGTAGGTAGAGGAGACAATTTTATGATAATTTATCTCCACCGAGTTTTGACAACACAAGTAGTAGTCTTAATCTTAATAAGTAGCAACATAATTTTGGGTAGGCTGGATATAGCCAATAAGACTATTACAGTTGGATTTATCATGATGGATGTTGTTGGTGCAAAAACTTTGACCCTTATCAAATTATGGATTAACTTGATTATGTTTAGGGAAAGTGTCTCAATATATCCTCAACTACCTATTCAAAGGTGATTTTAAGAAGATGTTACCATAAATGTTTATGTCTCCACAATCAATGAAATCTTGAATATAAGTTTTCAACCTCAAGGAGTGATTTTTTTAGTTTACCTTGATATGGTGGATTTTATTTATACTAAGATGGTTTGGGTCAGTTTTCATCAAACGATTTGATGAGTGGGAATACAATCATGTTTTTCTTATCAAACGTCAAAACACAAATGAAAAGAATCTCCTAGGGGAGTGTATTTCCTTCGCTTAAATTTTTTTCAAGAGGTGTAATCAATATATTGACTTGGGATTGTGTTTAGACAAATTGAACATGTTTGAAATTAGTGAGTATTTTTAACCATGTTCTTGTTTTTGTTTAAAAAACTTTTTATTTTTATTGTGGTTTAGGCTCTTGATTTTCTTTATCACATAGCTTAATCACACCTTTGAAAATAAAGGACTTCTCAATTTGTGTCCCCTTTTCTATGAAATCCTAAAAGGAGGTCACATAATGCAAATGTAGGTGAAAATATATTTCAATTATTTAGTTTGGGACAAAATTTCTAACCAATTGTCTCTTAGAGATTGTGTAGAGGAAGTGACTTGTTAGACCTCTCCACATTTTCATGAATGGAGAGAAAATTTCATTGTTCCTTTGCTTCACATTACAAAATTCTATCATAGTGACTTTTAAATCCACATTAAAGGGGAAATGTTACACAAAACTTTCACACAAATCAGGGAAGGTAGTAATATATCCCTTGGGTATGTGTAAAAACCATTCCAAATCTTGTACACTAAGCTTCTTGGAATAGGCAAATCAGTTAGTTATCGTTATAGGAGACCTCTTGAAAAGAAATGTAAAACTCCTTAACATGTTCCTGTGGATCATATTTTCCCTTATATTTTTCAAATTTTGAGAGTTCAAAGTATGGTGGAAAGGGAACCTATAACATATTTAGATAAATAGGGTAAAGGAATAGTTCTTCAAACTTTTATCATTATTGGTGGCTTCTTGTTTTAGCTTGCAATCCTTCATGTCATGTCATTATTGAGAAAGTATAACTCCACGTGTGCATGATAAAATAGGTAGATAAAATTTATATTTATTGAGCTTATGATCTCAATCGAAAAACTTGTGGATTATGTTATGGGGATTTAGATGATTCATAATCAAGTTAGGTAGAAATATTAGCCAATTAAAAACTTATTTGTTGTATTTTCTCATGTAACATTCAATTATTATTACAAGGAGAATGTTTTTGATCCTCCATTGATTTCCCTTTTTCATAGGTAACTTTGAAGAAGAATGCTTTGTGGTGGATATTTTCATTGGTTGATTTGGGATTCTTATTGGATTTAGGAGGTTGGATTATAGGAGGTGGTTATGTTTTGATTATAATATTGTCTAAGTGTTTGGATTTTAATTCAAGGGGGATTTTGGTTTCTATATCTACAATATTACAAAGTATTTCATCTCAATTTTGGTATATAAAGTGGTCAATTCCAGCATGGTATAGTCCAAATTGAGAAAATCATGGTCACTATAGTCACTTTGATCATCAAGTTTTTCATCATCGTTATTTATTTTTTCAATATCATGGTGATGACCAAGCTTATTATCGAAAGGGTCTCCCCTTATTCATTTTTAACAATGTCTTGTTATGGGTGTCATTGTATTTTTTTGTTGAGTTTTGAATTATACACAAGACCTAATTAATCAACTATGCACACAAGAATGGTTTTAAATTAAGATGTAGATATTATGAGGCTAATTATTTGGAACTTATTAATGTAAAAATGATGTCCATATTTATATACTTGGTAGGCTGATATATCAAACTTATTAATATATGTGCCCTTACAATATACTTGTAAATAAATGAAAGAATATTTCCCTCTTGATAAACGTAACACCTCTAACATGGTTGATATCTATGAGGGCTTCTATATTGGAAGTTGCAAACGTTGATATGTGATTCTTGTCTAAAGATGGTGTACTCTTATGAATTAAGAATCATGTTTGTTGTAGATAATATGTTATATGATGGAATAGATACCATTCGCCAATTTTTATGTTGAATTAAAAATGAAGTATTTCATTCCTTATTATACTAAATAATTCACTACATGTGGAAATAAGAAATTGATTCATTTAAACAAATTCATATTTTTATTGCACTTGAATTGTTCTTTGGTCTTTATAATATTGTTTACAGGATAGAAATACCGTGGATCAATTTTAGTAATCCAAGGCATGATTTCAATTTCATGACGATGTGGTCATCTTAGCCGATTTGGAAAGATCATGGGATGCCCGAATTCTAGCTCTCTTGGAGTCACGAGTGATCTCTTGCTTACTCCCTACTTTGTAAGTGATCTAGATGGTATCCTAATCCTTCCTTGGTAATTTTTATGATGAAATTATTGCTATAGCTATAGGAACCTAATTAAATTTATGTTGCTAAATTGGTAATCCTATCCTAAGTTACTATGTTTTTTTATTAATGTGTGATGTTGATAATTAAAGGAAAGCCTAAGAATAAACCTTAGAATTTAACCTAATGACCTAAGTTAGTTACTAAACTAATTTAATAAATCTAACCTAAACATGGACTAACCTCAAAGGGGAATGGACAAAATGAAAAAAGGGGAAGGTCAGTAGCACCAAAATCAATGTATTTATGAGGGATTTAATGTAGTATTATCTCCCTATTGTTGCCAAATATGGTGAATGCATGAAAAATAATGTGAGGTCTAATTAGAACCTCTTCCAAAGTGTTAGTTGCATGAATTTTTAAATTTAGTTATAGCCACACACAATTTGGTGGTGGTGGGAGAAGAAGAAGGAATTCAACCTATTCGACCTTTAATATTTTTGGTAATGGAAAAAAAACCACTAGGAAGAAGGAAAGTTGGGAAAAGAGAATGGTTTTGGTTTTTTTTTTGTCATTTGGTTTTTGTGAGCTTTAGCTCTGCATGTGGTTTTTCTCTTAAAACTCACAGTTCAAACCCTTGCATGTGTTTTTCCTTACATGGTGGTGTTAGTGATGAAAATACTACTGTGAAGTTATAAGAGGAAGTGAAGAAGGTTTTGAGGATTTTTTTGGAATTTTGTGGAAAGGAATCGAATCTCTTCTTGATTTTTACTGTGAGAAAGTGAAGGTAGGAGCTCTATTAGAGCATGATAGGCCCTATCCATTAAGTCTTTTGCTTTTACTTAAATGCTTCATAAAAATAACTTTGTTCTTTATGGAAACCTTCTGGTTATGATTTTATGTTTGATTATTCTTGCTTCAATGGTGTTTGTTTTGTTTCTTTGGATGCAACTAGTTCTTCATTATTGAGAACGAAATATGGAAGTGTGAACTATGACTATAATGCTAGCTTGTTTGTAATTTGGACCTTCTTGCTATTGAAACAAGTTTGTTTGGTTCTTTTACTGATTGAAAACTTATGCAGAGGTTTTAAATTCTTTCAACAATATCTTGGTGTTAAAAAATCCATATATTTTAAACCTGCATACTTTCATTACTATTGTCGTTGGGATCTAGCTTGAAGGAGTCTCCATTTTGGCATTACGCCATTATTCAAGTTAATATATATTCTACGTGTTTTGGGTTGTTTAATTGATAATAGAAGTGGATACCATTTTTCTACTTAGCTTTTTCATGACTATAATTTTTCTTACAAGGAATAACTAGTTCGTGTTTAGATATGGTAAACTCTTATTTGGAATTGAATCAAGTATTTTATCATTTCATTAAACTTATACGGATAAGTGTATAGAGGGAATGAATGTGAAATTTTTAGGTTTCATTTTGTTGTATTTATTTATTTTTCATAAACCCACTCTTGATTTTTGGTTTCCTTAACAAATATTTTTATCTTGAAAGTTCTTTCGAATCGTTGGTTGTTGATGAACTCTTGACTAAAAGGAATTTTTTGAATGGTTTATCTACCTTCTTGTTGACGATTGCAAGTTCTTTATTAAACTAGTTTCAAAATAGGTTTGTTTGATCTTCTTCCTTTCATCATTGAGTTTTCTAAGAAATTAATTGATTCTTTTGTTAATATGTCTAATCGTGTATGGTGATTTTACTTTTATGTAAGAAGGATAGACTATTTTAATATTTGGATGTTTTTGTTTCTTGTTCTTCGCCTGGTTCATTGTGGGTATTCAAACATGAGATACAATGGTGTTTCAGGTTTGATTTTGATGATATTTTTAGACATTCAAATTTTTCATGAAATTTTCTTGAGGAAGTTTTTCTCTCTTGTTCTTTTCTATTTTTACATGGTTTGTCTTATTAGCCTATGAATTGGGAAATTTTTGTGACTTCCCCTTGATGTGTTGTATCGTCTAAATTAGTTTTTTTAAAAGGAAGTTTGGTCACTTTTATTGTTTCTCTTTTGGGTTAATTCCAATACTAGAGTTTGGGAAAACTAGCTATGCATTGTGTGTACCTGAATTCCTTTCTCTGTAACAATTATTCTATCTCAAATCCTTAAGTTACTATGTTAACTGTGGGACTATTGAACTATAGAGTCTCTTAAAGACATTCCTTGTATGGTTAAATTATTTTATTTAGTTATGAAATGTTATTTAATTCATTTTTATAATATTTCCTTTCAGGATGAGCTCAAATTTAAGATAAAATTGGGAATGATATTGCACTAATATGGTTCTAAAATTTGAGTTCCATGTTCATTAATTTGAAGTAGGAGTGAGGATTGAGTTGTGAAGTATCCAAAAGTTATCTTGTGCTTCTTCACTTGTGAAATGATAAACCTTTTGTTAATTATGTCTTAAAGATTACATTATATTACGAATGATATCTTTGATTTTGGGTATGATATGAACATAGGACTAAGGAAGCTTGAACCATTAGTTACCTAGGTTGTTTCTCATTGACTAAACTTTCCTTACCTGTTGTATGGAATTATTCATGATTAATGTACTTTGTAGGAATTAAGATGAGTCGAGATAGTATGATATTTAGATGGAATTCAATTCTTATTTATTGTCCAAATAGTTATGTTATCCAAAGATAGTTATATATATATATATATATATATATATATATATATATATATATATATATATGTATCTTGTATTACTTCCTAAAAAGTTAGAACTAGTTGATTTGAGGAACTTAATTTGGATATATGAATGAGAAGGTAAAGTTAACATGAAATATGAATATCCTTTCTTTAATTTCTACTATTTTATTTCCAGCATGTTGAAAAGAGTTTTATGATGAAAGGTTAGGGTTTATATGCAAATTAATTAAACCTTACTTACACATTAGAAACTTTAATCTTCTCTTTCCTTCTTGGTTGTAATATTTTAGGGAAAAGTTTTCCGTTTATCTTGTTTTTGTTTTAGAATTGTTTTATAAATAGGGATATTTTTATGAAACATTTAGATAAAAACACAACATTTTAATTTTTAGTGATTATCACGCTTAGTTCAAATGAACTGACCCATGCTAATAATTGTACAAATAGATTTTGTAAAAGATGAAAGGAGAAAGACATTTAGAAAGTTACATTTGTTTTACTAAAAAAATTTGTATCTTATTTATGATAAATATGTGGTGTCATTACTTTGGAGATGTACTTTGTCGGAAATAAAGTTGTAATAAAATTAGCTTTAAATTGCTGTTATGACACTTTGTAATCTCTGAGATACTTTTGTAATCAGTGAATGGATCACTTCTTTTGATGAACAAATGATTTGTTGATTGTTGAATATTACTTGATTGTGTTACCTTCTTGGCATAATTTGGATGTATTATTGAGTAATATCCTAAATGTAGGAGGCAGTTTGTATACTTAAGGGTTATGGGATTTGGTTTGAGGATCTGAAATATTAGTTGGTTTAATTTCACATAAAGAGATGCAACTAATAAGTTGACACTCTCATATAGATCCTTAAAATAGTGGAAAGGAATTATGATTGAATGATATAGATATATATGTATGTGTGAATTATTGATTTATATGAAGCATATGTAATCTATTTTCATCATTAGACATTTGACCTTGATTAAGGAAGATATTTTCTTTGAAATAAATGAAAGAGACTTAATGAAAGATCTTGATAAAATGTTAAGAATATAATGGGAGAATGGTTAATTGTGTTCTTCATTAGGAAAATTTCTTTAATCAAATTATGGAATGGTTAGAAAATAATTAAAATAGATTTAGACTTCATCTTCATGAAGTCTAAGATAAAGGTTTATAATGAACTTGTTTAAGCTAAAGTTGAAATAAGAAGGGACCTAATGGACACACCTTAAAACTTTAAGATTAATCACGTTGTTATATGATAAAGTTGTCTCATTTATAAACAAACTTAAACACATAAAAAAGGTTAGGAAGAATAATTTACCTGCATACCTACCTCACATGTGATTTAAAATTGCAACCTTGTAGGTTAGATGATTCTACTTGAATCTTTAAGCATTGCTGTAATTAATATTTAAGACAATGATTAAATGGGATAATAAACTTATAATCTAAGATATATTAGTCATGTTGAGGAAACTTAGTTTGATGTAGGTACACATCAACTCGCATCTTAATACCTTCGTAATGTTAGGATTCATTACGAGGATACTATGATGTAATTGATATGTCCCAACACCCCGCATAGTTTGTTTAACTTAATTTACATAAGTGTAAGACTGGATCATGGTTCTACCCTATACATGGATAAGAACATGATCTAGTGTTGAGGTCAACTCATGTTGAATTAAGATAACTAGACATACCCAATCCACGTAAGTCGATTGAGTTTTTCTATGTACCCTTAGTCACCATGAGTAGTCTTCCACACTAGGGAATGTTTCTAACCTTATCTAGTGTGAAACCTTTAATCATGTTGGACTAATAGAATTTTAGAAAAAACCACTCTAGATAACAAAACAAGTGTGATGAGGGAATTATTCCATGTTACAAGTATGTATGTCATGTAGGAATGTAAACATGATAAACATGTTTAAAAATATTTGGCCAAAGTATTACAAGCTACCGATTGTGTTGTCGTATGTCACCTAGTTTAAGAAGAGGGATTTTGGAATAATATCAGTAACAAATATTCATATAGGAATATTAGATAAAACACTTAGGTGCCCCTAAAAGGGTAAAATAACCAAGTATACATTATGTACACATTATTGATTTAACATGATAGATCAGTTTAATACCGAGTCATGAAATTAGATATCGGTGTTTCACCGAGTCATTTACAGTTGCATATGGTTTTCTGTTATGAGATGGATTGGAATTGGAATGTGTGTTCTAAATTATATTAATTTAGAACATAGAACATTATGTATGATAGAAAAAAATTCCTTGTTTCTAAAGTCTTAAAATGGGAATGTTACATCTGGTATCAGAGCTGAAGGTTACAACTCTTGGACCTATTGAGTCCATAATCTCATGAAAACTTAATTTTCTTGTTAACATAAAATGGTTATAATAAGGGGAGGTACTACAAATAACCCACCTCTAGGTGGAGAAGAAACTATCACACAAAAACTTGATGAGATTCTTGCTACCATGTTGGACACTAGAGATCATCTAGTTGTACTTGAACTAAAAGTTATGGTTAATGAGGAGGAAGAAAATGTTGGTAATAACAATCAGCCACCTCCTCGGGAACAACACCAATGTTGGAAATTGGGGTGCATTGATAACAAAAAAAAATACAAATGTTACAAATGCAAACTCAAATGTACCCAATCAACCTGAAAATAAAAAGGCAAGATTAGCAGTTGAAATCACAAATGACATAAAAAGGATAAGTCCACCTAAGTTTGATGGGACTACACTGGGGATGGAGCTGAGAACTAGCTCAATGAAATGGAGAAGTACTTTGTAATAAGGAACTTCTCGAAGGAAACTAAAGTAGTATGGGGAGCTTATCATCTTTCCCATGAGGCATCCTCCTAGTGGGACAACCATAAGGCTGAACTAAACATTGATGAAAAAAACATCACTTGGGACTAATTTAATAATTATATTAGGAAACTCTCTCTACCACAACTTTATTATGATCAAAAGATGACTGAGTTTCATGACTTAACCCTAGGGAAAGTTAAGTGTAACAGAGTACTGGGAGAGGTTCACTAAATTTCTTAGTTACATGCCTCAGTATCAAACTGACGAGAAGTTCAAGATATGAAAATTTATTATGGGATTAAACCCTATCATAGGGGGTGAGGTAGATGTTCACATCCCAACCACCATGGAAGGAGTTTTTAAAAAATCCATTTGGCAGGAACAAAATTAAAAGTAATTTCTACCCATAAGGAAGAGAACAAAAAGAAAATTCCTAATTCTTATTCATCTCTTGCACCTAAAAAGGGGGCATGGAAAAATTTTGGTACCAAAAATAAATTTTTTGTTGATAACAATAAGAAAACAACAACAAATAAACCTTGCAAATGTTTGAAACAACTTCGTTAAGAACAATAATAATGGACAAAAGTCCTATGGAGGACAAAACAACAATTTCAAGGCTAGAAATAAATTTGAACCTAAAAGAGGACCTGTAGGGGCTACTATAATTTTGGAAAAGATCATTATGTAGACCAGTTCCATCTAAGTAAGGATGAAAACAATCAGCAACATAAGATACATGCTGCAATAGCTGATAAACAAGTTGAAAAGCAAGTTAAGCCTATAGAAGTGCAACATAAATTATTTCGTAGACATGTTACTATACTTTTTGATAATGGAGCTACTAAATTCTTTATTTATGGTAAGTTAGTTTCAAAACTAAATAGAAAAGATGGAATAATGGAAAAATATTGGATTTTTTATTATGAAAATAATGTTGTCCATAATGTTAGTAAATGTCTTTTTGGAGCATTCCTAGACTTTCCTAGTTTTTCCATTGAATTTGATCTTTATGTTTCTCTTTTGGGGTCTTATGATGTCATAATAGGAGCACTTGAGCATAAAGAAAAAGTGGACTGTTTTGAAAAACACATTAGTTGTCTAGATGATCTGCAGAAAACAATAGACATCCAAGGGGTAAAACAAGAAATTTCAGTTAGGAAATTGTCAGCTATGCAACTTAAAAAGGACAAAAACAAAGGATGCACCTTGTATGCAGTAAAAAATTTTGAAACAACTGAAGGGGATAGTGATTTCATGGAAAAATTTCCATTGTTAAGATATTTTAGCGATATGTTTCGTAATAACTACCCGATCTTCCTCCCAAGTGAGAGTTTGACTTCATGATTGAGATCAAACCCATAACTGATCATATTTCCGAGGCACCATATCAAATGACTACCATTGAAATGGTAGATATTAAGGCATAGTTATAATAATTTTTGTCTAAAGGTTTGATTGATTGTCTCTCCTTGGGGAGAACCGATAGTTTTTGTGAAAAAGAAATATGGAACACTTAGACTGTGTATTGATTATAGGATGTTAAACAAAGAAAAAATTAAAAATAGATATCCACTTCCTATAATTCATGATCTGTTTGATCATATGTGTTGTGCATCAATATATTCTAAGATAGATATTCATTTTTGGGTGTCACCAATTAAGAATCAAAGATGAAGACATTTATAAAAGATCCTTTAGGAAAATATATGGAAATTATGAATTTATAGTTTTACCTTTCGATTTGAAAAATGCATCTATAGATTTTATGAATTTAATGAATAATATCTTTTAAGAATACCTAGAAAATTTTGTACTTTTATTCTTGGATGATATTCTTATCTATTCTAAAAGCATTGATGAGCATCATGAACAATTGAAATAGTACTTGAAATATAAAAAAGATAAGGTTGTATGGTAAGTTTTCCAAATGTTATTTCTATGAGATAGAAGTACACTATTTAGGACATTTCATAAGTAAGGATAGAATCACAGTTGATCCATCAAATATTGTTTCCATAACTGATTGGCCTACACCTAAGAATGTACATGAATTCAGAAGCTTCATGGGCTTGTTGGTTACTATAGAAAGTTTGTTAAGGACTTTTCAAAAGTCATTGCACCGATAGCTTTATTACAAAAGAAAGATAAGAAATTTGTGTGGAGTGATAAATGAATCAACATTTAAAACTCTTAAGGATCAATTAACATCTGTACCTATTTTGGTTGTACTTGATCCAAATGGAAACTTCATGGTAGTTATAGATGCTTTCGGAGAAGGACTCGAAGGTATTCTATTACAAAATGAACATGTTATAGCATATGAGAGCAGAAAAATCAAGTTACATGAGTTGAATTATGTTCCCCATGACCTAAAGCTTATTGCCATAGTTCATGCACTTCAAGTATGGAGACATTATCTTTTAGGAAGACCTTTTGAATTAAATACTAATCATCTTGGGTTGAAGTATATTTTCACTCAGCCAAATCTGAATGTAAGACAATGAAGATGGTTAGATTTTTTGTCACAATATGATTTTGACATAAGTTACATAAAAGGAAAATAAAATAGAGTGGAAGATGCACTAAGTTGTAGGAAACATATTTCTACACTTATAACTTTGAGAACTCAGTTTAAGGATGAGGTAAAGAGTATCATGGAATTTGATTTTTACTTTCAGTAGGTAAAAACAACACTTGTTGTAGATCTAAATGACGTAAGATATAAAGGTTTTCACTTCGATAACGAAGGAATTTTGAGATATGATAATCGGGTGTATGTACCTTTAGGAAATGAGTTAAGGAAAAATTTAATGATGGAATTTCATAATTCACCTTACTCAAGACATAATGGTATTACAAAAATGCTTACTGATGTAAAACAACAATATTTTTGGGAAGGGATGAAGAAAGACATAACTAATTTTGTGACACACTACTTGGAATTTCAGCATGTTAAGGATGAGCATATGCACCCATCTTGTTTATTGTATCCTCATAGCATATTGTAATATAAGTGGTAGGTAATAAGCATGGATTTTTTTTAGGGGATGCGTATGTCATGAAATAAACATGATGTTATTTTAGTTGTTGTTGATAAATTGACAAAAGTAGCAATTTTATTACTAGTAATCTTAAGGATGATTCACTTGTGTTAATGAAATATTTTTACATGAAATTTTCAGATTGCATGGAGTGGAAAAATTGATTATATCTGATAGAGACCCAGAATGACATATCAATTTTGAAAACTCTTAATACAACTTTAGGAAGAAAATTGAATTTTAGTTCCATATACCATCCGAAAACAAATGGTCAAACCGAAAGAGTTAATTAGGTTTCGGAAGATATTTTTGAATGTATTACATGTATCAGCAATACAAATGGGAATAATACCTTCCTTTATCGAATTCACTTACAATAATACATATCATGCCTCTTTGAAAATGGCACCTTTCGAAGCATTATATGAAAGGAAATGCAGAACTCCGATTAGTTGGGATAACATTGAAGACAAAGAAGTAATTGGACCTAAAATCCTTACTAAAATGGAACAAGTTAAAATTATTTGTGAACCTTTAAAATAAGTTGCAGATAGGTAGAAAAGTTATGCAGATCTGAAAAGGGTTGATAAGAAATTTGAACTTGGTGAAAAGTCTTTTTATAGGTTAATTCTAAAAAGATTTCTATAACCTTTGGCAAGAGGCATCCAAATTATCACCTCATTATGTATGACCTTTCAAGATTGTTGAAGTAATCAATCTTGTAGCTTATCGTTTAGCATTACCACCTACTTTGTCACAAATGCATGATGTTTTCCATATTTCTTTTCTTAAGAAATACGTTTTGATTTATCACATGTGTTAAATTGGGATTCCTTGCAGGTCCAAGAACCAAGAATAATCATGGTTGAACCCATAAGAGTGCTGAAAATCACCAGTTGCACTTCCAAAATCATGAAATTAGTCAATACAAGGTTCAGTGGGACCATTTTAATGAAGAAAGTACAACATGGGAAAACCTTAAGGACATGAAAATTGTTTTTCCTCATTTATTTGAACAAAATAATTTTGTTGATTGATAACAATTAAAGAATTTGTTTTTAAATTATCAATAATTATGCCAGTTTTATGTAGGTACTATATTCATTAGTATTGGAACAACTATTTTAATGTTGTAATAAATTATGAAAAATTGAAATTTTCAAATTTTTTTTTGTATGTGAACTTATGGATGAAATAACTATAATTATGATTATTTTTCTTGTTTGAGAGTGATGACTAAGTCAATTATCAGACGATGATGATTTTTAGGAGGGAGTTATGTAACACCTCTAACATGGTTGATATCTATGAGGGATTCTATATTAGAAGTTGCAAACATTGATATGTGATTCTTGTCTGAAGACGATGTACTCTTGTGAATTAAGAATCATGTTTGTTGTAGATAATATGTTATCTACTAGAATAGATACCATTATGTCATGTTTATGATGAATTAAAAATGAAGTATTTCATTCCTTCTTATATTGAATAATTCACTGCATGTGGAAATAAGAAATTGATTTAGTTAAACAAATTCATAGTTTTGTTGCACTCAAATTGTACTTCGGTATTCATAATCTCATTTATAGGATAGAAATACCTTGGATCAATTTAAGTGATCCAAGGCATGCTTTCAATTTCATGACAATGTGGTCATCTTGACTGAGATGGAAAAATCATGGGATCCCTAAATTTTTTTTTCTTGGAGTCACATGTGATCTTTGCTTCTCCCTACTTCATAACTGATTTGGATGGTATCATGATCCTTCCTTGGTAAGTTTTATGATGCAATTATTTCTATAGCTATAGGAACCTAATTAAATTTATGTTCCTAAATTGGTAATCCTATCCTAAATGGTAACCTATCCTAAGTTACTATGTTCTTTTATTAATGTGTGATGTTAATAATTAAAGGAAAGCCTAAGACTAAACCTTAGACTTTAACCTAAGGACCTAAGTTAGTTCCTAAAATAATGTAATAAATCTAACCTAAACATGGGCTAACCTAAGAGGGCAATGGATGACATGCAAAAAGGGGAAGGTGGTGACACCAACCTCAATGTATTTATGAGGGATTTAATATGGTCTTATCTCCCATGTTGTTGCCAAATATGGAAAATGCATGAAAAATAATGTGAGGTTTAATTGACACCTCCGATAAAGTGTTATTTGCATGAATTTTTAAATTTAGTTATAGCCACACACAATTTGGTGGTGGTGGGAGAAGAAGAAGGAATGTCAGTCATGTTTGGTATTTAATATTTTTGGTAATGGAGAAGAAACCGCCTAGGAATAAGGAAAGTTGGGAAAAGAGAATGGTTTCAGTTTTGTTTTTTTCATTTGGTTTTTGTGAGCTTTATCTCTACATGTGGTTTTTCTTGAAATCACAATTCAAACCCTTGCATGTGTTTATCATTGCATGGAAGTTTTAGTGATGAAAATACTATTGTGAAGTTATAAGAGGAAGTGAAGAAGGTTATGACAAGATTTTTGGCATTTTGTGGAAAGGAATGAAGCTCTTCTTGAATTTTTACTATGAGAAAGTGAAGGCAAGAGATCTATCAGGCATGATAGGCCCTATCCATTAAGTCTTTTGATTTTACTTAAATGATTCATAAAAACAAATCTTCTCTTTATGGAAACCTTCTGGTTATGATTTTATGTTTGATTATTCTTTCTTCAATGATGTTTTTTTGTTTCTTTAGATGTAACTAGTTCTTCATTGTTGAGAATGAAATATGGAAGTATGAACTGTGACTGTAATGCTAGCTTGTTTGTAATTTAGACTTTCTTGCTATTGAAACAAGTCTGTGTGGTTCTCTAACTGATTGAAAACTTATGCAAAGGTTTTAAATGCTTCAACAATATCTTGGTGTTGAAAAATCCATAGATTTTAAACCTTCATGCTTTCATTACTATTGTTGTTGGGATCTATCTTGAAGGAGCCTCCATTTTGGCATTACACCATTGTTTAGGTTAATATGGATTCTACATTTTAGGTAATTTTCTTGACAATAGAAGTGGAGACCATTGTTCGCTTTTAGGTTGTTTCATGACTATAATTTTTCTTGCAAGGAATACCAGTTCATGTTTAGATTTGGTAAACTCTTATTTGGAATTAAATCAAGTATTTTCTCATTTTCTTTAACTTGTCTGGATAAGTGTACAAGAGGAATGAATGTGTAAAAGTTTTAGGTTCTATTCTGTTGTATTTATTTCTTTTTCATAAACCCACTCTAGGTTTTTGGTTTCCTTAATAGATATTTTGATCTTAAAATTTCTTTCGAATCGTTGGTTGTTGATGAACTCTTGACTGAAAGGAATTTGTTGAATGGTTTATTTGCCTTCTTTGTTGACGGTTTAAGTTCTTTATTAAACCAATTTTGAAATAGGTCTATTTTATGTTCTTCCTTTCATCGTTGAGTTTTCTAGGAAATTAATTGGTTATTTTGTTAATATGTCAAATCGTGTATGGTGATTTTACTTTTGTGGAAGAAGAATGAAATGTTTTAATCTTTGGATGTTTTGGTTTCCTATTCTTCACCTAGTTCATTGTGGCTATCTAAACCTAAGCTACAATGGTGTTTTAGGTTTGAGATTGATGATATTTTTTGGACATTCAAAGTTGTTCATGCACTTCTCTTGAGGAAGCGTGTTATCTTTTGTTATTTTCCATTTTTGTATGAATTGGCTGATTAGCCTATGAATTGGGAAATTTTTATGAATTTCTTCTTGATGTGTTGTATAGTCTAAATTAATTTTTTTAGAAGGAATTTTCATCAGTTTTATTGTTTCTCTTTTGGGTTGATTCCAATACTGGTGTTTGGGAAAACTATCTCTGCATGGTGTATACATGAATTCCTTTCTCTGTAATAGTTATTCTGTCTCAAATCCTTAAGTTACTACGTTGACTATGAGACTGTTGAACTTTATAGTCTCTTGAATATGTTTCTTGTATGGTTAAAGTATTTTATTTAGTTATGAAATGTTATTTAATTCATTGTTATAATATTTCCTTTTGGGATGAGCTTGAATTTAAGATAAAACTGGGAATGATATTGTACTAATATGGTTCTAAAATTTTAGTTCCTTGTTCATTACTTTGAAGTAGGAATGAGGATTGAGTTGTGAAGTATCCAAAAGTTAGCTCGTGCTTCTTTGCTTGTGAAATGATGAACCTTCTATTAATGATGTCTAAGAATCGTGTGATATTACGACATTTACGTTTGACATTTGGTATGATATGAACGTAGGACTGAGGAAGCTTGAACCGTGAGTTACCTGGGTTATTTCTCATTGACTAAACTTTCCTTACCTGTTGTATGGACTTATTCATGATTAATGTACTTCATAGGCATTAGGATGAGTGTGAGATAGTATGATATTTAGCTGGAATGCAATTCTTATTTATTTTCCAAACATTTATTTAATCTAAAAGATAGTTATATAGATATCTTGTATTACTTCTGAAAAGTTATAACTGATTGATTTGAGGAACTTAATTTGGATACATGAATGAGAAGGTAAAATTAGCATGAAATATGAATATCCTTTCTTTAATTCTATTGTTTTATTTCTAGCATGTTGAAAAGAGTTTTATGATGAAATGTTAGGGTTTATATGCGAATTAATTAAAACCTTACACATTAGAAACCTTAATATTCTCTCTCCTTCTTGGTTTTAATATTTTAGGAAAAGTCTTTGGTTTATCTTGTTTTTGTTTTGGAACTGTTTCATAAACAACATGCTTATTTTTATGAAATAGTTAGATAAAATCATAATGTTTTAATGATTTAGTGCTTATCATGCTCAGTTCAAATGAATTGACTTGTGATAATAATTGTGCGAGATAGATTTTGTAAAAGATGAAAGGAGAAAGACATATAGAAAGTTACATTTGTTTTACTAAAAATAAATTGTATCTTATTTATGATAAATATGTGGCATCATTACTAGAGATGTACTTTGTTGGAAAAGAAATTTGTAATAAAACTAGTTTTAAATTCCATTGTTATGACACTTTGTAATCTACGAGGTACTTTTGATATCAATGAATGGATCACATATTTTATGAACAAATTATTTGTTGATTGTTGAATATTACCTAATTGTGTTACCTTCTTGGCATAATTTGGATGTATTATTGAGTAATATCCTAAATGTAGGAGGGAAGTTTGTATACTTAAGGGTTATGGGATTTTGTTTGAGGATATGAAATATTAGTTGGTTTAATTTCACATAAAGAGATGCAACTAATAAGTTGACACTCTCATATAGATCCTTAAAACAATGGAAAGGAATTATGATTGAATGATGTGTGTGTGTGTGTGTGTGTGTGTGTGTGTGTGTGTGTGTGTGTGTGTGTGTGTGTGTGTGTGTGTGAATTCTTGATGTATATGAAACATATGTAATATGTTTTCATTATTAGACATTAGACCTTGATTAAGGAAAAAGGATATTTTCCTTGAAATCAATCATAGAGACTTAATGAAAGATCTTGATAAAATGTTATGAATATAATGGGAGAATGGTTGATTGTGTTATTCATTAGGAAAATTTCTTTGATCAAATTATGGAATGGTTAGAAAAGAATTAAAAGAGATTTAGACTTCATCTTCATGAAGTCTAAAATAAAGGTTTATAATGAACTTGTTTAAGCTAAGGATGAAATAAGAAGGTACCTAATGAACACACCTTCATAACTTTAAGATTAATCATGTTGTTATATGATACAAGTTGTATTGTTTATAAAAAAAACTTAAACATGTAATTAACAAGTTAGGAAGCATACTTTACCTGCATACCTACCTCACATGTGATTTCAACTTGTAACCTTATAGGTTAAATGATGATAGTTAAATATTTAAGCATTATTGTAATTAATGTTTAAGACGATGATTAAATGGGATAGTAAAATTATAATCTAAGGTATGTTAGTAATTTTGAGGAAACTCAGTTGGATGTAGGTACACATCAACTAAAACTTAGTACCTTCATAATTATAAGAGTCATTACGAGGATACAATGATGCAGTTGATATGTCCCAATACCCTGCATAGTTATTTTAACTTGATTGACATAAGTTTAAAGTGGATCACGGTTCTACCCTATGTAGGGATAGGAACATGATCTATTGTTGAGGTCAAGTCATGTTGACTTAGGATAACTAGACACACCCAATCGATGTAAGTCAATTGATTATGTCTATGTACCCTTAGTCACCATGAATAGTCTTCCACACTAGGGAATGTCATTAACCTTATCTTGTGTGAAACCTTGAATCAGATTAGACTAGTAGAATGTTAGGAAAGACCACTCTAGATAAAATAACAAGTGTGGTGAGGCACTTATTCTATTTGATGAGTATGCCATTTGTCAAGGAATGTAAACATGTTTAAAAATATTTGGCCAAAGTATCGCAAGCCGCTAGTTGCGTTTTCCTATGTCACCTAGTTTAAGAAGTGGTATTTTAGATAATATCAAGTAATAAATATTTAGATAGGCATATTAGAAAGAACACTTGGGTAACCCTAAAAGGGTAAAAGAATCAAGTATATGTTGTGTACACATTATTTAGTTAACATGAGAGATCGGTGTTTCACGATTCATTTACATTCGCATATGGTTTTCTGTTATGAGAAGCATCATAAATACCAAACATCACAATAAATCTTAAGTTTCGTAATATGAACAATAGAAAAAACAAATGCAATATATAAAAATAAAAGTTATTATCCTAAAAGGAGATACAATACATAAAGAAAATAAAATTACCAAAGGTGTAGATTTAATATTTTTTTGTTTTCAAACAATTTTGGTAAGAAAAAGTGCAAGCAAGAGATTAGTAGTTTGTAGAATTAAATAATGGAGGCACGATTGAAAAAATACAAAATAAACTAGAAAAAAAAAATGAAATAAAACTTGAAGAAAATGAAGGATTAGTATCCAAACATGATCAAGTAATGGAAATGGTCAAAAAAGAGCATTATTGGCTCACCTAGAGATATAAACATTAGTTATAGTGTTAATGGATTGAATGAGGGTGTAATGCCCATTTTCTTTTGGTATTGTTCAAATCATAGTTAGGATATTAGTGGAAATTTTTATATACTCTAGTAATCATATTTCATTTTGGCATATGGTGAATAACTATTTTATAATTTAAAAACTACTTTGAGATGTAAAATTTTATCGGTATTATATTATATTTATATATCTATGATTATTGTGTTGGCAATAAACCTTAATGTTGCATGTATAATGATATTTTTATAAGCTTCTTGATGTCATTAATAGGGCCAAGAATACAAATTATTATTGTGGTTAAAACTGATTTAACATAATTAAATATGATTAGAGGAATAAGACTAAATAGATATAATAATAAAAAAGAAATATATATCATACAAAACTTAAGCAAGTGTAAGTAATAGTGATTTGAGGACTTATCTTATATTCAGATATCTATGTTGATTCAGGCGAGAAAATGAGTGGAACATGTTGGATGGGGAATGAGTATGTTTCATATCGAAAATTGAAATCTAAAACTCCTTGAGATAGAACCACCCAGATAAGAAAAGGACCCTCGAGCACTAGTGTCAAACCGGGTGCTATTGTTTGGGAAAATGCTCTACTTCTAATCCTTTCAAGGTATAAAATTTTATTCATCCTTTATCGATACCACTTAATTTTAGGGTCCGTTTGTTACACTTGATCCTACAAAACAAACCATAACTACTGCATAAGGCTCAATCAAACATTAAATGAAACAAATAAGTTAGAATGAACTTGATAGTCACCCCAATGTGATTGTCAAAAGTGTTGCACTACATTTCAAACTCTATGTAGTTTTTGTGTGTGATTTAATAAAATTTAATATAATGTAAGGGCATTGTTAATTAGATAAAATAATAGTAACATACAAGAATTAGCTAAAGAATTATAGATAAGAGTTGTATATAGGGTTTATATAATTACTTTACTTGCCTCATTAGATTTAAACTAATTATGTGTTGGAGACTTATTTGGAAGGGTATATTCTAGATTGTGTGATCTCTATATCTAATTCTAGGATGAAACAATCTCAGTTAAAGAAGCACCTGGGAAAGGACAAGGCCACCTAGGTATTAACATTTGATCTGGGAAATGGTGTCTATAAAAGGGATTTGGTCTTGGTTTTTTCTTTATCACACATGTACTTATAAAACAAAACCTAATTGCCTACATAATACTCAAGCACACATTAGATTAAAAATATTCATATGATTGAGTCAAAGTGACCTCACAGGTCACCCCAATGTGATTTTCACCAAGCATTTCACTACATTTTAGAATCCATGTAGTTCTTGTGGTGTGTGATTGAAATTGTGTCATTTGAGATAGGATGCCCTAGTGTCAATCACACAAAAATAGTGGGCTACAACTAATTTGTCCCAATGTAATAATTTTTGGTATGGAATTCAAAATAGCCTTCCCTATGCAATAAATAATGCATCCCAAAATTTAATCCCTTGTGTTGTTCGTTATTATGTGGTAGATATAGAAATGATAGCCCAATTGAACCTTAGAATAGTGAGTAATTTATGTATATATGTGAGTTATTTATTTGAATTTAAGCACATAGTGACACTAAAATATGACATAGGCCATGAAAAAGAGACAAGAAAATACCCAAATCCAAAGTAAAATAACAAAGCAAAACAAAGTGAAGAGGATAGAAACACCTAGAAGTACATTAACACCTAGGACCTACTGTCTTGTTTGGGAAGTATTTTCCTATAGCAAGAAAACAAAAATAGGACCAAATACAAGAACAAGGATCCTTGTGACTCAACCAAAAATATGCAAATTCTAGATAAAAGACATGAGAAAAAACAATCAAAGTAAGAAAAATACCAATTAGGTGTCACTAGTGCCTAGTTTCCATACTTAGAAATCATGTATTTAACAACATACTAGAGGCATAATGTAATAGGAATAAGTTCATATTTTACTAACTACATTTCCCACTCACCCTTATACTATTTGGATGAAATTAAAGTAGTATAAAGGATATAAGAAGGGTGTATCGAAAGTGGACCAAAATATTTGTATCCAAAACATTTTGATAGTGATTAAAAAAAAGGTGACCCATGGATTAGCATTTTGATCCATGTGGGGTGACCTTTTGTTATAGAGGAGATATTGGATATGAACTTACTAAGGAGATATAGGATACTTTAAAACTTGGAGATTGAAGGAGGGATCAGGGTGATCGGTTGCACAACTAACGTATCTTGTAAGGATTAGAGCATCATGGAGCTAGAGAAATAGTATTGGGAGAGTGATCAGTTTTACTTTCTACCATGACACTTCCTAAAAATGGTTTCTACCACTACGAGATAGCAATATGAACCAAATTTTGAAATTTTGTACTAGGTCCCAAAAACCCCCGTAAAATGGTATGGGAAAGGAAATGATGTCTCATTGCCCCCACTTTATGAGGTAAGGGTAAAATTACTTAGTTTTGGGAGGAAATTGGTACTTGGAATAGAATTTGATGTTAGAGATCACAAACACTAAGAGGGGGGTGAATCAGTGTAGATTAAAACATTTTCACTTAATGCAAATTTTAAGCCATTTAATAATGTGTGGCTTTAAACTATGAGTAGTAAATCACACATATGTCATGCACAATAACACTAAACACATATATTATCATGGGAACCATTTTGGGAGAAAACCCGACCCAAACCATTGTTTATATTACACAAAGAAAGGACTTACAAGAATATTACACATCCTACAAGATTTGTTTAGTGAGGCACCAACCCCTACATATTTACGATATTATGTAAAAAAAGAACTCAAGTGAATATTATGCATCACAAGAGATTTATTTAGTGAGGTACCAACCCTACAAGGAGCACCAACCCCTAAATATGCTAAGCTACAATTTATAATTAATTTCCATACACATTTTGATCATCTAGTTACAATAATTTATTTTGCAATAGATTATGATCACCTTTCTATATCTGTCTGTGTTCTTATTTTCACTCTCTTCTTCTCATCTGATTCAATCCCTCTTACTCAATTAATCTGTCACCCTTGAGGTTCTTCTCATCTAATAAATCAATCCTTCATCATTTTCTCTCCTCTTTCCTCTTTCTTTTATTTTGTAGCTATTTCTCAGCTTGATTACATCATCTTTTTCCTTGTGCCTCTATTACTAAGCTCTAATGCTTCTTTCTTACTTGAGAAACCACTTCAAATGAATCCAAGTCCAAACTATATTCACAAATGACCTAATTATTCAATTCTAGTTAAGTGTCATGCATCTTACTTCTTGGTCGCTGAGAATCCATCCCATTAAATGAATGCAATTAACACAATACTTTATTTCTTCTATATTTGGCTTGATTACATTGTTTTCCATGCATGTGCAAGAGCAATTTATTAGTTGTTCATAAAAATAGATTTTCCATCTTTTTATAATTTACAACGTGACCCCAATGAGTGATCCATTTTCTTCTTCAATATTTTATTCCTCCTTGAAACTTGAATTCTCATAGAAAATTTCAACTATATTTCCCAAGGTCAATCAACATTAAATGTTGGTAGCTAGAAAAATAGTTTTCTTTGTTCTTCATGGAGATCAAGTCATATATGTAGCCGCAATCAAATGACAATTGGATCACCATCAATTTTAGAGAACCAAATCTCACTTGTTCATGTTTGAATCAAATTGATTTCCTTCGACCCTTGTTCAATCCATATTCTATCATTTTGTGGATTTCCTTAGCTCCTCTAACTTTCTTCTTTGTATTGCGGCTCTTTTCTTTGTTCGTGGAATTTCTCCTTGGTGTATTTTTAGTTATTTGTGGATCTTCTATGCTTCATGTGGTTTTTGTAATTTCTTTCAGTTATCCTCCGATTGTTTCCTTTCCACGGATTTGTTCCAATTCTCCGTAACTCTATCTCTTTTACTTACGGATTTTATAATATTCCACGGCTATCTTCCGTCCTTAGTGGCTTCTCTAGTCCTTCATTTATTTTCTCTTTATCCTTAGCTTTTCCTTCACCTTTGTAACTCTTCCTTCACATCTGTGGCTTCACCTATCTCACTTGTGGCTTGTCCTTTGGCTCCATTTTGCTTCGTGGATTTATCCCTTTACTTGTGGCACTTACTTACCTTCTAAGGCACTTCTAGTTCTCTTTGGCTACTCCAAGTCTTTGGTGGTTGCCTATAGACTTCGGAAAATATCTCCTCATGTTCGTGGCTTGAACAAACATTGACTAAGTCATTTAGATCTTATCCTTAATCATCATGAAACCTTTGTGAGTTGAAAATACAAATCAACCTTCATATTTTCAGCTTTCTCACTTTACAAATTCACTCCTTTTTCCATCAATGCAACTTGACATCAACTGATCCAACTTGACATCAATGAAAACACATATGAAACATGAAAAAGGTTAAACAATATCCCCATTTTCATTGATGAAAACACCTTAATGAATCTATACCACATCAGAAACCTACAAATTTTGATGGCAATATGTTTTCAATACTTGGTTTCTAGTACACCATGTCTTCTTCCTTTTGGCTGTTACATAACAAGTTTCCCCCTTTGACAGTCTAATTTTCTGACTTCATTTTCTCTCCCCCTTTGACAATAATGACAAAGGGCCAACTATGTCACATAAAACTGAATATTCTAGTAAGCTAGATACAACATGTTCTTACCTTAAGAAGCTCCCCTAGGCTTATGCTTCTCATACATTTGTCTTAGTATGTCCATGACAATGCTCCCCCTAAGTTGATGCATGCTTTGATAAATTTGAGCTAATATATTATCTCCCCCTTACTTTGGAACTGTTTAGGAGCTGATAATTCCTAAGAATTCTCCCTTTCCTTTTTTCACATCTTCTAGTTGTTGGCGGGATTAGGAATGACTCCTAATTCATTCCTTAAGTGCTCAAATGTTGCTTTTGGTAATGTCTTGGTCATTATATCTGCAATTTCTTCTTTAGTGCTCACATATTCTAGACTAATCTTCTTGTCATTCACTTTTCCCTCAGGAAATGATACCTTATAGGTGTATGCGTAGTTTTTATTGGAACATTGGGTTCTTGGAGACACTTATTGCACTTGTACTATCACACAACAAAGGAATTGGATTATCATATTTTACATTGGAGTCTTCTAATGTTTGTTTCATCTCGAGAACTTGATTGTAACACATCGCAATAGCTATATACTCTTCTTCACCTTTTGAAAGATACACTTTGATGATTTTTTCTTTCTTAGCAAAGATACTAAGCAATTTAAAATAAATAATGCTCTGCCACTCATACTCTTCATGTCATCAATGTTTCCTGCCCAATCTACATCTGTATATGCTTTGATGTTGAAATCACTACTTTTGGGGTACCATAATCCATATTCAATTGTTCCCATGAGATATCTCAGAATTATCTTGACCGCCTTGAGGTGTGTTTCCCTTGGATCTTCTTGAAATATTCCAACAAGGCCTACCGCCTACATAATATCAGTCTTGATGTTGTGGAGTAAAGTAGACTTCCTATCATGGATTTGTACAATGTTTTGTCTACCTTAGGTGATTCATCATCTCTTCTCAACTTGCATCCAACTTCCATTGGTGTACCAATTGGTCTACATTCTTCCATTTTTAATCTTCATTACTATATTTTGATTTAGTATGTATGCTTTAGACATTGGATTATGGATTATTGTGGATTTTGATTTGATTATGATGCATGATGATTATTAGAGACACGACATGTGGATGATGATATATTATTGGACATGGATATTTTATGGATGTTGTCGGATATGTGATTTTTGGATATTGTGATTTGATCTGGAAAATGAATATTTTATGATGCGGATATATTTGTTGATTAAAAATGCAAATGATGTAATAAGTGACTTCGATGTTGTTGTGATTCATTGTGTAGTTGATTTTTGTGATTTTTGTATCATATTGGATGTTCTGATATGGCCACGAGGCCGAAGGAGGTATTTACATTTTGCAGGTTAAAAATATCGCAACAAAACATCGGGGATCGGAGACCAACCAAAATGGAATTCTAGGTGAATTCAACATGGTCACCATGGCAACTCGTTTTATTGTGTTGTGTGTTGTTTTGTTAGAGATTCCCATGGGGGAATCATCTTTATATGTGACCATGGGTTGTGTATTTTTTTTTATGGTTAATGTTTATTTATTGTTGTATGTATTTTATTTGTAATGTGTTCTCTTCTTTTAATTAATTAATTGTGATGGATTAATGTGAGAGATCATATGTTTAAAGTTTAATTAAATCAAATTGGGATATGGAAAGTAATTATTAGAGTTGTTGGTTGTTTATAATTAATTTGTAAGGGATGTGTAAGAGGTGTAAGAGTTTGTGTAAGTCATTTTTAGAGTAAGAAATACTCTACCTCCATGGAAATTCGAATTTGACCTTGGGGGCTATTTTTGGAAGCTTGTGGGACAAGTAAAACTTGTCCCATGCCTCTAAATTTATGTTACCAACCATACTTATGGTTGAGGATGTGATTTGTGACTTTTATAATGCATTTTTATTCTTTTTGTGCATGTTTTAATTGCACTTTCTTACATTTTAATTTAATGGTTGTCCCTTGAGGTGTGGGTTGTTTTTGAGTGTGCAAGTAACTTGTCATTCTTCACCCACCTCTTTATTGAGCCTTGGAGTTTGGAGTTTGTCTTTTGTGTTTGATGTGAGGATGTATGATGTGGCATCCTACATGGATCCACATCATCCTCTTCTTTCCCCCTTCTATATATTTGAAACTCTCTTCTTGTTTTGGGTTGTTGAATCATTTTGCATTCTTCCTTGGGCGCATTTTTCTTGGGAGAGCTCTTGTTTTTGAAGGAAGTTTTGGAGATTGTTTTGTGTTTGAAAAGCTTGTTGTTTGGAGATGTGTTTTCATTGGAAAGCTTGTAATTGGGAAGCAAAATAACCATGGAAAGGTAGGGACTTAACTCTCTTTTATTTTGTTATTTTCTTGTTGTGTTGTGTGGAAAATGCATGCTTTGTTTTATTTGTTGCTTGGTTGGGTAGACTGCCTTAGGGAAGGTGTAGGAGAAGGCTATGGGGAATTCTTGTGGGGGCATAAGGGAATGCCATTGGCATCAGAATTTTGTGGAGGGAGTTTGGGTTTGGGATCCACCATGGAAAAGAAATAGCTTGCATTTCTTACTTTGTGGGGGCATAAGGGAGAATCTGTGGGGGCATAAGGAGGGATTTTGTGGGGGCATAAGGAAATGTGTGTGATGAATTACTTGGTGGTTTGTATTTGGTGGATGCCCAATTCCCAATTGGGAGGCATAAGTAGCTTCCCCCATAGGCCTTGCTCCTTTGGCTTGCAAGATCAAGCCTGAGTTCTATTTTGAAATGTTTTAAAATGTAATTGTGAACTATTATTTGCTTTTGGTGTTGCATTGTGTTTTAAAAAAAATGTGTATGTGAAAGAATGTTGTGTGTGTGGAAGCCAATTGTTGCCATGGTTGAATTGCACCTTTATTGTATTTTGGTTGGGGCTCGGGGGCCAATGATGAAGGAAGGCTTCTCCTTTCATTGGATGTCTTGGTTGGGTGGAGAGTGTTGCCTTTCCCCCTCTTTGTTGTGATCATTTGGAGAAGAAGAAATGGAGCATGTTGTTGTTTTGGAGCCAAAGAAATGTACAGTTTAACAGTCCCTTCTTGTGAACAAGTTATTGTGTTCCTTCCCACTTGAAGTGGATGAATTGTATAATTATTTGTAATGAGAAATTTCTTGTATTGATGAGGAAAGATTGAATTTAAATTGTGTAATGTAAAGAACTATCTTCCATTTTCTATTTTGGAAAGGAATGTGAAAGAGTGTTGTATATTTTATATACTGTATTTGAAACCAAATGGAAAAGAGAAGTTGTAAAGTTGTAATTCTTTTTAAACCAATAAAGGAATGCACTATCTTTCTCAAACTTGCATGGTTGTATTGGAATTGAATTATTATTGTGAATGGAATCTCTATTTAATTACAAGAAGAAGAAACACGTAGGTGGGAACTATATAATATTGTTTCTCCTTTGAAATGTACATTAGAATTGAAATAGAACTGCAATTTAACTTAGAAATGAATGGTTGATTTAGTCAAGTAAAGGTGTTAGAATAGAATAGAAACTATATACACATTTAAATGATAAAATTGATATATATACATATTTAAAAGAAAAGATCACTGTTATAAACTTTTACGTAGCAATTCATTTTAATAAAAATGTACAGATTCAGAGACTGCACTTAATAATCAACTTAAAAATGTTATAGATTAGTATGCTAAGACATTAAGGAATTCAAATTGACAAAGGAAACTTAAGAAGATAAATTGTACATTGCAAATTTGAACACAATCTTTTCCCGGTCATTTTTCTGTCACTTGTTGGAAAAATTCAAACTTGAATATATTGAGCAAATTAACCTTCCGAAAACACTCTAAACCCTCCTAGAATAATACTCCATGTCTATTTGACATGTTGAGTGAAGGAGAATCTAATTTAATCAAATTGAAAGTTGAAAACTGCCAGTTCACTAATTAAAAGCCTGCATATCCTTTTTGTCAAAATTGACCTTTAAAACTTATCAAAAAGTAAAATTTATGGTTCTTGTGCAAAGAGGGCATCGAGAGATTTCCAAAAAGTCCTCATTTTCCCAAAAAGAGCTTTCTAGCTCAAGTTATGGCACTTTGAAGTTTTTTTTGTGCCTTTAAAAAATAAAGGGAAAATTTGGGAAAATTTCCACAACAAGTCCATGGCCCCCCAAACCAAAAAATTTCCCGTCATGGAAAAGCCTTAGAAAATTTTTTGGGAAAAATTGTGACTTGGGAAAATTTTCACTTTTTTTCCTCCATCCCCCATGCCCAATCGAGGGTGCCATGTGTCCTCTTGGGGCTACGATGGAGGCATGGTTCCCTTTTTGAACTTGACCTTTTGAAAATTTTGGGAAAATTTTTCATTTTGCCCCCGGCCCGTAACCAATGAGAGGGTGCCACGTGGCACCTTGGGGGGTGTAGCAGGGGGGGGGAACCCTTTGTTATTTTGGTTTTAGCCTTTGGAAAATTTTAAAAATTCTCCCATGGCCCAACTCCCGCCTCCCCTGGATCCTCTCTTCTTCTGCTGGGGTGCGGACCCCACGCGTCCTTTGTTCCCTTTTTCCTCCTCGGGTGCAATGCATAATTCCTCCCACCACTCCCCTCCCCTCCATGTCTTCCCAGATGTGTGTCCCATGGGTCACGTGGGTGCCATTGACTTCTGTCCTCCTTTAGGAGGACTCTTCCCTACGCGTTGACTCTGCGGCCAATGTTTTGAGGACTTGGAGGCGGGATGTTCTATGACTTAGAGCCCATGCAATGGAAAAATTTCCTAAGCCCCATGACCCGCCAACCCGTTTAAGGCGTTTTCCCCACCTCTTGACACGTGTCATTTTAGGGAAAATTTGACCTAAGAACTCCGCCCGCTCATATCTTGAGTTCTACAAGGAGTTAGGAGGACTTCTTTATATCACTAGGAAAGGTGAGAAAATTTCCTATCCATTGGGAATGGTTTAGGAAATTTTGGAAGTGTTAAGTATGAGAAAAATCATGTAAAACTCTGAGCCTGTTAGAGAGTGGGTATGGGGTAAATTACTCCCTGAACCTAACTAAAACATATAACCCTAAAGTTTGAACCTTGTGAACTTGATATTAGTTAATGAAGGAAAACATATGTTGTAGTACATTGGTCTTGTTTAGAACTGTTAGTGAAAATTGATGTCTTGCAACCTGGTTGTAGACACTTCAAAGCAAAAAAAAAAAAATTATCCCCTAATTTTTCTAGCTAACCCTAGGTTGTTTCTTGGGTCTCAAGTGGTTGTTTAAATGGGCATCATAGTTTGGTATCAGAGCAAGTGGTTCAAAGGCTTGGACCATTGGGCACACTAGAAAACTTGAGACATGAAAACTTAAACCTAGCACACTTTAAATCTAGAAAACAACTTAGTTAGAATATGTATATTTTAGTAAACATGGAAGTTGTGTAAAACTTAGCAAATGAACTAACTCTCACTTTGGTCTATGTAGGAGGCTTAGACAGAGTGAGAGGAACCTTCACAGAGACTCAGACTCACTCACCACCACCACCACCACCACTAGATCAGGGTGTGGCAGCCATTCTACCTCAGATTCTATAGACCCTTCAGGATGTCAATGCCGCTCTACGTGGAGGATTAGGTGGAGGACAGGCAGCTAGTCATGACAGAGCTCCTTCTATCGAGGGTTAGGTATCTCCTCGACTCAGTGAGGAGCATAGAGGAGAGAACTCCCATGCAGAGTAGTCTAGAGTAGAGTCACCACCTAGGAGACAGGGTGACAGAGTTCTAGAGCATAGAGAGAGGTCTCGGAGCCCTAGGCTTAGGGATGAGCGTGCAGAGAGACCTAGAGGCGATAGACCACAACAACGGATCACATTAGGGAGATCCTGAAGCTTCGGCCCTCACATTACTCAAGTGACATGGGTGGATTTCAGGTAGAGGCCTAGCTAGTGAGCTTGAGCGGTTGCTTCAAGCTTTTTCCTTGTTCTAGCAACATGAAAGCTCATGTTGTGATCCATCTATTGAGGGATGGAGTAGGAGTATGGTGGAGGACAGAGGAGTAGAAGCTCCATGTAGATTTAGAGACAAGTGACCTGGGAGCTATTTGAGGAGAGATTCGAGGAGTATATTTATCATGGAGGTTCATATAGTAGAGGATTGATGAGTTCCATGACCTCGACAGGCTTCTCTTTCAGTAGCAGAGTATGAGAGTAGATTTCTAGATCTACTTCAATATGTAGAGTATATGTAGGATGAGCAGGTGTGGATTCATAGGTTCATCCGGGGCTGAATTTGGATATCGGAGGTGCAGTGCAGATCCACTATCCCTCCAGACATTAGCAGAGGCCGTCGAGAAGGCCTATATTGCAGAGGAGACTCGGGGTAAGACCCAAAGAGGCTAGAGACCGAGTCGGACCCGTATATCAGTAGATGTAGGATGGTAGATCGAGAGGTTCAGTACCTCTTCCTCGTGGTGGCAAGGTACAACACATAGTCATCCTTTAGGCCACAGCAGCAGTAAGCAGCAAAGTAGTCCCACCCACCTCATAGACCTCCACAGAGAGTTGATGCACAGAGAGGTCGAGTATGGGGCCTCCTCTAGGGGTCCCATCAGGACACAAGGTGGACCTAGAGCTCGATCCTAGAGCACCAGCAAGAGGCCCATAGCAGACCATAGCTAGATCATCGGGATCCACACCAGGCTTCTAGGGCACCTACTGGAGGTGCTACTCATTGGGGAGGATCAGGAGGATGTTTTGGATGTGGAGTTACTGGACACTTTTGGAGAGATTGCCCACATAACCCTAACAACAAGGGTAAGGCACAAGATTTTAGAGCCAATGTTGGTGACATGGGATGTAGCCACATGATTTATGTAGTGGTTGAGAACCCAGGCAGAGCATCAAAGCACAGTCATTGAGACCACAGGTAGCATTGGTGGTATTCCTACCTCTGTATTGTTTGATTCTGGTTCTTTTGATTCTTTCATTACACCATCTTTAGTAGAGCGATGCGATGTAGGCTAGTGGTAGTTAGGCAAGGTCTTAGTTGGGATGTCGAGATGGCTTTTGGAGCCAAGATCTCTATGGACTCCTTAGTTAAGGAGTGTGTAGTGGATTTGGGACCTTTCACCACTACCTCAGATCTCTGTATTCTTCCTTTGGGCTCATATGGAGTCATCTTAGGTATGGATTGGTTATCTGCACATAGGGCCAGGATGGATTGTTATCACAAGACTATAGCTTGTGCTAGATGATTTAGGAGTTGAGTCGGTGATCTCGGGGTCGGAGACCCATTTCCATTCACACCATCTTCCGCTATGTAGCTTAAGCGGTGTGTGCGATGGGGTTGTCAGATGTATGTTGTTACAGTTAGTGATCAGATCAGAGGATGGGTCTAGTGGACCATCGCTAGATGATCATCCCATCTTGAGAGAGTTTTTGATGTCTTTCTAGGGAGCTACCGGGGTTACCACCCCCACATGAGATTGATTTTCATATAGACCTAGTTCTGGAGTAGAGCCTATCTCACGAGCACCTTATCGGATGACCACCCCGAGCTCTGTGAGCTCAAGTTTGCACTTGAGGGCCTTTTGGAGAAGGGCCTTATCCATCCTAGTGTATCCCCTTGGGGTGCACCGGTGATCTTTGTGAAGAAGAAGGATGGATCCTTGCGGTTGTGTATTGATTACCGCTAGTTGAACAAGGTAACGATCAAGAATCGTTATCCTCTTCCTCGCATTGATGACTTGTTTGATCAGATGAAGGGAGCCACAATTTTCTCTAAGATTGATCTTAAGTTAGGCTACCATCAGTTGAGGATTCGGAGGTGGACATTCATAAGACCACCTTCCATACGAGATATGGGCACTATGAGTTCACAGTGGTGCCTTTTGGTTTGACTAATGCCCCTGCGTAGTGTTTATGAGTTTGATGAATGGGGTATTTAGGACCTTCTTAGATCACTTTGTGCTCATCTTCCTTGATGACATTTTGATATACTCATGTACATGTGAGGAGCATGAGGGGCACCTTCGCCAGGTTCTTCAGTGTCTTCGTGAGCAGTAACTTTACGGGAACTTGGAGAAGTGTGCTTTCTTTCAGACAGAGGTAGTATTTGGGTCATATTATTTCTGGGGAAGGTATCATAGTTGATCCTTCCAAGATTAGAGCCATTATGGATTGGCCAGCACCCACTATAGTGACCAAGGTGCACAGCTTCATGGGATTAGTAGGATACTACCGAGAGATTTGTTCAGGACTTCTCTCGGATTGTGCACCCTATCACTTCCCTTCAGAGGAAAGGGAAGAAGTTTGTTTGATAGATAGATGTGAAGCAAGGCCTTTAGGACACGAAGGAGTGCCTCACTACAACACCCATTCTTGCAGTGCCGGATCCACATGGTGAGTTCTTTGTTTGCACAGATGCTTCTTTAGTAGGGCTTGGAGGTGTGTTGATGTAGGATGGTAGAGTAGTAGCTTTTGAGTCTCACAAACTCAAGGATCACGAGCTTAATTATCCTACCCATGATCTTGAGCTTGTGGCTAGTTGTGCATGCTTTGGTTAGATGGAGACATTTTCTTCTTGGATGGAGATTCACACTCAGGACTGATCATTTGAGTCTTCGCCACCTCTTCATGCAGCCCAATCTCAATGCTCGTCAGTGGTGTTGGATGGAGTTGCTTTGTGAGTATGACATGGAGATAGAGCATGTGAAGGGAAGGAGAATGTGGTAGTAGATGCTCTCAGTAGATGGAGACATGTGGCTATGGCCACCTACAGTGAGCATAGATTTGTGGAGTAGGATTCTTCAACAAGCTTCCTCTTGATAGCTTCTACATTGCAGTATGAGTAGAGATCGAGTCACAGAGACCCCTTGAGGGGAAGTTTGATGGTTTTTCCTTAGAGGTAGATGGTCTTCTCAGGCACAGAGGTAGGATATATGTTCCCAGAGATGGAGGCTTGAGGTAGGACATCTTGGTAGAGGCACATCGTGCACCCTATTCAGCCCATCCCGGGGTGAAGAAGATGCACACTACCTTGAGATAGTTATACCACTAGAGAGGACTTCATCGAGACGTGGCTCAGTTTGTGTCATGGTGTTTAGAGTGCCAGAGGGTTAAGGCCGAGCATCAACATCAATAGAGCCTTCTTTATCCTCATGCCATACCGGAATGGAAGTGGGACACCATTTCCATGGATTTCATTGTTGGGCTACCGATGTTGAGATATCACCACGATGCCATTATGGTCACGGTTGATAAATTGACAAAAGTGGCTCACTTTTCTCGGTGAAGACCACTTATACAACTAGAGCAGTGGCATGAGTATATTTGGATGAGATTTTTAGGTTACATGGGATTCCGTGGAAGATCATTTGTGACCGTGATCCTTTGTACACTTCACATTTCTGGACTACCATGTAGTATGTCCTTGGGATGAGGATTAACTTCAGCACAACATATCACCCTAAGACAGATGGATAGACCGAGTGAGTGAATCAGATTTTAGAGGATATGCTTAGGATGTATGTGATGGATCAATAGTCTAAGTGGGAGGAGTACCTGTACTTAGTGGAGTTTACTACAATAATAGTTTTAGAGTTCCATAGGCATGGCTCCTTTTCAGGCCTTGTATGGTAGAGAGTGCAGGACACCTCTTAGCTGGGATAGGTTAGAGGATAGGGTATCTCTTGGACCAGCTCTTTTGTAGGACATGGAGTAGTAGGTAGTGTTGATCAGGTAGAGATTACAAGAGGCACAGGATAGGTAGAAGAAGTATGCGGATCAGCATAGGATTGATCGTAGTTTTGATGTGGGCATGAAGGTGTTCCTTCGTGTCAGGCCACACAAGAGCCCTATCCATTATGGAAAAGGTTCTAAGTTAGCTCCTAGATTCATTGGTCCTTTTGAGATCTTGGAGTGTATCGGCCCTTTGGCCTACCATCTAGCATTGCCACCCAGCTTGTCTCGCGTACATGATGTGTTTCATGTTTAGTTCTTAGGAGATATATTGTAGATCCATCTCATGTGTTGGATTAGACATTGCACAGTGTAGGATCGGGGTAGGTGATGGTGGAGCCCATTCGTATCCTAGATCGTAGGACCCTGGGCCTTTGAGGTAGAGAGGTTGATCAAGTTTGGGTATAGTGGGATAGATATGACGAGACTGCAGCTACCTGGGAGGATGCTACTTCATTACGAGTGTAGTTTCCACATTTGTTCCAGTGACTTCCAGGAGGAAGTCGAGTCTAAGGGGAGGGGGATGTAGTGCCCACTTCCCTTTGACACCTTTTGATGCTTATGTTGATACTATGGATTTCATTATAGACATTACTATATTTTGATTTAGTATGTTGCTAGACATTGGATTATGGATTATTGTGGATTTTGATTTGATTATGATGCATGATGATTATTAGAGACACCTGACATGTGGATGATGATATATTATTGGACATGGATATTTTATGGATGTTGTCGGATATGTGATTTTTGGATATTGTGATTTGATCTGGAAAATGAATATTTTATGATGTGGATATATTTGTTGATTAAAAATGCAAATGATGTAATAAGTGACTTTGATGTTGTTGTGATTCATTGTGTAGTTGATTTTTGTGATTTTTGTATCATATTGGATGTTTTGATATGGCCACGAGGCCGAAGGAGGTATTTGCATTTTGTAGGTTAAAAATATCACAACAAAACATCGGGGATCGGAGACCAACCAAAATGGAATTCTAGGTGAATTCAACATGGTCACCATGGCAACTCATTTTATTGTGTTGTGTGTTGTTTTGTTAGAGATTCCCATGGGGGAATCATCTTTATATGTGACCATGGGTTGTGTATTTTATTTTTATGGTTAATGTTTATTTATTGTTGTATGTATTTTATTTGTAATGTGTTCTCTTCTTTTAATTAATTAATTGTGATGGATTAATGTGAGAGATCATATGTTTAAAGTTTAATTAAATCAAATTGGGATATGGAAAGTAATTATTAGAGTTGTTGGTTGTTTATAATTAATTTGTAAGGGATGTGTAAGAGGTGTAAGAGCTTGTGTAAGTCAGATTTTAGAGTAAGAAATACTCTACCTCCATGGAAATTCGAATTTGACCTTGGGGGCTGTTTTTGGAAGCTTGTGGGACAAGTAAAACTTGTCCCATGCCTCTAAATTTATGTTACCAACCATACTTATGGTTGAGGATGTGATTTGTGACTTTTATAATGCATTTTTATTCTTTTTGTGCATGTTTTAATTGCACTTTCTTACATTTTAATTTAATGGTTGTCCCTTGAGGTGTGGGTTGTTTTTGAGTGTGCAAGTAACTTGTCATTCTTCACCCACCTCTTTATTGAGCCTTGGAGTTTGGAGTTTGTCTTTTGTGTTTGATGTGAGGATGTATGATGTGGCATCCTACATGGATCCACATCATCCTCTTCTTTCCCCCTTCTATATATTTGAAACTCTCTTCTTGTTTTGGGTTGTTGAATCATTTTGCATTCTTCCTTGGGGGCGCATTTTCTTGGGAGAGCTCTTGCTTTTGAAGGAAGTTTTGGAGCTGTGTTATTGTCTTGGAAAAGCTTGCTATTTGGAGCTGTGTTTTTGTCTTGGAAAGCTTGTAATTGGGAAGCAAAATAACCATGGAAAGGTAGGGACTTAACTTTCTTTTATTTCTATTATTTTCTTGTTGTGTTGTGTGGAAAATGCATGTTTTTGTTTTATTTTGTTGGTTGGTTGGGTAGACTGCCTTAGGGAAGGTGTAGGAGAAGGCTATGGGGAATTCTTGTGGGGGCATAAGGGAATGCCATTGGCATCAGAAATTTTGTGGAGGGAGTTTGGGTTTGGGATCCACCATGGAAAAGAAATAGCTTGCATTTCTTACTTTGTGGGGGCATGGGAGAATTGTGGGGGCATAAGGGAGGGATTGGGGGCATAAGGAGGGATTCTGTGGGGGCATAAGGAAATGTGTGTGATGAATTACTTGGTGGTTTGTATTTGGTGGATGCCCAATTCCCAATTGGGAGGCATAAGTAGCTTCCCCCATAGGCCTTGCTCCTTTGGCTTGCAAGATCAAGCTGAGTTCTGCTTTGATATGTTTTAAATGTAGTTGTGAACTGTTGTTTGCTTTTGGTGTTGCATTGTGTTTTAAAAAGGAAATGTGTATGTGAAAGAATGTTGTGTGTGGAAGCTAGTTGTTGCCATGGTTGAATTGCACCTTTTATTGTATCTTGGTTGGGGCTCGGGGGCCAATGATGAAGGAAGGCTTCTCCTTTCATTGGATGTCTTGGTTGGGTGGAGAGCGTTGCCTTTCCCCCTCTTTGTTGTGATCATTTGGAGAAGAAGAAATGGAGCATGTTGTTATTTTGGAGCCAAAGAAATGTATACAATTTAATAGTCCCTTCTTGTGAACAAGTTATTGTGTTCCTTCCCACTTGAAGTGGATGAATTGTATAATTATTTGTAATGAGAAATTGCTTGTATTGATGAGGAAAGATTGAATTTAAATTGTGTAATGTAAAGAACTATCTTCCATTTTCTTGTTTTGGAAAGGAATGTGAAAGAGTGTTGTATATTTTATATATTGTATTTGAAACCAAATGGAAAAGAGAAGTTGTAAAGTTGTAATTATTTTTAAACCAATAAAGGAATGCACTATCTTTCTCAAACTTGCATGGTTGTATTGGAATTGAATTATTATTGTGAATGGAATCTCTGTTTAATTGCAAGAAGAAGAAACACGTAGGTGGGAACTATACAATATTGTTTCTCCTTTGAAATGTACATTAGAATTGAAATTAGAACTGCAATTTAACTTAGAAATGAATGGTTGATTTAATCAAGAAAATGTATTAGACTAGTTTAGAAACTATATACACATTTAAATGATAAAATTGATATACAAATTTAAAAGAAAAGATCATTGTTATAAACTTTACATTGGCAATTCATTTAAATAAAAATGTACAGTTCAGACCTGTACTCAATAATCAACTTAAAAATGTTATGGATTAGCATGCTAAGACACTAAGGAATTCAAATTGACAAAGGAAACTTAAGAAGATAAATTATACATTGCAAATTTGAACACAATCTTTTCCCCAGTCATTTTTTTGTCACTTGTTGAACAAAATTCAAACTTGAATATATTGAGAAAATTAACTTCTAAAACACTCTAAACCCTCCCTAGATCAATACTCCATGTCTTTTTGACATGTTGAGTGAAGGAGGAAATCGAATTTAATCAAATTGAAAAGTTGAAAATTGCCAGTTCACTAATTAAAAGCCTATAGATCATTTTTGTAAAATTTACCCTTAAAACTTATCAAAAAGTAAAATTTATGGTTTTTGTGCAAAGATGGCATCGAGAGATTTCCAAAAGTCCTCGTTTTCCCAAAACTAAGCTTTCTAGCTCAAGTTATGGCCATTTGAAGTTTTGTCAATTTGGCTTCAAAAAATTTAATTGGAAAATTTTGACCTTGGAAAATTTTCCTGAAAAATGGCCCGCCATTCCCAATCGGGATTTTGCCATGGCACCTCGGAGGGCGGACCAAAGTTTTAAACTTTTGGGAAAAATTTGACTTGGGAAAATTTCACATTTTTCCTCCGCCCATGCCAATCAGAGGGCACCATGTGTCCTCTTGGGGCTACGGGAGGTGCGGTTCCCTTTTGAACTTGACCTTTTGAAAAATTTGGGAAAATTTTCATTTTTGGCCCCTTCGGCCCCAGACCAATGAGAGGGTGCCACGTGGCACCTTGGGGGTGGCGGCGGGGTGGGGGAGGCGGAGACCCTTTGTTATTTTTTGTTTGGCCTTTGGAAAATTTCTAAAATTCTCCCCACGTGGCCCGCAACTCTACCTCCCCCGGATCCTTTTCTTCCCCTTGGAAACCCTGCGTGTCCTTTCCTTCCCTTTTTCTCCTTGGGTAATGCATAAATTCCTCCCGCCACTCCGCCCTCCCCTCTTCATTATCACCGGTGGCTTGTCAAACACCATGTGTTCCTAGATGGACCCATGGGCACGTGGGTTGTTGACTTATCCTCCTCCTCGCCAGTGCAACGTGTGACATTCTCCCCTCCCTGCTCTTCCTGTGTTTCCCTAGCGTTGACTCACGATGCCACATGTCCCTAGAGGACCCGCGGAGGTGCGGGATGTTTATGACTTGGAGACCGCGTAATGGGAAAAATTTCCTAAGCCCCCGTGACCCGCCAACCCGTTTAAGTGCTTTCCCCACCTCTTGACACGTGTCCCCTAAGGGAAAATTTGACCTAAGAACTCCACCCGCTCATATCTTGAGTTCTACAAGGAGTTAGGAGGACTTCTTTATATCACCAAAAAGGTGAGAAAATTTCCTATCCATTGGGAATGGTTTAGGAAATTTTGGAAGTGTTAAGTATGAGAAAAATCTATTGAAACTCTGATCCTATTAGAGAGTGGGTATGGGGTAAATTACTCCCTGAACCTAACTAAAACATATAACCCTAAAGTTTGAACCTTGTGAACTTGATTTTAGTTAATGAAGGAAAACATATGTTGTAGTACATTGGTCTAGTTGGATTTTTTTAATCATAGAAAGATTTCTTCAACCTAAACACAGTTTTTATATTTAGTTAGTGAAAATCCATCAGGTTGTTCAATGTATACCTCTTCATTCAAGAAACCATTTAGGAAGGCTGATTTCACATCCATCTAGAATAATCGATCTTCTTGTATGTCGCGTAAGCTAGGAATAATCTTATTTCTTCCATTCTTTCCACTGGTGCAAATGTCTCATCAAAATAAATTCCTTCCATTTGTGTGTATCCTTTACACACTAGCCTTGCTTTATTCCTTATCACTTCTCCTTTCTCATTCAATTTGTTCCTAAATACCCATTTGGTGCCAATCACATTCTTGTTCCATGGTCTAGGTACCAGTTCCCATGTCTCATTATTTTCAATCTGGTCAAGTTCTTCATTCATGGTGTCTACCCAATGTTGATCCTTGCTTGCTTTTGTAACATTCTTAGGTTCTATCATTTACAGGAGTGTTATATCTTCATGATTTTGCTACTATTTTAGCCTTCTTCTTGTGATAATGTTTCCATATTTGTTCCCAATGATTTGATTTGTAGGATGGTCCGTTTTGAATTTCCTGGAGGGTGCCTTAGTGTTTGGTCTTTCTTCCTCTTCATCTGCTTATTCATGTGAACTATCTAACTCTTCATCATCTTCTTTTTCTTCATGATCGCCATTGTGTTGAGTGTTGGTTTTGTCATACTATGTCTCATCCACCTTCACATTAGTGCTTTCAAAAATAGTTTGTAACCTTTTATTGTAGTACTGTAAGTTGTGTTGACTGCTGAGTAACCAAGGAATATCCCTTCACATCTTGAGTCAAATTTTCCCAAATTATCTTCATCTCTTTTGATACAGAATTTTCTTCCAAATACTCTTATGTGCTTCACATTTATAGGTATTTTCTTCCACAGTTCATAAGGATCCTTGCCATTGTTTATTATCAGTTGAGATCTATTAAAAAGATAGATCATGCGGTGTAAACTACTTCACCAATACCTATTTGAGAGTTTTTATTCATTTAGAATGGTTCTTTCCATCTCCAAAATATTCATGTTCTTCCTCTCAACAACCTCATTTTTTTGAGGTGTTCTAGTGGCTTAGAATTGTATTCTTATTCCATGTTCTTCACAAAATTCATCAAACTCATTTCACCATAATTCTCCACCTCTGTCTAATCTTAGGCATTTGATCTTTTTGTTCTTCTCATTTTCTACCAGTGCCTTGAATTTATTGAATATATCTAAGGCTTTTGAATTTTTCTTCAAACATGTTACCCATGTCATTCTAGTGTAATCATCTATTAGAAGCATAAAATATACCTCACCATTTATACCTTCAGTTCTGGTGGGTCCACAGAGGTCTGTATGAATCAACTCCAGTGGTCTAGTTGTAGAATACTCCTTTGATTTGAATGATCTCCTTGTTTGTTTTCCATGTAAACAAGCCTTGCATAGTGTATCCGTGGGTTTCACAATGTTTGGCATATGTCTGATGCAACCTTTTGCACTTAGCTTTACAATATTTTCAAAACTCATATGTCCCAATATTCTGTGCCATAGCCAGCTGTAATCTATCTTACTTGTGAAGCATTTCTCTTTGTTTATCTCATTGAGAACATACATGTTGTTCTTTGTCTACTTGGCCTTTGCTAATTTCTTTCTTGTTTTACCATTTATAATGTCATATCCTTTGTCATGGAATATTACATTATATCCCCTCTTGCACATTTGAATCACACTCAGTAGATTATGTTTAAGACCTTCAACATATAAAACATTTTCAGTTATAGTCTTTCCATTATCTAGACTCAAGGTTCCTTTCCCAACTATGTTTGCAAAGTTGTTATCACCAAATCTCACAAACACTGATGCATTTTTAGACAGATTAATAAACTTTCTTTTATCACATGTCATATGGCTAGATCATCCACTATCCAAGTACCATATTTTGTCTTCATTTTGCACATGAAATGCAATCTGCACTATTGAGCATGAATCTTCTCTCTTGTTCTCATCTTTCTTTGCAATATACACCCATTTCTTTTGTTTAGGTAGTTCATGTTTGTTGGTTGAAACTGCACTACTCTTCTTATGATAATTGTGTTGGACAACATTATAGTTTGATCTGGTGTAAGATGGGCCAAAGTTTCTTCTATAGCCTCTAGAGAATTTCCTACACTTGGCGGATTTATGTCCAAATTGATTACATGAATAACAGTAACCATAAAAAGAATGTGTGTACCTCATAGCATATGTGATTCTGGGAGCATAAGTTCTTCTCTTCATAGAATTGATAACTTTCTTATTTGTGGTGAATGAGGTGTTAGATGTTGATGCAACCTTGTTTTCTTCATTCTTTGTAGGCTCCTTTTCTTTACTTTCTTATTTGAAATCAATTCCAAACTTGTCATGTGCATCTTGTTGGCTACTCAGTATATTAGTCAAAACATTTGATCCCATTTCAAGTCTTTCATATACCTTTAGATTGCTTCTCATTTGCTCCATTTCTGCTTTCATTTTTTCTAGATCTAAGTTCACTTACTTTGTACTCATCCTCCTTTGATTTTTAGGAGTTTTAAATCTTTTCCAGCTATGTTTCCAATTCCTTGAGCTCATTTTCCTCTTCTTCTTCTCTTTGAGATTGTCTTCCTTCAAAGATGTGGATTTGTTCTTCATAATCCTTTAATGTACATCTCAATTTATGACTCTTTCTTCTACATAGCTTTAGTTCTTCAAGGGCACATATTAATTATTATTCAATATTTGCTTCAGCTTCTTCTTCATTAGAGTATTCAACATCAATTGTGTTCTTCCCTTTGGAGCTGCTTTCTTCAGTTGCATCCATGGCCATAAACAGACATTTTGTTTGATCTACATCATTTTCATTTTTAGAGATATCAAGATTGCTTGATTCAAAGTCACTTGATTCTTCCTTTGAATAGAAGTTCCTTTTGTTCTTGAAGAACCTTTTCTTGTTGTTTTTCTTTTTATATCTAGTCTCTCTCTTGCTATGTTTATGAATGTCCTCTTCATGTTCAGACTAATTATCTTTATTCTTGTTTGGAAACTTTCTAGAAAAATGACCTACTTGTCCACATACAAAACACTTAAATGGGAGTTTTCCTTTATACTTACTCTGAACCTATTTTCCATCTTTTGAAAAACATTGCTTCAATATTTTCATGATCCAAATCATCTCCTAAATATGGTTCTTCTTATTCTTGATTAGACTGGGTTTCTTTCTTGAACTTGAATGCTAATTATTTCTTAGAAGTTTTGGATCCAATAGTCCTCATCTAGTATCTGAAAGAGTGCTCTATAATTCATCCATCGTGAGAGTCTTCATGTCTTTGGCTACCTCTATAGCTTTTACCTTTGCATACTACTTGCTATTCAGATATCTCAAAACCTTCTACACTATGACAAATTCTTCTAGTTTCTCTCCTAGACCTATGATCATATTTATGAATTCATTTATTCTTTGCATGTAGGCCACTATGCTCTCATCATATTTCATCTTTCATATTCTCGAATTGAGCTCTATAGGTCTGCAATTTTGCTAGCTTGAAATTTTCATCACCTTCATAGATACTCTACAGCTTGGTCCATATCTCCTTTGTTGTTGTGTAGTGCATTACTTTGACAAATTCTGTTTCAGTCAGGCTACATAGAATGGTGTTCATTTCTCTTGAGTTACATTCATATTCTTCCTTATCCATGGAAGTAGTAATTGGTGTGGTTGGAGGATTGTATCCTTTCTCAACACATTCCCAGATATCAAAACCAAGTGACATCAAATATGTATTCATTCTTATTCTCCAGAATGCATAATTTGTACCAGTGAAGAGAGGTGATCTTGACAGTGAAAAACCACCTTGTGCCTGATTTTCTACCATGATTGTGATAGGAGGATCTCCTTGAAGATGTTAAGATTTTTATAAGGATGTCACTATGATACCAATTGTTAGATATCACAAGCACTGAGAGGGGGTGAATGATTGCAAATTATCATTTTTTCACTTAATGCTAATTTTAAACCCTTTAATAATGTGCGGCTTTAAACTATGAGCAATCAATCACACATATGTCATACACAATAACACTGAACATAGATATTACCATGGGAAACCATTTTAGGAGAAAAACCCACCAAAACCATTGCTTATATTACACAAAGCAAGGACTTGCAAGAATACTACACATCCTACAAGATTTTTTAGTGAGGCACCAACCCCTACACCTTTGTTGATATTACACACAACAAATAACTCAAGTTAATATTATGCATCACAAGATATTTCTTTAGTGAGGAACTAACCCCATAAGGAACACCAACCCCTAAATATGCTAATCTACAAGCTAGACTTAATTTACATATACATTTTGATCATCTAGTTACAAAATTTTCTTTTGCAATAGATTATGATCACCTTTCTGTATCTATCTATGTTTTTCTTTTCACTCTCTTCTACTCATTTTATTTGATCCCTCTTTCTCAATCAATACGCCACCCTTGATGCTCTTATCATCTAATAAATAAATCCTTCATCAGTCTGCTCTCCTCTTTCCTCTTTATTTTCTTATGTAGCTATTTCTTAGCTTGATTGTATCATCTTCTTCCTTGTGTTGCTATGCCTTAGCTCGAATGCTTATTTTATTACATGAGAAACCACTTTCAATGATTTTAAGTACAAATTATATTCAAAAATGACCCAATTCTTCACTTTGAGTTGAGTTTTATGCACCTTCCTACTTGGTCGCTTGAGAATTCAGCCCATTAAATGAATGTAGCTAACACCAAATTTTATTTATTCTATATTCGGCTTGATTACATTATTTTCCATGCATGTGCAAGAGAAGTTTATTAGTTGTGCCTAAAAATAGATTTTCCATATTTTTATAATTTGTAACATGACCCAGATGAGCAAGTGGTTTTCTTATTCAATATTTTATTCCTCCTTGAAACTCATATTCTAATAGAAAATTTCAACGATATTTCCCAAGGTCAATCTACATTAAATGGTGGTAGCTGGAATAATATTTTTCTTTGTTCTTCATGGAGATCAAGTCGTATACTTAGCCATAATCATCTCTGCAATCGACTCACCATAGATTTTGGAGAACCAACTCTCACTTTTTCATGTTTGAATCAAATTGATTTCCTTCGACTCTTTTTTTAGTCTATATTCTATCATTTCACAACTTTCTTCTTTGTATCATGGCACTTTTCTTTGTTCAAAGTGGCATTTCTTTCCTTGGTGGATTTTTAGTTATCTATGGATTTTCTATGCTTCACGTGGATTTTGTAATGTATCATAGTTATCCTCCTTGTTTGCTTCCTTTATGTGGCTTTGTTCCAAGTCTACAACTCTATCTCTTTTACTTGTAGATTTTATAGTCTTCGCAGCTATCTTCCATCCTTAGCGGCTTCTCTAGTCCTTCACAATTTTCTCTTTATCCATGACTTTTCCTTTACATTCGTAACTTTTCCTTCACATCTGCATAATTACTTATCTCACTCATGGCTTGTCCTTTGGCTCCATTTTTCTTCGCGGCTTTATCCCTTTACTTATGGCACTTACTTACCTTCCCGGGATACTTATAGTTCTCTACGACTACTCTAAGTCTTTGATGGTTATCTCTAGACTTTGGCGAGATATCGCTTGTGTCTATGGCTTACATAGACATTGACTAAGTCCTTTAGAGATTATCCTTAGTCATCCTGAAGCCTCTGTGAGCTGACACTACCAATCAACCTTCATCTTTTCAACTTGCTCACTTTACCAATTCACTCCTTTTTCCATCAATGCAACTTGACATCAACTGATCCATCTTGACATCAATGAAAACACATATGACACATGACAAAGGTTTGAAATTTGAAGCTACAAGTAATGATTTAGAAAATGGTACTTAATTGAAATTTATAGTATTTAGAACTACTTTAAAGGATTTCATTACCTTTGGATTAGGTCATTTGAGGGGAAAAATGTGAGAATCAATAAAAATTTGGATTCATTGATATTGTCCATAGAATTTGATATTTACATTTTGAAAAATAGCCTTCGGAGGATTAAATTATTTTATTTTATTTTTCTTGGAATACAAAGCATGATTATGTATCGTATTTGGACAAATTGTTTGGATTTTCAAAGGGGGTATTTGGAAAAATTGTTTGGATTTTCAAAGGAGGAGTAATAGGATACCCCACATATTTTTTCACCTTTTGGAAAAGATGGGAGAGGCCAATCATCAATTTGAGAGTAAAAAAATGAGATAAAATGCCTTGGAGATGAATTAGGATTCAAAATAGGAATAGTATAGTAAGGACTTGTAATATGAAAATATCACATAACCAATCTTAATGAAGCATTATAAGTAATATACACTATGGAAGATGTTTAAAATATAAATCCAATGTTATTGATGGTACTAAAAATGGATAAACAATGCTCAAGATATGAAATAAATAGTAATGAAAAATTAGTTTCCATAAAGGGTAGTATAGGAACTATAATAACTATAGGAAAGGATATTTTACTATAAATAGTAAGGTGAAAAATTCAAAATGACTTCATTTATAAATTTGAGAATTGTGATTTGGAGCTCTAAGTGATAAAAATGTCACATGCATGAGAGGCCATCTTGACTAGGTTTGAGAGGGTGATAGAGGTCATTTCTCTGAGAGGTTATAGATCAGTTGGTAAGTGATGCATTTTGCATATCAAATCAGATTAATTTGGGTATTTTGACGTCAATTTTGATATTTTTAGCGGTCTAGGATTTTCTATCCAATATGGTTCTAGATGGGTTGGTTTTCTCCTTTATATATACCATATGAATTGGGGCGTTAGTATTTTGGTTTTGGGCACTAGTGTCTCGAGATTTTGGTAGTTTCATCCAAGTGTTTGTAGCATCTTGTGTATTGATTTTTTTATATTGGAATTTATAATGTTATGTTTTTTTATTGTTTGTGTTCGTAGAGGGATATACATTTGAGGGTTTTTCGTGGAGGTAGACACTTGTCCATATTTCTTACATTGATCTTGGAGGAGTCGGATGTTTTGGACCATGTCAGGTCAGTAAATTGCTAAATTGGGGAGATACCCCATAATATGCATTTGATGGTTGTATTGTGTGAGAGATGTTATGTAGATACTTACACATTTTCATTACCTTTTGGTGAGATGATGGTTACATTGGAGGATGTATATAGGATTCTTCAATTGTCGGTTGTGGGAGAGAGGGTATAGGTGATGGCCCCAGTAGATATACAAAGGAAGAAAAGGGTTGTGAGATAGTATTTTACAGTGGTCACAGGCACATGTATATCAATCATGTTATATTACATTATTAGTTTAGGTGGTCTATGATTGTGTAAGTTTATTGTGATACAGGCATCTAGTGTGGCACTGGATGGAGGTAGGGTGTCTATTTCATATAGAATGTATGACATTTTCAATAGTATTGAGGAGTATGGCACACACAATATGCATGGATTCTGACTGTTTTGGCACACTTATATAGGGAATTATATAATTTCACACATGAGGACCATGGTGGTGGTATATGAGCCACTTCGTTATTGTATGTGTAGGCATATAAGCACATTACATTAGTGTAACTATTAAATGGCTCAAGGGAGGATTAAGGTCGGTCATAGATTTTTACATCTCGATGGGTAGACCAAAATATCCAATGGTTTGATACAATGACCTACAGGTTGATGTTGGATAGGATAGGGCCCAAAACCAGTATTTAGAGACCTTATAGGGATTATAGAGGATGGGTAGATGATAATACTGATTTGTGGTGCATTTTACACATCATGTGGTTAGAGAATAAGCTCCTGGGGTTATAGAGTTATTTCATTATGAGAAAGTATCTAGAAATTTTTGCCTTGCACAGGATGTGCCCTAGAGCCATATGTATGGTAGATATCTATACGAGTAGTGAGGATAGTAAGAGCTATTCCTTGCCTACCGAGGCTTAGTTAAAATTACCTAGTGTCAAGGAAAGGGATGTAGATATAGTGACGAGTAGATTCAATTATGTAGGGTGTACACAGGCTTATAAACAGTGGTGGTAAAAGTACCAATGGGTGTTATTAAATCTAGTTGTTGTAAATGTGTTCAGAGGTCAACCAGGTGGAGCTATAGGAGGTGGATAGGTAACAAGAGTGTGAGTAGCTTTCCCCAAGGATGATTTTGTAGCAAAAGCTATTATGCAACATAATTAGAATTGTTTTTTTATTCATGATTTTATATATGTTGATATTGTTATTTGTGATGATTATATATTAATAAATATTATATGATTACATATGATGATTACTAGTGATATATTATATGTACATCAATACACATGTTAACTCACAAATTCCCCAATATGTTCTTGTTGAGGAAGGTATGTTGGAGAGTTTGATCACATTTTTGGTGAGCATTCCTATTTGTTCATTCTAGTGGCCATAACAACCACTACATGTACTATATTGCAGTCCAAGCGAGATGAGGTGAGTACAGATTTATCATGATCACAAGAGGTAGTTGGAAGAGGTATCCTTGCAAAATTATGTTTGAGATATATGTCAAACTCTAGGGCTGATATTTAGAGTTTGTAGATGAGGCATAAAATTTACGAGTGATATTAGAGGAACAATAGTCGTGAGCTCAAAGCACTAGAGATCAATTGGGGGTGCTTCTAGTTCTATGGTAGTCATATCCTATGGTAGTGCATGGGATGTAACATGTATAAATAAGGATTGGGCCCGTAATTTTTTATTGTAAAATATATATATATATATATATATATATATATATATATATATATATATATACACACACACATGGTTATAGCATTCTTAACTATGTGGACATGAGTTGTATTGATTTTCTTTTCTTATGTGATGTGTATTGATTTTTATATTGTAAGAAGTGATGGTAATAATAGCGTAGATGTTGAAATGATTTCAAAAATATTATATTAGATAATAAGTAATCGATCATGTGTGAATAATCATACTATTGAAGGATAGTCATGAAACCATATAGTATGAAAGGAATGTATGGCCTTTAGTGAGAGATAAGGAGATTCCTATTCCCAAGTGAATTGAAGTATGTGGTATCCCAAGTATAGGTTCCAAAATATTAACCCAAAGTGATCATAGTAGCATGATGAAGATGTAAATATAAATATGGCAAGTGGTTCTCCTTTGGGAATCACTTAGGTGTGGGTTGAACAAGAAGTGGGGTAGTTGGCTCATGCATAGTCATAGGATGAGACAAGATGACAAGAGGAGGATGAGAGGTATTCAAAGTCACAGAAGCTAGTGTGCAACATCGTAAGATGGGAGAATGGGAACTATTAGTATGGTGTGCATGATAGGAAGTGACATATATGTCCTTAATAAACTAAAGATGATCATGAAGAGCATATCAATCATTTTCATGATGACCATTGATCCTATGAAAATTATAGAATGGTTGGTTATATAGTTATACCATAACGATGAGGATGATGATGCTCATTGGAAGGTAAATGAATCAACTTCTTATTAATTAAGGTGTGTAAAACATCATGTGGCCTAGCATAATGTGAAAATTATAATGGCTCATGCTTAGGAGGTGGAGTGAAATGAGGTGGAGGCCTATATAAGGTTGGAGGGTGTGCAGGAGTATGTTTAGGAGGATATAGGGATCATGAAGACAAAGTAATAAGTGGAAGATAAGAAGTTCTAGGTGGGTTAGGAGTAGAAGAACTATAAAAATGCATAATAGTATGATCACCAATCAATTATTTTTCTAAAGCTATAAATTTGAATCAAAAGAGAGTAAATGATTCACATGTATCATATAGTAATTTTTATTTCATGAAAAAGATATAGTTCATTTCTAGATCAATAGGATGAAAAATTAAATGATGCATACAAGACTTGAAACGTAAAATGTAATCATGAATTGGTTCATTATTTCCTTGATGCAAATAAGGTAAATGCTCAAATGTAACTTTAGGACAATTATTATAAATAAAACATCTAATAAATGCCTCTTCCATATCAAGATAAGTACTAATAGATCCAATAGGAAAATGATGAAACCAATGAGAAGCAATATTAGTAAAACTATTAGGAAAATATTTTAGTAACAATCTATCATTATAAAATGAAGACATAGCTAGCCCAAAATCCATAATATTCATATAAGGATTTCCCATCCCATCAAAAAGTGAAAAATTAGGCATAATAAAACCCTTAGAAAATAATGAACTATAAATCTTCTTAGGAATAGGGTTTCCATGAAGAGAATTATTATTAGTACTATCATAGTAGGAACTATTTTAAAGAGTAAGAGTATGTATCTTATTTTAAAATCTCCAACAACATGCATGAGAGAAAGAATTTCTTGGGAGGAATAGCATACACATTGAGGGGATCATTAAGGGGTTGGATTTTTTCATTATAAGTAGACATGGGGACACTATTAGACTGAAAGAAAACTTTTGTATCAACAAGAGGATAACTAGCAGTAGGAATGGGAGGATCATCAATAAGAAAGGGTTTTACACACATTTATCAACAAGATCAATCAAAGGAGGAGGATATGTAACATTCATATTTTATTTAGCATCATCATTTAGTACATTATCTTTAGAAACATCAAGAGTAGTAATACATGCATCATGACTAAATTTATATTGTAACATAACATGATAAGGAATAGGAAATCAACAATTGGAACATAAGAAATAAGAGTATTCATGCATGCAAGAGAAGAAGAAAGATAGGTATCTTTAGGCACAATGGTCAATGGAAAAGTAGAAGGTGGAGGGGATGGGGAAGGATATGAAATAGGAAGATCATCCTCAACATGATTAGCCCTAAGGATTTGTGCATATGTAAGGGGAAGGGAAGGAGGAGGAGGAGGAGGAGGGCTAGGGCCATAGATAATAGAATTTACCAAATCAATATACTTGGGAGAAATAGAAGCATCATTAGCAAGGCCTTATTCATCAAAAAAATTGACTAGGTCCTCAACACATGTCTCATTATTATCAATATACTCACTATCATAATCATGAACATTAGCAACCTCTATGGGGGTAATACTATAACATGAAGGCTAGGGTTGTAAATTTTGGTAGATACATGAGGTATTGTAGGGTTGTAAGTAGGGGTAATATGAGACTTATGATAGAAAGAGGCTTCATCCTTAATAATGGTAAAATAAGGTTGAATACTAGTCATAGGAATGGAGTCATACTTAGGAGAAATATACTTGGATCGATGGTTTCACAACATATTTTAGTAGGCCACGAGGAAAATATAAAAAACTAAAGTAGCCTAGAGTAATATAGGGTTTGATCAATAAATGAGTTCACTAAATGCTTTAATAAAATTAAATCTAATGAAAGGATATTGTTGATTAGATAGAATAATAGTAACATACTATTTCACTATTTTATTTATATTTTGAAAGTGACGAAACAGATAAGGGTGTGGGTCAAGGAGGAATGCTTGTTATGATGGTTGGTTTGAAGGTTGTGCATGTGTTCTGACTTCTTGATCCAATGCCTATTGTGAGAGCTTCCTTTTGGATAGGAGGAACTACCTGAAATAGAAAACAAGACCACCAAAGAAGAGTTAAATAATATATGATAGTGGAATTCCTAGCGTATGCTAGATCCAAGAAGTGTGATACTTCCTAGAAGGCTATCAACCCATTGTTTTTATAAAACAAATATGAAATAACTAAAATATGTACATAAAAAAATCTAGTGCTAGTATTCTGATTTGGGTACCTCAAATCACTATCAGTGTCGATCCAATTAAATACTAAAAACTATGTGGGTCAAGGTCTTTAGGTCAGGTTACAGGTGTTGTTTAGTTGGTCTCAAGGTCACGAGACAGGGTCTTAACAGGGTTGCGTAAGGTTTTGGGTTGTTTTGGTAGGTAGGTAGGTTGTTGGTTTACACAGTGTTGGAAGGCATAGACCGGCGTCATCGGGTATGATCGATTGACCACGGTTAGGAAGAACTAATGGTGGTTATGGGTAGCCCGGTGTCGGTAGAGGCGGGTTGACAAAACTCAATAAGATCTAGTTGTGGGGTTTGAGCTGAAGTCAAGAAAAAAATGACAAAGGGCATGATGAGGTATATGGAGATCTTAGGAACACTTAGAGCTATGTAGAGGTCGGGTATATGTGGTTTTATGATGTGGGTGGAGGAATGGTTTAGTTTACAAAAAGAGGAATAGTGGGGAAAAGTAAATGCAAATAGAAAATGACAACAAAGATGGAAAAAACCTTTAAAATAGGACTAGAATGAAATAACACAGGTGATGAACATACTTACTAATATTGTAGGTCCACTGGCTAGGTGGTGGTGATGATTGATCGAGTGGAAGGAGTTTGGTTCCGTAGTGGTGCTTCTTGGAATGCTACGGTGAAAGAGATACCTCTGTATTTTCTTGATGCTAGCTATAGCTGCTTGGATGTGTGAAAGAGCTCGGTTCTTTCTTGTATGCGAATATCTTCTTGCTCAAAAATTTGAGAATGTGGCTAACCTCTCAAACCAGGTTACCAAAGTGAATAAATGGTAACAGATGATGGTTCTGGTCGATGGCGTCGGTTAAGGTGGGATTCCCTAGGTTTACTAAAAATGACAGATCTTGCCATTGTTTAGGCTAGATTTGTTTGGTTTTATATGCGGATCAGAATGGATGTTATGTTTTTATGAGTGAGAAGGTGGTTAGAAGAATAATAGGCATTGATTTTTAGGGTTGAACTAAGTCTTATTCATTTATGGAAACATGTTATGAATAGGTCTATGGTGAGGTGTCTAGGTGAGGTGTGCATCCATTTAATTAAAGTAACTAAATTAAATTAATAAATGGGGTGAGGATGCGTATTAATTTAATTTTAAATAATTATATTAATATTAATGTGGGGTATAAGGGTCACGTTTAGGTGAATGTGTTTAAGTTGGTTATTCAAAATAGTATCAAGGGAGTGTGACCCAATTTTGGTGTCTACACATATAATATTTAGCTAAAAATATATAAGAAAGAGTGATATATAGGTTTTGTAAAATGAATTATCTTACCTCCATAGGTCTAGACTAATTTTGGTCTAGAGACTAATCTAAATGGGTGTATTCTCTATTGTGTGAGCTTTATGTCTTATTCTAGGATGTAACGATCTCAAGGAAAGAAACACCCATTAAAGGAAACGGTTGTCTGCTATCGTTTGATATGGGCTTTGGTGTCTACAAAAGGGCTTCAGTCTTGGTTCTTTATTTACCTCAAAGAAAACCTGACAAAGAATAAAAAAGGAAAAGATGACAAAAACACCTAGAAAGACATTAGTGCCTAGGTGATACTATTATGTAAGGGTGGTATTTTATTATAGATAGTAAAAAAAAAGACCAAAGATATGCAAAGGGATCCATGTGACTCGACCAACAATATGAAAATGATAGATAAAACACATGAGCATAACCAATCAACGAAAGAAAAGGATCAAAGACGTGTTACCAAAGGTGCCTAGTTTCCATACTTAGAAATCATGTATATAAAAAAATACTATGTTATCATAGTTTTTTCATTGATGTCAAAGAGTGATGTTGTTTTTGTTATATGAGGTCATTAATGTCAAAAGCAAAGGGAAACTTGAAGTTTAATTGGTAGTTTAAGTTGAGATTATTTGTTCCTAGTGATGGTGCATGGTGTCTTGAGTCAGTTTGAGGGATTGTAGAGGTGATGAATTGTTTTGGTGATGCTATGATGATGTTATGAAATATTTTTAAGGTCACTTTGCAAGTGTGAAAGGTAGCCAAGGTGATGAGGTGGTCATATTTAGTGAAGAAATCATGTTTCAGACGCTTGTTTGTGAATCCTATCAAGTAGGTATGGTATATTATGATGAAGTATAGGTATGTATGAGTTATATGAGTAGGGTGATAGAATGGGGACCATGATTATGATGTGATTGGAAAATCACAAGTGTCTTATAGTGTTGGTTCAAGTGTTAGACAGTGGTTTTAGGTCTGTTCCTAGACCTAATCCTTAAGAAAGCATGTCATGGTGTGGTGGAGTGAGTATTTATTGGAATATTTTTTAAAGGTAAGAATTGGATATTGTGTTGCGGTTTGATATGATGGTGTATTTCAAGTTTCAATACTTAGTGACCAATATTTTTCAATATATTGATTATTTACAAAAAGCAAGTTGTGAAGGTGAGAAACTAAGGCTTAATATTGAATTTATGATGCTTCATGGAGAGTGTATGCTTTGCATGGGGACCTAACCTCCCAAATATATTTGAATAATCCTATCATAAATATTTTTAAGGTGGAATGAATTTGTTCGATCTTCATGTTTTTATGAACAATCGTTAAGAAGCCAAACATATTTTTAATCCTAGCTTGGTAGTGGCTTAGGAGAAATTGGTTGTAGTGGCCCATAATTGATTATTTGAGAAAAATTGATGATTATATGTTATAGAGGACTTCATATTTCTCCATGTGTGATTTATATTTTTAGTTGTGTGGGGCCCACTCTAAATTGTAATTTTCTACAAAATTTTAACTTGTGATAAAGTTCTCCACCGAACCTATTGACTAATTTATCATTTATTGAAGTATGGTTTTTTTCTTCATTTCCATAATTATTTAAAATCATGGTTGATCTATTAGGATGTCAAGTGTGTCATATGTTTCATGACTAGTTTTGGGTAGTATTTGGAAGTTTGGAGTACTGGTACATATCTATTTTAGAGGTGTTATAGTGAGTTTTATGTATGGTTTGAGTTTTGTGATTGCCTTAAGGTAAAGATATTTCCATTTATATATCACACTTGATTTTTTTATTATATTTGAGCAAGCTATGGCTAATTTTATGAGGACTAATTTTGATGGTGCATGGTCTCATGAGGTGAGATGTTGTTCCAATATTTTTCATGGTTGTTGGGGTTTAGAAAACATGTCTAATTATTTTCCATGCTTTTTAAAAGTTTTTTTGTTCTATAACATTCCTCTTATGTCGACTTGGCTTGTTTTGGTGTTTTAGAGATTCTTAAGTCCTAATGGAGGTCTAGAAGGCACTAAGTGATGTTGGTGACCTATATGGGCCTATGGGTGATATTTTTATGAAGTTATTGTGATTTTGTGATTTTTTTACTCTATGATGTCTGACCCATGTGAATCATAAAGATGAAATAGGTATAAAAGCAAATTAGAAATCTCATTTGAGCTAGTTGTGCACTAGGGAGAAAAATGTGACCTATAGGGGTATTTGAAGGAGGTGAAATGTCTTTGTCACCTTAATGAGAGGGAAATGATGATGTGATGTTGTTATAGATATATATCATTTGATGAAAAATGAGGGAAAATGATAAAATCCTCTTGAAGGAAGAAATTATCGAGCATGGAGGATAGAGAGGTGTTTTGAGAAAGATAGAAGGAGAAGTGAGCTTCATGGTGTCATCATCAATTTTTGTAGCAAAAAATCAGAGATGAAACACTTATTAGATGGATTTTATTAGTGTTGCGTCATCTTGGTGGTTGGTTCCTCCTTGTAGGGTTGGTACTCTACTAAACTATGGTTTGGTGCTCCTTGTCGGGTTGGTGCCTCACTAAATCTAAGGGTTGGTGATCCTTTTATAGTAGGTTTTCTAATAAATTTTAGGCAATGGCTATATAAAAATAATTTAGTGGGTTTTCTTACCTTTGAGGGGTTCCCACTTAAAATTGGTGTACTTGTGTCCTTGTGTTCTCATGGTGCATGCTTGTGCGGTTGATTAATTTTTGTTAAATATATGTGTTTTGAATAGTTTTGAATGTTTAAGAGAATGAAAGTTTTAATGGCTCACTGATTTACCCCCCCACTAGTTGTGCTTCCAATAATTGGTATTAGAGCAGGGCCTTTGAAGCAAGCTTAACAAGCTTGAGGTTATCCTTTGAATCACAAGATGGCTAAGCATCTGAGGAGAGAGTGTCGAGAGATAAAATCAGTTGTCAAGAAGGATGAATAAATAATCAAGGATCTTAGAAGTCATCTATAGGTTGCAAGAACAAGTTTGAGTTCAAAGGAAGAAGAGTGTAACTAGTTGAAGTCCAAACTATGCCCCTTAGAAGTTAGTTTCAGTAGTGCTTATGATAATCTTGGAAATGAAGAGGTTGAAGTAGATTTTTATGTTGAATTAGTGTATCAAAGAATGGAGAATCTCAATTTGAATTCAAGAATCAAGGAAATGGAATCTCAAGTTGAAGAATTGTCAGTTGATCTCAAGACTAAGGAAGAATAACGTGTTAAGCTCAGGAAGGAGATAGAAACCCTAAAGGATAAAGAGGGTGATTGCATAAAATATGAATTATATTTGAGGTATTTGAAGGAATAATTGGAGAAGGAATCCATCAAGATTAAGTACTATCAGAATTTGGATAAGATAATTATATCCCCTGGATGATATTTAATTAGTTAAAGGTTTGTTGGTGACAAGATAGGTCTTGGTTTCATTGGAAACCATAAAAGGAGCATTTTAGATTATATACCAAGTCATGAATCTGGTCCTAGTTCAAATGAATATCAAAAGAAGGATGCAAGTGCAAGTAAGGTCAATATCAAGAATTCAAACTCTATGAGAAAGACAAATTCTATGAGGTATGTAATTTTTCATGGTTATTGTTATGTTTGTAGTGGTTTTATTCATAGGGAAAAAGAATGTAGAAGGTTACTCAAGTAGTGTGTATCCATGGAGAAATGGAGGGTCAAAGTTCATAGAAAAAAGTGGTTCACATCAAGGTATATAGGGAATGACACGGGTAAGGCCAAGGTTTAGGAAAAATAACAAATCCTAAGATGCATCAAAGGCAATGTAGGGGTAGGATGGGTTTGTAGGTATGGTTCAATGGGTGTTCAGGATGATAAAAAGGTGTGTTGGCACTAATGGTGGCAGGAAAAAGGAAGCTTAGTAAGACCAAATAGTTAAAAGGGTGGACCGATGCCAGTTATAGGTTGATCGATGTCGGTTGGCTAGGCACAAAGAGGATTGGTGTTGGTCGAGTCGGGATGGGTTTACAAAACAAAATTTTTGTCTCTTACAGAATCATTGTTGTGTTGTACCATTAGATAAAATGACAGATCCATTTGAATTTTGGTGTTTTTTCTAAGAGATAAGGATAGGGCATTGTACCCGGTTGAGGTGGAGAGTACGAGTTGGTGAGAGGAGCTAGGGAGATGGGTCCATAAGCTTAGGGGGAGTGATTTGATTGGGTGGAGGTGAGGAGAGAATTTGGTGATGGAAGAGGTAGGAGAGGGGTTGGGTGGACCACTAGTGCAGTGGCCCGACATGCCCCCATGGAGACAACATCGTGACAAGGTAAGATTCGATCTCATTCTTTGTTGGTTAGGTGATTTTGTTTGTAGAAATTGGGTCTGGGTAAAATGTGTTTGGGGAAAAATTAAATTTGAATTTGGAATGCATAGGGAGAAAATAGGAAGGGAGGAAGGTGTAGTTAGGTGAATGAGGGTTGGGGAGGGGTTAAGGGGGGATTTGGGTAGGAATGGGTGGGTAGTTAGGGGGAAATGGGGAATTTTGAGAGAAATAGGGTAGGGTTTTGTGGATTTTTTCCATGATAGTGATTGATGTCGATCAAGGGTTGGTTGATGATGGTGGGAGTTAGTTGACATTAGTCATGGATAAGGTGACTAATGCTAGTTTTGGGAGATTGTGGTTAGTTGATACTAGCCAATGTCGGTCATCATTTGGAGGAAATTGGGCCCAAAATGAAGGGTAGTTGGTGGGTGAGATAGGTCAAGAGATAGGAAGGTATAGTTTCTGAAAATGTTTGGGTAAGGGGGATAAATAGGTATGGTCAAGGGGTGTGAAATTGAGATTGGGGGAAAGGTAGTCGATTAGGGTTGGGGTGGGTAGATAGGTCATGAGATAGGAGAGGTTTTGGTCAAGGGTGGAGTTGAGTATGGTTGGGGTCTAATGATTTTATGGTTTGTTGGATGTAAGTGAGGGACCAATTATAGATGTGGGATAGGGTACCTCCCTTGCTATTAGTAGTACAAGGGAGTGCAATGGTTGAGGAGTGGTGCCATGTTGTAAACGTGGGCCTGATTGGGGTTAGATGCTATCGACATATGGTCCAGGAGCTGATTTTGATGGTCACCCTCATCGATAGATGGGATTCGGTGACCAACACATTTCGTTTTCTGATAGGTGAGATGACCGTCACCTTAGAGGATTTTTATAGGATTTTGTGGCTGCCGATAGTAGGGATACAAGTGTATTTTATTAACTCAAAGGCCTCTAAGGACTTGATGTTGGCAATGTTTTCGAGGGGTTGATGGAGTTGAGGCTCCATAGCACCAAAATGAGTTATAGAGATATGTATTAGGCCCATCCTAAGGAGATAAGGCTAGTAGTTCTGATGATGGAGGCAGTGTGTTATTTTGCACTATCGAATGTGGAGGGTGGGAGATTCCCATGGGAATTGATGGGGGTTATGCATTATATGATGAAGGAAAGGACTTAGTTTGCATGGGCACCAACATTCTTGGTGTAACTTTACATAGAGTTATGGGCCTATGGGTGATTATGATGGTTCAACTTATGTTGTACCTTCCTTCTTCATTGTTGGGCATACAAGCACATCGTGTGTGTGTGTGTGTGTGTGTGTGTGTGTGTCTAGTGGGCATGCCCTAACCTGATGTATTCAAGGTGGGCATGGTTTGGGTGGGCTACCGGTGATGGGTACCTACTTGTTTGAGGTCATTGAATTGGCAAGGCTACACATGATGTAGCATATTATAGGCATGTATTAGAGTGGTTGTCCAATGTGGACATCATTTGAAAGGCCTTATGTGGGATTCGGATCATATAGGTAGATGGAAGATGAGCTAGAGGAGATGAAGTTGCTATGATGGATAGAGAGGTGTCGTATAGGATAACATGAGATGATACACATTGATAGGGTCAGATGATAGTTTGGGTTGCCACATGATGTACCTCCACCATTTCCATAGTACATGAGGGACGACGTGGAGAGGCATATGCCTCTGCCACGCCTGAAAGTGCCTCCAGAGTAGGAGGAGCGGTGGTAAACCGATGGATTGATGATTCCAAAGTCACAAACATGTACAAATAGTGGTGGGTAGCACAACTACAAGTAGTAGCACCGAGGTCGAGGCATCCAGACTTCGCCACCATCACGCTTAAGAGAAAACCCTACGGGGGTAGGTGGAAACTCTAGTTACAGAGTGTGGGATAGTGCGGGGACAATTGACGGGGTCAGAGGCATAGGTTGCCACATTGTAGGCATAGGTAGTATCCCTACAGCCCGTGTAGCATAGGGAGAGGTACCTACATAGGGAGGAGATGAAGATGGTGTACAGTGGTCGCCCTATATGTGTAGGTTACGAGTTTGCGAGGCTAGTTGGCCACTTTGCACAACCATAGATTGTGACCCTTCGTGCCTAGGTACGAGCACAAGCACCTACACAGCTGTGCTGGATAGGGTCCCATTTTATGACAAAACAGGGAGGACAAGGTCCCTCAAGATGTGCAGTACAGGTCGAGAGGACAATGGCACTACCATAGACAATACCCATGGATAGGTTTAGGGATGCCCTAGGAGAGGTGAGGTATTATCAAGATCATTTGATGGCTATAGGGATAGATGTCCCTTCTTATGTAGAGTATAGAGCATAACAAGCCTCGAGTGAGAGGACTAGGTCACGCACCCATAGTGTGGAGAGCACAAGAGGCCATCGAGCCCCGAGACAGGGTCAGGGTGAGGCCACTGTGTCATGGAGGCCTCCATATAAGGTACTAGTAGATGTCGTGCAATGACCCATGGTGGGTGGTGAGATGTTAACAGGATGCCGCACGGGAGTAGAAGATGAGGAGACATGCATAGAGGATATGTGTGAGGGGATGCCTGATAGTTACGCATGTACCTCTATTTTTGTGTATTTTTGGCATATATCGGCCTACGTGCTGAAGATAATGAGGATGTACATGAGATTTTTTGAGATTTTGTATTTATTTGTATATGTGTACATATGTATGTATACACAGACTTTCTAATTTATAGATGATGATATTTATAGTATGGATGATGTACTTGTTTTTAATTTCCATTATTATGTGTGTATGTGATGGAAACTAGGTGAATTAGGCATGATTGAGTCAAGGTCATGTAGGCATGGCAGAGTGAGGTCAATAGGCATGATGGAGTCAGGTTAATTTAGGCATGGTGGAGTTAGGTTGGTTTAGGCATGATTGAGTTAGGTTGATTTAGGCATGGTGGAGTTAGGTGGGTTTAGGCATGATTGAGTCAAGGTTGTGTAGGCATGGAAAAGTGATGTCAATAGGCATGATGGAGTCAAGTTGATTTATGCATGGTGGAGTCAGGTTGGTTTAGGCATGATTGAGTCAAGTTGATTTAGGCATGGTGGAGTCAAGGTTAATTTAGGCATGGTGGAGTCAGGTTGGTTTAGGTGTGATTGAGTCTTGTATTTAATTTTGATTTAATGTCCAAGTTGTTGGTAACATGGGAGACAAATGGTGATGTATATGCATGTTATGGTTTAAATTTCCAAATATGTGCTATAGTGGAAATGTGAAAATGATAAATGCATGATTTGATGATGTGGTAAAAATGTGTATTAATTGATGCTTGTTTGGTTAAATTTACAGTTATTGATATAAAATGGAAACTAAATAAGGTATAATGTGAATAGGAAAGTGAAAGGGCTTAATCGGTTATGGTAAAGAGTGGTTAAGATAACCTCCAAGGGCCCAATGCCCTCGAAGTTCTACCTATATAGCCCCAACAAAGAGGGGCCTCGAGACAATGTAGTTCTCCCATAAGCTAGGGAAGAATACGATGAAGTAGAGGAATGGGTTACTAGGTGTTAGGCATGGTTGAATGTAGTTCATAGGCATGATTGGGTGTAGGTCATAAGCATGGTTGAGTTGTTTTAAATATAGGTTTCGATGATCTAGTATTGTGTATGATAATCAATAAGTAATTAGGAAGGTGAATGGGAAGAGGTGGCAAAAGAGCTGTGTAATTGATAAGATCCCTAATAAGTCGACCATACCCTAGATGGGCTTATGAACATAATACCCTAAAGGCATTACATAATGGACTATTCTAAAGGTGAAGAAAGCCACATGATCACGAAATGTCATATTGATGGTGAGTCCTTGAGTAGAGAGAAAACAAGGGAACGAGAAGGAAATGAGGTGAAAGTGGATGGTTAAGAGTAACCTAGTGTGAGATAGCATGTTTTTCTTAACAAGAAACCCAAGATCAAAAATAGGTAAGTCCATGACGAAAATTTCATCTGTTTCTTCATTTTTTTATTGTTTTTTTAATAGACTAATTAATGTAAGAAGTCTATATGGGATGAGTATATGACCTCCTTGAGGTATTTGCAAAGCTGATCAATGCAGAAGCTTCGGATATCTTTATTGTATTTTGGAAATGAATTCATATAGTTGTCCTTCAAGGAACAATCTATTTATAGTGGTAGAAACAAAGTGAAGAGATGTCTATTTTTGAGGGAGTCATATTTTCCTGGAAGTTTAACTCAAGGATTTGAATCCATTTTTGTTTTTAGACATTTAAATCATGGATAATATGATAGAGGAAGAGAAGGCTCTTTTGAGAAGACAAAACCGTAGTACACGGGGGTTAACTATGAAAGGGGTGTTTTCAAGTGATGAACGACCATGGGATCCCATCTTGAAGAATACAAAAATTATCCAAGAGAATCATGATTATGAGTAGATCCGTGGTACTCATATTAAAGATAAGGCTAAAAGGTGATGGGTAATCACATGATTCTTGTTTAGTCATGGATCCTCAAAAACAGGTAATATGGAAGGTGAACAACACTCAAGGGACAAGAGATCAACTAACCGAAAGTGATATAGGACTTGATGTCAACAATAAAATGGCCAAATATGTAAGGCATTGATAGGCTCGGAGTTCGGAGTTCACCTTCAAGTGAAGACAAATGATAAGCACCTAATCCATAGGTATGGGTAACGGTGTAGGGTCCAAGCCAATTAGGAGAAAATTTTCCCCACTTACTTTTCTCTTCTTTGGTTACATGTTTATTTTCTTTTAGGATGAGGTCACCGACCTGAAAATTTTGTTCGTTAACACATTTGTCGTAGGCATGTTTGATATATTTTTTGTAGATTTGGAGATGGTCAAGAGCTTTGAGATGACGTTCATCTAATAACTTGAGTTGTGCCAAACTATCTTGGTAAAAGTCATCATTGTTGAGTATGTATTGTAGGGAGATGCAGAGCTATGGAATATGGACTTCTAGAAGCGAGACATCCTCAGTAACATAGACCAAAGAGAAAGGTGTGGGTGTAGTCAAAGTGTGAATACTAGTACGGTAATCCCATAAGGAAAAAGGAATGTGCGTATGCCAATCCTTCCCAGTATCGTTGACTACTTTCATAAGAATTTTGTTCAAGGTTTTATTGGTCGATTCTACTTGGCCATTGGTTTGTGGATAATAAGGTGATGAGAAATTGAGTTGGATACCAAAAGTGTCACATAACTTACGTAGGGTTTTGTTTTGAATTTCTTTACATTATCAGTGATGAGCCGGTGAGGAACACCAAAGTGACAAATGATGTGATGGTTGATGAATTAACATATTTTCTCAACTTTTATAAGAATGAGGGGTATGGCTTCTACCCATTTAGTATAATATTCAATTGCAGTTATAATTCATTGGTGGTATTATGAAGAATGGGGATTTATCTCACCGATAAGATCCAAACCCCATTGAGAGAAAGTCCAAAGGTCTCGTGTGACGTACAAGGCATGACTTGGTTTGATATGGAGATTAGCAAGTTGCTGGTATTTCACAAAATTTTGACATAGTCACAACAATCATAGTTTAAGTTTGGCCAATAATAGCATAGGAGAAGAATGTGTTTGTTATGGCTAAACCACTAAAGTGGCCTCCATAAATTCCATCGTGAACTTCCTTGATGGTGTAGGGAATTTCAGAACTTGTAAGGCATCATAAGAGAATACTTGTCGAAGCCATGCTTATAAAGGAGACCACCCATGATGACATAACGAGAGACACTTTTAAGAAAGGAACGTTGTCCATTATGAGTGAGATCGGTGGGTAGAATGGAAAGGGAAAGATAGTCTACAAATTGCTTATACCAAAGGTCACATGGGTTAGGTGCAATAGTTACGCAGAGTAGACCTCATGAGGTAAATAAGAGGGTGATTGTAGCCTTTGTATTGTGACAAATATTTTAGAGTTAGTGGGCGAAGTGGGTATCTGAGAAGCCAAGAAGGCCATTGTATCCGCAAACTTATTGGTAGAACGTGGGGTGGTTTGAAGTTTGTAACGGTCAAAGGTGGTCAAAATTATATCTACGTGATGCTTATACTTTTGAAGTATCTCATTACAAAACTGGTATATACCATTGACTTGGTTTATGACTAGCTGAGAATCACCAAAGATATTGATTGAATTAACATCTAAGGCATAAAGCCTGGAGACCCAATATGAGTACTTTGTATTTGGAAATATTATTTATACAATAAAAATCAAATTTGAAAGACAAAGGAATAGGTTCACCATCAAGAGGAATGAGGATCACACCAACCCCATCTCTACGCAGACACTTGGAGCCATCAAAGAAGAGTGTCATTTGGTAAGTAGGTTTTTCTATGGAGAGGGTAGCTATGGATTTGTCGGGAAATTGAAGTTAGAGGGTTGAATCACTGAAAGAGGTGTGGTTGCTAGTTGGTTAGTGATATCTTGGCCCTTGATATACTTTTGATGAATGAATTCAAATTTGAGGTCAGCCAAAAGCATAAGCCAACATACGGCACATTGATGCTAATAGGGTTTTTCATACATATAGTTTAGGGGGTCAATATTGGTAACAACGAATTTTTGTGGTTGAGTATGTAATGGAGGAGTTTGGTGGCAATGAAAAATAAGGCTAAGTAGATTTTTTTGGCATGTGTGTATCTAGTTTTGTAATCCAAAATGGTATAGCTTATGTAATAATCTGCTTTCTCTCTCGTGTTGCTTGACGTGATGAGCAAGCATGGCACCTAAAGAATGGTTAGTGGTACAAATGTATACATAAAAGGGGTGGTAATTCTTAGGAGGAATGAGCACTGGTGGTTGAAGAAGGTATTTTTAAGGCTTCAAAGGCTTTATGGCATTCATCATCCCATTTGAATGAAACATCCTTCTTGAGAAGATGATGGAATGGTTGACAACGGTTGGAAAGCTACGAGATAAAATGATGAATGGATTGTAACTTTCCTTGTAGGATTTGAAGTTGATGGATATTAGTAGGTGGAGGAATTTATAGAATGGAATTTACTTTAGTAGGATCGACTTCTATTCCACGCAAAGAAATGATGAAACCAAGGATTTTTCCTGAAAGTACCACAAAGACACATTTTTTGGTTGAAGACGAACACAATACTTTATGAGGTGGTCAAATATAACCTTAAGGACGGAAAGAAGATCATCTACGGAAAGACACATTTTTTTCCTCAATGTTTGGATTCAGAAAGAGGATCATCTACGTAATCTTCCAAGATGTGATGATGTCATGGAAGATGTAAGTCATGGCTCGTTGATATGTAATAGTGACATTTTTAAGGCCAAAAGGAATGACTCGATAGCAGAAGGTCCCCCAAGGGGTGATGAATGCAGTCTTTTGTTGATCTTAACGGAGCAAGTAATATTTTATTAGAACTTGAGAAACCATCCATGAGTGATAGCATTTCATGGCGGTAGTGAGATCAACTAGTTGGTCGATGCCTGGTAGGGGAAAATTGTGTTTGGGACAAGCCGAGGTTGAGGTCACATAAATCCGTGCAAATGCAGAGTCCCCTATCCCCTTTGTGATAAGAACAATGTTATAAATCCATTGGGGATAATAAATGGGTAGGATGAAGGAAACTGAGAGAAGGAATTGAAGCTCTTCTTTGACTAGAAGAGCAATGCAAGGATGCATTTTTCGTAGCTTTTGTTTGATGGGTTTGACATCAAGAATGGTTACAATATTATGGACCACAATTTTTGGGTCAATACTAGGCATATCAGCATAGGACCAGGAAAAATCATTGTTATGGTCCCGAAGGAAAGAGGTGAAAGCTTCCTACTTAGTAGCATCTAAAGATTGGCCTATCTTTAGAATGTGTGGGTTATCCTGAGTGTTAATGTTGATTTCAATGGTTGATTCGTTCAACATGGTTTACGTCTTAGAAGGTAACGACTAGTGAATATAAGAATATTTTGCACCAAGGTAAGTGAGTATGGACTCATCATCCTGACATTGAACAACATTAATAGAAGGTGTATTGTCATCGATCATGTCAGGGTATAGGAATGTGAGAGAAGAGGAGCCTCACCATCGCGTTGATAGGTCACAGGTCCCAGGGAAATTGTGTTTACGAAAAAAAAGTTAGGAGGAATAGATTTGGGATCTATGGACTCGTGGGTGAAGATGATGAAGTTGGTGAATGAGGTGGAGAAGTTTTTTCTTCCTTAATGATGTCGACATGAGTTTTCTTGGAAGGTGGTCCGTCAAAGCTAATGCCACTACGGTCATTGTGTTTACGAGTGGTATAGGAGATAATAGTATAACGACCCTATTCATAAAAACCAAAGCCAAAGCCTTTCTATGGGGATATTTTAACCTAGTCTATGTCCTTTAAACCCCTTTAATAAGGGTTATGTGTTTTTTAATATAAAAATAATATACTATAGTTTATAATTTTTATGAACTATATGTTTTTTATTTACATTCTATAAACTATATACTTTTTTTTTTTTAAAAAGTGTATATATTTTTACATTATAAATTATAATAGGTTATTATAATGTATTAAAATATAACCTCCCTAATATTATACAAAAGAAGAAATTCTAGAATTTCACATTCTGGAAATACACAAGTTTTTTGCTTCATTAAATTTGACGGTCAAATGACCATCATGGTAGACCAAACATAAGACAATATGACGGTCATTTAGACGTCAAATTTAATATCATAGGTTCCAAGAAATTTTAATTTTCTTAAAATTGACGATCAAATGACCGCCATGACAGACCAAAAAACAAGCCATTATGACGGTCATTTAGATGTCAAATTTAAGTTGGTCAGATCTTTGTCTATATTTATGTTTTTCAAAAATTTGATGTTGTTATGCATTCTTAGGGGTCTCTTCTTCACTTCTATATGGTCAAAAATATTTTTTATATAAATCTGGGGTATAATGCAGAGCCCTTTATATTTCAGGTTATTATTTTGATCATGGGAGGTTAATTAGTATGCATTGTAATGACATAATTAGTTATGATCAAATAGTTTCTTTAGATCTATTAAATTTAGATCCACTTATATTAAAAGTGTTATTTTTACTATTGATAAATTGTATATTATAATGGGGTGTGTTTTACAGGTTTAGGAAAATAATGGTGTCGAACTATTTCTATCTTGACAAAACCTAGATCCTAAATGAAACCAACTACAACATTTGGGTCAAAACATAATTTATGGTGAGGAAACTCTAGACGATTGTTTCTAGATCTGAGGTTTCTCGCACCGGTCGTCAAGAAATCGTAGATAACATTTTGGTCCAAAAATCTGTCGGTTAGGCAGGTCATGGGGAAATAGGCCAATAGTGTGCAAGGCATAGCCCCTCTTTGAGACAACAAAGTGAAACTGGTTTATTGCTAATCTATCAAGTAGGAATCTATGCAAATCTACACTATTCTAACTTTAGGGGTTTGGGATCTCATCCCAGTAGAGGTAGTTCCAACAACGAACAGAAAGGTGGGAAAGAAGGAATGGGGAGGATAGATCTAAAGGAAGAAAAGAAATGAATTCCAAAGACAGTAAAGGTCAGAAGGTTTATGCTTTGAGCCGGTAGTAAACAAAGCCAAACTTACTTGCATAAACAATTAAAGCAATACTGATGAACATATGACAATAGTAGGAATGAATCCAATAGAATAAAAACATAGATCTAACTTAAGAAAGATCTGATGTAAATAACACATACATTAAGCACAAAGTCTGAACATATGTATTAATATTTCTTCTGTTACAAGAAAACACAAAGTCTTTCTCTCCTCACTTCTTTTTCATAAAAAAAATGTCCACCCTGAATACAAAAAGTATTCAAGTATTTATAGAAGGAGAGGAGGAAAGAAGACAAAAGCAAACCCACTACTTACAAAATATCTTACAAGATATTTACAAAATATCGAAAAAGTCAAAAGTTGACTTTGTGCAAGTTTTTGGATGGAAACATCCCATGGTGCAACATGGATGATGTCATCATGTATGCCAACATGCTTTTTAAATATTTTACAAAAAAGATCAATGGATCCTAGGAAGAAACTACTCCTCATCATCCCTCTGCTCGAACTTGGTATCCTACTTTTGATCAAGAGAATCGATGTGACACTTTGTCTTAGATATTATGCAAACTTGTTGATCATTTCTTGAAGTTGATCATGATCTAGACCTTTAAAATGATCACCAATGACTTCACAAGTTTCTTTCTTGTTCTTGAGCTTGTCAGGTATCTCAGAGAAAGTGTCGCATGCATCGAGTAAAAAGCCAATGAAATCACGATAGGCCAAGAGGTTATTGATTGAATCTTGGTCGAAAGTGACCTCTAGTGCCAAACCTTGAGTGACGATAGCCTTGAAGCACTGGAATGTATCATCTACTTCCCTCAAGTTATACGATTCACTAAGCATTTCTAGAGCCATTTTTGTAATTATCTGCCCCATGTTATATCATGCGTCCAGGGCTTCATCTTTGATTTTGTTGATTCTCTCCAGGATATATTCCATCTGGTCAACCCGGTAATCTAATGCAATGAGGTCCTTATTATGTGCACGTGGGTGATCAATAACGCCAACCTTCAATAGGTTGTCAGCTAAGTAATTAACCATTGTTTGGAATGTTTCATGCTATAACTCTGGCGTTATCAATTCTTCGGAGAGGGAACTTGCTACTGCTTGTAGCTCCTTATTTTCTTGAGTTATATCTTGATAAAGTAATGTAAACTTCCCAAGAACTTCCTCACCATCTCTGAGGATCCACTCGAGGATCCACTCGATCTAGGAGGATACTGTTGTGCCTTGTTCACCAATCTTAATATATTCATTTATTTTCTCTTGACTGGGAACTTGAATGGATTCGGTGGCAGTCACAGGAGGAGTGTTGCCCATTTTCTACAATGCTTGTAGGAGATGTTTGTTTTATTCCTTGAGTATCCTTTTCTCCTCTTTTACCTCTTGGAGCTTCTTGTAGAGAGCATCCATGGCCGTATACAAGCCTTAGGGCACAAGGTGCAGGTTTACACGAAGTCTGCGGGGGTTCTGTTATGCTTTGGCGCATTCGGAAAGGTGTCAACATAATAAAAGTTGCGCCAGGTGTTGAAATGAGAAAAGTTGCACTAGTTTAGAGAGGGTGCAATTTTGAGAGGTGATACATGACAAGTTTCAGTGCAAGGATAAAGTGTGGGGCACGGATTTGTAGCATGCAACATGTTATGTTGATGTTAAGGAAGTTGTGCCTACACCTTAGGAACAATCTGCTTTGGCTGGGCATAGAAATTTTTGTGTTGCATGTGTTTAAAGTGCACCAAAGCGCAATTGTGGGAGGTGTAACATGGAAAAACAACGCGCCAAAGGTTTCAATAGTTTGATAATTTTGGAAATTTCTTGATTTATTTTCCTCTCTCTTTTGGATTTTTCAGATGGCAAAGAGAGGGTTTGTTTGGCAAGGCAACAAGCAAGGGAAAGATGGTTTTTTGGTTTCTTCAGAGGCGGGGTCTTCCAGATTTATAGATCTGGAAGGAGAGGCAAAAGGGCTTCATCTGGTTTGTAGATTGTTAGGTTCTTTTAGATTTAATCTTTTGATACAAGCCTAGTACCTAACACAACAAAAACAAAAACAACAACAAGGAGAGGAGCCACTTACTAGGATTTATAAAAGATGAAGAACGACGTGGGGTCCACAAGCTCAAAAAACAACATGTGGGGGTTGACAAGGATGGATGACAGGCACAGAGAAAATACCCTTCGCAATTTTCAATTCGTGAAAATGATAGGTGTCGTGCATATATTTATAGAAAAATTAGCATTTATGACCTCACCAACTGCCTTTGGCATGGTCTTGGGAGTGTCGACATGAGGGAAATTGCACCAAGGAAAATTCTTAGCGCAAATGTTTTGGTGTTGACACAATATTTTCAGTGCCAAAGGACCAAAGTGGTGTAAATATAGTGATGTTGACATAAAAATGAGTGCGCCAAAGGATTAAGAGGGGGCACATATTTTGGTGTGTCAACACTCTAGAAATTGCGCCCAGTGCAAAAAGGGTGCAACTTCAGTCATGTCGACATGAAGATGGGTGCAGAAGGATTAACAAAAAGTGACTAAGTCTTACAACATCCTAATTTTTGAAAGGAAGTTTGGGCTTCTTCAAACATTGTCAAACTCCTTGGGGGCCAAAACGGAATTTTTGGTATGGTTACCTACAAAATTGCCCTTGTCAATTTTGCAAGATAATATAACATGAATGCATTCTTACAACGAATGTAGGAGGCTCTTTCTATGATTTTGTGCAATGTTAATGATGAGTACCTTCTATACATTGGTAATATCGAACATCCAAAATATGTATGGACACAACTAGAATCTATGAATGAATGATACTTGGTATATCAAGGATAGTAATGAGAGTATAATATTTGAAGGAATTCAGAGAAATGGTCTATATTTTTTTGATGATTTCTCTTTGGCATCTTGTTTTAAATTTTAGAGTTTGAATAATTCAAAACTATGGCATGAAAGTTTAGGACATGTTAATTATCGAATCTTATATGAAATGTATAAATATAATCTAGTGAAAGGTTTACATGTGTTGTCTTCTTCTCTTGAAGTTACTTCATTAAATTCTTCTAAATGATGGTTTTGATTCTGATTTAGTAAATGTTCATGATGATTTTTTTATGCTATAGATGTTTCTGAAACTCTTATCTTCCTAGATAAGAAATTAAATTAGGCTCAATCTATGTTAGAAAGTTGAAATCCTATTAACCTTAGGAAAATGAGCATAACCCATCATATGTACCATGCATTAGTTACCTTTTATGAACATGAGTTGTGAAGAATTATAGGGTCTATGTGGATATAAATAGTAAAGTATAATGTTGATGGTAGTATTAACAAACATAAAGCTAGATTTTTTGCTAGAGGTTTCAATCAAAAACTTGGTATTTATTATGTTGAGACATTTTCCCTATAGCTAAAATGAGTATTGTTAAGGCCTTATTTGCAATTGCCACTTAATTTAGGTGAGAAATCCACCAAATGGATAAGAAAAATGATTTTTAAATTGTAATTTAAAAGAAGAACTTTACATGTTTCATCCTAAAGGATTTGAAGAAACTAGTAAAGAAAACTATGTTTGTAAGTTTAGAAATCCTCGTATGGTTTAAAATAAAATCTTTGAGCTTGGTATTCAAAAATTGTTTCCTTTTTTAAACTGTTAGGTTTTGTTAATTGTTCTTCTAACAATAATATATTCACTAAGCAATAAGGCTCACATATTATCATTATATGTACATATGTTGATGATTTGATTATGACTGATGACAATTCTGATTTAATTCATAGGATTAAAGAGAAATTGAAGCAATACTTTGAAATGAATGAGTTAGGTCTCTCACATCACGTTCTTTGTATGACTGTATTTCATTCTATTTTTATTTTTCAAAACACAATATGCAACCATTGTATTGAAAAAATTTCTTATGATTGATTATAAACCATTTTCTACTTCAATGGAAGTTAGAATAAATATTAACCCTAAATTTGCATATGAAAAAGGTTGATCCTATTTCATATACAATATTAGTTGATAGTTTGATTTATCTAACTATAACTAGATCATATTTTTCGTATAAAATAGGAATTACTTCAAGGTTTATGTAGGAACCATTTTTAGAGATAATTGGAATTTTGTAAAAAGAATTTTTAGATATATTAAAGGAACAATTAATTATGGGTTGCATTATACTAAGAATGAAAATGCTATGTTATATGGATTTTGTGATTCTAACCATATTGATGTTGTGTTATAAAATATACTGGATATGTGTTCAATTTTTTTAGTGTAGGAACCATTACTTGGAATAACAAATGTAATCAACAGTCTCCATTTAATCTCTGAGGTAGACAAGTACAATAGAAGAAGTAAAGAAGCCATGTGGCTACGGTGGGTACATTGGTAGAGATACATATGGAAGTTAAAGGAAGTATTCCTCTTCTATGTGGTGGTCAAAGTTGTATTACTCTTGATTAATAATTTGGTTCAACATCAAAGGATGAAGCACATTGAGATACATATATGCTTCACCCGTGAGAAGGTGCTAAGTGATGACATAAATCTCAAGTTCATGTTGACTGAAGAGTAGGTTGTTGACATCTTCACAAAGTCCCTAAGTGTTGCAAAGTTTTGTCACTTTCATGAAAAGCTTGGATTGTCAGAGTTTCCATTGAGGGGGTGTGCATGATAATGTCACCTCCTAATGGAACTTTGTTTTTTTAAATACCTTCGGGAATTTGTAAAGGACCTTCGTAAGTGTAAAAAGACCTTCGGGCAAGTGTAAAAAGACCTTCAGCATGTATACCTCAACTTATTTTTAGAAAGAAGTGTAGAAAGATCTTAAAAGTGGTCTTTAGTAAACTCTTTAGTGCTATTGAGTTTACTGGTAAACATCCAATACAAGCATATTATTAAAGAGGTCCCTGGTTGTAAAAGGATCCTATATGCTTGGGTTCAATAAAATTTTATGAGAACATGTAAAACTCACAAATCATACTTAGCCACTGATCATGGGATGATCTTTGGGATTCCAAATCCTTTTGTACCAAAAGGTAAATTTAGTATGATGAAGGTGTTATAATTCCTTCAACCGATATGCTAGCCTAAAACATTTATGGTTAAAGGATTGTAAATCCTGTAGTGTACCATGGGCAGGTAATCTATTAGCATATGTTATGTTATCCCACTTAACATTAAGGGGGTGTTGGAACATAATGATTAAGTAGTCTGGCCAACCCTTAATGTATATGGGTCCATCACTAATATATAGGTTAGTATTTAATAATATGAAATATTTATATTTATATTATTAAATATGCTAACCTAGGTATATACTTTAGGTTAAATATGTAATATCATGAAATGATTATATTTCTAATATTAAATATTATAAACCTAAGTGTATGTGTCAACTATTTTAGGTTGAAAAGGTGGGTCGGGAGACATACCCGATCACCTTATATAAAAAGGACTTTAGGTCCTCATTTGATATATTCGAAAATATATCAAAGGTGTGCAAATCAAGTGATTTGGTTTTTACCCTTGGTAAATAGGGTTTTAAAGGAGGAGGTGATCTTACTGGATGTAAAATAAGTTCTCTGAAGTAAAAGGTTATTTTTAAAGTGATTTTTACCCTATTGGGGTTTTACACTATAAATATTATGTCACCTGTGTTATTTATTTCCTATAAGTATTTATTTATTTACTTATGTTATGATGTAATGTTTATTTAAATATTTATTGTAACATTATATAATATGTAAGTTTATTAAATCCGTATTTATTAGAATACTCAAATTATAACATATGTGGGTTCTCATACTCTTGCAAAGTCAAGAACATGCCAATATTGTATAGGCGGTACTCCCCCAGAGTGAGGCATTAAAAAAACCCTTCTAAGGGATCAGTAGTCAATATATGGGTAGCAGGATAGATGAATCGCTAGATGATTGGGAAGTCGATGAGTTAGTCTGTAAAGGTTATGGCAGCAGATATGAATAACGAGGATTAGATATGGGAGAGGCAATGGTAGACTTAGTGGATAGGCTTGTGGGTGAAGGTGAATTAGCGGTAGTGATAGATGCCGTGACTTGTAAAACCACATCGTTGGGCAAGTACAACATGATACAGGTCTTAAAAGGTGATGGTTCGGCCAGGATGGTGTAGTTATGTCCTTCATGTTCAAATTTGAGGCAGAAGTGTAAAGTCAAAGGGACACAACACATGACATGGATCCAATGTTGGCCAAGTAACTGATTATATTGGAACTCCCCTTCTAGGACATAGAATAGTTCCCAGAGGCATAAAGTGCGAGGACCCACGTGGACATAGATAACAAATATACCTAGGGTAGAGGTCATGGTGTCATTGAAGGAGCGCAACATAACTAGGTTACCATGCATGCAATTGGCAGGTATGCACATTTTTTTATACACATGGGAGGATATGATGTTAATACTAGCACCACCATCAATCATAACACATCATATGCATATATTATTGATAAAGACAGAGATGAAAAGAGCGGGATCAAGGTCATCAGACTAGAAGGGGGTGATCTCTTCATTCAAAATCAAGTGAAGCTACTTGGCAAGTAGGTGGAGGTGTAGAGGAAGGAAATGAATTAGTGAGAGAGGCTACGTGATGAGGGGTAATGATGGAGGCTACGGGCATGGGGTCATTTGGTAAAACCTCAATAGATTGAAGGACCTCCATGAGGGCTTGACAATGTGACTCAAAGGTTTGGATGAGGTCATATAAAGACATTTTGAGGGAGGATTGGTGTAATTATTTTACCATTATGCAGTGTGTGACCCCATTGTGAATAGGATATGCAGGACCATGAATGGCGACTTTGGGTGTCGGTGCGAGATGGTATGTTGGGTACAGGGTTGGTTGATGGGCTAGTTACTTTTTCTTTTCCTTTTTCTTTCTAAGTGTGGGTAGCAACGTGAACCATGTTAATCTGAGGGGAGGTGGATGGAGAGGGTGTGTCATGAAAGGTATAATGGCATGCAAGGAAAATCCTAGCAGTGGATAAGAGCCTTGTGAAATGAGTAGGGTGGATTGACATTTGGGTGGAGGTTTAGCTAATTCCCTAATACGAACCATGTTGATCTCAAATTTTAGGGGTGGATAAAAGGGTTGTGGGGGTGGAGATACTTGTCACTAAGTAGGTAATGGAAGAATATTTGGGGAGATTGGTGAAGGCGAAATGGGGTCCTCATCAAGAAGATTGTCATCATCAAAATTTTCTTCGGGAGGACATAATTAGATAAGAGTGGTTTTTAAAGCCTTACAGTTCTCTACATCATGTCCTGGCACATGATGGTAGGCACAAATTTTAGTTTTGTAAAACCCTTTTGGTTTGGGTTTGAGTGGGTCGTAAGGTCTAAGAGGTGGTAATGTGATGACATAGGTTTTGAGGAGATTGGTTAAAATATTGGTGTATCACCCCCTAATGAATCACAATGGGAGGTGAGTGTGGGTTTGTGTACGGAGTGTGATTGATAGCGAAGAAAGAGGCATTACAAGAGGGTAATGGGTTGGTCCACTAGTTTGGTATGTGGAGTGGTCTTAGGTCTTGTAGGCATCTGTTTGGGTAAAGGTGTGGTAGAAGAGCTGGCGATGGAAGGTTTGGTTGGTTTGACTACCTTATTAGAGGGTAGCGGATTCTTAGCTTTGGGTTGCACCTTCTTAGGTAAAGGTGACATGGGGGTATGTGATATAGAAGGAAAAGCAGATGGTGGAAGGGGAGAGTTACCTATGGGGATAATCAAAGTGCAGTAGCGGTCGTTGGAAGAGATCACGTGGAAGGTGCGAGTGGAAGAGAGGAGAGTGTCATGGGTAGTGAAGAAGTTATGGAAGGTAGTGGTGGTATGGGTGGTAAGAAGGCCATGGGTGACGACGGGGGTTTTGTGAATTTTGTAGGTATATTAGAGGTTCATGATGAGGAGGTGAGTTGTTATGTTCTTGGTTTACGGTGGAAGAAGGTTGCTTGGCTAGGGTCAAGGGTGAGGTCCTAGGATGGACGGAAGGGGTGAAGGTGACAATGGTGTGGTAGGCGAGGTTGGTGTATGAGGCCTAATAGGTTAGGTCTTCCTTTTAGGTGTAGGAATGAGTTTAGTGTTGATTTGGGAATATGTGGCTAAATCTAATTTGATGGGTGGATGAGTAAGGTTTGATGTCGGCATGACCCCTAAGGTAGTGATGGGTTTAGGTAAGGGAGATGATATAGGCGTGGGTAGGTGTTTGGGTATAGGTGTGTGTTGGGTTGTGGGAAATGACATGGAAGGTGTTCCAATAGCCATGGTTGTGTTTGGTTTGGTTGCTTGAAACACTTTTGGATAGATTGTGGAGGTTTCAGTGAGTGACAACTACATTTGGGTTGAAGAAGGAAGTAGAAGACGTCCCCAAAGCAAGGCTCTATCAACATAATCTAGGTGATCGACCAAGCATGAAAATGGTACTTTGTTATAAGCGAGGCCGATGTGGATCAAGTAGAAATCCCCGTAAAATATGTTTGAGAGATAGGGAAATGATTTGCTTCAGACTCTATGAGTAAGAGAGCCAAAATCATGTCGGTAGGATCTTATAAGGCCGATGGATAATGGTCACATAAAGGAAAACGTGTTTCTATAGGATACTCTATGGGTAATGGAGATGATAGGAAATACAAGGTAGACTCTCTTTGCGATGGTGTAGAGAGTGGGCATGAGTCCCCATGGGTAGGAAAGGTGCTATTGACGAATGCTCGGTAATTTGAGAGGTAGGAGGTGGAGTTCTAAATATGGGCACTTTCACGGGTGAAGAAGAAAATGAAGGGGGTTCCTCTATGGGTAGAGGAGCAGATGAAATAGGTTCCGTGTAGGTAGGGGAGTTTGGGCTAGGATTTTTTCTATGGAAGGAACAAGGGGCAATTGGGAAGTAACTGGTATGTCATCAAAAATAGTGTGGACCTGATGGACATCGCTATCATTGGTTGAAGTGTCACCAGTTTGGTTGGAAGATGAGACATGATTAGGGAATGGTTTTTTGAAGATATGTAGGTTTTGGTTGGTTGGTGCATTTGGGTTATCCAAGACTAGATATTTGTTGTCTAACATTTCTTGGATGATATTCTTGAAGGTGATGCAATTACCATCGCTATGACCTTTGACATGATGATAATTGTAAAAGTCATGTTCTTTATACCATGCGGGCGTGGGGCGATTAGGGTAAAAAATAGTGTGTGGTTTTATAGGTGGAAGAGTAATGGCACCATCCTTAATAAGCTTTTCCAAAAAAGAGGTATATAGTTCCCCTATTGGGGTGTACTTTCATTGTTCTCATCTAAACTAGAAAGTTTGGACGAGTGAGAGATTGGCATAAGGTTGTGCTTGGTTTGATGGGTGATAGGTTCCAACCTTGAGAACCATGGCATTCACAGATCCTTTGGATTTCTAATAGTTGTTTTGGGGTTTCAAAGCTTAAGAAGCCTCATTTGATTTAAACACGGTGTTTTTGTTATGTAGCTGAATTTTCTTCTATTCGATAGCACGAATATCCAATTTTCGTGCCATGGTGAATGCCTTATCAAAGGTAGAGAAGGTCTGCACCTACAGAGTTGGTGAAATGTTTTTAGCGCAAGCCTGAGAAAAAAAAATATGATCTCAATTTGAGGTAATTGAAATGTGAGTTGGCTACTTAGGCTACGCTAATGAGTGATAAAGTCAGTGATAGACTTGTTTTCATACTGTCAAGTGGAGTTGAGATCAGTCATGGTGACTTTCTTAACAATGTTGATTGAGAAGTGGTCTAAGAAGGCTTGGGCTATTTCATTAAATGAGTAGATGGAATGTCTAGGTAGTGTACTATGGGCCTAATGTAGGTCCCATCGGGGACAACAAGAAGGTCTATAGGAGTAAGGCATCATCATGGGTGATTAGGTAACACCCATGTTTGAAATACAACAAATGTTGTTTTGGGTCTTCTTCACTATTGAATCGGTTGAATTTTGGCATTTCCCAATGTGTAGGATATGGGAGAATAGGAATGGACAGATGAATGGGCTCATTATAGATTTCATCGTATGTGAGGGAATTGCGTGAGACAGAAACTGATGATTCTAATGTCTACATCATTTCCATCATTAACTTGATGAGGTCATTAGTAGGTTGTGATAAGAGGGTGCCTCCCGTGGTGTAAGAGGGCTGGTGTTGAACATGTGATGTGGGTGGCATTCCAGTGTATGGTGATGTTGAATAGGAAGGTTGAGAATGGGGGACTGACATAGAGGGCATATACCTAGAATGAATGACGGATGAGATAGGGGGTTGTTGATAATATGTATATGTAGGTGGGGTAGTCGAAGTGACTCTAGTAGTGATTGGAGCGTAGACGTGGGATGAAGAGGACAAGATTCTGGAATGGGGTAGGGGTCACCAACACCATGGGTGGTTGTGTCACAATTGGTATATATGAGATAATGGGCGCGGATGGGGTTATGCTGTGGGTGTTCAATGAAGGAACAACCAATACTATGGGTGCAACCTATGTTGTAGATACAAAGTGGTCATTGTGGGTGTCGGGCTTAGCTACAAAACCATTGGGGGAAAATCAGTGAGGGTAATGTCGAACTAGTAGGGAATGATGCGAAGTGGGCACGGGGCGGGAGATATGGATACAAGCATGCCATATATCAACTGACCTAGTGAATCTAGATTGGATGAGTGGGAAAGATAAAATTATAAGGTTACAGATTCGATCGAGGATTCATGTGAACTCCTCGTCGCGCCTCGTAGCAATGGTGGAAGGTAGAGTCATATCCATGGGTGACAGGATAGAAGGTGGTGAGGGAATAGGTGGGAGTGGTTGATGAGTGACATTGAATATAAGAGTGTTATTTTAGCTGTGATTCAACACCATGTGAATAAGTGTTTCCCGAAAAGAATATATTTCGTAAATGACATAAAAAATAACAGGAACAAATAAAAATGAGGTTGGGAGGGTGAATTTGGTCAAAGTTTAGATTTTGAAAACCAAACATAGACACTAATGACGGTCGGGCGCAGACCGGTGATGATTAGTTGGGAACCGATGTCGATCATAGAAACCAATGCCAATTACTATGGAAAAAAACCAATTTCAGAAAGTGAAACAAGACTGATGAATGTGTAATGGGGAAACTATGTATGATAGAAATATCAATAGAGGGGAATAGGATGGTGCCCTGAGGGCCAAAAATAGAACAGAAGGAGTGATGAAGGCTATTCCAGGAAAAATAACTAGAAAGCTAGAAGACAACACTAGTTATGGTTAACCAACAACGGATAGATGTTAACCAATAACGGTCGTTAGACCGACATCAGTGATTGTTAAATGAAAGAGAAATGAAGAAACTAGGATTTGTGAATTAAATTTGGTGAAGAATCAAACTCAGAAATCTGAGAATGAGAAGATTGGGGCCCTGGCACACTCAGAAAAATTTAGAATACTCCAACTATGATGGTGGAGTGTGCAAGGAAGAAGAACAATGTAGATTCATAGTCTCACACCTCAAAACACAAGTCAAGAGGAATGCTAAGAAAAAACATGATCCTAAAAGTGATTTTCTTATGTTTTTTTAGCTTATGCTATTTAGAACTGACCATGTGAATTCTAGAATAGAATTTTGGTTGGGAAGGTGTCCTACAAAGAAGGATATCTAAAAGGTGAGGTTTCAGGTTATGTTATGGCGGGGGATGCTCTCTCATAGGTGAATGGATAGAGATAACTAGCTAGGGAGTACCTGCCAATCCTCAAATCATGTGATCATTGACAGTGTTCCCTGGTGTTAGGAGATAAGGGATAAAATATGTGGAATAATCCCTCACAAGTGTAACATCAACATTTTAATACTTTAGAACAAGATAATTTTATTTTTTTATTAGTGTTTTCTAGTTCTAAATACATAATTTAGAACATACAGATCATAACAATCATTCTTATAATAGATAACCATATGCAGCTGTAATGACTTGGTATACCACCGATCTATTCATTCCATGACTTGGTGAACTACCGATCTATTCATGTGTATCTTAGAGTTTGGTGTTTTCAATAGAACACTTCATTCTCATGGTTCTCTTCCCTAATCCGGGATTCTGAGTGCTATGTCCAAGGAAGCTATCTGAATAATTGTTACCATTATTCATCGGCATCACATTCCTTAGACTAGGTGACATAGGACAATGCAATCAACAGCTTGTGATACTTTGGCCAAAGATTTGAAACATATTGTTCATGTTACTTATTCCTTGACGGCATACTCGTCAATCCAAAATACATCCTTCACCCCACTCTAATGTTATATGGAACATCTTATACTGAATTTTGTCAGTCCCCTTGACCCAAGTCTTCACTTTGGATTGGGTTAATATCATAATTCACGTTATAAGTATGCCTTTGAAGACTAGGGGTAAGCTGACATACTAGGTCAACCAATGTTAACCCCATGTGTCAAGGTATCCTGAGTCTCAAAGGGCTGCCTCATAACACGTCTATGGTCCTAACCAGTCCCGAAGGGAAATATTGATCAAGTTTTGGGTGTAAATCTTAACAATCAATGCAAAAGGGTGTTGCCATATGTCACCTGCATTGTTTTATCCTTGAGAAGATCCTAATCTTCTCGAAGGTACAACCATGCATTGACATGTGTAAACATCCTATGAAACAACCTCAGAAAGATGTACATTCCTCCAAGAATTCACTTAAGTTGAGTTATATTTGGATTACAGGCCCTCCTAATTGGGTAGCCTTCCCTAACCCTGGGTCCCACACTTTTTGAGTTACCTTTCGAAATTTGGTTCAGTTTCGTAGAGAAAAGTTTTTAATAAGATTAAAGATTGTTTCAAGTTGCTGATTGGTTCCTATTAACCTTGTATCCTCATAATAGGACAACAGCCCTAAGTTTTCCCATAAGGAAGATAACTAAACCAGCAAGGGTTTGTAACAATCTTGAAGACTAAAATATATCAGACTTATTACCATTAAGACATGGTGATTTATAACCATCAATTACATTGCTTTGAATTAGAACATTAAGAGAGTAATAGAATACTCTTCCGATTCTGACCACATTTTAGGCGTAGTTCAACCTCAACGTTCCCTAAAAATGCAAAGTGGTCTAATTTCCAATTTAACCATATTCATAATATATAAGAATTACTAACCACAAACATGTAGTATTCAGCCACATAATTATAGAGGACTTACTTAGGGAATCCATCTAGATCCCATTACATATAATAGTAAGAATGCACTCTCATTCATACAGACAAAAGAAGATCATTTCAACAAATAAGAACACAAACCACATAAGTAATATGTCCCCATTTCATTTATTCCCAAACCTATACAATTACAACCTATGCACTTCGGCATATTTTAATACAATAGTCTTCAGAAAAGAGTAACTTTCTTCTATAGTACAATTAGAAAAATCATGTCATAATTCTTCATAAGAACCAGATTAAATAGTCGTGCATCATTTCAGATCTTCCTTCCTTTACCACTTAAGATGACCATCTCGCAAAATTTTCTAGCAGGGTCGGCTAATTCGTTGAACCTGAGCATGATAAGCACTAATTCTTAAAACAATTACATTCCACCAATTGTTTTCATTAAACAATCTGTTTAAGTTACATCAATTTCATCAAATCCATAATCATGAATCATGTTAGTTTTCTTTCTACCATTATAATATGACTTTATAACATGACTCATATTATAGTTACAATTTCAATTTAAATCTTTTCGAATGATTCATCTTATACCAAAAAAAAAGAAGAAAAAATATGAATATTAAGTACCTAGCCATCCGAAAACCAAGAATAGTGTCAATCATGTTATAATCACTCTAAACAAAAGAATGAAACCTTCTTAAGGTATGTAACCAATAGGTTTGCATAAAAATAATTTTAAAAAGGACATGATTACTACCTCAAGCAAGTTCGTCTAGCGGATTTCCTTTAACTCTATCATATCAAATTCATAAACATTGATAAGTAAGCCAAAATTTTACTACGTAGGCTACTTTTATACAAGTAGATAATAAACAAAAATTCTAAATCAAGATAATAATCCTACTAATAAAAGAAAGGAGACTTCTAAGTTAAGATTTCACCACTTACCACTCTTCCCACTTAACTTTTAATAGTCTTTTCATCTCATAACCATACTTTGTAGAGTTCCTTACAAAATTCTATAGAAAAGGTCATTAATTTTTTCAAGAGAGAGAGAGTGAAAATACCTTCCTTATTCGAATTCCTATAACAACTATCTTTCATAACTTAGAGGAAGGAACAGAGAAAATCAGAACTCTATTTTAATCAAGTTCAGAACTATACAACTTCCAAGAAGTAATATATATATTCTCTAATTCAATCAGGGAAAAAGAAGGCAAGTAAAACAACACTTAAGTTCAGCAATAGTTCCAATCAAGTAGAGCCGCCTTAAAAGTTGCCTATAGATCCCTACGGTCTTATGATTGTACATTAAACAAAGATCAATAATCACTACAAAACGTCATAAACGTTCTAAATGCAAACCACAATCCCGATCTAAGTAAACAGTCTACATTTCACCTATATACTTCCCGACAGAGAAGTAAATTTGAAACTCTGAAAATTGCCATGCAACGAAGAGTAGACGGCTGGTTCAAAGAACCAGTGCTCATGTAGAGTGAAAAATGGAATGCATGGAAAACAAAACAACTAAGCAAAATTCCACTTGCATGCCTTCCCAAGTAATCCATGCTTGAGGCTCGATGCTCATTAATTGCATTTATTTTTATTCTCCTACCTATTTTCCATTGCCACCGACTGCCAAAGTTGGTGAATGCCAAAACAAAATAAACAAACAATCCCATCTTTAGAGATACTTCCACGTAAGAATCTCTTAGCAAATTTACCCTCTGCTAAACCTAACAGCACTCCTTGTCCTTCATCCTTATCCTTTCTTAAATGCCATGGAAACTACCGCCCATGACTCGTGACCCTCCTTAGGTCCCCCTTCATAGCATTAGTTTAAGATAGGTTAGTGACTTAGGTTAGATCATAGGATATGACATTAGTCTCATTTCCATAGGATATAACATTAGTCACCCTCCATAGTGATAGGTTTAGTTAACCCTTAGGAGTATTAAGCTCATAGTTTTAGGACTAGGTTAGATTAACTAACCTTGCAATATTAGGTTATAGTTTAGGTTAAAACTACTAACCTTACTGATTCTAGTATAGGTCCCCTAAATAGGACTAATCAGTAATAGAGTTCAAATAGGATAAAACATTCCTGGATCAGATTCCATTTGGCATCAAGTAATTTAAACTTTAGATATAAAACATACACATCTTACCTGGCTTAAGGTCTAGGTCCTTCCTGATGTTATGATAACTGGAACCAGTTTCTAATTACCATGATCAGCCAGAGTTAACCTCGGAATTGAACATTCAAAGCTCAGTCAGACTTAGTAACTCTCGAAATGTCAATACCATTTGCTCATCCTGAATAAAATTAAAACATCCCTTGGATCAATGCAACTGATCCAAGGTTGAGTCATAAAGGTGGATAAATCCACAATCTTCCAAAAATCAAATTGTACTCAAATGTGAAGAATGAAAGAAACAAAATATTCCAAGCATATTCCAGTTCAATCAAAGATCTTAAGAGTAGAAAAGATATAATCCATATCAAGCATGACTTCCCAAAACCAAAGGAACATGTCCTTATACAGGATAAATCATATATCAACACTTGAATGCTCAGGAGAAAGTAACAACAGTTCAAGGTGTTACATGCTTCCCTCCTAAACTATTCATCATCCCGATGATTACATCCTTTGATTTATCTTCTGGTCAATCAATTCATTGACTCACTGAACAAATTAACTATTTCAAACTTGAATAGTTTCAAAAACCAGTATAATGATACTATTTATTCAACTTGAATAAATGTTTGCCCCAAAACTGGCTTACATAAAGACATATAAAAGATAAATTCATAATAATAAATTTCTTTTATCAGTCAACAGATTCAATTCTGTTCAAAAAGAAAGGGAAAAGTAGTTTTCATCTCTTCTAGATTTTCCCAAGTTGCACTTTCTTCGTTAAACTGGTCCCACTGGACCTTACATTGTCTGTATTTCTTGATTTCTCAAATGCAATTGGTGAGTTTCTAGCACTCGAGTGGGTTTAACCATGATTATTCCTGGGTCTTGGACCTGCAAGGAATTCCAATTTAAAACATGTGACAAGTTTGAAATGTATTTCTTAAGCAAAGAAATATGGAAAACATCATGCATTCGAGACAAAGCAGGTGGTAATGCTAATCGGTAAGCTATGGGATTGATTACTTTGACAATTTCGAAAGGTCCCACATAACGAGGTGATAACTTGGTAGCCTTGCCAAAAGTTATAGAGCTCTTTCTTGGTTTAACATGAAGAAAAACCTTTTCACCAAGTTCAAATTTTTGGTCAACCCATTTTAAGTCAAAGATAACTCTTTCGCCTATCTATCGCTTCCTTCAATCATTCCCGAATCATTTTAACTTGCTACTCCATTTCAAAGTAAGGATTTCAGTGCCCAATTACTTTTCTATCCTCAATGCTATCCCAACTAACAGGGGTTTTGCACTTTCTTCCATAAAGTGCCTCGAAAGGTGCCATTTTAAGAGAAGAGTGATATGTGTTGTTGTATGCAAATTCAACTAATGGGAGATACTCTTCCCATTTATACTGTTGATCCATGCAATACATTCGTAACATGTCTTCTAACACCTAATTTACTCTCTCAGTTTTTCCATCCATTTTTGGATGATACGCAGAACTGAAGTTTAGTTTAGTTCCAAGAGCTGTATTAAGCATTTGCCAAAATCTTGATGTCATTCTAGGATCCCTGTTAGATATTATTAATTCTGGTACTCCATGTAACCTGAAAATTTCGTGCACAAATCTTTTAGCTAACACAGGAGAATCATCCTTTAGATTTCCAATGATAAAATGAGCTACCTTCATTAGTTTGTCAACAACTACCAAGATAACATCATGTTTATTTCTCGACATAGGAAGCCCTTGTACAAAGTCCATGCTTATTACTTGCCATTTGTACTATGGTATACTATGGGGATATAATAAACCAGCAGGGTGCATGTGTTATGCCTTCACCCACTGACATTCCAGACAATGAGTCACAAAATTAATAACATCCTTTTTCATTCCTTTCCATAAATATTGCTGTTTTAGATCGGCAAGCATTTTGGTAATACCCGGGTGTCCAGAAAAGGGTGAATTATGAAATTCAGTTAATAATTTCTTTCTCAAATTATTTAGCAAAGGTACGTATACTCTGTTTTCATAACGTAACATTCCTTCATTATCAAAATGAAAATATTTATACCTTTCATCTTCTGGTTCTGTAGTTAGCGCTACTTTTACTTGCTAAAAGTATGTATCAGATTCTACTGCACTTTTCACCTCATCTTTAAACCGAGTTCTTAATGTTATAAGAGTAGAAATGTGCTTCCTACAACTTAGAGCATCTGCTACTCTGTTTTCTTTTCCTTTTATGTAACTAATATCAAAATCATATTGAGAAAAAAACTCTAACCACCTTCACTGTCTTGCATTTAGATTAGGCTGAGTGAAAATATATTTCAGCCCAAGATGATCAGTTTTCAACTCAAAAGGTTTCCCTTGTAAATAGTGTCTCCAAACTTGAAGTGCATGAACAATGGCAAGTAAGCTCTAAATCATGAGGGGCGTAATTCAGCTCATGTAACTTAAGTTTTCTACTTTCATATGCTATGACATGATCATTTTGTAACAAAAAACCTCCAAGGCCTTCCCCAGAAGCATCGTTACAACAATAAAATATCCATTAGGGTTAGGTACAAGCTAAAATAGGTGCTGAAGTCAACTGACTTTTTAGACTTTTAAAAGTAGATTCACACTTATCATTCCAAACAAATTTCTTATCCTTTTTCTGCAATGAAGTTATCGGTGCAACCACTTTAGAAAAATCTTTAACAAATTTTCTATAATAACCAGCAAGGCCCATGAAGCTTCTTACTTCATGTACATTCTTTGGTGTAGGCCATTTGGTTATTGCCACTATTTTTGAAGGATCTACAACAATTCCTTCTTTACTAATGACATGACCCAAATAGTGAACTTCAGTATCAAAGAAAGAACATTTGGATAACTTACCGTATAACCTTCTTTTTCTCAAAATTTCCAAAACTACTTTCAAATGCTCATTATGCTCCTCAACACTTTTAGAATATATGAGAATATTGTCCAAGAATACAAGCACAAACTTGTCCAAATATTCTTGAAAGATATTATTCATTAAGTTCATAAAAGTTGTGGGTGCATTAGTTAATCCAAAGGGTAAAACCGTGAATTCATAATGTCCGTACCTTGTCCAGGAAAGTTGTTTTATGAATATATTCTTCTTTAATTCTTAATTGATGATACCCAGATCGAAGATCTATCTTGGAATAAACTAATGCTCCGTGCATCTGATCAAATAAATCATCAATTCTTGGAAGTGGATATCTATTCTTGATTGTTGCCTTGTTTAACATCCGGTAATCAATACACAATCTAAGTGTCCCGTCTTTCTTTTTCACAAATATTACTGGCACTCCCCAAGGTGAAACACTTGGTCTAATCAAACCTTTAGACAAAAGTTCTTGCAATTGAGCCTTAAGCTCGACTAACTCTGTAGTAGTCATCCGATAAGGTGCTTTAGAAATAGGCTCCGTCCTTGGTTTGATTTCAATGGTGAAGTCAAATTCCCTTTTGGGTGGTAAACCTGGTAATTCTTAGGAAATACATCTTTGAAACTTTGTAATAGTGGGTATCGTTTCATGAAATCACCATCTTCTTCTGCAGATTCAGATATCTTTACTACATATAAGGTACATCCTTTATTTTTATCCTTTTTAAGTTGCATATAGATGACAGTTTCCTAACTGAAATTTCTCGTTTTACACCTTGAATCTCTGCTATTTTCTACAGATCATCTAAACATCTTATATATTTTTCAAAGCAGTCCACTTTTGCTTTATGGTCAGCTAACCAATTAACACTGATGACAATGTCATAGGATCCCAAAGGTGCAACATAGAGGTCAACCTTCGTGGAAAAGTTAGGTAAGTCAAGGACTGCCCCAAAAAGACACATACTAACTGTATGAACAGAGTTATTACCATACTGTACAGTCTAAGATTTATCCATTTTTCCATCTTTTCTTTTAAGTTTAGAAGCGATTTTACTAGAAATAAAACATTCAGTAGCTCTTGTATTAAACATAATAGTTACAGGTATGCCAAATAACTTACCAGAACTTCTATAGGTGTCACTTACTTTTCAGCTTGCTTTATCGCTACTTGCAGCATGTATCTTATGCTACTGATTATGATCATCCTTCTTCAAAGGGAATTGATTTGCGTAGTGATCTTTGCCACAATTATAGCAGCCTCCTATAGGTCCCTTTTTAGGCTCAAAATTACTTCCAACCTTAAAATTATCACATTGGCCTCCATAGGACTTCTGCCCATTATTATAATTCTTGGCAAAACTATCCCTTACATTTCAAAGAGCTTATTCGTTGTCATTTTCTTATTATTATCCACTGAAAACTTATTTTTGTTGCCAAACTTTTTCCATGGTCCCTTCTTGGGTGCAAGAGAAGTTGAAGAAGGGTTTGAAATCTTCTTCCACACTTCCTCTTTATGAGTAGAAATAGCCTTTAATTTCTATTCCTGCCTTATGGATTTTTCAACAACCCCTTCCATAGTGGTTGGGCTGTGAACATCAACCTCTCCTCCAATCACGGGATTTAGTCCCATGATGAATTTTCGTATTCTGAACTTCTCGTCAGTTTGATACTACGGTACATACTTGAGGAGTTTCAGTAAACTAATCCCTGAAGACTAAGTTATAGTTAGCTTCCTTGAATTAAGTTTTGTATTTTGTCATTTTTGATCATAGAAAAGTTGTGGCAGCCAACGTTGCCTAAAATAGCCTTTAAATTGATCCCAAGTGATGTTAGTTTCATCAATATTTAGCTCACCTTACGGTTGTCCCACCATGAAGATGCTTCATGGGAAATTTGATATGCTCCCCAAATATCTTTAGTTTCCTTCGAGAAGTTTCTTATTGTAAAGTACTTCTCCATTTCATTGAGCCAATTCTTAGCTCCATCTCCTAATGTGGTGCCATCAAATTTAGGTGGACTTATCCTTTTTATATCATTAGTGAGTTCCGCTGCCAACATGGCCTTCTTATTTTTGGTTAGATAGGTACATTTCCATTGTTATTACCAACACCCATATTGGGGTTTTCCTCAGGAGGTGGCTGATTGTTGATACCAGCTTCATCGTCCTCCTCATTTCCCATCACTTGTTGTTCAAGTATAGCCAATCGATCTCTTATGTCTAGTAGGGTAGTAAGGATCTCATCAAGTTTTTGGGTTGTTGCCACCCCTTCCTCAGGTGGAGCATTATTCACAAAATTTTCCCTTGTTCTAACCATTTTCTATTACAAGAAAATTTAGGTTTTTATCAGATTATGGACACAATAGGTCCAAGAGCTGCAACCTTCAGCTCTAATACCAAGATGTAACATCCACATTTTAATACTTTAGAAAAAGATAATTTTATTTTTTTTATTAGTGTTTTCTATTTCTAAATACATAATTTAGAACACACAGATCATAACAATCATTCTTATAACAGATAACCATATGCAGCTATAATGACTCAAAGATACCACCGATCTATTCATTCCATGACTCGGTGAACTACCGATCTATTCATGTGTACCTTAGAGTTTGGTGTTTTCAAAGTAACACTTCATACTCGTGGTTCTCTTCCCTAATCCAGGATTTCGAGTGCTCTATCCAAGGAACCTATCTCGAATAATTGTTACCATTATTCATCGGCATCACATTCCTTAGACTAGGTGACATAGGAGCACGCAATCAGTAGCTTGCGATACTTTGGCCAAAGATTTGAAACATATTGTTTATGTTACTTATTCCTTGAGGGCATACTTGTCAATCTGGAATACGTACTTCACCCCACTCCAATGTTATATAGAACGTCTTATACTAACTGTCAGTCCCCTTGACCCAAGTTTTCACTGGATCGGGTTAATATCATAATTCACATTATAAGGATGCCCTTGAAGACTAGGGGTAAGCTGACATACTAGGTCAACCAAGTGTTAACCCCATGTGTCAAGGTACTCTGAGTCTCAAAGGGCTGCCTCATAACATGTCTATGGTCCTAACCAGTCCTGAAGGGAAATCTTGATCAAGTTTTGGGTGTAAATATTCATGATCAATATAGAAGGGTGTTGCCATATGTCACCGCATTGTTGTATCCTCGAGAATATCCTAATATTCTTGAAGGTACAACACTACGATTAACATGTGTCAACATCCTATGAAACAACCTCGTAAAGATGTACATTCCTCCAAGAATTCACTTAAGTTGAGTTATATTTGGATTACAGCCCTCCTAATTGGGTAGCCTTCCCTAACCCTGGGTCCCACACTTTTGAGTTACCTTTTGAAATTTGGTGGGAGTTTCACGAGAAAAGTTTTTAATACGATTAAAAATTATTTCAAGTTGCCGATTGGTTCCTATTAACCTTGTATCCTCATAATAGGACAACAACCCTAAGTTTTCCCATAAGGAAGATAACTAAACTAGCAAGGGTTCGTAACAATCTCAAAGACTGAAATATATCAAACTTATTACCATTAAGACATGGTGATTTATAACCATCAATTACATTGCTTTGAATTAGAACATTAAGAGAGTAATAGAATACTCTTCCAGCATGACCATATTTTAGGGCGTAGTTCAACCTCAACGTTCCCTAAAAATGCAAAGTGGTCTAATTTCCAATTTAACCATATTCATAATATATAAGAATTACTAACCAGAAACATGTAGAATTTATCCACATAATTATACAGACTTACTTAGGGAATCCATCTAGACCCCAATTGCGTATAATAGTAAGAATGCATTCTCATTCATACAAACAAAAGAAGATCATTTCCACAAATAAGAACACAGACCACATAAGTTATATGTCCCCATTTCATTTATTACCAAACCTATACAATTACAACCTATGCACTTCAAAGCATATTTTAATAAAATAGTCATCAAAGAAAAGAGTAACTTTCTTCTATAGTATAATTAGAAAACTCATGTCGAATTCTTCATAAGAACCAAATTAAACAGTCTGTGCATCATTTCACATCTACCTACCTTTACCACTTAAGATGACCATCTGTAAAAATTGCTAGCACGGGTCAATTCAGTGAACTGAGCATGATAAGCACTAATTCTTAAAACAATTGCATTCCACCAATTGTTTTCATTAAACAATCTTGTTTAAATGACATCAATTTCATCAAATCCATAATCATGAATCACGCTAGTTTTCTTTCTACCATTATAATATGACTTTATAACATGACTCATATTATAGTTACAATTTCAATTTAAATCTTTTTCAGATGATTCATCTTATACTAGAAAATAAGAAGAAATTATATGAATATTAAGTTCCTAGCCATCCGAAAACCAAGAACAGTGTCAATCATGTTATAATCACTCTAAACAAAAGAATGAAACCTTCTTAAGTTATGCAACCAACAGGTTTGCATAAAAATAATTTAAACAAAGGATAGATTACTGCCTCAAGCAAGTTCATCTAGCAGATTTCCTTTAACTCTATCATATCAAATTCATAAACATTGATAAGTAAGCCAAACTTTTACTACAGGGCTACTTTTATACAAGTAGATAATAAACTAAAATTCTAAATCAGGATAATAATCCTACTAATAAAAGAAAGGAGACTTCTAAGTTAATATTTCACCACTTACCACTCTTCCCACTTAATTTTTAATAGTCTTTTCATCTCATAACCATACCGTAGAGTTCCTTACAGAATTCTATAGAAGAGCTCATTAATTTTTCAAGAGAGAGAGAGAGTGAAAATACCTTCCTTCTTCGAATTCCTATAACAACTATCTTTCATAACTCAGAGGAAGGAACAGAGAGATCAGAACTCTATTTTAATCAAGTTTAGAACTATACTAACTTCCAAGAAGTAATATATATATTCTCTAATTCAATCAGGGAAAAAGAAGGCAAGTAAAACAACACTTAAGTTCACCAATAGCTCCAGTCAAGTAGAGCCGCCTTAAAAGTTGCCTATAGATCCCTACGGTCTTACGATTGTACATTAAACAAAGATCAATAATGACTACAAAATTTCATAAATGTTCTAAACGCAAACCACAATCCTGATCTAAGTAAATAGTCTGCATTTCACCCATTACTCGAATCATTTTGGACTAAGAGTTAGGGTAATCGCCCTGCTACCATTACTTACCAATGGATTGAACTAATTATTTCCAACCATTACATCGTTAGGTTGTTAAATTGTTCCAAGATACCAAACCAAAATGAATGTACAGAGTAATAGTTGAATTCTAAATACTGATTTCAAAATCACCTCGAGTAACATCAAACACAAGTCCTTTCTTAACCAAATATTAAACATAATTTCCATTCATGCAGATCTAGGATCAACCACAAATTGTCAGGGAACAGAGTTCCTCCAAGTATGTTTCCTCCTAAACATATCCGTGTTCCTAATATCCATGTAAAAATCACAAAAACAACAGTTACACCAAATACTTCCTTACTCACAGAACCTATATCCATAAGAACATTCAGACCCCTTTAAAATAAAGGTACAGGCTTAGAATTCAACAATATTTCCAACTCACGTGACTAAACCAGTCGAGTTTACAGAATAAACTAGCATTCCAACCACAAAATCAACTACTTACTTTCTTGAACATGTCCAGTAATAGTTAGAGTTCATACGGCAAAGCAACAATCAAATATTCCAACCATATTCGAAACATCAGTTAATTACAGTGGCATTTTCAAACACGAAATCATCAAGCACGAAGTCTATCATGGAGCCATTTTTAATCCAATACCTCAGCCAGATAAAGAAAACATAAAACACTTCCAACAGAAATTTAAACCCATATTGTATTCACATCATGGAAATAAGAATTAAGAAGCAAGTTTCATCCAGGATCTACATACAACCCAGAATTCCCAAATCAACAAAAGAATAACCAATATATTGCTACCAGTCAAGCCGAATGTGCACAAATCATCTGAAAAAAGTTGTTCTAATGAAAAAATATAAAGGAAAGCATGATTTTTAACAGTTAGGGCCTTTCATGCCTGATAGTGTCGCTAAAAATTCGAAGAAGACCTCTGAATGCACTCACACCTTCTCTTCTCCTTCCACAAAAGATTAAACAACAAAATATTATTACCTCCATGCCTTATATACTTCCCTTGACAGAGAAGTAAATTTGAAACTCTAAAAATTTCCATGCAATGAAGAGTAGATGGCTGGTTCAAGAACCAGTGCTCATGCAGAGTGAAAAACGGAATGCATGGAAAACAAAACAACCAAGAAAAATTCCACTTGCATGCCTTCCCAAGAAATCCGCGCTCGAGGCCCGATGCTCATTAATTGCATTTATTTTTATTCTCCCACCTATTTTCCATTTCCACCGACTACCAAAGTTGGTGAATGCCAAAACAAAATAAACAAACATTCCCATCCTTAGAGATACTGCCACATAAGACTCTCTTAGCAAATTTTCCCTCCACTAAACCTAGAAGCACTCCCTTTCCTTCATCCTTATCCTTTCTTAAATGCCATGGAAACTACCACCCATGACTCGTGACCCTCCTTAGGTCCCCCTTCATAGCATTAGTTTAGGATAGGTTAGTGACTTAGGTTAGATCATAGGTAGACATTAGTCTCATTTCCATAGGATATAACATTAGTCACCCTCCATAGTGATAGGTTTAGTTAACCCTTAGGAGTATTAAGCTCATAGTTTTAGGACTAGGTTAGATTAACTAACCTTGCAACATTAGGTTATAGTTTAGGTTAAAACTACTAACCTTACTGATTCTAGTCTAGGTCCCCTAAATAGGACTAATCAGTAATAGAGTTCAAATAGGATAAAACATTCATGTATCAGATTCTATTTGGCATCAAGTAATTTAAACTTTAGATATAAAACATACACAATCGACCCGGCTTAAGGTCCAGTCCTTCATGATGTTATGATAATCTGAACCGGTTTCTAATTACCATGATCACAGAGTTAACCTCCGGAATTGAACATTCAAAGCTCAGTCAGACTTAGTAACTCTCGAAATGTCAATACCATTTGCTCATCCTGAATAAAATTAAAACATCCCTTGGATCAATTCAACTGATCCAAGGTTGAGTCATAAAGGTGGATAAATCCACAATCTTCCAAAATCGATTGTACTCAAATGTGAAGAATGAAAGAAACAAAAGAGTCCAAGCATATTCCGGTTCAGTCATAGATATTAAGAGCAGAAAAGATATAATCCATATCAAGCATGACTTCCCAAAACCAAAAGAACATGTCCTTATACAGGAGAAATCATATATCAACACTTGAATGCTCGGGAAAAAGTAACGATAGCTTGATTGGTGTTACACACATAATCAGTTGTAAAGATAAAATAATATGCATAAAATATTATAGATCTCAAATAAAATTACGTAATAAAATAAGACAACACAAAGAGACAGATTCAACGTGGTTCACCCAATTTGGGCTACATCCACTAAGAATCACTTGCTCAAATTTTATTACAAGCCACCACTCTCTCAATACAATACTTAGATCTATTTGGCGCTATGCTCAACAAACTCTACGAAAATGTTTCTTGGTATATCAAGCATGTTTTAAGGCCAAAAATTAATAGATTTTAGTGTACAGTCTTCAAGACTTTCTCATATGAAAACAAGCTCCACAACCTAACAACAGGTAAGATGTTGGAATTCATGTCAACCATTAGCTAGGCATGACTTCCAACATATAGGTTTCCCTCATTTTAATGTGAACTAAAAATGTAACAAATCAGAATGCAATGCAAGTGTTTTAAAAACCCAAATCGAAATATTATTTTTGATGTAGCAAGTGATGAATAGGAAGAGGAATGTTCTTTCACTAATGCAATGTGAAAAGAAAGAAGAATGTGTTCTTTTTAAAGCACCAAAAACATGATTGCTTTTAGAAAATAAAGAGAGGAAGAATGATTCCAGAGAAGAAAAATTAATGTGTAAGCTTTTTGAAGGGAAACAAACACACAACTTTCACCTAGGAATGAATAAATGCAACAGAACCCCTAATGGGTCCCACCAGTGTGCCAAAATGTTTCACCATTTTCTTTATGTTTTGAATGTGACAAAACAGATAAGGGTGTGGGTCAAGGAGGAATACCTGTTATGATGGTTGGTTTGAAGGTTGTGCACGCATTTTGACTTCTTGATCCAATGTTGATTGTGAGAGATTCCTTTTGGCTAGGAGGAACTACCTGAAATAGAAAACAAGACCACAAAAGAAGAGTTAAATAATATATGATAGTGGAATGCCTAGTGTATGCTAGATCCGGGAAGTGTGATACTTCCTAGAAGGTTGTCAACCCACTATTTTTATAAAACAAATATGAAATAATTGAAATATGTACATAAACAAATCTAGTGCTAGTATTATGATTTGGGTACCTTAGATCACTATCAATGTCGATCCAATTAAATACTAAAAACTATGTAGGTCAAGGTCTTTAGGTCAGGTTGCAGGTTGTTTAGTTGGTCTGTAGGTCACAGACAGGGTCTTAGCAGGGTTGGGTAAGGTGTTTGGGTTTTTTTGGTAGGTAGGTTAGTTTCTGCTTTACACATTGTTGGTAGGCATAGAGACTAGCATCATTCGGGTATCACCAACCACGATTAGGAAGAACTAATGAAGGTTATCAGTAACTGGCGTTGGTAGAGGCGGGCTAATAAAACTCAATAAGATCTGATTTTGGGGTTTGAGCTAAAGTCGGGAAAAATGACAGAGGGCATGCCGAGGTATATGGAGATCTAAGGAACACTTAGAGGTATGTCGAGGTCGGTATAGGTGGCTTCATGATGTGGGTGGAGGAATGGTTGAGTTTATAGAAAGAGGAATAGTGGGGCAAAGGAAATGCAAATAGAAAATGAAAACAAAGATGGAAAAAACCTTTAAAACATGACTAGGATGAAATAACACAAGTGATGAATGTACTTATTAATGTTGCAGGTCCAATGGATAGGTGGTGGAGATGATTGATTGGTGGGAAGTAGATTGGTACCATAGTGGTTCTTCTGGAATGTTACCATGAAATTGATACCTCCGGATCTGTCTTGATGTTGGCTATGGCTATTTGGATGTGTGAAAGAGATTTGGTTCTTTCTTGCATATAGATCTCCTCTTGCTCCCAAAATTTGAGAATGTGGCTAACCTCTCAAACCAAGTTACCAAAGTGAATAAATGGTAACCGATGATGGTTCTGGTTAACTGACATCGGTTAAGGTGGGATTCCCTATGTTTACTAAAAATGAAAGATCTTTCCATCATTTTGGCTAGATCTGTCCCTTTTTATTTATGGATTAGAATGGACGTTATCTTTGTATGAGTGGGAAGGTGGTTATAGGAATAATAGGCATTGATTTTTCAGGTTGAAATAAGTCTCTTTAATTCATGGAAACATGTTATGAATAGGTCTATGGTGAGGTGTCTAGGTGAGGTGCACATCCATTGAATTAAAGTAACTAAATTAAATTAATAAATGGGGTGAGGAAGGGTTATTAATTTAATTATAAATAATTAAATTAATATTAATGTGGGGTATAATGGTCATGGTTAGGTGAATGTGTTATAGTTGGTTATTTAAAAGAGGACCAAAGGGAGTGTGACCCAATTTTGGTGTCTACACATACAATATTTAGCTAAAATATATATAACAAAGAGTGATATATAGGGTTTGTAAAATTAATTATCTTACCTTCATAGGTCTAGACTGATTTTGGTCTAGAGACTAATCTAAATGGGTGTATTCTCTCGTGTGAGCTCTATGTCTTATTCTAGGATTTATAGATCTCAAGGAAAGAAGCACCCATGAAAGGAAAAGGTTGTCTAGGAACTTTTGTCCGATATGGGCGGTAGTGTCTATAAAAGGGCTTCAGTCTTGGTTCTTTATGTCTTGCTTCTTGTCACTTGCTATTTGTTGTAGGTCATGTCATGTTCGCTACAATATTATTGTGTCACATGTGTAGCTACAAAACAAACCCTAACTACCTGCACAATACTGAAGTGCACATTAGATGGAAAAATAGGTATATGTTTGTTGAGTCAAACTGACATCATGGTCACTCTAATGTGATAGTCAATGAGTGTTTCACTACATTTTAGACCTCATATAGTTCTTGTGGTGTGTGATTGAAATTGTGTCCCTTGAGCTAGGATTCCCCTGTTCTAGTCACACAAAGAATAGTGAGCTACAACTAATTTTTCCTAATGAAATAATGTGTGGTATAGAATTTAGAATATCCTCCCCTAATCAATGACTAATGTATCCCAAAATGTAGTCCATTGTGTTGTTCTTTGGTATGTAGTAGATATAGGATGATATCCCAATTTCCCCTTTAAATAGTTAGTAAGTTGTGTATATATATGGTTTATTTTCTTGAATTTACGTAGTGACACAAAAATATGACTATGTCGTGGAAATGAGATAAGAAAATACCCAAATCCAAACCAAACCGATGAAGAATAAAACAAGGAAAAGAGGACAAAAATGCCTAGAAAGACATTAGTGCCTAGATGGTACTATTATGTAAAGGTGGTATTTTCTTATACCTAGCAAAAATAAACACTACCAAATATAGGAAAAGGGATCGATGTGACTCGACCAACAATATGAAAATGATAGATAAAACACATGAGCATAACCAATCAATGAAAGAAAAGGACCAAAGAGGTGTCACCAGTGCCTAGTTTCCATACTTAGAAATCATGTATATAATAACATACTATGTTCGCATAGTTTTTCATTGTTTTTAAAGAGTGATGTTTTTTTTTCTTAGGTCATTAATGTCAAAAGGAAAGGGAAACTTGAAGTTTGATTGGTATTTTAAGTTGAGATTCTTTGTTCCTAGTGATGGTTCATGGTGTCTTGAGTCAGTTTGAGGGCTTGTAGAGGTGATGAAGAGTTTTGGCGATGCTATGATGATGTTATGAAATATTTTTAAGGTCATTGCAGGTGTGAAAGGTAGCCAAGGTGATGAGGTGGTCATATTTAGTGAAGAAAGCATGTTTCAAGTGCTTGTTTGTGAAGCCTAAGCAGGTATGGTATAGTATGATGAATTATAGGTATGTATGAGTTTTATGAGTAGGGTGGGATCATGGGGATCATGATTATGGTGTGATTAGAAACTCACAAGTGTCTTACAAAGTTTTTTCAAGTGTTAGATAGTGGTTTTAGGTATGTTCCTAGACCTAACCCTTAAGAAAGCATATCATGGTGTGGCGGAGTGAGTATTTATTGGCATATTTTTGTAAAGGTAAGAATTTTATATTGTTTTGTAGTTTGATATGATGGTGTAGTTCAATTTTCAAGTCTTAGTGACCAATATTTTTCAATATATTAATTTTTTACCAAAACCAAGTTGTGAAGGTGAGAAACTAAGGCTAAATATTGAATTTATGATGCTCGTTGGAGAGTGTATGATTTACATGGGGACATGACCTCCTAAATATATTTGAATAAGCCTATTATGAATATTTTCCAAGTGGAATGAAGTTGTTCGATCTTCAGGTTTTTATGAACAATCATTAAGAAGCCAAACATCTTTTTAACCCTAGCTTGGTAGTGGCTTGGGAGAAATTGGTTGTAGTGGCCCGAGAATTGATTATTTGAGAAAAATTGATGATTATATGTTGTAGAGGACTTCATATTTCTCCTCATGTGATTTATATTTTTAGTTGTGTGGGCCCCACTCTAAATTATAGCAAAATAGAAGGAGAAGTGAGCTTCATGGTGTCATCATCAATTTTTTTAGCAATAAGTCAGGGATGAAACACTTATTAGATGGATTTTATTAGTGTTGAGTCATTTTGGTGGTTAGTTCCTCCTTGTATGGTTGGTACTCTAATAAACTAGGGTTTGGTTCTCCTTTTCGGGTTGGTGCCTCACTAAATCTAGGGGTTGGTTCTCCTTTTTAGTAGGTGCTCTAATAAATTTTAAAAATGGCTATATAATTTTTTTAGTGGGTTTTCTTACCTTTTAGGGTTTCCCACTTAAAATTGGTGTACTTGTGTCCTTGTTTTCTCATGGCGCATGCTTGTGCGGTTGATTAATTTTTTTAAATCTATGTGTTTTTGAATAGTTTTGAATGATTTAAATGGTAATCTATGTGAATGTTTAAGAGAATGAAAGTTTTAATGGCTCACTTATTAACCCCCCACTAATTTTTCTTCCAATAATTAGTATTAGAGAATGGCGTTTAAAGCAAGCTTAACAAGCTTGAGGTGATCCTTTGAATCACAAGATGGCTAAGCATTTGAGGAGAGTGTCAATATATAAAATCAGCTGTCAAGAAGGATGAAGAAATAATCAAGGAGCTCAGAAGTCATCTATAGGTTGCAAGAGCAAGTTTAAGTTCAAAGGAAGAAGAGTGTAATTAGTTGAATTCCAAACTATGCCCTTACAAGTTAGTTTCAAAGTAGCGCTTATAATAATATTGACAATGAAGAGGCTTAAGTAGATTTGTATGTTGAATTAGTGTATCAAAGAATGGAGAATCTCAATTTGAATTAAAGAATCAACAAAATTTAATCTCAAGTTGAAGGATTGTCAATTGATCTCAAGACAAAAGAAGAATAACTTGTCAAACTCATTAAGGAGATAAAAACCCTAAAGGATAAATAAGGTGATTTCAGAAAAAAATGAATCATATTTGAGGTGTTTGAAGGAATAATTGGAGCAAGAATCCATCAAGGTTAAGTCTTATGGGAATTTGGATAGGATCATTATTTCCCTGGATGATATTTAATTAGTTAGAGGTTTGTTTGTGGCAAGACAGGATCTTGGGAAACCATAAAATGAGCATTTGAGATGATATAGAAAGTTGTGAAGCTGGTCCTAGTTCAAATGAATATAAAAAGAAGGATGCAAGTACAAGTAAGGTCAATATTAAGAATTCAAACTCTATGAGATAGCCTTGAAATTCTATGAGGTATGTAATTTTTCATGGTTATTATTATGCTTGACCTGGTTTTATTCATAGGAAAAAGAATGTAGAAGGTTAATCAGTAGTGTGTATCTATGGAGAAATGGAATAGATCACAAAATTCATAAAATAAGAGGTATGCATGAAATTTTTTTCCATAATTTTTAGCACAAGGGTCATATTACAAGATTTTTATTTCATGAATCATCAAGATAGTTATAGATGCCAAGGATAGTCAAATAGAGATCAAGATCAATCAAGGATGTTAAGAATATTGATCATGAAAATAAGGTCAAGAAGTTTTAACCAATATCAGTGATCCAAAAAATCATGTTTTTTAACACAATCTTGTATAGAGAAGAAGTGAATGAGAATGGAGTGATCATCAAGCCTAATGTGTCTAAGAAGATAAGGATCTTGGATAATATTTTTTTTTGACAAGATCTGTATTTTTTCATAATGTGCTTTATTATTTTTGTACTAAAAGGTCAAATGAAGGTGGTTAGGGTATGTTTTCATCTTGATTTACTCTATATCAATCATAAGATTTTGTCATTATCTTGGATTCATGTCGGGAGGTTAGAAGGTGTGTTATATAAATACTTTATGAGCTTGCAAATAGAATTTTTTTCTCCATAATTTGAAAAATTAAATTGTTAATAAGTTCCTATAAGAATTTTGTGTGTATCAATAAGGAATATGAAGGTATGCTCTATGTTAGATGTTATGTTCAAATGTGTTGATTCATGATTCATGACTTGTTATATCAACAAGAGGTATGTATATTTTCTAAAAGGTCCAGAAAGTACATGTTATTCAAGTAAGCATTTGACTATGCATGGAAGTTCCATGTATGTTTTTGTAGGATTAAGGGAATTTAAATAATTATATGAAGGAGGCATGATGATTATATCCAAACCTACTTGGATTCAGTTTTGATAATATAGTCATAAGGTATGTATGTTGCATTGATTTTCTCAAGAAGTTTACAAGACTATCGAGGTAAGTATGAATCTTGAAACTATTGTGAAAGGATGATTGAAAGATGGAGATTTAGATTGAAGGTATGTGAATATTCATGCAAACATGTTGTAAAGGTAAAGAATATGAGTTATGTTCTTATGATATTTTGAGAAAGAGTCTACAATACCTAGAAGTACTATAAAACAATCTAGAAGTGTGTTATATCCATGTATGTAATAAATTAGTGGTAAGTGACCAAGATTTGATGATGATGGCATGTAGAAGGCGAAGGTGGTACTTTGTGTTTATGTCTTAGAAGAAACTTGTTAATATGTGATGGAAGATGAAGGTTTGTGTTCTTGATGCCTAACAGATTACAAGGATTGTAGATAGGGTTCTATGTTTCTCATGTTGAATACTTAAAATAGTTGTGAGAAGGTTAGTAAGGACTTTAGTATGTTAAGTGTTTCATCAAACCATTTCATGTGCATGGAAGTTTTGAAACTCTTTTGAGCTTCAATAAAGTATGTATGTATTAATAATAAGGTTAAGCTTCATTCATGAAAATATGTTGTCATGATATTCAAGAAGGTTGTGAAGAATGGGAAGGACATTTGATAACTTGGAAAGTGTGAAGTGCTTTTGGTTGAGCTTGAGGATTGTTTTTTGGTCTAATATGAGATGAGAATATCATGATGTTTTGAAGACCTAGTATAATTCTGTGAGTAGGTATCTATAGTATAAGATTACAAATAGTATGAAAACCAAGGTGAAATTTTTTAGAGTGTTCATGGGATCATGATCAAGTGACAGATAGTTCTGAATTTGAAGAGAAATCTAGAAATATAGTAAATCTAAAATGCAGATTTGTAATCATGTTGAGTTGTTGAAGGTATACATAATATATTTATTAGTTTAGTTACATTAATGTTATTTGGTTGCCACATATAAGTTATTTGAGGACCTAATTAGGGTTATAAGGCTCTAATATAGGTGTGAAGGAGCTAAGACAATTATGAATGGACTTTAAAAGGCATGAAGAAGTATCATGGAGATAGGTTCTATGAAGATCAATTTTTTTATGGTATGGTTAATGAAGAAGGTATATTTTCATATGATGAGAAGTAAAAGTAGTATTTATTGACATCTAACCTTGAAGATCAGATGATTTAGTATGGAGTAATGTGGTATGACCTTAGTTAGGTCTATAATAATCTCTTACAATTTAAATAGTATGTTTCTTGTTTGAAGTCCTTGGTTACAAGAATATGTGGTTAGTTTGAGGTGTTGTATCAAGAATTTGGTTTGGAGACCTAGTAAATATATTGAAAGTAGTGCATATACAAGGATATTAGGTGTGATGGTTTCAAGATATAACAAAGTATGTATTCGCATTCCTTGTTAATGATTTTTAATGATATGAAGATACATGAAGTAATTCCTAATAAAGTTCGTTGAAGCTTGTTGTTTGTTTATGAGAGTAATATAAGTTTCTAGCAGTCATGAATGTGGTCAAGAATGAAAAGTGGTATAAGGTTCTGAGATACATTTTAATTCATCAGAAACTCAAGAGAATTAAATATGGTCTCAGTGGGTGTTTGATTATTATATACAAGGTATGAAAAGATTTATTAATGCAGTATTTCATATATCGTAATAAAGTGTTCATTTGATGATGTATTTTCTAAGGGGAGTACCTTGTTCTTGAATCTATGTTCTTGAGTTGCAAGTATGGAAGGTTTTCATTTAATAAGAGGTACTTACTTAGGAGGATTCAATAAGGAAGGCTAACAGTGAATATTTCCAGTCCCAAGCAAGTTAAATTAGAAATTAAGCACAAAGAATCATGATGACAAGGTTAAGGTATCTTGGTGATAAATTTCAAGGTTCGTAGATCTGGGTATAATTCTTTCAAATAGAATGAAAGACAATTATAAATACTTATGAGTGATGTTCCAATTAGATGAAACCTATAATGATGTTATAAGTTATTTGAAAGGTCCGAGTTTGAAGTTTGGCATAAGTCATCTCATGAAGGAACCTAGAAGTAACAATGATCTAGTCTTAGGAGGATAATCCATGTTTAAATATGTTGTATTTAGGTTTTATTGAATCAAGAGGGAAAGATAAGTAAGATTTTCAAGTTGTGAAGATATTGAAGGTAAAATCGAGTATGTGACAAGGAAAATTTTAGTGGTGAATTTTCGTAAACTTGTGAATATTAGGGATTTTGGAAATTTGAAATGGCTAATTTTTAGTAGTCGGCTCCCTCCCGATTCACCTAAAATTTCCACTGATAATTCATTTATAAGGGTGAATTCTCCTACTATTTATATGTTAAATTAACTTATGCATGTATTTCACCAATGTTTCTTATCATTATACCTCATCCAATAAAATTGCACCCTGCCAAATCGCCTTTACCACAAAACGTTTTTCAGAAATTCGCCATCGATTTGAAAGTCAATTTTGGAGACTCGCCACCCATTCTAAACTAATATTTTTGAGGGGGGTCTTAAAATTAACCCTGATATGTGATTTGTAAAATACTAAAAAAGGATTTAGGTGATATAAATATAGTCTAAGTATGTGTTTGAAGTATGGATCTATAGGTGCATTTTTAGAGGTCGGTAGGTTTTTTACGGTGTTGTATCAAGAAGGAATATGAAATATTGATAGTGGTTAGTTTGAAGAAATTAGTTATGTAACAGATTAAATGTACGGTCTCGATGAAATGAATGAGCTTCAAGGTAATTTGAAGGTTGTATAGTTAGTATCCAGCTATGTTTTTAATTCTAGTAGAGTATGTGATGGTGTGAATGGTCCGATAGAAGTATGAAAAGTCCTAGGAAAAGAAGGATAAGTTACTTAATATATTAGAGATGTGTAATAACTAGTGACATGAGAGTTTTAGGATTGTGATGATTATGAAGAGTTAAGTTTGTAGTATAAGGTCTCTTGGTGGAAGAGTACTTCAAGTAAGGGGGTCTTAGCTATGATCCTTGAGTAGATGATTTGTGACAAGAATGTGTGATTGACATGAAAATAGGATTGAACAGAGTTGTGTACGAATATATGATGACTTGATCAGACCTAGGGGTTGAAAATAAAAGGTGCAAGGTTTGGAAATGAGTTATTGTCTTTTCTTGGATATTGTAACAAAGTGGTACCTTATAGTCAATGACTCATGTGGAGTCAATTATAATTGTTTCTCAACTCAATAATGTAGGTAAGTAATTTATTTTGATGTTTTGCATTTGATTAAGGGGAGAAAATTTTCTCAAGAGTGTCAAAATCGTAGATGAAGAATTCAAGTTGATCTTGTCATGTTTGTTTGATGTTTCCAACCAAGTGGAGAGACCTTTGTGTTGTCAACGAGAGGTGTTTCATGTTAACAAAAAAATATCTCCTATTTTAGATTAGTGAAATGGAAATAAAGAAAATAATAAACTCTAATAATGAGAGGGTTTAAGGATACCTCTAGAAGATATGATGAGGGATACGAGTGCAAAATATCCTCCTCGCAACAAGCTTGATTACCTACACAATAAAGAGGAGATAGACACAAAAAATGGATTAGTATATACGATGGTGGGTTTCCTGACAATGTCAGCCCTGAGAAGTAAAAAACTTCCTAGGATGGATGTGAACTAAATTTGATAAAGGATAGATAAAATGATGATGGATAAACAATAAGATGTAACAAAATTTGAACTGAAACAAAGAAATTGAAATGAACTAGATAAGATAAAATGTAGATATGATAAAAGAAATGATGAAAAATGAACTAAACTCGATCGGTTGATAGCATCCCGATACTCCTAGGAACAATCAATGGAGACTAGGACAAAGTAAGCCAAAACAACCAAGAAAAAGGAATATCTAAAGGACTGGTCTCAAGCTAAGATGATGTAGAGGATATGGATCGATGAGGTTAGAAAGGATGTAATAAAATTAGTAGATCTCATAATAAAAGTAAAACTATTGATCTAGTTGATGACAACCGAGATGAATCGATGGAAAATGGGTATGGTAAAGATGATACATGAAGCAAAAAATGTGTATAATAGCAATATTGGGAGATTTAAAGGGTATTGGGATCAAAAATAGATGGTTGGTAGGATGGGAAATAGATAACGAGACATATATGATTGGTTTGATGAAAATTGTGCAAATTCAACGGTGAATAGGAAGAGATCTAGGGTTTGGTGGATGAAAATGGATAGGAAAAATGATCTACAGAGAGAGATTGATGATGGTTGACGCAAGGGATGAGCTCCAAGGTGACTAATAAACCTACAAATTTGATGCATAGGAGGGATGGGATGACAAAAGGGTCTCCAAGATAGCTCAAAATATCCAAAATATTCTAAGTGGAATGCAAGGTCTTCAAGATAGCTCTAAGATGATAGTAGCAGCTCTAAAGAGAAGGGAGAAATGTGGAAAATTCACAATAAAGATAAAGATCTCAAAATTTCATCCTCAAGAGAGGAGGGTATGGGCGTATTTATAGGGTCGAAGGGAACCCATAGACTATGGTGGTCCATTAATTTGGGCAGTGGAATGATATCCAACTCGATGAAAAATGGCCTAAAGAGCACGAGATAATGGTTTGAAGGTGTTAATGTGGGTTAGGGTTACTTAGGGAGAATAAAAATTAGTTGGGGGATAATAAATCATTAAATTAGGATAAATGTGAACCTAGGGATGATTAAAATTATGTTTAGAGGAGATAAAAGGTTTAAATGAGGGTTTATGGATAATAAATGTGATGTGGTTAGGAAAATATGATTAAGGATTAATTAAATGTGAATTAGATGAAATAAAATATATGATGCGATAAGATGGGAAAGTGAGAAATTTAGATAAATTGGATTTAAGAGGGAAAAGGGGAATTCAGATGGCAAGAGAGATATTTATGTGCAAGATGACAAAGGGGAGTGAACACGAGGTGAGGGACAAGGGATACCAAAATTTGGTGTCTAAATTTTTCCCTTTTGTTAATTGGTTTATGTTGGGCAAGACATGAGAAAAAATGAGAAGTGATGAAATATGATGGTTGAAGATGCATTCCCCTAAAACTAGGGATCGATAACATGAAGCGGAGTCAATCATGAGTTTGAAAGAGATAGATGAGGAAAAGGAAAAGGGGAAAGAGGAAGAGAAAATTATGAGATAAGATTTTCTATGTGGAGAGGGAGAAAGATAGGAATAAAAAAATATGGCAGAGATTTCAAAGTCAAAGCAGGAACAAAGTGTGTCCTCAATGGAGACGACAACAATGTCCTATGGACTTGTGAGTCGGTGAAAATCACTATAATATGGAGGGAGTCCAATGGGAATCCACTCGGATGGATGTGAAATCCATAGGACCAATGGGTCAAAGGAAGACATCAAAAATATGTGCAAACAAATGCAAGGATGGTCAGGACAAAGGTCATGATAAAAATGCAGGGCAAAGCGGATGCAATATACTTCATATATGAGGAATTAGAAATATGCATATGGTTAGGATGAAAATAAAATATTGATATAATGGCCACAATAGTGGACTTAGGATGGACACATAAGGATAGAGGAATAACTCGATCTGATATATGTGATGAAGATACATGATGAGATAGATAAGCTAAAAGATCTCGAATTGAGGCCAATGGGGCAAGGAAAAAGGTGTTATGTGGAATACATGAGTCAAAAAAGAGGAAGGAAAAATAAAATTATGGAGGATTTTAAGGAGATGATAAAATTAAGGTTTTGTCACCGGTGACCGAGATAGGGTTAACGGTGACTTGGTTAAGGTCGACGATGACTAGCTATTTACCGGTGACTAGAATGGTGCACCTATATAAGTGACATGTCATGATGCATAAACTCATTTGCACTACACAAATTTGATGATAAAGAGATCAAAGAGAGATTAAATAATGAAATATGAGAGATGGAGGAAAACAGAGGAGGGAGGAAATGCTAGAGGACTCGGAGAGTAGTTAGCATTGAAATCCTAGCCTCGTTTTTTATTTTTTATTGATATTTTTCGGTATTTAAAAATTTAAAAATTTTGGGGGCCAAGGTCCGGTCAACAAAGTGACTAGACCATTCTTTGTCAACCAAAGGAAAATTGGCGTTGACCCAAAGGGGGCCAACATCAACTAGGTAGGATCTGGATGATTTTAGATAAAATAGTAATTTGTGATTATTGAATGATGATGGGTGTTTGATGTGTTTGATTTTTGAAATCTAGAGATCATTTATACGTGAGAGACAAATTCCTTAACTTTGATAGGATGAAGGTGGATGTCACATAGGTTGAGTGGGACCACCTAAATGTAGTTAGATTGGGTGACTTTCACCATTATTAGAGAGTACAGAGGGATATAGGGATGATCATTTCTTTGATTGAGAGATGGGATCCTAGGACTAGTACATTTTGGTTCAGGACAGGTGAAATGATGGTCACGTTAGAGGAAGTGTACCATATAGGGTCAATGGATTCTTCAGGGAGCATGGATAGTGTGATGTAGCTGAGACATGATAGTGGGTTTGATCTTCATTTAACCTATAGTGGGTGAATGTTGTATAGATGGATTTGGATGGTAGAAATTTTTATGTATAGATTGGAGATAGAGACTAGTAGAGGCCTATCATAGATGTATAAACCTTTTGATGATATATATATATATATATATATATATATATATATATATATATTATTTTGTGATGTTCATTGTGTTGAGATGATTTTGATTAGATGTTGATTTAGATATTGGATAAATTGATAGATGGTATGATGATTATAGATGATGGATTGGATGTAGATTTTAGAGGTGATTACATGTAGATTAGGTGAAATTTTATTATATATGATGGATATTGATTTAGATGTTAGATGTGATGCTATGGGATGTTGATATTTAATTGGATGTAGATTATATGTGTAACATCCTCATTTTAGACAATAGAACAAGTCGATTTTTTTTTTTTTGATAAATGCATTCTGGTTCTAAATACATAATTTAGAACTCACAAATCAAATAACCATTCATATAACAGACAACCATATGCAGCTGTAATGACTCGGATTACTTCCGATCTATTCATTCCATGACTCGGTAATCTACCGATCTATTCATGAGTAAAAAGAGTTGGTGTTTTTAGATAACACTTTACTCTTGCGGTTCTCTTCCCTACTCTGGGATTCAGAATGCTCTGTCCAAGGAACCTAACTGAATAATCGTTACTATTATTCATCGGCATCTCATCCCTTAGACTAGGTGAATTAGGACAACGCAATCAGCAGCTTGCGATACTTTGGCCAAAGATTTGAAACATACTGTTTATGTCTCGTATTCCTTAACGGCATACTCGTCAATCTGGAATACGCCCTTCACCCCATTCTTATGTTATATAGAATGTCTTATTCTGACTACTGTCAGTCCTTCCTTTCACAACTGAATCACTCGGAGGCAGATTAACAAGGTGATAATGTTATATGGATGCCCACGAGGATTAGGGATATGGTGACATACTGGTTCAACCTTGTAGTTCAACCAGTGTGTCATGATACCCCGAATCTCCTAGGCAGCCTTATAACATGACCACGTTCTTAATCGGACCCTGAGTAACTCGTTCGAAAACTAAGTGTAAATCTTAGCGATCAATGCAAAGGGTGTCGCCATAAGTCACCTGCATTGTTGTATCTTCGAGAAGATCCTAATCTTCTCGGAGGTACAACCCTGCAGTTGACTTGTGTCGTCAACCTTTAAATCCGCCTCGAAAAGATCTACTTAATAACATGCGTTACGCACTTGAGTTTAAATTACTTTAAAGACTTTTCCCTAAGGTTAGCCTTTCCCGATCCCTGGATTCTTCGTCTTAAGACGACCTTCCTCTATAAAGCCCATTACATGGTAGAGGTATTAAGGTCAAGCTCTCATCAAGGAGTCATTAGAATACACCTGATTCTAAAACAACAGAATTGGACAATATCTCATAACCTTCACATGAGATTGCCATCTGAACTCCATTTGATTATATCAGTTCTCTTAACTGAATTTATATCATACTTATTAGTATAAGGATGTAAATGATTAAGAATCCAAATAAGTGTTGTCCTGTCATATTCAAGACTAGGGATCAGTAATTTAATTCAACTTGTTTAGCGTTCTGCTTAGGTTCATTTTAACCTATCTTTTAGAAAGACAATTGTTTAAATTAAAAATTGCTTTTGCTAGAACAATAAGATCTGCTAAACACTCATATGAATTCAACCGCTTTTCTTGTAAGCTTTCATTGTCAATCACAAAAACATCCAAATTACACAAAGATAACCTTGCCACTCAGGTATATAAACCGAAAAGGTCAACTATCAGAAAATAAGAATACAACACAAGTATCAAATACTTATTTCCATTCCTTTCAGAACTATACAATTACATTTTATGCAAACAACATACTTGATACAATGCTTAACGGAAAAGAAACTCTTTCCACATATAGTACATTTATAAAATCAAGCTGTAATTCATTATAAACAATTAAATAATCTGATCATCCTGTCAGATCTGCATTGCTTTTACCACTTATGGCAACCATCTGCAAAAATAGTCAACATGAGTCAGTTCGATGAACTGAGCATGATAAGCACTAACTTTTAAAACAATTGCAATCCATCAATTGTTTTCATTAAACACCCTGTTTAAATGAAATCAATAATCCAAACAAGTAAACATGATTCAGACTATGCCTTTGTAATCCAAAATGACTACAAATATGTAACTTTATCATCGTTACAGAATAGTCCTAAACACTTCTCAAATATTTCATCGAATATTAAGAATCAAGGAACGAATGTGCACAAACAATCATTGAATCCAAAATCACAACATTGGACAGATCGTTTCATTCATCCAAAAAGGAAAATATCATAACAATTCGTGATTCTACCAATATGTTACAAAACAATTCCCACTATTAGACAGATATCAACAAATATTAAATAACTGAAGAGAAAGAAACATATCATTCATACTTCCTTTCACATAAGTTCATTACTGTTCTGTCTCCACATATGAAAAACATTCAACCAGTATGTATATGAACAAGTCCGACAAGCCACAGGAAGAATCACTATTTTAAATCAAGAAATAAAACACAGCAAAACTCCTGTACAGCAGCTAACACATCAACAATCCCATATATCAACCTTAAGCCCAATACTAGTTCCTTTTATACACAGTATGGCTTTTCGACACAAGTTGAAATCAAGGAACTTTTAGCATAACGCTGTAAACAACAGACTTCATTGCATTAAGCAATTTGAGGTTTCCTAAAGACTATGCCAAGACGACCACACAATAATTCCGAAACATGCTCAGTCTCAATCGGACTGAAGTAAACGGAAAGGAACATAGCATATCTATTCTCACCAGGGCGCATTCAAACCTAAGTATGGTATTCACGACTCACTTCAACAGAGCCAGGATACAAGATAATCATTCATACTCAAGGAACAGTGACAAAATGACAGTGTCCCAAAAATCAGATTCAATAAGGTTCAAATAAACAGATACCTTCCAAAAGTTCATATGAATCCGAACAACAATAAAACAAATAATTGCATACGATTACATCCGAGCCCAACAATGGAGCTTATTTAAACATCAGGCAAGCAAATCCGACATCAATTCAAAACAAGAATCCGATACTTACCCTTGCCAATCTTTTACACAAATTTGCACAGATTGAAGACGTAAATATACACCTAAAGAATCTGTATCACAAAATCCTTGCGACACGAAGGAATCTTATCAAAATAACAAAGATCGAAATACATGTTATTCCCTTAAGTCACTGGCACAACAATTACCATCATTCAATTATATTCAACCTGAACAGCGGTTCAAATATAAATATAAATCATTCAATCGACTCCTCAGAGTCGTTCAGGTTACAACAATTATAAATCTATATATACACATTGCATACTGTTAACGGGTTTATACCCATAACCGAGGAACCCAACAACAGTGTAAGATAAAATTAGTTGATGAATCCTTCTATGCCATCTATGGCAAGCATTCAGAACAAATCAAGTGTAAGCAAATCAAATACCCATTTCATAGCAAGGAATTCAACTGAGCCTCGTCAAAACTCTCGAACAGCTTACACAAAAGAAATGCAAATGCATACCCAAGGAGTCTATATCCATTATTTATTACAAATAACAGAGGTCAAAAGACCTGTTACCTCTACAAGACTTCCATGAAATTCAATTAACAAAACTCAAGGATGAATCTATATTCTCAGCAGTGGATAGTAATATACGACTCATTCAGAGGACTCCACTGAGTCGTTCAAATAAAATATAAATATCTCAATATTGTATACAATTAACGGTTAAACCCTCGTTACCACAATAACAAGGAAAACAACTTCCACTAGGTCGAAAGACTATGGTAACACAATAGTTACTGTTCCCAAACAAATTAGAAGAAAAATGAAACCCAAAAAGTATCATTAGCCACCTGTCACCAAAAACCACGATAGAGCTTCCAAAGGATCAATATAACTCGATCAATCATACAATATCCATCAAGTATCCCTTCATACGCTTCCACAACAAGAAACGGCGACAAAAATCGACAACATAACAAAGGCCTATACCTAACATAGGTATATTCTATGGGCTCTCGCCAAAAAGCCGAGCATTCATACTTAATATATATATATATATATATATATATATATATATATATCTCACATATTTAAGTTTTAATGAATACACAAAGAAATAGAGCCACAATTCGAATTTAATAAACACCCATCAAGGGGAAATTGAAAAATCGAACTGTAAGAGATACAAAGACAAAAATCAAACAAGACCTCCATAGAAAATCATCTATTTTCTCAAAACATTTGAACAGAGTTGTTCTAATGAAATCACTTGAAAGACAGCAAGATTTTTAAAGGTTAGGGCCTAACATGCCTGGATTTTTGCTCAAATTTCCAAAGCAGACCACTGGAAGAGCTCAGACTTCCTTTTCCTTTTCCAAGTTAGAGCGACCAACAAAATTTTGCTATCTCCATGGCATATATATTCTCCTTGCCAGAGAAAAGAGCTAGATAATCTCATACTTGCCATGCAACACAAAGAAGACTGGTGCGAAGAACCAGTGAACAGGCAGAGAGAAACCCGAAAATCGCGACAAGCCAAACAAACCAACAAACTTCCTGTTTGCATGCCTTCTCGCGAGTTCCGAGCTCGACTACCGAGAATATTGAATGCAATTAAACCAACTTTCCCGCTAAAACTCCACTTCCACCGACCGCCAGAATTGGCGATAGTCAAACAAAATCCCAAGTCCATTTCCAGTTTTGGCGAACTGCCACGTCGGCTTAGTTTAGCTGTTGCTAAAACCTCCGCCAAAACCTGTCCTTCATCCTTATCCCATGCATTAAATGTCATAGAAAATGCCGCCCATGGTTCGCACCCCTCCATAGGCCCCTTTACATTCTTGCTCATAGTTAGGTTAGTATCTTAGGTTAGAATTTAGGTTAATACCTAATCTAACTTCCATAACATAGATACTAACTTAGGACATTAACACATAGCCTAGGTCTAGGTTAGATTGACACTAATCTAACCCCTAGGTTAGGTTTAGTCTTAGGTTACTAATCATTTAATAATTCCAGTTAGGTCTACATTCTGTACACTCAGAAAAGACCTATATCATACCTTCTTGAACAGGTTAGCTCTGCTCGCTCGCGTAATCGTATGTAACCAAATTATTACCTGGTCCACGATCGAGACCTTCCAGATATTCTTCGATATCGGGAACCAATCCATTTCACTTGATCAGCCTGAGTCATACTCCTGACTAGCTTATTCAATGCTGCTAAACCTTGCAACCTGTTCAAGGTCTGTGATTTTAATTCATCATGAACAAACTTAAAGCATTACTTGGATCAATTCCACTGATCCAAGACTAGATCTTATAGATGGATAACTCTATAATTTATTCCGAGATCAGATTAAACTCAGATACAAAATGAAATAGATAAAAGAGTCTAATCACATTCTGACTCAGTCAAGATCTGCAATCTGCAAAGACAATACAGTACATATCAAGCATGATTTCTAAATCGAGGAACACATCCTTATACAAGAAATCACATATCAACACTTGTATGCTCAGGAGAAAGTAACAACAGTTCAGGGTGTTACATGCTTCCCTCCTAAAAAGATTCATCGTCCCGATGAATTACATATTTAAATTAACCTTCAGGTCAATCAATTTATCAGTACACAAATAATGTGCCTATTTCATATTTGAATAGTTCCAAAATCAATGTCACAACACATTTTATTCAACCTGAATAAAGTCTGCCTTCATCTGGCTTTCATAAATACTTAAAAACAATAAGTTCATAAAAGTATGTTTTGTCAACAGATTTCATTCTGTTGAAAAAGAGAAGGAAAAGCAATTTTCATCTCTTCCAGATTTTCCCAAGTTGCACTTTCTTCGCTAAACTGGTCCCACTGGACCTTACATTGCTGTATATCATGATTTCTTAAATGCAAATGGCGAGTTTCCAGCACTCGTGTGGGTTTAACCACGATTATTCCTGGGTCTTGGACCTGCAAGGAATTCCAATTTAAAACATGTGACAGATCTGAAACATATTTCTTAAGCAAAGAAATATGGAAAACATCATGCATGCGAGATAAAGTAGGTGGCAATGCTAAACGATAAGCTACAGGATTGATTATTTCGACAATTTCGAAAGGTCCCACAAATCGAGGTGACAACTTGGTAGCCTTGCCAAAAGTTATAGAACTCTTTCTGGGTTTAACACGAAGGAAAACCTTATCACCAAGCTCAAACCTTTTATCAACCCGCTTAAGGTCAGCATAGCTCTTCTGTCTATCCGCTGCTTCCTTTAATCATTCACGAATCAGCTTAACTTGCTGTTCCATTTCTGTGAGAATCTCTGGTCCAATTACCACTCTATCCTCAACACTATCCCAACTAACAGGAGTTCTGCACTTTCTTCCATAAAGTGCTTCAAATGGTGCCATTTTGAGAGATGAATGATAAGTGTTGTTGTATGCGAACTCAACTAATGGAAGATACTCTTCCCATTTATACTGTTGATCCATGCAATACATCCGCAACATGTCCTCCAACACTTGATTTACTCTTTCAGTTTGTCCATCCGTTTCCGGATGATATGCAGAACTGAAGTTTAGTTTTGTTCCAAGAGCTGTATTAAGCGTTTGCCAAAACCTTGACGTCATTCTTGGATCTCTGTCAGATATAATCAATTCTGGTACACCATGCAATCTGAAAATTTCGTGCACGAATCTTTTGGCTAGCACTGGTGAATCATCCTTTAGATTTCCAGCGATGAAATGAGCTACCTTAGTCAGTTTATCTACAACTACCAGGATAACATCATGTTTATTCCTGGACATGGGTAGTCCTTGTACAAAATCCATGGTTATTACTTGCCATTTGTACTGCGGTATGCTATGAGGATATAGCAGTCCAGCAGGGTGCATATGTTCTGCCTTCACCCGCTGACATTCCAGACAATGAGTCACAAAATTAATCACATCCTTTTTCATACCTTTCCAAAAGTATTGCTGTTTCAAATCAGCTAGCATTTTTGTGATACCTGGGTGTCCAGAGAAAGGTGAATTATGAAATTCAACTAACAACTTCTTTCTCAATTCATTCTGCATAGGTACATATACCCTGTTTTCATAACGCAAGATTCCTTCATTATCAAAATGAAAACCTTTATACCTTATATCCTTAGGTTCTCGCAAAGAAGCCGCTTTTACTTTGCCGAAAGTATGCATCTAATTTGAGGCACTTTTACCTCGTCTTTAAACTGAGTTCTTAATGTTATAAGAGCAGAAATGTGCCTCCTACGACTTAGAGCATCAGCTACTCTATTCTCCTTCCCTTTGATATAGCTTATATCAAAGTCATATTGTGATAAAAATTCTAACCACCTTCTCTGTCTGGCATTCAGATTGGGCTGAGTAAAAATATATTTCAGTCCCAAGTGATCAGTTTTCAACTCAAAAGGTTTCCCAAGTAAGTAGTGTCTCCAGACTTGAAGTGCATGAACAATGGCAGCAAGTTCCAAATCATGAGGGGCATAATTCAGCTCATGTATCTTAAGTTTTCTACTTTCATAAGCAATGACTTGATCATTTTGTAGCAAAACACCTCCAAGGCCTTCCCCAGAAGCATCCGTTACAACAGTAAAATTCCCATTAGGGTCTGGTACAGCTAAAATAGGTGCAGAAGTCAACTGGTCCTTCAGACTTTTGAAAGCTGCTTCGCACTTGTCATTCCACATGAATTTCTTATCCTTCTTTTGTAAAGAAGTTATTGGTGCAGCTATTTTAGAAAAATCCTTTACAAATTTTCTATAGTAACCTGCAAGACCCATGAAGCTTCTTACTTCATGTACATTCTTTGGCGCAGGCCATTCAGTTATTGCCACTATTTTTGAAGGATCTACAGCAATTCCTTCTTTACTTATGACATGACCCAAATAGTGAACTTCTGAATCAAAGAAAGAACATTTGGATAACTTACCATACAACTTCCTCTTTCTCAAAATTCCCAAAACTATCTTCAAATGCTCATTGTGCTCCTCAACGCTTTTAGAATAAATGAGAATATCGTCCAAGAATACAAGTACAAACTTGTCCAGGTATTCTTGAAAAATATTGTTCATTAAATTCATAAAGGCTGCAGGTGCATTAGTTAACCCGAAGGGTAGAACTGTGAATTCATAATGTCCGTACCTTGTTCGGAAAGCTGTTTTATGAATGTCTTCTTCTTTAATCCTTAACTGATGATAACCAGATCGAAGGTCTATCTTAGAATAAACTGCTGCTCCACGCATCTGATCAAACAGATCATCGATCCTTGGAAGTGGATATCGGTTCTTGATTGTTGCTTTGTTCAACATCCGATAATCAATACACAGCCTTAGTGTTCCATCCTTCTTTTTCACGAATATTACAGGCGCTCCCCAAGGTGAAACACTTGGTCTAATCAATCCTTTAGACAAAAGCTCTTGTAACTGTGCCTTAAGCTCGACTAACTCAGTAGTAGTCATCCGATAAGGTGCTTTGGAAATAGGTTCCGTTCCAGGCTTGATTTCAATGGTAAAGTCAAATTCTCTCTTGGGTGGTAACCCTGGTAATTCCTCAGGAAAAACATCCCTGAAACCTTGTAAAAGAGGGAACTGTTTCATTAAATCATCATCTTCTTCTGAAGATTCAGATATCTTTACCGCATAAAGGGTACATCCTTTATTTTTAGCCTTTTTAAGCTGCATAGCTGACAGTCTTCTAACTGAAATTTCCCGTTTCACACCTTGAATCTCTGCTGATTCTAGCTGATCATCTAAACATTTTATGTTCTTTTCATAGCAATCTACCTTTGCTTTATGGTCAGCTAACCAATTGACACCGATGACAATGTCATACGATCCCAAAGGTGCAACATAGAGATCAACTTCCGTGGAAAAGTTAGGTAAGTCAAGGACTGCCCCAAAAAGACACTCACTCACTGTATGAACAGAGTTATTACCATACTCTACAGTCCAAGATTTATCCATTTTTCCAGCTTTTCTTTTAAGTTTAGAAGCAAGTTTATTAGAAATAAAACATTCAGTAGCTCCCGTATCAAAAAGAATAGTGACAGGTATGCCGAATAACTTACCCGGAACTTCTATAGGTGTCACTTGCTTTTCAGCTTGCTTGTCCGCTCGGCAAAGCATGTATCTTATGCTTTGCTGATTACGATCATCCTTCTTCAAAGGGCACCGATTTGCGTAGTGATCTTTACCACAATTGTAGCAGCCTTCTCCTACAGTCCCTTTTAGGCTCAAAGTTGCCTCCCGTTTTGTAATTGTCACGCTGTCCTCCATAGGGCTTCGCCATTATTATAATTTTTAGCAAAATTATCCTTACGTTTCAGCAGCTTATTTACTCGCCTTTGCTTTCTTATTGTTATCTCCTGAAACTTACTCTTGTTTCCAAACTTTTTCCACGGTCCTTTTCAGGTGCAAGAGAGGTTGAAGAAGGGTTTTGCAGCCTTCTTCCGCACTTCCTCCTTATGAGCGTAAATAGCCTTTAATTTCTATTCTTGCCTAATGGCCTTTTCAACAACTCCTTCCATAGTGGTTGGACCGTGAACATCGACCTCTCCCCTATCACGGGATTCAATCCCATGATGAATTTCCATATTCTCGAACTTTTTTCAAATTGATATCTTTGCGGTACATACTTAAGGAGTTTTGTAAACCGCTCCCGTAATCTGGCCATTACTGTTAGCTTCCTTGAGCTAAGTTCTGAAATTCGTCATTTTCTCGATCATAGAAAAGTTGTGGCAGCCAACGTTGCCTAAAATAGCCTTTAAATTGATCCCAAGTAATATTGGTCTCATCAATGTTTAGTTCACTTTACGGCTATCCCACCACGAAGATGCTTTGTGGGAAAGCCGATAGGCTCCCCAAATAGCTTTGGTTTCCGAAAAGTCCCTTATTGTAAAGTAATTCTCCATTTCACTGAGCCGTTCTCACTCCATCTCCTAATGTGGTGCCATCATACTTAGGTGGACTTATCCTTTTATATCATTAGTGAGTTCTCACGCTAACTGCCTTTTTGTTTTCTGGTTGGACAGGTGCATTCACAGCATTAACATCAACACCCATATTGGGGTTGTCCTCAGGAGGTGGCTGATTATTATTATCAGCTTCTTCATCCTCCTCATTTCCCATCACCTGCTGTTCCAATACAGCTAAGCGATCTCTTGTGTCCAACAGGGCAGCAAGGATCTCATCAAGTTTCTGGGTTGTTGCCGCTCCTCCTTCAGGTGGAGCATTACCCGCAACGTTCCCCCTTGTTCTAACCATTTTCTGTTACAAGAAAAATTCAGGTTTTTATCAGATTATGGACTCAATAGGTCCAAGAGCTGCAACCTTCAGCTCTGATACCAAGATGTAACATCCTCATTTTAGACAATAGAACAAGTCGATTTTTTTTTTTTTTTTGATAAATGCATTCTGGTTCTAAATACATAATTTAGAACTCACAAATCAAATAACCATTCATATAATGCATAACCATATGCACTGTAATGACTCGGATTACTTCCGATCTATTCATTCCATGACTCGGTAATCTACCGATCTATTCATGAGTAAAAAGAGTTGGTGTTTTTAGATAACACTTTACTCTTGCGGTTCTCTTCCCTACTCTGGGATTCAGAATGCTCTGTCCAAGGAACCTAACTGAATAATCATTACTATTATTCATCGGCATCTCATCCCTTAGACTAGGTGAATTAGGACAACGCAATCAGTAGCTTGCGATACTTTGGCCAAAGATTTGAAACATACTGTTTATGTCTCGTATTCCTTAATGGCATACTCGTCAATCTGGAATACGCCCTTCACCCCATTCTTATGTTATATAGAATGTCTTATTCTCGACCACGTCACCCTTTCTTTCACAACGGAATCACTCAGAGGTAGATTAACAAGGTGATAATGTTATATGGATGCCCACGAGGATTAGGGATATGGTGACATACTGGTTCAACCTTGCAGTTCAACCAGTGTGTCATGATACCCCGAATCTCCTAGGTAGCCTTATAACATGACCACGTTCTTAATCAGACCCTGAGTAACTCATTCGAAAAATAAGTGTAAATCTTAGCGATCAATGTAAAGGGTGTCGCCATGAGTCACCTGCATTGTTGTATCTTCGAGAAGATCCTAATCTTCTTGGAGGTACAACCCTGCAGTTGACTTGTGTCGTCAACCTTTAAATTTGCCTCGAAAAGATCTACTTAATAACATGCGTTACGCACTTGAGTTCAAATTACTTTAAAGACTTTTCGCTAAGGTTAGCCTTTCCCGATCCCTAGATTATTCTTCGTCTTAAGACGACCTTTCTCTATAAAGCCCATTACATGGTAGAGGTATTAAGGTCAAGCTCTCATCAAGGAGTCATTAGAATACACCGATTCTAAAACAATGCATTGGACAATATCTCATAACCTTCACATGAGATTGCCATCCGAACTCCATTTGATTATATCAGTTCTCTTAATCGAATTTATATCATACTTATTAGTATAAGGATGTAAATGATTAAGAATCCAAATAAGTGTTGTCTGTCATATTCAAGACTAGGGATAGTAATTTAATTCAACTTGTTTAGCGTCTCGCTTAGGTTCATTTTAACCTATCTTTTAGAAAGACAATTGTTTAAATTAAAAATTGCTTTTGCTAGAACAATAAGATCTGCTAAACACTCATATGAATTCAACCGCTTTTCTTGTAAGCTTTCATTGTCAATCACAAAAACATCCAAATTACACAAAGATAACCTTGCCACTCAGGTATATAAACCGAAAAAGGTCAACTATCAGAATAAGAATACAACACAAGTATCAAATACTTATTTCCATTCCTTTCAGAACTATACAATTACATTTTATGCAAACAGCATACTTGATACAATGCTTAACGGAAAAGAAACCTCTTTCCACATATAGTACATTTATAAAATCAAGCTGTAATTCATTATAAACAATTAAATAATCTGATCATCCTGTCAGATCTGCATTGCTTTTACCACTTACGGCAACCATCTGCAAAAATAGTCAACATGAGTCAGTTCGATGAACTGAGCATGATAAGCACTAACTTTTAAAACAATTGCAATCCATCAATTGTTTTCATTAAACACCCTGTTTAAATGAAATCAATAATCCAAACAAGTAAACATGATTCAGACTATGCCTTTGTAATCCAAAATGACTACAAATATGTAACTTTATCATCGTTACAGAATAGTCCTAAACACTTCTCAAATATTTCATCGAATATTAAGAATCAAGGAACGAATGTGCACAAACAATCATTGAATCCAAAATCACAACATTGGACAGATCGTTTCATTCATCCAAAAAGGAAAATATCATAACAATTCGTGATTCTACCAATATGTTACAAAACAATTCCCACTATTAGACATATATCAACAAATATTAAATAACTGAAGAGAAAGAAACATATCATTCATACTTCCTTTCACACAAGTTCACTACTGTACCGTCTCCACTTATGGAAAACATTCATCCAGTATGTATACGAACAAGTCCGACAAGCCACAGGAAGAATCACTATTTTAAATCAAGAAATAAAACACAGCAAAACTCCTGTACAGCAGCTAACACATCAACAATCCCATATATCAACCTTAAGCCCAATACTAGTTCCTTTTATACACAGTATGGCTTTTCGACACAAGTTGAAATCAAGGAACTTTTAGCATAACGCTGTAAACAACAGACTTCATTGCATTAAGCAATTTGAGGTTTCCTAAAGACTATGCCAAGACGACCACACAGTAATTCCGAAACATGCTCAGTCTCAATCGGACTGAAGTAAACGGAAAGGAACATAGCATATCTATTCTCACCAGGGTGCATTCAAACCTAAGTATGGTATTCACGACTCACTTCAACAGAGCCAGGATACAAGATAATCATTCATACTCAAGGAACAGTGACAAAACGACAGTGTCCCAAAAAATCAGATTCAATAAGGTTCAAACAATACAGGATACCTTCCAAGAGTTCATATAAATCCGAACAACAGTAATAAGTCAAATAGTTGCATACGATTCCATCTGAGCCCATCAACGGAGCTTTATAAAAATCAGGCAAGCAAATCTGATTACTGAATTCAAAACAAGAATCTTTTGTACCCTTGCCAATCTTTTACACAAATTTGCACAGATTGAAGACGTAAATATACACCTAAAGAATCTGTATCACAAAATCCCTGCGACGCGAAGGAATCTTATCAAAATAACAAAGATCGAAATACATGTTATTCCCTTAAGTCGCTGGCACAACAATTACCATCATTCAATTATATTCAACCTGAACAGCGGTTCAAATATAAATATAAATCATTCAATCGACTCCTCAGAGTCATTCAGGTTACAACAATTATAAATCTATATATACACATTGCATACTGTTAACGGGTTTATACCCATAACCGAGGAACCCAACAACAGTGTAAGATAAAATTAGTTGATGAATCCTTCTATGCCATCTATGGCAAGCATTCAGAACAAATCAAGTGTAAGCAAATCAAATACCCATTTCATAGCAAGGAATTCAACTGAGCCTCGTCAAAACTCTCGAACAGCTTACACAAAAGAAATGCAAATGCATACCCAGGGAGTCTATATCCATTATTTATTACAAATAACAGAGGTCAAAAGACCTGTTACCTCTACAAGACTTCCACGAAATTCAATTAACAAAACTCAAGGATGAATCTATATTCTCAGCAGTGGATAGTAATATACGACTCATTCAGAGGACTCCACTGAGTCGTTCAAATAAAATATAAATATCTCAATATTGTATACAGTTAACGGTTAAACCCTGTTACCACAATAACAAGGAAAACAACTTCCACTGGGTCGTAAAGACTATGGTAACACAATAGTTACCTGTTCCCAAACAAATTAGAAGACAAAACGAAACCCAAAAAGTATCATTAGCCACTGTCACCAAAAACCACGACAGAGCTTCCAAAGGATCAATATAACTGATCAATCATACAATATCCATCAGTATCCCTTCATACAGTTTCCACAACAAGAAACGGCGACCAAAAATCGACAACATAACAGTGGCCTATACCTAACACAGGTATATTCTATGGGCTCTCGCCGAACAGGCCGAGCATTCATACTTTATATATATATATATATATATATATCTCACATATTTAAGCCAGAATGAATACACAAAGAAATAGAGCCACAATTCGAATTTAATAAACACCCATCAAGGGGAAATTGAAAAATCGAACCAGAAGAGATACAGTACCAAAAATCAAACAAGACCTCCATAGAAAATCATCTATTTTCTCAAAACATTTGAACAGAGTTGTTCTAATGAAATCACTTGAAAGACAACAAGATTTTTAAAGGTTAGGGCCTAACATGCCTGGATTTTTGCTCAAATTTCTAAGGCACCACTGGAAGAGCTCGACTTCCTTTTCCTTTTCCAAGTTAGAGCGACCAACAAAATTTTGCTATCTCCATGGCATATATATTCTCCTTGCCAGAGAAAAGAGCTAGATAATCTCATACTTGCCATGCAACACAAAGAAGACTGGTGCGAAGAACCAGTGAACAGGCAGAGAGAAACCGAAAATCGCGACAAGCCAAACAAACCAACAAACTTCCTGTTTGCATGCCTTCTCGCGAGTTCCGAGCTCGACTACCGAGAATATTGAATGCAATTAAACCAACTTTCCCGCTAAAACTCCACTTCCACCGACCGCCAGAATTGGCGATAGTCAAACAAAATCCCAAGTCCATTTCCAGTTTTGGCGAACTGCCACGTCGGCTTAGTTTAGCTGTTGCTAAAACCTCCGCCAAAACCTGTCCTTCATCCTTATCCCATACATTAAATGTCATAGAAAACGCTGCCCATGGTTCGCACCCCTCCATAGGCCCCTTTACATTCTTGCTCATAGTTAGGTTAGTATCTTAGGTTAGAATTTAGGTTAATACCTAATCTAACTTCCATAACATAGATACTAACTTAGGACATTAACACATAGCCTAGGTCTAGGTTAGATTGACACTAATCTAACCCCTAGGTTAGGTTTAGTCTTAGGTTACTAATCATTTAATAATTCCAGTTAGGTCTACATTCTGTACACTCAGAAAAGACCTATATCATACCTTCTTGAACAGGGTTAGCTCCTGTTCTGCTGCAGAATCGTATGTAACCGAATTATTACCTGGTCCACGATCGAGACCTTCCAGATATTCTTCGATATCGGGAACCAATCCATTTCACTTGATCAGCCTGAGTCATACTCCTGACTAGCTTATTCAATGCTGCTAAACCTTGCAACCTGTTCAAGGTCTGTGATTTTAATTCATCATGAACAAACTTAAAGCATTACTTGGATCAATTCCACTGATCCAAGACTAGATCTTATAGATGGATAACTCTATAATTTATTCCGAGATCAGATTAAACTCAGATACAAAATGAAATAGATAAAAGAGTCTAATCACATTCTGACTCAGTCAAGATCTGCAATCTGCAAAGACAATACAGTACATATCGAGCATGATTTCTAAATCGAGGAACACATCCTTATACAAGAAATCACATATCAACACTTGTATGCTCAGGAGAAAGTAACATGATTCTAGTGGTGTTACAATATGTGGATTAGATATGATTAGATATGGATGATTATGCTATTGATATATGTGATGTGGGATTAATGTGATGGATGGAGAGAAAATATTTGATGAGCTAGAGAAGATATATGTGTAAAATATGATGAGTAGGAAAATAATACACTTTGGATTTGAAGTGTTAGCTAGGAAAATATAAGAGGATTAGATTAGATTAAATGTAGAAGAATGGGACACAAATTATCTTAAATCGACCAAAAATTACACTTTTTCATGGTAAGTAGCGTAAGGAAAAGATATGTTTTGACCAGACTAGGGAAAATGTGAAAAATAACTAGAAAAAATGATGAACTTGCATCTAATAGTAGGTATTAACACATAATTAATGATAGTTATTCATACTTAAGAATGTATGGAAAAGATGGGAAGTGTGCTTATAGACCTACTATCAACACAATGAAAGGGTTGTAGATGTAACTTGTATGAGGAAAATAGGTTCTCATTAGGTGGTTGTCCTAGGTATATGCCCTAGATCTAGGTAATATGGTGTAAAGTGATCAATGCAGAAATTTTGTTATCGATGATAAATTTTATTGATGCAAGAAAATTTCTTAGGATGTTTTCCTTGAAATTTTTTTCTTTTTTCTTTTGAGATTTTGATGGTTGATCAATGCGGGAATCCTTTTCCTACCATGATAAAATATGGTAGTCATCCTTCAAGGGAGTGTTCTACATTTATGCTTTTTTTATATATATGGAAGGATGTATAATAGTTATCCTTCAAGGAGTAGTCCATACTTTTGATAATTTTCTTTAAATGAAAATTTTTCCTACAAAGGAGTAGTTTGTCTCTTGGATATGATAGCTTTCATCTAAGCATCCAAATTTTTAACTATTTATAATAGAACTTGGGATAGCCAAGTAGACCACTTGGGGAGGGGATATAAGATATACAAGTGACACCTATGGACCCTTATCATGGTTCCAGTAGGTAGATAAGAAGGAGATGGAGGTAATGATTGTGGGTTTCCCACCAAAAGGAGGAAATTTTCCATGAGGAATATGCTATGGGTAGAGTCGTGGTGCCCATATTCAAGGTCACATATAAGAAAGTGATGGTAGACCACATAATTTCAAATCATTACAATAGATATGGAAATGTTAATGGTGGGGATAAGATTGTTGATATGACTAAGAGCACATTGGTAAGTATGTTAACAGTGGAAAGGCCGAAAGTGCAAGGTGTTGAGAGGTTCCATTTCTATTTTACCATCAAGAGAGGGGAAATGATAGGAGCTAGACCCATACTTATGTATGATAATGTATGGTCCAATCTAGTTGGGAGAAATCTTTCCATGCTGACTCCTTTCTAGAGTAGTGAAGTTATGATTTTCTTTTAAGATTAAATCACCAATATTAAAGTCATTTTCTTTGAGATGTTTATTAAAATAAATTTTGATACACTCATAATATAGATGATGATGTTGAAGATATATTAAGTGACGATTGTCTAACAATTCAAGTTATGTTAGACAATCCTAACCATAGTCCTTGTCAAAGATGAAGTCACAAAAAGAAATGTGCAAAGATGGGATTTGATCTTCAAGAGGAAGAATTGATTTAGAGCCATAGACAAGGGAGAAAGGATTAGTGCCTGTAGAGGTATGGATGTTATCCGATCTCGATAAGCCCAAAGAAAAAAAGGGGATGTGAAGATGTTGATTTTGACCTACCTTATGTGAGTTTTGGAAAGGATGTAATGAAGAGTCTTGTTAGTGGATTCAGCCTGGAGGTTAGCTTGAGGATAGTAAGGGGATGTGAAACTAATCTTGATGTTAAATTATTCTCAAATCTTCTTAATATCTTTTTTTTAAAATGAATTTCCATTTTCCATGATAATATTATGAGGAAAGCCAAAGCAGCAGATGATATGCTTTGATAAACTAAATCAACATTTTTGTTAGCTTTAGTGGAGGCGAGAGGAATGAATTCTACTAATTTAGTGAATTATTCAGTTGTGGTGATGATATAATGATGACTCTAAGAAGAATTCAAATTGATGATTCAAATGAGGTCAAGTCCCCTGTGGAAAAAAGGACATATAACCTGCACTAAATGCAAGGCCTAATTAGGAATGCGAATTAGATTAGATTGTTGTTGGAATTTGATGTAATTTTTAAATTATTCAAAATAGTCTTAGTTGAGATTGGGACAATAATAAACCATACAAATAACATGCTAAGAAACATTCAAACTGTTAAAGTGACCACCACAAATACTGCGCTATGGAATTCCGGATAGCATGGGAAAATTCATGAGATTTTAGGAACCATAAGAGAATGCCATCAAACCCACATTTGTAGAGGATGCCACCAAGGATAGCATAGCGGTTAGCATGTTGAAAAAATAACCTCCTACCAATTTTTGATATGCCAGAGCTAATTTTGGATTTATAAATATATTCAAATATTTGAGAGTACTAGATATCAGATCGCTTAGTATCAAGATGATTGGCATGAGGAAGCTCGTGGACATGAGACAACTGATCGAGGAAATGAACATTAATGAATACCTTGGATGATTTAATTTCCCATGGAATTCCATAGTGTCCACAAAATGATTGGATGAATGAGGGAAAAATTGGATGGTATAGAATTCAAACGCCTCAAGAATAAAATTGACGATGTCCTTATATTTTTGAAGGACTTCATTTTTACATTGATAGGTTCCTTTGACTTGATTAATGATAAGTTGAGAATAAATATAGATTTAAAGGATTTGGATGAGGAGCATGATAGTGGTTTTGAGAACCAAGACGAGGGATTCATGCTTAACCATGTTTGTTTGTACATTCAAAATTAAGCTTATAAGTGATGGAGATAAGAGTATCCCATGGATGAATGATAATAATATTGACACCTCCCCATTCCCGAAACTTATATCTATCGGATAAAAGCATCATCCAAAGGGGAGATGATTCATGATCAATGGTATAGATATAATCATCTATAAAATTCTCATGAGGAAAATGATTTTCAAGTAAAGGGGCTTAGGTGAGATGATTCACGATAGCCTAGCCCTTGATTAATCTTTGAGATATGAACTCTAGCTCAAACTTGGTCATGATCATGAGCCATTGAGTGATGTGATAATTTTGGTAAGGCTAGGAATGCATGGTTTTGAGTGGATGAAACTAGTTATGACATAGATTTTTGGTTAAGGAGATAATGACCAAGTTTGGAGGTGGTGAAGAAGATAGCACAATACATATTTTCATCTTCAGTGTAATGAGTCTCATAATCATAAAAGGTTTGATTTATGTAATAGAAAACATGATCCCTCGACTTGATCATTTCGGTGCCAACATGGAACCCAAAGCATGATCGGAAGTAGAGATGTAAATATATAAAGGTTCCCCTCACGCGGATGTGTGAGCACCGGCAAGAGAGAAGATATCTTGCTTGATATCCCTAAAGGATTTTTGGAAATCTTCATTCCAATTTAATTTTATATCTTTATGAATAATATGATGAAAATGTTTACAATGATCAGAGAGTTGTGAGATGAAATGGTGGACTGATTGGAGTTGGCCTTGAATACAATGAATAAATTTGAGATTAGAAGGAGGGTGTATCTCAAGTATGGATTTGATTTTGGTAGGGCCAACCTAAATACCCCTAATAGAAATTATGAAGCCAAGGAAATTTCTAGTTAAAACTTCAAACACACACTTGGAATGGTTAAGATGAAGGAAAAGTGAAGAAGATGTCCAAAGAGGATTTCAAGAATGGATAAATGGTCTTGTCAACATTTGGATATAACCAAGTGGTCATCGACATATTCATCAATAGTTTTATCAATAAGGTCATGGAATATGTAGCTCGTGGCACACCGATAGGTGGCCCCACATTTTTCAAATTAAATTCCATAACGCAAGAACAAAAGGTCCCCAAGGAGTGATGAAAGAAGTCTTATGCTGGTATTATGGTGTGAATGATTATCTAATTATATCCACAAAACCATCCATAAGATAAAACATCTCATGGCCAATCGTGTGGTCGGTAAGATAATCTATGTTATGAAGATGAAATTCATCCTTAGGGAAAGAGATATTTAAATCTTGAAAATCATGACAGATGCAAATTTTTCTAGAGGATTTGGAAATGGGTAAAATTTTTGAAACCCATTGTAGATAATCAATAGGTATGATGAAATTGGTGTAGAGGAGGAATTTTAATTCCTCTTTGTCAAAGAGAGCAACGTGAGGATGCATGCGGTGAAGCTTCTACTTAACTGGATTAGCATTGGGGATAGTAATGATGTTATGGATGATGATGGAAGGATTGAGGCCTGACATGTTGGTGTAGGACCATGTAAAGGCTTGAATATACTTAGAAAGGAAGGATTTGGAAGACTCAAGTTATTGAGGATTAAGGGATTGACCGACCTTGAGGATGTAGGGATCTTGTGGAGTCCTTATGTTTATTTTTATGGTGGATTCATTGAGAAGAGTGGATGTGTCAGGAGGTAGGGAATTATGAAGATAAGAATCCTCTACACCCATATAGGAATGAATGGAATAATTTTTGGTGCATTGAAGAATGTCAATGATAGGGGAATCTCCTCTACCATGTTGGTAAATTGAAGAGGAAGGGACCTATTTTCACCTTTAAACTGATAAGTGATTAGTCCTAAAGTGATCATGGTGATTAAAAACAATCTAGAAGATATGGCCATGGTATCATCCATATCCATAGGCTCATTAGATGGAGAAGAAGAGGGGTTGATGTTCATAGGAGATGGGGATGAAGAAATCATGAGAGAGTCAGTGGGTTATTCTTTGAAACCCAATCCAAAATTCTCATGGGGTTTACGAGATTGGTCAATGATAATATCGTGCATACCTTGTTCATAATGCCCATACCAAATCATTTCCATGTGCAATGATGGAGGTAGGTGTAGGTGAAGGATTTATTATAGAGGAAATCAAAGCCATTGGTGTATGACTTGGTGTGTGGCTGATTTTAAATGTGAGAGGAAGGGTGATTGATGCCACCATATATCAGATTGGTTCTAGGATGAGGTGGACTAAAAGAAATAATATCCCACGACAATTGGTTAGTATTGTAGACAAAATATCATGCACTTTGGGTAATTATCTAGTCTTGATTACATACTACTATTCATATGATTCCTAAGTAATAAAAGTACTGATTAACCCATGTCTTTGGCAACCTTTCTTTGTCTTTTTTCTCCTTTCAACCTTGCACCCTTACTTGCTCAATCTGTCTTTTTACTCTAGATTTTATGATCCTTGAAACCAGCCCAACCAGGATGCCAACATCGTGCACCCTCATTCTCTCTGGGTGCCCTGACACCTTGTACTTTACTCATACTTTTTAGATCCTTTATATCCATTTGAGCATATTATGTTTTGGTAGTGGGCATTTTCGGGTTAACTACAAACTTCAAGAAAGGGAAACATATAAATATAAATTTATGTAATCATAATAAGGGACCAAGCACTAAGCATTAGTTATCACCACCTAAGGTTGCATACATAAAGTCATCTAAGATATCCATTAAATCCATATAGAACCATCACAAGGGACATAAGGGCTAGTTATTCTACATACAAGTCATATGAGGGAAGTTCATTCTATTCCATATGCACATCTATTGCATTTCTTTAGATCTATCTTATTTTCTTGCTATCAAGTGTGACTCACACAAGAGCCACCTACAAACAATTATGTGCACACACATATTGAAATACATTGGTTCTAATATGCAATAAATCGATCAGTTGTAATTTCACCATTGTGACAACTGAGGACAGTCCAACCCCTAATTTTTCATATTTTTTTTGAGGATTTGATGTCTGTTTGAGGGTTTTGCATGTTCATATTTTAGTGCAGGTTTACAACGACCTCAGAAATATTGGTGTGAACTAGGAGTGACCAAAAAATACAAAATGTGAACACCTTGTGACACCTAAGAGGAGGTTTTCTGAGCTTTTCCATAGACCCGGGTACTCGAAATAGGCCTAGGGTGTCTGCGAGTGCCCTTGTCCCTCTCCAGTGCCCTAGTCTAGCCTATCTCTTCGGATCTACATTTTTATGGGTATCTCGTGTGATGCTCTTGCCATTTTTTCACTTGGTTACCACTCGACACAATCCATATTTCACTATGAATCAGCTCGACGACTTATCACCTTATATTTGTACTTAGGGTTTGGTACTTTATTTCTTAGTTTGCTTGAGTATCAATTTTGTACTTTATTGCATATTTATTTTACTACTATAATAACATCATATTACGATTATATATTTAAATTTTATCTTAATCATTTTGGTGAACCTAAAATCAATCTTCATGCTCTTAGGTTTTTCATCTTTCAAGCGTCTTCTAATCATGAACATCTCCATCCATGCCTACCGCAGAATCATCTTGATTATATCAATAAGCTCAAAAAATATTTAACTACTACTTATATTCCTCCTCACACCTCACCTAAATATGTATACCATAAGTTTACTTCCACCCTATCTCTTAATGAGGATCAAATAAATTTCACATCAGATGAGCTACCTTCTCAAGCAATGTTAGAGCATGACCCCCTTATATATTCAGGTTTGTATCAACAATATTAGGGTCAAGCATGCCTTAGTAGATAATGGGTCTAGCCTCAACATTTGTAATATATCATTTCTTCATCACTTAGGCCTCTTTAAAAATTCTTTAGCTCCTTCATCAGTTTCTATTCATGGATTTGATAACATTCCCAAGCGTGTCTTAGGCACCATTACTCTCCCTGTCACTATTGGTCCATGTATAATCACTATTCCATGCCATGTCATGCCCAATAACCTCAATTATAATATTCTTCTTGGGCAGCCTTAGATCCATGCCATGCATGTGGTCCCCTCTACTCTATATACGTGGCTTAAATTTCGTTATCAAGGAGTTGTTTATGATGTCCCAGTTGATCCATCCCCTTTTACATATTGCCATTCTATTGAGCAATCGATGATGATCCTTGTTCTTCTTACTCAAGAATTTTCTAAATACGGACTAGGATATGAGAATTTACACTATTATGGCTTCTCCAATATGATCTTAGGTTAGTAAAAACATAAATTCATAGAAATTTTTGATCTTCCCATACAATCTCAAAAATTTGGATTGGGATATCATCCCCCACCTTTCCCCCCTTTGGAATCTTATACTACCTTGCACACTTCTTCACTTCCTATAATACATCCAAAACTCATTAGTGATGCTTCCTCTATTTCTTGGCATAATTTAGACACTTTCTCTATTGATGATGCTCTTCTAAAATACATGGGCGTTTATGATCAACTCCCTTCCTTTCACCACAAGAGGCGTTCTCCATTGCCCCTCAATGTTACCACTTACTTTGGAGATTCTGATACAACTCCTCACACCACTGATCCTCTTGATACTATTCCTACTAATCCATACATTAAGGATTGGTCCACACTTCTCAATGAAGAAAAAATCGATATAACCTTGGTACATCTATAAATCCATGAATAATTTTTCTACTTGCCTATTTAACCCCTTTCAAGAAAAAAATATATTAAGTAATTCCTTCATGATTTCTCTAAAATTTTCACATGGGACTATAGTGATATGCCAGATATTGATCCATATTTTGTAATGCATAACATTTTCCTCAACCTTGGTGTCAAACCAGTCCAACATAAAATTTACAAAATGCACCCAAAAGTGGCACTCCTAGTCAAAGAAGAAATACAGAAATTGTTCAACGTTGGTTTTGTCCACATTGTTGATTATCCTAAATGGGTATCCAATATTGTACCTATTATGAAGTTGGATGGCCGCATCCGTTGTTACACCAAATTTTGTGATTTAAATAAATCTTGTCCCAAGGATAGTTTCTCTTTGCCTCACATTGATGCCATTGTTGATTCTACAACCAAATATGATATTCTATCTTTCATGGATGGATTCACGGGTTACAATCAAATCAAGATCATCCTCACTAACCAATATATGACCTCTTTCATCACACCATGGGGAAAATTTTGTTACACTATCATGCCCTTGGGCTTTAAAAATTTCAGGACCACTTATCAATGAGAAATGATGCACATATTCCATGATTATATTCACAAGATTATCAAATATTATGTTGATGACATCTTGGCTAAATCTAGACATCATTCCACCCATGCCAAAGATCTACGAATTCTATTTGAACGCTTGCATCAATATCATGTATGCCTCAATCCCAAAAAAATGTTTTTGGGGTCATAACTGGTAAACTCCTTGGATATATCATCTCACAACATGGCATTAAAATCAATCCTAACAAAATTAATGCCATTGTTGACAGGACACCACCCAAAAATTTACATCAACTACAATCATTAAAATGAAAAAATCTATCTATCCAGAGATTCATTGCATATCTTGTTGATAAGACTCAACCATTCACACACCTCATGAAGAAGGATACTAAGTTTGTATAGGATGATCAATGCCAACAAGTATTTGATGACATAAAATCATATCTTTTAAACTCACTTGCCTTAGTCACTCTGCTTTAGTTGATGACCTTTCTTACTATACATTTCGCCACATTTTATGCCTTAGGGGAACTATTTGTAAAACATGATGATTCTCAACACAAATGAGTAATTTATTACATCAGCTGAATAGCTACATCAAAAAGCTATATTGTGGCCTTGTCTTTGTCACAGATAAATTGCGTCATTATCTTCTTAACAATGAGGTACATATTATCACCAAGGTAGATCCATTACGATACCTCTTTTCATGTACGCATATTTTGGGACGTTTGGCACATTGGGTTATACTTCTTACCAAATTTGATTTCAAATTTATACCGCAAAAAGTGATTCTAGGCCAAGTCATAGCAGATCAATTAGTTACATCACCCCTTCTCGATACATCTCCCATCTATGATTCATTCTGCGATGATTTCACTACCTATAATATCAATCCCGATACATTTTAATTTTATGTAGTGCCCACTTCCCTTTGACACTTTTAGATACTGATCTGGACACTATTGATCTTATTATGGACACTATTATGTTTTGATTTAGTATGATGGTTAGATGTTAGATCATGGATTATTATTGACCTAGATTCAGTTATTATGCATGATGGTTACTAGAGACATTTTTAATATGTGAATGATGATATATTGTTTGACATGGACATATTATAGATGTTGATTTGGACATGTGACATTTGATATTGTGAATAGAACTAACATGGGAATTAATTGATGATGATATAGTTGACTAATTAAACTGAAAATGATAATGTTGATTTCTTGATGTTGTTGTGATTCACATGTTTAGATGATCTTGAGATGTTGTTTATATCATTTTGGATGTTCTGATATGGCCACGAGGCTGAAGGAGGTATTTGTGTTTTGCAGGTTAAAATATCACAACAATGTCGGGGGACTAGAGACTAACCATATTGGAATTCTGGGTGAATTCAACAAGGTCACCATGGCAACTTTTTTTGTGTGTGTGTGTTGTGTTTTGTTAGGGATTCCCATGGGGGAATTTCCATTATATGTGACCATGGGGTTGTGTATTTAGTAATGTGGTTTCTTTATTAATGTTGCATGTGTTTATTTTGTGATGTGTTACCCCTTTCATTAGTTATTATATGTTGTGTTAATGTTGTGGATAATCATGTGTTAAAATAAATAAATCAATATGTCATAAGAATGTAATTAATGAATTTGTTGATCTTAAATGTAATGTTGTAAGAGTATGTAAGAGAATGTAAGATAGATTTTGGAGTGTGAAACACTTCATCCTCTTGGGAATTCGAATTTGTCCTTGGAGGCTATATTTGGAGGCTTGTGGGACAAGTTAAACTTGTCCCACACCTCTTAAAATTATTCACCAACCATACCTATGGTTTGGAGGTTAAATTTAGGCCTTTTTAATGCATTTTGAAATGACTAATTGTAATTTTTAATTGCACTTCTCTTACATGTTTTAAATTCAGTCCTTTTGGGGTATGGGTTATTTTGGAGTGTGTAAGTCAATTTGTCATTTTATTTATTATGTTTAGGTGAATGATGTTGACTTTGATCTTGGGGTTGAGGAAGAATGATGTGGCATCCCACATGGATCCACATCATCCTCTTCTCTTCCCTCTCCTTTAAAAATTTGAAATCCTTGCTTGTTTGATGGTTGTTGAAACTTTGCATACTTTCCTTGGGGTGAATTTCTTGTTGTTTGGGGAGTCTTGCTTGTGGAAAAATATTGGAGACCATTGCATGTTGGTGTGTTGCTGATTTTGGACTACTTTTTTGGCATTGGGAAGCTGGTTGATCTTGGAACAAACTCCATTATGGAGAGGTAGGAACTTGAGCCTTTTTAAAATGCTTCTTTCTCTTGCATGCTTGTATGGAAATGGTGAATGTTGTTATGTGTGTGTTGGCTGGTTGGGTAGACTGCTTAGGGAAAGGTGTAGGAGAAGGCTATGGGGAATTCTTGTGGGGGCATAAGGAAATTCCATTGGCATCAGAGTTTTGTGGAGGGAGTTTGGGCTTGGGATCCACCTTGAAAAGAAATAGCTTACATTTCTTACTTTGTGGGGGCATAAGGAAATCTGGGGGCATAAGGAGGGATTTTTGGGGGCATAAGGAAATGTGTGTGATGAATTAATTGGAGGTTTGTTTTTGGTGGATGCCCAATTCCCATTTGGGAGGCATAAGTAGCTTCCCCATAGATCCTTGCTCTTGTTGGCTTTCTTGATGAAGCCTCAGTTTTGTTTGCACTTGTTTAATGTAGTTGTGAACTACATTCTTCTTGAAATGTGTTTTGAATGTGAAAATGCTGCATGTTTTTTGTGGAAGCCTATGTTGTAATGTGTTTCATTACATCTCTTATTTCAATATGGTTGGGGCTTAGGGGCCAATGAGGAAGGATGGATTCTCCCTTCTCATTGGATGTCTTGGTTGGGTGGAGAGTGTTGCCTTTCCCCCTTCCTTGTTGTGATCAAGATGAAAAGATGAAGAAACTAGCATGTTGTTGTTTTGGAGCAAGAGGAATATACAGTTTGATCCCTTCCTTGAGAAAGTTCATTGTAATCCTTCCCACTTTGGAGTGGATGAATTGTATAGTAATTTGTAATGTGAAGATATTTGTATTGATAATGGAAGATTGAGATTTGAATGTGAAATGTAAAGAAGTTATATTCTATTCTCTGTTTGGTAAAGAAATGTGAAAAGATGTTATATGCATTGCATTCTGTATTTAGAAATCAAATGGAAAAGAGAAAATTGTAAAGTTGTATTGGAAATGAATAAAGGATTGCATTAGTTCTCAAAATTGTATTGTGTATTGGATTTGAATTCTTTGTTAAAGATTGAAATTTCTGTTTGTAAAGGAAGATGTGTATGAGGAAAAAGAGACAATGTTTTATTTCCCTTGAAAGGTGTTTGAAATTGGAAATCAGACTTCGTATATGGACTGTTAAATGTTTGTGTGAATTTGATGAAATGTAATAGACTTGCATGGAATGAACTCCCACACTTGGAGGATGGAAAAATGTTTAAGAACCTTTAATGTTTGATCTCTGTTTTATTTTCTATATCTGGCAATCAAATTTTAACAAGAAATGAGTAGTTCAAACTTGCACCAAGTAATAAGAAATGAAACATTAAAATTTAGATGTAGCAAGTCCTAAGGAACTCATTTGGACAATAAAACTTAAGAAATATCCTTGAGAACTTTGTAAAAAATTAAAATTGAACTTGTGCATGTACCGTTTTGTTGTCAAAAGATGGAAAATTATCAATTGCAACTCAATCAACTAAATTGAATCTTGAAACCTCTCTTAAATCCATCCAAGAATAAGTCTCCATGTCTGATTGACATGTTGAGAAAGTAAGAATTCAAAATTGAACAAAATTTTATAAGTTAAAGATTACCAGTTTGCTTTGCAAAACCCTACAGATTGTTTTCATCAAATTGACCACTTAAACTTCATCAAATTCCAAAATTGATGACTCTTGTGTAAAGAGGGCTTCAAGATCTTTCCAGAAAGTCCTTGTTTTCCCAAATTTGAGCTTCCTATCAAAAGTTATGGCCATTTGAAGTTTTACTTCAAATTGGCATTCCAAAAATAAAATAAATCTAACTGTTAACTTTAAATTTTGACTTTGGAAAAATTTCCACAAAAAGTCCATGGCCCCGCCATCCTCAACCAATCGGGACCTGCCACATGGCACCTCGGAGGGTGGACCAAAGTTTTAAACTTATCTTTTTGAAAATTTTACCTTGGGAAAATTTTCCCATTTTTTCCCGCATCCCCACTAGCTTGCAGCCAATCACATGCTGACATATGGCATGGTGGAGGGGCAGACCCTCTTTGAACTTAAACTTTTTAAGATTTTGAACCTTGGAAAATTTTCCAAATTTTTCCACATCCCTAATAACCCACAACCAATCCCACGTTGACACATGGCTCGATGGATGCGCTAGGAGAATTTTAAAAACTTAACTTTTAGTTCTTCTTTTGGAAAAAAATTCCTTTTGACCCCCCACCCCGTAACCTCACCTTTCTTAGAAAATATCTTTTCATGGATGCGTGGGCCCATGTGATATTTTCAGGCTTGAAACCTTTTTGGCTCAATCCCTCGGATTTCTTCTGCTGCCCCGTTGCCCACACCCAATCATGGGTTGACACGTGGCACCACCCAGCTTCACCGGGAATGTGGAGAAATGTTTCCTTTGAAGTTTGGGATTTTGACTCGGGCAAAAATCCAAACTTTTCCCTACCGCCTTTTTCCTACGTCAAATCAAGTGATGACATGTGTCCACCAGGGACCCATGGAGGCACGGGAGAAACATGGATTTTGTGCCCGCGCAATGGGAAAATTTCCTTGAGCCACCCCACGACCCACCAACCCGCAAAAGGCCTTCCTCTCCTCTTGACACGTGTCCCCCTAGGGGAAAGTTTGACCTAAAAACTCTGCCCGGCCATATCTTGAGAAATATAAGGAGTTAGGAGGACTTCTTTATATCACCGAAAAGGTGAGAAAATTTCCTATCTAATGGGAATGGTTTAGGGAATTTTTGGAAGTGTTAAGTATGAGAAAATTACAGTTGAAACTTAGAGCCTACTAGAGAGTGGGTATGGGGGTAAATTACTCCCTGAACCTGACTAAAACATTTAACCCTAAAATTTGAACCATGTGAACTTGATTTTGTTAATGAAAGAAAAAAATATCCTAGTGAAATTGAATTGTTCTAGAACCTAATAGGGTAAACTATTACCTTGAAACTTGGTTGTGGATACTTCTAATAAAAAAAATTATCCTATAATTTTTCTAGCTAACCTTAGGTTGTTTCATGGGTCTCAAGTGGTTGTTTAATCGGGCATCACATTTTATGGGTCTCATTGTCACTTTGGAGTTGGGGTCGAGATAGTTCTTATCACCCCACAGGGTGATCCACTCCCCTTTACATATGGTTTAGGGCTTTCCTAAACCAATAACATCATTAAATATGAAGCCCTCATCATCGGTCTTCTCACCACTCAAAATCTCCTCATTGATAACTTATGCATACATTGTAATTCTCAGCTCATCATAAATCAAGTAAATGATACGTATAACACAAAAGAGGAGCACTTAATCCCATACAACACGCTTCTAAAATATTTCTTTTCTACATTTGAGTCTTACTCTATCACCACCATTCCTCGTAATGATAATATTCATGCAAACACCATGGCTAGTGTGACATCACTTATCCCACAAGACATTACCAATGACCAAGACACATTCATCATTATGCACTTGCAACATCCTTCCCTTTCTGATTTACCTCTTGTGGCTTATGCTATCATGTGCAATCAAGATAATACTAAATGATTTACTCCCATTTACAACTTCTTATATAAATAGACCATTCCAAAAAAATTGCAACCTCATGAACCTTGTCATTTACGATGTGAGGCTACCCATTACATCATAGTTGGGATATAATTAGTTAAATGTGACCTTTATTTTTAACTCTTACAATTCTTAGGGCTTTCCGATATTCCCATCACTATTTCATAGATACATGACAATATGTGTGATGACCATTTCTCTGGAAAAGCCATGTCTCAAATTTTTTTTTGTTAGGGATATTATTGTCTTACCATAGAGAAAGGCATTCTTGAATACGTTAATCATTGTGATAAGTTCCAAAAGCACATAAACCTCCCTTATGCACCTACATATGATCTCCAATTAATCGTGCTAACTTGGCCATTTTATCTTTGGGGATTCAATCTTATTGGCATGATAAATCTAGAATCGGTTGATGGACATAAGTTTATCATTACTACCACATAATATTTCACCAAATGGTTTGAGGTAGACCCACTACACACTACAACTGGCACTGACATTTTTTCTTTCCTCACTACTCACATCATTACTTATTTTGGCATTCCCTCTGCCATTATCACTGATAATGGATCCTCTTTCAAAAATAAGGAGGTTAAGAAATTTTGCATGAAATTTAAAATCAGACAATATTTTTCTACTCCTTATTACCCATAGGGAAATGGCTAGGCTAAAGCCACCAATAAAACTATTTTCAAAATATTATGTAAGATTATTGCTACTAGTGGTGATGATTGGCATAATCAGCTATTTTATGCTCTTTGGGCTTATCGTACTAAAGCATGGGCACACCTACTAATGCCACTTATTATTCACTTGTCTATAGTACGATGTTGTTATACTACTATAACTTGGGATACCCTCATTACATGTTTCCCTGGGGCATAATCAAAGATAATGAATATTGTGAAAATTGATTACATGAGTTAGATATGTTAGACTCTCACCATGTTCAAGCACTCAAACATCTTCATGTGTATCAATCTCGTATCGCCCAAGAATACAATCACAAAACTCATCCTCATGAGTTTAATGTGGGAGACCTAGTCTTAAAAGAAAATTAAAAAAACATGAATGCTGAAAATTCACTCAAAGGAAAATTTAAGCCCTATTGGCTTGGTCCTTATATCATTACTGACAAGCTTGGAAGTGGTGTTTATCACCTTGAAACTCTTTTGGGAAATCCAATAAAGAACCTACTCAATTTTGTGCACCTTAAGAAGTATTTCTCTTAAAACAACATTCATTTCCGATGACGCACTCTTGTGCTTTGGTTCACACTTGACTATTGAGGGCATACTATACACATGAACCTCACACACTTCACATTATATACTCCACGCAATCTTGCACACTTTACCATACCACACATACACTAGACACATTCAACACACACATCTCTAGCATTACTTAGTCACATTACACATTACACATCTCACACATCGTACATCATACACTTAGGACATCTTATCTCACAACATCTACTACACATTTTACATCTTATTCATTCTCTACACATCTACTTCTACATGTTATGGTCATTACCCTATGACACACTCTAGTTCCATGGTCCATACTCAACTGCTGAGGGTATACATCTCAAATGGACCTCATCACATTCACACTTTTAATCACTCAATCAATCATTTGCACTCTTACACTCTACACTTTGTGCTTTGACGATCACATGTTTCTATTACATACATTCAAAACATTTCTTGATGATGAAATCTCATTTATGGTTCAATATTTATTGCTGAGGGGTCATAAATAAATGAACTTCACTGCATACATACACATCCAATCAGGGGCAATGTTACTCCTATCATTCACACTACATTTCATTCCATATTATCCATATCATACTACATATCTTGGTTGTATTTACACTTGCTTATTTATGATTTTACATGTACATCTTATTACACATACTAGATAAATATCTTATATGAAATTATTTTTATCATACACACATGCACATTCACTTGCCTCTCTTGATCATAGATTATACATATCTATTACATGCAACATGGATGCTTAGTGCAAGTACCTCATACCAATACCACATAGGCTCCTGGGGCATCCACTTTCATACACTACATGTGTTATTGTTTCATTTGTTTCATATCACATTACTTTATTAGATTATAAATGTTTTGAATTTTTTTATCTTTCTAACATGCTAACACATGCTTCATGTGAAACATTTGTTACTCGGGACTATCGGTTTATATGGTTGTCTATTACATTGTTTGTCATTTCTTGCTCTTTGTATGCTCTTGTTTGCAGGATTTTCCCTTTGTCTTGTGTACACACTTGTCTACTTGCGGCCACTACAGCCTTGATTGTCTTACAACATTGTGAGTGATGTCCCATATTTGTAACCCACTTTTCATGGTCTAATTTTTCTTCTTACATGTTTACTTGCATCTTAGCTTACACATTGTCTACTTAGCTTAAATTTATTTTTATACATGCATTTTTACTTTTCTTGTACTAACTCTTATATCCTAGCCATTTTTTGTGTGTGCCTTAGTTTCTACCAAGCACATTCCCTTCCCCCTACAGGGCATAGTTTAAGCATAACATTCAGTATTCTCTTTTGTTTCATACTCCTTTAACGACATCACATGCACCCCAAATGAGGGGGTATCATATGGGTGAATCATCACCCCATATAACATTATACAACATATAGCACAATACTGATATAACATAGTTTTTATTTTTAGACAGGGATGAAAATCAAACTTGGGTCCTTAGCATAGTGATGTCCTTCCTGGATGCCTATAACTAGGAGGAAATTACACAATTTTTTGGCATGTCACAGAGGCTTTTGACAGGGCAGAGAGTCCTTTAGTATTTGGAAATTTACACTAAGGAAAATTACACATCATCCGAAGTGGTGTTCTATATTTTGGGAAGTAGTTAAAGGTTATAGGATGACCCCAAACGTTCCTCTCTCGCACTACATATGATGTTGCGTAAGATCACCCAAAAAAACCATGATTTCGAGAGGGATATACAAATTTGGGAAGCGGTTAAAGGTTGGAGGATGACACTATACTTTCCTCCCTATACTTATTCTGTCATGGCATGAGATCACCCAAGAGAACCACCCTTCATCAAAATATTAAGGATCCTTTCTACACCCTTTTCTCAACACGGATTAGGTACACATGTCCTTTTTCACATTTTTCATCATATTTATATACTTCTTTACATAATCTTTTCACATATACATGTATATTTGACTACTTGATAGTTCTTCTCTTTTTAGGTCCATTCATATGGGAAGTAGTAGTCAACATAATCCACGCCATCATAAAAATGACATCAACATCAATAACAAGTACATCGTGACATATACACATGCATTTTCAGCCCTAGATTCATTTTCATCATCATTTTTTCACTTTCTCCTCCTTAGCATCCACACTTCACATTTTTATCACTCCACACTTTGTCTAGTCCCTCAGCACACTTGCATCATTGATCTACATGGTTATTAGGTATGCATCTTTATATAATTTATGTTACCTACCTTTCCGCTCACCAACATAAAGTGGGGGAATACATAAAATCATGCACTTTGTGTAATTATCTAGTCTTGATTACATACTACTATTCATATGATTCCTAAGTAAGAAAAGTATTGATTAACCCATGTCTTTGGCCACCTTTCTTTTTCTTATGTTGTTAATTTTAGTCTTGAACCCTTACTTTCTCAAGTATGTCTTTTTATACTCTAGATTTTATCATCTTGGACACCGCCTCCCAGTTAGGATGTCGGCGTCAGGCACCCTCATCCCCTCTAGGTGCCCCTGACCCTTTTGTAATTTACTCAAAAATTTGGGTCCTTTCTAGCCATTTGATAATCTTATATTTTTGGTATTTATCATTTTTGAGGTTAATTACAAAATTTAAGCAAGGGAATTATATGAAAATAAGTTTATGTAATCATAATAAGAGAACAAGCACTAAGCATTACCTATCACCACCTAAGGTTGCATCCATAAAGGCATCTAAGAGATCCATTACATCCATCTAACACCATCACAAGGGACACAAGGTCTATTTATTCTACATACACTTCATTAGAGGGAAGTTCATTCTATTCCATGCACACATCTATTACATTTCTTTACATTTATCTTATTTTCTCACTATCAAGTGTGACTGCACAAGATCCACCTAGAGAAATAGTTTACACACACACAAAGAAATAGATTGGGTTTGAGATGTAGTGCAATGATCAATCATAAGTTCACCATTGTGATAGTTGAGGAAAGTTTGGCCCCTCATTTTTACATATTTCTTTTTTAGGATTTTATGTCTGTTTGAGGGTTTTACATGTTCATATTTCATTGCAAGTTTACAAAGACCTCAATGATCTTGGTGAAACCTTGGAGTGACCAAAAGTAACAAAATTAGAACATATTACGACACCTCATAGGAGGTTTTATGATATTTTCTCTAGACCTAGGTGCCCAAAAACAAGCCTAGGGCACCAAGGGCACCCCTATCCCTCTCTAGGTGCCCACCCAACCTATCTCTTCAGATATGCATTTTTCTAGGTATCTATGCAACGCTCCTACCATTATGTTCATTTGATTACTACTCCGACACAGTCCATATTTCACTACAAATCAACTAATGATTCTCACCCTCTCTTTACACTTAGGTTTTGCTACTTTATTACCTAGTTTGTTTGAGTATCATTTTTGTATTTCATTGCATATTTATTTTACTACTATAGTAACATCATATTAGGATTATATATTTACATTTTATATTAATTAGGTACATGGGAAATTTTCTAGGCATACTAAGTCAATTAGGTATGGGAAGGGCATTGAGAGTGAGGATTTGATACTCCTCAATTGAAATACAAGACATCACATTGTCAATAGAATTTTCATTAGGTAGCTTATATGCAGAGACAAATGAGATAGTGGATGCTTTATATGGATCTTGGTTAGGTATAAGCACATCATTTGGTCGATAGTTCATATGACATGCTTTAAATGGAGGAACGTATGTACGAGAATTAGGATTTTCCTCTCATGCTCGTATTTCATGCAACTATGGAGAGTGAAAGGGAAACAACGCATGGTGTAGATCCATAATCATCTAAGTAAGATATTATATTTAAACTCCCCCTCTATGATGTATGAGAGCTCATAGAGGAGTCTTTCACTGACATGGATGGGAAGGATAATTATTCCCAAAGTGGGGGCAACAATGTTGTTAAAGGCATGAAGGACCACAGGTGATTGAGTTAAATTGGAGTTGGGGATATTGAGTTGATCAAAGTTATGGGATGATATGATGTTGATGTTGAATCCATTATCTATCATTGAATTTTAGATGAATGTATCATTTATGTGAATAATGATGAAAATAGGGAGATCATGATCTTTGAGTGAGATATCGGGAATTTTTATTCTTCAAAAGAGATTATGGAAAAGTTATAAGTGCCCTAATAAGGGCCACAAAATTTTGAGTCTCATCATTTGTGATAGGGATACACTACAGATCTTCAATAATAGCTTGTCTATGAGTGGGGGAGCTTTAGATGAGCTCATAGAGTGACATCCGATAGGGCCCCGATGAAGTTTCTTGATAATACTTTGTTCGATGGTAGTAGGTTTTGGGTATGCAGGGAAGCTAACATGGATACCTTGGATTTTGAAGAAGATGAAGGAGTGGGACCTCTAGATGGGATCTCTAGATGAAAACTTTGAATTTAGGTTTCGTAGGTGGTTTAGAATCATGAGGGAGAGAGCGTGTGGTAATACAAAGGGTACTAATAAATAGAGGGGTACCTTCTTTGGAAGAAGTAGTGTTTGACATGGGGATTAAGATGAAGAAGATGATTTAGAATTTTTAGGAGTTGTAGAGTTGATTAGAGGATTGTGATTAGATGTGGAGGGAAGAGTGTGATCTTATTCAATGAGATGGTCATATTCTTCTATGATATTATGGATAAGGGATTGAAAGGCCCTAAAATGTTTGGTATCATGCCCAGGTATATGATGATAAGCACACACAAAATTAGAGTCAAACTATGTTGGTTTTTTTCTATGTGAGTTGAAGGACTTGATAGGAGGGAGATTGATGGTAGACACTTGAACAATACATTGAAGGATTTCAATTTATTAACTGATAGGCATCATTGAAGAAGAGGTTGTGGGGTTTTAGATGCATTGGATTTGAGAGAGGTGGATGAAGATAAGAGAGTTGTTTAGATTTTATAAGGATTTTTGGTGTTTTGGACTCTTATTTGGTCTTGAAATAAGAGGAGACAGATGGTTGTGATTCTAATTTATATTTAGGAGGAAGAACATGTAACTTTGATTTTTATTAATTGATGATAGGGGAATTATATGAAGGGTCTTTCCTCAAAATAGATGGAGGTTCTCCTAGGATTGATGATGAGACATTAGATTTCTTAGAGTGATGGGGTTTAGGAGGAGGTAGCTCCAAATTTTTATGTGGATGAGTGAAAGACATCTGAGTCGAATGCCAAGGATTAGATTTTGGATTTGAAGGTTTTCCTTGGTAGGAATGAAGATGATATCTATAGGGGGATGGTCCTTAGAGGTGGAATTGGATGATTTGGATGTAGATTTTTTTGTAGATATAAGGTTTGAAAGTAAAGGTTATGTTTTGATAAGAGGCTTGATAAGATTGGAAGAAGTCATGGATTTTGAATATTTTGGGGGTGTTGATGGAGGAGTTATTAAAGATGAAGATGATATGGGGGATTATTTGTGATTATATGAGAGGTACATTTTTGTTTGGTGGGTCTGGTGTTGATGAAGAAGGGTTTATAACTATAGGTGTGGTTGTAGGTACAGATATGGAAGTGGATATAGATGTAGGGCTATGTGAAGAGGATGTTGTGATAGATGTTGGGATAAATATGGGTAGGTAGCTAAATTTAATGGGTGTTGGTGTAGTAGGTGTAGATACAGATAAGGGAGTAGATGTGATTAAAGTAGGTATGGATGGAATAGTTATGGATATAGTAGGTGTAGTTATGATGTATTTTGAGGTAGGTGTGGATGTAGGTAAGAACATAGATGGGGGAGGAGAGATAACAATATATATGGGTGTATTATATGAAGTTATGGTGGGTGGATATGATGATATAAATTCTTGGCATAGAGTATTGATTGTGTGGGAATTCAGTCCCTAAGATGTAGGAGGGTAATTTTATTATTTTCCGGATGGTTAGGGAAGGGTTGTTTGAAGACATCTAGTTGTTTATTAGGAATTGTGTTAGGGTTATCCAATTGAAGGTCACCATGATCTATGAGCCATTTTACAATATCTTTAAAGGTACACCACTTTTCAATGTCACATCCATGGACTCGGTGCTATATACAATAGTGATCATCACGATACCATGCGGGTTTAGGTCATGATTTGTCAATGGGTAAGATAGGGGAAAGTTGGATGAGATGAATATCCATTATCTTATCAAAAATAGAACTATAGGATTCCCTGAGAGGGGTATTGTTGTCACGCACCAGTTGAAATATTTTTAAAAAAACTGAAATTTTTGGACAAGTGACTATTTTTTCCAAAAAAATTCCTTTGTGAAGTCTTGAGGAAGTGAAAAATCAAACAAAGCTTAGTCATTTGGAGGTATTTTGGGTCAATTTCCTTTGTATTGTGGAAATCTTAAGTTCGGGAGGAACAGAGGAACAAGTTCCTTTGGGCCTCTATTTCACCGCATCCCCCTTTTTCCATACTACTCTTGTTTCACTTTGTATGGATCTTTTATATTTCGGAGTCCTTTGTTTCCCGTAAGTCATTTTTTTGTAAATCCTTTATATTATGATATTTTTAGATGTTTTGGTCCCTTGAGCCCCTTGTTCCATTGGGCATTTTGTTCCGAATGTCGATCTATCCACACCCCTCTAGATTTGCTTTATATTTTGGGTATTTCTAGTGATTTTGAAACCTGCTGACCCTTGTGTCATTTGGGCCTTCATTCCCTAAAACTTCATGTTCTCCTCACTTGTCTTCTTACCGCAAGCCTTTTCCTTTCCACATAGACCTCCTTAATGTTGCAAATATTTTGGATGAATTGTCCCCTCCCGATCCTTATGCCATTTAGACCTCTAATCCTCGTAATCCCACTTTTTCTACACTTCATATCCCCGCTTGCATTACAAACATTTCAAATGTTTTGAGCCCTCAATTCCCTTATTCCCTTAGGCCTCCATTACTCCAAAACTCTATCATATCCGCAATATAAAGGGAAAAGTGATAAAACATTCAATTAGACTCTTAGTTCCCCATAGTTCATTAAAACCCTCAAATTGATCATTTGTTGAGTCATTTTTTGAATGGATAGTTTAAAAAGGGGTAAAATTAATACATTTTCACCATTTTAATTGTGATATTTTCAACTGAGCATTGTGCCCCCATTCCCCATGCCCTAAATTTTGTTTTTAACTATAACTTGGTGATTATTGGATTGTTTTGAAAAATTCAAATTACGTTGAGATCCTATTGAAAGCCTTTTCTTTTCTTGATAAAGGTGAGTTGATCCATAGCCTTTTCTTTTCTTGATATCAAATTCAATTTTCTATCCTCCCATTTAATTTCTTGTGAAATTCATTATCAATTCACATTCCTTTGAATCTTTTCCCTTTCTTTTCCCGATAAAGTTTTAGTATGGGGGTACAAACACATATCTTCCATAGAAACTTATGTTCCCAACATAGGGGATAGTGACATTAGACATATCAATCTTGATGATTTATGGGCTTGAATAACCGATGATGATCCCACTCCTATGGTCCAATGTATTAGTAATTGTGGAATTTCCTATGTAGCTAGTTTTACCCTCTCTATCCAATGTATTGATATTTTCCTTATGTTTTCCTCATGATTTGACCCTATAACCAAGGAAATTAGGGATCCCCAAGGCCATATTATTGCTTAACTTGATCTTGGCTACATAAACTCAGCCTTGTGTATCCTCGTGCTTGAATATTCCAACACCTTGACCTTAGCCCAAGCTCAAAATCTCTTTGATCAGGATAAAGATAGATACAAAGCAATGATATCCAAATCATGTCTCAAATCCCAAAAGAGAGGAGTTTAAAAATTTCCTAAGGTGTTATATAGATCATACTTCAAATAGGAGTTAAATGACCTGATTTACCCTACTAGATATTTAATGGTCCTCCCTTCCACAAATGAATTCCAGTTATGGATGTGTCTACATCAATATCATTTATGAAGGTAAAAAAAAAAATTCAGGAAATCATTTTTGAAAATATCACTGAACAACTACTCAATGTGGATCAAAATAAAACCTTATACATGACATCCTATCTTATATACAATTGCAACTTACAAAATATGGGTGGGATTATTAAATCAAATTGAAAATAAAAAATGATCTTGTATATGAATGTTATCCAAAAATCACCTTTGAAAATAATAAACACCATTATAGGAGGGTAAATTATGACTTTCCAATGTACATTCTCAAAATCCTTGAGGGGAACATAGCTGAAAGAGTGTCTGCAAAAGCTAAAAATTTGATTGCAATATATGTCAGCCTCTTCATATAATTTAGGAAATTCTCATACATTAGGCTAGCTAGATTTGAAGGTTTACTTAGTAAGATTCCTATATATTGTAATGATAAACTAATTTTTGTGGAAGCTTTCAAGAAACTTAACATGCTACATAGGATATGTAGAGACAAAAATATTAGGAATCCAATTTCCCATCTCCTTGGGAAATTATACATGTAGATCATCCCTTGATGCCTAGAATATTAAGAGGATAATATCTGACTTCAAATTTAATTCTTACAAAAAGAGGTCATCTTTTGATATCAAAAGTTTCATTTAAAAACATTTGAGAATGTCTTATTAACACCTCCTCCATTAAGTAATACTAGGAAGATTACACTGATGAGTATGAGGTGAGGAAGAGATATTATGGAAGACTTTCACTGCAACAAATCAGGGACTTAAAAGTATATCAAGTTTAGATTCCTAAAGATTTGGAAGATGACAATAACGATTTTTATCCTCCAGAGCTTCTCAAAACCATCCAACATATGCCTCTCCCCACTGTTGACTGGTCCCATAAAGAAAGGGATGATCCTTTAGACATAAAAAGTCCAAAGTCATAATAAGAAAAGGCAGTGGTTTAATAGTATAATGAAAAAGCATAATCAAGAAGCGAAGCAATATTCTTCTCGGGAGGTCTCCACCTCACATAAGGAAGTCTCCACCCCTTAGGAGGTCCTTATTCATCCAAATCCTTCTTCTTCACCTCTGGATGTAGCTACTAAAGTGTATACCAAGAAAGAAAAATTCAAAGAAACAAATAAAATTGAGGAAACACTTGAGAAAGAGGTAGATCCAGATAAACATGAATCAACTAGAGAAGTCCCCGAGATTGATTAAATATCTTAGAATTTTGAAGAAGAAAAGGAAGATACTAAATAACAAGAAGAAGAACCTAAAGAAGAGGTTGAGAAACATGAAAATAGTGGTGATGAAGAAGATAGTGTTGAAGAAGAAGAAGGTGAGGAAGATGATGTAAACATTATAGAGCTAGATTCTAGGAAGATAAGTGCTTTAAGGCATAAATCACCAGTCAAATAAGTATCCTCTTCCACCGTTGAATTAATTTCTCTACAAATTCCATATTCTCAACCTCTTGGTCCTCACCATGCTCTTGAGTTGGCTCCTCCTCATGCTTCACCTTTCAGTCACTCCTTCACATGGGTTCAACCCGTGATTGATAGTAAGAAAAGGAAGGATTATACTCAATTAGCTACCCCTAGTTTTTATGTTATACATGCCCTACTTGGCACAACTCGACTCCTCCTCCTAAGAATTCCAAGGCAATCTCTCGATTGGTTTCGGACTCTAAAAGGAAAATAATTTTTGAAATTACAAAAATAAAGGGAGAAAAGTATAAAAAGGATATCATTATTATTTACTTAGATCTCACAAGGATTTCACTTGGAGAATCCACCCCTGAGGGAGAGGTGCATTATCTTAAGGAGGCTATTTCAACGGTGAAAAGGAAAAAAGACATAATAACAGTTGTAGGAACAGGTTCATGTTCTCTCCAAATTTATCAAATATTTTCTATGAAGTGATAAGGATCCCTTGGATCCTTCTCCACTTTATTCATTTCCTCCTCTAACTATGCTTTCCGAACAGGATGTTAAATCTATCAAATAAATACATAAGCATGCCTCATATGGTAGAGATATATAATCATTGGTGGAGGGAATTCTTATCTCTAGTCTAAATTTTATTGAAAAGGAATAAAATGTGTATGAAAACATATATGTATCTTAAGACCAATTAAAAAAACCATCAAGGGAGTGGATAAGGAACTCCAGATATGGTTGGAAGGTATTCAAGACTTGAGAATCACGAGTGCCATGGATGAGAAAATCCTCCTTTTTCTTAAAGTCTTTGATGATTCCAAGAATAAATTTTCCAAATGTTGGGTGTATAGTATGGAATGGAAGATCATATACCTTAAAGAAGAAAGCGTTTAACTAAATAATATGGTGTAGAGAGGATAATATTTCAAATTAAAAATATTTGTTGATTTTCAGGCTTTTAGGTGTCAATTTTATAAGGACAACTCGCAGAGAGGCACTTATAGGATGAAATCAAAGAAAAATTTAGTGCACTCATCAAAGAGGATTTGTTCAAGGATAAAAATGTCAACAAGGAGAATATGGAAGAAATAACATTACTACGTAATGTTGTTATATAGAGGATACCAAAGGATTGTTGTAAAATGTGGGTATTGTTAAATAAATGGAATACTCTCTTGGTAGTTGGATGAATGCTATGGAAAACACAACTATTCCCAAGGAGATGGATATTTCATATACCATTACTAAATTTAGAATCCATGTGCTCAAAGTGAAAACCTCAAAATTGTGTTAATTTCAATGTTCCTTCTTCTAGATCTTAATTCATTTATTTCTAATTGCTATCTTTTGAAGTTAGCTTTATCATTTTGGAAATAAAATATTGTAAATAAATCTTACTTATGTAATCAACTAATTAAGTGTTTTTTTAATTATTGGAAAATAGTTTTGAAGGGACTATACCCTATTACAAAAAGGCTCAACAACTAGATAAACATGAGGAAATAGAAAAATGGATCAAAATCTAGATATTACAATAATCCTAGCTGTAGTAAAAAAAGGAACTACAAAAAGAGAAAAGATAGGTATAAAATTGTAAAAACAATGAGTAAGAAGCAACAAAACAACATCAAAACAGCACCAAGACATCTCTACACTAGATTAGTTCTTAGAATCCCTATCAATTATTGACTTAACAGTCTATAATGAGGTAAAGAGAGCCAGGGTAGTGACATGTGTAGGATCATTGGCATCCAGTTGAGAAAGGACATGACCCCTTTCAGCATATGTGCCCCAAATTTCTTCAGAGATACCACTGAGCATGCTAATACTTGACCTTATTTTAGGAATTCACAAATAGCTCTAAAAACTAAAATTTTATGATCATGTCTATCCTTAGAATTCTATAATCTATTATCAAGGTAATTCAACTTCTTGTAGATTTCATTGATATGTTCTTCACCAATGTCAACATCATCATTCAATTTCCTTTTTCCCTTTTGTTTAGTCAGTTGATGCATTTCCTTTTTGAGAATTTCTAGCTCCTTTTCCATGTTTTCAATTTTGTTTAAAATATCCTCCTCCTCCTGAGTAGTAATTTTGTGCCATGTGGTGTTGATGTGTAAGATATTATGTACATTTTCCATCCCCTTGCTACTGCGAAGGAATCTGCTAAAGGGAGAATGGTGTGTTTTAGAAAAAGAGGGGTTTTTGGTTCTTATTTTCCTCTACCCAGGGATAGTGGTGGGGATGAAAAAATGAACAGGGTTGAGGGAGTCAGGAATGGGCGGAATGATAGGAGTAGCAAGTATGGTAGTGATGGGAAATGTAGTGTAAGTGAAGGAGGAAGATTAATCCCTGGTGGAGGGGAATGGTATGGGTATGGTTTTGGTACTCCAAGATGGAGTGTTCCATGGAGTTCAGAATATAATCTAGGAAGAAAAAAAGAAGGCTCTTATGAAAATGGTTTTAAAAGACCAAATTCTTTATGGAAACCATCATATACCTTCCTTCAAGGGTAATGAAATGAACCATCATCCTAGAAAGTTCATCAAATGGTGCAGGGATGGAATTTACCTTGATGCCCATTGTGACAAAATGAAGTTCCTCCCTTGCTTCGATGAATTTTCTAGCCTCCGTGTTCTTGTTTGGTCTCTTACTGAAGAATTTTATGCCTTCTAAACTAAGGCCCGTAACTTCAGCTATTAACTCCTCTGTTATCTAAATGTCTTTCTTCCAATTTGTGGAAAAATGTAGGGTAATGTTCTGATCATACCCTTGAATCTTCTCAATGAAATTGGAAACCCCTCCTAGCTGCAAAAATTCCAAATATCAACATTCTCCTTCCACACAAGGTCACAGTGTGGTTCAATTTGGCAAGGAGCTCCACCCATTATTTCATGTCTCGTGCTTAAGCTACTTGAAATAGGTAAAAAAATATGTTTCTTTCTTCCCCAATCCACTTTTTAACCATCCTTGTACAAACCCAATGGGCATGTAAAATTTTATGGAAATAAATGCTTGTACTCCTCCTACATGAGTAGGAAGTGATCTATCACATTTATCATTAATGATAGAATTTTGTACTTCGATGGGGATATTATCCTCATTATACCAAGTGGTAAAGTTTTTATTAATCCCATAATTTTCCAATGTGTCCACCACTCTATTTCCTTCTCTATAGGTGTGGACAATTTTGAAGGTATTGAAGGCATGAAAAATACTTATAGACTCATGAATAAAATATTGTATTGTCCAACTAGGGGGATGTATTTGATTCAGATGATTTATAACATTCAATGAATCTCCTTCAATAATAATGTTCATAATATTGCATTCCTTAGCAATTCTTAAGCCCCATAGAGCTGATAAGGCTTCAACATAGTGGTTTGTTTGATGTCCCATTCTTCCTGCAAAAGTAGCAATTAAACAACCTTTGTGATCCCTTATGATTCCTCCTCCAGTAGCTGCACTTGGGTTTCCTTTTGAAGCACCATCAAAGTTGAGCTTATACCAAGAATTGGGAGGAGGGATCTAATGTATTAAATACCTATCAATGGTTGAATTCCTTTGTCTTTGAAGGTTTCCAATATCAATTTTCCAATTTGAAAGAATAACCTCTTCATTTTTAGGATATTGTTTGTTATTTGGAGGTTTAAATATCTCAATATTATCTTTTACATCATTGAAAATCTTACTGAATATTTTTTTATAAATTTGTCTGTTGTTCCTAAATATTATATCATTCCTGGTTTTCCAGAGCCTCCAGATGGTATGAGGCAAGATCAATTTCCAAAGTCTTCAAACCATGCAGTATTTATATGGGGGTCCCATTGTTCCCAAGTTTGTAAGAACTCATTTGGTAGGGTCCAACAAATATTGAATTTTGAAAAAAGAAACTCCAAAGTTTTGAAGCATACTCACAGTGAAGAAAAAGGTGTTTAATATCCTCAGCCTCCTTTTTAAACATGCAATACATATTTGGCATAATAAACCCCCTTCTGATTAAATTATCATTCGTGAGAATATTTCCTTTAAGAACAATCCAAAAAAATAAGTTGACTTTGGGAGTTAGCTCAAGAAACCAAATTCTACTCCATTTGAAATCACAATGATCATTTTCAAAAAAGGAGTTGTACCTAGATTTGACAATATATTCACCATCAAAAGAATTACTCCAAACAAGTTCATCTTTGACATCGAATGATTAAGAGGTATGATATCTAGCTGCTCTTGGAGAGAGGAGACCACAGGGTTTAGCTCAAGCACATCCACACTGAGTTATTTCCATCTTCTTTTATTTCCCTCTATATCAATGTAGTCTTTGACTTTAGTACCATACTTATCAGCTAGGATATCCTTAATAGAGGAAAATCTATCATTCAAACTGAAATTAGTCCAGATATCCCTCCAAAATTTTATATCACTACCATTTCCCACTTTCCATCTACATCCTTGCTTAATAAAATTCCTCATTTGAATCAAGTTGTTCCAGAAAATAGATCCATGAGGAAGTTGGTCATCATAGAGGAGTGAGTTCACATTTTGTTGAGCTAGGTATTTGGCTTTGATTAAATCAATCCAGGTTGTTCCTCCTTTAACATTCTCCATCCCATTTTAGCAATTAAAGCAATATTCATTTTTTTAATGTCCTTGATACCAAGCCCACCTATTCTTTTAGGTATACAAACTTGATCCCATGCCACCAAATGATACCTAAATTTTTCTTCAGTTCCCTGCCAAAGAAAGTGTTTTTGGATTCTTTCAATTTGTCAATAATTGTTGTAGGAATGCTGAACATAGACATTATATATATATATATATATATATATAGGTAGGTTATGTAGTGTGCTTTTGATAAGAAGACACTTTCCAACACTAGAAAGAATAACCCTTTCCATCCAGCCAATTTTTTTCAAACCTATCAAGTAATGCATTCCACACTGTTATGGGGACTTTATTAGTCCCAAGAGGCAGTCCTAGATAAGTTGTAGGTAATGAGCTGATTTTACAGCCCAAAATATGAGCAATTATTTTGTCGTTCCATAGGAGTATTGAAGAAGTAGATGAAACTCTTATCAAAATTAACCTGTTGTCCTAAGGCAGCCTCATAGAATTTTAGAATAGTCTTGATTTCCTTAGCTTCAAGAATGGATGCCATCAAAATTAAAATTTTATCATCAGAAAATTGTTGATGTGAGGTTGTTTGATTTGTAGAAGTGGTTCTAACTCCTTTTAACAGACCTGCATTAATAGCTTTAGTAATGGATATGTTGAGGCTATCAGCCATGAGTATGAAGAGAAGAGGGATATATGATCTATTTGTCTTATTCCCTTCTACTGGTGAATAATCCCATCAATGTACCATTGATGACAATTAAAAACTATCCGTAGAGGTACAAGCCTGGATGATCTTCCTGAATTTATTCTGAAAACCAAATTTGGCAAGGACCTTATCAAGGAAATGCCAAGAAACTCTGTCAAAACCTTATTCATGTCAAGTTTCATTACCATACCAACTTTTTTGTTTTTATCCATTGAATGAATAGTTTCATGTACCATAATCACCCCATCTTGTATTATCCTCCCTTTAATAAAGCCACTTTGTTACTTTGAAATTAGGTTAGAGAGGATAGGTGGATTCTAGTAGCAATAATCTTAGTGAATATTCTATAAATCACATTTACCAAACTAATAGGATGGAAGTCCTTAAAATATTTGGCATCCATATTTTTGGGGGTGAGTACAATGTGAGTATTTTTCAGCTCCTTGAGGAGGTCTCCTATTCTGTAGAATTCATTTACTGCCTTGAGAAGGTCTTCTAAAAAATTTCCCAAAAATTTTGGAAGAAATTTACAGAGAAACCATTCAGGCCTGGTGCCTTATCACCTTCAAGAGAAAATACATATTTTTGGATTTCCTCTATGGTGACTAATTTGGTAAGATTCTTGAATCTCTCTTCAACAATAATGTCTCCTGAATGACTGATTAAGTGTTAGCACTTAATTAAATAGAAATTAGTTAAGAAGTTGGTTACAACCACCCTCTATCTATATAAAACTTTTTGTCATTGTAAAGGGGTTGGATTTTGGTGTTTTTAAATGTAACGATACTTAGAGAATTTGAAGTCAATACAAAAGGAGAAGTTATCTCACTCTTGTTTGTGTTCTTTCTATTTCTTTTCCTTGTAATTGTGAATGTGAATCTAGTATATTTGAATATAGAAACTATGTGTTCAATCCATTTTCTATAGTGTGAAGAAATTTGTGTCTATTGCATCTATATTTAGTGGATTTTCTGATATACTAATTCATGTGTTCTTGAATCTCCATGCATGCATAAGTAAGATGTTACTCTGTAGACTCTATATCTGAATGTGTTGCCTTCTTCACTCCTTTTCTTACAATAGTGAGTAATCTTGCACAACCAAGGAGAATACTTGTATTCTTGACTAGTGGATTAGATAGAACTTTGTGTCCCTAGTTCACTCCTCTTACTCATACAAGCTATTGTTTCCTCCTCTATTTTTTTTCTCTTTTCATCTTCTATATTGAGAATACTAGGATATGGAGACATTATTTACATAAAAATCCTCAATCAAACTATTAGTTTTATATCGTAATTAGATTTCCAATTTTTTTGGTAAATAAGGGAACCTTCTGTAAAGAGGAGGGAGTGATATTCCCTAAATTGTTTCTTGTATCCATAAAAAATTTCCAACCAAATTTTTTTAGCACCCACCGTGGGGCATGTAATTTAATTCCCACCGAGATAATCTTCAAAGTAAACCAATAGTCATAACACACTAGTGGAAATAAGATATACACGAGGACAAAGATCCCAAGGTTTTGAGGATCCTAATTTTTAGTTGTTGTACAAGCAAGGTTTTCAATTATCTCTAGAAAGAATAGGTATAATTAAAAGGTCTTTGAGCACTCCTACAAAATAAAGAGTTGGTCCATCCTCTCGAAAAGATACTGGCACCCAACCACAAGTAATTCCTAGTGCTCAGGATTTATTTTTAGTAGTTGTTGTTCTTCCTTTACAAAATAATTTTACTACAATGGCGGCACCTTTTCCTTGGGGCAACTTGGGTCTTTATCCCTTCCCAAACCTTTGCATGACTTACCTAAAGGGAATAGGAAGAATTTCCCTAAGTTCAAAGGTGATGGTAAAGTTCATCTAGATGAACACATTACAGCTTTTATTTTTGCATGTGAAGTTCTTGGAGTTAAGCATGAGGATGTTTTAGTAAGAATTTTTATCTTGACTTTGCAAGATAATGTTGCAGACTAGTTCTACTATCTCCTAGATGGTACTATTACCAGCTAGAATACCATGAAGACTCGGTTTGAGAATATGTTCAATTCAGTTGAATATTTTCATGAACTCTTAGTGAATCTTTCCCAAATCAAGAAGGAACTTTATGAACCTATGTGGGAATTTATTGCCAAATTCAATAAATTGGTTGATAAAATTATAGTTGCTACTCACCTTGTTGATGAAATTCTGAAATGTTTCTTCCTTTATGCTCAATTGTTAGAGGTGAGTTATGCACTAAGAATAGTAGGTCTTTCTACTTTGAATGAAGATCAATGGTTAGCCTTAAACATAGAGGATGTCCTAATAATGTCAAGAAATTTGAGAAAATAGTTGCCTAAGGATAAAGCTTCTACTTCAAGTGCATCAAGATTTGAACAGTTAGTTCAAAATATGGCCAATGATTTAATTGCAATCAAGAAGAAGGTTTCTTAGAGTTTACCCTACAAGGACATTCCATGAAGGAATTTTCAACCAAGAAACTATCTTCCTCCTACTCAACCAAATTTAGAAATTTAATCTCCTCCTGTTAAAGTCCCAGTGAATACGTCTTGTGAAGTCCAAGAGACTGATGATGAAATAAAAGAAGAGGAGATGGAAGAAATTGAAGAAGAACCAAAAGTGGTCCAAGAAGAGGTGGACGATTCTAAAATCAATTACCTCACTACTGAGGGAGTTGATTATGATGATGATGATTACGATGAATTATTTGTAGACATGAACATCAAGTTTTATGTAGTCATGACTAGAGAGTAATTGAATAAGAATAAGGAAGTGATGCAACTTGCAAAGAAGGAGAATTCCAAGGAAGCTCTAGCCACCATTCCAGTATTCTTGAGGAGAGGAGAACCCATCCATACTACTTCTACTAATAAAATAAGTACTACTTCTCCCTCTAATGTTCCTTCCACTTCCCCTTTTGTTCCGAAAGCAACTACACATTCTACTCCTATGTCAAAAGCACCCTCAAACCCAAAAGATGATAAACCTAGAACTTTTTCGCCTCCAATCAAGAAACCCTATCTACCTCATGGTCTTTTGATATCATCGATCATATCAAGAAGACCAAAATTCAGATTTCTAAAGCTAAATTTTACCATAACCACCCAAAGGCTATTGATCAAATGGTCAAATTTGTTAAATCCGAGCCTAGCTTGAGTCTCCTCCAAGTTTTATTGGCATTTTTCCTACTCCTAGTTCCATTTCCCCATAGAATTTGATGGCCACAACACCCTCCACCTCGATAAGATCAAGACTTTCTATATCATGCTACTAATATCCGGTGATAAAAGTAGTAATTGTGTCATTAATTTTGGAGCATCGAAAAATGTAATACCTTCCAAATTTACTCATGCCATTAGCCTCACCTTAACCCAGACATTTTGTTCATGTTACTCAATGGATACTAAGGAGGTTCCCCTAGTCGAGAGAATAAAATATTCTTAGGTATCTTTATTGTATTCCTGGAAAAAGGAGTTAAGGCCACCATCTTGTTTGTAGACATTCCTCCATCATATGGTATAATATTAAGTACAAAATTCTATAGGGAAGTTGGATGAGAGATATAGATGGACTGGTCTCATTCTCTTATCCCTGTCAATGGAAAAATGATTTTTTTGCTAGAGAGACATGATGAATATATTGTTTGAAATATGGATGACCCTAAGGCTCAGATCCTTTATGAATATATTGGTCATGGAAATTATACGGTGATGTCTCGCAACTAAGGATAAAACTCCCAAGATATTTTAGAATGATAAAAGGAACGATAACCAGATCGTACCAAGCCAAGAACACATATGCTAATCAAACACCACGATCAATAAGATGAAAGTAATTTTCTAGAATAACTTTACATAAACCTTTACAAACAAATGAGCAGCAATATCATATATTATTATGGAACTCAATGCAATATAATGAGAATGGGCCTTGCTTAAATAGGCAAGGAATAATAATCTAAGAACCAGTCAAGGTCATAGATCAAGCCATAAATCAAGGAAATAACTAGTCATCAAAGAACTAGTCAAAACCATAGATTTAGAAGAGAACTAGACATCAAGGATCTAGTCAATACCATAGATCAAGGAAAGAACTATACCTAACAAATAGATAATATTTCCTAATATCTAAATAAGATAAAAAAAATATTCACACACATAAGTGGGTGAGGATAAATACAATAAAGGTAAATAAAGTACCTAGGTGAACATGAGCTAAGGTAAATACCTACTCTAACACCCCCTCAAGTGAAGCTAGGGGCCAAAATAGAAGTGGCATGTCCATAGTATGAGTCCTAACAACTAGGCCTGATGAGGTACTCATGTACAATAACTGGTAAAAGGGACACCACAAGGTACCCAAAACCAGTAATAACAAAGTAAAGAGAGTAAAAACCACTCCAAGGCATCCCAAGAATCTCAACTCAAAAAAAAAAATCGCACAATGCTTTGAAGAATTTTGGTGTGCATGTAGTGGTCTGAATCCACTTCTCGATCACAAAACTCAAAAACAACTGACAGTGGGCTTCACCAGAATAGCTCCATACAAGAAGACTGTCAATGGAGTGATGTCGAAAGTGCAAAAATCACCAAACATAATTTTATCAACTACTACAAATAGGTGTGTCACGATCCAAGAATAATAACCAAAGCAATAAGAAAAGGACACAAAATCAAGAGTTTCATGATCTAAGAAAAACCAAGGTAACAAGGCAAGGACATAAAACCTAATGAAGCAAGATCAACACCACACCCTCCCATACTGTTTAATGGTGGAGGGACACTAAAAATATGTATGAGTTTTCAAAACAACTACTCAAACACTGACAAACTAACACTGGACTACACTAGGATAGATCCCCCAAGAGATATTGTCAACATGTTAAAAGTGTTGAAAATATAGATACAAAATCTCTCAACAAACAAGAGAGATACACTACACTTGCTAAAGAAAAATGCTAAAAAAAAACATCACAATGCGAAGGTATAGTAAAGTGGAGCTAGAGGCCGAATGGTGGAGGATCCATGCCAGTAGAGACATCTCAACCGATTCCTATGTCACCATCACGAGTGATCAGATATCCACCCCAAATCAACACAGATGAATGAAGAAGATGCCTGCATATGTCTTGGTGTAAAATGTATAATGGGTGCATGCGAAAGAACATCGGAATGTGTGTCAGGTTGATCATGTATTATAGCTGAAATCTCAGGTTTCTCAAGCCTAAGTGAAGATGCAAAACTCATGTGTTTCTCATGATCCTCAAAAATATTCAAGCAAACAAACAAAGCAGCTCTGTAAATGTGTGATCATAATGAAGTATTTACACAAAAACCAATGTAATGGCAAGAATTCCACTTAACATGTGGAAGAGGGGAAACGATACCCTATTGTCTTCTAATACCTCCTCCAGTGAAACCCATAAAATGGAGCATGTAAGAAATGAAGGCAGTGGTACACTTCTCAAAAAGTCCATGCAGTTGAGCAGAAATAGGATACACAACATGTGGTATTGTAATAGGCACAGATGTGGAAGAGCATGCAATAACAAGCCTCATAGGTTTAGAAGCATCAAGAGCAGGAACATGCTCAAAGACTAACAGATCAATGTTAGTGGGTATAGGAGCAATAGCTGCAAGTGGACTAGGAGCATGGATATGGTTGTCCACAATATCATGGTGATGTTGTAGGCTAGCAATTTGTTGTTCAGGGAGTGGATTATTGTATCCTTATCATGAATGAGTGATTATAGAAGAGAATTTTACTTCTTGAGCGATCTATTTTCTTCCACAAATTTTATAATATCCTCTTGAAGTCCACATACTTCAGAGAAAAGCATATCATTCTTAGAATCCATGATAGAGAAGAATGTAACTCCCAAAATTTTAGGACATCGGGCTTAGCCAAAATTGTGTCCACAATTGATTACAAAACTCCTCCATATTTGGAACTTTATAATTATAGTGAAAGTCTCAAAATAAATATTTCCAATGGAAAGAGAAAAAAAAACAAGTACTTCTTGCAAAAAAACAACACTCAAAATCGAGTACTTTTCAATATTTTGCTCTTTATATGTTTTATCTCGCCACTAAATAAAAATAAAATGTTGTTTCCTCCACCACAAATATATTAAAAGGGGCAGAAGTTAAGCACCTACTAGTAGCAATCACAAGCTTTAATCCCTCATATGACCAGGGGTTAAGGATTTCAATGAATTTATTTTCAAAATAAAACTTATAGACGGATGTCAACAAAGCAACCTCCAGCTCTGATATCATAAAAGGAACAATAACCAGATCATACCAAGCCAAGAACACAGATGCTAATCAAACACCATGATCAATAAGATGAAAGTAATTCGCTAGAATAACTTTACATAAACCTTTGCAAACAAATGAGCAACAATATCATATATTATTATGGAACTCAATGCAATACAATGAGAATGGGCCTTGCTTAAATAGGCAAGGAATAACAATCTAAGAACCATTCAAGGTCGTAGATCAAACCATAAATCAAGGAAATAACTAGTCATCAAAGAACTAGTCAAGACCATAGATTTAGGAGAGAACTAGACATCAAGGATCTAGTCAATACCATAAATCAAGGAAATAACTATACCTAATAACTAGATACTATTTCCTAATATCTAAATAAGATAAAATAAATATCCACACACATAAGTGGGTGAGGATAAATACAATAAAGGTAAATAAATTACCTAGGTGAACATGAGCTAAGGTAAATACCTACTCTAAAAAATGATCCCAATGACATTTGGATTCTTTAGTTTTACGGAAGTTGTTCCATGGTTGGTTCCAGAAAGCAGGAGTTGTTACGGTCTTGCCTGATGGTAAGCTCCACCCTTTCTCTTACAAGCTTAAATTTGATAACATTAACAATACTTTTGAATATGAGGCCCTTCTTCTCATCCTATGAGTAATGAGAGAAATGGGAATAAATAACCTTTGTACAAAAAGAGATGCAAATCTCATCGTCAAACAAGTACGTGGATATTTTCAAGTGAATAATTAGAGGCTTAAACACTACAAAAATATGGTATGGGATTTTATTGAGTTTTTGGACACATTTTTAATTAATTTTGTGCCAAGGGAAAGTAACACTAGAGAAGATGCTCTACAAGTTTCTGGGTCCTTTATTATTGCTCACCCTGATTTTTCCCAATATAAATTTTTAGTGGAGATGATCTTTAGGCCCAATTTTCCTAAAAATGTAGAGAATTAGTAGGTATTCAATGATGAAAAACACTTGATTTCATTTCTTGAACTAAAATATAACTTTATCCAATTGTAATTTGAAGGAATCAAAGTTGGTTATTGTGAATCCACCGCATCTTCTATGCCGAGGAAGGGATTGAAGAATAATCTGATCGGGATGGTTGTATCAAGCTCAAGGGAAACAAGATACCTAAATGTATTGTGAGTTTATTGGACTTATTTTATGAGCATAATAGATACATCAAAGGAAAGGTATCACAAGAGGTTGGTCAATCCACTGAGTTTGAGAAGGTTAATATAGGAAGCAACAAGGAGCCCAAATTAGTTAATATTGGAAAATGTTTCTCTGGTGAGGAAAGAAATAAAATTGTTCAACTATTGAGAAAGTAAGTAGATGTTTTTTTATCATTCATATAATTATTTAAAGAATCTTAATCCAAGGTGAATGCAACATTATATTCCCTTAAATCTAGGTATCCAACCTTTCCACCATAAAAAGAGACAATATAATCGAAAATTGCAAGAACCATTCACTAGGAGATTCAAAATTTGATCAATGTCGTGGATAATTTTCCCCATTCATTATTCAACCTAGGTATTATTCCTGTAAGAAATAAGAATGTATAAATTTAGATTTGTGTTGACTTTTGGAATTTAAATCAGGATTCTCTCAAGGATAATTATTTTCTTCCTATGATAAAAAGGTTTTGTAGGTTATCCTTGGTTCGAGAGATTTTGTCTATGCTCGACGGATTTTTAGGCTACAACCAAATCTAAGTGGATGTACAAGACCAAAATAAAAATTTTTTTACAACTCCTTAAGGTACATTTTCCCTGCAGACAAATTTTGTTTGGTCTAATTAACATAGGTGCGACATTCTAGAGGGAAATGGACATCTCCTTTGGTGATTTTAAGAATAAATTTATACCGATTTATCTCGATGATCTAATTGTTTTCTCAAAGAAAAGAGAGGATCATTTTCAACACCTGGAGTTTGTTCTTCAAAGATGTAGTAATCATGGAATTTTTTTTAGTCCAAAAAAGTATGTTTTCGGTGTTAAAGAGGGGAAGTTGTTTAGGCACATTGTGTCTAAGGATGGTATAAATATTGATCCTGAGAGAGTGCAAGATATTTAAAAGATATATTTTCCAACAAGTAAGAAGGGTATTCATTCTTTCTTTAGGAAAATTAATTTTCTTATAATATTTATTCCAAGTTTTGTTGAATTAACAAGGAACATAACTCACATGGTGAAAGAGAAATAATATTTTTGTTGGAATTATGAAGGGAATAATGATTTTGAGAATATCAAGAGAGATATTGCCAAGACACCTACTCTTGTTGGCCTAGATTTTGAAAAATATTTTATAATTTATTGTTATTCCTCTGAACATTCCTTGTCATCCATTCTTGCATAGAATAACTTCTAGGGGTGTGAAGTGCCTATTGCATTTATGAGTTATGTGTTGAAGGATCATGAATTGAAGTACTCTCAACTGGAGAAACATGCCTTTGCTGTGGTGAAAGTAGTAAAGAAGTTTCATTTTTACATCTTGAATTCTCACTCCACTTTGTGTTCATGTCAGACACATCCATGAAATAAATTATCACACAACAAGAGTTTGGTTCTAAACAAGATAATTGGATGGTGAAATTCTAGGAATACGACCTCGATATTAAGCCCACCAAGCTTGTTCAAGGGAAAGGCATTTGTGATTTCATTGTTAATGTTTTGAATAAATTTTGAAATGATTCAAAAACTAATAATACACCAAATATACTTTTTATTAGTTTAACAAATGAGTGGTATGCAGATATCACTCATTTCCTTACTTATAGAGAATATACGTCACACTTGAGTGCTAAAGAAAAAGAGTTGTTAAGCTTTGATATGCACAATATGTTCTCTAGGATAATTCATTATTCAAGAGAGGGATTGATGGTTGATTTATTATATGTGTTGATAAGGAACATTAGAAGAAATTGTTGAGGGATTTCCATGATCAGGCCTATGGAGGCCACTTTTATTCCTTAGTGACAGCTCATAAAATTCTCCATGCAGGGTATTATTGGCCAACACTTTTCAAAGATGCAACAAAGTGGGTTTCAAAGTGTGAAGCATGTCAAAATTTTGTGGGTAGACCCAAGTTGGCCACCTTGCCTCTTAAACCAATGGTTATTGAAGAGCCCTTCCAGCAATGGGGGCTAGAATTTATAGGAACTCTTAATCCAACCTCAAGTATAGGACAAACACATGTTTTAATAGTCGCTGATTAGTTTATAGAGTGGGTTGAGGAAATTCTAGTTAAGAGGACCACTTTTGAAGTAGTTTTTTATTTCATCAAAGAAATTATATTGGTCGGGTTCAAAATTCCAAACAAAATTGTTACATATAATGCTCCCAACTTCTCTTCCCATGAGCTTATTGATTTTTTCTATCGATATGTTATTTCTCTTGCACATTTATTTAATTACTATCCACAAGGGAATGAGTAGGCTGAATCAACCAACAAGAACCTAGTAACAATTATCAGAAAGATCATAGATGAATCAAAAAGGAATTAGTATAAGAATTCGTATGATGGTCTCTGGGAAGATAGGATCACATAAAAGAGATCCATTGGGATGTCTCTATTCTAGTTGGTATACGAGATGGAAGCTCAATTTCTAGAGACAGTATATTTTCCTACACTTCACCTTGCAAAAGATATTGAAGATGGATATTTCTCAAGTGCCATGGATAAAGAGTAATGTACCTACATGTGTTGAATGAAGAAATATTGTAGGTGGTGGGATGTAATTGTTGCACACTAGCGAAGGTTAAGAAATTTTTGAAAAGAAAATCAAGATCATGAACTTCCATGTTGGAGATATTATCCTACTCTAGGAAAAAAGGTGTGAACCATGTGGAAGCCATGGTAAGTTTAATTCCCTTTGGCTTAGTCCTTTCAAAAATTGGCATTTTTCTGGTGAAAAATCTTATTATTTAAGCTATATGGCTGGAAATTCCCTTCCATTTCCATATAGTGGTCAATATTTGAAGATTTTTCAGTCTTGAAGTGAACAATAGTCGTTTGTATATAGTCCTATAAATAGTTTTGTATAGTCTTTTCTTTTGGTATGTGTTGTGTCTTTGTGATTTCTGTGTTCTTCTATATGGTCTTGTTCTTTATACATTTTTCCAATGGATAAGGCACTAGGTTTTATAACCAGATATTATAGAGCTTTTTCTCTGTCTTGGTTTCACCTTATGCTAATTTAGTTCAATCCTTAGAAAGAGCTAGTTGTTGTCACCTACCTAGAAAAATGTGCAAATTTTCAAAAAATTGAAAATTTTGGACAAGTGACACCTTTTTCAAGATTGTTTGCCTTTGTGAAGTCTTGAGGAAGTGAAAAAATCAAAAAGTTAGTCATTTTAAGGTATTTTGGGTCAAGTTCCTTTGTATTGTGGTAATCTCAGGTTCTAGAGGAATATGAGGAACAAGTTCCTCTAGGCCTCCAATTCCCTATATTCATGCTTTTTCCACATTACTTTTGTTTCACTTTGTGTGGATATTTTATGTTTTAGAGTCCTTTGTTTCCTATAAGTCCTTGTTTTTGTAAATCCTTTGTATTGTGGGATTTTTGGATGTTTTAGACCCTAGAGCCCCTTATTCCATTATGCCTTATGTTCCCGAATGTATGATTTGTCCGCACCCTCTAGATATGCTTTGTATTTTAGGTATTTTAAGTGAATTTCTAACTCTTGACCCTTATGTTGTTTGGCCCTTCGCTCCATGTAACTCCGTGTTTACAAAAATTTCCTTCTTCCCACAAGGCATTTAATTTCCACAGACCTCCTTAGTGTTGTAGATATTTGGATGAACCATACCCTCCTAACCCTTGTGTCATTCATCCCTCCATTCCTCGCAATCCCTCTTTTCTACATTTCATAGCCCTTGTTTGTATTGTGGATGTTTTTGATGTTTTGAGCCCTCGGTCCCTTGTTCCCTTAGTCCTCCATTTTTCTGAAACTCCATCATATCCATAATATAAAGGGAAAAGTGATAAAATGTTCCATTATACTCTGTGTTCCCCATGGTTCATTAAAACCCTCAAATTCATCTTTTTCAGGTCATTTATCAAACACAAAGTTTAAAAAGAGGTAAAAGTAATCCATTTTCACCGTTTCAATTGTGATATTTTTAGTGAGCATTGTACCCCGTTCTTGATTCCTTAAATCATGTTTTAATCGTAACTTGGTGATTATTGGACCATTTTGAAAATTTTAAATTACATCAAGATCCTATAGAAATCATCCTTCTTCCTATGATAAAGATGATTTGATCCATAGCCTCTTTATTTTTCTTGATATTAAATTCAATTTTCTACCCTCCCATTCAATGTATTTTGAAATCCATTATCAAGCCTTATTCCTTTGAATCTTTTCTCTTTTCTCGTCACCATGAAGTTTCGAGACGATGGTACGAGCACATCTCTTCCCTATAAACCTATGTGCCCTAAATCGGGTATAGTGACATTAAACGCATCAATATTGATGATTTTGGGCTTGAATAACTGATGATGCTCTCACTTTTATGGCCCAATGTATAAGTAATTGTGGAATTTCCTATGCATCTTGTTTTACCCTTCTCCATCCATTAAACTAATATTGTCATTATGACTTGTGCCTCATGCTTTGACCATGTAACAAAGGAAATTAGGGATCATATATTATTTCTAAACTTGATGTTGGCTACATAAACTCAACCCTATGTATCCTTGTGCTTGAAGATTCCACCACCCCGACCTTGACCCAAGATCAAATTCTATTTGATTAGGATAAGGATAAATACAAAGAAATGATAGCCGAATTATGTCTCAAGGCCCCAAAGAGAGGATTTTAAAATTTTCTTAAGGTGTTGTACATGATCAAACTTCAAAGAGGATTTTTCTAACATGATTACCCTCTTGGCTAAATTAATGGGCCTACCTTCCATAAATAAAATCCAAGTTTGGATTTGTTTCTACATAAATATAATTTGTGAAGGAAAACAATACTTAAATTGGAGTAAAATCATTTGTGAAAATATCACTAAACAGATGATCAATTTGCATAAAATTAAAACCTTCTACATGACCTCCTATCTTATAAATATAATTACAGACTTATAGGATATGGGTGGGATTATCATATCAAAGTGATAAGAAAAATGACATTGTCTATGAATTCTATCCACACTCACCTTTGAAAATAGTAAACACCATCATAGGAGGGTAAATGATGCCTTTACAATGTACATTGTCATAATCCTTGAGGGGCACATAGTTGAAAGAGTTTCTATAGAATTTAAACAACTGATTACAACATATGGTAGCCTCTTCATATAATTCATGAAATTATCATACATTAGGCTAGCTAGCTTTAAAGGTTCACCCAATGAGCTGCCTATGTATTGTAATGATAAATTGATTTTGGTTGAAGTTTGCAAGCCACTTGATATGCCGCTGCATAGAACATGCAGAGACAAGAAAACCTTAGGAATCCAATTTCCCATATCCTTGGAAAATTATACATGCAGATCAACCCTTGATGACCTAAATGTTGAGAGGATAATCTCTGAATTCAAATTTTATTCATACCAGAAGAGATTATATTTTGATATCAAAGGTTTCATTTAAAAACATTTAAGAATGTCTTATTACCAGCTCCCTCCATTGAAGAATATTGGGTAGATTTCACTAATGAGTATGAGGTGAGGAAGATATATTATGGAAGACTTTCATTATAACAAATTAGGGACTTTAAAGTATATCAAGTTTAGATTCCTAAAGACTTGGAGGAAGAAAATAGGGATTTGTATTCTGTAATTTTTCTCAAAACCATCCAACATATGCCTATCCCTTCTATTAAATGGGCCTAGAAAGAAAGGGATGATCCTTTGGACATGAAAAATCTAGTCGTAATAAGAACAAGGCGGTGGTTTAACAGAGAATTAAGGAGTATAATCAAGAAGTGAAAAATATTCTTCTCGAGATTCCTCCACCTCACATGAGGAATTATTCACCCTCAGAGGTCCCTTTTCATCCAACTCCTTCTTATTAACCTATGGATGTAGATACCAAATTATATACAAAGAAAGAAAAAATCAAGGAAACAGAGAAAATTAAGGAAACACTTGAGAAAGAGGAAGAGCCAAAAAAATGAATCAACTAAGGAAATCCTGGTATTGAGGAAATATCTCATCCTTTTGAATAAGAAAAGGAAGCTACTAAATAATAAGAAGAAGAACTGAAGAAGAGGTTGAGAAGCATGAAAAAGTGGTTATGAAGAAGAAAGTGTTGAAGAAGAAGATGAGGAGGAAGATGATGTAAATATTATAGATCCGGATTCTAGGAAGGTAAGTTCCTTAAGGAAAAATCAAAAATCAAAGAAGTATCTTCCTCCACTGTTGAAGTACTATCTCTAGAAACTCCATCTACTAAACCTATTGGTCCTCACTTTGCTCTTGAGTTGGATCCTCCTCCTGCTCCACCTTCCAGTGACTCCTTCACATTAGTTCAATCTATGATTAATAGTAATAAAAGGAAGGATTTTACTCAGTTATTTTCCTTATTTTTTTATGTTGTGGTTTCCCTACTTGTCATAACTCCAACTTCTCCTCCCAAGAAGGACAATGCAACCTTCAAATTGGTTTCTGATTCAAAAGGACAATTTTTTTAGAAATTACAAAACCAAAGGGAGACAAGTGTGAAAATGATATCATTGTTTCTCACTTAGAGCTCACAAGGATTTCACTTGGAGAATCCACCCCTGAGGGAGAGGTGTATAATCTGAAGGATACTATTTCAAGAGTAATTGAGAGAGTGGACAAGGGAAAGCAGACATAAGAATAATTAGAGGAATAGGTTCAGAGTTCTCTCTAACTTTATCAAATATTTTATCTCAAGTGATAATACCCCCTTGGATCCCAATAAACTTTCTTCATTTCCTCCTCCAAATATTCTTTCTAAATAGGATGTTAAAGCCATCAATGAAATCCATAAGCATGCCTCATATGGTATAGCTATAAAATCATTAGTGAAGGGAATGTCGATCTTTGGATTGAATTTTATTGGTGAGGCAGATAAGGTGCATGACAACATATTTGTAGCTCAAAATCAATTCAATACAGTCATCAACGGAGTGGATAAGGAACTCTAGATATGGTTGGAAGGTACTTAAGACTTGAGAATCATGAGCACCACAGATGATAAAATCCTCCTTTCTCATAAAATTTTTGATGATTCCAAGAATAAATTTTCCAAGAAGTGGGTGTACAATATTGAATGGAAGATAAGAGTCCTTGAAAAAGAAGCCACTGAACTAAAGAATATGGTGTAGAGAGGAGAAGCTTTCAAATCAGAAATATTTTCTGACTTGTAGGCTCTTAGGTGTCAATTTTATAAGGACAACTCTGCAGAGAGGAACTCATTAGATGAAATCAAAGCAAAATTTAGTGCACTCATCAAAGAGGATTTGTTCAAAAAAAAAACTATCAACAAAGAGAAGATGGAATAAATCACATGAATGTATAATGTTGTTATAGAGGCTACCGAAGGCTTGTTGTAGAATGTAGGTATTGCTAAATAAATGGAATACTCTCTTAGTAGTTGGTTGAATGCTATATCAAAATAAACTATTCCCAAGGAGATGGAGATTTTAGATACCATTACTAAATTTAGAATCCCCATGCTCAAATGCAAACCCCACTTGCTCCAATTGCCAATGTTCCTTCTTCTAGCTCTTAAGTCATTTCTTTCTAATTGTTATATTTTTAAGTTAGCTTTATCATTTTGAAAATAAAAGATTGTAAATAAAGATAACTTATGTAATCAATTAATTAAGTGTTAGCACTTAATTAAATATAAATTAGTTAATAAGTTGGTTACAACCACCCCTCTGTCTATATAAGACTTATTTTTCATTATAAAGTGGTTGGATTTTGGTGTTTTTAATGTAATGATACAGAGCATTTAAAATCAATACAAAAGAATTTATCTCCCTCTTGTCTATGTTCTTTCTGTTTCTTTTCCCTACAATTTTGAATGTGAATCTTGTATATTTGAATATAGAAAGCTGTACATTCAATCCATTTGTTATAGTGTGAATAACTTTGTGTCTGTTGCATCTATATTTAGTGGATTTTTTGATATACTAATTCATGTGTTATTGAAGCTTCATGCATGTATAAGTAGGATGTTACTTTGCAGACTCTATATCATAATGTGTTTCCTTCTTCACTCTTTTTATTAAAATAGCGAGTAATATTGCACAACCAAGGAGAATACTTGTATTCTTGACTGGTGGATTAGATAGAACTTTGTGTCCCTAGTTCACTCCTCTTACTCATACAAGCTATTGTTTCCTCCTCTGAAAACCTTTTCTCTTTTCATCTTTTGTATTAAGAATACCAAGATATGGAGACATTCTTTACACCAAAATCCTCAATCAGAATGTTAGTTTTTATATTTATAAATAATTATATTTCCAAATTATTGGTAAATAAGGGAACTTCCCCACCAAGAGGAGGGAGTTTTGTTCCCGAATTATTGTTTGTGTCCATAGAAAAAATTTCCAACCAAAAAGTATAGTTGGGATTTGTTCTAGGAGCCCTTTGTAGAGGATTTTTATGGGATGTAGATGCGGAAGAAGACTTGACTACGATGGTGTTGGTTGTATTTTTTAGATTTGTCACCATAAGTAGATGGCTTGGTGAATTGGGTTTATGGATTATTGGATCGTAGTTTGACATGGCCTTTCTCAAGGGCGTAAATTTCATCTTTATGATCCATGGTGAATGCCTCTTCAAAGGTTTGAAAATCTTGGATTTGAAGAGTGGAAGAGATATGTTTTGTACATGACCACGAATTTTTTTATCATCTCATCTGTGGAAGAGAGGAAATTTGATTGATTATTTCATGTCATCTAACAACAAAATATGTGATGGATTCATTATCAAATTATTTAATGGCATAGATGATCCAAGGGATCCCCATTGAGAAACATCAATTTATGATCTTCTAGAATCGGCATAATCGGATGCTTTGAGTTTTTAAAGAGCCTATTGATGGTGTGAAGAACGCCTAAAAAGGGCACATATGTAGAAGAAATGGAGCAAATAATATATTGTTTTGGAGCTCCGGTCTTTAGAACTCGATTGCGGACAAAAGGATCCTGTTATTTGTTGTTCGGGGTTTTCAGCTAGGTTTGACACACTCAATTATGGAGGGGTACCTTGGCCTCCAATATTCATCTTATTCATTATCGGGCTTTTGCATATATTTGTTATTATATTTATAGTTCACTATATGTGGAATATTGTATTTCCTTTTATATACTACATTAGGAAACTCGATGAACAATTTGAATCGGTGATTTGATCCGACTCAACTAATCGAGTTGACCTTCCCACCTATCTACTTTACCTCCATAGCTCACATTCTCCATACAACCCATGTCTTCCTTGCATTCACTTTATCCCTCCATCATGGCATCCAAATACTCATCAACCACATTAGCAAAGTGATTGTTACATATCTAGTCCAACTCGAGCTCCATGACAACTCGGGCAAGCCATGTATCATTTTAAAAAGTGATTTTTAATGAAAATTACCTTATTCCTAGGAACCAATATAAATATTTATGTCACTTATCACACAAGGCATATGTGATAATACCTATAAAATAAAATAAAAACAAACAAATGGGTAGTGGGGAAGGTGGGTTGAACCCTTGACACACCGTGTTCCAAAAAATATCCCAAATTGTTACACCACGGGGGTTTTCACACTATAAATACGAGTCACTTGTTATTTTTATAACAGTTCTACTAGACATGTGATATAGTTTTCCCCATTATGAGAGCTAAGAGTGGAATTAGTCAAAATTTCCAAAGAAGACCTAGGTTGATTTTGTAGGGAGATTATCATGTAATTATTGGAAGATTTGTAATTTCCCTATTGTAAGTTTTTGGGTATATTTATAATAGATCAATATTTTAAACGGACCTAGAGATGTAGGTTTTTATATTAAACTCCATTATCAATTGCATGTCTAATTTTTCTCGCCTTGATATTATTATTTCCTAATTTTACACAAGACTCACAGAGTTTGAAAATTAATTAAAAATAGAGAAAAGTTATAATGTTAAAATTTATCGTAAATAATTTTATAAAGAAAATTTGGTGAATATTTTTGTAATTTTCTCATGATTTAAGATTAGAGTGGTATTAGATATGGTCTATGATTATTTTAAAATTTGTTTGGATTGCATATATGTTAAATTTTGACAAGGTCCCATTCAAGAAAAGGTGAAGGAGAATTAATAGCGTTTGATTCAGCGATTGGATCAAGACGTTCACAAAGCCCAACTATGTTAGAAGAAGAATACTTCCACAAATCCTTCATGTAAATGAAATATATAGAGGAAGAATTATACCGAGATTGTATAAGAAAAATGGAGAAATAAGAGACTTTAATATCAAAAGAAGAAGGACCTTAAACTCCTTTGAATCCGGTTTCCCAAAATAAAGGATGGTAAAAGAAATTTGGATTTTTTTACTTCATTAAAACTAGATTAAATTTTAATTTCCAATGTAAAATGGAGAGCTTAATGCGGAAAACTGGATAACTAGATCAAGTAGATTGATTTATATTACATGTATCAAAATATTGTTTATGATAAGGAAAAAATCCATTTGGCTACTCCTAGAATGGGTGATACAAAGACTCATCCGGTGGGAGAGTAAGCTTTAGGAGATTAATGCAAGCAAATGTCAAGTAGTTTCCTCTTGGACTGATTTTTTTCTCTCTTTTAAGGAAAAAAATTATCCTTTGGGTTATATACAACAAGCTATGATGGATTGGTAAAATTAATGAAAAACTAAAGGAAAAAGTGTTAAAGATTATACATAGGATTTTAGCAAGAGGGATCTTACTCTTGGTATTTCTCTTAATTCACAAGAAACACTATTGAAGTATATGTTATGTCAAAAAAGTAGCACCTTAGGATTTGCACATTACAGATCCCTACTTTTTACTAACATGGGACCATCTCTTAAGTTGTGGGACTTGTTACTTGAGATGAACCTCGGAGAATTTTGGCTTTCTCTACCTAATCTAATGCTAAAACTACTCCTATGAAAGAAAATACAGCTAACTAATCCTAAACTAACCATTCCAAGGGACTAGGAGAGAGGGGGCTAAAAGATTCATGAAAATGAAATCCTATAATAAAAGAGGTGATAGCACCGTAAAAAGGGGTTGGGACACTCTCAAATGGATGAAAATGGTAGAGAATGGAGTGGAGATGGTGGAAAAAGTACCGCAAATGAAAACAACACTCAATGCACCAATTTCATAAGCACAACATCATTCAAGTTTGCAATGAGAACAAAATATGCACAACCATACTGTAAATGTGATAGAGAGGCAAGAGAATGCAATAAACAAAGCTAGGGCAGTGAAATAACCACAAAACTTAATTTTTTTCTCTAGAAGTTACACAAACCATTACATTGAGAAATAGAGGAAAGATTCATCATTTTACTTGCCTAGAAATGAGACTTGGAATTATAACATCCACCCAACAGTGAGAAGAAGAGATCAGCATTTTAGAAATGTCCAACAACTAAAAATGAGCTCTCTTTTTACAACATATGGAAAAAGAGAGATAAAAGAGGGAACTCGAAATCTAACATCCACCCACCATAAAAGTCATTAATGATCTAAAACGACATGGGAGACTTGCCAAACTCATTTCCCCATGTCCTTTAGCTTGTTGGAGAAGATATTTACCCGCATTGCAAAGAAATTCGATTGTTGGGAAAACTGAAGTGTGCTTTTGATGTTGGACTATTTTTTTATTTTTCTCCCACCTACCCCCACCAAAATCTGATTTTTAAATTCCATGATATATGGCTTGATGATACATTTCCTTAAAGTCTAGTATATCAAAAAAGGAGACCACTGGTCAAAATTTATGGCCATTTGGGTTTCAAAGTGCCATTACTACCTGCTTCTCTGCGGGTTTTCACTTGGCCATTGCGCCTTCTTTTTCTATGGGATTTTGATATTTCTTTACTTTTGGGTTTGTGAGTCAAAATTAATTTGTAATAATTCCACATCGTACACCCGCATTACTCTAT